>JAYRCH010000040.1:0-1485052 GCA_037179445.1 Phengaris alcon alcon | reverse complement strand
CTTAAACCGTATGTTATACAAAGTTTACACTGTATATAGTACTTACCGGCAAACTCATCAATAGACCAATTATAACACAACAGAGCCAGTTGAAGAGAAGCATGTAGAGATAGTCGGCGGGTTTCCCTGCAAACATGCCCATCTCAAGCCTCTGGGAGTAGTTGTACAGGAAATAGCAGTTGATCAAAAAGTGGAAGCCCGTTCCCGGGCTGATAGGATAGAAGAAGAGGGCTGTGATCGGTCTCCATATCTGAAAACATGATAAGATACTTATAAGTATTTTGTTAAAATTAGAGATTCATTATTCTTTGTTTTAAATCAAATCCTTTTATTGCAAGAATGTTGTAGCGACAATGATCTTACAAAATTACTTAATGTTCTAACATTCTGCTATCACAATGGCGTGATATTTCCAATATTAAGGTATAATAATATATAATAATAAATTATTTAAATGTCATATTTTATATTTTATAGGTATATTATTTTATTTAAGTCATGTATTCATTTTATGTGTGAAAGCATAAAGGTAATTTACAAGTCAATTAAGTACATGGGTGGTTACATGGAATAATTGCAAGATATTTACTATCTAATAAAAATATTGTTAAGTTGAAATTAAACATGATAATCATAACACAATACTCAACAAAGGTTAAATACTGCATGAAAGTTTTCAAGTTACAAGTTCAGTAGTAAACAATTGTATAAAGAGGTCAAATCCCTTCAGATGATGTTTCAATAATAAACAAGTTTATAATGTTATGTCTATAATATCATTGTAGGAATAAATAAATTATTATAAACAGAGTCAGTTTTTTTCTTACCTGAAATTGGTGCATAAAAGGATAGTAGTCTAGTACTAAATAATAGTAGTTAAGTAATCCAAATCTGCCAATTAAACTTAGTCCAATAGTAAATGCAAGCCAGTATCTGGTAAAAAAGGGTACACTATTGAACCAGTCTTTAAATTCAGACATTTTGCTGTTTTCGACACTCAAGATACTAGACACCACTTTAATTCTAAACCACAAATGATGAATGATGCAAGAAATTATTTATCAGAAGACACAACAATATGAAAATACATATAAATGAAGTACACGTGTCGTTTCAGAATTTGATAACCAACGATTCCAAAGAACTCAAATTCGATGATCATCAAAAAACAAAATTTGCATGTTTGACAGGTGTCAACTGTTAACAATTTCTTTTTTAAATATTTGTACTTTTTTTTTTTTTTATTTATTCATGACCATGGATACAAAGTCCTTCAGTCGGATACATTTTGAAAATATTTGTACTTTTTTTTTTTTTTTTAATTTATTCATGACCATGGATACAAAGTCCTTCAGTCGGCGCGAAATATTTGTACAGCGCTATAAAATTGCCAGCGTCAAGTTAAAAATGAGGGGAAATATAGTCTGACAAAAAAAGAGTAGAAATTAAAAAGTGGCAACATCGTAAAGTCATCCCTTTTAAATCAATCTAAACAAAAAAGGGATGACACTACGATGTTTTTTCGAATTTCTTTTGAATTTCTTCTCTTTTTTGCCAGACTATACATTATTCGTTTTAAAATTCTCAACACCAATAAAGCGTTTTCACATTGCACGGTGTAAATTACCTTTATGCTTTCACACATAAAATGAATACATGACTTTTTAATAAAATATTGTACTTACCTTTTAAAAAATAAATACTTTTACCAATAAAATAAGGGTAAAAAATCACAAAACGCTAAATACTCCTCCTGATGGAATGATAGTATTAAGGTACTAATAAAATCTAAATAAAATATTGCTTTCGAAATCTGACAAAAATCTAATTTATATGAAGATTGCACCATATATTATATGCGCCCTGTAGAATCGACACAGTCCCGAGCTGCTGCAAATGAACAATTTTACGAAAGGTTGGAAAATGCAGAAGATATCAACACCACATAATTATAAGGTTGCCGGCCAGCAACATAGACTAAAGCTAGACGTCAAAAGCAACAAATACATAAGAGATGCCCAAGGAATTCTACTAACATAAAACAAGGACATCGCGGAAAGGTCGAAGGAGTACTATGAACAGCTTATGAACGAGGAATTTCCCAGCGAACCTTTACCCCATATGGGTTAACGGTGCTATATTATAAAATCAACTGGAAGAACTATTAACAAGAGGAAACCAAAACAGCAATCGCAAAGATTAAATATCGCATAGCCGTAGGCCCAGACCAAATCTCAACTGAAATCTGGAAGAAAATAGGAGATCAATATCCTGGCTAACTAAACTCTTCAATAATATCTTTGGGGAAGGAATGATATACCAGCTTCGTACCGTAATAGCACATGACACCCAATATTTAAGAACAAGGATAACATAGTCCAATGCCATATAATAGCCACAGGGATATAAAGTTAACATCGCACACTCTCAAGATATAGGAAAGAAACATCGCTTCACGAATAACAGCAATCACTCTTTTACTTCGTACCCGGAAAATCTACCATTGAAGCGATTCAGACAATCCGAATCTTAATGGAAAAACACCGCACTAATAAAAAGAAACCTGCTAACATAAGAGCACACGCAATCCCGTAAAGATATATACTGAAAGTCCATGATATGTACAACAATACTACAACCTATGTTAAAAGCCCTGCGGGTCTTAGTGGTTCATTTCAGGTGAACGTAGGAGTGCACCAAGGCTTAGCTCTAAGCCACCTCCTATATTTTAACCTCTGCATGGACTATATAACACGTGATATACAGGAACTTACCACGTGGTGCATACTCTATGTGGATGACATAGCGCTAAAAGCACAACCGTCACTGGCCTACAAGAAACACTTAACTTATAGGTGGAGAAAATAGAAAAGCATGGACTACGTATCAGCTGCAGTAAGACAGAATATAGAGTGCGATTACGGAGGAAAAGCTCAACCGTCACTGGCCTACAAGAAACACTTAACTTATAGGTGGAGAAAATAGAAAAGCATGGACTACGTATCAGCTGCAGTAAGACAGAATATAGAGTGCGATTACGGAGGAACGGTCAACGCAGGCGACGATGTGTGCATAAACGGTACGTACGCTCCCTAAGGTAGAGAGCTTCAAGTACCTCGGATCCGTCATAACATCAGACGCAAATGTCGATTAAGATGCCAAACATCGTATAAATTCGACATGGCTCAAGTGGCGATCTCTGTGACCCCAAAAACAAGATCAAAGGGAAAGTATACAAGACAGCTGTGAGGCCGACTCTAACCTATGAAGCAGAATTCTGGACTATCAAAAAGTACACGAACAATAACTACGCGCAAATGAGATGAAGATGTTCAAATGGGTAGGTGGGGTGACAAGCCTGGATAAAGTCCGTAACGAGTATTAGTATGAGAGGTTCCTTCAAAGTAGCTCCTGTTGTCGAAAAAGTGAAAGAGAGCCGCCTACGCTGGTATGGTCATATCAAAGGAAGAACGCGCCTACTTATACTGTAAAGATAGTCCGCAATATGCCAAACATGACTAAGAGTCGCGGAAGGCTGCTCGCCACTTAGTGGAACAGCAACAAGATAGAGATGGAACAGGAAAACCTGATTATTGAGACAACCCAGAACAGAAAATTCTGGCGCAGGAACATGGCATGACATGACAACAACAGGCGGTTGGACAAAGAAGAAGATTCGATAGTATCTTTACTCTGCAATATCCCGCGAAAAATACCCACAACCTGCAAGCAAATGAGGGAGTGCACACTGAACGCATTAAATATAATATTAATTGAATTGTACATTATTTAAATAAAAAAACACGACCCTCATTAGTTTGTATCCACAAAAAAATCACTACCTACCAAATCCTCTCATTATTCTCCCTCTAAAATTTGGAAGGGAACGGAATGTAATGAAATGGAAAGGAATGAAATTTTCTAGATTTATTCAAAATAAATTGTGCAATAACCCTATTACGAATAATGTGTTGAAACCCAACTATGAACTTGCGTTTTATAAAAAAAGAATTAATTCGATCTAGAATTCACTTCACAATTCGATGGAATGTAATACGTACCTACTTACTTGTGACAAAAGCCATTTCCAAACATAAGATCGAAAATATTTTCCGCTGTGGATGCGCACGTTCTTCCGTGGTGAACTATTTCGGCAGGCAGTAAGACGCAAGAGGGGTACGTGGTAAGCTAAAGTAGAAATAGAGGTGGGAACAAATAATAATTTTAGGTGCAATGTTTGTGGAAGGGAATGACGTTTTTCGTTTGACAAAATTTAAATGTCGATTCATTATAATATTATACTACGCACTCATTTAAACAATATGCTATGAATTGAATGGTATAGTATCAAATCCCGCTAAAACGTCTTCGGACGTTGATGGAGTTAGTTATACCATAGCAAAGTATTAACATTTCTGCATAAAATGCAGTGAACATTCAACTCCAAAACACGCTAAAAGATGTCAAAATTTAATAAATAAAATCACGTTTCGTAGCAAAACCCGCTATTATCATGGCAGTGAGTATCAAAATCCACTATATTGTATTCGATGATCATCAAAACAGTATGGCGATTTTACTTTGTTAAGCAACAAGTGTTTGTAGTTTTTATTCAGTTTTCATTAGTAAAAATGGAGGAATTAGCCCGATTTGTTAAAAAATGTGAACCCAACAACTTACGGTCGTTTTCAATAATGTATCTACTATCTACCCTATCCAAGCCTCTTGTAACATTTCGTTCGAAGCCATTCACCTAACAATTCATGTTTAAAACTTTTATATTTTTATTTAAATAATAAAAAATATTAGTTATTTAAACCGTAAAAATTTAATTTAAAAGTAAAAATAATAATTTATTAATGTTTTCTTAACGAGTACGAGTATTTTTTTATTAAATTACTTTAATTTATAAAGTTCCTTGGCACCCGAATGGCTGTCGCGATTCGGGTGCCAAGGAACGTGAGATGTTAAAACCCAAAAAAGTGCATTGTTTGGCTTAAACAAAGCAACAAATGTTACAACAAAATGAAAGCGCAGGCAGTCATTGTTTTTACAACCAGATGTTGATTTGGTTCTCCGTGAGTATGTGTTCTGTGATGTGGACTGTTGTTGTCTTAGATTAATGATTGGTCTCCGCTACGCTACGACTAGATCCCGCGCTCTATAGAAAAAACATATTCCTGAATGCGGCAACTCAATATTGTAGTGTGTGTAAAACAATGCACAAATATTGTTGTGTGCGTAGATAATCGGGTTGCCAGATACGTGACTGGTGCCCAATCAATGGGGAAAAATTAGCTGCTGTGGTCTTGTTTTTTTCAAGTACTCCGACGGAATCTAGTCGTAGCGTAGCGGAGACCAATCATTAATCTATGGTTGTTGTATTAAAACTAATGATTTGCAGCATTTTTATTCAGTGTGCATCTGTACGAAAATTCATAATCATAATAAAATTCAAATATAAAATTTACTGGGATAGGAAATGCTATCTGTCAGTACGTTATTGAAACGCAAGTATGGACAAAAAGATAGATTTGCTTATCTTTAGTAGCAAGGATTATGGATAGATAGGATATTGAAAACGGCCGTTAGGCACTGACGAAGTCGCGCGAGCGAGACCAGCTAGTCCATACTTATACTATAATATTATAAATGCGAAAGTGTGTCTGTCTGTCTGTTTGTCTATCTGTATGTCTGGCTGTTTCTCTGTCTGTTTGTCTGGCTGTTACCTATTTACGCCCAAACTGCTGAACCGATTTTGCTGAAATTTGGTATAAAGATACTTTATGTCTCGAGATTTTATTTTATTTTATTTTATTTATTTTATTTTATTTTGTTAGGAAGACCAACAGCTATCAGTGATAACAATATAAAGCTATTCTACTCATTAGAAAGCCAGTTACAGGTCCTCACATGTAGAAACCGAATAGGTTAACATGAGTTAAACATAGTGTACACTAATACACGCTAATTAGACACAGTTTATAAATTATAACGAAAGAAACAGTCACAAGTGTAAAATCAACTATCAAGTGGTTAGCTTATATATAGCAATAGTACAATTAGGATAAAAGTTAAAAAAAAAAAAACTTATTTAGACCCTTTAAAATTTAGAAGTACAAAGATAAAGTCAGCACTACATTACTGGAGCAAATATTGATAAAGTAATCGCTTAGCTGTCGCCGCGCTAGTTGTGAATAAATCTAAGTCCACAGAATTACAGATTTTATTAAAATTGTTACCTGCGCGCAAGACAAACGAGTTCTTCCGATAGTTGGTCGTGACTACTGGTAGAAAAATAAGGGGGTTAGATCTAAAGATTCTTATAGGTGTATTTAAGTTGAGCTTTTCCAAAAGTTCAGGCGAATCGATTTTATTGGAAGCTATCTTAAGTAAGAAAACTAAGTCAGCAACATCACGTCGGATCCTTAACGGGACCAGGTGATGCCTTTTACATAGTTCTAAATAATTTTCTGTTATAATACATTTTTAATCTATAGCAAAGATATCGAACAAATTTCTTTTGAATATTTTCGATGCGATCTATGTATTCTTTGTACCTAGGATTCCAAACTTGAGAGGCATACTCCAAGTGAGGGCGCACATAGGTACAGTATAATGTTTTTATTGTTTTAATGTCCTTGAATGATGCCGCACATCTTAGAACAAAACCAAGCGCTTTGTAGGCTTTTGATACTATTTTATGTATGTGTGTGTCAAATAGCAATTTAAAGTCATGATAAATGCCTAAATCACGAACTGTTTTGAGGCGCTGTAATGGTTGTTGCTTGAGCATATAACTCGTAGGTATTACGGTCAGTTTTCTTGAAAAGGTAACAACACAACACTTGGAGGGATTGAGATCCAGACCATTTAGAAGGCAATACTGCTCAAGACGCGAGATGTCAGCCTGGAGTATAGATGCATCAGATTGAGAAGATATAGTTAAGAATATTTTCATGTCATCTGCGAAGCAAAGTAATTGAGATGAATGTAAACAATTTTGAATATCATTAACCATTATGTTGAAAAGAAGAGGGCCAAACAACGATCCCTGGGGAACTCCACTAGGAATGTCTACCCAACTAGAAATATAATTTTTAACAACTACGGCTTGGGACCTTCGGTCAATATAGGAAGAGAACCATCTAAGAAGATTCCCTGCGACTCCCATGGATGTAAGCTTCTTAATAAGTATAGTATGGTCTATACGGTCAAAACATTTAGAGTAATCGGTGTAAATGACATCAACTTGCTTGCCAGTATCCATGGCCTGCGTTAGATAGTCATTGAAAATCACTAAGTTGGAGACTGTGGATCTTCCACTTAGAAACCCATGTTGAAAGGAACCAAGAGAGGTCTTCAGAGCCGGAAATAATTGATTATATATTATGCGCTCGAGAACTTTCGTGACTATACACAACTTTGAGATGGGTCTATAATTTGTAACATGAGTTTTAGGCCCATTTTTATGTACCGGGATTATAAACGCAGATTTCCATATACCTGGGACTACTCCATCCCTAAATGACTTACTAAATAATAAGGTTATGGGAGTCGCAATCGAAGTAGCAGTAGATATAAAGAATTGAGCTGGCAAGTTGTCTGGTCCGGCTGATTTAGAAGTGTCAAGCTCCAACAGAAGTTTTCTGACCACATCACATTGAATATTAACGTTAGAGATAGGACATAGGATACTTTTTGTCCCGGAAAAATGTACGGCTCACGAGCGGTAAACTAATTTTGGCGCAACGGAGTTGCGGGCGTCATCTAGTACTAAATAATTTGCTTAAAGTGAAAAGAGGTTTCATGATCGTGGCGATTCTCAAGAAATGATGTAAAAAGCCGTTTTATGAATATTTTCCAACTTCTTTTGGAGATCAGATGGCAGTCAGAGTGTGTAAAAAATCATTCATTGTTGCCACATTTTCTGACTAAGGTTAAAGGTTTCCAGGTATATCTCTGACGTAATACAACGATGTTAAAATTATACGGCTTGTGTTTGTTTTAGGTACTCATCAAAATAATTTCCTAGTTTTCTACATTGCGGGCACAATCGAAAAGCTTTTCGCTGTGCTCAGGTGTCATGTCAAGATATACGAAAGTTAAATGAATTTTTTTATAAATGCAAGACAAAAATATTGCAAGATAATTTTATATTGAGACATTGCAATGTAAAAGAAAGTAAGAAAAAAACAATTGGATCTAGAAGGAATGTTAGTATTAAATATCATGTACAAACTAGAGGGGGATCATTGATACCAGTATGTCAAAAGACATTCTTGGATGCACTGAAAATAAAAAAAGAGTGCAAGGAGTGATGAACCCATTTTATTCATCGAATGGTTCTCCTCCAAAAGAACGTCGAGGTGGAGACCGGAAAACCAAAACTTTTGAAGCAAAGAAGGTAGCTGTACAGAGTTACATAGAAAAGTTCAAAGCAGATGAAGGTTATTACTCTCGATCGCAAACTAATAGACAGTACCTGCCAGCAGAATTATCCATTAAAAGAATGTGGCGGATGTTCAATAACGAAGCTGATGATGATTTCAAAGTAAAACATAGTTATTTCCGTAATATTTTCAACACCTGTTATAACCTGGGGTTTGGGTCGCCGAGGACCGACGTTTCTTCGAATATCCTTACTAGAGCAGATAAAAGTAGAACAAGATGCGAGGAAGAAAAATGAACTTATTATAGAGAAAAGAATCCACCAACATAAGTACAAAGCATTTTATCAGATACTGCGAGAAGAAAGAGAAATTTTGAAAACTATATCTTTTGATTGCCAGAAGAATCAGGCATTGCCCAAGTTGTCTGATCAATCGGCCTACTTTAGTAGGCAATTTTCATTTTATCACTTTGCTATAGTCGAAGGGAGCTCACGAGCAAAATTGGACAAAGAAAACGTCTTTTCTTATTATTGGGATGAAACCGTTCATCTCAAAGGAAGCAACGAAATTACCAGCGCTGTGTACCATTACTTGAAAAATAGCACGATAGCAGAAAGTATAACAGTTTTAAGAATTGTATGTGACGGCTGTTCTAGTCAAAATAAAAATACCACGATGGTAGTCATGTTAGGCAAATGGCTTTATTCTGAAGCTCCTCGAAATTAAAAAAAAATTGAACTAGTATTCCCTGTAGTCGGTCACTCTTTCATCCCACCTGACCGTGTTTTTGCCAAAATCGAAAGAGTTATTAAAAAGAAAGAAGTTACCTGTTCACCAGAGGACTATATTACTACGCTGACAGACAACGCAACGGCTTTCGATCTTGCAAAGATACCTGTTTATAACTGGAAAACTGCGTATCACACCGTCATTAAACCAACAGTATCATGGCACTTTGAATTTCAAAAGACAAAGCGTTTTTTTTGTCACGCACAAAGTCAGATAATGTCAAGGTACAAGGCGAAACCACATACAATATTGAAATTAATGAGAAGAAAGTCATAACAAAGAAAAATAAGAAAATTACTATGATTTCACCAAACAGAATAGAGCCTAATAAAATAATGCCGAATCGAAACAAAATGTCTGACGTCACGGCACTGCTTGAAAAGCATTTTGGGAGTGAATAGCGAGGGCTACCAAACGGTCTTTTACAAAAACATTGAAAATAGAATCAATAATGAAGGTGATGATAGTCCTCTTAACAATAGTGGTGAAGAACCCGCTTCCGACTTATGTGGACCAAATTTTGGTGAAGTTACAGGACACATTTAGTTTTCATTTAATTTAGTATTTTTCTAATGACTCTGATTAAGATATCATGTATTAAGTTTATTTTTATATTTCTTGATGTAAGTTGCAATTTTTTAATAAAGTGATTACTGACTACTACTAATGTAGTAGTCAGTAATCACTTTATTAAAACTACTACTAATGCCATTCTACTACTAATGCCATCCAACCGACATCTTTAGTCAGTTTCAAAACCCTTTAAGTTTTGACAGTTAAATTTCAAAATCCTCTATTATTCAAGTTTAGTTTCAAATACCGCTAAAATGAAAATGTTTTGTCTTTTATTTCAAAATATAAGCCTCTATTTTTACCCGACTGTCAGGAAGGGTTATGTTTTTCACGCGTATCTTGTATGTATGTATGTATGTATGTACGAGGGCTGATTTACAAGTTTCCGAAACGACAAAGAAAAACTTCAAAAATCTATTTAAAATAAATTTATTTCTCAACGTAGTTTCCTTCTACCTCGACGCATTTAGTCCAGCGCTTCTCCAATGCCGTTACACCAGTTTGATAAAATGTTTTCTACAACCCCTCAAAATACTCGTCCACGGCAACAATGACTTCTTCATTTGATGAAAATCTCTGGCCACCTAACCATTTCTTCAGGTTTGGGAATAAGTGGAAGTCGCACGGGGCCAGATCCGGGGAATAGGGTGGATGCGGTAGCAATTCGAACCGCAATTCATGGAGTTTGGCGACTGTAACCATTGACGTGTGTGCAGGTGCGTTGTCATGGTGGAACAAAATTTTTTTCTTGGCCAAATGTGGTCGTTTCTTCTGGATTTCTTCACTTAATTTTTGCAGCAAGCTTGCGTAGTACTCTCCATTTATTGTTTTTCATTTTTGCAGATAATCCACTAAAATAATCCCTCGAGCATCCCAAAAAACAGTCGCCATCACTTTTCCGGCCGACAAAACAGTTTTTGCTTTCTTCGGCGCAGGTTTTCCGCTCTCAGTCCACTGCTTAGATTGTTCTTTTGTCTCGGGAGTATAATGATGTATCCAGGTTTCATCGACTGTTACAAAACGCCGCAAAAACTCATTAGGATCTCGGTTAAACAGCACCAAACACTCCGATGAATCGTCCACTCGACCTTGCTTTTGGTCTACAGTGAGTAAACGCGGCACCCATCGCGCGCAAAGCTTTTTCATTCCCAAATGTTGGTGCAAAATATTAAAAACGCGTTCAGATGAAACGCTCACCATCTCTGCTATCTCTCGCAACTTTAATCGCCGATCATTCAATACAATTTTGTGTTTTTTTTTGATCATGTCCGGATTCGTGACTTCATTTGGACGGCCAGACCCACAGAATATAAAACACAAGTGGAAGGGGCAAAGGTAGAATGATTATTGAAAACCGCTGTCGCCAAACACACACAAAAACATTTTACGCACACTGAAAATTAACCAATTATAACTGTAACAATTTGTCGAAATTACAATGTAATAACGACTATTAAGAATGATACAAAAAGGACCTTATCCCCTTGACAATAATGTAGAATTTAGCAATTACACATTGTGACTGTTATCGGCATTCATTCGACATGCTTTCGGCCATATTTGACTACTTAGTTCAACATTTGACGCTCTTGAAATTTGCATTTTATGCACGCAAATTTGCACTTTACAGTCATAGATGCAAGGTTTTAATCAGTTTTAATTCAAATTCGTGTGATTGTTTCTTTCTAGAATGTTCTGCTACTCAAATAGGGATGTATCATATGAATGTTTATGATCTCGATAAAATCGATAGATTCTGAAATCAATCAATATAATATGGTTATATGTAAAAAGGGTTATAATTATTGATCGTGCGAACAAAAATAGTTTGCGACTGCACATGCGCATACTGTGAATTTGGCAGATAATTAATATAATATATTATATACAGATATATACAGATAAACAAAATTGAAGTGCCTGTTTGTAATTTCAAATTAACAGCTTTTATTTTCACTTAATGCATTTAAAAGTATGATCGGTACTTACAATAAAATATAAATTGTTAACATTTTTCTGTCCGTCTGTCAGTCTGTGTGTTTGTTCCGGCTAATCTCTGAAACGTCTAGACCGATTTTCACGGGACTTTCACTGGCATATATAGCTGATATTATAAGGTCTAGCATAGGCTATTTTTATTTTAGAGTTCCGTTTAAAAAATAAGGTTCAGTTTCCGTTAGTTCTATGCAAACGAAGTTGCGGGCATCAGTTAGTCAGCTAATACTTAATATAATTGTATATTAAACTTTTATTCTTCGGACATATTTGTATGATATTTCGTACGAATTTTTATCGATCAACTATCGAGTTGATAGTATGCGCACGTTCTATATTGATATAATCTTATGAAACACAACAAAACTGTTGTTCAACTAAAAGTTATATGTATGCGCTAGCCCTAAAACTGTATTTGTGGTTTAAGAAAAATGTATGAATACTTGTGGACTTGATAACACATCATTTTTTTCGTGGGAACTACATGGTGATCTAAATATCTGATCCTTTTTTTGCAAAATGTTCTGAACAAATGCAACTCGATTTCGTAGGCATCCAGTTGACCCTACCAGTCGCAGTAATCCACTTCTCTTTTGTATGAGGATCATTAGGAAAACTAAAACGGAAATAATCAATACTTTAGATAACTATTTGGATTTTAGTTAAAATAACAATTACCTATATCTAAAATTAATAAATCGATAAATCGATGATATCGTAAGTCACAACCCTAATGTTCGTTCCACCTGCGCCTGTGCATAACTTCAGATTGTACTTACTACTCGACACCAGGTGGCGTATTAAGGCTCATATAATTTTAGACTTTATTTCAATAGCAATACGTGTCATTATTAATTTTCACTAATATTTTAAATGGATAGAGGATTTTCTGAAAGATTATTTATTAATTATAAATTAAATAATAGCTTACCGATGATAAGAAACACCTGATTGTAGTAAGTTCTTCGTACCACTATTGTTTTTGCACTCGAGGATGGAACATCGAGTCATTATAAGGAGTTTTTTTATAAAACACGCGTATGAAAATCACCGGCAGCACATGTCACAATACTTAAGCAACCACAAAGCAAGTGAGTCCAGTTAAGTCTCGCTGTACTTAACTATGACAAGCGGGCTACGCCCACATGCCCTTTCCTCTTGTGTTTTATATTCCGTGGCCAGACCTGTCTTCGCAGCTCTGTCTTCCACGTTTAAAATCAGTTACCCAGCTGGTGTGAATTGTACTCAACGCAGGAGCAGAATTACCTAAAACTCTGTCTAGCTTGGTTTTAATCTGGGTTGCTGTTTTCTCTTTTAAAACGTAAAACTTTATCACCGCACGAATTTCGTTTCTTTCCATTGTTAAGAAAATTCACGACAGAGAAAGTTCTACGTCCTCTCAAACAAATTCCATCAGTTCGATTAAATTCAAATTTAGCGTTCTATTTTCAAAAAGATGCCAGAATATAATGTAATATTCCTTTTTTGCGTATCATTTTTTTAAGTTCGTCGTTTCGGCCAGTTATCAATCAGCCCAGGTCTGTAAATTCCTTTATTCCTACGTATCTTCCAAACGGCTGGATGGATTTCGACAATAATTTAGGTATCGTTAGATTTGTCTCAATAACCCAAGTGTCCTTAGATAACTTTTTTTTTTTTAAATGATAAAATGGCGGATTCTGGTGCCAAATTGAAAGTAGTTCAAAATTTTTTTTAACCATACTTATCGATATTGGTATCAAAATAAAGGATATTAAATGGAGATTTCAAAAATATACATATGTCATGTATTTAAATTTAATCAGGAATAATTACAATCATTTTAATGAAATCTATCGAATAAATTTGTAATCAATGGATTCAAATAGTCGTATTTAGCTTTAAATATATAAAAATGTTGGACCCTATTGCGCATTTTTGTTATACCCGGTATAGTTAATCATATTTAGTATTTACGACGGTCACCAAATCGGTTTTAAATTTTTTTATTCCGCTACTCACAGCTAGATGGCGCTGTATGTTGTTTAAAACGCGCTATCACATGTTCAAATTTCAATCAATATGTATGACCATAGTGTTGCCTAGTGTTACCTAATAAACTATAGTTCGTTCGCGTTTAGAAAATAGTGAGTCATCTATGCAACTACAGGATAAGGGTGTATTCACAGTGGAGTAAAAGTACATTTTTTTTAATATTTAATTATTTTTAATGGAACAAAAATGTCTTAAAATTACTTAAATCACTAATCAGTATCGCTAGATTCTTCAGTTACATTTATTATGAAATAATTTTGTTCTGCGTGTTCCATGACGTCATCCAAATGCCACATGGTATTTTCTTCTCGAATCACGTGGTCGCAGCACTTCTTCCAACGATTAGCGTCTATTAATGCTATTGCGTCATATAATAATTTTTTACGTCACTCATTTTGAACGTGGAGTTATTGGCACCAACATAATTTTTTATTTGGGCCCACACCAATTCAATTGGGTTAAGTTTGCAATGGTAAGGCGGCAGGCGAAGAATTGTAATTCCATTACTTTTGGCAGTCTCATCTTAAATATTTATTATATTGTGTGGCGATTTCGGCAACTTTCACTAATAATTCTTTTTTTTAAATAAGTCATGTCCACGGATTTGCCTTTGCTATGAAGCCAATCTATTATTTGTTGTTTGTTCCAGCTGATTGTTGGTATTTTTTCGACTCTTACCGAATGGTAGGGAGCGTTATCCATGACAACCACACATCCTGGTTCTAGCTTAGGCATTATATTAATGAACCAATGAAGGAATCTTTCACCATCCATCTCTTCATGATAGTCTTTTGTAGACTTAGATTCAAATACTAGTAGACCATCTTCCACGAACCCTTTGTCGCTGCCAATGAGCAATACAATTAACCTTTTACCTTTTCCTGTCGGAGCCTTTGGACCGGTTGATAAGCCATCTAGAAAGGCTTGTCTTTTATTTTTTACGGTTGTATCCAACCATGTTTTTGTCTCTACGTGTCCGGCGTTTACCCACGTTTCGTCAAGATAGTAAATGGTTTTATTAGCGTCTCTGTATTCTTTTATTTGCCGAAGATATTTACGCCTCCATAAAACAATATCTTCCCTTTCGACTAACAATGTTCTATTATCCTGTTTATTGAAATCGAAACCAAGCTCGTGCAATATTTTATGAAGTGTAGTGCGTTTGAAAACAGAAATATCTTCGTCAGCTTCGCAAATTCTCATAATTTTGTCCAATGTCGGGTAGTCATTATTTAAATATATTGAGTGAACTTTTCTTCTTATTGCACATTTGTCTAGCTCATCTAATTTATCGACTGTGGATAGTCGAGCTCTTTTTTTCACGGGTGATTTTAATGTGTTAGTATCCTTTTGTTCTTTAATAATTTTATAAACAGTATTTTCGGACACACCGCATGCACTTGCTGTTTTTATGACTATGCTCTCCATAGTTGCATTTAAATCACACAGTTTAAAGTTCTTATAAACATTGTAAATTATGTGTCTCTATCCGCTATGGATTATTGATCCACTTTTATTCTTTCGAATTGGTGAAGTATTCATTTTCAAATTTTATTGTTGAACGAGTCACGCAAAATACACAACCGTTTTGTTCGAAGGTCAGACTTCAACTGGTCACTGTGAACTCGACTTAGAAAGTCGAGTTCACAGTGACCAGTTGAAGTTCTAGCATTTCTAGCATTTTAATTAGCTGGGGGGCGTGGCCAGGCCGGCGGACAACGATGACTCACTATTTTCTTAACGCGAACGGACTATAGCCACCAGGCTAGTTATAGTCCGATGTAGCTACAGCGGTCTTAACCCGACCCTTAGCGTAGACCCTTTCGAAAAAAAGCCTATAGTGTTAACTTTGGGAAAATAAATCGACTTGCTAAACTGAATAATATTCTGATCCTAACATACATTTAATAAAACGTAAAGCAGAAGCCTTTTCTTAGTTACTTTGGAGGAAAGAAAATAAATTATCAGACTGAATTATAGTGCTGTGTACTGAAGTATTAAGACGTATGATTCTGATATAACACAATAATTGTAATTATCATAATATATTGACGTAATAACGTCTTATAAAGTGATGGAGCCGGCTGCACGCACGAAAAAACATGACTCATGCGTTACCTCGCTAAATATGACGCATAGCCGTTACCTCAGCTGGCCGCGCCTTGGTATGTGAGCGGTGGGACGCAGAGGCGGGGGCGCTTGATGTTATTACTCAGTTCGGCGCCGGACTTCGCAGCGGCAACACGCCTACCTAAGGCGCGGCCAGTTAGTTCCGCGCGCACTATAAACATGACGTCACGTTCAACTATCGTCAGTAAACCGACTTTACAGACAACCGATTTTTTTTTAAACTTAAAGGCTGGATAAAGCCTTTTCTTGTTTAGTTTGGTTTAATTAAACCCAATTTATCTTTATACCTGACTTTATAATTTTTATTTTTATTTTGTTTCACACGCTATAATAATAATAAATTTTGTCCAATTTACAAAAGTCATAATAGAAGTTAGAACACACTCTAGTTCATAGAAATGTGCCGGACAGAACACTAAAAAGTCTAAAATAAAATAAATAATTAGAAAAATAAAAAACCCGACTGCAAAAAAAAAACCTAATATACCTAGCTCCCCACACTGATTTCAGTGACGGTGGCCGGTTTTAATTGAAAACAGGCCAGCTACGCAGGAGTTATTTTATAGTGCCCAAGTGTGTGCGCAGTACACAAGAGCACTCTCTCTTCCTTTACTCTCGTAACCCAGTGGGACGAATAACCGACACGACTGGTGAGATATCAGGCGCAGGTCCGACTTTTTACATGCCCATCCGACGCATGGATCATCTTTCTTGTCAGACAATCAGGTGATCAGCCTGCATTGTCCTAACCAAACTTGGAAACAAGATTTTTTGTTGTTCCAATGCGGGAATCGAACCCACGACCTCCGAGTCGAGAGCCAAGCTCTAAACCACTAGACCACGGAGGCTGTTGATATACCTAAGATACCTAACGCACTAAAAAGACTGCAACAAGACTGTAAAATCACAGTACTAAAACCTAATTCAACTTCTATTTTAGTTTAACAGATTACACTATGGGTTGAAGATTATGTGAAGTGAAATAATTGTCATGGTGTTTATTAGCAAGTGGGACCCATTTACAAATTATATATCGTACGAAAATAAATCATGACATAATGACATAAATGATATAAGAGGTACTTCTCTTAATATTTTACACCGGCACGGATATCTTTGAACATTACCCTGACGCTTATGGGCTGATTTTAAAAATTATTTTTTTGATGTATTAGGTATAATCCGAAATTGGTTTCGTTATCACCAAAGCGGTGACCTGGTGATGGCATCCATGAGGAATTGAAGGAACTCCTCGAAATTTATATGAACATGTGTACTGATTTTGACTTTTTCAGAGGTAACCCAAGCATATGTCACTAAAAAGTAAGATTCTGCACCAAGGTACACCCTGAATCCAAAAGCACTGAACAGAACTCCTTAGTCTTTAAAGATACGCGTTTTGAAATTTCGACATTGTTTAAAGAACTGCAAACATATGCCATTATGTAACTTAGAGTAATCATCATCATTATCTTATATACAATACCTAATGGGAGCTTGGCGCGTATTCAATCATACATTCGATCGTTTATTTTAAATGTTCTTAAATGTGTTAATAATAATTTAACAAATATCACTAAAAAGGGAAAAAATATTATTGTTATTTTTAAACAAAAAAATAAACCGCTTTCCAAAGTAAAAATGCACCAAAAAGTATGAAATAAAACTTATTTATTAAATAATTCCCCTTTTGAATTTTGCTGAAATTTTAACTATTCCTCTACTCAATCTTCAAAATTTTGAAGTCGGTACCAGCCAACTTGAACGTGTGTTCTATTTTAAATATTGTTTTATCAGGATTTAGTTCGGGCTGATACCGACTTTAAAACTATGAAGATTGAGTAGAGAAATATATAAAATTTCAGCCAAATTCAAAAGGGGAATTATTTAGAAAATAAGTTTTATTTCATACTTTTTTGTGCATTTTTACAGTGGTTTAATTTTTTGTTTAAAAATAATTATTTTACATCTTCATATTGAAGTAGAAATATCTTCCTCTTATCTTTACCGTCACACCAAGCTGTCTCACTGGTGTGACACACTCTTCTAATTCTCGCGTCCAACTGCTTCACAATCGCAATCAATTCGCCTCTTCTTTTGAGGCATTTCCGAAGACTGATAAAATCGTTTAGTAAAAGTTTAATATTTTTATCGATAAACAGCTCTAGTGTCAGTAGTGTGCATCACTAAGAATACGCGGAAAAACAAAGATGTTATTTTCCACAAATTATTACTCATTACGTGACATTCATCATTATTTAAAGCTTAGTATAACACGAATAAGGATTCGTTAATCTTAATGATGAAGTGTTTATATTATAGAAAATACTCATTATTTAGCTCAAAAAACATTGTTGAAATGTTACCTACGTATGAAATGGATATGTAATTCGAATGTGTAATTATTCCAATTGACGCTTTCTTTATCCGTTCTTGAGGCACTTTATGCAGCGTAGCACATATTAACTATTTATTACATTACATTTGCTTTATACATTGATTTATATTGGTAAATATATAAAATAAGTTTAAAAAACTATAACCCGACTACGTAAAAAAGGGGTCTAAAAAGGCCAAAACAAGAAAATAATTCAAATAGAAATCCAGAAATGCATAGTTACAAAAATGGTCAAGGTAGAGCCGTGGTCGCACCACGCTACAACAACAGTCGATGTCAAAACGCAGCCGTCTGTAACTATCTTGGGGTATGCATGTGTACATGACGATATACGCAGTTTCAGTTTATACCTAGACGTCGGATCGTCCTGTCTCTCGCGTGTGGTAGTGCTCTCTCGGTTGCTCCGCGTTCTCGTGCCGTCTCGCGTTATCCGCGTCGTAGTGACTCGCTCACTCCGCGGTAGTGCCGTCCCGCTCGGAACGTGTCGAGTGTCCCGCTCACTCCACGCTCGTGCCGACCCGCCCCTAGTGCAGTGCCGTTATACCCCATTCGCGATCGTCAATCTTCTCGTTATTCGTAAGAATAGCGAGCGGATTGCCGCCTTGCTTAGGGGTTGCACTGCCTTTGTCCTCCCGTTGGAAACTTGTTTCCAACGTCGGGTCACGGGGAGACAGCCTCTCTTTTTCCACCGTGCAAGTACGTACACTTATAGTGACTGCTTAGACACTGAATACGTGTTGTGTGTTTAGTGTTACCTGTGTAGTGTGAATACCTTTTGTGTTTGTGCCTACGTACATGTTGTATAGTGTTGTTACATCATGAACATGTCCCTTAAGTACGGTGGACGCTAATATAGTGCCCCGTCACCATGGCCGACCGTGGTTCGCGGCCACATAGCCGCGACCGCCCCAGCCACTCCCGCGCCAGCTCTGGTGCGTCGCGTAGCACCGCCTCATCGAGGTCCAGCTCGCGCACATCCGAGCGCGCATACCTGTCTGCCACCGAGCCCAGCTTGAGCGGCAAGGATACCGCTCACCCCGGGCCGTCCTCGGCATTCTCGCGGGGGTGTACTGACACCCCCCCGCCCCAATGCCTTCCGACGGCGACCCGCCGCGAGTCTGGGCCCCCGCACCGCTCAGCCGAAAAGGGTTCGGCTTCTCCGCCGCGCCCCATGCGCCGCACCGAGGAGGTGAGCGCCCCACGCCCACCGCCTACACCATCTACTGCGAGCCCACAGCTCGCCCTCCCCTCGCCGGCCTCCCCGCCGGAAGAGGACCAAAGAGGGGTAAGTGTTCTTGCTCCGAGGGCCCCCGTACCGGCTCCCTCGTCGAGCACCATGCCCCCACCCCCTGCCCCGCCCGTGCAGGTTACTAAACGGCAACGTCAGGAGGTGTCCTCCGACGTCTCGCCTCCTGCCAAACGCGCCGATCGCCCGATCACGTACGCCGCAGCGACCACCGCTGCTCCGACTGGATCTCCCGTGGCCTCTACCTCGAGGGCCCCCTCACCGATGGAAGTGACCACGGTAACCTCCGTCACCCCCGCAGCGAACGTAACTTCGCCGCCGCCGAAACCAGTCCCCCGGTGCCCTCCAATTATCGTGGAGAAGATGGATAACTGGACCAGGCACTTCCGCTGTCTTAGAGAACTTCTAGGACACGCCCCCTCTGCAAAACCTCTAGGCCTAGGCGTCAAATTCTCCCCCCAAGGGGAAAGAGAATACAGGTGCGTGCAAAAATACCTAGCTGAACTCACCGGAACGGAGCAGGTCAGCTGGTTTTCCTACGCCCTCCCCCAGGACCGTAGATTAAAGGTGGGTATATATGGCCTACCTACAAATACACCGACGGAGGAGCTCGCCGCCGAACTCAACAATCTAGGGTACGAGACTGAACACGTATCCCGTATCCTCGCCCGTAAGGACCGCCCCGGGTGTGTTTATTTTGCCCTACTCAAAAGATCTCCGAATCTGGTACCCGGAATATATCAGATAACAGAGCTTCTGAATATGCCGGGTATCAGGGTCGAAGCCTGGAGAGGTAAGAGCGGTCCCGCTCAGTGCCACCGGTGCCAACAATTTAGGCACTCCAGCAAAAATTGCCACCGCCCATTAGTTTGCGTAAGGTGTGCCGAGGAGCACGCCGTCAGCGACTGCCCCCGTCCCATTTCCGACGAGCCCACCTGTGCAAATTGTAAGGGAGCCCATCCAGCGAAAAGTAAAAACTGTCCCGTTTTCCTCAAAGAGAAGCGAAATCGAAATGCGGGGCCCATTGCACGCACCTCTAGGGAAACCCGTGCCGCGACCCCTAGGTCAACAAATGACCCCCCTATTCCGGACCAAGAGGTTCCCCCCCCGCCTACCACCACCTCACTCATGGCAGAGGCCAACGAACCCACCCCCCGCCTTCCACCACCCCCGCCCCTGCTCAAAAGGCGAGAAGAAGGAGGAAAAAGGCCCCCAAGTCCAGAGCTACTTCTGCGGCTGCCACGAACTCAGAGTTTGAGCCCTTAGCGCTCCCACTGCCCCAAACTGTCGCCGACGTACCGCCCCCCCCCCCCTTACCTCAGCGCACCCCGCGCCACCCTCGCCCATCCCGCACAGCCCGTGCTGCCAAACCGGCCACTGTCACTACCGAAGTGACCGAGGTCAGCATTGAGCCCGCAAACCCGGCAGTTAAAACCGCCACCCGGCCCTCTCGTGCCCCCCCACTCTCTCAAAGGCGTGAGTCCCCCAAGACCACGGCCCAGATTCTCCAAGCTTTGCTCTCCCTGGCCTTAGATACCTTCAACAAAATCATGGCCGGGGGTGAAACCCTCCAGACCCTCCTGAAGGCCCTCCCGGAGGGGGCCACCCTCATTTCCCAATTAATATCCTTATGGATCCCCACGCCCCAATTTCCCTAAAGGTCGTCCATTGGAACGTCCGGGGGGTCCGCGGCAAGGTGACCTTGATTCGCCATCATCCTTCGGGAGTACGAGGTGGACGTTGCCTTGCTGAGTGAGACCCTCCTGTCCCCCCAGGACCGTTTCAATGCCCCCGGATTTGACGCTGCAGATTACCGAGGCGATTACAGCTGCAATGGATGCGGCAACTCAGCCGCCTACCCGCCGCCATTACAAGCGGCCCCCCCTCCCCCGCCACATCGCTGACCTCATCGTGAAGAAGAAGCGCTTGCGCCGCAGATGGCAGCGCACGCGCTGCCCCACGCTGAAGGCGCAACTCAACCGCCTCACCACAGAGGTAAAATCCGCGCTCGAGGACCTCAACGCTGCGGACTGGACCCGACGCATCCAGGAGGCGGGAGAGGACTGGCCATCCCTCCACCGCTTCTGCCGCAGCCTCTCCGGAGCCACCGCCACCGTACGCCCCCTGCTGCACCCTGATGGTAATCTTAGGTACCGTGCAGAGGACAGAGCAGACATCCATGCCGAGCACCTAGAGCGCCAATTCTCACCGCTGCCGACGACCGCAACGGAACACGCCCGAGTGGTCTCCGAGGAGGTAAAGGTTTTCCTGCTTTCCCCCTCCTCCCCCTCAAATTTCTCTTTCTCACCGAGGGTGGTCCAAAAGACCCTCAGCCGCCTTAAACCCAAAAAGGCCCCCGGTGCAGATGGCATCCCTAACTCCGCTCTCCGTCACCTTCCCTTCAGGACGGTGGCCGCCCTGACCCGCCTCTATAACGGCATTGTCAGGACCGGCCACTTTCCCTCCCCCTGGAAAATGGGCCTGGTAGTAACCATCCCCAAACCTCATAAAAACTTAAGGAAGGCCGAGGGCTACCGGCCCATCACCCTCCTTTCAACCCTTTCCAAAGTGTTCGAACTTCTCCTTCTTAAACATCTCTCTCCTTACCTCCCTCCTCGTGAGGAACAATTCGGGTTCAGGTCGCACCTGAGCACCACCCT
Source organism: Phengaris alcon alcon (assembly GCA_037179445.1). Classification (NCBI taxonomy): domain Eukaryota; kingdom Metazoa; phylum Arthropoda; class Insecta; order Lepidoptera; family Lycaenidae; genus Phengaris; species Phengaris alcon. The sequence continues at coordinate 1,462,834 of JAYRCH010000040.1, read as the reverse complement.
CCAACTGGTACGTGTAGTACATCACCTGTCCGTTGCGGCAAATAAAAAGGAATCGTCGGTCGCGGTCTTCCTAGACATGGAGAAGGCGTTCGACAGCGTTTGGCATGAGGGTCTGCTTTGTAAACTCATCCGGGCCAACGTACCTCCGCCACTGGTAAGGCTACTAGCCTCTTTTCTTTCTGGCAGGACCTTCAGGGTGCGCGTCGACGGAGTCCTCTCTGGCGAACGTCCCATCACCGCTGGCGTCCCGCAAGGTAGCGTTCTCTCCCCAGGGCTATACAATTTTTATGCCAGCGACGTGCCCGCGGACCAGGGCACCACTGTGGCGCTCTACTTCACCTCCTCTCTGACCACCGAGCATGCCGCCATCAAGCTCCAGAGGACGCTGGACCTCCTCCCTGACTGGCTGAGCAAATGGAGACTATCTGTTAACGCAGGCAAGTCCCAGGCGCTCGCCGTCAGCACGAGGTGGTCTCTTCCGGCGCCTCTGAGGATTGGTGACGCTGTGATCCCGTGGGGGAGGACAGCTAGGTACCTCGGGGTCACTCTGGACCGCCGACTCTCCATGGCCGCCCAATGTGCATCAGCGGTGGCGAAGGCGAACGCGGCGATAGCGTTGCTGCGCCCGGCCTACGCGTCCCCGCAGATCCCCCTGAGGATGCGCATCGCCCTCTACCGGACGTACGTACGGTCCCGCCTTACGTACGCGGCACCCGCGTGGCACCACCTGCTCTCTGCACCCCAGAAAGGGTTGCTGCAGAGGGCCCAAAACCGGGTGCTGCGCCGAATCGCGGGCGCACCGTGGTACGTCCGAAACACCACCATATCTAGGGACCTCAGGGTGGAGAGCGTGGAGGCCTTTGTGGCCCAGCTCTCCGCGAAGCTGTTCGCGCGAGCGGATGCCTCGCGCCTGGTCGAGCTGACCGACCTGGCGCCGTGGCATGCCCGCCCGCCCGACCGCCACCGCCTGCCGAGAGATGCCGTCCCCTCCGGAGGACCCAGCGGAGCCACGCAGCCCGCCCCACCGCCCCCGAAGAGGAGGAGCCCCTGACGCAATGATGCGCCACACCTACGCGCAATGATGCGCCACGGCGCAACAGCGCCCCACCCACCGTGGGATCGTACTCCCCCACACCTTTCCCTTACGCCGGCAAACCAAATGCCGGCGTACATCGTCTTAAAAAACACCTGAGGCCTGTCGGAGTGGCAGCCCTCTTGCCACCCCGTCGCCCCCTTGGTGCACCTTCCCCCGACACCAAAAGTCGGGAACCGGAAGCCTACCTTTTTCCCCCTTTTTCCCCAGGTCGCTCGTTTCCGCGGTCCGGTAAACGCGGTGCGTGAGGGAGTGGACCCAAACACGTTTCTCGGCCCCCGGGTCGGGACCCTCACGCGCCGTTTGGAGCCGACCGCAGGTCCCGGTTGTGCCTGGACTGGCAATCGTCACTCCCTTGACTTTCTGGTTGCCCCCCCCCTGGGTTTACCCCGCGTTCTTCCCTCAAAACCTAGACTCATGCGCTCAGTACTCGTACTGGGCGCGTCTTCCCACCCCAAGTAGAGGGGCTATGCCCCTGGTTTTGGTTCCCCGCCCAAGGCCCTTTTCAGGGGCCCGGCGCGAGAGAGAAGAGTCTCCTTCTCTAATCGACCTAGACGTCACGCATCTCGGTGTGAACTGACGCTTAGAAGACGCCATTAGTGTGTGCGATCACGGCTCTACCTTGACCATTTTTGTAACTATCTATTTCTGGATTTCTATTTGAATTATTTTCTTGTTTCGGCCTTTTTAGACCCCTTTTTTACGTAGTCGGGTTATAGTTTTTTAAACTTATTTTTTATTTCATATTTTTCCGTTTTAACTTTAATCTAATACAAAACTATACGTATATTATTTACAATTTAAATCATGTAATTACCGTATCACGAGGAAACAATAATTAATATTATTTATTAAAGGACCTTAAAGGTAATAAAGTACTTAACTGAAAAACTGAAATTAAAATGAACTAACCATAGCATACACATAAATGACGACTTGATTCGAACTCGAAGAACGTTTTATAAAATATAACTATTTATAATTTATATTCAATAAATACGCATTAGAGATCATTCAAAATTCATTCATTTCACCAATGCAATTATATCACTTATTCACTTTTAATCGTATTTTGATCATAATATAAAAAAGTACTCTGTGATTTTGATCTTAGACAATAATTGTAGTGGAATATATCATATACGAGGACGGCACTGAAAATTTCGGGAATCAAGGAAGTGACACAACATTACTATTTAAAAATGTATTTATTGCTTTTCGAAGTATTCTCCGCGAAATTTGACACATTTTTCCATACGATGGAACCAATCATTGAAGCAACCATTCCATTCGGAAGTTGGGGTCTCCAAAATGGCCGTTTTGTAGGTGTCCACAGCTTCTTCAGGAGATGAAAATCTCTGACCTATCTCTGAAGTATAGAAATCATTAGGGCTTAGGTCGGGGTTGTACGGCGGATGGTCTAATAATTCTATGATTTCTTGCTCTAAAAACTCTTTTGTTCTGTGCGCGGTGTGAGAACTCGCATTGTCGTGGTGGAGGATGATGCGGCGGTTGCAGTTCTCTTTACAGAGTTCAGAAACGACCTGTGGCAAACAAATGTTAGCATACCATTCTGCATTAACCGTTCTTTGTCCCTCAAGAGGAATAGTCGCAACATGGCCGGGTTTGGAGACAAACGTGGCCACCATTTTTTTTGCAACACATTGTCATCATTACGAATCATTGACACCTCATTTATGAAAATCGGGCCAGTAGTTTAGACGAGAGCTACGAGGGAACAAACATACATACATACATACATACATACATACATAGATACATACATACATACATACATACATACATACATAGACTGCCAAAATCATTACCCTTCCTTTTGGCTTCGCCGTAGTCGGGCAAAAAATACAGAGACCTACTGCAATGCTATGACCGACTAAGTCGGTCATAACATGACACGAAAGATGTGTTTTCACACCGATATAAACTCTCTCTTTCACTACTAGGTATTGCCTTCGACTTGACCATTGACTGCATTGACAATTTGGCTTCTTCCCATTTGGCATTATTCCCATCTCGCAACCCTAAATTTTGATACAAATCGGCGTGTCGTTATCTATATATTTATGAAGTTTTGGACAGCTTTTAAAATATGGAAAAATTTCTTAAATAGTACAGTCGGGTCGAAAAAAACATTAATTTTTAAATTAAAAGCGTTCTTAGCTTTGTTTGAAAAATGTACGGATCATCTTTTTTAAAATGTTTTATGTTCCACATTATTATATTATTGTTGGGGACAGCGGCCTCGCAGTTGACACATAGCGAGTGCATGTTAACGCTATGTTATATAATGCATATTATTGTTTTTAAAAACTCTAAGAGTGAAAACTTTAATGAGAATATCAGTGTTAATATTTCTGAAAAAAAAAAACTTGATGGTACTAGATGATAAGAACTTTGAAGGAAAGTTGCAGTTGTTGCAGCAGTGAAGTTTCAGAGGCCTAACTGGTAAAATCAGTGTTAATATTTCTGAAAAAAAAAAACTTGATGGTACTAGATGATAAGAACTTTGAAGGAAAGTTGCAGTTGTTGCAGCAGTGAAGTTTCAGAGGCCTAACTGGTAAAATGAGCTTCCTTGGAAAACTTTGTACAAATACATATCGTACATATACTATGCGTGGCCTGAGACGTACTTGGCAGGTTTTTCATTAATACTAGATATAGCCGCGACTTCGTGCGCACAAAAGGAAATTGCGCAGAAACCGTACATTTTGCCGAAATAAAAAGTAGCGTATGTACTTCGCCGTGGTATATTTTATATCTGTGTCGACTTTTATCCAAATCGGTCCAGTCGTTTCGGTGCCAATTCAAACAAACAAACAAACAAATCTTTACTCTTTATTATTAGTATAGACTAAGTATCTGAAAGAAGTTTTGTAAGTTGCTTACCATGAATATTTATTATTAATAAATGTATAAATAGGTAATTTCCTACATACCATACCTATTATGATACAGAATAGCTTCCACAACTGAAGATCAATGTAAATAAGTGTACCTTAGAATAAAACTAGATTATCCAAATGACAGATCACAGATAATTACTTATTATATAAAATAATATAAAGATAACGACACGCCGACTTTTCTCAAAATTTAATAAGGGCTGCGAGATGGGAATGTGGCCAAATGGGAAAGAGCCGACAATTTATTTAGACTTTGACTAGACTTGACGATTTTTAAAAACGGTGTTGAAAACATAATTGTACAAATACCAATTTAACTTTTTCCCGCCTTTTTAACTTCACATTAGCAATGGTTGCTTTAAAAAAATATATAAATTTAGGGCTGTGTATATTTATAGCATCCAACCAAACGGAGACGAAATGTGCGTTTGTTAGAATATTAGTAATTTCATAAAAAAGAAAAATACAAACAAATTGCAATTTTCTAAATCTTATAGTTTAGAAATACCAGTAGTTAAAAACCCACTTATAAACCACATTGGAGGCCGATTACTCTAAAATGGTTGACTTTGCAAAAAAATACTTTGCCTTTATTTTAAAAGACCTATTCGACGATAATCATCTAATTTGGGACAATCAAGCTTTTTTAACCATACAAAATATATGTATGGTTACGCTCGTATCTGTTTTATCGCTTTATTCCATTAAGCGCATCAATTGGTATTTATCCCCACACGATGGGGTAGAATGAAAATAATTTTTCATCCCCACTTCACATGTATGGAGAGCCGCCCCTAAAATATAAAATTATTATTATTTTATGATGCCAAAACCGAGATCCTATACACAGTCTTTGACTATACCAAATTTCATCTATTTATATTCTTAAAATATATAGGTGTAATCACTATTTGTGTGCTTTCCTCGTCTCCCCCGCAAAAAGTGGCACTTTTTTTTTATTATTATTTAAATATGGCATCGGCTTATAACCATTTGCCAGTGTCAAGTTAAAAAGGCGGGAAATAGAACTTTAGTTTCAATTTTCAACACCGTATTTCTATATCGTCAAGTCTAAAGTCTAGTCAAAGTCCAAATATATAGTCAGTGCAGTCCATGAGTCATGTCAGTCGATTCAGTAAAGTGGTAGAAGCGTTACTGAAAGTTCCTTGGGAGTTTTGGCGGACACACAAAATAGCACGTTTTTAGAAGTTGTACCACTTGCCCACACTTGTGCACGTTAACGAATATATTTTAATGGTTAATATTCTACCACTATTACACATTAAGAACCGAAATAACACAAATTTATGAAGATATACGAATTCCACAACGTCATCCATTGAGCATGTACTTAGTCTGGCCATAAATACTGTTACAATTAAAAATAAACAAAATATTACATTTCAATTTGGAATCTGCCATTTTTATATGATTGTTCATTGTGTTTTCTCATTTTGGCGCCATTATATTGTATAATATTTTGCGATATTAAAATGGAGACACAATTGGCATATACCTATTCTTGCCATAAATACTGAAACAAAGAAAAAAAACATTCTATTGCAAATAACATTTATTACTTTTACAGTGTGTTAGTTTAATGACGATGTTTTACCTGTAAATAAAACACATATTAAATACTTACCTTACTGGAAGCTTACTGATATGAGATGAGATGGCGCTAGCGTGCTCGACCTCATCTTGTCTCTTTCCTTCTCGCACCCTCTCGCTTGCACAGCTACCTTGAGAACCCCACCATAGCGACACCACAAGCAGTGGCCTAATTTAATTTCAAATCATTGAGTCGAATATCACCAGGCAGTATTAAAAATGTAAGCTTCAAGTAAGGTAAGTATTTAATAAGTGTTTTATTTACAGGTAAAACACCGTCATTAAATACTGTACGCATACTTGAAGCTTACTGATATGAGACCTGTTTGTTATCGCCTGGTGGGAAAAAGACGCCAATGTGAAGGCATATTATACATTAGAAGAGCTTAGAAAATAGGAATGTAAAAAATACATTACTAAGATCAATAGATTTATTGACTTATATAATTACTAAAGTATAAATTAATTACAGAATAAAGTATAAGTAAATATAAAATCAGTTTGTAGGGCTAAATAATTGAGCCAAACTTGTTGATTTACCTGTGCGAGACGACTTTACTTCTCAGCGATAAAAACGCGATGAAGTATTATTTGATCGCCAGTTACCTTTGGCCAATATTTGAACAAGAGGTAAATTATCAACCCAGTTTTTAGACGCTACGGCAGAGCGAATACTTCCTGGAGGGGCAGTAATACCTGCTTCACGAAATACAGTTTTTACTCAACCAGCAATAACCGTTCTGGAGGCCGGCTTAGGGTTTCTTCTTAGATTAATGAAAAGATTATGTAAATTACATTCTTTCCGTTTTTCTTTTAATAAACCAATGGTCCGCTTAACCCAAAAAAAACAGGATCTAAATTTCTGGAACTATTGTTTGAAAATATCTTCCATCCCGACTGTCTGTAGTTCGCACTATCAGTTTTAGATCCGTAAAGAGGCCAAAAACAAATCGAGTCTTCATTTACAGCAGGGGTCTCCAAACTTTCCAGCCTTAGGGCCATACTGATTATTACTCCAGTAAGTTCCGAGGGCCAAAACCATATTATCATTGTTGCCGGTGGTAAAAAGTGAAATAGTCCACTGATGAAGAAAAAATTCCGAAAAAGTACGCAACGTTTAAAAAAGGCTGCAAATCGGACTAAAGTCCGCAAAACGGCAACACTGCATATTATTAATTTTCCTGTCATTATCTGTAATTCCTAGATTAATCGTAGAGTACGAGCCATGAGGAGTAACGTGACACGACATCTGGTGGACACAAGCGGAAATAGGTAGTACGTTCTATCGCTAACAGATGGCGCTAATAGCACGTACAGAATAATCTCGGTGGTTCGAGAAAGTTCTGGTGTCTTCCACTCACTTCTAGATGGCAGTAATAGGAATATATAAGAAGGGTAGTGGCGCAACCACAAGTCAGTTCCTATGACACTGTTGTGAAATAAAATAGTGCGTACCTCCTTAAAACGTGTTTGTGCGTGTTTAAGTTTAAGACATCTTTGTAACAGTATTTTGATTTGAATTGTTGCTTTTGTGTGTGATTTAGTAGTATGGAAAAGAAGCAAAAAATTGATAGTGAATGCAGAAAATTCAAAGATCAGTGGAACATTCAGTATTTCGTAATTGAGTCCAGTAACAAGGCGCTATGTTTAATTTGGAATGAAAGCATAGCCGTTCTCAAGGAATATAACATTAAACGTCATTATGAAACAAAACATTTTCAAAATTACTCAAAATATACAGGAAGTTTGCGGACAGAAAAATTCGAAGCTATGAAGCGCGGATTGAAATTGCAGCAATCTTCATTTACAAAACTCAAAACTGAACAAGAGGCTGCAACTCGTGCCAGCTTTCGTATGGCTCTTGAAATTGCAAAACGTGGAAAACCATTCACCGATGGAGAAATGATCAAAGAATGCATAATTGCAGTAGCCGAAGAAATGTGCCCTGAAAAGGTAAATTTATTAAAAACTGTCAGTATGTCAGCAAACACTGTGGCTCGAAGGGTAGAAAACATCGCTGAAAATATATCCTCTCAACTGTTCGACAAAAATGGACATGTTGAGTGGTTTTCTTTGGCCTTGGATGAGTCAACGGATGTGTCAGATACTGCTCAGGTGTTGATTTATATTCGAGGAGTAGATAAAAGCTATGAAGTGCATGAAGAACTTCTTGATATGTATAGTAATCATGGCACAACTACTGGTACAGATATTTTTAAAGGAGTTGAAATGGTCATTAATCAAAAGAACCTTCGATGGAAAAACTTGAAATGTATTACAACTGATGGAGGCAAAAACATGAGTGGGAAAGATAAAGGAGTGGTCGCTCTTGTGTCAAAGGCTATAGAAAATGACGTTGTTTCAAAACCATTAGTCTTACATTGTATCATTCATCAACAGTCTTTGTGCGGAAAATGTTTGGATATGTCTGAAGTTCTGAAACCAGTCATATCAACTGTTAATTTTATCAGATCTTTTGGGCTGAATTACCGACAATTCTGACAATTTTTTGATTGTCGGACGACTGGACTGGACGAGATTGGAGAAAATGACTTACCTTATCATACTGCCGTACGTTGGCTTAGTTGTGGGAAAGACCTTCAGCGCTTTTTTGAACTTCGAGCAGTGATCGATTTTTTTTTGAATGAAAAGCATCGCCCTCTTACTGAATTACAAAACAACGCATGGCTGTGGAAGTTAGCATTCTATGTTGATTTGACAAAACATGTGAACGAACTGAATTTGAGATTGCAAGGAGAAAACCAGCATCTTCCTGATTTAGACACTAATATCAAATCATTCCGGAAGAAATTGATACTGTTTCAATCACAACTACGAAGTAAATGTTTTTCACATTTTAAAACATGTGAAATATTCAGCCACACCACTGAGACTGAGTTTCCTATCGATTTTGCAATCGAAACTTTGAGTGCTTTGAAAATAAATTTTGATACTCTTTTCTCGGACTTTGATGCCATTGCGAATCAAATTAAGATTTTTCAGAATCCTTTTGATACTGACATTGAAACCCTAGCCCCGGAACTTCAAATGGAAATGATTGATCTACAGTGCAGTGATATAATTTAGAACAAATATCAAAACTCATCTTTGTTGGAATTTTATAAGGCTCTTCCACTGACACAATTTGATAATTTTCATAAATTTGCTCGTGGGCTGTTTTCTGTTTTTGGTACTACTTATTTGTGTGAGAAGACCTTCTCCAAAATGAAGTACACAAAAAATGTTTACAGATCTAAATTAACTGATGAGCATCTTAAATCTCTTTTAATAATTGGTACAAGTAAAATTAGTCCACAACTACAAACTATTGTCAGTGGAAAGTCTCAATTACATAAATCTCATTAGTATTTCATATGTCATTATGCTTGTTATAAGTTATGTTTTTATTTAAAATGTATAAAATGTTAGTTGGATTCATTTCAATAATTTGTTAGTTATTATATACTGAAGTTAAATTTTCTGCATATTATACATGTCTTTACTCATTACAATTCTGTGTTTCTTTATCCAACTTATCACAAAAACAATAACAATAAGCCTACAACAATGTTATGAGTAGTTAGCCCATCAATGTAGATGTCATATTAATAATTATTCAACATAAAATTAGAATACTTCAGTAAACTAAATTTAATTTGCTATAAAAAATATGTTCTCTAAAAGGAGTTTTCAAGTATGCTGGCTCTCCGCGGGCCGGACAAAATCTGTCCGCGGGTCGGATGTGCGCCTCGGGCCGTAGTTTGGAGACCCCTGATTTACAGTGAAGTGTTCTGAATCAACCGCTAATAATGTCAAGTCATGAACTCTTCGGCGTGCATAAAAGGAGCAAGGTATGTCGACAAGTTTGTAAAACATTGTTTTTATCGATAATTTGCTTTTCCAAGTGCTTCAATAAATCGTCTATATCCCATACACTTGTTTTTCTAGAGATTGGTTTATTTACAGCGATCGACTTAAGCATATGATTTACCAGAACATGTGAAGATAATTTGCCCGCATCTTCAACACTGCTCAATGTCGACATAACCGACTTGTGTACTAATATAGTATTGTAAGCTAGACCATCAATAAGATGAAGATCAGCTAAATATTTTGTCAGAACAGATCCCGACGGATGAGTGGCATTTTCTTTATTAGTGCGGCACCATCTGAGCCAGCGGTTCCACGCCACTTTGTAAGTTTTTAGTGTCGATGGACGCCAAGAGTTTTTTAGGAGATTAAGGTGGTTTATATTCCAGTCCTTTAGCTCCTCTGTCCACCCCCACATTTCCACACCTGCAATTCCATGTCTTGGGTTCCTGCTGGGGGATGATCTGTCGCAATGTCTATTAAATTCAGGTGTAGATTCTGTATGGTGAACGGGGCTGCTACTGCTCGGGTTCTTAGGTCCGCCCTCCAAAATACTCGTTCCCATCTCGGGACTACCAATAGTAGAAACCTGTCGCCTTGTTCAAGTGCATGAGCACCTTGGGAACTAGATAAGGTGGCGGGAACACCCAAGCGAGGGGATAAATCCAGGTTCGGGAGAACGCATCGTGATATATCGCCTCCTGATCCGTTTGATCCAGACTCACATAATTGGAAACTACTTTCGACGTTTCGCTTGCAAAGAGATCGATCATCGGTGTTCCGAATTTCTTGAACAGGTTCTCTGTGCAATGAGGCAGTAAATGCCATTCCATAAGACTCAGATGTCGTGATAAATGATCTGCATGACTGTTGTACCTTCCCGGTAAGTGGTGTACCTGTAGTTCTATGTGGTGTAAGTCTAAAAGGTGAAATATTTCTTTTGTCAACTGGAGCAACGGTAATGACCTGGTCCCCCTCGTTTTTTTTTAAATAAGACACAACAGTCTTGTTGTCGCACTGTAAGAGGACTGTGGATTTCTTTATCTTGTGACATAGACTTTGGAGTGCCTTTAACACCGCTAACATTTCTTTTTGGTTGCTGTGCAAATTTTGTTCTGGACCTGTCCACATTCCACTCAAAGATATTTTCTCCAATTGGGCTCCCCAGGCTACGTCCGAGGCGTCCGTAGTTAAGAATTTTGTTGGAGATGGAAAATGAATTTGTGACGACAGGTCGCAATTGGCCATCCACCACTGCAGTTCCATTTCTACTGTGTTTGGCAACTGATGCACGGCAGTAAGCGGCCTCTTCATGGCAACGTTTAAGAACATGTGTCGCGAAAGTGTAGCCGTCCCCTCGGAATCACAAACAAAGCAAAATTGAGGAGTCCGACAAGACTTTGCAACTCTTTTAGGTGTATTTTTTTTGAGTTTGAAGGATTACGGAAGTCTTTCTTTTTAGGTTTATCACCTTCTCTAACGGAAGAGATTTTACATTGCGCCATGGGTCCCATTGAAATCCCAGAAAGGTCAGACATTTGGACGGAGTCAGCGTTGACTTTTCGAAATTGATTTGAAGGCCCAGATATTGGTCTTTCCACTACAATTTGGAGATGTGATTTTAGTATATGGTAATTTTGATTGACCACCTATAAATCGTCTAGGTATACTATGACGCGTATACCCTGTTCCCTTAGAATTTGAGCAATCCAGTTGCTTAAACAGGCAAAGACCCTTGGGGCCGTGCTGAGGCCAATGGGAAGACACGTCATTTGAAGAATTTCCTTGTCGTATATCAGGCGTAGAAATCGTCTGTGAGAACGAGCGATTGGTAGATTGAAGTAGGCCTGGGACAAATCCACTTTGCACAACCAATCGTTCGGTTGTAGGAAGTCTGGGACCCTGTTCGCATTTATTAACCTGAATGGTTCGGTTAGTACATATTCGTTCAACTTGCTCAAGTTGAACACTGGACGGTGCGAGCATGTTCATTTCGAGCATGTTTCTCGTTCCGAAACAAGACGTTTCGAAGAGAAACATGCTCGAAATGAATGTACCTTCCCTGCGAGGGTTGGTAATTCTGTAACGGTCGTGTGTGTTGAGAGCCACAGCAACCTTGAGATGTGCCCTGCGAGGGCGCATGACTATTTCCCTGCGGGATATAATTAGAACCACTATTAACTACCTGCGAGGTAGTTCCAAAACTTTTTAGTTTTATCAAAGGCATAAAAGCTTTCTTAACGCCACCTGCCTTATCAAGGACTCCCGGTAGCAATTCAGAATTAAAAAAGTTTTTATTTGAAGGAGGGATTTTGCGTAAATATGATTTGGTTAGTGGATCACGTGCATATTTTATTATCCCATCTCGGCGCATCTGTATCACCTCAGCTCTGTGACCACAAACGAGCTGTAAGAGGTCGGCAGAAACAGTAAACAATAATTCCTTAACCTTCGTATGCAAAGAGTCGACATTTAGGTTTACCTCATCTTTAGCACAAGATAAAAGTAAGTTTAGAGTCTGTTGCAGAGCATCGCGCTGTTTTAGCAAACAAAAGGTAGTACCGGCGTAAGCTTTATCTGCGTAAGCTAAATGACGTAGACTATCATAAGCTTTAATCTCATCATTAGCTTCTAAATCAGTAAAACCTGGCGTATGATTATACCGCTTTTGCACTTCTGCATAGCGAACTACGCTCCATTCATCTTTATCAAAATGTTGAATATGTTGCAGCAAAATAAGAAACTTTTCAGGTGCCTTTGGTACCGAAGGCTCCTTTAATATAACTTCAATATCAAAATTAAATTCTAACTTGGCATTATTAGTATGTTCTTCATCATAAAGACTACCACTAACTTGATCGTCAATAATATTATCGCTATAATAGTCTCTGTCGAGGTCTACGTTATCAATAACTAAAAGCGAATAGCTTTTATCTACGTGATCGTTGTTGTATCTAAGATGCCTTTTAAGTTCGCCTACTTCCTGTGTCAATTTTTTCAAAACTCTATCCTTGCGTTTACGGTGGCGCTGTCGCCGTTTCTTCGTACAAGAAGATGAGGAAGATGAAGAATCCGAACTAGTGTCGTAGTTGGCGGTACTCGGGCCCGGTTTATCTACGACCGGGTCAACTTCATCATAAGTTTTTTCCCTGCTAAAAACGAAACCTAATATTAGGATTCCATGCAAAAAGCTTGAAAATGTAAGATATGAACGACAAACAAAAGTATTCCATGACGGTAGTTAAAAAATATTTGAAAATCATATAAAGATTTGTGTCTTACTAAAAATACTTACTTAAAACTAAAAGCACGAACGTAAAAAGCATTACCACTATGCATTATATTATAAATAGTTCTAATTATAAAGAAATCTAAAAAATAAGTACAAAAAAGTCTATCTGAAGGTAGATAAAAATTTCTAGAAAAGTGGTAAAATTTTCTAAATTTTCTTATAAAATTACTGAATTCCTTTAGAGGGTAGCGTATAATATAACTTAATTATTATGGATTCTATAAAAATAATGATCTATTTATAGAAATATTTTCAATACGAACGGTAAAAACCGTTAGTTGTATTCACTTTGTAAGGAAAATAAAAATGAGCACTTACATGAATAGCTGCTATATCGACTGTGAACCGGCAATATGTCCTATCTTTAATTTTAAGCCAAATACCTTTTTAATGTCATTTTGTACCACTTCCCATCATTTACCGTGCCAACAAGTCGCATCTATTAGAAAATTTAAATTTACCGCCAAAATTTGGTTGATTCAACTTGTCCTAACAGCGCCTACCTCCCCGCCTATAAAACTGCGAGCTATTTGTCCTATCTCTCCAAACTTGTACCGATGTGAACGTGGTTTCGGGCGCTCGTAGAAAAAAATACATTATGGAATATTATGTTAATGGTTTACCGCCTTTACAGTTATTTTCAAACATAATTGGAGTTGTGTGGAATCTAAAATGGTAAGTACTTTTTGGGAAATCTTTTTAATTATCAATATTTTGACTTAAATAATTTCAACACTAAGATAGGACATTATGAATTACACATTACATACACTCGTTGTGGTGTAGTTTTGAAAAATAAGCAAGATAGTAAGTACATTGTGTTTTTAGTGCCTTACAAATTAAATTAATGTGTTTGGTCAAATTTTATAACAGCTAGGAGGCAAACGAGCAAGACGGGTCACCTGATGGTGAGTGATTCACCGCCGCCCACGGTCACCAGCGACGCCAGTGCGTTGCCTACCCTTCAGGTAAGAATATGCTCTTTTCTTGAATAACCCGATGTCGCAGTTGTTGGGGAAGACCGCTGATGGCAATGAATTCCAGAGATTTACTGTGCGTGGCAGAAAACTGTTTTTAAAACGCATTGTAGTGGAACGCCAACCATCCAGATGGTGCGGATGATAGTTCCGGCGAGACGATCGGCTGCGGAAATCAGCGGCTTCTATTAAATTGAACAACTCCCCAGAACACTCCTCATTGTAAACTCTGTAAAGTATGCATAGGGAAGATAGACCCCTATGCAGTGCCAAAGGATCTAGCCGATCGGCAAGTTCAGGATCGTTGACAATCCAAGATGCCCTACGTTGGATTCGGTCAAATGGAGATAGCTGATAACCCGGAGCCCCGGCCCAAAGGTGGCAACAATACTCCATGTGAGGCCGCACCTGCGCCTTATACAGCTTAAGGCGGTGAGCCGGCTTGAAGTACTGTTTGGCCCTGTTGAGTATTCCAAGTTTTTTGGAGGCCATTGCTCTCCAAATGACCGCCAAACTGGAAATGTCGACGCCCAGAATGCCAATGTTTGGCTTGGCACAAAGGTGAGTGTTTCCGAAGAGTGGTGATGCGACAAAGGGGGCTTTTTTAGCGGTGAACGCGCAAACTTGAGTCTTAGAAGGGTTAAACTGGACTAGATTTAGTCCCCCCCAATCGGAAATCTTCACAAGGGATGATTCGATTTCAGACACAAGTTTGTTCCGACACTCATCGACGTGATCTCGAGAGATATTGCTGCGGCCGAAATACAGTGCATCCACGGTACTATCATCCGCATAGCAATGAATGCCACTGGTATGCAACAAATCATTGATATGCAGAATGAACAATGTCGGGGATAACACGCAGCCTTGGGGAACACCAGCTTTTACGGTCCGGGAGTCCGAGCATGAGCCGTCTAAGACGACTTTAACTCTCCGTTCCGCAAGGAAACTGCCGATCCACCTACAAAGTTTAAAACCATTATTATTTTTGATTTTTTTAATGTAAAACATACATACATAATCTCATTTTTTATTACAGAGCTGTAACTTGTACAGAGGTAGACGTTTAGTGGAAGCGGTCCATAACGCTGATAATATTATACACAATGAAAAGGTTTGTTTTATTTATAATGACGATGATCATTTAACTGAGTTGCTTAACTTAGTAAGATGCTCATCGCCATCCTTTAAAAAAATCATTAATTTTCTATTATTTTTATTAAACCTTTATTTCAATTTATTTTCAGGTTGCTAATCAAATGTCTCAAACAGATTTGCCAAGTACATCTAAAGAGGTAAATTAATATTCAATAGGTATTAATTACTTTAGCATTGACAAGACCTACCCACAACAATTACTTGCCATGTAAATATTTCTATATTTAGTAATATTCTTTTATTAATTTTCAGAATACTAAAGACTATCTAAAAACTATTCCCCAGATACAAAAAGCTCTTCCTCTTATAGTGTTGACTGGAGATGATTGCTATACTGAAGATATTACTTTAAATTCAGGTGGTAGGTTAGAAAGTCATTGCGAACCAAAAGATTTAAATCCATGCTGTGTGATTTCTCCTGAACAAGAAGTTTTACCAATACAATTGGAGTTAGCTCAATTCACAAGCTCCGAAAGATTAAATCTACATCATTTTAATTTAGACAATTCACAAGACCCTACCATGCCTGCAAATATCCAGGAATCCTTGCAGTTTCTACCCGTAAATGATAACCTCATGCCAACCACGCCAGAAAATACACATGAACCTCTAAACTCACCTTTAATTCCCACAGAAAACGAAATGGATAACGTTACAGATCATACAGAATCATACATCAGAATCATAGATCATACAGATCATACAGATCATAGAGAATAATCATAATATGAATGAAGGAAGAAAAAGGCGCTAGAAGGCTGACCCTACCCAATGGAAAAGGAACGTTAATAAAAAATTACGTATGGAAGAAAAGGCGTACGTAGGATTTAGAAAGGCTGAGACTACGGTTATTCAGGATGTACCAAGAGACGATTAAAGATGTTTACAAACTTTATTTATCTAAATGCAATCAAACCAGGCAACCAAGTTTCAGCCGCAAAAAGTTTAGTGAAGTAATGAGTAGCAAAAACACTTCTCTATTTAAAGTAAAAAAATATAAATGCAATTTATTTACCAGCTATGAAACAGGGAATATACAGGAAGATGCATGGAAAAATCACGTAGAAAAGAAAGAGAGAGCTAGAAGAGAAAAACGAGAAGACATAGAAAAAGCTATTAGAGGTGAAATAGTATTAATAGAAGTAGATTTTCAGGCGGTTAAGCTGGCACCATCTACTCATGCTAATGCTTTTTATTACAAAATAAAGCTAGCGTGTCATAATTTTACAGTTTACGATGTCGCTAAAAAGCAATCAACATGTTACTGGTTCTCAGAGAACCAAAATAATCAGTCAGTAGCATCAACTTTTATTTCGTGCCTAATTGATTATTTGGAGAAAAAATGTTTATCTGCAGAAAAAATACCTATTTTATTATTTTCCGATGGATGCACAGCTCAAAACAGGAATAACGTAATGGCAAATGCCTTGCTAAATTTGAGCATGCTTCACGGAGTTTTGATATACCAGAAATATCTTGAGGTTGGCCATACACCGATGGAAGTTGACTCTGTCCATGCGTGTAACGAGAGAAAACTAAAAAACAAGGAAATAAAGCT
This sequence comes from Phengaris alcon alcon, assembly GCA_037179445.1. NCBI lineage: Eukaryota > Metazoa > Arthropoda > Insecta > Lepidoptera > Lycaenidae > Phengaris > Phengaris alcon. Next base: position 1,446,351 of record JAYRCH010000040.1, on the reverse strand, counting down.
ACCCAGTGACTACGTCTCTACTACTAGAGAAGCACGTGAAAAACCGTCTCCTTATGAAGCAAAAGGACTCACCTACGACTGTTTCCGAGACTATGCAACTCCTTTACGTTATAAGACTATCAGACCTGGACGGTTGAAAAATGATCCAAATGTAACTGATATAAAGGTTATATGTTATAGTCCTTCGGGAATAATAAAAGTAAAACGTGATTTTAGTGAAGATTTGATTGACTTACCACATAGACCGAAATGATTTGATCCCGTACAATCGTATCCACCATTATTTACAGCACAATCTCGAATCACAAAAACCAAGTGGTTACATCTCCATGAGCAATCGGTTATACCTCAAGACTGTCACCATTTTTATGATAATTTACCCTATCAAGACTAAACGATTATGTTTATATACTTAATAAGTAATTAACCAAAGTTTATGTTAAGTTTATGTTTCTTAGAGATAGTGGATTCTTCCTATTAAGACTAAAATAATATTATGGTCCTATAAATATTAAGCAATCAACCAAAGTTTTGTTGCCTTTTATACTTTTCTGATTATTTAGAGATAGTGAAATTCATCCTATGTTTGATATTTAAATGGTTCCTTAAAACTTAGGACCTTTTGTACCAAGTAAAATGTCCTAACTTGGCACTGCAGCTGATTCATAATGTCTTATCTAGATTATCTAATTAAAATTATTCAGACAGAAGAATATTGGGTCCATTTTTTAATAAATAATCATTATTAAAGTCAAATGTTTTTTATTTTATAAAAATTTATGCGTTTGTAATAATAGTCACGTTTTTTCTGTTTCCTGAAAAATCTTTAAAAATAAGATAGGATAATTTGCCAGTTCACAGTCGATATCAGGCTCACACTTATAAAATAGAATAAAAACTTAAGCACTTATCACAAAATGAACTGTTGGTAAGTGCAGACGGGTCGAAAATTCAGACGCCAATGATTTGAAATTAAATTAGGCCACTGCTTGTGGCGTCGCCATGGTGGGGTTCTAAAGGTAGCTGTGCAAGCGAGAGGGTACGAGAAGGAAAGAGACAAGACGAGGTCGAGCACGCTAGCGCCATCTCATCTCATATCAGTAAGCTTCAAGTATGCGTACAGTATTTAATACATAAATATAAAACAATTTTAAATATAAAAAGCTTATTCGAAGTGGTCTCCAGTGGCTGCAATACAGTCCTTTAAACGTTGAGGCCAGTTATCAATAGAAGCACGCACTCTTTCCATGGGAAAATTCTTCACTGCAAATCGTACGGATTGTTTTAGGGACTCCCAAATTATCATGGCGTTTAGAGCAAGCCGTACTCACTAAAACTGACCATAAATCATAATCCAGCGGATTAAGATCGGGATCGACTAGACGACGGCCAGTCTTCAGCTCTGATGAAGTCCGAAACGTTCATTTCCAACCAATACTGCGTAGACCGAGCTTTATGACCCGGCGCCGTCTTGCTGGAAGGACTATTCTTGGTTATTGAACATGGTGTTGTTAAGGGGCTTCACTACCTTCTCAAGAATGGTATCTTGATACACTTGTGCCGATGTTTTGATACCTTTTTCACAAAAGTATGGCTCAGTCACTCCTTCATAGCTAATACCCCACCAAACCATCACTGAAGTCGGATAGTGCCCACATTTACTCTGTCGACTAATTGGGAAGCTTCCTTAGAGCTTTGAGCATGAATACGGTCATTTTGTTTGTTAAAATGTTGCACAATTGTAAAAAAAATCTCATCCGTAAACAAAATTTTTATGTGACCTCCCTTTGCGTAACGCTTTAGTAGTTGTTTCGATTTTACCACCATCGTCTCATAAAGTATGCAAGTCCTAACTCCTAAGTCATCGTTTAAAATACGCGACATGGTTCTAGGTGTTATCTTCATCTCCCGAGATAAAATCTTTTGCTTTCGGATAGGATTTCTTCGAATTCTTTCGCTTACTGCTTTGACCACCTTTTTCGTACGAACACTACGTGGACGGCCAGATCTTTTTCTGTCACAAATAGAGGAGGTCACATTGTACCTATTAATATCCCGGTACACAAGCATTTTACTAATACCAAGCGTATGGAGAGTTTTAAAAATTGCATTTGGCTCCATACCTACTTTGTGTAATGCAATCACAGCGATTCGGTTTCTCTCTCTCTCTTTCTCTTTATCACCCCACTCCATTTTAATATCGCAAAATATTGTACAATATATTGGCGCCAAATGAGAAAACACGATGAACAATCATATAAAAATAGCAGATTCCAAATTATTGAAATGTAATATTTTGTTTATTTTTAATTGTAACAGTATTTATGGCCAGACTAAGTACATGCTCAATGGGTGACGTTGTGGAATTCGTATATCTTCATAAATTTGTGTCATTTCGGTTCTTTAATGTGTAATATTGGTAGAATATTAACCATTAAATATTCGTTATGCTGATAGATTATGTTAAATACTCTTTAAGAAAATTATTTTTAACGTAATGGGATAGCAGATTTTGAAGTAATTTCAAAAAAATCTATTACGCGTTTATAGTTACGGAACCCTCCTTAGCCATGTCCTGACATGGCTCTTAGTTAGGTTTATTATAATGAGTGCGTGACAAGCCTTTTAAGCTATTATATTATGTCTAAGGGGCATTACAGACGGCGAGGATACTATAATATTTTATGTTAAGATGAAATATCGATTGCTATACAGTTTGTTTCAACTTCGAACCATCACAGACGGCTAAGGTACCTACTATACATTTTCGTATGAAATAAATATCCAGGTATCCTAAGATTTAAAAATATATACGACTTCTTCGACGTCTGTGTCAGATTGATCTGTCATTTGAGAGACATAAACATAACCTTTAATTTTATTTTCAACCTCTTATTTTGTGATAAGGAAGAAAAACGAATTCCACTAGAATTTTAACAAAAATAATAAGTTTTTTCGTTAAAGTTAAATTCTATTACAAAATAACATGAGTGTTTTAGTCAAAAGAATTGTATCTGCCAGTAATTTATCATTTATACGTCTACATGCCATTCGGCTTATTTCATCCAAAAAAGATGCCTCCAAAAAAGATGATGCACAAAAAACTACAGAAGATATCAAAAAAAGTAAGTTACACCTAAATAGTGTTAAAATAATTATTGTGTTTTAATGATTGTCGTCCCATAAGGTGTTAAATTATATCCAATAATTATTGTTTGTTATAAGTACCTTTTAGTATGTTGTAACATAATTTTACTAGCTCATCGTTATAATTTAAATTTCAGACATTTTAATTGAAAAATATGGGGCTATTACTACTCTCAACATTGATCGCCAGAAGACTAGAAATAGTCTAGATGAAGCAACATTACGAGAAATAGCTGATGCTATAAATTCTTTCGACAAAGATCCAGAAGCAAAAGTGCTAGTGTTTAATGGAGAAGGAGGTTCATTTTGTTCTGGGTTTGACCTGGATGAGGTTGAAGATAAAGGATATAATACACTCCTTGATGCTGCGGTGAGCTATATGATAAACTCATAATCAAATCATAATTTTTATCAAATTTTTGCAAGAAGATTTTGAATTACCTTGTGGTATTAGAGGGAAGATCTTCTTTTTGCAGAACAAGGTAGTAGGTACTCTCTATAGGAGATATTAAAAAAAAAATAACTGTGTGTTGTCGTGGGACACCGTATAGGAATGAAGTTCCTTATTATGAAAATATTAATTTTAAGTTCTATTTGAGGTATAAAGAAAATAATAAAGACTACATAAAAATCTTACATTACGGACATTTTTTCCCGGCTAATTTAATTTTTCCAAAAAGTATATTAATAATGCTTACCTCATTAATCCTATGGTTTCCAGTCGCGTCTTTTGCGTCGTCCCTTGTGCGACAAGACCACAATTGCTGCAGTGTCTGGGTATGCAGTTGGAGAAGGGTTTGAGCTTGCTTTGGCTTGTGATTTAAGAGTGGTTGAGGATACTGCTGTTTTGGGATGCCTGGGCAGAAGGTTTGGTATGTGTTTTAAGTAATAAAAAGTGTCATTTCTGTCTAAATTATTATAATGAAATATTTCCAATGAAAATTAATAAATCTTGCACCCATAATTATTATCTTTACTATACGAGGGCTGCACTAAAAGTATCGGGAATGGAATATTTCCACTGTTCCTGTCATATTAAAATCTTTTTAATTTAAAACTCCTTGGGTTTAAAAATCGAATACCGTTTATTTATTTAAAAAAAGATTCTCGGTCTTGTCCCAAGGTCTTGTCAAACTTGTTTAGGCGTTGAGAAAATGGAATTGACTCGAGAAAATTCTAGAGCGATGATTTATTATTAATTTCGAAGTGGTTTAACACAAAAACAGTGTGTTGACCGGATGATTTCTGCATTTGGTGATGAAGCCCCATCCAAAACCACAATTTATCGCTGGTTTGCTGAATTTCAACGTGGACGTGTCAAGCTCAGTGATGATCCCCGTCAAGGTCGTCCAAAAACTGCAGTCACCCAAGAAAACGTTGATGCTGTGCGCTTGTAGCTGATTGAGGAAGATCGACATGTGACATACCGCGAAATTCAGGCAACTTTAAGACATTGGCATGAGTCAAATACAAATAATCTTGCATGAACAATTAGGTGTAAAAAAGTTGTTTTCCCGATGGATACCGCATTTGCTCTGTGAAGAGCAAAAAGCGGCTCGCGTTACTTGGTGCGTCAGAACTCTCGAAAGATTCCACGCAGGATCCTCAAATGCTGTATACAACATCGTATCAGGTGACGAATCCTGGATATACGCGTACGAACTCGAAACAAAAAACTAGTCACGAGTTTGGGTGTTCGAAAATGAGTTAAAGCCAACAAAAATTGTTCGTCACGGAGTGTTGCAAAAAAAATGGTGGCCTCGTTTGTCTCCAAAACCGGCCATGTTGCGACTATTCCTCTTGAGGGACAAAGAACGGTTAATGCAGAATGGTATGCTAACATTTGTTTGCCACAGGTAGTTTCTGAACTCCGTAAAGAGAACTGCAACCGCCGCATCATCCTCCATCACGACAATGCGAGTTCTCACACCGCGCACAGAACAAAAGAGTTTTTAGAGCAAGAAATCATAGAATTATTAGACCATCCGCCGTACAGCCCCGACCTAAGCCCTTATGATTTCTATACTTTCCCTAAAATAAAGAATAAATTGCGTGGTCAGAGATTTTCATCACCTTAAGAAGCTGTGGACGCCTACAAAACGGCCATTTTGGAGACCCCAACTTCCGAATGGAATGGTTGCTTCAATGATTGGTCTATCGTATGGAAAAATGTGTCAAATTTCGCGGAGAATACTTCGAAAAGCAATAAATACATTTTTAAATAGTAATGTTGTGTCACTTCCTTGATTCCCGAAATTTTCAGTGCCGCCCTCGTTCTACCAATTTAGTGCAATCAAACCATAACAATCATGAATCATTCAAAAAATTGTGATAAAATTACTAATACAAATGATTAAATCAGTCATTGTGAAAATGGCTGAGTGCTTCTTATAGTCCCAGTTCTTTTTTTTCAAATGTTTATTTTGTAGGTGCACCACAAAGTTTGTTTGGTGGAAGACGACTTACATCTTTAATTGGTTTGTCAAAAGCACTTGATCTACTCATAACAGGACGTCCAATCTCAGGAGTTGAAGCTCATAACATGGGTCTAACATTGAAAGTCACTGCTACTGGCACAGGTAATTGTAGAAAATGAGCTTGAAAATTTAAGTATTTTCTTCAATAAATTACGAATTTTTGGGTATTTTTATTTAATGAATACTTATGAATACATTCATTTTATTTTTCAATTATAATTATCAATTTCAATTAAAAAAAAAAAAAAAAAAAGCCAGCCACCGTCACTGAAATCAGTGTGGGGAGCTATTATGAATACATATAATTCGTTATTTCTTAAAATAGTTAATGAATCATTTGGTCACTAAAATCAGTATTTGATTTTCAGAAAATATTTTGATTATGGTTTAAAATGTTTTTTAGCTTTGGGGGAGTCAATAAAAGTGGCAAAATCACTATTGAAGTTCCCACAAAATGCTTTAATTATGGATAAGTTGGCAGCAGTGAACTCACAGCTAAACCCCAACAGTGAGGAGAGTATGCGGGACGAGGCAATAATGCAGAGTATGATGGGGTTAGCTATTGAGGACTTGCAGAAGGGGATTAGGAAATTCCAAGGAGGTTGGTCTAATTTCTGAACCATTAGCACTATGGAATTGAAAATTAAAACACAGACAATAGGTGCAATGCTAAGGCATATTATTGGCTATTTTACTGAATATAATGTTTCTATGAATATGCTAACAGTAACACTGGTTTTATAGGCATTGGCAAACATGGAAAATTCTACAAATTAACAGAAGCTCCACTCAAAGATTGGGAAATAGAGGACTCAATAGAGGAAATCAACATAAAAAAAAACGAGGACAGCGACAAAGATGATAAAAAATAAAGTGTTATTTGGAAGTTGGTATGCTTCTTAAATAGTTATTAAGGCAAAAATAAACTTCTAGTCTGGATTTATTGTTTCATTCCTTCACTACATAGATATATAAAAAAAAACAGCCTCCGTGGACCAATGGTTTAGAGCTTGGCTCTCGAGGTGGGTTCGATTCCCGCATTGGAACAACAAACAATGTTGTTTCCAAGTTTGGTTAGGACAATGCAGGCTGACCACCTGAGTATCTAACAAGATGATCCAAGCGTCGGACAGGCATGCAAAAAGTCGGACCTGCGCTGATCTCTCGCCAATCGCGTCGGTTATCCGTCCCACTACGAGAGTAATGGAAGATATAGTGCTCTTGTCTACTGCGCACACACTTGGGCACTATAAATAACTCCTGCATTGCTGACCTGGTTTCAATGAAACTGGTGTGGGGAGCCATTATGAGATATATTAATTTACATTTAGCCATCCATCTTGTAAGTAAGCTATAGTCATTTTTTTTTTCTAAATAAAACAAGATTTAATTAATATTATTTATTTATTAAAAAAAACCTTGTCACGTTATTCATTCATACGTGACACCCTTTTCAGCCTGATATTTGTAGTGCAGATCTGAGCAATCCTCGTTCGAGATATTGACCCAGCCCTTGTCGTTGATGTGGTAAACGCGGATAATACCGCCAGAATACGCGTCTCTATGTGTAGCATGGTAGATGGCACGACGGCCTAGTTCTGTATAAAAAATATACTGTGTTGGTACATAAGTGTGTAGATTAAAGCCTAGGAAATATTAAAAGTATAAGTATTATTTGAAAAGGTTTTAAGCTGTTTCTTTATAAATTTGAGGAAGTATTTAATGTTTAGCTGTGTTTTACAATTAAATGTTGTTTCAATTACATTCCTATAATATATTGATATAGTATTCTATATATTATATTATGATTAGAATGGTGTAAGTTGTATGGAATCTAACAGGATATAGTATATCTAATAAATTAAACTATAGCTTTCTCAAATCTAATAACATTAAATATTATTATTGGGCCATAAATACATACCCTGTGCCTCTACATCTTCCAAATCCCAGTGATATCCAGAGTCAAGTACACCAAAGGCATAGACTGATCCAGAACCCACTGAGAACACCTTGCCGGGTGTGCGAGTTCCCTCACTGTCTACATAGTAAAGTTGGGCTCCCTTAAATTAACAAAAAGTTCAAAAATACCAACTGATGATGTCAATAATGAGGTCAATGTCACATTGACTTAAAATTAGAAAAAAAAAATTTACCTTGATACCTTAAGTTTTTTACATTTTGTTCATGTAAATGCTGCTGTTTTTAACAGACTTCAAAAAGGAGGAGATTCTCAATTAGACAGGATTTTTTAAAATGTTTGTTACCTCAAAGCTTTTGACTGGGTGAACCGATTTTTATGATTCTTTTTTATTTGAATGCTGGTGCTTCCCGTGTGGTCCCATTTCAATTTGGTCCAGTTCTGACATTGGCATCCACGAGAATTCTTCATCAGTCTTAATTTTTTACTTTGGAAGTCAGTTTTCATTTTTTGTTAAGAAATTATTATTTCTACCTTTTTTATATTTTCAATTAAATTACATCCTATTAACTTACCCTTTTGTCAATTCCAGCCAACATCATGCCCATGCTTAATCCCATACCCTTGTAGTTGTAAACCATGTTAGCCATGAGTTTACTTGCAGCGGCTACAGATATGCGTTCACGGTTTCGGAGCTCATACAAACGACATTGTTTGGCCAATACTCTGTCCCAATAAACACAGTCAGCTGCACCACCAGCAAGAGTTCCTGAAAATTTAAAGGGCAATATGTTAATACTAATGTGCTAACACATGATCGGTTTTGGTACAGAGCGGACTATTGGGATAACTCGACACTTGTGTGTTCAATTTCAGCTCTATTGTATTGTGTTAGTGCAGAGTTTTACAGTACCTTTTTCCGAGCCATTGAGCAGTTATCAACTCTCAAAAATATATCTCTCCAAACTTGAGTCAAAAACCCCTATAATCACAACTACCAACTTGAAAATCACCCTACATTTTTTGTATGATTTAGTATACTATATACTATCAATACCTACTACAAAACCATTATTGATAATAAATAAGAGACATAGATTATGACACTCATTGTTAATTTTAATACATTTAATTTCATAATAAATTTCAAAGTACACTGAAAGAAGCTTTGTACTATAATGTTCTGCTTTGAAATTTGTTCAATTGCCCAAATAAAACTTACCAAGCAGGTAATCATTTATTTCCACAATCTTTTTCATTGATTGTGATCCGATGAACTGACCTCCTGTGGCTCTTGAGTCCACAGCGAGTAGCACACCACCCTGTAATGCATTTTAATATAAACTGTTATGAATTGTAGGTACCTTAAATAAGGATCCTGATAATTAGACAGAGTACTAGTAGACAATTGGCACTGGTGGATTAATACTGATAAACTTACTTTGTAACGGAATCCCAAAGTTGTGGTACCATGATCAAATTCAATCTTAATTTGCCTTCCTGTCTCGTCTTTGGTGTTGAATTGGGCCAATGTGTCAATTGGCTGTAAAATAACAGAAGAGACAAGTTATTAGAAGTATTAGTTATTCATTTAAAAAGAATATAACTATATTATTACTTACATTGGCGAATGGTGGAGTAGCAAGTTGAGTACTATTCATAAAGTTTTGAGTGTAGCCCATGATATCATTATTAATGGATGCCAGGGAATCCACAGGTTTCAGATTAATCTTTTCATCTAGGCGACAAAAATCTAATAAAGCCATTATTTGATTTTTAACTGGAATAACTTTTATTTTAAACAAAAAAGCCGAATGATGACAAGCGAAATCTGTTTCTTGAATTGTCAACAGTCAAACGTGAATTGTGAAATGTCATTATTTTCATCTATCAGTTTTTTTTATACATATGGCGATACAGGTTAAAACCATTGCCAATGGTTCTCTCCGGGCACCCAGTTCTTTGTTTTTCGCCACAAGGGGCCGGCTTTTGAATATTGTATTAAGCGCCTTACTCACGGTCCAGCCTGCAAATCCAACACCGGTACTAATGGCCGTCATTAGTGTCAATACTGTCAATCATTTATAATGTTTGTCTACAAGTCCGCTTCAAGGTCTCGGGATTGGTTTTGCAGGCTGGACCGTGAGTAAAGCGCCTTAGGCTATGTTACCACGAGCGTTTTTTTGTGATCGCGACGGAAAAAAGTGCACTGTAAATAGAACTGTGCGCTATTACAATAGAGCTAAAACTCGTGTACAGCTGTCAAATCTGACAGTTGACACATGCCGATTCGATTTTCAGTTTTATTAAATTAGCGCAGAGTTCTATTTACAGTGCAGTTTTTTCTGTCGCGACCACAAAGGGCTCTCGTGGAAACGTGGGCCTAAAGAACTTTACTCGCCGTTCAGCCTGCAAATCCAATATCGTGGCTTTGAAGCGGACTTGTTTGCCTACAAGTCTGCTTCAAATTTGTGTTATTTCGGTTCTTAATGTGTAATATTGGTAGAATATTAACAATTAAATATTCGTTAACGTGCACAAGTGTAGGCAAGTAGTACAACTTCTAAAAACGTGCTATTTTGTGTTTCCCGCCAAAACTCCTTAGGAACTTTCAGTAAAGCTTCTACCACTTTACTAAATCGACTAACATGACTCATGAACTGTACTGATTATTTATTTGGACTTTGACTAGACTTTAGACTTGACGATATAGGAATACAGTGTTGAAAATTGAAACGAAAGTTCTATTTCCCGCCTTTTTTACTTGACATTGGCAATTGGTTTTAAAATAAGCCGACGCCATATATATTTAAAAAAAAAAACGCATCGAAATAGATCCAAATGTTGTCAGGGTTGTCATAGAAGCTTAAGTACTGTAAATTAATAATAACACCCACCAGTAACGGTCCCTATGCTAAGCTCGGGTTTTTTTTACAATGTGAGGAGAATTAGGCTGAAGTCCACCACGGTACCTGCTGCGAGTTGGCAGACGCGGTTTTAAAGCACAATAATATTTAGTCTAATTGATGTATAATGTATATACACAACAACCCGGCATCGAACCTGGAACATCACGTGTGTGACTTAAGTGTTTTATTCACTAGGCCATGGATGCCGCGCTCCTACAAAAAGGCATGATACCTACAAGAAAATTATATATTTACTCTCCTATATTATTATCTGGTTAAAATAAGAGATTTTTTTTGTTTTATCATTTTTCATACACCCAGTACGATCCTTATTACTTATCCATATTATTTTTGTTTAATATTTTAATTTAATTTTATATTATCTTATATCTAAAAAGGTAGGTGCGGCCAATAAGGGCTAGCTAAGTGGGAATTGAAATAAATCAAAAACTATTTTCACGATTTAACCATTTTAATGATAATTAAATATTTATATAAATTACTAACAATTACAAATAAAAAATGGCAACTTCTGCCATAAACATAGTCAAAATAAAACATTTTTAAAAACACTGTCTTTAGGCCTTACTAAACTATGGTAGTATAATAAGGCCTAAGACTTTAAACTACAAAATTAAACAAAATAAACTTATTTTTATTAGGTAATTAAGATTTACAAATAATATCAGACATACAAATAATAAATACAATAATCATAGTAAAGACTTAATAATAACATTTTATTTTTGATAAGAAACGATCTGGACACATTAAAAACTATCATCGTCATCCGCTTACAGACCAACGCACTCCACATGGTACCACTTGCTGCATTTACAACACTTCTTCATGGCAGCCTGTTGTTCCTGCTTACATCTGTGACAGTACCAACTCTCTTTATTCTCTGTATTGCTTATATTATCTCTGGTCATTATTATTTTTAAAGACTTTAGGGTTCCGTAATACATAAGGAACCCTTATAATTTCGTTTTGTCCGTCTGAGTGTCTGTCTGTCTGTCTGTCCGCGCTTTTAGCTTCTGTAATTATGAATATAAATGGATGAAATTTGGTATAGTTATAGATTGTATATAGATCTCGGTTTTGGAATCATAAAATAACAATAATTTTATAGTTTAGGGGTGGCTCTCCATACAATATGTGAAATGTGGATGAAAAATATTTTTTCTTTCTACCCCATTGTGTATCGTCGAATAGGCCTTATAAAATGAAGGCAAGGTTTCATACATGACTTTTTAACGAAGTCAACCATTTTCGAGTTATGAGCCTCCAAAGTGGTTTATAAGTTGGTCATTGGAATAATATATAATAATAATATACATAATATAATAATAATCTTCACACCATAGTGATCGCTGGGTTATATATAATATTTAGAGATTCTAACAAGACTGAACTAAGAAAAACAAACCAATAAAAAAGTAGTTGGATTACATTTTTAACATTTCTAATGGCATAAAATAAACGGTAAAACAGTCACTTGATAAGGCTTATAAAGAAGTGTTAATAAGGCCTATGGTCGAATTTTGTAGGCCTTAATAATACCCGCCGACCACTTCGTAAATAAAAATAAAAAATAAACATTATTCGGTCTAATTTATAAAATTCTAAAATCATATCCCTCTAACGCAGGTATGGACAACCTTTGACATGTTGAGGGCCAAAATTTAGCGCGCAAATACGTTCGCGGGCCGCGTTTAAAAGTACTTAGTGTATTTTAAAGTAGTGATAATATTTTTTGCGATAGATATTAGACATGAAATAATACGACAATGTTATTATAGTACAATTTATTAAAGTAACAAAATGAAATTAAAAAAAAATGGTACATTATAATTAAATCGTTAAATTTGCAATTGTTACAAACTACGAAATCAATGAGACACTTGAGCTTGAATTTGGGAAACTCATCCATCGATATTTGGATTAATTCCACTGATACAAAGACGTAAATAATTTTCCAAATTATCGTCAGTCAGTCTTGTACGATGTGTTGATTTATTAAATTTCATCAATGAAAAGAACTGTTCGCATTTATAAGTACTTCCAAACGCACAAATCAATCTTCTTGCGAATTTTCTAAGCTGCTGAAAATTGTCTTTTTCTAGGTATTTTTTGTAGAAATCGCACAACTCTACGTCTTCAAATTTGGATTTTAGGAGTGAGTTTTCTTAAATCTCGATCAACTACATTTGTAAGTGTATTGGAGCATTTTGTACATTACATTTTGTAGGAGTAGCAAAAAAACTGAAACAGTCTTCCATGTTTTTGAAGTCGCTAAATCTGTTCGAAAATTGTTCCGACAGTAACTTGAGTTCTGCAGCATATTGAGCATAAGCAATATTTTCATACACAGAGAGCGTGTTGAAATGGTAACTGTTACCAGAGAGCATCTGTGACTCCCACAAGCGTAGTTTGATCTGAAACGCTTTCAAATGGCTGTACAAATCATTTACTAACTGTCCTTGTTTTTGAAGTTTCAAATCTAAATCATTCAAATAGCCTGAAGATAAGATCGACCAGAAATGCTAAGTCACATATCCATTTTGGGTATTACACTTAATTCAGATAGTGGTTTATCTTTTATTTTCATAAAGTCTGCTATCTCATTTCTAAGCTCGTAAAACCGTTTCGACATTTTTCTTTTGCTCAGCCATCTGACTTCACAATAATATGTTACGTCGTTATATTCAGCTGATATTTCATCCAAAAACGCCTTGAACTGAAGATGGTTAAGCCACATTCATAACATTCTGGAGTCGAATGGACTTAGAACACAAGTTATGTTGGTGGATAATGCAATGAAGGACTATCAAATCATCTTTTTGCACATTTAATTCTGTTGCTTTTTCATTCAAAATTCCGATGAAACCTTTACGTAAGCCGACCATAGAAGGTGCACCATCAGTGCATACTCCAATTAATTTTGACCATGGCAATCCGAGACTTGTGAATACCTTTTGAACTTCAATAAAAATATCCTCTCCTGTAGTAGTTCCTTTTAGCGGCTGTAAAGCAAGCAATTCCTCAGTAACAGTGAACTCCTTATCAACACCTCGAATAAATATAGCCAGTTGAGCTGTGTCAGACAAATCGGTGCTCTCGTCTAATACTATGGAAAATGATTCAAAACCAGCCATACGGTCAGTCAATGTTGTTTTTATATCATTAGCCATCATTTCTATACGTCGAACAACAGTTCGTCTTGACAAACAATTTTTTTCAAATTCATTTTCAGGACACAAAATACCGCAAACTTCTAACATACACTCCTTGATAAATTCTCCATCGGCAAATGGTTTTAATGCCTTTGCCTATTTTGAGCTGACTATAATACTAGCTTTCACAACACTATCAAGTTGTGTTCTTTGTTGATGAAACATTTGTTGCTGTTTTTCCAAATTTGCGGTAAGTTTCTGGATTTTGTCTGTTCTTAATTGTCCTGTCATTGAGTGCAGCGTAGCATGCTTAGTCGAGTAATGCCTCTTGCACACAGCAAGCAAATAGGCTTACCATTGTGCAAGATAAAAAAGAATTCTTCAGTCCATTTTTCTTGAAACTGGCGACCCTCTGTATCTACTTTTTGTTTCTTTCCACCAGACTTCATTTTTGTTTACTTTGTATGAATATGAATGTGACTTCGTGCAGCGGGATTATTTTAAGTTGTTTCTGATACTTAGGCCTTATTACCCGACAGGCCTTATTGGCCGTACCTACCATATGTTGGCTCGCAGGTTTGCACGGTGCTCAGTTGGGATAAAAATTACACTTTTTAAACCTGATGGAATGACCCTGGTTCCTTGGAGTGACGGGATCTTGTATGGGACGCTAGACTCGTTTCAATACTCTTGCTCCGTCCCATGTCCGAGGCACCACGTACTGTGCGGGCGCGGCTGCAAGCCAAGCAGAGAACTCCAACGGCGCAAATAGCAATTAGCGGAGATCTCATATTTGAACCGTTTGTGGCATGTGGAAACCATAGGCGTATGGGGTTCGGGCCCACGCAAGCTTTTAAAGAAATATCAAAAAAGCTAGTAAGTTTAGTAGTTTACGTAGTACATTCAGTAGAATCCACCCGACACCCCAGAGCCGGGAACTACCTAGCACTACGAACAGCCATTGCTATCGAAGGAGGCAATGTTATCAGTTTGCTAGGTACTCTGCCAAATGGGAACGACCTGGGGAAGTTTTTCTAAATATATAATATATTTTTACAGAATTATATTTGTAGATAAGTCTTCTTTTTTAGTATTAATTTTCGTTTTTTATTTATCTCTAAATTGTATTTTAATAATAATAATAAATTATCTCATTAGAGCGTTCGGTACCTCCATTGTACACGTGTGGGCTACATAATATTAGATATAAATGAGTTATCATAGAGTAAATTTAAGTAGTTAGTTGTACTGTACATAAGAATATTCTTCTTGCTAGTTTCTTACGCCGGTTCTTCTCGGCGGGTTAGGGTTGAACCGGTGGTAGCTTTTTCTGTTGACTTATCGAAAAAAACCTTGCTAAATTTCATTTGGAAATAAAATTCATTTCATTTCATTTCAATAGTAGATACACCTAAGTTTCAATGTCTCTTGGCAAACTTGTAGGCAAAGAAAAACATTGAGAACGTTTTAATAATCGAGGTAAAATATCTCTGATTCAGAGTTCATGTATTGTCCACGTCCGTTCAGAGTCTCTGGACGGACGTTACGTTAAAAACGTGGCTGTATTACGTTCTTAACGTAACGTCCGTCATTGTCAAGCGCAACTTGCAAGTAACAAGTGCTGTGCGGTCCATCACCGTTCACCATAATATTCTAATTTTTGCAAACATACAAAATTTATTACTCAACGTAAAACATATTATTTAAAAAGCTTACCGATCCCAAAAGAGGAACTAGGTTCTTCTTAGGTATATAGTTATTACCTACCTACCTACCTAGGTTGCTAAACAGTGTTGCAACCAAAGTCTTATAAGTTGTCTTTGAGAAAATATAATTTGGAAGCATTAATTGACGTAGCCCGTACAAAATGTATAATTTCTGGCGGCCAAGGGCTCAGGCACTCCCACACATCCTAAGTCCACGTCAAACAAATTCAAAAGTCGTGAATCCGTAACACGACTGTTCCAAAAGTGCATATTAACAAATGTTAACCTAGCTCCACGAAAATGATAGCCTAAAAACTCATAATTGCAACTTACAGCGAGAGCCACTCACACCGAGCGGTAACATTCGCAAATTGAGGCTTTAGAGATTTACAAAACATATCAATATGATATTAGGTCATAACATATGAAATTGGCGTTTTGTAAAGGAGGAACGTAAAGTTGATTTTTTTTAAACATAATATACTTATTTAATCAAAGTATATACCGTTGCTATCTATGCACTTTTGCCATCTCATAGGTAATTCATTGATTCCATTACAAAAAAAAACTATTCGGACAGGAATCAATAAAATCATTGAAGGCGCTTTAGACTGCCCCATCGGAGTTGAAATTTTTCCCTTGCAAGAAGTTATCCAAATTTCGAAAAAAAATGGTAATCTGTTGGAGCAAGGTCCGGGGAGTACGGTGGATGTCTTAGACATTCCAATTGAAGCTCCTCTAATTTGGTAGCCGTATGTTGTGCAGTGAGTGGTCTAGCGTTGTCCTGAAGCAGCAGTAGCCTAGAGCGAATGACCAACCTCGGTTCTTTAGCAGCTAGCTTTTCCATCATGATTTGCAGTTGATGGCAATAGACATCTGCCGTAATCGTCTGACCAGATTTAAGAAAGCTTTAGTGAACGACACCGGCACTAGGCCACCAAACGCTCACAAGTAACTTTTTTTGAGTCAATTTTCGCTTGGGGCAGGCTTTGGCTGGTTTGCCAGGGTTCAGCCATTGCGATGAGCGTTTCCGATTATCGTACAGGATCCACTTTTCATCACAGGTTGATTCTTTTTAAAATCACTTCATTATTGTGCCGGTTGAGTAATGTAACGCTGCAGTCGACGCGCGTTTATCGCTTTGCTGCACTCAATTCATTACGTACCCACCATTCGAGCTTTTTCACCTTCCCAATTTGCTTCAAGTGGATTAAAACAGTTTTATCACTAGCACCGCAGCCTGCAGCTAACTCGGACGTGGTTTGCGATGGACACGCTTCCACAATAGCCTTCAATTTTTCATTATCAACTTTGGTCTCCGGCCGTCCATGGGGCTTGTTCTGCAAGTCGAAATTTCCAGAACAGAAAACGTTGGAACCATAACGCACTGTGTTTTCTTTTGCGACACCGCTGCCATACACATCATTAATCCTTCGAGCCTTTTCTGCAGCACTGGTGCCACGGTGGAACTCGTATTCGAAAATAATACGATATTTCAAGTTTTCCATTTTGTAAACAGAGTGACGCAAAGAAAAAACCAAAAGAGGAAAAAACCAAATGTATCACGGTTTTCGAAACAAATGCATGAGTAAATAGCGGTATAAATTTGAAATTGGAATTCCTAACCAAAGCAGATATATTTGAGATCAAAGTGGCCAGTACGACAAAACACCGATGTCATATGTAAAAACCTAATATAAATGAATAAAAATTGATCAGATTTTTACCTTATGCAACCTTACGTTACGTTATTAGGTTTGTTCATCATTTTACTATGTACCTATACAATACAACAACTAAAATAAAAATAACTTATTTGTTTTCTTATAAGTACTATTCAAATGTAACTATGCATAGAACGTCAATATATTTGCCAATGGCCTATATTGTTCAATATTAAGTTTACACCTCTTACTAGCAAAGTAGTTAGTAAGTAATAAATAAATTTAATATATACGCCTCCAGCGTTGCTAGCAAAAACTACAGTTCGGTGTAAAACAAGGCATAATTTTGAAGTTATTAGCACATTCTTGTAAGAAATCCTTACAATTTATCAGCAGATTTGGGGTCGAAAGTATTAGGATCGGTTCCCATAGGAATCTGAGTACGAACTGAAAGTGGCCTTGTTTGTCACGCGATCAGTTTCTTCTGGTATTTTCGTAGGGGAGCCATGATTTTGTTTGTATTCGGATTCGGATTATTGTGACGGAAGAGTTTGTTCGTTTCAAGCAAAAGTAGCAGCAGACTGACATTATTAGAGTCAAAAATACTGATTTATTATTTCACGATGAAAGAAAGTAAATATATGACTTAAAAATGCTCGTTTTACAAGGGATTCTCCCCCAAAACCCAATACTCATTACGAGAATTAATGTTCGTATAAAATATAAGATAAGATTAGAGTTTTCTGTGCACAAAAGGCCCAAATTCTTGGTGTGCCTAGCATCTACAGTTATGTATTTAGGAGGCAGGCCCGGGGCTATCACATAATGTCATAAATTTCGGTGGTATTCTAATAGCAACCCCACCACTTACTGTTCTGACACTAAAATTGTTCTCATTAACTAACTATCAATACTCTCGCTATCTTAATATGGTTTAGGGAACTTTCATTTCTTCCAAACGAAATGATGGTACGTAAATCAATAGGGTTCGTATCACGCAAAATTGAGTGATAGGTTTTTTTTTTGTTTTACTTCCCATATTATTTAAATAGTAATTAATGATAAAAAATTATTATTTAGAGTTCTGTACCCTAAAGGTAAAGGTATTATTAAGACTCCGCTGTCTGTCCGTCTGTCACCAGGCTGTATCTCATGAACCGTGATAGTTAGACAGTTGACATTTTCAAAATAATAACTAAAAAATAGAATAAAATCAATATTTAAGGGGGCTCTCATACAAGAAACGTGATTTTTTGCCGGTTTGATCGGAATCCTTCGTGCGGGTCTGACTCGCACTTGGCCGGTTTTTAATGAAATGGTTGTCCATTTAAATTGAAATGAGCAGACGGATCGCCAGATGGTAAGCGATTACCGCCGCCCATGGACAATTGCCACACCAGACTCCAGAGGAATTACACTTATGAATCCTCTGGTGTTGCGCATTTGCGTTAATCCCCAACCCTCCTTGGGCCTCCGGTAACTTCATTCACTCGGCGAAACACAACGCAAGCGTTACTTCACGCTGGTTTTCTGCGAGGCCGTGGTATTTATCCGATCGAGCCGGCTAATTCGTGCCGAAGTATAGCTCTCCCACGTCTAAGTAGGCGTTTTAAAGGCATACATTTGACAGAACAAATCTTCATATAAGAAAAAGTTATGCCATCTTGTTTTTCACCATACTTCAAATGTCAGCCATCTTGATTTCACCATACTTCAAATGGCCCCAAAAACTCCAAAATGTGGGGCCATTTAAGTGGAGACCGTTTTTGCCTTCTCCTTTCCAAATCTTGTCTCTCGCTTTCTTGCATTTTGTGGGAGTGATTTCGTGAAATGGGATGGAAGTATGGAAGTATGGAAACGCACGCGCGAAGATTTTATGAATAAAATATTTCAGTATCTAGCATTTCTAAATTTTTACGTTGATATCTGCCACTGCTTAATGGAAAAGTTTCCATATTTTTATATCATATTAGAAACTGGTAATAAGCATTGTGTTTTTTTTAATATTTTCATAAAATGTTACACATGATATGCGACTACTGTAAGGCTCGCTCGTTTTTTACTATCAACAGTTTGTAATCAAATATTGATTCGTAACAAAATAATATATTATTAAGTACCTACTTCTGAGGAAACAATAATAGTTAAAAAACTATTTCTATTGCTTTATGCTACCTCTTTTTTAATTTAATACATATATGGCTACTATAAAATAATATTTGAATATTATTCATTACATTTTTGAGACATATTATGAGTTGACAAAGTTTTAATACAATAGGTAATAGGTTCCACACAATATGTTGTACACTATAAAATTGCTTTGAAAGAAGATTAGTAGGTAATATGAGTAAGAAAAAGCCGAGATGTTACTTGACGTAAAAAATAGCGTAATGTTGCACGCTCCTTATTAATATTCGAAAAAAGAATGTTACCATTTGCCCGCAGGTTAGGGGAGTAAATTCTTGCATTAGAGAGGAAAACATGCATAATATCGATACCATCAAAATTAAGTATCTATTCATAATATTTGTAGTATCGATATTAGATATATATTCCTATAAGTAAATAACAATTTTTATTTGATGGCTGTTTTCTATCAATTAATATACAATTAATTTCAAAGCTAACACAGTAATGTTGATATTAATTGTTTTACTGAATATTACATTACCTACATAATAACCAGTTATTAAATATCTGTCTAATAAGTGACAAATAGGTAGCTTACCGGATGTTTTGTCCCTGACACTTATTATAAAGTAAGCAGCGACAAAACTTCCGGATAAGCTATTCATCACTTAATAGGCGATTGTGAAACAGGCCCTTAAACTATTTGTTAACTGTGGGTACTCGAATTATACGTATGTAATATGTATACGCTGTCTAATGCAGATTGTAGGTACCTATATCACAGAGTAAAAATATATACTTACGTATATGGAATTTCTCGAATATTTTTAATAGCAGACTTAAATCATAATAGACTGAGCACAATAATATAGAAGGTATAAACTATGAATCATGCGTGATCTTTGGACGCATGTTTCGTGTTAGTGTTAATTTTTCCTAGTTTCCTTGTTTGATTTGATTCTTCTACTCTGTCCCAATAAAAAGTAAGTTTTGAATGAGGACTACCAAAATTAAGAAACATAAACATCGACAATGTGTGGAACATCACTAGCGGCGGTATATCCGATAGTGAACGATAGTAGTGATCGCGCCCGGGGCTGCGTGTGCGCCACCCTTTCATTTTCTAATTATATAACTGGCAACACCGGCCCGTGCGCGACCGCCGCGCCGTGTTCATAACTTCTTCAGTTTTGAATTTAGAACCATTATCTCGCATTTCGATCTGGTCTGCATCAAAGACCGGACGTGGACATGTTTAAGCTATTATTTTGAAGTTATTTATTGATGCTTTATACTTTATTGTTCAAAACAGTAATCCCCTTTAAACTCACCTGCAGCACTATTTGCATATTTAAATTGACTATCAATTGAAGTAGAGATAAGCAAATTCTAAGGAGGTATCTAAAGACTAGTCAAATATTTTGATTTCATAAGATATGCATAAAAATGATGTTTCAAAGACTACGTCATAAAAGTCAGTAATGTTATTCATAGCTTCTAATGAGATAATAAAACTATCCCAAGCATTATCCATCTTAATCGCATCGAATTATGAGATAATATCTTAGATCCGATGCTTATATCTCAAGTCAGTTTTTTTAATCTAAAGAAGGATATTTAACTACTATCCTCTACAGGTTTTACTAGCTTAGAGATTTCTGCGTAAAATATGAATTAAAGATAAGGTTTCGAGATATGAGGCTTCGGAGGTTACATATGGATGCGCAGGCTGCCGCGGGCGATAAATTTGAATAATGTCTCATTATTGGGCGATTAGCCATGCAGATTTTAATCGCAAACGCATGTAAGTGGACATCAGAGCCGTAAAGTTTTGTATCATGAGGAAGGGAAGTAATTAATTTCAATGATATTTATATAAACGAGAATATAATATCTATATATTAATACGTGAAGATAAAATTTCAGGTACAGTTTTACAAGAATTGTGCGTACGGATGAGAGTAAAATTTGGCACAATTAAAGTATATGCTGAGGAAGGTGTGCGAAAATCTTAAATTTCTTAAAATAATGCTTAGAAATACACGAAATTAATAAAAATATCAGCATGTGTTGCTGATGACTACTGTGGATTTGGTTCACACATACACACACATAGTGTGTACATTATTATCAAACCCTATGAGTTTTGACGTTCGGTTTCATCGTGAAAAACTTGAATGAAATTTTATTTTTAGTAATTTTAATGGAACGATTACGACGATTTTAAAGATGGGTTATTAAAGTAATTATATTTTATAATAATTATTGCTACCTCAGTTAAATCCACGCTCTAATACGTGAAACAAAAATCACGTTTTCACGGTTATGAACTTATTTTAAGGGCCATCCTCACGGTCCAGACTGCAAATCCAGCAGCCTGTCAACAATTTGATTATATATTTCCATTCTGTAAATAGTAGTTGATAAGCGCCATACTCACAGTCCAGTCTGAAATCTAGCACCGGTACTAAAGGCCGTCATTAGTGTCAATCATTTATAATTTTTGTCTACAAGTCCGCGGCCTTGGATTTGCAGGCTGGATCGTGAGTACGGCCCAATATCCAGGCACATTTACCAGAAGGCTGAGTAGGCTGCAAATTTTAGGGAGCGGCAAATGTGGCCTAAACATTTTTTTGTCTTCCAAAAATATAAAAAAAAAACATTATTAATTGCATACAAAACTATTCTCGAAATATTTAACAAAAAGAATATTTTAGTAATGTACAGTACCTATACTTTATTTACGCTCTTACGTCTGAATATAACAAATTACTAAACGCTCTGTAAACTATACTTTTGCGGTAATATACGATGCAAAATATTCTGAAAGCGTTTCAATATTATAAAATACAAATTTAAATTCAATAATTTTTAGATGATAGTGGCGGGCGACGGCGGGTTTTTTTGGTATTGAGAAGATATCTTCTCTCGACTCTGCAGACTTTGACAGTACTATGTGTCATTTGTATCTATCCAATAGAAACCTACAAATATAAGAAACATTTTTGGTCGGTCCGCTCCGCTCGCTCGCTTCAACGTAAAAAACATGATATTTCTAATATTTAGTAGTCTATGGCTTTTTGTACTGTGGATTATTCCAAAGAATAAACCTGTTCAGATAGGTATTTGTTACAAATTAAATTAGGACACTTGAAAATAAATTGACTTATCCAACTTTATCCCGCGAAATTAGAGAAACTGTTGCTCGCACGCTTTTAATGTAGAAAACATAATATTATCATTTAAATATATTTTGTGCTCTGGTTTTTATTTAAAGAGTACATACTCTCAAGTAGTTTTTTGGTACAAATTTCAACCAGGACAATTATTGTAAAAAAATACTCTTGATTAACAAATATTTCAAAACTGAAGATAGGCTATGACGTAGGTACATTTGACAGAAAAAATTTAATACAAGAAAACATTACGCCATCTTAGTTTTCACCATACTTCCGTCCTCAAGGTAATAGACATCTGGCCAATTTTTACTTTTTGATGCCATTATATAATGTTTTGAAATCTCTATCGATCTGTCTAGACACGGTTATTGTATCTTTCACCGTTTCGCAAATAAATTTATTAAAAAGTAGGTTATTTACAAAATCAAATATATTGACAGCACTAAAGAGCAGGCTATTAACAATTCTAGACTAAAAAGTCACTAAAGTACTCTAACGTTTGGTTTAATTCTATATTTTCACGGTCAATGCCAAGCTTAAAAACGGTCATTATTTTGCACTACAGTAAATGGCGGTCAAAGTTTCTTATCCGCTATATAATCTTTGTTTTTAGAATTTAATAACTATCACATAGTTAAGTATAAGGTGGACTACGTCAATGCCTAGCTACTAGACAGCTAAAAACTTTTCACCGCCTTTAAGCGTTGGATTGTTACTACGTTTCTAACATAGTAGCCATGCCATAGAAAGCCATGTTAGTCCGAATGCATTGTAAAGAAGAATATTTTTTCTGTGCTTTACATAACTAAAAAGTGATTAATAGCAACATTTCACTATAAAGCGGCTATTTAGGCTTGCACCCCTCACCTCTTTCTTGACATTCAGTGCGATACCTAGTATTTTTTAATTTACTTTCTAATTTCATTTTAATAGCAAAACACAATACTGATTTAAATATTAGATGATAAAACAAATCTTATTTATTTGTACTTAGTTTGAAGTGAAACAGTTCCTAATGAATAGGGTGAATTTGTAGAATTATTTTATAATTTTGACAGTGCAGCGTTCATTGTTTTATAATTTTTGTTTAACAAAGGTTGTTAAAGATGTTTTTGTTTTATTCATATTTAAATTAGTGATACTTACCTACCTTTTCACCTATATTAAGGTAGATTCAAGGACTTTAATAGCAACCAAGTAGTGTACATAAGATAATGCAACTTATGTACACTACGTGCCTTGTGCAGGCGTTCGCTTAAATTAAAACTTATAAAATAAGTAGTACAGCAATTTTTGAGCAGGATAAAAAGTTTCCGTATCTCAACCACGAGTATGCATAATAAAGTATGCGTAATAAAGTAAGCATACTGTATACTGTGTGTATACTGTATGTAGTATACTGAAAGGGAGGTTTGTAGGTCTGTCCTAAATTTGAGTTGGAAAAGGGCAAAGGGAAAATATGAGAATTTTGCTAATTTAGATTTAATATTTTCGATATGGGTTTTGAAGTTTAAGTGTGTGTCAATATGAATCCCGAGCAAGTTGTATCCACAGTTTCGAGGGTTGTGTTTTGAAAATTTGTGTCTATTTTGATAGCAGGTTTTTTGTAGGATCTAAATTGAATACTTTGTTTTTTTATAGTTAATCTCTAGGTTTTGATCTTGAAGCCAATCCGTTACAGCGCGTAGGGTGTCATGTAGTTGTGTTCGTATTTTCATATTTTATTAAAATATATATATCGTCTGCAAGTAATATCGGTAGAGCTATTTCCTTATTTAAATAAGATTTTAGGTAGGTCGTTTATGTATAATAGCCGTTTTTCTGATCTTATGTTAATAATTTATCTTGTGTCATGATTATTGTGTTCTATTTGTACAATCTGTTTTTTATTTTCTAAAAAAGACTTCATTTCGACTGTCGTCTAGAATGTTATTGTTTCTAGGAAATTATATAATCTATTACACATTATGTTTTAAATTTTTTGGAAAACGTTGATAATAAAGCAGAACTACAGACGTAGTTGCTAGGAGTTTGGGTGTCGTCTTTTTTGTGGAAAGAAATTTTTAAAGGGTCAGGAAATGTGGCTTCTAGAAATCTTTGGTTTACGAGGTATGTTAAGGGTATAGAAAGATTTATGGCGCAATATTTTAGCAGGATTTTAGCAGCAGGAGCGAATAAGGTTAATCATTTATTTACGGTTCACAGGATGCAAGTACATAGAGCACCTCGACCTAGAAGGTCGACCTTTTGCATCGTTTTTGTTGTTTGGGTCTATACCGACTGTTGCGAAATAGTCCATAGATAATACAGTATATATAGAGAAAATAGTCGTTGAAAGGTACAAATAACTAAGGGTAGCTACGCAATTTTAGATTTTTTACTATAACTTTAGATATTATTATTATTAGCTTTCATTTCTTTATTTGGTATGTCATTTTTCTTTATTCTTATTTGACACCGAGTTCAGTATTAGTTGTTTTAGTGTCTCGTAAGTGAAATGTATGGTGCTACAACCATGGAGCTGATAAAGAGAGGAGACGGCATAAGTAACTGTGCACTGTGATTTCTACTGCCGAGTGTACATTGTGATGACGTAGAGACCTACTACCTACCTACATCATCACAATGGGCGTGGCCTATATCAATGTACTGTCAGCGTTCATACTGTGCATACCTCTGTGATTTCGATAACTTTTTGTACTTTTCTAGTTTCTAAGAAGAAAATGATGAAATGTTGTGTCTTATCATGCAAAAATACTTAAATAGACGTTCAGATGCTATGGAGATCCCCTCCACACTTGCACATGCACTCCACATTTCATGTATAAGTAATTAAAACTATAAATTTATTATAATTGTTCTAGAAATGTCTCTCAGCGTCGGTTAAATTAGAAATAATTCTACTTGCCAATAGATGGCGTTTTTATGCTTTGATCACGGGAATTAAAAATATATTCTAGATGCGTACTAACTCAAAATTAATATACTATTTTAATCATCGTGCGAACAATTTTTTTTTTTGCCGTACTTCCTAAAGTCTATTTCAATCGTAAAGCAATATTTAGTTTTTCATCATTTTACGCCACTGTCGACCAAGATGTAATCTGGCGTTTAGTGCCATCTAGTGTAAGATAGCAAAACTACTAAGTAAGGTCGATAGCGAACGTAATACGGAGTTTTGCTATTAGCCAATGAGTGGGCGGAGGTAGGCACCCCGCAAAATATTACGCTTAGTTTCATACTAAAAATCTACTTACAACACCTTTTTGTTATACCTCCATGGCTATAACCGTACAAATTGCTAAGTTTCAATTTACGTGTTTTACCAAGAGATTTTATTACAATAAATTACTTTTTATTATTAAAAACTTTGTTTATATTTGTAGTTTTCGTCAATTTTGTAGGATTCACAAAAAATCAACGATAATCATACAATACTAAAAAGCATTAAAAAAAATGTTTGTAAGTTAACCACATTTAAGTGATGCAAATTTATATTACAGAGTAATCCCGATACGATGGGAGAAAAGTTAATCAACACCTATTTGTCTATAAGGCGGCAATATGCCTTTAGCTGTTTAATTGTTATGGAGAGGATCAATAAAAAAAAATTAAATTCTAAATTTAAGACTCGTTAAAAATTAAAACTGCTTTGTAGGTATGTACCTGGACTGATTGATAACTGGCCGAAACGCCGAACTTAAAAAATGATACGCAAAAAAGGAATATTACATTATATTCTGGCATCTTTTTGAAAATAGAACGCCAAATTTGAATTTAATCGAACTGATGGAATTTGTTTGAGAGGACGTAGAACTTTCTCTGTCGTAAATTTTCTTAACAATGTAAAGAAACGAAATTCGTGCGGTGATAAAGTTTTACGTTTTAAAAGAGAAAACAGCAACCCAGATTAAAACCAAGCTAGACAGTGTTTTAGGTAATTCTGCTCCTGCATTGAGTACAATTCACACCTGGGTAACTGATTTTAAACGTGGAAGACAGAGCTGCGAAGACGCCCACAGGTCTGGCCGTCCAAATGAAGTCACAAATCCGGACATGATCAAAAAAATTCACAAAATTGTATTGAATGATCGGCGCTTAAAGTTGCGAGAGATAGCAGAGATGGTGAGCATTTCATCTGAACGCGTTTTTAATATTTTGCACCAACATTTGGGAATGAAAAAGCTTTGCGCGCGATGGGTGCCGCGTTTGCTCACTGTAGACCAAAAGCAACGTCGAGTGGACGATTCATCGGAGTGTTTGGCGCTGTTTAACCGAGATCCTAATGAGTTTTTGCGGCGTTATGTAACAGTCGATGAAACCTGGATACATCATTATATTTCATATTCCCGAGACAAAAGAACAATCTAAGCAGTGGACTGAGAGCGGAAAACCTGCGCCGAAGAAAGCAAAAACGGTTTTGTCGGCCGGCAAAGTGATGGCAACTGTGTTTTGGGATGCTCGAGGGATTATTTTAGTGGATTATCTGCAAAAAGGAAAAACAATAAATGGAGAGTACTACGCAAGCTTGCTGCAAAAATTAAGTGAAGAAATCCAGAAGAAAAGACCACATTTGGCCAAGAAAAAAATTTTGTTCCACCATGACAATGCACCTGCACACACGTCAATGGTTGCAGTCTCCAAACTCCATTAATTGCGGTTCGAATTACTACTGCATCCACCCTATTCCCCGAATCTAGCCCCGTGCGACTTCCACTTATTCCCAAACCTGAAGAAATGGTTAGGTGGCCAGAGATTTTCATTAAATGAAGAAGTCATTGTTGCCGTGGATGAGTATTTTGAGGGGGAGAAAACATTTTATCAAAACGGTGTAACGGCATTGGAGAACCGCTGGACTAAAGGCATCTAGGTAGAAGGAAACTACGTTGAGAAACAAATTTATTTTAAATAGATTTTTGAAGTTTTTCTTTGTCGTTTCGGAAACTTATCAATCAGCCCTCGTAAATGTTGTTAATTTCTCAAGGCACGTCTCCTGCTCATGTTTTTTCGAAACATTACACAGAAAACATGAAACAAAAACATTTGTTATCATACACAAGCTGTCTCCAGCTATAGAAACTGTTTTTGATTGAAACAAAATATTTTGTGCAGACAAGATCATGAGTTCCGATGAGGAAGACGTAACGTTTTAGCGATTGCAGATGCAGAATGTAGGAGAAAACACAGGGGGTCTAAAAAGGCCACTTTAGGTGTTTCGTATATTATTTTTAACTCATATTATGTGCGCCATTTTACGCATTTCTATTAAAAACTGTCAAAATTGATGTTTTCTAATATGATGAAATCAGATGAATCATGTAGCCATTTTACCATTTCACGATTTTTGTATGGAAAAAAATCTATGAAACATCTAAAGTGGCCATTTTAGACCCCCAGATTTCGAGTTAGGCCATATTTACTGACCCGTAATTTTAGTATTTATCAGAAGTTACGAATAGAAGAACGATTTGGGATTGATTAATAATTTCTCCCGTTTTCTATGTTTAATGGTCATGTGAGTGGTGTAACAGTTGATAAAAATGAAACATTCCTTCCCCTCTCTACCCGCGCCCCACCCCGCGCGCGCACCCCTCTCTAGACAAAAACATTGCGTATTCCTACGCAAATGTGTATAGCCACGCCCCAATGTTTCGATGTTTTGTGTAATGATTCGAAAAATACACGCGCAGGAGACGCGCCTTTAAAGTTGCAAGTAGTTACTGAGAAACACATACCTATAAGGTAGTTAAGAACCTTTAACCATCATTTAGTACTGTGCTGTTTAGTGGCTTTGGAAATTTTTCCTAGATTAGAAGGAAAATTAGACTATGAATCTTGAATGACTTCAAATGTCTGAAGGCTAAAAAGGGATCACCCGAGGGACTAATTTTAGCTTTTAGTGGCATCAATTTCAATAACTTTCTAACCTGGCATCATATCGGTGTTTAGTGCTAATCGTCTGCCTCGGAGGGCTGTCTGTCAGCGAACTGTACACTATTAACTAATTACGTACACTGCGCCCATTAATCAATGCTTTAATTGAGACTTCACATACCAAAGGTGCTGAAGGTTTAGTTAATATTTTTATAAAAGAACTTCGTTGTAGAGATCTACCATAATCGTATTTTATTAATATCATTTTTAAATTTAATTTATCAATCTTATCTTATAATCTTTATCTTTTTTTTGTAGCATTTTAAGTTTTGGAGTAGTTATTATTTTTTTAGTACTTACCATATGATTACTATATTAAATAGTCTAGAAGCAAGAAAAAAAAAAAAAAAAAAAAAAAAAAAAAAAAAAAAAATTATCAATACCTATTCAAATTTACACTGTTATTAAATGTAAACGAGGAGTTTAATATAAGCTAGTCTTTTACAAACTGCGGCATTATCACAAGAAACATCGCACAATTTTGACCAGTCGAGACTCGATTTAATTATGTTTGTTACTATATTACAAAAAAGTTATAAAATTATTAGCACACATATAAGCAACTTGATAGACAGGCTACTTTGATTCCGATAAAGTCGCGGGCAAATTCTAGTCAGAGATAAAGAACCTAATTTAACCCACAAATGGTGGATGCGGAATGAGGCATAGACAATTTCGCGCGCCACAGATCACTATCCCGCACGTGACGGCCAGGGGGCGGTCACGTGGCCGTGTTTGCTCAGAGACGTGCCCTCTGTCGACCCCGGGCTAGGTGTTTGTAGGATCGATAGAGGAATGCTTTATGTCTTTGCTAAGATGGGAAATAACGGATTTTGATTAATTCCTAAGGGCCAATTCATACAGGCGATTGCAGCGCGGCAGCTATACATTTGACAGCCACGCGCTATGGTAAATGAAGAGTAGTCAAGGTTTGAATTATGCATGTTACGGATAACTGTGGTAAAATACTGGTGGGTTCTGTAGGGACAATAGTAAAGAAAGTTTTTCTAAGAAATTTTTTATCGACACTTTAATTTTCATCCACTAGATTGTTGGTCGTGCTACAGGCTACAGCTGAAACTAAGTTTTTCGTAGAACCTGTAAAATGAATGAATTTCTAACATTAAAGAAAAATGTTTTATATAATGGAATCTGTTTAAGTGTGAGTAAAATACCTTAGATTAGGGCTTCCCAAACTTATTTTTACTATGCCCTTGGGAATGCGTTATTATTTTGGCGACGCCTTCCCCCCTCCCCCTTATCTGAATGCTGCAGTCAGCAGTGCTGATGGCTTGATATTCGTGAGAAATCGAGCTCTAAAATTCAAGCAGTTTAGCTTTGTTTTACCTACTGAAGCTTGAAGCTGGAGTCACAGGGCATCGTCACATCGATGTAGTCAATCTAATCTAGATCTAATCAATGTAGATCGCCTCGTGACGCCTCTGGTTAGAGGCCCGCGACGCGCAGTTTTGGAAGCCCTGCTTTAGATGTTCTTTACCATTTACGTGATCAAAGAAGCAATTGTTGTTGAAAATTATTATTTCAATTTGAAGTGTAGGTTCCCTTTTGTGTTGGGGAGCCACAATAATATTTGAAAATATCAAGTATTAAGTTTGCACTAATCAAATATGAGTGTAATATTGTTCTGTGCTAGGGCTGGGCCAATAAACCGTGGTGCGGGATAATCTGTAGTGTCAATATTCGCGCTGAGTGACACTTGACGTCCCGAGAGCTAATCCCGAGGGAGACTGGACAAATTGGGGAGGATGAGGCACTTTTGTAGTTAATGGTTCTGTATTTAACAATATTATTTTAAAAAATGTCACATTTAACCAATGATTTCAAAGCTAAGGATGGGCTATGACGTACATTTGACAGATAAAATCTACATACAAGAGAAAGTTACGTCATCTTGATTTCACCATACCTCAAATGTCAGCCATCTTGTTTTCAACATATCTCAAATTTCAAAATGGCCCCAAAACCCCCAATAGTGGGGCAATTTCAGTTGTTTTTGCGTGAAAGAGTAACAAACATTCATACATTCATACCTCCATACATCTATCCATCCTTATAAACTTTCACATTTATAACAGTAGTATTGCACTTATTTATAAATTATATTATATTTATAGTCATTTATGATATTATTTCTATCTTTTAACAGCGTAGTTGGCGCCGGTGCCTTGAATAGTCTGGCTCACGCCTGACAGTATGAATCCACTTAATATCCGAGACTGTGATTCCACAGTCATTTACCTGAGTGGACTCCGTTTCAATGATTTGAACATTACACCACCTATCAACTTATTCATTTGCAACTTTGTATCCTCAGTATTCTCCTATTTTTTTTGTATGTGCAATGTTATATTTTGCTTGTCTTGTTTTTGTTTTATATAATATGTAGTATTTAATAGTGGATAAGTAGTTATCTGTAAATTTACTGTGCTTGTTTACTGGATACATATTTTAAATGTTATGTACCTATCGTGGTTTAATGGCCAAATTGTATGAATGAATGTTTTATTATTATTTATTATATGGTAGGATTTGGTATCCATATTACCACAAAATATATAGGTAGTTCACAGTTAATATAAATACACAAAATACATACTATCTATCCTAAACACAAAATGCCATATCCAATATTCGCAACTCGTGGTTATTTCTCTTAAAATGAACAACTGACAGCGGTGAGTGTTGATTTTTGTTCTCAACAGTGTCGCCGTTCCCAGGCGTCCTCTCGGGAGTCCCGGGACCGGCTAATAGTAAGCTCGTTACGGCCCTCTGGGAAACTACGATTGTACCTAATTAACTATTGCGGTGCATCACTAATATAATATACTAACACACGTGGCAGATGCGCTACAGGTCTCCAGGTTATATTTTGCAAGGTGTAAAAGCCACCAGAATGTGTTCTACTACTATATCTGTTAGTCAGAGGTAAGTGCGAGAGTCGAGAAGGTTTTAAAATACGATACAGGCCTTGGAGTTGAATGAAGTTTATTATTTTTTTATCTAAGACTATTGCCAAAGTTGGTGTAATTCTCCAAGTTGCCAAACATCACATAATTTAATGGCTAACAAAAACAAATAGTTCGTATTCGTCTTCTTTTAGTTTTCAGTCCCTTTAAGACCAAATTAGTAACAATAGGAAGTAAACAAATGATTGTAATTTCAATGTATAAACCGCCGATAGCAGAGAGTTGGATGCTGCTAACAAGGCAATAAATTGCTAGCCGTGCGTTTAGTTAACGAGGGCAAGGTTTGAAGTTTGTAATGGACCTAGAACAACGCTCCAGGTTACGCGGACTCACAACACACAGATCACTTTGTGACTTTTCAAATAGTTCCCAAAGAATTTTCATCTGTTATCTTCTAATCTTTTCATTAGAATTAAAAGGCATGATCGTAACTTGAGTTTATGTTTATATGTATGAGGCACCTTAGAAAAAAATTAAATACGTATTAAACACTTTATTCTAAGCTCTTAAAATCAAATATTATTATTTTAACATGTAAACATAATCCTTTTCTATAGGTAAATCAAATTATATCACGATTAGATAGTGTAGAAGATGAGCATGAATCATGTCGAATTAAAACCATATCTGCAAAACAAACAGGCGTCACTTGAAAAGACCGCATCATCAAAACGCAAAGTAACTAGCATCATTACGAAATCTGCATAACTGCGTTTGCCGCGGGATTGTCCTTGTCCCCCGGGATGCTATCCGGGATAATAAAATTCGATTACGTTCGCAACCTTAAAGACATAAATTCCGAAAACATTTAAAACGATTTTCAACCCTAACGAAGTTAGTCACCAGTTCAATTTCGAATAACAGCGTCAGGCACAAAAGATTATTTTCGGCTGATACAAAAATCGGTCACCCCCGCAGTTATTATATGCAAATAATAGGAATAATTTAGGGTTTGCCCTATTCCGTGTTTTATCTACTTATCTGTGAAATGGCTCAATTAGGTGAGCGTGCTGGTCTGCGGTTGAGGGGCATGGCGCATGAAAATCGTTGTGATAGCGAGAGATACAATAATATGTAAAACGATTAATCGGTATTTAAATATTTCCAATGGGGACAATGCATTTTCATGGATGCTTGTGTGATGCCTTTCATCACCAATTCGCGAAAGAATCAACTGTCAATTTGATTTGACAAAAAATACATAAAATATGCTAAATACCCACATGAGCGGCATACCCCAATATAGCTAAGCAAATGGATTTCCTTGAATAAATCCTCATATCAGATTAAAACTATGAAATCACACACCACATAAAACCATAAAACTTAAACACTGGTCACACACATTTATTACCATTAGCGTTCCACAAAAAATGTTTCCAACCGCTAATCTATAAAACTAAATAAATCAAGAAAAAAGCAAACACACGACTATTAATATCTCTATCCTTATACTTAAGTTCGGAAACGCGACGATAATTACAGTACGGCAACGTGGAGGTAACGTTCGGAAATTAAAAGAGTTGGAGCGATCCTAAAACGCCACGTATCATTATGTTTGCATTTAAAAAAACAAAAGTTATTTCGGGGCGAGGTTAAGCCGGGTCACGACACATCGAAATTAGAGGTGATTAGCCATTGTAATTTATTGAGTGCGTTCCGAAAGGCCGCGGCGCGCTTTTGTATTTGGAAAAATGTTGGCGCCGATTGTAGGTGTTGATTTGTTATGGCTTCCTAGTATCGTGCAAATAAAATGCAAACTTTAGGTTCTTAGCGGCTAACAATTGCAAATAAAAGTTAAAGATTTTAAGCACTCCTATACAAAACTGTATCTAATTTCTAGATCGCCTTCGCTCCTAAATATATAGTTTCAAATATTTGTAGTAGCATTTATGAGATAATATGTACAACAAAATTCCTGCTCAATCACGTTTTTAAATATTTTCCTTTGCACTAGATCGCCTCAAAATATTTAAAAACAAATGAAGTGACCGCAACGACTACAGACGTGGTTGAACTACATATTTACACTTGAGTATATTGTGTACGCACAGGACTGAATGTCGCTGTTCGTCGATTTTCATCTTATGCCTGTTCGATAGTACCTTCATTTAAATGATATCTCTATGTATACTCTGTTTTCAGTATCTCGTAGCTAATATTGCTACAGAGAGTAGGTAAAAATGCGTAGAATGCTAAGACCTTTCAGTGTAGGCTACACTGAAAGGTCTTAGATAAGCTTATCATCGTGCATCAGATATTTAATTGACAGTTTTATATACTTTTTTGGCATATTTTATCAGATGTTTTGACAGCTTCATATACATAAGAGAGGCGTGGGGGTTATCAATATTTCAATATATACTCCTCGGCTACGAGTCGATAAGTATCGGCTAACGGTCGCATAATCACCGGCTGTCCATCGGCCGTACTTCGCCTATACTCATTATTAGTTATTAGTCTATAGCCTATCGAGCGCGTGCGCACTTACCCGGGGGCACCGGCAGGCCACGATGCGTGTGGACTTGCGACATTATTATATAGTAGACATGCTATATTTAAGCCTAGTTGATACTTCAAAGCTCAACTATAAAACAACAAACGATGAGCTGAAATGAAACTTAAATAAAGCGTCATGATTTTATTAGATTTATAGTAATATCTATACGTATAAATCTAGTAAAATAATATGCCGTATAATCTACACAGTTTTGAATTTAGCCAAATAGAGAAACTTGTTAAAATTTAACAATCAATTTCTGGGATTGGTATTATTATTATTAAATTATTATAAGTTTGACTAGTTTAAGTTTGAGATATTGTCTGTCTCTGTGTGTGTGTGTGTGTGTGTCTGTCCGTGGCATCGCAGCTCCCAAACAGATGAACCGATTTTGATCTAGTTTTTTTGTTTGAAAGCTGACATGATCGTGAGTGTTCTTAGCTATAATATATCATCATCAACTCGCCGAGCTCTCCGCATTGGTTCTTGTATGTTCTTCTTATGGTAATACCAATGCAGGTAACAGCAACACTTATATTGTATATTCTTTATTTACGTGTTATATGAAACATATCAGAGAGATGCTTAAGACATGTCTACACTAAATATAGAATAATTTAGTTATCAAAGTGACATTTGACATTATGACATTACATACTTTTTAGAATTACATCAATATGCAACAAATTAGGGGGTTACTTAAATTTTTAAATTTTGTTTTTAAATTCTTTACAACTCTATTTTGTCCTAACTTCAAAGTATATGTAGTCTTGTCGGTAAATAGTCTGTTGGCCGCATAAAAATATCTCTTTCTGAAGAGTTACTTTGACCTGGCTTTACAACACATCATTAGTTAGGTACTTAATAGTAACTCTTATTTTCGATGTTTAAAATCAAACACGACAATTGCTTTTTATGAAAATTGGTTATTGTTGTCAAAAAGATATTTATTACCTTATGTTATATTTTATTTACTTTTTTTTTTAATTAATGAATAGATAAGTAAGTTAAAAAAATAGTAATCTTTTATTTACAAAACATCTTAATTTGTTTTGTTATTTGGTATCGAAAGGATACCAAACCTTACTAATATTATAAATATGAATGTGACTTTGTTTGTTACGTTTTCATGTAAAAAGTACTAAGCCGATCATCAATAAATTTGGCACAAATATGGAGTAGACCACGGGGAAGAACATGGGCTACTTTATATCGCGGAAAAATGTACGGTTCCCGCGAGATACTTTATTTACATAAACTAGTATTATTATATTTTATTCTAGTGTTATTTATTAATTATTATAACTTTCTTATTTATTTCTACATTATATTTTATACTCTGCCTACACATAATTTTTCCTGTATTTTACATGTCCATTTATAAAGAAAAATGGATGGAAGTGTTTGAAATTGTCTGAAAACGTGTCTTTTCCCAGTGACCACTGTAATTTGTGTGCAGTGATTATTAGTCATATGTCCGCGACGACTTGCGACCGATCATTAACGTTAGTCGAGGTTAAGCGAAAATTGCACCTCATTTTGTAATGCCGCGATTATGAGGGGTGGAAAATAGAATAACCTAACCTAACCTAACCTAACTTGAGCATACGAGCTCCTAACCTAACTAGAGCATATGAGAACAAACAGAAAGGGTTCCGTAACTATCAACGCGCAATAGGTTTTCTCAAAAGTTATTGTCATTACGCTCAAAATATTTTTTCTAAAGAGTTTTAGGCATGATCCTGTAAGCATGAAAACATACAAGTTTCTATATCTTATAGTTTAGAAATTCGGGGGAGGGAGGGCTACTTGTACAGCATATAAACCTCTTTGGAGGCCGATATCTCAAAAATGGTTGACCGTGTAAAAGTAATGTATGAAATCTTGATTTTATCTAAAAATACCTCTCAACAATCGATACCCCACAGGACGGGGTAGAATAAAAAAAAATCCACCTCACATGTATGGAGAGCACCCCTAAAATATAACCGAAATCTATACACATTACACAATCTATAACTATATCGAATTTCATACATTTATAATTACAGAAGTTAGAAGGGCGGACAGACTGACAGAAAGACAGATATACAGACAGACAGGCAGACGAATAGACAGAGTGAAACTGTATGTTTTTTTTTTTAATTATGTTAACATTGTAGCATTTTGCTATGAGTTCTACTAAGTAAATGAAATTTTTTCGCAAATATTACGCAATCTTCGAGCACAGCGACTGCGACACCTTCGGCACCCAACTTAGACGATGTGCTTTGAAGCAGAGCGCTGCCTGCAAAACAAAAACAGATGAATTTTGTGAATTCTAGTAACCGAATTATAATAAAGCTAGTTACGGTCAGTCATTACTGTGATTATGGCGGAATATTAAAACCTTTCCGTCGCGGCGGGTCGTCAATTGGCAAAATTTATCATCCCCGCGTACAGGGGCGAGTAATTGCGATACGGGAGATGTTTAAATGAAAAAACCATTGTTTGTACACCGCAGCCCTTTGCGCTGAATTATTTAGGGTCTGTAGACCTTGGCGCTCCTACATTTGTCTTTCATCACGTATACAAGGGGTTACTTTGTACTTGTTTCTCTTAAAAGCGCAGACAATCGAACGTGTGCTTGATTTACTGGAATGAAAAGAGCAGACAAAAATATTTTCGGTAGGTACGAGTAAATTTATAGATAGTTTTCTTACATATGCCCTATACTTTTACTTCTGCAGAATGTTGGAAATTTCTTTTCTCTGGTGGCCTAAGTCAGTCTAGAAATAAAACGTCAAACAAAAATAAATTAGTTTATTTGTGCAATGTACTCAATAAAATTTTAATAAAAGAATAAACAAAAAATAAACAAAAATTAAATCAATTATTAATAATAATCATAATGTTAATTATTTCATTTAGGCGTTCAGCTCATAGTAGTCTGTTTTTTTTAATCTTATTTCGGTCTTTTTACTTGGTTGCATAGGTACCTGTTTTTTTGCTGTAGGATTTTAATTATTTATTTTATTTTATATTTTTTAGTTTATTCAATACGCACTTGGCCTAAAGAAAAATAAAGGTTGGTTTAAAGAAAAAATACGACTATTTGAATGCATTGATTACAAGTTTATCGGAATGATTTAATTAAAATTGTTGTAATTATTCCTGATTAAATTTAAATATATGACATATATGTATATTTTGAAATCCCCGTTTAATTTCCTTTATTTTGATACCCTACTCGATAGGTTTGGTGAAAAAAAATGATCTACTTACGATTTGGCGCCAAAATCAGCAATATTGAATTTTTACTTTGAACTAACTATCTAAGTACACTTGGGTTTTTGAGACAAATCTAACGATACCTTAATTGGCGAAATCCATCCAGTCGTTTCGTAGATATGTGGGAATAAAGGAATTTACACAAAATCATACAAACATACAAGATACGCGCGTAAAACCCAGTCGGGTAAAAATAGGCAATTGACATAATTTTGATACTCGTTTAGTTTGCGATGATTGCGAGACAGTTGTACTTTGATTAGCATGGTAATGCTGACCCTCGACCTTTTACTTAATAACTACACGATAGGGCATAGCCCTTTGTTTAACACTTATGCTGTAGGGATAAAAGGTTTAGCTGAATTTGTATCGATAGTTTAAAAAAATCGCGACTATTATAAATTTCTTGTTGTTAATAGTTGCGAACTGTTTTCAGATAAGTATGTACTTTAGCAATGTGGTATATACCTAATTTCTTAAAATATTATTATTATTCGATTGCCATTTAAAAATATTGTATTTAGTTTGTGTACAGACATTCTTCAATCTATATACCTACATATTTACGACATTTTACGACATAATACTCATGTTACAATATATTTTAAATAACATAAAAGACAATTAATCGTTTTGTAGCTTTTAGGTAAAAGTAATTCATGCGAACGAGTCTTTGTCTTTGGCTTTTTCTAAGTTGGTCATTACCTATAGTTTATGGGATTGAATTTTTTTAACAATCTCTATCGATATCGATAGAGCACTTCCTCTCACTACTAACATTAATGTAATACAATTTTAGATTTGTAAAATGATTCCTTTGATGTCTTAATCGAGTATTTATTAAAAAAATTCGTTTTTTTTATAAAGTAATAAAAGTAGATAGCATTCTTGATATCATAATTCTTATCTAAAAATATATTTTTATATTTATGTTCTTTAAAATATAAGTACAAATAAATAAAATAAATTTTGAGTTAATTTTTAAAGAAAGTTAATTAATATCGATTTAAAAAGTCATGCTTAGGGAGTTATTATAATTTATAGGTATTCCTCTTACCAAAATGACATGCTTATTCATAATGTAAACTAAATGACATGGAATATTTCTTGTGCATAAAGAGGGATAATTCGTTAAACATATGCTACGCTCACGGTGACTATCATGGGTCATCAAGAAATAACAAAAGAAACCATAAGTTTGAAAATACGAGCGTTGTAAAATGCTTTAAATTTCAAAATGCGACCAAATTGCCTGGGCGTATGCGAGGAATGTCTTAAACAGCGGAGTAAAGGAAAAAGTATATATTTGGTTCGAAAGAGTCGTGATAGTTATTCAAAAAAGGAATGATTTGCAATTACTGGCACGCGAGCGGACAGTCGCGCGCCACTCGCGCCGCCGTGCATACTGGTGCCTACTTTTGTACGGACGATACACGCAGAAAGAGACTTACCAGCTGCAGGTGAGTTAGTGAAATGGTAGGTGAACGCTAAAACACAAAAATATGTCCTATTATGCTTAAACCAGTTTTACGAATTCAGTTTAGAATAGTTTTAGCATGTCCCCGCTTCTACGACGTAGTCAAGCTACGCCATAGAGTCCACGACTATGCCGAATCCTACTTTTTTCAAATATATGTTCCCTTTTCAAAAATTAATTTTTGGTTAGTTCCTCTCACTTATAATTCTTGGGTCCATATAACGTGTCCTTACCGCGCGTCGTGACCGCCGCGAGCCGCTGATGAATAGCCCCCTCCTCCCGCGCCTCCCGCGCCTCCCTCGCCCCCGCGCCGCCAAGCCTCGTTGCTCCGGACCTAGGCTGTGTTGAATATGTACTGAAACTACACCACGTGTATTGTGACACGTACCGCCATTTGTCAACCCAATTGGTGCGAGATGGAGATTGATAATTTGACATATTTTCAAGGAAAACACTGTTTATAAGGACCGTAGCTTTTTCTAAAGAGTTTCATTAAGCATATAGCTTAATGAAACTGTTATGAATAATTATAATATATTATTGTGGAAAGAAGCTCCCCACACCGATTTCAGTGACGGTGGCCGGTTTCATTGAAACCAGACCAGTGCCCACGAGTGTGCGCAATACAATACTCAGTGGGACGGAATTTTGTCAGACAATCAGGTGATCAGCCTGCATTGTCCAAACTAGACTTAAAAACAACTTTTTTGTTGTTCCAATGCGGATCGGTCGTGGGATCGAATCCACGGCCTCCGGAATTGAGAGGGAAGCTCTAAACAACTGAACCAACGACGCTTCATCTATCTTCTATGTATATAAAAGGAAAGACTGATTGACTGATGTATTAACGCACACGGCACAGCCCAAACCCTAAGGATATAAATTTAAAAATTTGCACACATATTTCTCCTATGACGTAGGCATCTACTAAGGAAAGATTTTTCAAAATGTACTCCCAAGAGGGTAAAATAGGGGATAGGAGTTTGTATGAAACTTTTTATTCCTTGGACATATTTGTATGATATTTCATATGAATTGAGTATGAAAAAAATAATGAGTTACATATTTCAGCTTCTTCTAAAATTCAGCCCCTAAGAGGGTAAAAATAGTAGATAACAGCTTTATAATTATTATAAAGATATAGTTTAACAACCAATTTTGCGCGATCGAAGTTAGCTAGTTTATATATAAATTTTTATTAATATAAGTAGATAACTTAGCTACATGTTTGACGGATAACAGAATTGTGCGTATCAGAAAAATAATGTTAAAATATAATGATCATAATAAACATAAAGGTTTTCAATGCGTCATACCCAATAGGATAATATTTTAAAGATCAATTTTTAAATTAAAAGTCTAATACGACTAGAAACATGTTCCGAGCGATCGTTATAAGTTTTTTCGGCAACACAAAAACAACTTTTTTGAAGATGAAAGGAAAGATTTCGGAGACGCATAACACCGGTTTATGTTTTATGTATACGGCGGGACACAATGAGGAGACGCACAATATTCTCAAAGTACTCATTGTTGCCAAGTTATTGTAGGGGGCCAGATTGTCTTATTCCAATATGCCTACTCGTCCAAAACCAAATACCTCGCGGCTACGTTCTCCCCATCGCCCTCTGCTTCCTCGAAAAAAAAAAGTATCGATTGATCCGCGCGAATATGTTCCAATTAAAACATAACCTACTCTTTATTCAAATCCGACGGCTGGAAGCGAGGCGCGCGCCGCGCAGCGGGAAGTAATTTGGCCCAAGTTTAAACAATAGATTATACTCTTAGACTTGAGTGTCATTGATCTCGGTAGGTAGACGCAAGAATTATGAGCGTATAATAACTAGTTTTACTACTGCGTCTGCGTTTCTGATTTATCAAGAACTCTTACACTAGACTTCAATTATTATTCGAATCTCGTCTTCCAGTTATCGTTTAATATATAACAGTTTAAAAATATATAGACATGCAATGCACTTACAATGCATGGAGCGTCCTAAGCTAGTTATATAAATTTGATAAGGACTCTCTGAGTCCGTGCGTAGAAAGCGCTATAACATGTAGGGTCAACGTGACTAAATTCTCTGTCAAATTATGCTTTCTGCTATATACTATATTAAATTTCTTTACAAGTTTTTGTAGATAAAACTTACTCGAAGCGATAAAATTTTCAACCCCAATTATGGTATAAAGCAAAAATTTAAATTCAAATTTTGAATCCCCTTCGAGTTGTGATACAACATTCGCTCGCAGCTATTTACGTTGCTGCAACTCACTACTTATAATGCCCGGATTACTACGATCTTTCATTACCTAATGGCATATCAGGGGTGGATGCCAATCGCACGATTCGGTTTAAACGTGAAGGTAAATAAGAGAGCTTATAACCAGGATTTATTAAGTGCATATATTATATATAAGTTATTTAAGTCGGTGGGTATAAATTGCATTTTGCGAATATTACAAGTTATTCGGTGACTTCTGTTTGGTATCTTTGATTACAAAGGTTTGAGATCGATCAACTAATTTAAAAAAAACGAGCGAGCCTGACAGTCGCATATGATGTGTAACATTTTATTAAAATATATAAAAAAACAATGCTTAGTACGATTTTCTAATAT
The DNA here is from genome assembly GCA_037179445.1 of Phengaris alcon alcon. Lineage (NCBI taxonomy): Eukaryota > Metazoa > Arthropoda > Insecta > Lepidoptera > Lycaenidae > Phengaris > Phengaris alcon. Next base: position 1,405,250 of record JAYRCH010000040.1, on the reverse strand, counting down.
GATAAAAAAATACGGAAACTTTTCCATTAAGCAGTGACAGAAATCAACGTCAAAATTTAAAAATATTAAATACTGAAACATTTTAATCAAATCAATGTCAAAACTCAAAAATACAAAATACTGAAATATTTTATTCGAATCTGACGGTCAACTCTACCACCGCGCGCTCATTCGTCAATTCAAACAGCGCTTCCGTGACTTCCTGTTGCACAGTTCCATCTCATTTTAAGAAATAACTCCCACACATTGCAAGAAAGCGAGAGGAAAGATGTTACACGTTAAAAATATTTAGTGTCCTCTACACGCTGGCGATAGCATTTTAATAAAACTAACGTGTTATCGTGGTTGTACGCGATAAATGTAGAGTCAAGGTAGTCCTTGCATTTACATGTATCCTCTCATGAATGCGTGTTTCACGCGCGTGTTTCATGCGCTATAAATATTGTAATATGATGATGGTATTTTAGTGCGACTCCTACACGCGCGCACGCAGGGGTACCAACGTAACGCGGTGCGAGCTGACGCGCAGCGGGAGTTGGTACCTGTGGAGAACGTTTTAATGCTACTAAGTTCTTTTTTTTAATTTTGACATGTTGGTTAAGGGATAAATTGACAGTTGACGTCTTAATTTGAAGGCGCCAACTTTTTTTTTTTTTTTTAATATATGGCATCGACATAAAACCTTTTGCCTGTGTCAAGTTAAAAACGCGGGAAATATAACTTTTGTTTAAATTTTCAACACCGTATTCCTAAATCGTCAAGTCTAAAGTCTAGTCAAAGTCCAAATAAATAGTCAGTGCTGTCAATGAGTCATGTCAGTCGATTCAGTAAAGTGGTAGAAGCTTTACTGAAAGTTCCTAGGGAGTTTTGGCGGGAAACACAAAATAGCACGTTTTTAGAAGTTAAACCACTTGCACACACTTATGCACGTTAACGAATATTTAATGGTTAATATTCTACCAATATTACACATTAAGAACCGAAATAACACAAATTTATGAAGACATACAAATTCCACAACTTCACCCATTGAACTCCCCGGCAAAACTCTCAGACGCCAACTTTCGACCTCGCTAGTGAAGTGAAAAAATAACGGCACCAAACTTTAATCGTTATATTTTTGTATACTTGACTGGCATATAAGATCACACTTTGTCAAACTCGTTTTATATTTAAAGATATTTTTTGTCGACAGACCTCTCACCTACTCGTTATCGTATGCAGGCTTTATACTTAATTATTTTACTTTTAATCAAAAGTTTTTTTTAATAATTGAACTCAAAGGCCCACTTGCTACGATCTGGATTAAAGCTAACCCTGGGTTAAAATATCATGCCTTCTCTTTCATAAATACGAACGAGAGAGATAACATAACATTTAACCCAGGGTTAATTTTAACCCAGATCTGTGCAAGTGGGCCTTAGATAGATATTTCTGCCCTTTATTTCTATAACTCATTCATAACAATTTGGTATCAAGTAGCAACAGAGCAATTAATGCATAGGTTATTAAAACATATTTCACCGCTCAATACAATAGCAAACACGGCCACATGGTGTAGTATCCACTCTGAAGTGTTGTGTGAGCATATTGTTCGAGTGTAGGAGGACTGCAGTGTAAATACTACACAGTGGAGCATAGACTACGGAACAGTGTAGTGTGATTGATTGCGTCGTCGTGGGGAGGGACAGACGACGTATTCAATACCTCGTTAAATGATCACTGACTGATAGATTTTGTCGAGTTATTATACTGGTGTTTATTGGAAACTTCTTTTGTGGATCAGACTGTCTGCTGGGATTTTTTAGAGTGTATCTTATGTCTATATTATAAAGCAAATAATGATTATTATCATAGTTTATATTAATTTGATTGAAACTTAGTCATATTATGACTTTTTAATATTTTTCTTCTGTAATATTAAAGGTCACAGCTATATCCATAGATTACAACTAACAATTACTATATTAATTGCTTATCCTACTACTATTATAAGTATGAAAGTTTGTAAGGATGGATGTATGGATGGATGTTTGTTACTCTTTCACGGAAAAACTACTACCATACTAAATTTCATCTAAATCCGTTCTGTGATTCCGATGAAATTTAGTATGGTAATAGTTTAGGCTCTGGAAAATATAGGCTACTTTTATCCCGAAAACAATATAGTATTCCCTTGGGATACCCGATACTATATTTACGCGGGTGGAGACGCGGGAAAAAGGTAGTTTATCAATATTATGAAACACATTAATTTGCATACATCTTCAGCATCCCTTATAAATTGCTTCGCTAAATTATTCAGCGTGTAGTTCTTTGGTCGTCACTAGTCGGAAAGCGACAGATGGCTCAGTTTGCTCAATTACTTGTCAAATGATGTGTAGGTACTTACTGCTTTGGCATGTTAATGTTACAACTTACTAGTATAGAGGTCGGCTAGTGGTAAAAATTCGACCATAATTCATACTTTAATTTGAAAAATTCAACTTTATTAGAGTTTTTTTGCCCCTTAGATACGAAATAAAAATATGTAAGTATTGTCTATGGAATGTGAAAGAATGGTTGACAATAATTTCAAACAAAACAAAAAAAAATGCTATCGTACAAATGCATGGTAGTGTGAGTAGTGTGTGTAACTTTATTTTTATTAAGTTTTAAGTGTTTCGAAGTATTATTTTTAAAAAATATGAGCTTTCTACACACCTTCCTCCACATCAACTTTAACTATACCAAATTTCGTACTCCTCCGTGCGCACAATTCTTGTGAAGCAGTACTAAAAGTTTTTACTTCACGTATTAATTATGTATAATGATTATTTAGGAATTTATTTAAGGCGAAGAAACAGTGTTTTTTTAGTTTATTTTTCCAAATCGATTCGATACTACGTTATTCTGCTTTTGTCCTTGACTTTATAAGCTCTTATAGCAGCAGGTCATGATTTGGAGAGTAATGTTTTAAATATTATGTAAAAAAAAATCACAGATTTCGAGCCTCACACGACTATCGAGCACATAAAAATATTGTCAAAAAATATTGTCGCTGAGCGACGAGATAGTCGGGATAAGGAAAAGGTTGCAAAATTTAAACTACAACGTTGAATGATAATTATTTTATTCTTCGACTATCTTTTGCCCGCCACTTCGTACGCGTAGATGTCGAGGTGACTAATTTCCTATTATTTTTAGAAAGATACTTTAATTACGCTAAAAATAAATTAAATGGTAAATGGCTTAGGATTATTTTTATATGCTATTGCAGGACCTCTTTATAGTATATACATTAACTGTATTGCCGTGCGGAGCAAGGATCACCAGACTGCTAGCCGAACTTACTCTGGAACACGCAACATAGCAATGTCCGTGTGAGAAACAGTTTTCTCATAGGTCTATCCCAGGCACTGTTAATGGCTGCCCCTGAGCTTTTTTGATAGCGAAGCATGCTTTCAGGGGAATTTGCAGTCTTTTAAATACAAATGGATACTCTGACCCATGATCAATGGTATTTTAGGTATGAATAGTTTCCCCTTGAGCACATCTAGTGAGTACGTAGCCTCGAAAATGTTGCGATGGAGAACTTTTATCTGGAGTCTGGTGCCAATACACAATTTTGGAGGCTCAATATTCTTAATAACATAACTGGTGGTCCAATATGCAAACGGAGATTATCTGGTGGAAGACCTGTTGGGTTTAGAGTATTCAGGAACTCCACGGGACATTTACTTCATCATCAGTTTGTGCTACTGAATCCACCGACTTATATTCAGGGAGCTAGGACAAAGCTTTGTTCTCGCTCCATGCTTATATTGTAATTCATCTGCTACAAATGGCTTGAGTAAAAGTTCATTTATTGTGGCTGCGTTTTCATTTTTTGGAGTCAATATGGCCCGCTCACAATATAACCTTTCTATGGGCTTTGTCATGAGATTGGTGACATCAGCGTTAGTGAGTTCTTTCTGTAAGTGATACCACTGTTGCCCAACTTTGCGGAATAGTAATTTTACCATAAATTGTAGGTGTACAGGACTGTATAAATTCACAGGGGTTCAACCGCCGGCTCAGATTAGACTCGAAGATAGCAAGGTTACACCGATTTGGGCAGAGCCGGGGCGATAATAAAACACTTATTTGAGGAGAACGTTTTTTCACTTTTTCGATTTGCTTACCTGGCTCATGGCAATGCCGTATAGAGAGCCCCGCCCGTACGCCTCTTTCGGGCCGATCTTCCATTTCATTTTTACCTCTCTATACGGTTATTTTCCATAATTTTCCCCATTTTCCATGAGCCAGGTGAAGCAAAACGCGTTGTGTGAAATACTTTATTATCATAACCAGACATATAAACCCTTATATACTAAACATCTTATTCTATAGAAAAGAAATTTACATTTTAAGGTTCAACTTATATGAAATGTTGTACATTTTTACCACTGTTTTCGTAATAATTTCTTAACCATTTATTATATAACCTTAAGGGCTATACTACACGTTATGTACTACGTTTATTTATATAAATCAAAAGAAGCTACGTTAAAATTAGCTTTAGTTAAAAATATATAATCAAAATAACCCGCACTTGATAAAACACCATTTTAACACTATTTTTCCACACTGATGCCATATAAATCTATACATATAGTCACTGAGTGTTCACTATTCTAGTTTTACGTACCGTTTTAATTACACGTTTATTGTTCACATTAAAATTCACTCATGTTTTTCGTTACGAGGCCGCTGTCCTTAACAGTAGGGTAATCGCTGTTTTATATTTTAATCAACAATTCATAAAAGTTTTGTTCAATGTTTCAATTGTTTAGCAGACTGTTCACCTCTCGAATGGACTCTTTTGTTTTTCTTTAAAACGAGCTTTTTTGTGTGACTCCACATGTATGATGACTTTAAACACGACTTTACCTCATCCGCTCGTGTCCCCCTGGGTACTACGGGTATCAAAATCAAGAGCTTGAAGAAAACATTCCACAAACATACAACAAATATATTATGGTCAAATGGTCAAGCATGAGTCCGACTCTGAAAAAAATACATTCATCCCTTTAGGGGTTGAATATCGAAAAATCGGGAAATACGTGTTTACTTATTTTCTTTTAGGACTACATTTACAAAGTTCCAAGCCGAAATGTTCATTTAATAGTTTTTTCCCCATACAAAGTTTAATGCACTTTTTTACCAATTAATAGATCGAATATAAGAAAAAATTGAATTAGAGTTTTAGTGGATCATATCAAAGAGCAATATCACGAAATTTCAATCAGATCTGACCACACCCAAAAAAGTTACATACAAACGTTGATACCACTTTAGAGGCTGAGTTTCGTAAAATACCTTCCTAGTGGTAGTTCCACTAGGAGGGTATTTTACGTCACAAAAGAAAGCCACGTCCCAAACATTACGTTTTTAGTTTCAGTAGTTTTGCCTCGGCGTTGATGAATCAGTCAGTCAAGACATGTTACTTTATATAATGGAAGAGTACCTGAGTAACCGAGTTGTGCTCGGAGCTATAGTAGATTTAGAAAAATATAATGATCACAAAAATATTTTACCGGAGTTTTTTATATTTTACCCACCACCATTCCAAATTTGCGAACAACGCGAAAATTTTGCAAGCTGCCAATCCGATTGACACTATACAGTCGAAATTTGATATACGTACGTAAAATATGTATACGCACGACGTAAGAAAAATATACATATACATATACGTATACATATACGTAACTTAAAATGTGCAGTTTTCCAGGGATAAAGTTAGCTAGCCCTAGCTAGATCGATTTTTCTCCCCCAAAACTCCCTGCGTACAAAATTTTATAGTAATAATAATTGTAGCCGTTGCCGAGATTTCGATTACTAGCTGACTAGATTGTTCAGAGGAATTTTACCAAAAATTTTTTGATATCATTCTTCGTTTCCAAAATATTGAGAACCAAAATCAAAAAAGCGATTTTTTTTTTCACTATTTCGGCCATAAGTTTTTGATTTTATACTTTCACTTATAATTCTTATTGCACCTTACAGCTCTCATGAATACGTGTCTTTTCAGCCCTTTTTGAGTATCATATCTGCAAAACTCTCAGAGAGATAAGGGGATCGCACTTTTTCGTGAAATCGGGGCCTATACTGGAGCGAACGAAGTCATTTCCAATGTCAAAACAACAACGGAAAAATGTACTAAGTATCTTATGGGATGCAGAATATATATTTTTGCCATTCCATAGCGTTAATGGATTGCGAATCCGTTTTTATAAAAATAATCGTAGATGAGGTTTTATTTCGAGTTGTATTAAGAAGTCAGTGCATCCCACTGCGCGCTGATGCCATGATATACTCCGCGGCCGCACGACACCAGCAGGCTCAGTGACGACGGTAATTCAATTATTACCAGCGCACACGAGTAAACTTGTTGTATACGCTTGGGATAGTGACTATCACGCGACTCGCGAGCTAGCTTATGCCCGCAGCTACAACCACATTAAATTCGACAACGGTATAATTATTATAGATAATTATATATTATTATTATATTATATTATATTGTTTTAAGCACTTACGGATTGTGTCATGGTGATACGCGACAAAATCCGTAAATGTTTAAAACAATTAACAATATTCGTGTAAACATAAGAAATCAATACGAGTTTATATTATCCTCCTTTCGAATGACTTTGTCTACCTGTGATTAAAGTATATACTTAGTAGCGATCCGAAGAAATAATATTAAAGAAGAAATATCCTATCCAAAACAATTCGTTGCAAAATAGTTCTTGATCCATGGTAACCAGGTCGTCAATAGAAGTCAACATTTCTAAATAGCCATTTTTTTTAAATTTTCAAGTAAATGACTGAACGTAAAGAACGAACTATTTGTCTTGGACCGCTATGATGTGGAGTAGTTTGACATTATTTCAAGACTATTTGACATTGAAATACTAAAACGTTTCTACTTCAGCTGCCAAAACAGGCCTTTTTGTGATGTCATGCTCGGGAAGAAAAGAAATGTTACTTTTCATAACGACGATGCATCGACCTTGCTGCTTTACAATTAAACCTATTTTGCTCCGAATAGTATGTTTCATCAATCTGTCATTGATGGCACATGCTAAGCCTGCTAGGGCATGGTAGCACAATATAAATACTGTACAGTAGCGGAACTCAGCTGTGTCCTTGAAATTTTTACCTACGATTGAGCGTGGCCGAGCGGAGCGCTAGGGCTGTACCAACGTCTACAACGAAGGCATTGACAGTGCGCAAGCGTCGTGGCACAAATAAGTGAACTAACTAAAACTCTAGTCGTTTAATACAGCGACAAGTCCCGGCGGCGCGGCGGGTGGCGCGCGGCGTGACACTAAACCTACTTCTGCTATTTGAGGTTTCATTAGTGGCCGTGTAAATGACGCATATGTGTGCGTGCGCCGATTCGGGCGGTCTAGTATAAAGATGGTCTACTGTGGATAATTTCTATTGTGTAGTGTGGTAGTGCCCCCTCCAAGACGAGTCAAGAGAGGAGCAAAGGCACTACCTAATTTATTCACTCATGCCTTAAATACTTTTACTACTACCAACTTCATTTATAATTGTTATTTAATATGTCAACAATGATAAACAGTCCATTTAAATGTTTCAATTAATTAGGCAATTCGTTTTAGCGGCCATACGTTTCAGCGATGACATGGGGCTATAATCCACAAAGGGCTGTCTGTCGCAGGTCGCGTTTGATCCCTCTGAGCTCTGTAGGTACCTAGCCTGGTGGCGACGTGACGCTTTGTGCCGCCAGATGAGCTCAGGTATTATGTCTGTTAGACCTATCCATTAACCGCTTCGTAGTATCTATTTTATAATAAATGAACCCTTTAGAACTCCTTAGAATATCAGCTATCTGCTAGTGAAAGTCCAGTCAAAATCGATTCAGCCGCTTCAGAGACTAACCGGAACAAATAGACAGACAGACGGACGGACAGACAGACAAAAGTTTTAAAAAAATATTATTGACCTAGGAATAAACGATAATTCATACAAAGCTGTTCATTTGAAATTGAAAACAGACTCTGTAATTTTATTTATATGTATGTAAATTGTATAGATTTGTAGATAATACACCAAGAAAGTAATATAACATTGGCCACATGCCACATGGTACTATTTCAGAATTTAATATGTTTGAAAACAGAATGGATACGTTTGACCATAAAAATGTCGAATGTCATCGTATTTTTCATTGCACGGTGTATTTCATATAGTGATATTTTGAATTAGTAGCATTATAGCGTACAATTGCATTTTTGCTTTTTAAAAAAGATGAAATTGGATCTAAACAGAGTATGATAGTAGTATGATGCCAGATGCGTTATTGTTTGTATGTACCGCCCGAAGCTCGAGCGTAGAGCTCCAGACGATAACTTAATCAATTTTTTTTATAAAATTTGAATAAGTGATAATCATAATATGCGTGTTTAATGGTAATGAAGTAATAGCACAAATTGATTTGTGCGGCGCGCCGCGCTCTCCGGCGGCAGGAGGTTATAATTTTCGCGCCGCGTCCACTGCATCGAGCACGCACGCCCCTCGCTGCGCGCCGACCGGAAAAATATCCATTACCCGTGTTGCCGTGCGCGAAAACACTTATCAGTTATGATGATTGATTTGTACATTTTTTTTTATAATAAAACGGTAATATTGTAGAAAAAATATAGGTTCTCATTATTTTAGGACATATTGTATTGTTTATTTTTAACAAGAATATTTCGAGTCTATTTTAAATGCAAATGTATATAGTTTGAATAAACTATATACATACGCTATAATTCGTTTTATTCAAAGTTTAAAAAAACAGTTTTCTAACAGTCTTTTATTTGACGTAGCACTTGCGTAGCGAGGATAATGTCACGTAGCAGTGCTACGAGTTTTAAAGCGCGTCTTATTGGAACATCGAATAGGCTAGATGACTGATTTTTTTGTATTGCTTATATGAATAGTCTTAAATGGACGCTGATAAGGAATACTGTGTCAACCCACAAAATTACAAAAATCAAGATGTTGATACTAATCGCTTTCTCAGGTGATAAACTATAATATTCAAAATAGTGTTAAGTGAATAAAATCATTTTAGTACTGAAAAACTGATAAAACTTTTGACACGTAATTGAAATTCTCTATAGAATAAATTTAATCAAAAACAATTTTCGGTTCTTTTTCTGTCACCAGGCGGCGCTTGGTAGCCCGACGGTCCTTGTCGTGTCAAAAAGCTGTCGGATGTCACGAATTTAAAAACCCTCATTGCAATCCAATGTCTCGCTAAAACTAGAGTAATTTTTGACGGGATAACGTCTTATAAATCGATAAACGCCGGCTGCGTTGCGCGCGGCCGACACGAAAAGTTGTCACGTTCCGCCTGCGCCGAGCGTGCAAGCGAGAGCGCGGAACAAGTGATAGAGAGGCACGATCGGCCTCGGGATCGGTGATGACGTTATCACGTAAAATTATCGTCCATAAACCGACATAACAGACAACCATTTTTTTTATGTTTACATATAAGGAGAAAATAAGATAACGCCCTCGGCCGCAGTTGTTTATATTTATGTGACGATTAGTTTGAAGTATTTCTTTAGCAAAAATTTCCAACTTTATTACACTGATTTATTGGTGAAACCGAGTCATGTGTGTCGACTATCGACTACATTCGTTGATACACGATCTACATGAGCCCACCTGTTACTATGCGCTTTGATGCAGTATGCAGGAGTATTATGTAGAAACTTGGGCAAACAAACACTTGAAAATACGTCAAAATACACAACGTTCGTGAATATAGCACAGCTTACTGACAGTCTACGCCAAACGGCTCGAAAGTAAACAGCGCTGTAAAAGCGCTGGCTAATGACGCCTGAATCTTTTATACGACCTTTATAGGCCGAGAGGTGACTGAGAATGGCCGATTCTGTTGTGAAAGACGCATCATCCCGCACCTAGTTTTTTAGATGAATGTAGTCAAAAACCTGAAAAGCATAGACCTAATGTGATAGATATGTTATAGACGAAGCAGGTCGAGACAAAAAGTGTCCACACTTAAACTGCCTAACATTTGGGATTGTTTGGGGTAGTCGAGGTTCGTCATTTGTCATCATTTAAAATTTTACCTTTTTCTACATTTTAAAATTTTATTTCCAGCATTTATTTGACAAAATATTCTGAAATCAAAACGGCGCGGCGGGCCTAACTATAACGTAATGAATATTATTTCTATCAAATTTACGTCATAGTCCATCCATAGTTTTGAAACTATTGTTGAAAAAAAAAAATGTTAATTTTCTATCTTATACTTTAAACGAGACAATATTGTATCTATATAACATATAGAATCCGCTTCTCGAAAACGGCAACAAGTATTACCATGAAACTTAGTGTGTAGGTAGTTTTGGGGGAGAAAATTCGATCTAGGAATTGCGAATTTTTAAGATATACATAATATACATACGAAGGAAAAAACATATGGTTTTTCTTTCGTCATGCAAAAATATTTTGACTATTATGTCAGTACGATTGGCAATTTGGTATGTGTACTTATGTATACAGTATAGTTTTTGCTTTGTTCGATAGTTCGGGATGTGGTGGGTTCGAATCCCGGTCAGATAAATATTTTTGCGATTATTTTTATTTTTTAAACTTATCAAAACTCCCAAATTTATCAGTTTCCCAGGTACTATATTTTTACAAGAGATATTCTTAATATTCATCTTTACCGCACGAAATCAATGAAAGTATGATTGTAAGTGTAACCATACTAAGGCCAAGTTTTATGACGACGAAAGCTTTTTACAACCTCAACAGAACCTTAAATTTTATCGCAAAATTTATCGGCATAAAAGATTGATACGATTCAGTAGTGAAGGAATATCGTGAGAAAACTGAAAAAGGCCTATGGCAAAAAACTAAGTCCTTATAAATATAATATAATGGAATACTCAGTACAAAAGCCACCTGTACACCATAGAGTAGTGAGTCACAGATAAACATTTGCACAAGTTTGCGCGGAACTAATTTAATCTGACAATTTCATCCTTTTTAAAGTAAACAACGACTGGGCCATTTGAATGAAAACACTTTTGCTTAGATTTTTTGCTGATGTAAAAAGTTGTTTTTAATCCAATAAAGGTTGAGGTTTCAATCGAATTCTATTACATTTTTCATGGATTAAGAATAAATTTTTTGTCAATAAATTAATTTTACAGTTTACCTGAGGTTGCTTGGCCACAAGCCCGCAACTTTAGTAGAATACCCGTAAAGGAGAATCTGAGAGAATTAAAAACCAAAATAATAAAAATATGGACGCATCACACCACGTCAATCAGGCCCCGTGGTAAGTATCCGAAGAACTTGTGCTACGGGGACCAAATAACGGAAAGCATGTATATTTAATACTTTGATACTATACATATTTATGATTTTTATTATATTATAAACACATTTAATACACATTCCATGACGCAGGAACATTGAAAACTTTTTGTTCCCTCGGCGGGATTGAAACCCGTGACCTCCGGCTTAAGCGCCGACGCGCTAACCACTGAGCCACAAAGGCCGTCAAAACTATTATAACACATTTTTTCGATAGCCACTATAAAATATACAAAAATATGGGAGGAACAATAAAGCCGTGGCTTAGTTCTAATCTAAAACCTACTTTTAGAAAAAATCTTAAGGTATAGATTCAATTGGGAACACGATTGATTTTAATGCTTGCTCTGTAAACTAGTAAAAAAAAATGAACATGAGATCTTTTCCTGCAATAAAAAAAAACAATAGGATTTTCTTTATGAATTAAACATTTTATAAGAAATCTTTACATAATGTATACCATTGTCGGAGGTATGCACAAAGGGAGGGCCTAAATCAAACCGACTTGTTATTTCAAATTACATTTTTCTGAATTTCTTTAGGGGAAGATTGTTTGCCGGAATTCTTAATAGAAACGCAACATTGAGACGAAACGAAATACACGTGGACGGCAAAGAAAATACGACTCTATTTCATAAATTCAAAGATTAAAGTCATTTATTTGGAATTATTAGAAATCGGGTTTCATGCTCAAACTTTTTTAATTTACTTTTTTAACAACTAATTCGAACTGATATTTATGTTTTCCTCCGTTTCCCAACTTGGGGTTTTCTGTGAAATTGTACTTTTGTTTCTCTGGTTTAAATTTACTTTTTTAGGTACCTATGACCTTTTGAAGAGAAGGAAATTATGCGAGATATTCAAGACTCAGTAGCTATAGAAAAGATGTGACAACATTACTCATCAAGAAATATGTATTTTAGATACCATTCTTCTTCATGATTGAAAACAGTGTTTATCACAAATCGTAAATTATAATTCAAACAGGGATGTGTTGGTAAGAGTTTGTTGAAGTATCTGAACCTTTGACGTGGGGAAACAAGCATGTTAACAAAACATTTGGCGAGACCTCTGCTGTGCTCTCAGATTAAATATCTGTAAATTATAAAAAAAAAGTTTTATGGGGATGCTATTCGAATTACAATATAAGTTATTTCCCGACTATACTTATATTACCGGGTAACGATTTGGGCAGTCTATGTATATATGTATGTATATTTGTTGCACCGTAGCTCCTAAAAACTGATCCGATTTTAATAAATTAGATGTCAATAGATTCGTTATAATAGTCCGGGTAACATAAGCTATATAATTTACGTAGTAGAGTTGTAGTTCTCTGATAAGGCGTTACGTAAATTCGTATAGGTGCCTAGAGTTTCTATCTATTCTACCCAATTTAAAGCCTAATATCCAGTAATGCGAAGCTATCGCATAAAAAGTTTTATTTTATGTAATCTCCTTTATCTCAATAGAAATAAATATAGGCTTCATTTTATTACCACCATAATTCCAGACCTTATCTGTTTAAATGTGATGGAGCGAACTACAAGTTGGGTGTTCACGAATTTCGCCGGTGCTCCCTCTGACAGCAATTCCGTTTAGAGCTTTAATCCCGACTCTAGTACGAATAAAAGGCATATTTCGTTCGCCGACGCTCGCAAAATTGTCATCGCAAATAGCTTTGGCCCCGAGCGAAACGTCCGCCCAAAACTAAAATGACGCAACTCCAAAACGACGACTCCGATTTCACCTCTCCGTCGACAGCTTAGAGCTTCTTCTGCGATGCGACGACGCAATTCAGAAGTGTAACAATGAAAATGCCAGTATTGCACACGTAAATACGATTCGTCAAAACGTTTCCCCGTGTTAGGTTTAATGTTCAAAAGAATAAGGTTCATAATCAATTGAGAGGGAAATCTGAACTTGAAAATCGTCGCTCGCCTGACGCTCGATATCAAATAAACAATGCCACGTCGGATAACGCCCGAAGCGCCTAAAGAAACGGCAGGGGAAACTCGATCCTAGCTCCAGTGCTGTAAGGTCAAATCTTTCAAACTGAGTGGTTATTGCTAGGATTTTCGCCGGGGGAACAGAAAGAGACACTTTAATAGGGAATCTATATTGCGTGATAAGGACGGAGATATAGCTCGAAGCGCTGTGATTGGTCAGGAAGGCCGCAGGCTGTGAACAGTAGCCCGCCCTATGTCTACTGTAAACTGCGACGATCTTAGTGAAAAATGTCGTATCTAATCAAATTAGGTTTCTTCAAATGATTTAAATATATTATAATAATTCATAATTTAATTGTTTCATTAAGTTGCATGTGTAATTTAAATTATTGCTTTATATTACTACTGTAAACATGACATTCCTACATAAAGTAGATACTGAAAGCTATTAAGTTAAAATAAAATTATTCTTTTTGCCTCACCTATCACATTAAAAAGGTAAAATTTACAAAGTTTGTTTACTTTATAAGTACGTTTTTTTTCATATTTATTACTTTGATCGAACAGCTAATTTCATAAAATCCACGGTCTATATAGGACTATCATCAACACGGATTATGATAACTTTGTCAAAATCACTCTTAGCTATCTGTCGTTTAATTTTACTGAAAATTGTGATGAAAATGTCACTTGCGTCGCTCTAAGCGTCGTTTGTTCCCGGCGGCGTCACCCTGGGCGCCGTCTTGCGTCGCTCGGGGCGGGGCAAACATACACCCAAACGCACATACATACACACCCACACATACACACAACGTACCCATCTTCTACCCTCTGTCCTCCTCACTAGAAATCTCCACATAAAACTGTACCAGAGCTATATAAACTTCAGTACTTTTTTTCCTTAGAAACACATAAAGGAATGACTGTATCTACTGTTTGTAACTAGATATCCACGAACAATAGATAATTTTCTATTCATCCTTATATATACAGATAAGAAACTTTTATAAACTTTTATTCTTACGTAAATAAAAAATATTATTTGAGTAAGAGCAAGGGTCAGTTCATACCGAACCGCGACGCGTCGCGCACTTTTTAAGATAGCGACACTTTTGACTCAATATGTAGCCATGCTTAATCTTTTTATTCTTAATTAATCTCAATATGAGACATAATTATTTTGAATCTCAATTTCCATCGACATGAATTTCAGTAATGTAAAATCTTACCGTTCAATGTGAAAATTTATAAAGTAATAAAATAATTAATTATTTAATTCTCGCAACAATAATAATCATTATGTAAGAACTTTGAAACTAATTCCTTACCAATAGGAACTGCTGAGGTCTACGCTGATACCAGAATTGAGCCTCAAAGGACTCAAACCCCCTATTTTATACTGAAACATCCCGTCCCTTTTCTATTCCCTCCAACTGTTATAAGCGTTAATCTCTTTGGAGGAAGTCAAATATAACTTCCTCCCAGGAATAAATGTAGATTTATTTTAACAATACTAAAAGCTAACCTAACCTAACACAATCTTAATAAATATTACCAAATTATATAATTCGAATAATATTATTTTCTAATTTTTACACAGCCCATCTAATTAATACAAATTATCTGTCACTTGATCTAAAGATCCAAATGTCAATCAAATAAACTGAATAAAACGTATTAAACTTTGGAAAATCATAATCCGGGCCAAATAGTTATGCGATTATTATAGTTATTTAATTTATGTTCTAGATTTAACATTTTATAATTTATAATAATTGACAGTTGCACAATTTTAATAACAAAAACTTTCAAATTTGATCTAACAATTAGAAAACACATAAAATTACAATCTAACTAAATAAATATGTGATAATTATCGCTATTAAATTTATATTCCAAATTTGCCATAATTGACATTTTAATTAAGCAATGAAAACAAAGAAACAAGGACAAAATTGGATTACAAATGGAATTAAAGAACAATAATTTGTCGTACAACTGGAAGCGATACAATTAATACGGCGAATCTCATCCCCTAATCTCGTTAGCAAATGTTTGTTTCAGTTGAAGAAGTGTAATTATTTAAGAAAGTCGCCAGGTACAAAGGACTGCGGTAAAACTCGGGAGTTTTAATTATTTTTTCCTGAGAAAACTTCGAGAACTTTCGCCGTGGGAGGAAAAATTGGGGAACTTTTCCCGCCGTGGATGTTTTTGATTAATTTGTACATAGTTACTGTACACAACAGGGGAGCTAACTTTTTGTATACTTTGAAATTAACGATCAACAAGCTTATACAAGTTTTTAAGAATAAATTGCTTTATACGTCGCCTCCAACGGATGTGTTCGGATATTTACTCGACGGTTCTTGTACCTACTTATGAAATGTTTTCTGCCATCTAACTTCATCTATCGTCACTATCTACAGAAATATCTTCTATGATTATATATTTAACATCGCAAAAGTCGAAAATTATTTGGTGAAAATTATAGAATTACTAGCATTTGCCTGCGGCTCCACCCGAGTAAATACAGTATCACACGAGAACACTGTACTGTTTTGGGATAAAAAGCCTATGTGTTGATCCAGAGCTCAAACTATGGCCATACCAAATTTTATCAAAATTCGTTTAGTCATTTTTGCATGAAAGAGTAACAAACATCCTTCCATCCTCACAAACTTTCACATTTATTATATTAGTAAGATAGTAGGATTTTTATCACTTGGGTAGTTATATGTTGGTGATTAAAATAAGTTGGGGAGATTTAAAATCCTTAGTAAAAGTTAGGCCTATGATTTCCCTAACTTTCACGTTAAGAAAACAGAATTTTTCTATGTAAAATAAAATATTGAAGTAAACGAATTGAGACGGTTATTTTCCTCCGTATCGTGGGTTTTTCTAGTGTAAGGAGTAAAGTGAATAGTGGCACCTGGCCGGAAGTGGGCTTCATTGGCGGAAATGGAGCGGCCGACCGGAAATAGCAATTTACACCAACTACGGCGCGCTTTGTTGCTTCACGAAAATTCGGTTGAGGAAACTTATTTAGGAGGAGTTGGTTTACATGGTTAGAGAAATTGTTTGGTAAAAATACTGTTAAATATAAATCTTATCCCACAAAACATTACCTGAAAGAAAAAAGCCAAGTATTTCATTTGCACAAAGTTATGAGATGTCGTAGAGACCAAGTGAAATTCAAGATAGTCCATTTAATTAGTTACTCATAAAAAAATTGTAATATTATTGAACAGTGACTTGGTAATGAGTACTTAAAGAGTTAAATGCGGGAGTAATTGCTTACTATCAGGCGGTCCATTTGTTTGTTTCTAGATCTATTCCATAAATTAAATGATTACTGACCGTAGACACCCGCAACACCAGACGAACCACAAGTGCGTTCTCGAATCACTTACTTCTACCAATTAGGCCTACAATTTCTTTAAGTAGGGTTTGAAAATAAATAAATAAAAACTGAACGCACCTGTAACTCTCCTGGTTTTGCAGATGTCTAAGTGTGCAAACGGATCACCTTATGGTAATAAATTACTACAACTTCATACCATCAGGCGATCCAAATCAATTCCATAATTAAAGCGATTAGGTACCGCCCATCATAGACATCTGCAACACCGGAAGAGTTACAAGTGCGTTCCCGATCTTTAAAACCACCAACCTCTGATGGTAAGAAATTATAACAATTCCTCACCAGGCGATCTTTGTTCTCGTTTTCAAACGTCTTGACGTTCTCGTAGTAAAAACTTATTACAATTTCATACTAACGGGCGATCCGATTGCTCGTGTCCAGATCTATTTCATAGTTAAAACGTTTACTGCCGCTCATGGACATCCGCAACACCAGAAGAGTTACAAGTGCGTTTGCGAGCTTTGCATGAGGAAGGTACCATTCTCCCACTTTGGGACACCGGCATCTTCCTCATGCAGTGAGACACAACGCAAGAGCTATTACCCATCGGTTTTCTGTGAGGCCGTCTTATTTATCCGGTCGTGTCGAGGTCGAGCATCTATTGTAACCTAAAATAACTTAGCACTTTTCAATTGATGAGATTTGTTATTTAAATGATGATTCCAAAGTTTTCACTGAACTTGTATTCATACATATTGTTCCATGTATTATGTATGCATTCGTAAAATTAAAAATTCTAAAATCAATATTTGTTTTTTCAGAAATTTTACTTTTTCTATATATTCCCTTTATATGTAGCTAAATAACCTAGCCTGACAGCAAATTTGAAATTTCTAAGTCTTTGTTAGTCTTTGTAGCCAATAAATAACCTAGCCTAGGTTATTTATTGGCTACAAAGAAGAAAAGATAGAAAATTTTAATTTTTAAATAATACGAATCCACACGAATAAAATGTATGAAAATGAGTAACTTCATAATTCTTATTTATATAAAAATCTACATATATTTAAAAGTAGTTGGTTCGAGTTAATGCTTCGGCACTAATGAGCTGGCTTGACCGCATAAGTAACACGGCCTTACATAAAACCGTTGTTACATAGCGCTTACGTAACTGTGTTTTGCCGCGTGACGAAGATACCGGAGGCCCAGGTGGGGTTGGTGGTTGTAAAGCTCGGGATCGCACTTGCAACTCCTCTGGTGTTGCGGATGCCCATGAGCGGTGGTAATCGCTTTATTTGTGAAATAGATCTGGAAACGAGCAAACGGATCGCCTGATGATAATCAATTACTTTCGCACTTGGGCATGCGCATCACCAGAGGAGTTACAAGGGTGTTCACGTTCTTTAAAACCCATAACCCTCCCTTGGTGGTGGTCGGTGCCCGGTGGCCCAAGGAGAGGTTGGTGTTAAACACAAGGAACGCACTTGTAGCTCCTCTAGTGGCCGGTAATCGATTTATTTATGGAATCAATCTGGAAAGTAGCATGCGGACCGCCTAATTGTAGACAATTATACCCGCATTTGAACATCCGCAACACCAGAGGAGTTGTATTTGCTTTCACAGTCCATAAAACCCCACTCTCTTACTATTCCGGTAACCTACAAAAAGAAATGAGATCCCAACATTATCAGGCAATCCGTCTGCACTTTAGCCTAACATACAACATACAAATAAAGCAATTAAGCTACTTTACACTGCGGCACAAGTGTAGAATTCGTATAGATTTTTTGCTGTAGTTCCCGCGGTGCGCTGCCGCGCCGCGCGCTTCAGGAGCAGCAGCGTTTCACCACCGTGTAAGACTGCTGCAAGCTGCTTCAACGGCAACGGTCCTGTTCTCGAAACCAGCGGCTAGGTCGCGCGGTACTGTAGCAGCGATTGTTGCGTCTGCTAGTTGTTTGTATTTTGTTCGCGAATGAAATGTATGGCAAAGCATTAAATTTATATCAATTAATTGATTTTATAAATTAAACGAACAAAATATAATAAATTAAAAAACGCTGCAAATTGAACAAAACTATCTACGAAGGCGCGCGGGCGGTCATGGCTCTCGGCTAGCCGCTCGCCGCTGCTCTCCTGTCAAGCGGTGAATAAGGCACCCGCCTGCGCACGCCGCCGCTCGCCACTGCCGCACCGCTTGCCGATGTGTTCGAAGCACCTGACCTAGTACTAACACTGCATATTTTATCATTATAAATAGATACAACAAAGTTGTATTTTTCCATACCGCAGAAACCATAGTCTGACACCTATAACTCGCCTGTCAGACTGTCACCCTTAATGTTACCCTGAGCCACCTGCCTAGCTAGGAGGCATAGCAAACTTAAGCCGTAGTTTCTAAGCTATTATTATGATAAATAAAGACATAGACACAACTACACTAAACATTACCTATATACTAAAATGGTTCATTACGCGTAACTTTCATTTCTCGGCGCAACAGGCGTACACAATCTCCTTACTGCGCTGTCCAGTGTAACTTGATATCTAGGACCCCCCCTATAAGCATTATTACAAGGCCATAGAGTGTATTATGTGTTACTGATAGTTCTAAGTAAGATGGTTATCCCGGCGCATCATCAAGCGACTTCTCGGTTATTTTGCCGCGTTACGGCGTTCACGGCTAACTGTTTGTGGGGTAATGGGTGTGCCAATGACATTTGACAGGTTGTTATGGCTTCAAATTCGATCATCGCGCACCTCTAGCGGAACAACTTTAAATTGTTTTTTCCTTAAGACGCTTACAATGCAGGTAGAGTTGATTTCTTTCTTTTTTCCTAAGCATTTTCTTCAATATAAGAAGCGTATCAAGTACATAGCCTGACTCGTTCGACTGAGCCACTCATTCGGTGGAACACCACTCTAGCGTCATATTTTGACATTAATTTTCTGTGTCACTCCAAATTCCAATGGTTCGTCCAGCGGTATCGTCCATTCCTTCCGAAGCGCAGGCTGAACTTAATTATTATGGGTCGCAACTCGCATAAATTATCAGTATTCAGTATGCACGTACGTTAAACCTTCTGGGACCGTCTATGATCTTATTCATCATCACGTGGAAGCTGGCGGTAGTCACAGTAATAACCGCCTAACACAGCTACAAGCGTGCGTATTATTATTTAAGCCGTGCTATTGATCTAACAGCGGGCGAGGGTTACCTACTGATGTTCTACCTAGGCCTGCAGAGTTAGAAAACGTAGAAGTGGCAGATCTATATATATAAAAGAAAGTCGTGTTAGTTACACTATTTATAACTCAAGAACGGCTAAACCGACTGGCTGAAAATTGGTGGGGAGGTATCTTCCAACCAGGAGACGGTTTAAAAAAATGATCGGAAATAATGTGGTATTTTCAGAAGCTATTTAGACGGATACAATTTAATTATCCTTATCTAGGAGATATTTAAAATTAAAAAGTACGTGTGAAAATTTATTACAAAGTAAGTATATATTTTTAAGTATATTTGCTAAAGAAGTTTTTTGCCACAAACACTTCCACGCGGGCGAAGCTGCGGGCAAAGGCTAGTTTGTCTATAATTATTCGATAAATTATACGTTTCAATGGAAATACCTTTTTAACTATAGTTAGTTAAAAAGATTGGCACTTACACGTATAACGTATTATAAATTACTCAGATACATTTAGAAACAAAGTATATTATATAATATATTCACTAGATTTATGTGTTAATGGTAAACATTCGATCAGAATACATATTTATTACACTTCACCGGCGTAATTAAATAAAATAAGCATAATATACTTAATCGCTTCATACTTCTAAAGCTTTTGGAAAATTTAAGCAAATTATTGGCATCATTTCCCTCTACAGAAAAGCAAAATGTATTCTGCCCCTTCTAAATCTACATAGCTCTATGGTGATTGAAGGGTAAACAACCCTTTCCCTCTCGGTCGGCCATTATGGCGCGCGCGAGGCTGCACAAATGCCTATAGTCTCATTGTACTACCAAATTATTACAACTGAGCCTATCTTACACTTTATTTAGAAAGGATCACAATTTTAAAGGTATTTTGATAGTATAAGTTTCGTCATCATTATGAAGTCAATTCGCCTTGTTATTAAGCTAAGTACCTACATACGGAATTAAGGATCCTAGTTTGTTTTTGTTTCGTTTCGTTATGATGGTATCGAATATTTATAGGAGAAAAGTTGAGGATATAATATTATTATGTAAATCTCCATAAGATGCTCATGTTTGAAATTATTCAGAAAATATGATATGCGTGCATGGTGTAGGCCTGTTGCTTATGCGGATTGCGGACCAGGGGGTCTAAAAAGGCCACTTTAGGTGTTTCATTTTTTTTTCCATACAAAAATCGTGAAATGTAAAATGGCTACATGATTCATCTGATTTCATTATATTAGAAAACATCAATTTTGACAGTTTTCAATAGAAATGTGTAAAATGGCGCACATAATGAGTTGAAAAAAATATGACTATGAAACATCTAAAGTGGCCTTTTTAGACCCCCAGACTATCGTAGCAAACTGCAGAATGCATGCAAAAAGCAGACACTATAGGCATTTAGCTTCGATACCGCTTATTATAAAACATCGACCAGGTGCATTAAACAATGCTTTTATATTATAAAAAGATAAATGGAGCGATTTGCGTTCACAAGCGTCGTACATTCGGTTATAAATCCAAGGAGCCCGCGGCGACGGATCCGCAGCCGCATAATGAACGCCGCGTCCGTCAGCAACACACCACGCCACGTCGGAGCACGTCGCGTCAGGTACGCCACATGCACAGCACGTTCCAAGACCTAAGTTGCACCTTTATTTCGACACTTTCAATTAACTGCAAATATGCTCGTCCAAATAATGTCGCATACTTTTCCTCACAAATATAAAAGTTTACACTTCTAAGAAAGAATGAGAAAAGTCGGGTTTTGGATCCTTCAGCGATACATAATAAAAAAAAATATTTTCGTGTTGTTCGAAGAATCTTTAATGTCTGCAATAAATTAGTCTCTCCTTATAAAAAACAGTGGCGCTCCAGGAGAGCCAACTGAACTGAAAATAATAGCACACAGGCAAGCATGCGGCGCGCAACCGGTGCGGTAGAAGTTAGGGTCGGGCGGGTGCCCGACCCTAACTTCTACCGCACCGGTGTCGGGCCAGTGTTGCGAGTTCAATGATTTTTTCCTTGATCCAATGATCTTAAAAATACCCAACGCGCCTAAAGTAGTTTTACTTCAATAAATTGCCTACCTAATTAATTCCAGCAAGATTCCAAATTTATGTACTTAAAGAGAAAAACATACAAAAACTGTCGTACATCTTAAGTGCAGCAATAACATCATAATACATTAAATATAATTACGAAGCATCCTGTAGATGCGTATCTTAACATACGCAACATAATAAATGTATCCGCTTAATTATTATTTTGAAAATATCCGCGCCCGCGGCCGCTGCTTCGGAGCCTCAAATAAAACTATAACAGTATGAGCTAGCCGCAGGGTCGGGACGGGACTCACCGAATTGACATTTCCATCTTGTGCACTGTCGGAAACAGTAATTGTATTAATTCAAAAATAAATTGAAAGTAATACCCGTGTTATGTCCAAGAATTAGAGATATCTTCTGGAAAGTTTAATACGCACTGTCTCTATTTAAATAAACTTTAATTTTTTTTTATATAATTAGTATTATTTTTATTTATTTATTTATTTATTTATTATACTTTATGCACACAATATGGTACAAAGGCGGGCTTAATGCCTTGTGGCATTTTCTACCAGCCAACCTATGGGTGATGCAGAGACAGTGTGAGGTAGATGCATAGTATTAAAAGGAAACATAGACTTAGACATTTTGTGTATATATACAATATATAATAATAATAAATACTACCATATAAATACTAATATAACTCTTTATTTAAAATTAACCTACTAAATATTTTAAATATGTAAACCTAATAATATATAACATAATAAGATATCTAAATAATTTACTTATTTATTCTAGTCTATTTCTAGTCTGCCAATGATTTTAAGTATAGTTCACGAACTCTGCGTTTGAATAAATTTTTTGTCTCAGACATCCTTAACGTCTTGGGGTAGTGAATTTCAAAGGAGGATAGACTGAATATGGAAGGATGAATGGACAAGGGAGGAGCTATGAGAAGGACAAAGAAGGAGCAAATTATTTGTAGAACGAAGATTCGAAGTATTATCTTAGCGAGTTTGTATAATATAATCGCGACATCTTATACCTATGTCGGTGTCGGTTCTATACGAGCACGCTCAGCATAACCACCGTAGAAATGTTGGTTGACAAAGGAAAGCTGTCATTTTGCCCATGTTATCTGTCAGTAATTCAGTATGTCTATTCTTGTGTAGACGAAACGCATTTCTATATTGATTGGTGGTCATGCTAAGCGTGCTGCTGCATAATGGTAGAAACTAGAATGCAGCTGCTATAGTAAACTAAAATATAATAGTTACTTTATTGAGTTTCAGACTTAACTACACGTATGAGGTACGAATATGTCCAAAGCCTGCTAGTAATTATATTACCCAATGTGTCTGCAACAATCAAGTTCCTATTGCCTAGTATTTTATCCAAGAAACCTCCCTGTAACTTCATTGTAATAAATATTTATATTATGTCAATAGAATCGAATCTAATCTCTAAACAAACGAAAATCCATGGGTTCATAGACCCCACATTAAATCTTTTAGGCGCTGTAAAATTCGCAGTGAGCGTCGTAGCTCCCTACGCCTCTCAGTTGGAGGTGCGCAAAAAGTGTCAATAAAAAATTAAGATATATCTATATCTTTTGATCATGATGAAGTATATCCCTCTTTAAACTCAGTAGCTCAGTTCTTAGGCCACATGACGTCCAACGGGCAATGGCCGAAGTCATATCCTTGTTCTCCTCAGAATAGTTGGTTTTTGTTGAATTTTCTCGTTCATTCAACAAGTTGTTTAATGTTACTTGCTAAAATGATTAATTATTATTCGCTTTGCGTATTAATTTCAAAGTACAGTAAGATACTAAAGAGTAGATACTTTATCACCACTTTTGAACTTTATGTTCTTCGGTAATGTTCGTTGTTCTATGGAAGTGACAGACGATGTGTGAATATACCAAGTGAGAAAATGGATTGTCGGCGCGTTGTTCCGATTATGAAAGTGGCTGGATAATTAATCGGCTTTACCGACTACTCGGCGACTAGTCGGCACATCTCGAAAATAATATCTATGGACGCTTTACACTACAACCAATGTAGTGAACTAAAGATATATCTGTATTCATGAACAATTCATGTTCATATGAACAGGTCCAATCGAACGTCTCATTCGCGAACTACACATTCTCAGTACCTTCCTGAAAGATGCTAAAACTCCTTCTGTGAGACTCTTATTTTAGTTTTTTGCTTTAAAAACTAAGACTCAAAAATCCATACCCCAAAACTGTTGTCTATAAAATTGTGCCATATTATAATAATTGAATCAACTACAGAGCTAAATTATAATGTCCACATAAAATGATTAAATTATTGACTGCTAATTATAATCATCATACGGACACGGAACTCGCAATCACTGTGTCTCTGCCACTGACGTGTAATTATTCTAGCACGGAATAGTTTACAATATCCTCTCGAATTCGATATCAAACAAGTGGACTTTAAGCATAATAATAACTTATTACGATTATGAATATAATTAGAAGAAAATTTCCGACTACTTAGCACTAAGTTTCTTAAATTACAATTTACAAGTACCATAGCACAAACACTGAACTTTGACACGCGTATACGCGTAGCTTTCAAAAAGTTCCTAATACAAAACTTGTGGACACGAACACTAACATTATTTCGAGCAAATGGTTCGCAATTTGTATACTTACATAAATATTGCAATGTATTTATACAAATTCGTGGTATATACATACGATTGATAAAAATAGAATGTAAAGCGAAACCACGTTGATAATGGCCCTCGGCCTCTTCGTTTTTCTATAGAAATGTATGAATAACCTAACCAAGAGGATGTCAGGACATGTTTAAGGAGGGTTCCGTAACTATCAACGCGCAGTAGGTTTTCTTCGAATTACTTCAAAAGTTATTGTCCGATTTCGCTCAAAATATTTTTTCTATAGAGTTTTTAGCATGATCTATCAGCATGGAAACTTACAAGTTTCTATCTCTTATAGATATACCAACTTATAAACCACTTTGGAGGCCGATTACTCGAAAATGGCCAACTTTGTAAAAAAGTCATGTATGACACCTCGCCTTTATTCATAAGATTTATTCAACGATACCCCACACAATGGGACAGAATGAAAAAATATTTTTATCCCCACTTCACATGTACAGAGAGCCACCCCTAATATATAAAATTATTATGATTTTATTATGCCAAAACCGAGATCTATACATAATCTTTACCTATACCAGTTTTCATGCCTTTATATTCATAATTACAGAAGCTAGAAGCGCGGACAGACAGACAGATGGACAGAGCGAAACTATAAGGGTTCCTTGAGTATTACGGAACCCTAAAAACGTCGATTGAGATCCTGAGCCTCCTGTATAGCAGTTTCACACACTTTTGAATTTGGTCATGTTGCTTTTTCCCAATTGTGTTACACCATGCCATTAAAATACGAATAAAATTCGAGGCCGATCGATGCACCAAGCATCCTTTTATTCCGTTATCCTCAACTCTACATTTCCACAAATTGCCACCCTATCTATGTATCGCGTGTACACAAAGGTTTAGACAAATGTTGCTCAATCCGCTGCAAAATCTCGTCATTACGAGGCCGAGGAAGGAGCAATATTGGCTTATCATTACTCGTATTAACTTTGTTGCTATCGTTTTGTGTATGAAATTGCCGCTGTCTACCGGGTGTACCTAATTGGGCATTATTTCTGTGTCTCCCGGCGGTCATGACTAGCACCGGCCACACGAGTCGCCTCTGGCATACGTTCATAATTTAAAAAACTTGCCCTAAGACCTAAGGTATTTAAAGGCATGTTAAACGTTGCGCACTTTTATTAAGGACCTTTTACAAATTACTTACAAACTTTTCTAGTTTTTTTCTCTATTTACGTTTTAATTTTGGATGGATCGATACAAGGATAATTTTTGGAGTTTGCCTTGTTTAGGTCAGTTTAAAGTTTGTTTTCAATTGTAATTTATATATATTATTTCGGCATTGCTCCGGAAAAATTAAAATAAAATGCTGAAATTTATTTATTTTATAGTTTAAGAACATAAGGGTATACATTAAACATAATATTATATCTTTGGATAGTATTAAAATTTGGCATCAGGGAAAATGGATCATGGGAAAGTACCTTACTAATTGGATAATTCTAGAACAGCAGAGATATTCCCACCCTTCCGAGAAGTAATAAGCTCCCGAAAGTACTCGTATCACGAATTTTAGACGTGAGGGTCGGAATTTTTGCCAATCGTGAGTTTCTGGTGTAGCCTTAGGGTCGGTGCAATTAAACGTGTGAGCCTTCGGACCTCCAATACTCACAGTTACTGACCTTTATTTGTTTTTTATTGATAAACTTTCACAGGTAACGTTCGTGTTAAATGATTATTTAATAACTGTTGTGTGAAAAATTAATATGATTGATGAATTTTTTGACACCTTTGGGGTCAGCTCACACCGAGACGCGACGTTTAAATTGACAATACAAAATATAACTTTAATAATTACACAAAATGATACACGATTCTTTGTAAGAATTCGAAATCACGCTACGCAGCGCTGCATATTATGAACTAGCTTTTACCCGCGGCTCCAGCCTCGTAAATACAGTATCCCACAGGAACACTGCACTTTTTCGGGATAAATATTTTATTCCAGAGCTTAAACTACTACCAAACCGAATTTCATCAAAATCCGTTCAGTAGTTTTTGCGTGAAAGAGTATCAAACATCCATTCATCCATACATCCATCCATCCTCACAAACTTTCACATTTATAATATTAGTAGGATAACATAACAGCACCTTCAAGCATCGTCGCGTCTATAAATATGAATATTGTTACTGTGACTTACCAAATTCACAAAAGTTAATTCTTCATAACATAAAGTATTTTTAGTTTCTTGTAAAATACTTACATCCCATCCATTTGTAGGATAATATTATGGATAAAGAGAAGTAGTTCCATTTATATTAATATGCGATGGCCTTGCATTGTTCAAGGATTTCCATTGTGTTGCATTACTTTGTATTAGTTCTGAACATATCTACATGATGGAGGCAACTGTTTGTAAACTATGTAAATTGTACGGCAAATAAATTTGTTACATTGTCGATAATGATGCCAGCTATACGCAAATACGTATGTAGTCATTAAATCATTAACATACATACCTACATACCTTTGTAGTGTGCTTTCCGCCTACCCAGGACATTATATCAGTGACCTAGCAACTTGTATGTTAAAACGACACAATAGAAATACTCACCTTCCTTAAAACATTTAGTAAGTAAATTATACAAACGTACAAACGCCTCATGTGATGGTACCTAAGTGACGCCCACAACATTACCAGAAGGCTGAAAGATGTATTGCAAGCCTCTTATTCCTTGCAGGTAGGTTTTATTCCATTGTGAAGCTTTAAGATAAAACAGGTTTGTAAGTACTTTCTTTCATATACTTGCAATTATTCATAATATAATGTACTGGCGGGCGCCGGGCGGGGCGCTGGCCGTATGGTCACAGATTAAACAGGAACAGGAAAACAGCTACATAGTTAGCTCTCGATTTCATTGCACTCTCACAAGCACGCGATGTGTACACGAATCTCCCACCGAGTGCGCGGTCTAATGAATTATAAAATTTAATTATATTTGAACATTAAATATAAATAATATTATAAAAAAGTGCAGGTTTGATGCCGGGTTGTGGTGTGTATCAATAAGGTCGAAGATTTTTAAAGTCGTGACATCTGACAGCTGTTTGACATGACTAGGACCAGATTTATACGAAGCGCCACCTGGTGGCAGAAGAAGTGTTAAAAATTCTTATTGACAGTTTTAGCCGCCACCAGATTGCGCTTTGAGTGAATCGGGTCTGCTCGGGTCGTTATTCTTTGCTCTACAATATTCATGAATAAATAAAAAAGTCGGAAAAGAAGTGTAAAACTTTGGCGAGTTGAATTATCCAGAATCACTTAGGTCTTAGTAGATAATATAATTGGCCTCTTTAAAATCATTAGACGTAGCTTATATTTTAAATTGTCCTCGTAAATATAAATAATGGTGTAACTTTTGTCGTAACAAAAGATGTAACCAGTATGAAAAATAACTTTGCCTGAGCATTATAAATTAGTAGTTAATTGCTAAATTCTCGGTACGTACAGATGAAAGCGGTTTATTAATTTACCATTTAAATGACTCTATCTAACCCCGCGAGGGTTCGGACTCATTTCGCGCCCAATTTCATCTCGATTAAAAACGAATTTCTATCAGAAGGCATTTGTGTTTTTAATAGGGCTGTAAATTATTTACGGCGACGTTTGTTGTCGATGAAAAATGCCATGATTTACGTACGGTGGTTTATTTATGCGATTCTGTTTAAAGGGGCAAACGAGAAGCTCAATTACCTGATTGGAAATATAACTTATTATGAATTCTAACAAGTTTTATATTTAAAATATACAAACATTTATAGGGAGACTTTTTTACTCGTTTATGATTATATCACGTCCATTTACGTAAATTTTTGTTTGAGAATCTTAGATTGACTTCAATTAACAACAACGTTATTAATTTCGGGTATTAGTTAATTAATATGACTCATAGTTAAACTATTTGCATTTTGCACATAATAAGAGTAAGTTTCGACAAAACGGAAAAGTAGTGTATGAATATTTTATTTCGACCCTTTTATCGACAATTATAAATTGTCAGAGAGCAACTCTATCACTGCGTCAATGCTTTACCATATTGAAATCCCCCTTGCTCTCGCTATTTTGATGACACGGCTCAAAACTTTGTGTGGAAAGCAAGTACATACTTTGATAATTTATATCCCTTTTTTGAAGCGACAAATTGTTACTTAAAAAAAAATCTAAAGTTCACGGTTTAGCATCTTCTCTTGTTGTCTCGCCATCACAAAATCAATAGATTATGATTGAAAAAAAGAATTGGACCTCTGCAGACATATAGAGGGACTAGGGAGGGAATTGATTGGGCCCAAAAGCGAGACTTAATGCGTGTGCGTGTCTGAGAACAAGTCATACTGCAAATTGAACGAGAATTACGAGTCAGGGTTCACACCGCGACGATACGCAAAACTACGCGGCGCCGCATTTTTATGATAGCTAATCAAAATTGAACTTTATTAACACAAAAAGAAGAACGTTTTATAATACGACATCAGTCATACCCTGCACATGCGAGATGCAGCGCGGTGCAACATGATATTCGAAGTCTTACAATGAAATGTGTATCTTCTTGTGTAATGAATTAATTAAAATTTGAATAGCTATCTTAAAAATGCAGCGCCATGTCGCGTATCGCTCCGTTTCGGTGTAAATTTATCCTAAGCTTCTGGTATCTTCATACTACAAAAGAGTTAAATGTGAATAAAAAGTTTTATGCAAGTTTAAATACTTAATCATCATTAAAAAATTATAACTTATCGGTTTCCGGACAACTTATCTATAATTAGTTGCCGAGTTACATCTTTTTAATTTATTTTTCAACGTCCTAAGCTTTCGCTAAACGAATGCTCGCCATAGAAATTAAAAAATCTGACCATAGAGCCTTTACTGTTTCCCCCCTAAATCTGACAGCTCAATTGCATTCTCCGTGACGAGTGACATTTGTTCAAATTGCCTATCATTGCGCTCGGCAAACTTACTGTTTCTAACTTAATCACCCTTATTGCGTTGATTTAAAGTAGCAAATAGCGTAAATAGTGATAAGTTCTGAAGTGTTGTTTTTTACGTTCCATTTCGCGGTTAATACGGCGTGTAAATGAGTTCTTTATCGTAGTTTGTTTTAAATACTGTTTAAATAAAAGAGAAAGAGGGTGAATAAATTATATGATCTGTACACAACTGTTCAATTGTAATCACAAAAAACTATTTTGTCGCACTGTCGCAATTGATTTATTTTACCAATAATTTGTTTTGAGGTGACGTTAAGTACCTATGAACTAGAACTTTTCGCCATGATTAAAAAATATGAAATGACGTATAGTTAATTCATTAGTTTGTAACTTGTGAACTCACGAACCCAATAATATGACTCGTCGATGAAATTTTATAAATGTTTTTAATAATATTGTGGTATTTGTAGTACTTGAGTACACCATAAAGACCATACCATCATACCTTACCCGCTAACAGTTCCGCAGGCGGCATACGGCATACCGGCTCGAATAGCACGCATCGCACACCTGCCATTCTCCACCGCCTACCACATTACCAATTTTACTATTCATTTACAAATAAATAATCATGCTAAGCCATACTGAACTTTATATCTGCAACGTAAAATCTTAATTGCTTCGAAATATGTTATC
Source organism: Phengaris alcon alcon (assembly GCA_037179445.1). Classification (NCBI taxonomy): domain Eukaryota; kingdom Metazoa; phylum Arthropoda; class Insecta; order Lepidoptera; family Lycaenidae; genus Phengaris; species Phengaris alcon. Next base: position 1,374,930 of record JAYRCH010000040.1, on the reverse strand, counting down.
TACCTTATGTATTGATGAGGAAATTTTGTCAAAGAGTATGAACTACAGATGATTTTTTTTCAAGAAATTTTTGATCTAAATCTTTGCAATTACAAATGATATCGTTCAAATGGATAGCCATATTATTATAAAGCTATTATCCTCTTACTAATAAAACCACCATCATAAAACTATTTTATTGTTACTTGAGGGGAGAAAGCTAGATCGACACAGATTTCAGCACTGTCAGTAAATAAAGCAAAATTGTTCATTTTCCCTTCTAATCGCCGAAGCATCGATTCGGAGACCTACACTTAACGATCTGTCTACAATTTACAAAGTAGGTAAAACCTTAAAACGTTTATCACGGAAACTGACAAATCTCTTATTACTGCACCGCCATTACATGCGGAACCTGGAAAATTTTATCAAGTAGGCAATCAATAATCGTGAGTAACATTGACAGAGGGTTCTATAATCTATGGTCGGCGCGGAGTTACCGAAGTGGCAGCTCGGCCGCCGCGAGCCATCACGACCGCAGTTCTACGCACGGCTTTTGTTTTTCCACTCGCTTGTTCAATAATATACAGGTGTTGGGCGACAGTAAATAATACCTAGGTATAAAGTACATGTTTTATGATTAAATGTGTGGTATATTTTTTACGCATTTTTGATGTTCCATCCCCTTAAGGTTTCGTCCTGATTTAACTACCCACTGATAAAAAAGATCTCTATAAAAACGTTATGATGAAATGTATGAAACTTACAATTCCAAAATGTACCCTTCACTGTTCAAAAATCCGATTAACACTTCCTCCATTTACAAAACGAAAGAAATGTTTAAAAAATTACAAGGAATTAACAAAAGATTTAATAAAAAAAACATAAACTAATACGGAACACATCGTTGGACAATGCGCATTCTTACAATCACGTAAATTACGCCCCGAAAGCGCAAGACTTAATAGCGAAATAACAGCAATGTAGATTGTTGTGAAGTTTAAATTAAAAAGAAATATGAGAGTGGCCGGCTCGTATATTTAGAGTATATAATGGTAATAGTCCAATAGTGGCCGAGTGGCAGATCGTAAGCCGCGCCGCGGGCCGTCACGCCGCCCGCGCCGCCCATACAACCTCACTGCTGCGCCGGCGCAGCAACTCTTACTCTTTTTACTGAATAAAGAACGTGCTTCTTTATACCCGTATACTCCCCAATACAGGGTGTATTTTTATGCGAATTAAATGTTTCACAGAAAAATAAGGTGCTCTGCAATTATATTCTATCATTACACAATACACAATAACATGTCGTACATAAGATTCATTCTTAAATGTATTTTATATTCGAACATTATTTATGTAGCTATTTTTACAAAAGGTAGCTATCATTTTTGAAAGATGACAAAAGTAGAACAATATGTAGATATTCCTATCCAAATTCTAGTATTACTAGTATCCAACATGTTTATTACCAATGTTATTGTAAACAAACAATTTCGAAAGCATTATCACCTTTGATGTTTGCCAAAAAAATGACCGCTATGGGGAACTCTCGTCGTCACAGACCCCAAAATTACGCGGCCCGGCCGACTATAATTACGTCCCTATCGCATTTTTTACCGCGCCCATATCGGCCACAAATCTAATATGTCTAATGACGGGATTCGACTCGCATCTAAAGATCTATTACTTTATGGATGTTAGTGTCGTGGGGCTTTTGGGAGGGTAGAGTCATAACAAAGTTAAAAATGTTGGATACGCTTTTTGTGACTGAAAATAAATGGAATATAACTTTTTTTACAGTTTTGTCACTTGTAACATGTTTGTAACGTACAAGAAGTAGCTTTGCGTAAATCGTAATCACATGAGAGATTTACAAGCGTCGATTTTCGCCGTGCGGCGTGTCGCCTGACAAACCGCCTTGTCATTTTTGTTGGCGAAATTGCCTTGCGACCTACCCGAATTGTCATTTACACACCCATACTAATCGCCTATAATCCACTATTCTCACGTTTTACAAGCGTAGATAAGATAGAGCAATTCTTATTTTATGATGAATCTCAAAAATCTACTGATCACCTGCATTGTTTTCAAAGCAGGTTTGTTTAGGACATTAATTAATAAGAATAGTTCAAATAAATGAGTTAACCCCGCATTAACCTGTGCATCCGTCATCAATCAGAATACATTTCAGAAGTGTATCGACCCGCGGCGCCGCGGGCGGCAGTTAGCGACTGTCACTGCGCTCTACTGTCGGTGCTCGTCCTTTTGTAACCTCAGGGCTGAGGTTTGGGAGTTTCGGTTAGTGAAACTGGTATCTAGGTCAGTTTTGAAGCCAATCATCTACATAATAGTTTTTATGGACAGATTACAAGTAGTAAGAACAGAAAGACTACGACTATGATTTTCATACATCGTGTCATTTCCATAACAAAACGAAGATTGCCTAAGGCCATTAGCAACATGGTACTTTAGTATTGATTTTTCGAAGGTCTTTGATGAAGATCATATATGTAGCGTCCGAAGTCAAATGGTAGAGTGTTTTGGTTAACACTTCAGACCAAATAAAAAGTAAAGACAGAGCTTTGTCAAACAAAAACAGACGCTAGTTTTTTATTTTAGTATTACGCATATAGTTTTCGCACTACATACGTGAATACCACACTCCGCGACCGCTCGCCTTACAAAGTAAGGCGTAGTTTCGTTACATGTGTGTGGGTGACACTGTGTAATTAAACAGCGAGGCGTAGTTTCAACCAGCCTTACTGTGTGGTTCGCAGGACTCTGTCTTTACCTTTTTATTTGATCTGAGGTTTACACCCACAAGAAGGTGCAATTCGATTCTGAACGGTGGCGTATAACAATGAGACTTGAGCTTACCTTCCTTCCTACTTACCTTCCTAACATTGATGAGAGAGCCTATTTTCAAAAGGGATTGAAGATGATGCTGATAGCAAACGCAATAGAACTTTATACTAAATAGGTAATATTGTTATACGAGAAACTCTATATTATGTTAGTATAATTAGTCGACTCACCACACTAACAAGCTAATGCGGAGTGCTGTCAAAATTAATAAAGTACTGGTATCGAGTGTTGCCGCGTGTCGGCGCGCGGCGCATGTTTTTTACCCTGGCCACCCTAATGCGCGGCGCGTGGCGCTGGAGTAGGCATTGTGCGCCCACGACCAGTCGAGGATCTGAGAAAATGCTATAATTTGATTATGTTACTATTCATTATAATAGCAAAATGTTAAATGCACGAGGGAGATTTTTTTATCTTTACCATATTATGATACGTACTCGTGACTTTGAGTTTAATAGTTCGTATTTCGTATAAACTTAATTTAAAAGCATAGGATAAGTTGTTGTGCTTAAAATTATCAAAAAGAATTATTGTTTTATCTTTGTTTCGACTGCATTAGGTTAAATGTAAAATGTTATAGAAAGCATTGTGGAAATTCGAGCATGATGAAATGAAAATTTTCCCTCAGAGCACTATTTGTCGCGGCGTAGTTTTGTTGCCCTTACACACCTACCCAACACCCGCAATATAAAATAACAATGAAAAATTAAAATTTTGTACTGGTTGATTTTACGGCAAAATTTAATTTTTTACCTCAGTGAGCGAACAAGTTTCGTTCACTCATCGTAACATTTTTAAACAATAATGCAAAAATGTTTCTATCCCTTTACACTGTTAATTTTTATATCACAACTAGCTTTTGCCCGCGGCAAATTAGATTTTACACGAAATCTTTATAATTCATAACAATGCCGCTCATATGCTACATAGCTTTCTATTGGTAAAAGAAATTTCAAAATTGGTTTAGTAGATCCAGAGATTACGCCCTCTTAAAGTTACAAACTTTACCTCTTTATAATATAAGTAAAGAAGTATAGATTTACACCGTACCGTGTTGCAGGCTGAGATCTTCGCCATTATTGGTTGTTCAGAGCCTAGAGATGGCCCTAGAAACATCCTGATCTTCTCTGACAGTCAAGCTGCGATGAAAACATTGTGGACTGTGTTGAGAAGCTAAACATATTAGGACGTGACAACAGTATCCATCTGGTATTGGTTCCGGGCCACAGCAATATCCCCGGCAATGAAACCGCGGATGAGCTGGCTAGGCTGGGGGCCGAAACGCCAGAACCAGTCTGCGGAATATCTCCCAGCACTACGAAGAAAGCACTCAAGGAATGGGGCCGCAATCCTGGGCCTTTGTCATTCCAAAGCGTTAATCTCCGGCTTCAACAAAAGACGTGCAGAACTGGCGCTTTCAATGAGTAGGAATCAAGTAAGAATCCTTACCAAAACCCTGACTAGGAACTGCAAGTTCCACAAACTCAATAAAACAGGTGTCGGTGACATGACGACTTGCAGATTCTGCGAGGAAAAGGACGAGACACCCCTTCAGCTTCTCCTCGACCTTCAGCAGCACGAATAATCCACCACAAAGAAAATTCGTAGCACCAACCCCAACCATATCGTTCAGCTTATGAGCAGCATAGGCCTGGGGCAGGTACTATAACGCGAAGGAGTCACAATAGATTCACTTGGGTCGCAGTGACGTCAGGCCTCCAATTTTGATATGGCTTCGATTAAAAAAAAACGATTTACAATCTTTCCTAGCCAAATAAGTTGTAAATTATAAAATAATCAAACGCTAAGCTTCGTTATGTCCGCCACACACCTAACGTTTTCTGGTAACGATTTAACGGTGAAATCCGAACTGTGCAGTATTACCGACGCGTGGGAAATTGTTACTTTAATTCGCTACAATTTGTCATATACACAAAATCGATAAAACTGTAAGTTCGACTTACACCGTTAAATCATTACGATAAAACGTTAAGTGTCTAGCGGGCTTAACGTTCCACACGTTCACGAGGGGACAGGAATGAATGGAATTCTCGCTGTAATCACATTTCGTCTCAATCGATTTTATAAATCTTTGATGTTGTGAAGATTGTATAAAAACTATTGTAATAATATTATATTTATTTTTTGGTGAGTTGAAAAAAATGCATCACTGATATCAATAACTTTCCAATGCAACTGTTACATATCAAGAGTTATTTTTTTTTGGGTTGTAGTTTTAATGAGGCAAACTAAAATGTCTATCAGTTTCTATTAAATATTAATAGTAAAAGCATTCCCCTGTAAACAGCAATTTGTTATAACCTGCGGGCCATATAGTAATTCGTCATTTCGACAGACGTACATACATACTATGTGCGGTAGGTAGAGCTGGCAGAGCTAACACCTGCAGGCCGGAAATATCGAATACAAAGTGCTTGCAGCAAAGCAATTGTGATTTCCTTAGTGTAACATTTTCATATTTACAAAATATCTGACTTGGAAAAATGGTAAAAATTAACAGATGGCGATTAAAAGTGAATCACAAAAAAATTATGTGGGATTTACACGGGTGACTAAAGCCAATTCGTGTAAAAGGCAATTCGACTGTCCAAACTAGATCGATTTTTCACCCCCAAAATCCTCTGCATACTAAATTTCATGAAAGCTGTTTCCGAGATTAATTTTACATATATTTCATATGTATTTCCGAGATCATATTATATATAGGTACAAGAATATTATATATTTATAAGAATTTCTCGTTTAAAATAGTATAAGATGTACTGTTCGTCTAAAACGTTAACCAAATATACATTCTCAAATCTACATTTGTATGATGGCTACGTGGTAAATCTTCAATAAATATTAACTAAATATACAATATACATGGCAACAGCAAAAACCCTAAAAAAACAAAACAATACCTACAGAAAAGGCTTGTTATCTATATCATTTGAATTTCTTTGAACATTTTTCGCTCATCTCAGTATTACCACAGAGTAAAAATATATATGTATACTTACGTACAGAGCGTACCTTTCATAGAACGATCCAAATTTTGTCAGGGTCCACAGAAGGTAGGAGTAAATCAAACCAGGCCTAGCGTCAGTATACGGTTATTGAGAAAGTCTAATTGGTACACACCACAACCCGGCATCGAACCTGCACGATCACGCGTGTGACTCAGAGGGGGCCTATTCACTAGGTCATGGACGCTCTTATAATAAAGCAAGATATCTCCTAGCAAATGAATTATTTACTTACCTATTATTATTCTTAGGATAGGTAAAATATGAGATATTTTTATTTATTCTATTATTTTTCATACATATGTATTGACATAACCACTTTTTTTTGTTTGGTATTATTTGTATTTAATATTCTTATTTAATAAACATTAATTGGACACAAATATAAAATTATGAAATTTGTTATTGTCGTATTGGGGGGACAATCTTAAGCGGATTTTTACATAATTGCCGTGAACGCAATAGAAGAATTGTGGACACGTCCGCGTCGTATGCTTGTTGTAGTGCAATCTAATCGACTCACTGTGAATCACTGTGTAGCTGTTTACCTGGTCATATTTCTTTAATCTGTGGTATTACTGCTCGTGACTATAAATTGATATGATTTCCGCAACAAAATAATCATTGTTTCCTCCACCTGTTCCTGAATAAATATTCAGAAAGTATTCGGAATTTAAATATTGATAATATTGCATTATTCAAACGTGGAATTCTCAGATAATCGCTCTCGCAGATCGATGCACCTGTTCGGAGGTTCGGAATTTATTTGCATATAATGAATATGTCGGGACACCCCGGGAACAATATGGAAGATTTATAAAATGCTTTCTTTTTAATGCATATTTAATAAAAAAAAGTTTATTACACAGCTAAGGTTGTCTGAAAACTTGACTTAGCTTAGAGCCGATTTTTACTTCAACCCATGTTTTCATTTTTTACAAAATTGGTGACTGGTGTATGCAGTGTGACACTTTGAAAATGATCTCTTTAATGGTTTATTTTTATTTTTATTTGAGTAGTAACTAGTGTAAATATTTTTAATAGAAGTCTAATATCATATTATATTAATTCGCGAAGCAAAATTTTCAGTACAGTTTTACGAGAATTGTGCGAAGGGAGGAGTATGAAACTTGGAAGAGTTAAAGTTTGTGTGGAGTGGTGTGCAGAAAGCAATTTTTTTTTTCAAATAATGCTAAAAAATACAAAAAAAAATATTCACTACCTCACACAATCATGCGTTTGTATAATAGCAGGTGTTGGTATTAAACAATTGTCAATATTTCTTTCTTATTCCATAAGCTACGTTTAAACATGTTTTTATTGCGTATCTAAGAGGCAAAAGAACCATAAAAAAGTTGAAACTTAAAAATTATAAGATGAATAATTATGGTTCGACCATTCGACCAGATTCGCCATTTGGCCTGAATTCTCTATTAGTATTAATTAAAGTTCATATTTCTTTTCTAAATCTTTCCTCTTATTGTGATTTTGGCTTCCATCGCATGAAATTGCTTTAATAAGCAGCGATCAGTCACTCTCTCGCTCCACTACGGGAATAATATTGTTTGCAATAAATCACAGAACGTAATAATATCCGCTAATTTAGTACTATTAAATTGTAACGAATCTTAATTTTAAGTCATAAATAACAATTTTTGTATATAACCCACAATATTTTACATAAATTCAAGCTAAACTCGCTGCTAGATCAGTGAGGTAGGGACTATTTTTCCTAAACAAGAAAAAAGTTTATTTTATTATTATTATTATTATTATATTATTATAGTATTATTATTATTATATAAAAGTTTTTACCCGACTACGGCGATTCTAATTCGGCGATAATGATTTTAGCAGTCTAAGTATGTATGTGTTCCACCGGAGCGCCTAAACTACTGATCCGATTTTAATAAATGATGTGTCACTAGATTCGTAATAATAGGCCGGGTAACATAGGCTGTATAATTTACGTAGTTTGTTATAAAAATATAGTTATCTTCATTATCTTCAAAAAGAGTGCTTATATTCTTAATATCTAACCAAGAGTATCAGGACATATCTAAGAATCTATTATCAACACGCCATAGGTTTTTTCAAATTACTTTTAAAATTATTCTCCGCCTAGAAGAACCTATCAGCACAGAGTAAAAATCTATCAGCATGGAAAGTAACAAGTTTGTTACTTTTATAGCATAGCCAGGGGACGGGTCACGGGACAAACTTGAACGGACAGACAGATCGAAACTTTGAAATCCTTGTAGTTACTACGAAACTCTAAAATGTATGCTAAACTAGTTTAAAATCAAAATGAAATTTTATATTAACACTATAAGTGGGTACACCTAGCTTACTTACGGCCGTTGTCAATAATCAATCTATCCGTAATCCTTGCTACTAAAGATAGTCAAATCTTTGCTTTTTGTCTTTACTCGCGTTTCAATAACCTACTGACAGATGGCATTTCCTACCGAAGCGGCTCATCTATCGGTGGGAGGACGCATTAGCCTACTAGATATAGGGACGCTCAAATAAATCTTAGCTAACTGCATTTCAATTTAAGTTTGAACTACTCTCCGATAGGCGGAGCTTAATTTAATAACGTCATTTGCTTATCTATCAATGTCGGCCGTTAACAAAACGGATAACCTAGTTTTGCCGAGGATATCAATGTGTGACATACTTACGGTGATAATCATCCTTATTTTTGTGTTATTTCGGTTCTTAATGTGTAATATTGGTAGAATATTAACTATTAAATATTCGTTGACGTGTTATATATTATAGTGATGATAGTGATACCTACTGAACTAATTAAAATGATCATAGTTTGCGATGAAGATAGTGATAATATATCATATGACCAATAATATCATAGAAAAGGAATATAAATCACATGTGAATTATATGTCGAAATTAAATGATTATGAATATCCGTACTTGTATTAATCCGTTACTTGTATTAATAAAATAACAATTGGTTGTTACTTCTAAAAGGTAAATAGATAAAGTCCTTTTCATGAATGAATTATTTATAACATTTTTTACAACCTAAGGCACTGTAAATAACAATTTACCAAATATAGTTTTACTAATTGCCGCGCGACATATTATTGACTTCTACTAGGTATTGACCACAGTCATATTTATCATTTTGAACTTATCGTATTAATATCAATGTGACAACTGACATTCAGGCTACATTCCCACGAGCTTTTTTTTGTGGTCGCGACAGAAAAAACTGTACTGTAAATAGAACTATGTGTTAGTACATTATAGCTGTAAATCGAAGTGTCAAGTGTCAACGGTCAGATTTGACAGCTGTACACGATTTTCAGCTGCATCACTAACGCAGAGTTCTATTTGAAATGCAGATTTTTCTGTCGCGACCACAAAAAACGCTCGTAGGAATGTCGCTTTACTTTTGAATTTATTTTCTTTAAATGCAATAATAATTCTTAAATTATAGCTGTTAAGCTATTGCATAGCTTTTATGGCAGGCTTTGAGCGCGGCAACCGAATCAAGAAATTCCGTAACGAAAATAAACCTAACACCCCCCACTCCGACCGGCACAGCGGTGCGGCGTTGAAAGCCGTGCATCATCTAACGTCGTTTTCAGTTCGGCAGACTTCAGCACGGTGTTTGTGTGCGTGCGACTAGACGTATGCGTGTAGACTTACTATGCAATAGCATTACCGCGGCAGTCCCCGAGCGAAACGCGTATTTTTCTTTTAACCCAATTATTGGTCTTAAAATAAAAAATCGATAATATTAGGTCCTTACATATGAAATTGGCGTTTTGTCGTACTGGCCACTTTGATCTCAAATATATCTTCTTTGGTTAGGAAATCCAATTTCAAATTTATACCACTATTTACTCATGCATTTGAGTTTCGAAAACCATAATTCATTTGTTTTTTCCTCTTTTGGTTTTTTCTTTGCGTCATTCTGTTTACAAAATAGAAAACTTGAAATATCGTATTATTTTCGAGTACGAGTTCCACCGTGGCACCAGTATTGCAGAAACGGCTCGAAGGATTAATGATGTGTATGGCGGCGGTGTCGCAAAAGAAAACACAGTGCGGTTTTGGTTCTAACGTTGATGAATGGATGGCCGGAGACCAAAGTTGATAATGAAGAATTGAAGGCTATTGTAGAAGCGGATCCATCGCAAACCACGTCGGAGTTAGCTGCAGGCTGCGTTGTTAGTGATAAAACTGTTTTAATCCACTTGAAGCATATTGGGAAGGTGAAAAATCTTGAAAGATGGGTACCTCATGAATTGAGTGCAACAAACCGACAAATGCGCGTCGACTGCTGCGTTACATTACTCAACCGGCACAATAATGAAGGGATTTTAAATCTAATCATTACCTGTGATAATAAGTAGAACCTGTACGACAATCGGAACGCTCATCGCAATGGCTGAACCCTGGCGAACCAGACAAAGCCCCAAGCGAAAATTGATTCAAAAAAAGTTACTTGGGAGCGTTTGGTGGACTAGTGCCGGTGTCGTTCACTACAGCTTTCTTAAATCTGGCCAGACGATTACGGCAGATGTCTATTGCCAGCAACTGCAATGAAAATGATGGAAAAGCTAGCTGCTAAACAACCGAGGTTGGGCATTCGCTCTAGGTCACTGCTGCTTCAGGACAACGTTAGACCACACACTATACAGCTGGCTGCCAAATTAGAGGAGCTTTAATTGAAATGTCTAAGACATCCACCGTACTCCCCGGACCATGCTCCAACAGATTACCATTTTTTTCGAAATTTGGATAACTTCTTGCAAAGGAAAAAATTCTACTCCGATAGGGCAATCCAAAGCGCCTTCTAAGATTTTATTGATTCCTGTCCGAATGCTTTTTTTAGTAAAGGAATCAATGAACTACCTATGAGATGGCAAACGTGCATAGAAAGCAATGGTATATTCTTTGATTAAATAATATGATTTGATTAAATTTGAATTTAATTTTAATTAAATTTGAAAAATTTGATTAAATAATATTATGTTTAAAAAAATCGACTTTATATTCCTCCTTTACAAAACGCCAAATTCATATGTAAGGACCTAATAATTTTGACCACATAATACGTAAAAAAGCTAAGATATAATTTTAAATTTCGAACACATATTTTTATTTGGAGTGCCACCTTTTATAACGTAGTATAGCTACATTCTCTTTGCTTCGAAGTTTGATTTCATTTTAAATTTCACATTCCTTTTCATGCGACTCCTAGCGTAAATAAATATATAAATGTTTAAAACATGAATTTTTATGTAGACGTTGACATAGACAACAAATAAACGTTTCAAGAGACTTGGATAGGTGAGAGGGAAGGATGCTATCCTTCGTTGGACAAGAATAAATAGGTCCTATCTTTGATTGTGAAACACAAGTTAAAGATAAACAAACGCTAACTTTTTAACGGGGATTGCTATCTTTCTTTAATCTTAGATACGTTATTGAAAACGGCCGTTAGTAAGTGTCTCCAATAAACCATCAGTATAAATATTAATCGTATCGACATTTTATATGCCGTGAGAGGTTCCGTTATCCTAGTAAATTGATTCTGCTAAAACCTTAATTCCTGAAGTTCTCGTATTTCTAGAGCATTCCTTTGTTTTCGGATCGCGATTGCGTGTCGGAGCACCGCGCCGTCGCGGCAATCAATCAGTCAAATTATATTGTCTTAGAGATCGCTCCAAATTGTCCCGAAACTTCGACTGATGCTCGGCCCAATTGATGTAAACGGTCCATTACATCCACAGATTATCCTAAATGTTTAATCAACTCTTAGGTATATTACTAAAAGCATTTTAAACGCATATTGTACCCCATCACTCTTTAAACAAGTATTGTATAGTGACCATTTATCTCTTTTGAAAAAGGATTAGCGAAAAGCTGTTCACATTCAAGAACTCCTTTAATAACTCCTAAGTTGTAAGTCAATCTCTAAAAAAAGTCTTCCTTCTCTTCTCAAAATACTTCATGTAGCAGGAAGAAGATAAAAATTTAAGTTCTTTTTTTAGCTTAAAAGCTTATTAACTACTGAGCGTTTTAATACTTTTCACAATCGATAAGAAAATATATTTATAAATCAGCACTGTAAAAATAAACAAATGAAATTTTATGGAAAAGTGTCGAGATCACGAATGGGAATTATTATAATTCGGCTCAGAGTTCATCTTACCCCTTTAATAGGTTTGGATGTCCGGCGCTTTCGATGTGATGTAAAAATTGTTTTATTTAGAGATAGTCACGAAAGGTGTCTCACGAAAGGATGAAAGGTAAGGAAATGTTTGACATCACTTTTATTGGAAGATGGTTGAAAATTAGCATTAAATTCAACAATAACCTAAACAAGAGCATACCAAGTCATGTCTTAGAAGGGTTCCGTAACTTTCAATGCGCCTTTTTTTTCTTCAAAATACTTCAATTAAAGTTATTTTCCGATTTCGCTTAAAATAATTTTCCTAAAGAGTATTTAGCAAGACCTATCAGCATGGAAAGTTAAGTTTCTACCTCTAATTGTATAGAAATACCAACTTGTAAACCACTTTGGAGGTCAATTACTCAAAACTGCTTTACATTTCACACAATCTCGCTTTTATTTAAAAAGACCTATTCGGCGATGCCCCATAAGATGGAGTGTAGTAAAAAAAAATCATCCCATTCACACGTATGGGGAGGGTGGGAGGCACCCTTAAATTACAAAATAATAATTATTTTATGATGCCATAAATAGAGTATCCTTTTATTTAACCTTATCGCAAATAAATCGATTTAGACATTATTTCATTTTACTTCTAATATGTTTACTACAACGTCATATTTTTATGTAGACATTTGCACCTTTTTGGAAAGCTAACGAGATAAGGAAGTTATTTAGAATATCTGTACGCATTGTATCATACATTTTTTTAAGAAAATCACCTGTTTTTAAGAAAAATGTGCATTTTTCTTAAAAGAAAATTCTGTTTCATGTCTCATAATGAAAAATTCTCGCTTAGTTTGTCCCTATTTATTCCTTAAAAATAATATTTGGCTCATTGACGGTTAAAATACATAAAAAAATCACTAAAAAGACAAACGTTTTCAAAAATACGTCATGTCAAAGTCAAAAAGTCGAAAATAAAGAAAAAATTTTTGAAATTGCAATAACTTTGTAAATATCAACTTTCGGATAGGGGATGCCATGAAAAATATTACTGTAAATGAGGTCTACTTTCTGTCTTTCAAAGGAATGTATCGAATTTCAGGTCATCCTGTATATGCAATCTATAACTATACAAAATTATTATAACCGAAGTTAGCAAGGGAGGACAGACGGACGGACAGACGAGTGAGCGAAACTATAAGAGTTCCTACTTCCTTGTAGTTACTACGGAATCCTGAAAAAGAAGTAAACTACAATTTGTTTTTTCCGTTGTGAATCAATTCACAATATTGAGAGCAACTGTTCGAATAACATTATGTTATTTTTAAAATAATCTATCAAAAAATATTACAGGACGATAGTGGTAGGTTGTGAGCATATAATTGTGTGTAGTCTAGTGTATTATTAATTTTGAATAATTAATAACAAAAAATATATAAGAAACATCCTAAAACCCGAACATTACATTTAGCGGTAATAAAATATGGGAACGTTCGGCGCATTAGAGTTGACCGCTCGCTAACATACAATTATAAAACGTTTTGTGATATACGGAACAGGGAATGCCGCGGGTGAAACATGTCTTCCCAGAAACAGGTGAATAATTTAGCTTTTCCAAAGAAAACTGTAAGTGAGGATACAGGCATTTGCTGGAACTTGTATCAGTGTATTGTGATTTTCTCTTTCGTTATAGTAATGTAGGTAATTACTAGGTACTAGAGAATTGCGTTATATTTTCACAGTAGAGATTTGTAGATATTTTCACAACTTAAAATAATAATATCCTTTGAAGGTTTTTACACCAAGCTCTCGAAGAACTTGTGTTACAAACGTACCAGACAACGGAAATATATATACTATTTAATTTAATACTTTTATACTATCAATTTATTTAAGATTTTTATTATGACCCATTTATTATTACGACCCAGGAAGACGAAAAAACTTGAGAGATGTCAAGGGACACCCGGATGGAACGAAGTTCCTTTCGATTAATTAGTGAAGGAATTGTAATAAATTTTTATTTTTTTTAAGTTATAATAATATTTATTTTTTATTAACAAATATAATGTAATATAAACTTAATCAGTAGGCTCAATTTTAGTAATAATTGGCTTGTGTAAAAAATTGAAGGGAATTTATAATTTATTCCACGCCGCACGGCTTACAACTATAGCAAAAAGTGTCGTTACAACTTTTGGTCTTAATTTTTTCAGTCTAGCCCACTTTCGCAAGGCGCGATAAGGAACTTCGTTCCAAAACTTTTTGTTCCTTCGGCGGGCTTCCAACCCGCGACCGCCGGCTTAAGCGCCGACGCGCTAACCACTGGGCTCAGTGGTTAGCGCGTCGGCAGTCGGCAGAGGTCGTCAAAACTGCGTGACTCAACTACAACTTTTGTAGACACATTTTGAAAACATCACAATCTACAAACCAATAGGAGGTCATGCTATTTGGGCTCTATTTAGGTGACAATTTGTAGGGAAGTTATTTATAAGTTACCTACTAGCTAGGCAAACTAAACGCACATATAAATATTTAACAGTCATGTTACAAGTTGAGCACATTGAAAGTAGGTATGGGAAAATTAAATCATCGTTTCTAGTATTTTCCCCGCAATTGTTCCAGTATCTTTCACTGATAAAACCTTCCCTGAACTCCCACAATTATTTCAAGACCATAATTAGCCAAATCTGTTCAGCCGCTCTCGAGTTTTAGCGAGACATTGGAATTCAATTTTAATGTAAAATAAAGAAAGAAGATGAATGACATTATGTTATTTCTTTATTTAGTCATATGATTTTTAACCCCCCACGCAAAAAGAGGGGTGTAATAAGTTTGATTAAGTAAATACATCGTTAATACTCGTGTCAGTAGAATACAGTGGCGTGCACAGGATTATGACACAGGGTATGCGGCGAAGTACTCGGTTACAAAAACTTTTTTTTTTATAGATTTTTAGCATAGCTACAGCCAAGCGACGGATCTCTAAGTCGAAACCATGCCAACAGAGCAAGTCTTATATGTACTACTATTCATGTACATCTTCTACGGCAACGCAGACAAAACAGCGATCGATCGTCGCGGCGGAAGAAATTCTAATAAGTAAAATAATAAGCATATTTTAAAATATTATAACTACTCACCAGTTGACTGACTTCAATTTTCACATATTCAAGGTTCCGGTTACTTGAGATTACTATATCCCGATCTAAATTACTAAATAATATGCAAGGAAAACAATATAATTTAATCGTGTATACACAGCCACACAGCCTGTTATACGTTTCATAACTTTTAACATGAAATTTTCGAGTTACATTATTTTTTTGCTGGTTTAATTGCTGTAACTCGGGTACACACCTACCTTTAGACAGAATTTGAATATTTTCACTGAATGACAATTGTGAGAACTTGTTATTTTTAATTTTTAATAAACACACATTTTCAACACAAACCTCACAGTCAAATAAAATTTTAAAAAATTCAACTAACTCACTAGTAAAAGCAAATCACTACAATTATTATAGAAACTCAGTAATA
Organism: Phengaris alcon alcon; assembly: GCA_037179445.1. Classification (NCBI taxonomy): domain Eukaryota; kingdom Metazoa; phylum Arthropoda; class Insecta; order Lepidoptera; family Lycaenidae; genus Phengaris; species Phengaris alcon. Next base: position 1,359,357 of record JAYRCH010000040.1, on the reverse strand, counting down.
AACTGTTAAATGTACACACTTTCAAATGTTAAAATGAAAAATCTTTTAAGAAAACTATAAATAAACTGGAGCGATTAAATTGTAAACAATGCTTATCACATGAAATATGCAATATGGCCCCCGCGAAACACAAAACGTTTCTTCTATTTAAACAAATAAAACCTTACTAAAAAAAATGCGTAATGTGTGCATACATGATTCATTAGATTCGCGTCATATTGTTTTTACTCGGATTATAGGCATCGAATAATTTCCGACAAGCCAGTTCGGCGGTTTTCGGAAGCGATCGGATAGCCGAACCGAAGCTCTCGGCTCGGCTCTCGGTTCGGCCATCTCCCGCTGCATGACTTTGCTATTTTATCATGTCGATATTCATGGGTGTGTGCGTTTGCGAAGTATGAAAATTACACACACATGCGATGATTTGTCCTGCAGAACTTATCGGCATTAGTTGCTATTTATAAAATATTAGGCGTTTTTAAGTTATTATATTTTTAAATTAATTAATTTACTATTAATTAATTATTAAAGTCATCTAAAACGTACGAACGTTTTATTAAAATATCTGTGAATGACAAGTAAAGCACTGCATTTCTGCCTATATGGAGCTCACGCCCCTGGTAGAACACCTTCTTCTAGAAGCCCTCTTTGTTACGAACATACAGTATGTGTATATTTGATAAGATTTAAGAAGTCCTTATTGAAGGAGGCGATAACTATATTTATAACCACGAGAGAAAATAATTTATGTAAACAATGATCGTCTGTGAAAGTGAAAATAATTTAAGTTCAATTAGTCAAAGTGGCATACTTGAAAACTAATAAGCAATTTTTCTTGGTCGGATTATAATTTAGCGTCTGACACATGAATTGTTAACCATCTTTATAGCGCCATTTTAGGGTTCTGTTATTTTATTTTATTTGACAGACTTGTTAATCAAGTTTATTCTTTTTACCAATTTCTAGTCAAGATGCATTCGATAATTTCAACGGCGAAGTTCGAAAACAAAATGTATGGGATTTGACACAAGGCATCGCAAGAGACATGTCACTTAGCGATGACCTATGTCAAATCCCACACATTTTGTTTTCGAATTTGGTCATCGAAATTATCGAATGCATCTTGACTAAAGGCCCTGATTCGGTAACTACACCCCAGCTCCGCCATAAACAACGCCGATGAACGCCGAAACCAAATTACACTAAATTGTACATTGTAATTCGGGACAAAAATTCCAAACATTCGTCTCTATTACAATTACTAAGGCATTTTATAAGAGACAGGGCACGCGAGTCGATCCTACGGTAACAATCAATATGTAAGATGATGGAATTTCCTACTAAAGTCTAGAAATAAAATATATCCTATCATATTAAGTACTTAAATGTAAATTTTCTATTTTATTTCTTACATTTTATTATATGTTCCTGGACTATGTGACGTGATTTAATTTTGATGAAAACTTGTATAGTAAAATTGTGTAGTAAAAATCATTTTAAAAAGAAGTTTTTTTATGAAAAAAATGTTATTTTTACTTACTTGCATTCTATTTGGCATACATCCAAACACTACGTAAAAAATTTGTCTACACTACGTGAACCGTACATTTTGCTGAAATGAATGCTAACTTAGATATAAATAATATGTTAATCCAGTCTAAAAGAGTACTAAAATTTGTTCAAATCTGTTCTGCCATTTGAAAAGAATAACAGAAATAAAACAAACTATTTATAAGGACCAATAGGTAGTTATATCACACAGTATGGTTACCCTAGCTATGATATGCTATAATTTCACCTATTCATATCTCATCATTTACATATTAAGGATCGATTTGCTCTGGAATTCCCTCAACGTCGTCGCTCTGTAGTGGAGTAAAGACACTCTAGATGTCGTGTGTGATGTGACCCTAATTATATTATTATGATATTTATAAGGAATGCAATATTAACAAGGGCACAAATTGCTTACATATACCAACAATATTTTAACCGCTATGACTTTATTTTTCGGACATTGTATTGCTATTATAGGTGATATCTTTTTAATTAGTAAATTTTAAGTGTTATCAGTTACGTCATAATAGTTAGAACTAAGGGTCAATCACACCGAAACGAAACATTACGCGACATAGCGCGTTCCAAATTAAACGTTATTCATTACACAAGAAGATACACTGTGAACTGACCTTAGTAATTAAAAAACCATATATCTAATTATTAAACTTGCAAGTAATTAAATATAAGTGACCTACGTCGTAAGTAATTAACTTTTCTCATTTTTTAATTAAGCTACCTACTGAAAGTAAAATACCTACTATCGCAATTATATATTTTATGTTATCAATTTCACACGTATAAAGTAATCAAAAAAATAAATCCGAACGCAGGTAGATTTTTTGTCCAGGCAACCGTTATAAGAATGCAAATTAAAAAACATTCGTCATAATGCCAAATTAGGAGTACCGTTAGATCTAACAAATGTGATACTAACGGCGACCATGTCAAATCGTTCGGGTTATACGGAATAGGCTCCCGAAACCGAATATATAAAAACTGACAGATATAATGTTTAATTAATCCGTCTCGTGAATTTATTACAAATTCGTTACTAATGCCTGTTTTAATTTGTTTTTGATTTTCTGACAAAATAAGTTCTACATTAACTTTTTTAATGTGTGTTGCTTTGCTTATACAGAAACTAGCTGTTGCGCGCGGCTTCGACTGCGTAAATACAATTCCAAAGGAACAAGTTTTTCAAGGTCAACTTAGGTTTGAAAAGTAGCCTTTGTTTTCAATCCAATCCAAAGCCTAAACTACTACTATGCCAAATTTAATCGAAATCCGTTCAGTATCAATACTTAATGCTCAACGTTTTTTCAGATTTAAATAATATGTACGGTCAATACCACGCGTCTAGTTCAGAACCCCTATTCTCGTAAATATCATACGCCTTCGTTTTATTCTTATCTATATCTATACAAATAAATAAAATTGAAGTGTCTGTTTGTAATTTTAAAATAAACGATTTTCACCAAATGAACATAAAAGTATGTACGGTACAATATACTTTCATGTTCATTTGGTGTACAATAAAAACTTTTGAACATTTTTGTATGTCCGTCTAACTTTCTGTTTGACTGTTTGTTCCCGCTAATCTCTGTAACGGATTTTCACTTTTACTGGCATATAGCTGATATTATAAGGAGGAACTTAGGCTCCTTTTAGCTTAGGGCTCCGTTTAAAAAAATTGGGTTCTGTTTCCGTTAGTTCTACGCAAACGAAGTTGCGGGCACCGGCTAGTTTAATTATAAATGAATCGTCTTGATATCTTAAGCTTATGTTGGAGTTTAGACCAATTAAAAAGGATTTGACGTTGGTTTGACGTTTATGAGATTTTCCATTTTGCAATTTTAACATATCTGGACTGGACCGTAACAGTATTATTACAGGATTTAATTAGCAGAATCGACCTTCTGGTAGACATGTCTCTTGCGACGACTACTTCAAACTTAAAAGTTAATACAGTGACAGCTGTGAACCTCGTAGCTATTGTGTGGTCTAAAAATTGTGTTCTTTAATTTATCACCCTCGAGCATAATTCCACATAATTAAATTGGAAAGCCTCTTCCAATATTTCCGTGTATTTTAATAACCGGCCTGAGGTGTTGGACATTTGGCAGACGGCTGGCCCGCGGTTGGTAAACCTTTGACGTTAAATCGAAAGTTTTTGGCTGTTGTCTTTGTTTGTGGTGTCTAATAACATGTCTTTTGTAAAATCCCCTGAGTAGTTTAATTTATAAATTTACTGCATATGAAAATACTTTCGTACGCACTTCCTTTTCGACCACCAAATCAGACAAAAAATATCTAAGTTGTTGAAAAGGCGATAGAATTAGAAATCAAAAGTCGAAAATACACATTTTTTTATATCACTTATTATAACATATTACCGTAATCGCTAATACATAGTTACTATAATATAGAGTTCCTTACTTTTAATAGCTTAGGCACTATTTACTTTAATTAAACTTAATATTATTAAACAGTAGGTAATATAAACTCTGCACTAATTTACCTCTACACTAAAAAATTAAAAAAGATTAATAATGCAAAAAAAAAACTAGCACAATCTTTAATCTTTAAGTATTTGTAATAGAGTTTTTGAGTTTGTTTGCAAAGGCTAAATACTATTTCCTTATGCAACATGTGGCCTTTGATTTTTAAATATTGTATCATACCTGTAACCAGCAACTAACTGATAATTTTCAAAAGTATACAATCAAATAAGTATGAAAATCCTTTGTAGTCAACAAAAATAATAACTTCTCTATTTCTTATAAGGTATCTTAAAATAGTCGCTATATTGATATATATATGAAAAAAAAAAGATAAGAAAATTTTGTATGTGATCTAATAGTCAAGTAAAATGGTGGCTCTACATAGCCTGTATTACTTTTAGTCTGATAATTGTTAAATTATGATGATAGACAATAGTATATTGAATTAAGTTTCAAATGTTAAAAATACTGATGTAACCAATTCTGCCTAGGTGTGAAAATATCAAAATGTTTTTATCACATAATTGCGTTAAATATAGAGTTATTATAATAAAATATACCATATTTCTCTGTATTGATACAATATATTTTAAAGATAACGATTATTCAAAATAAATACCTACCTGCAAATTAAAAAGAACTAGAAATTAAATATATCATAAGTGGAAGCTTAAGCTTGTAGTATCCTCTAAATTAAAACAATTTTTTTTATAGTAAAATCTTCAACTTGAAATTAAAAGCTTTGGCAATTTTTATAATGTGAAAATATCTTATTAAGCAACGAAAAAATAACAAAAGGCTTAAAAACTTCCACAATCGATTGAACAATAACGTAGTTCACTGGATTCTTTGTAAAACGCACAATACTTACTTTTTGTAACAAAACGATACATTTAAACGTAAACTCGAACAAGTGGGATCTCTGTCAGAGCGTTACGAATTTTATAATTCAGCGATCAACGAGCATACCTATGCAAACAGTAAACAGACGAACAAAGGCGCAACAGTCGCGAACCGACGCACTCACTATAGATCGGCCGTCACCGCTCAGATAACCCTACAATAACCATAGAGAATCACAATTAATCGCTTCGATGAGAAATGCCACCGCGGTGAAAAAACGTCAAAATATTGTCCGCGGATGCGACGGAGCGCCCCCGTCGGCTCCGGGGGCATTAGTAGCCAATGGAGAGGCGCCCGAGCCGTTCTCTCCGCGGGCCGGGCCAATGACGCTCGCCCGGGGCGGAGCCTCGAGCTACGCGCGTCGTTTCGCCCCCAGCGAAAACCTTTTCGCCTGCAGTCGTTTACAGATAAGCCTCCGGGATGGTCGATTATTATTACATTGGAAACGCGTGATTCTGTGTCCTACGGAGCTGCCCCGGGCGTCGCCGAATCGATCGAGTATGAGCAGTGTGTGCCGTAGACATACGATCGATCCTCATGTGATACAAGACTGTGTTCTGTGATATGTTTGCCTTATAGATTACGGCATGAACCTTTATATGCAGTGCCATCGCGAGGTATGACTTTGTACTATCGAGTGACATGATATGACGCGATTTTATAATTAAAATAAAAAAATTATTTAGACTGGTGTAGTGAAAGTTAGGTTGAGTCTTAACTGAATATTTATATTATGACACGGATTTTGGTTTCTTTTCCAAAATATGGGTTCAAAACTTGGTGAACTTTTCAGAGCCCTTAGACTTTCACGGCCGGTTTTTGCCACCTATCTACTTATAAACAATATCATAACAAACAATAAATAACAAACATAATATTTAGGTTTTTACCAAATATTTTAGTACAACAGCTATAATTAAAATATACAATGTATATACCAACAAAATATAACAGATAAAACCTATACGGCAGATATAAACTATGGATTCTGAAACATTTTTAATTTTTCACTTTTCTTGAATATTTTGTACCTAATTATAGTGTTAGTCATATAAAATCTTATAATTTTATGTATTAATATAAACACTAAATTTTGCCCGCGATCGAGGCGCGGAACTGTACCGTTTCGGAATCAAAAGTAGCCTATGTGTAAATCCAAAGCCTAAACCACTACCAATTTTCATTCAAACTAGTTCATCCCTTTGGGGTGGAAAACAGTCTAACATACCCACATAAATACAGTATCCCACGAGAACAAAGCACTTTTTCGGGATAAAATGTAGCCTATGGATTAATACATAGCCTAAACTACTACCATACCACTTACCATACTACTTATCTATAGCTAAGGCTGACAGAACAAATAAAAACCTCAAACTTTGCTATTGTAGCCAATAGGCTGTTATTGTGTTTTGAAACATGATAGAAACTCATGAAACTATTTTCATTTTAAAGTGCAATTAAGCTTCTACAGCTATGGCTTATAATTCAAAATTTTCAAAAGCGAAGTATTTCTTTGTAGTAATATTGCCAGCCTTTATTATTCCAGTACTTATTTCAGTACCGATTTTGATCGGGCTCGTAACTCCTTTTAGAATTTTTTCATATTCCTTAAAACAGTTTCGGATTTCAGTTTTCGCCTACTATACCCACTTGAAAAATTCACTCTGTATAATTAGGTACAATTTTCTTTTAATAGTTTACAAATACAGTTATAGGGTCGTTTTTAGTTTCAACTAAGTATCAGTTAGGTATCATTTCTAGTCTCAACGTAAACGGGCGACCGATTAGCTATAATAGCTGTCGCGCTGTATACTCTCTCCAGATCAATTTAATCTTTTTGTAAACCAAAACATAATAGCTCACCACAATAAAGAAGTCCAATTTGATCAAGTTTGTTGTTCATCAATGTTTTCAGATTTTGTATATGTAGCGCCGAACTGTGAAAACTTTTTTAGCGCGATTCAGGATTATAATAATAATAATATTTATGGACGCTTCCACGCCAAGTCAATCTGGTCCTGTACTGAGTATCCGAAGAACTTGTAAGATTGTGGCGCTAATTGATCAGCCACAAGCTTATGTCGATTTAATAATTTAATTTCACTTAAAGTGCGAAGTTCGCAGAGTATCTTCCGAACTATATTGTATAATATTATTTTGAAGAGTATTGTGGTACTGCTGCTGCATAACAATGAAGGATCAATTTCTAATTAACCTTGTGCCTTTAACTCTCAAAATTCAATAATTATATAGGCTTTTCAAAATGTTTGCATATTTTATTTTACTATTTGTTGCCTGCGACTTTGTGCAAGCAAAATAAATCCCGGAGAAACTATATAGGCTACTTTTTTATCGATAGGCTACGAGGATAGGCTACTTTTTTATCGTAGAAATATGCACGACATTTCTACGTAAAAAAGTAGCCTATGTCCTTTTCCGTGGTCTACTCTATATATTTGAGACAAATTTCATCAAAATCGGCACAGTAGTTTCGAAGCATATTCAATTCAAACAAGCAAATAAACAAATCTTTCCTGTTTATAATATGTTAGTTTAGAAGGATAGATTAATTATTATTAATAGTTACATTATTTTATACTACTGAATATTTTTCCCTATGATGTTCAATATTTTAGTTAGGCGTAGACCTACTACATGTACCGCAGTCTACGGGCTACGTCGCGTCGCCGGCGCTACGACGCACAGTCCGACGCGACGAACCCTAATGTCAAAATTGGTACTAGTTTACAAAACTTATTTTTACCGATTAATCATTCTTTTCATACTAGAATAGAATTCTATTCTTTTTATCGATTTATTTTTGGGAGAAAAAAAATTGTAATACTTCATAGAGATTTTTAAATGTGAATAAGCGATTTACATGTAGGTACGAATTCATGGGCTATTATTTATTAATAGCTAGTAGGTATAACGTATACCTAATATCAAATCCAAATCAGCACTGAAAATCAGCGTTGCGAACTATGTTTACAACATAATGCTCAGTGGGCACCAATTTGGTAAAATTTCGTGTGTTTTCCTTTTAAATATATATTTTTCTTGTTTAGTGTTTATTTCATCAAATAAATCTTCAAACCTTTTCTTTCTTTCTATCTTTTCAAACATGTTAAGATTTTGACATTAACGACAAACAAACACTTTTTTATATTAGCAGCGCAGCTTCGCCCGCGTGGGAGTGTTCGTGGCAAAAAACTTCTATAGCAAATATACCTGCAATATAGTAATAGCACAGAGTAATATAGATATATACATATATATATATATATATATATATATATATATATATATATATATATATATATATATATATATATATATATATATATATATCTCTCCTAGATAGAGATTAATATTAAAACCCGTCTTTTTTTTAGCTTTTGAAAATACTGCATTATATTTTGTGATTTTTTTTTAAACTTAGAAGGGGTATATAGTAACCTATCCTTAAAAGATAGACATAATATTATATAGACCACAGCGAACTTTTTGTAGACCTTTAAAAGTCTTTTTAAAAGAGAAATAATTCCACCATACATTGTTTTGTTATAAATTATCTCCAACGGGTTAGGTTAGGCAGCGTTTTCGATAAAAGCTCCCAGACGGTTTGTTTTTTTTTTCGACACCTCCAACAATTATCATCAAAAATTAAACAATTTTGACAAAACCTTAACTAATTATTATCCACCTAACCCATCCTAAGAAACCACTCTGTCGGCAAATGTAAACTGCATGAATATCCTTTCAGTAGTTTTTGACATTATCGTGAACATACAGACAGACAGACTAAGCGGGGGAGTTAAATTTATAATAAATTTTAGAGAAAAGTAGAAAGTTTGCGTATTAGCCCGCCCACGCTAGTTAACACGACCTTAGGCTGGGTCTATACTGTCCGGAATCCGGTAGGCCGGGAAAAATTCAGAGCATTGAAAACAGAACTCTGTGCTAATAAGATGAAAATCAAAGTGTCGAGTGTCAAACTAGCATAATATATGACATTGACATTTGACTCGATAATTGTGTGTTCGATTAACGCAGAGTTCTATTTTTAGTGTTCTGATTTTTCTCCGGCTTTCCGGATTCCAGATCGTATAGACCCAGCCTTATCTCTTTAAACTTTCAAAAAAGTGTGCTACATTTCTCATTTGACGAAAGCACCCACTAAGGAAGGATTTATCAAAATTCAACCCCCCAAGGTGGTCAAATAGGGGATAAAATTTGTATATTTTTTTGGAACGAAGTTTCTTATGAGGCGATGCGGAGGGGTACCCTAGCCGGGAAAAAACGTCAGTAACGCAAGATATTTATGTATAGTCTTTATTATTTTCTTTATACCTCGAGTAGAACTTAAAATTAATATTTTTATAATAAGGAACTTCGTTCCTATCCGGTGTCCCACGACACCACACGACTTTTTTTGTTCCTTGGACATATTCGCATGAAATTTCGTATGAATTGAGTACGGAAAAATAATGAGTTACATATTTTAGCGTTTTTCAACATTCAACCCATAAGAAAGTAAAATAGGGGATGAAAGTTTTAAATTATTGTAAAGATATCGTTTAAAACCCAATTTCAAGCGGGCGAAGCAGCGGACAAATGCTATTTATATTTTTTGCAGGCACTATCAAACTAAAACTTTCTAGAACTCTATTGTGTTCATCTCTCTCGTTCTGATCTGTCGTCGTTTCTCAAAAACGATTTCGTTCGCTCATTTTTTATTTTTTTTTGCAAATCCGACTACCACGGAGAATACTTATCATTTTTCTGGTTAATATATAGCCTATGACACTCCCAAATAATGTGGCTTTCTATTGGTAAAAGAATTTTATAAATAGGTTAAAAATATATTTTAAGTAGATCCAGAGATTACCCTGTATTACCCTATATTATAGATTAGATAGATTACAATCTCGGTAAGTGACAAACTCACAAAGATACAAACTTTACCTCTTTATAATATTAGTATAGTTCAGATGTTAGCCGCGACTTCGTACGCAAAAAAGAAATCTGGGGAGAACCGTACTTTTTCCTGCGCTAACAAGTAGCTTATATGTCAATCCAGAGACTAAACTACTACCTTATTAAATTACATTAAAATCCGTTCAGCTGTTATTACGTGAAAGAGTAACGAACATTCATGCATAAAACTTTCGCGTTTATAATTAGTAAGGATATGTTCGTCGTCGTGTTTTAATGATTTTGATAATCTCTTGAATAGGAAAACGTTAGTATAGACGCGTATAGACTTTGATCTTAAAAATATTAGGGATTGTGGTCACCCATCCTAGTTATAACCATGACCGGCGTTGCTTAACATGATTTAGTGCTACGACCATAATATAACTTCTCACTCATTACTCCTGGTATTAATATACATCAATGATAAGGTAATACCTACGTAAAGTTTCAGCCAGTTCAACTAATCAGTTATTCTATAGCATTTTATATGTTATATTAGGTCACTACATAATATGAAATTGGCGTTTTATAAAGGAGTAACATAAAGTATTTTTTTTTTAAACATAATATATTTATTTAATCAAAGTATTTACCGTTGCTATCTATGCACTTTTGCCATCTCATAGGTAGTTCATTGATTCCTTTACTAAAAAAAACATTCGGACAGCAATCAATAAAATCTTTGAAGGCGCTTTGGACTGCCCCATTGGAGTTGAATATTTTCCCTTGCAAGAAGTTATCCAAATTTCGAAAAAAATGGTAATCTGTTAGCAAGGTCCGAGTAGTACGGTGGATGTTATAGATATTCCAAAATAATTTGGTAGCCGTCTGATGTGCAGTGTTGTGGTCTAGCATTGTCCTGAAGCAGCAGCGGCCTAGAGCGAATGACCGACCTCGGTTGTTTAGCAGCTAGCTTTTCCATCATGATTTGCAGTTGCTGGCAATAGACATCTGCCGTAATCGTCTGGCCAGATTTAGGAAAGCTGTAGTGAACGACACCGGCACTAGTCTACCAAACCCTCACAAGTAACTTTTTTTGAGTAAATTTTCGCTTGGGGCAGGCTTGGCTGGTTCGCCATTGCGATGAGCATTTCCTTTTATCGTACAGGATCCACTTTTCATCACAGGTAAGGATTCGATTTAAAATCGCTTCATTATTGTGCCGGTCGAGTAATGTAACGCAGCAGTCGACGCGCGTTTGTCGGTTTGCTGCACTCAATACATGAGGTACCCATCTTTCAAGCTTTTTCACCTTCCCAATTTGCTTCAAGTGGATTAAAACAGTTTATCACTAACACCGCAGCCTGCAGCTAACTCGGACGTGGTTTGCGATGGATCCGCTTCCACAATAGCCTTCAATTCTTCATTATCAACTTTGGTCTCCGGCCGTCCACGGGGCTTGTACTGCAGGTCGAAATTTCCAGAACGAAAACTTTGGAACCAAAAACGCACTGTGTTTTCTTTTGTGACACCGCCGCTATACACATCATTAATCCTTCGAGCCGTTTCTGCAACACTGGTGCCACGGTGGAACTCGTACTCGAAAGTAATACGATATTTCAAGTTTTCCTTTTTGTAAACAGAGTGACGCAAAGAAAAAACCAAAAGAGGAAAAAACCAAATGTATCACGGTTTTCGAAACAAAAGCATGAGTAAATAGCGGTATAAATTTGAAATTGGAATTCCTAACCAAAGCTGATATATTTGAGATCAAAGTGGCCAGTACGACAAAACGCCAATTTCATATGTAAGGACCTAATATTATTTAAACTGACATAACTTTTATATATTTATGAACAGATTGTAATGAAACAAACACTTTATTTTGGTAGAACAAACCAAAACGCATTAGTGAAAACACCATTTAAATCGGTTAAGCCGTTGACTTCGTACGCGCTAAAACAAATATCGCAGGAACCGTACATTTTTTCGAAATAAAAAGAAGCCAATGTGTTAATCCAGAGTCAAGACTACTACCGTACTAAATTTCATCAAAATTCGTTCAGTAGATTATGAGATTAGCGCGTAAAAACGAACAGATAAACAGACAAAAATTCTATAAAACATTACTTTGGGTCCTATACCGTTCATGAAGCTACGAATTTATTATATGTATAGATATAGATGTGTTTAAATTCATATTCATAACGATCCAAATAAAATTAAATCCAAACACGACTAATTAAATTATTTAAATAACAATTCCCGGCGCAAAACTTTTACCAACATGACGGGCAATTTAAAGCACAAACAAATAAGCGTTACATTTAAAGTAAATAAATATTTAACTGCAAAAGTAATGGACATCAAAAATGATTACCTGCTGTTGAACATTTATTGGTTTGCTTTACAAGTGAGGCAAACATTGATTATATAAGTATTTGTGTATCCGCTAGTAGCCTAGGCTAAGTGGTATAAACTATAAGCTCGACGAATAGTGATTTGCTATTAAATATTAATTTGTATTATTAAAAACAATGTAAGTTACAATTATTATAAATTATTACAAGCCAAGAGTAGGTTTTAACTCGAGGTTTTATCAATGATTTCAAAACTAAGGATGGGTTATGACGTACATTTGACAGAACAAATCTTCATGCAAGAAAAAGTTACGCCATTTTGATTTCACTATTCGCCAAATGTCAGTTATCTTGATTTCACCATATCGCAAATGTCAAAATGGCCCCAAACAACCCCAGAATGGGGCCATTTATTAGTTTTATCTACTAGCGAATTAATTTATTTTGCTGTTACTGTTTTTTTTCGGCTTAGCTGTTTTTTTCCGCATTAAATTGTAAGAGGAAAGAGCAGGATTATCAAAAGTTAGTTCAAAGCTCAAACTACTACCAAATTTCATCAAAATCTGTTCAGTTGTTTTAACGTGAAAGAGTAACAAACATCCAAACATCCATCCATCCTCATCTAAAAATTAACTTGGCTAGGGTTTCGTATACAAACAAAATTAACTATCTTTATTTCTGTAGATATAAAGACATTTTAGTTACAAGAAATTCAAAAGTAATGTTAAAATTATACTGCTATAAGTCGTTACGGAAACCCCAATCATATATGATATCATATATAATCCCACCTAACCTAATAAATTCTTGTTGCTAGGCTGTGCCACTATTAAAAAATTAAATCTCGTGATTTTATTTGATAAATATTAAAACAGCTCACCTCTATCCTGTCCCTAACAATTTGTCCGAACCTAATTATACATCTTAACCCATAAGCGCTCCACATTGAGATAATTACACAGTTGGTGTGTTCTACACAACTTTTTGTGTCTGTTATTTTTGTTGATATTTAAATACAGTCTCTCTAGCGGTAAAAATCTCTAATCATCAATAAAACATCATGAAATACTTTGCTTTAAAAAAAATATTATACAAAAATTATTTATTTCTAGCTGGTGCCATCTAGCAGATCCAGGTGTAGCTGACCTTGACCGTGACCTTGGCGTGATGGGAATCTTGAGTTTTTTCTTTTCTGGTATGGGGGGGAACTGTCCCGACGACTTTTGTGTAGCTTGTATATTGTGGCTTCTTCTTTTCCATCTGCTGCATTGATTGATTCTTCACTTTTCCGCGCCATCGTGAGTGTTCTACAGAGGAGTTTGGCTCTTTCTAGGGATAGATCTTGCTCTTGTAGGAGCTTTTGACGAAATTGCGAGAAGTTTGTGGCCATATTAGCAATGAGAATGTCTTTTACAAGGGAATCGCGTAGCGAACCAAACTCACAGGCATGACTTGCGTTTTCTAATTCCATTAGAAATTTTTCCAAGGATTCGTTCACACGTTGTTTCAACGTAAAGAATTTGTGCCGCGCCACCGTCAAATTCTTTTTGGGTTCAAAATACTCGACGAATTTTGCCTTGACTTCTTGGAATGTAGCAGTGCTTAGGTCCAAATTGAAGGAATTGTAGATATTTAGACCCTTTTCTTCCATGGAATGCAGCATGATTGCAATTTTTCTTTTGTCTTCAGTTTTTTCCATCCCCGACGCCAGTAGGAATATCTCGAAAGACTGCGTCCATTTCTTGAAATTTTCGGCATTATTGTTGATAATTTCTGTAGAGATTTCAAGCTTCTGCACTCCGTTTCCTGTCATTGTTAAGTTCCCGCACTCAGATTGTCTCGAATCTTCCGGAGTTTTCGATGTACCCTCTTTTGCGTTCATGATTTTCGTTTTCTTGACAACTTATTTTTTACTTCTGACACCATGTAGCGGGCTACGACCTCTTGATTTGTATAACCTTCTTGCGCTTGAGTGGTGATGATAATAAAATAATTGGTACACACCACAACACGGCATCGAACCTGCACGATCACGCGTGTGACTCAGGGGGTCTATTTACCAGGTCATAGACGCTCTTATAATAAAGCAAGACATCTCCTAGAAAATGAAATATTTTATAGGTAAAATAGGAGATATTTTATTTATTATATTTTTTTTTTCATACACACAGTACATACAATATTATGTATTTCTTTTTTTCATATTATTTGTATTTAATATTCTTATATTGTAAAGTATAAACATTCATTGGACACAAATATTATATTAAAAAAAATGTTATTTGTCGTCATGACAACCAACAACACACACATGACATAAAAACTCAAACATGTAATTTGAAAATTTACACGTCCCTTCGACATCACTTAACCGGATTTTTATTTTTATTTCCGAACTATTGCCGTGTACGCGATAGGAGAATTGTGGGCACACCGTATGCTTGTAGTAGTGCAATCAAATCGAAAGTAAACTATGTAGCTGTTTATCGGGTCCTAGCTTTCTTTAATCAGTGGTAATACTACAATATGTTATACATTTTATCAGTAACAATATAAGTGTAGTCTGGCGTGCCTGGATCTCAGTCCATTATAGGAAACAGTGAGCTGAGCATCTTATAATAATATAAAATAATTATTTTACGGAGTTGTTTAGTGGCGGTTTGATTTATTAATTGTTTGTAAGGTCCTATAAAGCATAATACCAGGCTCATATGAAATAAAAGAAATTTCTTTAAAAACAACCGGTGCGATCCCATTAAGCCGCTGTCATCGCTACGTTGATAGGATTTAAATTAGCCGCACAATAACGCTCCTGTCAAATCGGCCATTAATTTCGAATTTTGAATTTGGAACGGGAGCGGTGTTTCTAAAGCACGCTATTCAGCCAGTAAGTATCATTGGGATTTAGCTTATTGAATGCAATTTTGACAAATTAATTTAATCCGCCAGGAAATTAAAACGAAATTGAATAAATTATGATAATAAGAAAAAAATTACAATCGATTATGGATGCTATACCGACAACGAGTGCGAATTGAAAGGACTAAAGTATACCTATATATTTTTTAATTATTAAAAGCTGGATACTATATTACTGGATAGTACTTTGCTTAAAACTGAAATATTTTCATTTCCAAGTGCTACAGACTCTACCTACAAACATCGTAATATTAATATAACTTCATTCCTAGTTTAGGAAAAAAGTAACATGTCAATATGTACTAAAATTATAAAGAGAAAAAGTTTGTTTTTTGTTTGCTTGCATTGAATAGGCTCCGAAATTACTGAGCCATTTTCAATGAAAGGCACAGACCACGGGGCCTTCCCGGACATTTTTCAACAGCGAGAACAACTTTTTCGCGCACGATGTCGCGGGCAAAATCTAGTACACGATATAGAGAACCGATTCGTGACATTTTTCTTTGATAATATGTCTGCAGTATTATTTATATTCATAATAATATGTACTATATGGCGGTGTAGTATTTATAAGATAGGTATGGAAAAATTGTAATTTTAGATGTGTCAATTACATGATAAATTAACATAAAAACACAGACTATTAAAATGCTTTGTAGCTGATATTAAATTAGACTTCACATTTCGCAATTTGCAATATTACTTCGTTAAAAAACAATGACATGTCAGTTGCGTTACGCCCCCAAATCAATTAATAATCCTTTTCAATGTAATTTATTCAATTATTACAAAAATTCCATTTTAAATTACTATTGATATTTATAGCTTACTTAAATAAATAATTATTATCTACCTACTAAAGTCTAAATTATAAATTGCAATAATCAAGTTTGGGTAAAAATAACCTTAAAATAACTTTATAATAAAGTTGTTATTTTTTCCACTAAACTTAACTAAACATACACAGTTTATTACACTCTTTGTTACAAATCTAAATAAAAGTTTATTTTATTATTAACATTTAAATTAATGGGACTATACTATGGGACATGCGTTTATCTTTAAATTAGAATGATCCCACAAAAAAAAAACACGAAAATGTTGGCAACATTTTTCGTGTTTTTTTACGAGACGAAACAAAATGTATAGAGCCAAGCTTCTGACTTTACACGCCCGAACTCCACAAGGCCTAACTTCACAAACTCTACATCTTAGTCAAAATGTTTGGCAAAAAGTCGCGTCTTGGAATTATTTTATATGTTATTTGTGGGTTTTCAATTCTTTTTATAGATTATATAAGATAAGTCTGCCGCAATGCCCTACAAGTTAACACATTAAGCATGTATGTACCTACTATTATATACCTATGGAAGAAGAAAAATATATTTATTTCGGCCTTTTTTTTTTTTCGAAAAACAACTTTGCTTAAAAGTTAGGTTCGTTGTATATATTATTAAAGAAACACTCGGCAAACAGACGCACCAAAAAAATTTAGAGAGCTACATGCAATCGAGCAACCGTTAATGAACGTGATCGCTCGATCCCTTCTTCAGGTGCCAAACTGCCAACGTTAAAAATATAGTTCAGTTTATGATTTTTGTTAAAATCGATAATTATTTTAATTGGCATTCTCTTGGCGCTCCATTTTTGTAATCATGCAAAGAAACCATCAACAACTTCAGAAAGCATATTTTTTATTGTTAGGTATCACGTTAACATTTCTGTACCTATATATTTTATGAAGTTTATATTGAAACATTTTTTCAATTTGCAACAAACGAATTAAACATAATAGGTTAGGAATTAAAATAATTATATCGCATTATGGGTACCTAGTGGGTAAATAAAATGGAAATTACTTAAATATATTTTCGCCCGAATGCCACATACATATTATATTTTAACTAAACGGTAGTATATAAATTCATTACAGTAACCATAGACATATTATATATTATAGACGAGGTATGTTGAGGCAAAAAGTGTCTCCGGTTAAATGGCCCCACTTTTGCGATTTTTGGGGCCTATTTGACATTTGAAGTATGGTGAAATCCAAGATGGCGTAACTTTTCCTTGGATGAAGTTTTGATCTGTCAAATGTATGTCATAGCCTATCTTTAGCTGTTTTGAAATCTTTGACAGTAACATCATAGGCAACAATTTTTCATATTATCCTTTTTTTTCGAGTAATTTGTTACAACCTCAAAACCATTTTGATTTGTGCGGCAATCGTAGGTCAAGCAGATCGGTTTCTAACCCATAACCGGAATTTATATCAGACATTATTCATATTCCCGTGCGGTTGTTTTCCTAATTAGAATCCATTCAAGCGTACCCCATTAAAACTCGTCTAAATTAAAATTCAAATAACTTACTAACTAGATGTATAAATCATGCCGAAAGACAATCAGATATATTGTCCAGTCTGACAATCGACCGAACGATAATAATGAATACAACAATATGCTCACCGAGTAATTAAAATAAACTAATTTCTAAATGCGACCGAACGGAGTTTTATGAATGAAAGGATACTTTTTTTTATTTCGGCTGGCAACATTTTTCATTCTCGGTCGCTCACTGACAGTTTCGTTGACGGCGTTCTTTTTTCGAAGTGCGACCTCGCAGCGGGCTATATAGCAACTGTTGGATGTTTTAATGTTCGTTTTTAATTTATTTTCCTCGCTCTCCTATTAAATATTTTACTTAAATAATCGCATATTTTATTATTCTTATAAAATTTACATATTGATGAATTATATTCGCTATTTTGTGTTTCCTCCAAAACTCCCTATGAACTTCTACCACTTTACTGAATCGGCTGACTTGACTCATTGACTGCACTGACTATTTATTTGGACTTTGAATAGACTTTGGACTTGACGATTTAGAAATACGGTGTTGAAAATTTAAACGAAAATTCTATTTTCCGCCTTTTTAACTTGACCCTGGCAAATGGTAAGTGGCAGACGCCATTTGTATAAAAAAATTTATTAAATATAAATTCATAATATTACGTAATTTCACTAATTTATTAAATAATTTAGTTCTTTGAGGCGAATGATAACAATATACCTATTTAAAATATTGTTGTATGCACTTGCTATTTTTAGGGTTCCGTAACCTAAAGAGTAAAAACGAGACCCCGTTACTATGACTCAGCTGTCCGTCCGTCTGTCCGTCCGTCTGTCCGTCTGACACCGAACTAGATAGCTAGATATAGCGTGATAGCTAGACAGTTGAATTTTTCACATATGACGTATTTTTGTTGCCTTTAACAACAACAAATACTAAACACAGAATAAATTAAATATTTAAGTGGGGCTCACATACAACAAACGTAAATTTTTAGCCGTTTTGTATCGAATCCTTCACTCGCGTGTCCGACTAGCACTTGGCCGGTAGTTTATATTTTTAAAATAAGTTAACATTTTATCAAATAATAATATAATGTCAAATATCTAGAATAATAAATTTACTACCAAAGCTCTCACAGATTAAAACCGTCCTTGGATAATCGGCGAGGATTACCTAATCGTCTAATCGCTGGGCTGGGATTGCTGGGAATTTGAATTCCCGAAATCATAACAAAATCCTTTCTCACGCTCAACTTTCCTACTCTCACAAATTAGACTAACAACTTAAGCTTAGGATACACCGGAGAGCAAATCGACGACATAATAACAACCTGCGTACGAAATTTGGAAGGAATTGGTGGCAACCGCGTGCACGGTAGCAATAACATGCAATTTAAATGTTTCAGATTTCGAATACGAATGATTCTTTTTTTTAATAAAACGTGCGTGAAAATATGCGGGGCTTATTGGGAACCTTTTGCAAAACGGACCACAGGCACGAGGACGGAGACCAAGAGCAAAATTTAGAAAAACTTATTTCATTACATCTTTTTAAAGTAAAACATAGATAGAAGATAGATAGAAAATTCTTTTTTGGCACACACATACAATGTAATCTTACCAAGAGGATGTCAGAACATATCTAAGAATGGTTCCATAACTATGAACGCGCAATAGGTTTTCTTTGAATTACTTTAAAATTTACTGTCAGATTTCTCTCAAAATAATTTTCCTAAAATGTTGAAAGATATGCAGTTGCAAGGCAAGCCGAGCCAAGATCATAATTACAGAATTTAGAACGGCGGACAGACAGACAGACGGACGGACGGACAGAGCGAAACTATAAGGGTTCCTTGAGTATTACGAAACTCTTAAACACACAACAATAATAACTATACTAGAGGAACTGTACAAAAGGTTTTACTATTTTTCCAGACAACATACTTAGTACATACTTAGATAAAAAATGATAGCCAAATCTAAGTGACCTGAATCAACATATAGCTAAAAACACTTAGTTTAAATTAATAATAATAAAAAAACTCATAAATGATATCGCCTCGCCATTATTATACGAGATAACTATTGAAATATATTTTAAACAATATATTTTCTATCATAATCCTTCCTTAAAGAATTACCGGAAACAACGACACCTCATGATTTACTACTCATTATGATAATAATCGATTATTTCTCGGGCCGGGCGCGTTCTCTCTTTTCATTATTATGGTTTATGTTCAGAGATGTTAATTATATGGCCAGGCTTTTTAACCAACGACATAACTCTTCCCTTCCTTTCGTCATCGGAATATAAAACACCAATCAGTACTTGGCTTTCCGAATTTATAATTTGTTTATTCGTAATTCATGGTTTGAACATTTGATTGCTAGGTTGTGTTATAGGTAAAAAAATATAGGAGCAAAGCAAAAATAATCTTTTGAGTTTTGACGCTATAACCACATCGAGTTAGCTGTCAATAACTCGTAGAAAATATCAGACTAATATGTTTGACTTTAATTTCCGGTAGTCTTTCAATGAAACCACAAGCAACAAAACATAATTTATGCAATCTTTACTAATATTAAAAATGTGAAAGTGAGTTTGTTTGTTTGGTTGTTTCTCTTTCACGTTAAAACTACTTAACCGATCATCATGAAATTTGGCACTGATATAAAGTAGACCACGGAGAAGGACGTACTACTTTATCGCGGCGAAATGTACGATTCCTGCGGGATCTCGTTATGCGCGAACGAAATCGCGGGCATCATCTAGTAGATAAATAAAGAGGTCAAAGTCTATTACTTAAACTCTTGGATACAAGTGCACACTTACATTCCGCATCGAGAGATTCATCACTTTCTTAATCATCGACCGCTTAAGGGGTGGTTAAACGTTATTTTTTAACGCAAACGCAGCTACCGTAACGATTACGAGGTAATCCGCCCAGTATGGGATTAAACGTAATTGCCTGGTAACCGTGTTACGGGCCGGCAGGCGGCGCGGGCACGACTCACGACCACGCTACTGTTGAGATATTATCTTGAAATTCGAAATTTTAATTATTTATCTAATGGCCAGGGTTGGACGTTGAAAAAAAAATTCAATCTACACTGCCAGTGGCCACAGCATCATTTAAAAGTTGCTTTTTCCAATAGTAAACTCCAATTCGGATTATTAATCACAAATCAGGCTTCTATTTTTGAAGTACAACTTACGCTAAGTAATCCTAAATTTTACCCAAATACGGCGAAGCCAAAAGAAAGGATAATGGTTTTGGCAGTCTATGCATGTATGTTTGTTCCTCCGTAGCGTCTAACCTACTGATCCGATTTTAATAAATGAGCAGTCAATAGATTCATAATAATAGCCCGGGTAACATAGGCTATATAATTTACGTAGCCGGGTTATAGTTTTTTATAAAAATGTAGTTACCAATAGATATACCTGACAGAACTTACATTGTGTGCTAAAAACGTGAACGTCGCGTGGGTACTAGTGGTTTATAGTAGAGTCTAACAACTTGTTTGCACGAGAGTTTATTTTTTATTTTGAGGTTTTAATTTCATCTTTCGCATCCTCTGGAACTCGTTTGATTTATTGCTCATAGACACGTTTGACCAGCGTTTACAGCTTACTCGTCGCTGCGGTGGCGATGTCGTCTGTAATATACTGATTTTACCGTTAAATTGGGATCCTTAGTATAAACTAATTATAAATCTTATCCGTGGGTACCTATCTAAGTTATTGACCTCTATGAGTACATTGCCCAAGAAAAGGATAATTTCAATTTTCGGTTCTCTTCCAGATAATAATATAGTAAATCAATCTCCAATGAATACTGACGACAAGTATAAAAAAGTACGGTGGGTCATAAAAATGGGCACCGTGTCTGCGAGTGGAGAATAAACATAGTAATAGCTTCCCACACCGATTACGCCGATGGTGGCTGGTTTCGTCGACACCAGTCAAGCCACGCAGGAGTTATTTTATAGTGTCCAAGTGTATGCGCAGTACACACGAACACCCTATTTTCCTTAACTGTCGTAAGGTTAGGTTGCTGAACCAATCAGAAAGAAGAAGGAGGAGAACATGATTTCTGTTGTGGTGTCGCTCGACATAGAGGGGACCTTCGACAGTGCTTGGTGGCCAGCCATAAAGGTTCGGTTGCCAGACGTTGGGTGTCCGGTGAGCCTGAGGCGAGTGATCGGCAACTACCCGAGTGAAAGACGAGTGAGTATGAGTGGGGTGCGTGCAGGGGTCTATAGGTGGGCCAATCCTGTAGGACCTCTTGTTGGACCCCCTGCTATGGATGCTAGAGGCCCTGAATGTGTTTTTCCAGGCATTTGTCGACGACGTTGTTTTAGTTTTGAGGGGAAACAGACTTGGAAATCGAAAGTAAAGCTAATGACGTGTTAAATAGAATAAATAAATCGGGCAGTGACAATAAAATGAAATTCGCACCACAAAAAACATGTGCTATGGTATATACCAGAAATCTCAAATATGACAAACCCCGACTAAAAATGGGGAGTGTGGACATCAATTACAACAATGAAATTAAAATATTGGGCGTAACGATAGATAGCGGGCTGACATTTAACACCCACGTCAGCAACGTCTGTCGAAAGGCCATCAGCCGCTACAAACTTCTAACAAGGACAGCCAGAGTAGGGTGGGGGTTAAACCCTGCCGTTATACACTGCCGTTATACACTGCCGTTATAGAACCAACTATTATGTATGCAGCGGCAGCGTGGGCACCCACCGTGGAAAAGATGTGGGTCCAAAAAAGGCTCAACACCGTCCAACGAGGTTTTGCCCAAAAGATCTGCAGAGCATATTGGACCGTCTCCTTGAACTCTGCAATGCTGTTGACTGGGATACTCCCTCTTGATCTCAGAACACTCGAAGCTTCGAGACTTTATGAGATCAAGAAGGGGGTATCACACCCGGCATTGAGGGATAGGGAGGTGGAACGAATGGCTTCTGCGATTGAGGACCCACATCCGGCAGAGCAGGTAGAGCTGAGGTTCGGGTTGGTAGACGACGAAACTTATGACGACGTGGTTAACAACCACGTACATAGGATCTATACGGACGGCAGCAAGATTCAGGGCCGGGTCGGAGCCGGCCTTTCCGTTTGGAAACGCGAGGTCGAGACTAAGGCCGAAAAGCTTGCATTGCCGCCGTATTGCACAGTCTACCAGGCCGAACTCCTAGCGCTCCAAAGAGCAGTTATTGTAGCCTGCAAGAGCGAAGATACAAAGGTCAGTATCCTCAGTGACTCCAAATCGGCCCTCCAGGCGGTCACCCTTGGCACCCCCCCCCACCTAGCTGTGCAAACGAGGGGGGCCTCCGAAAGGCTGCTTTGTAGAGGCGGGAGGTCTCCCTGTTTTCCTGTGTTCCTGTGTGTTTATCCAGATAAAGGCGCACGCAGGGTTAAGGGGGAATGAAAGGGTAGACCAGATAGCCAAGGAGGCTGCTCTGGGATCGAAGAGAAAACCCGACTACGATCGATGCTCTGTTTCATTTGTCAAGCGTATCTTGACCTTGAGACAGGATACGATTGGGGAATGGGACAGGAGATACGATACGGGCGGGACGGCCGGAGTCACAAAGCTCTTTTTCCCAAGCGCTGCTGC
Organism: Phengaris alcon alcon; assembly: GCA_037179445.1. Taxonomy (NCBI): domain Eukaryota; kingdom Metazoa; phylum Arthropoda; class Insecta; order Lepidoptera; family Lycaenidae; genus Phengaris; species Phengaris alcon. The sequence goes on along the minus strand of JAYRCH010000040.1, from coordinate 1,336,189 downwards.
TGCATTCAAAATAGTCCGCAAGATAGACATCACACACTACACCATACAAGTACTGACTGGTCACGGTGGATTCGCTTTCTACTTGAACAGATTCAAGTTGAAGGAAAATCCATCGTGCCTGTGTCAGCCCGGAGTTGAGGAGACGGTTCCTCACCTGCTAATCGAGTGCCCGATTTTTGCAAGTTATAGATACAATATTGAGCAGAAATTGGGCATCGCGATGACGGGTGAGAATCTCCCATCCATCCTGGGGGGAAAGCGCAGGGAAAAATTCCTGCACAAAGATTATTAAAGTTGTAAGTAAAAGAAATTGTAGTAGTGATGTTTTAATGATTTAATGCTGTGATATTAGTTGTAGGCTTTTTAGATTAATTTTGTATTTTATTATTTTGCTGTTGCACCGTTTTGATAGTATATTAAAATAATTGAATTTATTACGTATACCTGCTATTGCATCATTTTTGTAATCTTATAGTTATATTGTATTGTAAATGGAAATTAGATTTAAATTGTACAACGGTATTTGCAAGTATTGTAAATGAAAATAGGAATAAATAAAAAATGGTAAATGGTAGTATGGAAGCATACAAGCAGAATGTATAGGGGACAAGTAAAAAAAAACCTCTAGACCACGGAGGCGTTCTAAACATAATTATTAAAGTTACAACAAGTGAAAATAAATACGTGCTTGTTTATAAGACGACAATTTTGACACAAGACTCTACTATTACATGAATTGAGAAGTGATAACAAATTAAGAGAAATCCTTAGCTTCTATAACTAACTGACCAGTTTTAATTAGCTTTGTTGGCTAAGTAATAGCGATTGGCTTTGTCTTGCTCTAACTTAACACAAAGAAAGACAGAATATATGCCTTTGTGGTGAATTAGTTTTTCATTTTCCATATTAATACTTCCCTATAATATTACGTTGTCTCGAGATGTGTAAAAATGTCGAATATAAACGAATTGGCCTTTGATGCTTGCTTAAGGTACCGTTAGCTGTTTGAGCTGTTATTTTATGATGATATAGATGTTTTTATGCAACTAAGTACATAGCATGGTACTTGAAAATACATTAAATAAAACGGTGCTAACTGGTTGAGAAATAATTTTGCCACCGATATCCGCCCAGCATGGGTTCGTGAATGATTACTTACTGAGTCTCCGCAGTCCGCAGTGCCTCATGCCTGCTGAGTTCAAGGTCCCAAATGGTCACAATATTATTTATTTACTTCTCGTTAATTGATTCATTCCATATCAATGTTAATTTGCTTGTTAGTTTTTCATTAGTTTGTATTATTGTAACGAGCTTAATTTGTCAATAAAGCGTTGGATGCAGTTTTTTAGCATTTCAACGTGTTAAAATATTTTTAATTGTTCTTGCTATATTTCAACGACTAACCTGTGTCACCCGAAATTTGGATAAAAGATAATATCTTATCCAAAACATATCAGAGGCAAACATGCTTACCCAATCTCGAAGGATTCTAACGTACGCTTAAAACAATTTCAACGTTTTAAATTCTACAAACTTATTATTGCCTTTCGTTTAATTTCTCTCCTATGGTTATAGAGTTTTTAATTCCGTTTCACTTGACGATGCGTGTAACAGGGCTGGAGTAGGACATTCGATCAGCGCCGGCGCAGGCATCCATCACGCGGCCCCGCCCCCTGGCAGCCGACGCTTAACCGAGGTCAATTATTAAAATCTCCAAACATTTTAAAAGCTTGAACCAACTAAGCGCTTAATGTGGTCATTGAAAACGATACTTTAAAAAAAAAATCATATTTTTTTACCAAATAGTAATAAGTAGGCAATAAAAACATGATTAATTTATGTAGCAAATAACAACAAACTATATTAAGATTCATATCTAGGTACATTTTAATTTTTCTCGTCATATTTTGTGAAAACTGAAAAGTATTTAAGACACTGAACAGGTGCCTCATTTCAAAATGTTTTACTCTGGTACAGAGTAAAACATTTTGAAATGAGGCAATGAGGCACTGTCATAATAGAATTATTAATTCGTAATATAAGAAAAAAAACTCACTGGCAATTTAATTCGAACCTGGATTTTAAAAAAGGAATACACCAGCATGGAATGTTGAAAAGTTGGAGCTACCAAACTATAATACGCTTTTTGGGATATTTTCAAATTAATTCATTATTTCGTTGTTGTTAAGATAGTGTTTAAAACACGTGAGATGAGAGATATAAGACCTTTTTACGTGCAGAAGCCTTTACGAGTAAATTATTAGCTTCCGTTTTTCGGTATTTCAAAAATGCGCTTAATCAAAAACTATGGAATACAATCTGGTCTGCTTACTTTAAAAAACGAAGTTTAGTTTCAACCACGTGACTGAATATTTTTCCTTTTTTGCTTTTTTTAATACGAGGTAAAAGTTGTAGAATTAAGCATACCTACTACGTAATATTATAATGACTATCGTCAATATTACGTCTAGATGTGCTTCGGAAAAAATTGAAGTAAGATTTTCCTCATTATAGTGTGAATCTTTGATTTTCCCTAAAGCGACAGTCGATATACAAAATATTCTTATTTTGTACAGGTCGCCTTTCGACTTATTGTATATAAAACGACATGAGTCGCCGAAATAACTAACATACCACGTTAAAATAATAACACGTCTATCGCGATAGGAATAAAGGTTGAGTTTTTTCATCGCTCGGAACCGGCCAGGGCGCCCCAGGCGTGGCACGGGCGAGCAATACCTAGAAATTATCGTGGTTAATCTCTGCTCCGCCGGCGCAGCTTAAAAATAACTGTCAATAAAAATTGAGCGTTATAATGTGGCAACACTTGACTTTCACCTGACAATTACGGCGCTGGATTGGATGCGATTTTTTATCTTTTACGTTAAAATTATTCGTCGATGAATTGCCAATCCAGAATATCGCAAATTTTAACGACGACTATTTCACCATTTATGTTACTAAAAATTTATCAATACAAATGACAGTATTTTAAATAGGTAAGACGCTGGAAAATCAAGGATATCCAAGTACCTCCTGAATATTTTCCACTGCTTCAATGATATCCATAGAATTTGTACCGTAGTTTTGCTAACTTGCAACACACTGAGATAACAAATCTGTGATATACGGCCAGTTCACACCGAAGCGAGATGATTCGCAGTGCGGTATTGCATTTTAAGATAGCGATTCATCATTCAATTTTCAATTACTATTTTAAAAATGCAGCGCCGCGTCGCGAATCGTATGAGCTGACCCGAAACACAAAATTTCACACCTATGATTTTATTTTCCATTTAAAGCATCGCATTTACAAGATCTATAGTCTATATGTATCTACCATAATATAAGCCTTTCTATTACATTGCAAATGAAACGATTAGTGAAATAGAACAAAGCATTGAAAGTAAGTTAGACCCATATTTGATTAAACCTTACACATACCTCCATAAGTGTAGGTTCTAGTTATTTAGATGCGTTATTGACAATTTAATTGGCGGCAATTATTGCGTTGGCCGTCAGAAGTGAGTGATGGTCTATATTACAGGTTTCCGGCCGAGTTAAATACTTACGTGATGTGTTGCGAGCGTCTATGTTATCCTGGTACTTTGTTATGACGTGCAACACTTTAAGATCTTGCTTGATTGCTCGAATAAAATTTCAAAATTAAACGTAGGAAAATACCACACAAACATAGTGACGACTTCCACAGTTTAATGAAGAATCTTGATTATATTTGTGTTGTTTTGTTTTAAATTATCTCAGTTTTTTTTATTTGCTAGTGCAGAAAAAGTCCTGGGTCACAAGAAACGTATAACGTGTTACTATATTCTGGTAATATAACACTTAACTATCTAAACAGATAAATAAAATTGAAGTGTCTATTTGTAATTTTAAATTAACAGCTTTCACTTAATACATATGAAAGTATATTCGGAACTTACAATAAAATATCAATTTTTAAAAATTTTGTCCGTCGGTCTGTCTGTCTGTCTGTTTGTTCCGGCTAATCTCTTAAACAGCTGGACCGATTTTCACGTTACTTTCACTGGCAGATACCTGATGTTATAAGGTCTAACATAGGCTACTTTTATTTTAGGATTCCTTTTAAAAAATAAGCTTCCGGTTCCGTTAGTTCTATGCAAACGAAGTTGCGGGCATCAGCTAATAAGTAAATAAGATCAAGAATAATTATTACATTCCTAATATTGGAACAAAGGCCCTTTTTAAGGAGTTAATGTGCAAAATATATACTGAAATCCAAATAGACGCAAAATAAATTATTCGTTTAAGCTGTTATTTGAATTACTTATTTATTTTCAGGTAAGCTGCGAGAAGAAAACACCTAATTGATGACAGAAATAAGGATATATTTAGAAGAAAATGACTTTTCGTTGTGTACCAACATTTCAAACGGTGTCTAACGACAGTAACGCCACCTGGGTAAGTTTACTGAAAATATAACTCTTGAACCCTAAAAACACTTTCCGCTAGATGGCTCGATTTAGGTATTATTGAAATACAGAATTTAATACTAAAATATAAACTTAAAGACAAAGTGATAACTTTTCAATTCATAATGATTTATTTGAATAAAATAATACACGAAATAAGGTAAAATAAATAAAGAAAATACTAAAAATAATAACGCTTTTTTTTACTTTCACTTTTGTAAGCGCCATCTATTGACAATTTGAAAAAGTTGAACGATAAATGCTTAAGCAAGCAGTTCGGATTCTTGACGTTAGGTGGCGCTTTGAATAAGTTTTAAAAAATCAAATACCTTGTGAGCTGTCCTCCCGCATATATTTTTTGCGTTTACGATTTTTTGTTTCCAATTTAACTTGCCTTTTAATTGACGTTTGGAAAAATATACTGGACGTAATCGAAATCATTATAAGTTTTTAACACAGCTAGGTACAATATTTACGTGAACTAGAGATTTTAAAAAAGTACTTTCAATAATTAAACTTTAGTTCTCATTAATTAAAAACAATCAGAGCTAAGAAGAGAAAAATAATAATAATTAAAAACAATGATTAGAAATCATGTCACTTTAAAATTATAATTGAAATAGACGACATAGTTAGACTTGAAGGGGTACGTAGGTGGCGAGTATCGTTAGCAGAACAGTTTGTCAAGTCATTGACTCGTACAACCTGTTGACATGTCAATAGACCTGGCCTGACCCTGGGCCACTAGGCTCCACACCCGGCTTCGCCCACGCATTGTCACATACTTGAGATTTCCTCATTCAATTTTAGATCGGGTTTATTTTAATTAAAAAATTTAATCAAACTAAATTATTAACTATACACATTTGCTGTTAGTACCTGGGTATTTATACATTGGCGGTTCAGCACAGTATAGAAAAAGCACATAAGAAAATATAAGTACTTACGCACAGAGAAACGGCTTTCATAGAACGATCCAAATCAATCCAAATTTTAAAATTTTGAGGTACGTCCCCTTCAGCGCCCCACAATTGTTTCACACAATCGTGGACACACCATATGCTTGTAGTAGTGCAACATATTGAAAACTAACTATGAAGCTGTTTATCTGTTTCTCTTTCTTTAATCTGTGGTAAAAGTTTTTTATTAATGAAAAAAATATTTAGTTATACCGCGCCGTAGCTCGCGTTGAAGTCTTTTATACGTGGGCTGAAAATTGTGTTTGTTGTATAAAAATCTTAGTTATTTTCACTTACTTTTGTAATAAAATAATTCTTTAGATAAAATGGAGATGGTCTGAACCTAACAATGCTCTTCACAATTATACTCGGTAGCTATGTAAGTATTTTTTATTTCGATTGTCTATTAATAATTTAAAATATCTATGGACGCTTCACACCACGTCCACTTATTTAAGATTTTTATATTATATGCACATATTTAATACTCATCCATGACCCAGGAGCATAGAAAACTTTTTGGTCCTTCGGCGGGATTCGAACCCGACTTGAGCACCAACGCGCTCAACCAGTCAGCCGCAGAGATCGCCGAAATCGAATTTAATAACAATGCACCTAAAAATATGCTTACGTAAGCAATATTTGTTGTCTATTATCATTTATCATTAGAAAAATATCTCGCCCAGAAACATATAAAAAAGTAATCACATAAATTACGTCCGACCAATGTCCAGCCACACGTCACACACGCGTCCACTAGACCCGGTGTGCCACGATCTTATTTCAATGGCAATAAGGTACGAAAGTGGTGTACCGGGCTTGTAAGCGACCATACATACACACAGCCGCAATCGAACTGGATGTACGAAAGGAACAATGTTATAGATTCGCGACGTGGTGCGAGGAGGAAGCTTCTCGTGTATCACACTCAAAATGCGCAGATAAAACGAAAGCTCGACCGGAGCTTTCAAGCGTACACTATAAGTTTAAACCTTATTTAATTTCACTTTCAATATGATTTTTCATTGGTTTTTATAAAAGAAACTTTGAAGCTTTCAAGCGTACACTATAAGTTTAAACCTTATTTAATTTCACTTTCAATATGATTTTTCATTGGTTTTTATCTTTAGAAACTTACATTCTATAGTAATCGTAACTTATATTATGTACTAAATGATGGCCGCGACTTCGCACGCGCACAAAGAAGTCCCGCGATGTGTGAATCCAGAGTCTAAACTTGTACCAAAATTCATCAAAACCCTATCAGTAGTTATTGCGTGAAAAAGTAACAAACATCCATACATAGAAACTTTCGTGTTTATAATAATATTACCTAGTAAGGATTTAGAGTCTGTACTTTTAAATTATTTTGAAATTTATATTAAGCAGAGGTTTTTACTGGCTCTGAAATTACTACAACTCAGTTTACACTAACCAATTAACAGTTTTATTTTTGTCTTCAGTAAAATATCCAATATGTAAATGTCTTGTAAAATAGACCTAAATCTAAAATTTGTCGTTATACTCGTTATACTGTATTTCAAACTTCATCTTTATCACGTCAGAAGCGGCTATCGCTTATAAAAAAATTGAATTTCCCTCTGTACATACTGTACTGTACAGTGTTTTATCTGCGAGTGTCGTCACATAGTATATTCAATCCCCGTCTTCATTATGTCCGGCGGGCGCGCTCACTCCATGTGATAGCCCCGAGCGACTCGCCGCCCGCGACCGCTCACCTGCGCACCGCAGCGCCAAATTCGAATTGTAAAAAGTTTTAGTCGCGTCGCCTACAAATTAAAAATGAAGTTTTGAACATAAGAAGCAAATTATAATTACGCGTTTTGTTTTGTACTGTTTAAATATTGTAAATAAAGATACTCGAGACTTACTAACATGAGTATGAACAAGTGGATAACGATCAAAGGAAAGTGCAAGAATACAACACAAGTGATAAGTTGAGACGAAAGATTTGTATTAAGAAATGGACTTATAGACTACGAACCTTCAATGATAAAAGACGCAAGCCAACAATACTGTAATTTTAACAAATATTCAGATGTTAATCATAGAAAAGAAAAAAAAAAGATTCGGTTGAGAAAATCGAATTCTCAGACAAAACGTAATCGTACCAATAATCGTGTAAAAGTTCACTATAGTTACCCAGCCCGGTTACAATAGCGACCAATTTGAGCGGAGCTTAAACAAATCATCGGAATATAAGTGACCGTTTGGGGCCGAGGAGTCAAGCTACGCCGGTCCTCGATAGCGGTCATCTCGATAATGATCTGTCGATGATTTACGCCGCACAATAGCGCCCGATAACACTGCGATGCGACCAATTACTGCACTATGACCAAAGACGACCACCTGCCCGGCATGACGGAGCAGGACCTTACTGTAGATGACATACTGAACGGTCCAATCAGACCCAAGAAACAGAAATACGACATAGAAACAAACAAGAACAATAACATTATAGTCGCAAATAAGAATTTGAAAAGAAAAGAATACCTTGACGAAAACAAAATGGTGCAGCCCAGCATCAATATAAGCATCAACAGGGATGTGAACAAAACAATCAGGCTGGAGCTACGTCAGCCGGACAATCAATGCTCGATCACAGACTTCAAAATTAATGAAACCGATGCAGAGGATAGGAGTGTATTATCTCTGGTTAATGACAGTTTAAACGAATACAATGTGAAGGATGGTCTGAACGGGGAAAAAACTAATGAACTTAGCGTCGAACACGAGTTCGTCAATGGAGAGGAGAAGGTGAGTTTTGGACAACATACTCTTCAAATACTAAGGAAAGTTATTGCAAATCTTATATTTTAAACAACCAATTCTAGTATTATACATATTTAATTATTTAGAATCTGAATCTCGGAAACGGCTTCAAAAATTTCAATGAAATTTACTACGCAGTGGGTTTCTAGCTAGGGAGGCTGCGAATTTTTATTCCGCTCCTTAATTGTCAAAGCGCGTGGCTCAGCTACGTATGCGTTATACTTTTTGCGTTGTTGGCAAATTGGTGTCCAGACATCAGGCCGAACCCAGGTTCGAGTCCCGGCAAAACTAATATTTTATTGACTATCTTTTAATACATATTGTCGTTAATTATTTTCCGTACTACTCCGAACAAAGCTCGGTTCCTAAGAACTTAGCTAAGTTAGTACATTGTGGGTGTGATAGGACAAGTCGGTAGAATTACGAAAAATCTGTCATAGTTTAATTTTGAAATAGTAAGGCGATTGTCGTATAAATTATATGAAGTTAAAAAAATGAATTAAAATTACCATAAAAAACATTTTTAAAAGCAACAGTTTTTATGTCTTTATGTAATGACGTTTTTCCGTTACGTTGATGGTATCTATGTTCGACCTCTAAATGTTTACAGCGTACGGGCGCGGAAGACACGATCACACGACTGTTGATATTGATACAACATTACGCTCAGTGGTAGTACTCGATACCTATCGACTACTATTTTTAAAATGAAACGCATTTACCCGACTGTGCTAGAAGCAAGGTTATATTTTTCGAGTGTATGTATGTATGTATATTTCACCTGAACTCTCTATAGCCTGGCGTTAAATTTGAGATATATCATTAGATTCGTCTGAGTGACACTTAGTACATTTTGTGGTACATCAAAATTATTTGACAGTCGGTTTTTTTGTATATATTTTTTTTAAATAACGGTATAATATACCTATAACTCTTCTGAGCAGTGGATTCGCAGGATAGACGGTATCGGCTACAGGGGCATCACTATCTATCCTACGCAATACTTAATATTATATATTTCTCTGTGGCCATGATAAACCATTACTTCAAAATTATTAATCATACTACCTTTAAATAATACGAACTTTTTACGAGTACCTTATTTTTGAGCAGTATTAACATTTATATTGTGAGTTATATAGACTTACTTTCTTTATGACAATACAGATTGATAGTTCGTAATATTATATGCATAATCATATTAAAGATTGCATAAATTTTGCAATATGCATATGTAGTATATAATCTAATATCCCACGAGAACACTGTACTTTTTCGGGACAAAAAGCGGACAAGTGGAAACCATAGCCTAAACTACTGCTATACCAAAACTCAAACATCAAAACCCGTACAGTAGTTTTTGCGTGAAGGAGTCACAAAAATCCATCCATCCCTTCTCACAAACTTTCACATTTATAATAGGAGTAGGATTTGTACTTAGGTATTATACTTATCATGTATCACTTACGTTAAAGTACATTCGTCCAGTACATGTCACACGATCAGCTAATGCCCTGCCGAACTATGGCCAAGCCGCGATATGCGTTTAGAAAGTCACGCGCCACAGGAAATAAATGATTGATGAAACAATATCTTAATAAGACTTTTCCCGGTGCTGGTTATTTCCGAACGTCGTGAACGGTCAATGATAGAGAGAGAGAGTTGACCCTTTTTTTAAATTTCGTGATTGCAATCAAATTACAATTGAAATAAATTTTCTTTGTTTTATGTCGTAATGAGACAAAACTTTAAATTACTAAAATATTAATACTACGGACAAAGAATACATGTCAATAAGCTTTATAATATGAAAATTAATCATTATCATAAAGCTCAACCTGAATTTTGAGAGGTATTCTTCCAAAAGTAAGGTGAAAACGAGCATACTGATCAGCTAATGGAAAGAGACTGGTACTTCGGTGCTCCTGGACACTGCACAGAGATGAGAGCTGTGACGCTGAACCCGCGCATTATCGAGTTTTTGGCTCTGTAACGGAGTGAAATACTGCTTTGACCTGTTTAGAACACCTAACTTATATTGAAAAACTCTATTTAACCTTTATGTATATTAAATATCTTAAATCACTACGGTAATGGCCTTTTCAAGTCTTCATCAAACTCCTGGGTTACACATTAGATAAAAAACTGTAGGAACCATTACACAAGACGTATTAATAAGTCGTTATCGGCCATCGGGAGCCGAATGCAGTGATTAATAGATTTATTCAAATGTAGCTGTTACGTGTTTGTATTGCGTAAACATGAGTACGGTCATGCGTTCAATTTGTCCCTGTGATAACAGTGATATATCAGATGAAGGTGCAAAAGTATTTCTCTATTCACCAAAAATTTCCATTCCGTAGTTCACGTCTCGAAACCCTTACAGATTCGTCATATCTGTCCGTGAGTCCGTCCGCCTTCGACTCTTCGATTTACCTTCCAAACGGTTAGTGCTAGAAAGATTAAACTTTTTATTGACAAGTGCTAAAATAAAATCAGAAAATATTTTTTAGTGTACCTACCAGTGGCGAAGGCTGGTTCTCCTTCATAGGGAAGCCCTAGCCTGTATAATAGGTGGGGATTTGGATGAGGGTCTTCAGAAGGTAAGTGGTGAGTGAAGCCGCTAGGAATGGAGTTATAGGAACCCCACGCCACAAGTACCTACAGATAGAAGGTAGGTACACCAAAAAAGGATAGTGTGGGATCTTATGAGATAGGGTTTTAAAAAATATTAAAAGGCTGCTAAGACGATTTTTTGAACAGCTGAACCTTTTGGAACCTTCGTGAAAAGACATTTCAGGAAACAACTTCGGCAATTATTGACCTATTTACGTAATTTCTACGGATATTTGTCTAATTTTATCTTAACTACCCGACTACCTTCTTATCATAAAATTAAATCAATAGTAGTCACTCAATGCGCATTATTACTAGCGCTGCTCAAATTACCATATAACTTTACAAACTTGTGGCGGACCAATTAGCGCCACAATACTGAATCGCGCTATCGAAATTTTCTAAGATCGGCGGAATATATACAACATCAGAAATGCATACAAGTGGGCTTCGGCCTGACCGAACATACCACCTCGCTCGGTCGAAGATCTTCCTTTGGTGCTTCCACTGATCCCAGAGAATCATTGCTTACAATGAAATAAAGATCACATATTATTCTGAACTCTCCCAGCCTTTAAGTCAGTAATTAGCAAGTGGAATGTCCTACATACATATAGATATTGTATCATGTGTGCCACTCGTTCAGGCTTCCCATATTAAACTTCGCCTACACATTCTAAAGTCTACATGCATTCATTCTAAATGCAAATTTATACATGTAACAAGTTTTTATTGCTTAAATAAGTTACAGCAAAGTGAAATTAAATTCACATTATTCAATATTACAATATTGTAGAATTTTACAGCATAACTTTCATGAAGTCACATGAACTTCTCTAAAATAAATGTGACTATTATCTCTTAAACTTTAAGTTTCGAAGTAACCAAGCTTTGCTCGGAGTTCAGATAAATTTAAAAATAAAAAGAATTACTCACAAAAATATTTATGTGACCCAAATTCGAACCCACCACATTCCAAATTTTCGAACTAAGCAAAAATTATTCATACGCGTACCAAACTGCCAATCGGATTGACATAATAAAGTCGAAATTATTGATATATTGTTGCACGACGAAATAAAAAACAAATATAGGTTTAAAATGCGCCATTTCCCAGGGATAATACCTAGCTAAATTGACTTGTCTCCCCCAAAACTCCCTGCATACTAAATTTCAACAACTTGAGTCATTTACGAATAGTGTGTTCAGTACGAACTGTACTGAAACTACCTTGTAAACCTAGGTAAACCGTGGATTACCTATTCCAAAACTACACAATACTTTTTGGACTTCCAAAGCTCTTACAGTGACCGGATTTGTAACAGTACATAGTGGTGCACCACATTAATATCGATAAAAAATAGTAATGTGCCAACTCTCTAGTATAAATGACGCAAGCTGTCAATCTGACGTGCTTGACATCGTGTGAGTGATTGTTCAGAACATCGCGGCATCGATATAGTGGCGACTAGTGGTGGTCTCGGGTTTCAAACAAAAGTACTGCCTAATGCGATATGTTCGTGCACACTCAAAATTCATAATCATCATCAGCGTTTTTTGGAGAAACTCAAAGGAATAAGATGTTTTATCTAAACAAAAACTTATCCTGATAGTGGAAGTAGTGGTAATTTAGTTGACAATGGACTAAGAGACATGTTGACATAGCAAAAAATATAGAAAATTTGACTCTTATTTCTACAGAAAACTGGTTTTACTTTAGTGTTGAATGGATCTAACTTAAGTCCTATGTGATAGTTCTCTAGGTAACAGTCTAAACAGTTAATAGGTTAAAAAGTTTTAATAAAGTATAAGTAGGTATTTTCACCTTAATGACATTTAATTAAAAAGACAAAAACTTTCATTAGACCGGTACGGCACCATACCATCCGGCGATCAGTTTAATCCGGTCCGTATTAACCCATAGTAAAAAAAATCGCAGTTTTTTTTAAATAATACCTCTTTTATTTAAATTGCGAATGTTAATCACGCGTTGTTACGTCATAAATACCATGCGTGCTCTCGCCACAACAGCGGGCGCGGCGCGGCGCGGGCGCAGGCGTTTCCTTACCGGGCGCAAAGGTTGCCGCATCTGGGTCACACTGAGGGGATACACTGCTAGGGTTCTGTACTGCAACAAAATATATATCCCCAATTTCGAATATAATTTATTTTCCAATATATTTATTTAATAAATTTTAAATTTCACTACATAAGTTGGCGTAGCCCCTCTACGTACCTCAATTTTTCGTACGTCTCCAATTTTGAATTTTTGTGATTTGTGGCTAGGTTTATAATATAACATTTAATGTATAATATGTAGTTATTAATCAATAAAAGTTGTCAATAATATCAATTGAATACTGAAACGGTTTTAAAATATGTCGGGAACCCGAGCGCGTGTTCTCACTTTCAACTACACCTGTGCACAAAAAGTGCATGAGATGGCTCCGGCAAAACTTTGGATGTCGATGTCGTGTCGTTATTCCCGTATTATCACGAGGATCAGGTGACTACCAGCGACCTAATATAAAAGCTTTAATCACAAAATTAAGCAAACACTTGCATGAAAATAATAAGAAAAAAAATATCCAAATAAATGAAATTAAAGTGTCTATTTGTCATTCAAAATTAACCTCTTAGCATATACGTTACCAAAAAAACTAATTTTATTTTTTTATCTGTCTGTCTGTCTGCCTGCCTGTCTGTCTGTGTGTCTATTTGTTCCAGCTAATCTCTGAAACGGCCGTGTCAATTCTGACCGGACTTTCTCTGGCAGATAGCTGATTTTATAAGGAGTAACTTCAAAGGCTACTTTTATCTTAGCGTCCCATTTTAAAAAAATAGGGTTCCGTTTCAGTTAATTATTCCTCGCAAACGAAGATGCGGCTTCAGCTCGTATGCACTATAATGCGTATTATTTCCTGTACTTGGTTGTAACTACAGTACCTAAAGGTAAATCCAGAATGACAGTACATAATATAAAAATCAATACCCATATAAGATCAATATCTATGGAATGCTTACCATTAAATAATAGGTAAAGTTGACGAACCTTTGTCGATGTAACAAGCAGTTAGTCTCGCTATCGATGGTGATTGGTGATGGTGGTGATGGTGGTATTTTTTAATATATCAATGTCATAAATGGTTCTCAAGATAGCAGGACTAAAGTGACCACATAATATGGCGTGGCTTGGCGTGGCGTGGCGTGGCGAGGCGTGGCGTGGCGTGGCGTGGCGTGGCGTGGCGCGGCGTGTGCGATGCGATAGCTATAAAATGTTATGACCCACTCGACACCTTGGAATCGCATTAAAATTTAATGGTCCTCTTAAAAATACTAAGTAAATGTTTTATTAATTGTCGCAAAGAAACAGTATCCCGGCAAAGTTCCTTAAAGTTTTCAAATCGTCATATTTTTTTTAATGAAAAAGATAAAATAGCTGGATGGATGCATATGTGGGGGGAAACGATGATCGAATTTTCCCATACTAACTGTTCACTTTGTTCAATTTTTCACTTGACTGTCAAATTTTATAGGTGCGTTCAGTTTAACTGTTTCGTTATTAATTTATTCCAGTTCAGACAGAACAACGTGCGTCGGGATAGCTATTTCCAACTATTAATTTGAAAGTTTGTGAGGATGGATGGATGGATGGATCTTTGTTACTCTTTCAAGCAAAAAGTACTGAACGGATTTCGATGAAATGTGGTATGGTTAGTAGTTTGGGCGCTGGATTAAGACATAGGCTACTTTTTATCCCGAAAAAGTACAGTGTTCTTTTGGGATACTGTATTTACGCGCGCGGATCCGCGGGCAACAGCTAGTATTTAATAAAACTCAATAGTTGTTAATAGTTACTATGTAAATTTATGGTTCGAAATTCTCACTCACGGGCAGGTACCTACTCTAATGAGTACCTGTAAATTTAATGGGTGGTAGTAAGTAGCAAGTCACAGTTGTTTATATAATAAGGACACACGGCGTAATGCGCTTGTGTGAATTTTGACATGTTTCCGCGGTCAAAGTTTGTCGACCTTTCGGAAATACGCCGACTGACTTGACGGGACAGTTTTTGCTTCTGGTGTGCTGACGAATGCCGAATTTAAAAGTGAATTGCAAGTTAAATTCACATTGCAGTAGCATCGTATTGAGATTAACAAAACTATGCCGCACCTAATATATTTTACTTCTAATCTCTGGTGATACACATAAGCTGCTCTTACGCTAAGCTTACATTGCAGGACGTTAGACAAGCGTAAACTTATAAGTTATAATAAGTGATAGCACACCAATAACACCTTTTTATACTAAAATTAGTAAAAACGTTCTTTTCCTGCAGTCTCCACGGTTTTAGGTAAATCTAAACTAGGTAAGCCCCAGATTTGGTTATAAACAAACCTACTTCATGTTAAAAGTCATAAATTCGCTTTCAGGGCAACTTTTTTAACGGTTACAATGTGACACTTAAAACATGATAAATGTGTATCAAAACAAGCGGCGCTTAAATCTGATGAGATTTAGAAATTCGGTTTGTAATCAATCCTAGTTATCTGTACTATAGATAGCAATTATTCAAGACAAGTCGTGTTGCAATAGCTCTCTATCGCACTAAAGGTCAACTTACACTGGCCGTCGCCCACGCGCTACGCCTCTACTGTGTAATAACTTCTTAACTGTTATAGGCGCTAACAAGGGTTCTCGACAGACTATTGATTTCCGATGTTTACTCATCGTGGTAAGTATTTTTATATCGGTAAAAGATATTGCTACGAGGCTTTACATTGGTGGATTTTAAAATGTTTTGTCTACAGTATTTACATACTCAAAGTATTTATTTAATAATGACTTGAGTTTGTCTTAACATGATTTGTCTTCGAAATTATTTTGTTGCTATAATTTATTTCTAATGCTGATTAAAATTAATGCAGATTTTTAACGAAAATCGGAAAATATTTTCTCAATAGATTATTGGCTGGGGGAGTTTCGAGAAACCAGTTGTTAAATCGAACTCGACAACTGCCAGCGAGATGAGTTACATGTGAGAACCGACGGTGATGCCGTTTGTTAATAGACTATCGGGCGACTAACAATAATATATGGCCAGTTCATTTCGTATACGCCATTGTATTTTTTAAACATAAGCGGTCACGTATTTTGATAAATAACCTAGCTGTATCTCATCTGCTTCACAAAAGAATGTTTGCTTACACAGAGAAAAAATATTCTTTATTGAACTCATCATATTATCTGGTTTTAAAATATCTTTTGATTTAGGGAAATGCGGTAATTTATGTGGGTTAATGTTTACAACCTTAATTGATGGAAATTTTCTCATTAGTTTAATATTAATTTTTGTATTTCTTAAGTTGTATTTATACGTTATAATTATACGTTATATTCTAATCCATGTGGGATTATTAGAAATTAACACTTATTATTTTTTGTTTTTTGCCCATCATGGTTTGCGCAATAAACCAAAAAAAATCCAGTTCCCATGAAATATACTTACTAGTGTCATAGAGTAAAAATATATTAGTATTTTATGGTAACTGTACATTTTTTAGCATTAAAAGTAGCCTTGGTGCCATTAAAAACGCTGATATATTCTCTAATTGATAATTGCCATGCCACATCATTAATCAGAAATATAGAGCAAGAACAAGCAGTAGTTCAATCGAAGGCGCGACTTACATAATTGTTGGCTAAACTGTGATAAATAATAATATGTAGAGCACATTTGACAATATCTTAGTCATACTTCAAGTTCAGAGGATACTAGTACTTTTTGCTTGCACCTAAAGGCTATATTGCTATAGACAATTAAATGTAATAGCACATATCGGTCAGGTGTACTCGCGCATATAACATACTAGTTTGTATAGAAAGTTGCTCCCAAATCATTCTTGTTATCATTACTCAATAACTAATACAATTTCATATAAATAAATCTAAGCCTTATTAGAAGGTCAATAAGTTTATATTTGTTTTAAAACACTTAAACTACAGTAGTCTATCAAAGCGACACCTTACCCATAATACCCTTACCCTACATTATTTTTCAAACGTCTTATCGACAAAAATTAAGACATAGTATTAGGTATAATACGTAATGTTGAGAATCATACTACTATTACAAATGTGATGGATGGATGGATGGATGGATGGATGGATGGATGGATGGATGGATGGATGGATGTTACTCTTTCATGCCAAAACTACTATAACTAACTACTAACATATTTCGATGAAATTTAGTACGGTACCAGTTTAGGCTCTGGGTTGAAACATAGGCTAATTTTTATCCCGAAAAAGAACGGTATTCCCGTGGGGTACTATTTACGCGGGCGGTATACTTACTCACTCATAATATGTAAAACAAATATCACTTTATTTTCATAAGTGAAGCCTAAAATAAGTTTAGCTAACAAATTATTTTTCCATATCAAGAGCGTTCCAAAAATATTATGTTCAAAAATTGGTACACCGATATAACAGACCTTCGTAAAAATTCTTCGAATGGTGTAATGCAAATATATTGTTACATTATGCATGTTAATACAGTGAACATAGTATAAATAAATATTTAAAAAATATATAAACCGACTTCCAAAGTTAAAAGCAATAACATTCTTAATAATCACTGAAAAATATAAAATAATTCTTATTAGTTATTGTCGAAGTATGTAGTTCGCCTTTTAAATTCTGCTAAAATTTAACTATTTAACTCGGTACCAGCCAATTTGAACTTGAGTTCTTTAAAATATTGTTTGTATGTATAAGGACGTACTTGTGTTAATATTAATGTTTTTGTGCTTAAAGGATTTATACAATTGTTTGGGCTGCTAGTTGGTACCGACTTCAAAAATAAGAAGATTGAGTAGAGAAATAGTTAAATTTTAGCAGAATTTAAAGGGGGAACTATTTCGACAATAACTAATAAGAATTATTTAACACTTTTCAGTGATTCTTAAGAATGTTATTGCTTTTAACTTTGGAAGTCGGTTTATATATTATATAATTTTTTTTTTCTTTGAGTGATATTATAATATTATTAACTAGTACCTGGGAGACCGAGTCTTGTTCGGAGTTTTAGTAGGACGATATAATATTTAAAAAAATATATATAAAAAAAAGGAAATAAAAAGAATCATAAAAATATTAACCTGACCGGGATTCGAACCCGAGACCAATTCGTAAACAACGCACAAATTAACATAAATAAAAAACAACGATGATGATGGAATCCATGTGGAATTTTATTTTTATTTACATTATTAACTTTACTATTATGGAAACTCTTATTAGAAAAAATAATAATGCTCGTTATGTTCTCCTACACATTATTAATTTTCGCCACAAACAGTTGGCATACAATATAATATAATGATGATGATGATAGGACTAGCGATTGTTCAAAGAAATCGATATCGGTGTAAAAGACTGTGAGAAGTAATAGGTATTTCTCATATCATCAACATAATATCATGATGTGTGGTGTGATGATGATGGTGATGATGATTATATTACAATAGAAACATATGCTTGCAGTTGTTTAAACAATGCTGAAATTTCCGAACGTGTAGTTTTAAAGACTGAGGAGTTTTGTTCAGTCCTTTTGGATATGGTATACCCTGTATGGTATACCATACAGGGTATACCATATCCAGGGTATACCATACAGGGTGGACAACATTTCACTTTTTGTAGCTGCAAATGTTCAAAAAATCGATACCCGTGTAAAAGACTCTGAGAATTACCTATATCAACATATAATCATGATGTATGGTGTGATGATGGTGGTGGTGATGATAAATATATGCTTGCAGTTTTATGAACAATGCTGAAATTTCCAAACGTGTATCTTCAAGTTCTGTTCAGTCCCTTTGGGTCCAGGGTAAACCTTGGCACAACATTTAACTTTTGGTAGCATATGCTCGAGTTACTTCAAAAAAAGTTAAAATCACTATAGGTGTCCCTATAAATTTTGATGACTTCTCTCGATTCCTTATGGATCACATAACCAGGTCTACTAACCATTTGGTGAAAATGGGACCAACTTGGGAGTCGACCCTTTAAAATAAAAAAATAATTTCGAAAATCGGTCCACAAATGGCGGAGTAATCGCGTAACATACATACAAAAAAACATACACACGAATTGAGAACCTCCTCCTGTGTTTTGGAAGTCGGTTGAAAACAGAAAAAGTTGCCCTAATTTGCCACAAATTTTTATCAAAGTGGAGACTATTGAAACTCATAATTAAATACTGAGCACTATGAGATTTGTTCAAAAATCAACTCAAAATAGTTATAGTATACTACTACGTATTACGTAAACAGCCTCCGTGGTCTAGTGGTTTAGAGCTTCGCTCTCGACTCGGAGGTCGTGGGTTCGATTCCCGCATTGGAATAACAAAAAATCTTGTTTCCAAGTTTGGTTAGGACAATGCAGGCTGATCACCTGATTGTCTGACAAGAAAGATGATCCATGCGTCGGATGGGCATGTAAAAAGTCGGACCTGCGCCTGATATCTCACCAGTCGTGTCGTTTATTCGTCCCACTGGGTTACGAGAGTAAAGGAAGAGAGAGTGCTCTTGTGTACTGCGCACACACTTGGGCACTATAAAATAACTCCTGCGTAGCTGGCCTGGTTTCAATTAAACCGGCCACCGTCACTGAAATCAGTGTGGGGAGCTATTGCTATTACGTATTACATTCAAAATATTTCGTACTAGTATATGTACTATTTTGATAATCAACTGAGCTAACAATTCGGAAACACCTAATATTATAACGTTAACGAGGGATTGATGCACGTGCATAATTTCATACATTTCTCACATATTTGTACAAAATCACCCCAAAATTATGCCGCATATAAATAATTCTTCTCATTTTGTATCCGCGTTGAAAACTCCACCTTATCTTCCTGAGATAGAGCACAAAATAACATGCAAAGGCACGGTAAAGTCAGCTGTGGTAATAAGGAACACCTGACCACAATGGGCGGCTACGGAATCAATCACATACTTCCACGAACATAACGGATTCCTGAACATCACTTAAACTTTCTTATTTTGTTGCCTTCAATTTAATTAAATCCTTTTTTGCAATTGCTAAAGAATTCATCAGGTATCCTATTTCAAGTAATAATGGGCATTATGCATGTGTCTTGAGAGCCTCTCACTTTAAAAAGCCTTTAAAAATTGCGCGTATGTCTACTCTTTGCCTTCGTATGTGAGAAAAATATTCAAGTTTTTAAAACAATTAAATTATAAAACATTCACTTATCTTCTTAATCAGCTTTTATCTTGAAGAATGTGACTTTAGAAAAAAACTAATTTATGTTCGTCGAAAGTGTTGCTCGCTTAACTTTTCTTAGCCGTTGAATGCTTTTCAATGTGCACAATTGGCATTCGGATTTTAAAATCTCAGTGGCTATAGCAAGGAGGTCGTCACCCTTCTGAACTCTCACCCGCCGAGCCTTATATTAGTTGCCGGTACTTTTGTGTGAACACAAAGCGCCTGTCACTTCTTGTTTGTGTCAGAACCGATAGATTGGAAAATGATGTTGTATCTTTAGCGTTTAAATATTATTTAAAGTTTTCATTGTTTATTTACTATACGCTACTTGAGGCCGCTTTTATCTATTGGGTTATCAAAGAAATAAGTAATATCAAGTATCAATATAATTAATCATCACTTATTTATCCACTCGTATGTTTCTTGCGGCTGCAGCTACTAGATACACGTCGAAGCTCATATTTCAGCTACTAACTGGAATGAATCAAATAGCTTAGGGACATCGATTTTTGTTTACAATTTGTGAAACATATCTGGCGTATTACATCATAACGTAGTTTAATTAATATAAAAGTTTTTGTCAGCGAAACCCGTTATGCAGCTTTCCAGGCGTATTTAGAACCAGCTACAAAAAATTACACAACATCGAGTACCAAGGTTTGATATAAGATCAGAGTATTGACACACATATCTTAAAACGAGTTTGTTTTATCATCATTCTCTTAAAAATTCTGGGACTGAACTGAAAAAACAGTAAAAAGCCCAAAAATCACAGGTCTCGACTTTTGACCTTAAAAATCTTGCAGTCTTTGCATTGGCGTAAATGTAGGTACTTTCTACAAGAATTAATTATCATCAGACACAATTTTATTGCAAGTACAGCTCAAAGTCTGTTAGAGTTGCGTAAAAGGCAAAAAGTTGAAGTTAATCATGAAATAAATCAAATACTTTAATGACGCTCACATAACGTGTAAATATAGAGTGCATTTTAAGCCGAAAATTATAGCAGTGTCTATTCTGGTGCGTCACATTTCATGATTAACTACGTCAGGAGCAATAAATAAAGCAATATTCTATAGTATCTAATATAGAAATAATGAACTTATTATATGCTAACTTATTATAACTTATTTATAATGCATATACAAATAAGCTATTACACGTACTCACGACTTCCCCAGTGACCCCAGCTACCATTGTGAGTCTGGACTCAAATTGGCTCACCTTTCACCGATTTGTGTTATACATAATACCCATATTGTTATGTCCCGTATAGAATGCTTCGATTTCAATTAAATTGGAAAATGGAATCGCAATTTCTGACAATTTTAAAGTGAAGGACCTACCTATATTGTAACTGGGCTTTAGATTTTATTATTTATATGAAAACAGAGAGCTTTATTGTTACTACCTCACTTAAAGTACTTCAAGACTTTAGAGACTAAAAAGATTTTCTCAAAAGTTAAGTCTCGAACCTGAGAGCGTGTGTCTTTAGGATTTATTGACCTAGCTAATCGCGAAATATATCTTATTTAGTAAAAAAAACTTAACAACCTTCTTCTAACTACATCATAATGGATTTTTGAGAACATTACGAAATAATTGCAAAAATTCACAATACAAAAATACACTTCGATTTGAAGTATAGCAACTCAATAGTGAAGTCATTAGACAAATGAAATTATTCACGTTTCCGAACGAGGAGCTAGCAACATTGGCACCCCGCCATCTTGCCCGAGGCGATAGGACCAATTGGCGCGCGTTCTTTATTCAAAAAGAAACTACTGGCACAAATCACAATACCTACACATTTATTTTTCTATTCATTTGATATTTATTGTGTTCATTAATTGAGTAGTGATTTCGGCTATATGGGGAATAGTTTGTAATATTTATTTTCTATAAAGTATATGTAGATCTCCTCTCCACGACGCTGTAGAGTTTCGCTTGATCTTTTGAAAGTTGCGAATTATATTATAATTTCGGAAGACTACGATGAGAACTCTCCGGTACGTCGCGGTGGGCCACGAGTAAGTAAATAAAACTTTTTACTAATTTATCATTCCTCTAAAAAGAGGTTTGTAATTTCTTTTTTATTATTAAAATAAAAAGCGTGTAATTAAACAGTTTGCCAAAAAATAAAGAACTTTCCTGTTACTTACCGAAAATTAAAGTACTTTCTAGCTAATGTATGTAAATATAATCAATAAAATTGATCATATAAAGTTCTTGTAGGGGCATATAACAGAATTATACCCCTACTAGCCTGAGGCTATGTAAATCCACATAAGGGTGACTAAATAACGGATATTGAACAAAAGTGAACGAATTCGGAGATCCAACCGTTCTACCGTCTGCGTGAGGGTTGTTGCTATTTTTAAAATATTTTCATTTACTTTTTACGGTTTTCACAAAAAAATTTGACGTGACTGGAAAGCAAGAGTTAACACAGCTGCATACTATATCTATATTTTAATGTCTAATAAAGTAATAAGGATATTGAATTAAGTAAAACAAAGAGAAAATAAAACTGAGAATGCATAAGCACAGAGTAAATTATATATTATACTTAGGTAAACTCCACCAACGAACGATGAAGATGTGGGCAGGTCATGTTCCTTAGAAAATGATTTATTCTAACACTAGATCATTAGTGTCTTTGGAGATTTCGGAATTCCTCTTTAATCTGTGGCATATGTGCAGAGGTTATCAGTCAGTCTTCAATGACTCCCTTTTTCGGCAAATCCTCTTAAAAGCTACTTTTAACGAAAAAGTAAAAGCTAATCCCAAAAAAGCGTGGTCCTACTATTTTATTGATTTCCACAAATCAATTAATGAGTAGACTATAACAGATTGGTAGGCAATTTACATGGTGTGTATAGTTTCAGTAAACCTATTCATGTGTGAGACGTCTTTATTGTGGCGATTACACGTCGTTCGAGTGAGTGATCACCAATCGGAAAACGCTTACACTACCTACTAATTAGCGAACTGCTCATGGTGGGGATGCTTTACTACACATTTTCGATTATAACTCGACACGTATTAGTCGAGATAACTCCTTTTGAAATTGCTTCTTAGATTTAAATGTAAATATATTATCAGACAGACATACTAAATATATTTGGAAAAATTATTTTCGTACTGATTTATCTGTAATTATTAGAATTTCAAGTGACTATTTCGAGTTAGTTGTTACAATTTTATTTGATTAGGTACAAAAATATATATTGTCTTTTAACGTGTCTGTTAAATTCGAATGCTTGAAATAAAAATAATAGATTATTTTATCAAGGAAAATATATCCAATTTCTTTCGAAAACAACTAGTAAACTCGATTGTAACTCGATCAATCGGTGTGCAATTAGTAGTGGATTTATAGGGTCACGAAGATTCGTAAGGCCGAGAGCACATACCCCGGGGGAAGACCGCCCTCCGGCAGTTGACTTTGAACGCGCGCCGCGTACAACCGTAGCTGTCATACGACTTTTGCATAATACAAACTGTGTAAAACTAAAAAGAAGGAAATTTGAAAATCGAAAAATAAAGAATAGTGCGTAATTGGAATAATATTTTAAAATTATAGGGTTTCAACAAATTGCGAAACCGTTATTAGTACTAATAATACTTATTCTCTAATTTATTTTTATCTATAGGGTAATTTGAATAACCGTGCAAAATCGATTTTATGACGATATTCGCATGCAAAATTTTATTGGTTATCGCTTCGTTAATTTCATTCCATTAATATTTACTTTCATTTGTGCTACTAAAACAGCTCGAATATCAAAATACTATATTTGTAAACGTTTATCAAACTTTACAAACTTTGGAATGGCTAAAAAGCATTATTAGCAGTTTTGGTTGTAGAACATAGGCGATTAATTAAAAGAATATCTCAAGTATCTTAAAATAATAATACGAGTATGTAACTAGTTTAAAAACAGTTGTACTCGAGTGAACAGTGAGTATTTATTTTTTTCACTTGTGAGTGAAAAGTGGCGGTGGCGTACGTAGATTTATCCAGCGTGATCGAGGTGCAGGTGAGATGACATTACTCGACTCTAAACTAACTCTAATACTTTATCACAACCCTAATACCTATTTATGTAGGTTTTCGATTGCCGACTCAACTTTAAAGACTCAAAAATCTAATTATCTACTTTACCTTTACCATACCACATACCTACTCTTACTTTACTTCGACTTCGTGGACCTGTGTGGGGGATGAGTTTCGAAAAATCCTATTTTAACGGATAACGTCATAATAACTATCTGCCTGCCCCACCAATTCAACGCATTCCGTTTAGTTGTTGATATTTCACAGTACAAACTTTGGACTCCCTTTTCACCCCTTTAAGGTACGAATTAAAAGACACTATAAAATACGTTAATATTTAATGGTTTGTATTTATTACTACGGATATTAAATTTCATGGAAATCGGGACAGATCCTAAATAGAAATGCGCACTTATGATAGCTGACACTTGTGTATACATTACTGAATTTCACTAACATGATGTACTTAAAGGACTGAAAATTAAATAAGCCATTGGAATTAATACTAATCTGAATTCAGAATGTTTTTATATAGATATACAAAAACATCAACTAAGGCTTAAATATCTGAATTGCATCACACAAACGTAAAAATAAAGAAGTACTTACCACGTGCTCTCGATACGAAAAGTACTATTCCAAATTTATAAAAAGAACTGTACATACATATACCAGATACATAAAAGGACTACCCACAACCGTGGATAGTTCGTTGCGGAAAATTCACTAATATTTTACATTCGGACTACTTTTATTGCCTATCAAATGACACCAAAAACTACTTCCAATAAAATTTCCATTTGCTAATAGCTGTTCGCCTTCTAATGGTATGCCAAATTCACTTAATTTTTTACATCACTGTATGTAGATGATATAGCACGTTTTCCTGATTAGTAATTTCGATAGCATCCGATACATAATTAGAATACATTCTATTATGATAGTCCAAACATACCTACCTACCCAAATATACAGTATTATTTTGTATACAATAAACCACAAAATATACACAAAGATTATAATATATTAACTTAATTTTTTATAAAAAAATACTTATAAACAAATGATTGGTCTTTTGCGGCGTTACGTAATTATTAAAGAAACATAATTTTTCAAATTGTAACCTTTGTTCATTTCATTTGATAATGAGACAGCTGCAAGTCATTAGCTATACCTGATTGAGATATAGCTACACGTTCCGATGTTGATTAATTAAATATTTATAACAGTAAAACACTACAATTTATCATATCGCCTAGTACGAACAACAATTAATTCGTTTTCAATGTCTAATGGAACCAAATTATTTATTTATGGGCTCGCACATACGTGAGCAGATTAAGATTTGTCTATAGACTAATAAAAATACTTAGCCATATTTACTAAGCCAGGTTCTTTTCGAATTTGTTTTTAAAATATAGT
Organism: Phengaris alcon alcon; assembly: GCA_037179445.1. Lineage (NCBI taxonomy): Eukaryota > Metazoa > Arthropoda > Insecta > Lepidoptera > Lycaenidae > Phengaris > Phengaris alcon. The sequence continues at coordinate 1,310,582 of JAYRCH010000040.1, read as the reverse complement.
TTTATTTCTATATTCTAAATAGTGTACTTACTCGATATTCAAAGGGAAATACACTGAGACTTTCAAGTAAAAGTTTTAATTAAACTTCTTCCAAATAGCTCTGTAAATTGTAATGGACCCTTCATTTTAAATTATAACATTAAATTTTATTAACACCAATATTATCTGTGTCAATGACTGCATCAAGTAGTATGGAAAATACATACAAAGACTCTATTACATAAGCTAAAGTTATTTAGTACGACCTTTCGTCATGTCTCTCGGAAACCTTACATTTCTCCAGGCCGCAAACCATTTGTTTGCCAAATTTTATTCGAATATTTTCAGCAGTATTTGCGTGAAAGTCAGTAAAACACACATACTAACAGACAAAATTCTTGGAAAATATTATTAGTGTACAAAATAATATTAAATAAATATGTTTAAAATACATATAATAGAACTCTACCTATTAGTAAAATGGCTTAAAAATGTGTTTCAAAATTGTCTAATTAATAAACACACCGGCATATTTAGCGGAACACAAAAAAAAGGTCCATAATTAAAAAAATATGGTTTTATTTTAAAATCTACTTACTACACTTCTTTTATTATTTAAAGTTTCATTTGTTTTACTTAAAATGAGATCACATTAAGAACAGATTTTGCGAGTAAAGGCTATTTGTGAAAAATGGTACATTTTTGAACTTTTCATGTAACCGGGAAAAGTGAAAATTAATATTAAAATAACAATTAATTAAATTAGAAAAATGGTGATTATATTATATTATTTATTATATTTCCGTATTTCCTCCACGTGCTCTTATTAAAGTTTCTACCCGTCTAGGCATACTGAGAATGATGTTATCGATGGTCTCCTGGGATAGTCTCCGCCATTCCTCAACTACGGTAATTCGCAGTTCACCCACGTTGGCAGGAGCTGGAATTCTGGACTTAACTTTTCTTTTCAGCAAGTCCCAAACGTGCTCTATTGGGTTCATATCCGGTGATCTCGCCGGCCACTCCATAACAGTGATATTCATATCATTAAGATAAGCTTGAGTTACCCGAGCGGTATGCGGCCGAGCATTATCCTGCATAAAAACAAAATCGTCACCGATATATGGGGCAAACGGTACGACATTTTCTTCTAAAACTTCTCTGATATAGCGGTCTGCAGTCAGACTCCCTCGGTCAATCACTACCAAGTCTGTGCGAGCTCCCAAACAAATGCCCGCCCAAACCATTATTGATCCACCACCGTATGCAACTGTAGTTTCAAAATTTCTCTGAATGTATCGTTCTCCTTTGCGTCTGTATATTCTTTGCCTGCCGTCAATTTGGTTTAAGAGAATTCTGCACTCATCACTAAACAATACCTTACTCCATTGGTCCGCGTTCCAAAGTCGATGTTCCTGAGCAAAAGTTAACCTGTTTCTACGATGATTTACCTCGAGCCTTGGAGCCTTGGCGGGCACAAATTAACCCAAACCAGCTTCTTCGAACCTTCTTCGTACCGTACGCTCACTTACGGTTACACCCCGCACTGCTTCTAACTCATGTCGGGCTTGGACGGCCGTCAAACGGGGGTTCCTACGTACACGAAGCCGAATGAAACGATCATCCCTACTCGAAGTGCGTCTTTTTCTGCCTTGTCCTGCTCTTATCACATAAGTACCGGTCTCCCTGAACCGTTGGCTGGATCGTTGAAACTGGTCGAGAAAGATCTCTGGATATCACTCTGTAGGTTTGACCATTTCTTCGCATTTCGAGTACCCTGGCAATCTCCGTTGGGGCTAAGTCAGGCATAATTCAGTCCTCAACTCCAAAAAGATACGCCATTAAAAAAAACTAACAAAAAACAATTTCAATGATATTTTAAATCAAACTCAGAAGGAAGAAATACTCGAAGTTCGCTCCAGATAAGGTGTATTTGAATAAAATTAAAACAATTGCATAAAATGTGATGTTCAGTTGTTTTCTTAATTTGAAAATATTTCTTTTTAAAATAAATGACGTATAAACCAGCCAGCAACCTTATATGATACTGATATCAAACCTTTATTTTATGTTCCGCTAAATATGCCGGTGTGTGTATGTGTTGTAATTTTAATAGATAAATAAGATTTCATGACCTTAATGTAAATATATCAGCCATCTTATTTGTCTCAACCGCATTAAATGCACAGCCATTAATCTACGGAGCCTTGTAGAAAATGATGCAACATTAAATTGAAAATTCTACGTGTGAATATGTAAATTATTAAAATTGAGAAACGATTAAATTAAAAATATATCAGAGCTGCAGACAGGCATAAAGAACATATTAGTACATAAATGTTAAAGCATATTCAGGTATCTTTTATAACTTATTCTTATTAAACGATAATAAGGTTTTTTAAGTGATAAACATTCCGTATGTTTAATACTAATAAAAAAGAAAACTTATCTACAAATATGACTGACATGACGATATGATCTCTAAAAATATCTATAAATAGAAAAACTTCCTCTGGCAGAGTACCTAGCAAACCGATAGCATTAGACTCTATAGCCTCGTTGGATAGCAATGGCTATCCGTTGTGCCAGGTAGTTCTGGTTCTGGGGTCTCGGGTGGCTTCAGTAATATTTCTTTAAAAAGCTTATGTGCGCCCGGACCCCATGCGCCTAGGGTTTCCACCACCAATGGTTCAAACATGAGGTCTCCGCTAAGGTTCTCATATTTGCGCCGTTTGAGTTCTCTGCTTGGTTATAATATGTGGAAGAGTGTTTGTTGTTGCTAAACGGTTTTGATTGAAATTTGGCACACGTATAGTTTACAGGCTGAAATAACATATTACTAGAGAGCCCTCTAGTAATATGTTAATTCACAATCACAAACACATTTGCCACTAATCAAGAGTATTTTTTTACAATTGTCCTGATTGAAATTTGTACCAAATAGCTATTTGAAAGTGTGTATTCTTTAAATAAAAACAACATCGCAAAATATAATATAAAAAAATACATATAATTTTGTACGTTGAAAGCGAGCGAGCGAAAATTTCTCTAATTTCGCAGGAAAAATTGGTTCTAATTTAATTTGTAACAAATAGCTATGTGAAAGGATTTATTCTTTGGTATAATCAACAGCGCCAAAATGCCATAGACTACTAAATATTAGAAATACATAGTTTTACACACTGTCAAAATCTGCAGAGTCGCATATCTTCTCAATACCAAAAGAACCCGCCGTCGCCCGCCACTCTCATCTAAAAAATATTGAATTGTATTTTATAATACAAATATTTAAGTTGTATTTTATAATATTGAATCGCTTTCAGAATATTTTGTATCGTATATTACCGCAAAAGTATAGTTTACAGAGCGTTTAGTATTTTTTTGTATTCGGACGTTCGAGTGTGAAGTATAGATACTGTACAGTACTAAAATACATTTTTTTTTTGTTAAATTTTCGAGAATAATTTTTGTATGCAAATAATAATGTTTTTTATATTTCTGTAAGACAAAAAAATGTATAGGCCACATTTGCCGCCCCCTAAAATTTGCTGCCTTCTGGTAAATCTGCCTGGATATTGCGCCATACTCACGATCCAACCTGCAAATCCAAGGCCGCATAGTTGTAGGCAAAAATTATAAATTATTGACACTAATTACGACCGGTGCTAGATTTGCAGGCTGGACAGTGAGTAAGTCGCTTAAAATAGGTTCATAACCTTGAAAATGTGAATTTTATATGAATTATTAATGTAATAATTAAAAGAATATCAGTCCAGTTCCATTAAAATTACGAAAAATAACATCTCATTCATGTTTTTCACGACGAAACCGAATGTCAAAATTCATAGCGATTGACAATAATGAATACCTACACTACGTGTGTGTATGTGCGAACTGAATCCATGGTAGTGTGTGTTGCTGATATTTTAATTAATGTCATGTATTTCTAAGCATTATTTTAAGAAATTTAAGGTTTTCGCACGCCTTCCTAAGCATTAACTTTAAATTTCCCAAATTTCACTCTCATCCGTACGCACAATTCTTGTAAAACCGTACTTGAAAATTTCAAGTACAGTTATATAGATGCTGCTTTTAAGAGCGTTTTTACATTACGCGATATGATATCGCTTATCGCATCCATATTTATTTACATAGAAATGAGAAAGACATGTATATGTTTTAATATGTAACATATACCTGTCGTTGTCATTATCAGCGCGATACCGGACATGGGATTGGATATTGAAAAATAATGCACTTATGCCAAAGACATAAAAGCGTTTCCGGTCTGGTATCGGATATCGGTATCGAATAATGTGAAAACGCTCTAAGCGAGAAAAATGTCCAACTCTCGTTAGATATACAGTTTTCTGTCTACCCAAATGAAGTGGGGGGAACTATAGTTTCAATTAAAAGCACAATATTTTATCACTTATAAGGAGAAAGTCCATATTTTATCGCCCAATGTACTATGTAGTCACATTGGTGTTCCTTCAAAGCTCAACTTTGTATTTACGTTTCAAGATTTAACTACTTCACTTGACATCGACTTCGTCAAACGCTAGTTAAAAATAAACATGCATTTCTTTGGAGTGGCGTTAATAGATTTCTATTTAATTCATTACGTCTTATCTGCATTGGCACACCTTTAAAATTTAATGTGCTAATCAAGTTATAAAAACGTTAACTCAATTTGATATTTTAATTTGGTATACACTGTACAGTTATACGAGAATTGTTTTCTTCTTTCTTTCTTTAGAAATATAAATTAGCTAAGCTTAAACTGGGTATGATGAAAATTTTGTACGGCAGTTTTATACAACATATAAATACAAGAGCTAGTAGCGCCTCACAGCTGCAGTTGAAAGATCTTAGTGCATCGTTAATGGTAGATTAGGCTGGTGACTTTTATTATAATCCATGCAGAAAAAACTGTTAGTTTCCCCGTATTAGTTTCATATTAGTACAGTTGAGTAATCTCAACTGAACAATTGATATAAACCCCAATACAACCGGTACAACAAACCCCAATACAAGTAAATCTAGTGTAATTAGTATACCTTCATACTTTCATACGAGATAAACCACATATTTATCACATCCGGCGCATAAATTTAAAAACTAGATCAAAAGTAATTAGAGACGAGTGACTTGAAGCGACGTGTAAAGCAATCAATATAATTATAACGCATAGATAAACGAAATATATAATAATATAAATAAGTTTAAACATAAATACTTCACACTTATATTTCAGACTTTTCCATTGTTTATTATTTATCTTTATATATATACTTTTACTGTGCGTGTGTATGTCACTGAACTCCTCCTAAACGGCTGGACCGATTTGAATGAATTTTATTGTATGCGTTTGGGTGGCGCTCTGGATGGTTTAGATTCACAAATCAGCCCGGCAGGACAACGTCTGTCGGGTCCGCTCGTTATTATATATGTATTTGTGCGAACGGAAGAGTATGATGAATACGTTGACGTTTGTCAATGTGTCTCAACATTTACTTTTTTTTTTCTATCTCAAAAAGCAAAAGATCCCATATAAAGTTCAAACTTAAAAATTACTATGGGCGAATTCAACAGGACTAGAAATCTAGTTTTGATAATTTTGTAACAGTTAGAATTCTGTAATGCATATGTAGCATTCTGCAAATACTCAAAAGTCCAATATGGTTTTGAAATTTTACAACTTAAATATGACTAAAGGCATCTGACGGTCTAAAGATTTACGTTAACGTTATGATTTTATTATTTAATGAATTTTATCATTGTACGAGTTTCTGTAATTAAGTGCTACGTCGTGCTACGAAATCATTTTTCTTCATTTTCTGTTCCTATAAAGTTTTGCAATAAGTATGGCCTATGTCATTGATTAAGTATATTTTTATTATCTGCTATGTAGGTTATTAATTCTGTAAGTTCATTATACAATATACATTATATTATCATTGCATCAATCAAACGAAACAATTCGAAACAAAATGATCTCAAGATGGCACGTGCTTACCTAATTCAAATATTGCGTGTCCGTATGATTATAAAATCATTAAGCTAAGAGTATCTAGTGACCACTGATCATCGTTGGTATGGCAGTTCATATCATTTTCCTACCATTGTAATTTAAATTTCATTTAAAGTAGTATAATTAATTTACACAATGCACATTATAGATAAAAAAAAATGTCCATAATATCAAATTTGTGTAACTGAAAAATATCTGACATTATATGGCTTTAACATATTATTATTTTCTTAGGGTCAATTCACACTGAAGCGACACGATACTAAACATGCAGCTGCATTTTTAAGATAGCTATTCAAAACTAAACTTCATTAATTAGGTACACAAGATGATACCTAAACGTATCATTGCGAGAGTTTGAATGTCATGTTTGTGCATAGCGCTGTACAGCGCATGCGCAGTGTATGACTGATGTGATATGAAACGTGTATAGTTTTGTGAAGTGAGAAAGTTTAATTTTCAATAGATATCTTAAAAATACATCGCTGCGTAGCGTCGCGTATCGTCGCGGTGTATACTGACCCTTACTTAAATAAAAAGTAGAGTATGCAATAAAGCAAACTTTTACCCCGATGCGGCGATGCAAAACGCGGATTATTCTTCTTAGTTCCACTGCAAATTTTCGCGCCTCAAAAAAAATTAAACTTGAAGATATTTAACATGTTTAAAATATGTAGGTAAAGTCCGAAAAATACAGTTTAATATGAATATATTTAATTTTTTGCAATTATTAAGGAACTAAGGATTATAAAATAAAGTTTACAAAAACTTTGGTATACATAAAGTTGTCGTTAAAGACGATGAACTTACGAAATGCTATCCATTAAAAGAGTGTACCTTTGCCATACAAGCGTTTATCATTAAGTTTCTATTACAATAGAAATCAGACATGGAACTCTATTAACACCTTAATAACTACATAATTAATCTTTTAACACGTTTTAAACGTGATATTATGAATACACTGTGTGTAATTAGCGCTAATTAGTTATTAACGATTCAAATAGATCTCTCGATTGGAATTTTAAACGTGCCACAAAAACAATCTATTGTAATCAAAATTTGATGAGCTAATTTTGATTTGGTACATATAATGTAGTTTAAATTGATAGTGTTATAGAGCGAGAGAAATGTTAATGCTGTGCCAGATTTGCTGGCATCATCGTCTCATACGAGTTTTTAAATTAAAGTATTTTTAACTTCATGCCATTAATGTTAACAAAAACTGTAATGTTATTCCTAAGATCATAGACTGCCACTGTCTCTTCTTCGAAGAATGACAAAGACAGCATTTAACTTGAATGTCTCATAAATTAAGAAGTGTTTCAGAGTTCAGCCACAGGTTTTCATTGCACCTTTTAAGAAAGTTCTTCAATGTCAATTGGCAACCTAATATATATGTCACTATAAAATTGTAAAAAACAGTTAGATTGTAATATACCTGGCGAGATTGTAAAGTATCGAAAGATTGTGAGCTCGAACACACTGCTTGCAATTTGACGCATTATTTTTCTTTATATTATAATATATCGGAAAGAATTCGTCTAATTGTGAAATAGCATGTGACGAAACGCAACTCGCGCGCTGATTGGTGGAACGGCATATGCCCCGCGCCGTCATATTTGTTTGTTAATTCGTTTGTTGTCAAATTTTTTGGTAATTGTAAATTGAATTCATATTTAAAATAACTTATATCTTTAGAATTATTTATATAAAATTGTTATGGAACTAAAATAAATCTGTGATTACTGATTATTACCCAAATAAGTCCAGTTTGAATAATAAATTAGTTAGTGTTATTCTAGAGTCAAGAGTAAGACAAATCAATCAGGGACAGCCTTCAAAGTATTGACAGTTTGGTGGGCGACAGATTGTTATAGCTAATATAACAGTTTCAGTTCGTTAGATTTATTTATTTATTTATTTATTTACACTTAATGCACAAAAACAGGTACATAGGCGGACTTAATGCCATATGGCATTCTCTACCAGTCAACCTTTAGGCGTACAAAAGCAAAATTGTGCAGGTGCTAATAGAGAAAAAAAAAACAAGTCAATAATCAGCTCTGAAAACAATAATAAGATGTAGCTAAAACACATAAATAAAGTAGTATAATATAAATACACAAAATATATGTATATAACTAACAAATACAAATAATATGCCATATAATATTAAAAAATATAAATACCATACTATATTATATATAAATAATAATAATATAATATACTAGGATTCTGCCAATTGTGTCGCATAAAACTCACGGACTCTGTGCTTAAACGTGTCTCTGGTTTTGGACATCCTGATTTCTAGAGGAAGAGCATTCCAGAGAAGAATAGCCTGTATGTTGAAAGACGAGTGAACGATACCGGATCTATGGGAAGGGCAAAAAAGAAGTGCGTTGTTAGAGGATCGGAGGATCTTGTCGTGACTGCTGCAAAGATACTGGAATGATGAAGTTAGATATTTGGGAGTATTTGGATGATGTAACAGAGAGTACAGCATACACAAGGCTCGTACAGAGCGGCGCTGTCGTATTGGTAACCAGTGCAGCTTACAGCGATAGGCGGAAACATGATCAAATTTTTGCAGATTGAAAATAAATCTTAAACAAGAATTGAGAAGGCGATCAAGTTTATTAAGTTTGTCGGCATTGAGATTGAAATAGCACACATCACCATAGTGTATGATTGGAAAAATAAGTGATTGGACGAGCATTGTCTTGACCGGGAGAGGAAGGGAATTTTTAATACGAAAGAGGGACCGCAAGATGCCAGTGACCTTACAAGAAACATTTGTAATATGAGTCTGCCAAGTAAGAGTCGAAACGTAAACCGAGATCCTTGACGCTTGGACTAAAAGGAATAACAGAGCCGTTATAGATAACGGGTGGAAGGGTTCCTAGGTTCACTTTGCTTAAGTATCTAGGACTACCCAATAGAATGGCCTGACACTTAGCCGGATTCACGGTTAGTCCAAAGTTATTACACCAATCTTTAATGGCATTAAGATCTCGATTTACGACTTCGATGGCAGTTGATAGGTATTCTAGTTCTGCCTGGCCATAGAGTTGTAGGTCATCAGCATACAGATTTTATAATTAATTATAATTTAACATTATAATTAATTATTAACATTATAATGTAACGAAAAATTATGCGTACAATTGTAAGCAGAATGTTTGGGTTATATTACAATCTAACGGTTTTTATAATTTTACGTAATATGGTAATAATAGTGTAATTAATATTATATCATACATTGCTTCAAATTAGGTTGACATTGAAGAGCCTTCTTAAAAACAGCAATAAAGACCTGCGGCTGAAGTCTCAAACACTTCTTAAATTAAGTGGCTGTGAATGCTGTCTTTGTCATTCTGCGAAGTAGAGACAGAGGCAGCCTATGATTAAGGAGCCCTTGAGCTATAAAATATTTTGTTAAATCGGTCGTAATCTATTTAAATACAAGTCTAATGTGGGTTTTGTTATGTTTATCCTAAAGAAAGTTCATAAAATGGCTTAAGGCTTTGAACACCAGTCTAACGTGTGTCTATTTGCACCCAGGAGCGCCTCGGCGGTGGCGGGCTCGGGCTGGGTGGCGGCGGGTTCCGCGGCGGCGCGCAACCGTCGCTCGCGGACTTCCAGCCGCCGTACTTCCCGCCACCCTTCGCGCCCGCCGCGCATCCCGCCAGCCCGCACCATCAGCAGCAGGTAATAAAGAATAGCTATAAGGACGACATTAATAATATAATTATAATAATATCTATGGACGCTTCACGCCACGTCAATCTGATCCCGTGGTAAGTTCTCGAAGAACTTGTGTTACGGGTATCAGACAACGGAAATATATTTAATACTTTTATATTATGCACAAATTTACTATATGATACACATATTTAATACACATCCATGACCCAGGAACACGGAAAAACTTTTTGTTCCTTCGGCGGGATTCAAACCCACGACCCCCGGCTTGAGCACCAACATGCTCAACCACTGAGCCACAGAGGTCGTCAAACATACGCGCATATTCTGGAGGGACGGCTGTAAATGGAGCCTGTTCAACCATATTTTTAATAAGCATCTTTTTCTTAATTTCTTTAATCATGTAGCTAGAGTTACTTATGTAGCCTATGTTACAGGGCCATGGCATGGAATACAACGGTGGCGGCGGCGGAGAGTACGCGCAGCATTACGCGCCACAGCAGCTGCTGCCCCGCCACCACACGCACCACGAGCCGCACCCGCACCTGCGGCACCGCGACAGCCATGATGTAATACACTCGCACCACGTGAGTACCTACTGTCAACTTCCCCTGGTGTCACACACGCGTGCCATTATATGAGTACATACGTATAGCTGCTAACTGGTGATAGCTGCTGGGACATCCGCATGTGATCTGCGGCACCAGGCCGGTTGTGGATTCGAACTGCATACACACGCTCAAAGTGAGTATGTACCAACATATCAACAGTGATATAGGTACCTACCACTCAGTGGCGAAGCTTGTTTCTTCTTCATAAGGAAGACCTAGCCTGTATAATAAGTAGGGATTAGGATGAGGGTCTTCAAAAGGTAAGTGGAGCCGATAGGTATTATAGGAATGGAGTTATAGGAACCCCACGCCACCGCTACCGCTTGTGACCCTTATCGCCAAAGTAATAAGTGGTACACCGGCTTGTGATCGGTGACCGCACGTAAAAGTGTGCAAAGTAGCAACTAGCAAGCAATGTTCGAAATCAGGTCGAAATCGAGAAATCTCAGTCTCATAGGATTTACTTGAGGATTAAAATCGCTCGTTTCAGTCAGGCACAAAATATTTTGCATATTTATGTGGAACAATATTCCAGGCTTAATAAACATTGTTTATGATAACATTTCTTAAGGGCCGAAAAATCGATCCGTTATAACATCTTGCCGAAGTATGTGCCCCTTGCCCGAGCCCGCGGTCTTCGCATACTTGCCTACCCTCGCTTATTATGTTATTGATAGGCCCTTTATAAATTGCCTTCATTTTATTAATGCTAACAACATCTTAAGTAAGTGAATGTTTGGGTATAATAATGATCACTATCTTAATTATAATACGTAAAGCAAAAACTACTCGCGTACACGAGAATTGTGTGAACGGAGGAGTATGATATTTGGCACTGTTAGAATTTATGTGGAGGAAGGTGTGCAGAGAGCTAATATATTTTTTAAATGCTTAGATATACATTAAACTTATGAAAATGACAACAACACATACTACCTCAAATTATTAACACACACTACCGTGCGTTTGTTTTATACAATTTTGTAACACGTTGACGTTTGTCAATCTGTCACAACATTTACATTTTTTTGTCTATATTAGAGGCAAAAGAAGCCTTATAAAGATCAAACTTAAAAATTGTATGAAATATTATGGGCGAATTTCGATCCCAGGGCGACACGTAGTTTGTATTTGTACAGAAGGAAATTGATGGATGGAGATTGCAATAATTTATTGTATAGTTAGAAATATTTTGCATAACATAAGTAATAGTAAAGAAGTAGACGGGTAGACAAACAAAAGAAAAAGGATACTGGATAAGTACATTATTGCGTAACCTATTTCAACTTTGCTAAAAGAACACAAATCCCTAAAATAGCAATTCTATCGGATTATATTCATCAACTTAAATCCTATTTCCAATATCAAATAGCAAACAAGCTGTAATTTGAAAGATCAATAAATATCACATTATTACTTTAAGTAAAAATATGACGGTCCCACTTTAGAAGATTAGCTATACTCCATGGACCATTGAAAGCCCACAAAAGGCGCCCGAGGACGGATGCGATAAGTTTATAATGATGTAATAGCAAATTTTAGTATCCAATAAAAATGTAGAGAAAATAAAGTGTATGTTTATTTTTTAAATAAACATAAAATTGTTTACGGTGCTAGTTTCGTATTTTAGAATACGATAACTGTTACATAAATATACATAAATAACTGTTAGGGAGATTATTGTTAATCGGCTTTAGTATATTATGATTTTGCTTTGGATTTTGCTGTTTAAAGTGACAATTCAGTTACAGAAGTTTTAGCGTCGCGTCGCGTAGTCACAAACTACGCGTTAATGCGTCAATGTAGTAGATGATTTGTATGCAAAGTTTTCATATCTGACAGTCATCCTGCAACAGCTTATTTTCAAGCAGACTCTAAAACCTCCATACAATTCCAGCTCTCGCACGGCGGGTTCAGCTACGGCGGCGCGGAGCGGCGGGCGGACTACGGCGCGAGAGACCAACACGAGCTCGCGTTACACCACGCGCTGCATTCCGCTGACGAGACACAGGTAATAACGGCTCTTATTTTTAGAGTTATAAAGACTGTTTCCCTACGTAATATAAAAGGCTATTTTCATCATTAACGTGATGGCAAAAGGAGATAGACCCTTATTATATTCTGAAGATTAGCGAATTTTGTTTAATTTAATGAAGATTTCATAAGTAGACTCACGTCTCAATGCTCATTCCCAATAATGAGGATGATTTAGTTCGAGTAGCTCTACCATGAATAGTAGAACTTAAAATATAATATTAATATAGGTACACAAACATATATTGCACTAATATTTCTTTCTACTTTACTTAAATCAAGTTCTTTTTTCTTGCTTTCGAAATTAAAATTCGAAGTATTTTCAATATCTTCCCGGAATTCGTGTTATTAATTTTGATGCAAAACCCGATATCGGAATTTCGAAAGTCTGCATTTTTCCCCAACGTGTTTTACGTTTAACGGAGAAACGAACATTTTCAAGACATGGCCGCACTAGACGTTTTTGTAACAGGAAAAATATTATGACGACACAGAGGTCGTCTATGCAACAAGTAATAATAATAATTTTACCACTTTACTGTGTTATTTATTTTATTTTGATGTTGTAACTATATATTCTGGATTCTAATTGTGAATTCTCTCCAGAATGCAGGCATGGATGACACAAGTGGGTTCATGACAGATCTACCTCTTCTAAAAAGTGAGTATACTCGAAACTCTAAGCACTATAATCTCATACACGTAAAATTTCTGAAATAATTCAACAAAATATTCAAATCAATTGTAATAAATAAAACCATTCATAATCATTTATTAAAACCCTTCTGCTATCTCTATAACGCGGTTTCTAAAAAATTAAGTAGATATGACATATCTCTTGTGGACATTTGAATGAACATATTTTTATTCGTGAGTAATACGGAGTTGTAGGTTAAATTAGATTTCGGAGATTACCGTGGCCATACATTTATGTGTGTCTATATGAAGTAGCCGTTACGTCGATGACCCGGCGGTCGCGAGATAAAGCAGTAATTAGACTTCGTAAAACAGTTATCGAGTACGTGTATCGACTTTTTTCATGTCATGCATTGATGTCGTATAAAATATAGAAAAATATTCGGCGGCAGCCTTGATACTTGTTATAATCATTTTAGTAAAGAGATGTAGAGTACGAAAATAGACACTACTCTCGGAGTCTCGGAACACTGTAGGTACCAAAACTTTTTTTTAATTAAAGACTTTCATCTCACAGAAGAGGTAATAATTACTATGATTCTAACAACATCATATTATCTATCTATATAATATATAAAAGGCAAAGCTGATTGACTGATGTATCAACGCACAGGCCTACCCCTTAAAGCCAGGCTAGAAATTTGAAACTTTGCACACGTATTTCTCATATGATGTAGGCATCCACTAAGGAATGATTTTTCAAAATTCAACCCCGAAGGCGGTTAAATAGGTCTATGTATGAAACTTTATATTCTAATAAAAAGTTTGTATGAAACTTTTTATTCCTTTGACGTATTTGCATGATATTTCGTATGAATTGAGTACGGAAAAAATAGTGAGCTACGTTTTTCAGCGTTTTCTAAAATTCATCGCCTAGGTGGGTAAAATAGGAGATGAAAGTTTAAAACCTAACTTCTCGCGGGCGAAGCCGCGGGCAATGAATGCTAGTGTCATATAAAATGACGTATTTAACTCGATTTAATTTTGGTCGAGGTATGCCCATCAACACTGTTATAGTATATCAATGCACATAACTATCGCATTCAATGTCCGAATAATCGATATCAAGAAAATAAAAGTTTCGATCAATCATTTGATATTTAAATAGCGTAGGTAGGATACGCGACTCATTATAGCGTGATTCGATTTTTTATTAGAGTATTGTGTGTTTTAGCGGATCACTTCCTTCAATGAAAAAAAATATTTGATGGGTTCAATTTAGGGCAAATTGTAATAATAATGAGGGCGATTTATATAGACCATACTTTAAATGGTTAAATATTTTGTTAAAGCAATAAATCAAATAACGTTACTCTCAATTCGAGGTCCTCCTACATCGAGGTTAGAACCAAATCCTTTTGCTTTAGTCTAAATTAGCCTACTTCTGGAGTCATTAGAAATAATTACTAACCTACCGTAATATATAGCTTTTAGTATCTCACGGGAATACTTTACTTTTTTGGATAAAAGTATCCTATGTGTTAATCCAGGACTCCAGAGCCTAAGCTACTACCATACCAAATTTCATCAAAATCCGTTCAGTAGTTTCAAGAGTAACAAGCATCCATTCATCCTCACAAACTTTTACATTTATAATATTAAATTATTTATTAAAGTACTACGGTACATTAATGATCTACCTCATGGTGCATGACTTTTTGGAAATTGTTACTTACACAAGAAAACATAATTGGCCACTGATATTATTTTAATGTCACGCTGATTCTTTTTTCAAAAGGTGTTAATGTAATACAGCCAGCGTGATCCCGGCTAATAATACATTAATGTTTATTGTATTAGTGTTGCCATAGAGAAACATTACAATAAGAATAGCTATCACGCTGGGCGAATGTTTGGGGCGTGGCGCGCGACTCTTTGTTAGTTTTGAATGTGGAGAGTTTTGTAATCGCCAGTACTTTTATAAAAGGTGTCACACGGAACTTTCTTTTGAGCGTTTATTAAATTTTATACGGTCAATTTTGATATCGAGTGTACCCATAACGCAACGTTATAAAATACGTATAGAGGCTGTTTATAAAATCAGGTGTTATAAAATGATTTTATATGCAAACGAGACGTTGCAAGCCTATTGTCATTCAAGTTTTTATCATCAATTGATTTACCAACCACATTAAGTTAACTATGCTATGCAAATACTTTTTAAGTGCCAGGATGGTAAGGTAAATCTAGATACGTATTTATGTTACATTACAACAGAACGTAAGATATTCCGACAATGATGGATTTATAATAATTAAATTGTAATTAATTAATACAATTAACAACAATTCCGTCGACTAATAAAAAACCAGCCAAGCTCGACTCGGACTCGCGCTCGAAGTGTTCCCGAAAAAGCTAAATGAGATTTGTGAGACACTCACTAACAGTCTGATAGGCTACAGTCTACAGCCCACTGAGAAAGTCATGTAATGGATGCGCGGCATAAAGTATCTAACTACATAAAGTACTACCTACATAAAGTATCTAACAACATAATGTTACTAAATATATATATATATATATATATATATACTTACTTTGGCTATAAATACTGTTACAATTAAAAATAAACAAAATATTACATTTGAATTTAGAATCTGTCATTTTTATATGATTGTTCATTGTGTTTTCTCATTTTGGCGCCAATACATTGTACAATATTTTGCGATATTAAAATGGAGTGGGGTAATAAAGAGAACCAAATCGCTGTGATTGCATTACACAAAGTAGGTATGGAGCCAAATACAATTTTTAAAACTCTCCATACGCTTGGTATTAGTAAAATGTTTGTGTACCGGGCTATTAATAGATACAATGAGACCTCCTCTGTTTGTGACAGAAAAAGATCTGGCCGTCCACGTAGTGTTCGTACGAAAAAGGTGGTCAAAGTAGTAAGGAAAAGAATTCGAAGAAATCCTGTCCGAAAGCAAAAGATTTTATCTCGGGAGATGAAGATAGCACCTAGAATCATGTCGCGTATTTTAAAAGATGACTTAGAACTTGCAGCTTATAAGAGACGTACTGGTCATTTCTTAACTGATATTTTAAAAAAGAATAGGGTGGTAAAATCGAAACAACTACTGAAGCGGTACGCAAAGGGAGGTCACAGAAAAATACCAAATTTTATTATATTTTACGGATGAGAATTTTTTTACAATTGAGCAACATTTTAACAAAAAAAATGACCGTATTTATGCTCAAAGCTTTAAGGAAGCTTCCCAATTAGTCGACAGAGTGCAACGTGGGCACTATCCGACTTCAGTGATGGTTTGGTGGGGTATTAGCTATGAAGGAGTGACTGAGCCATACTTATGTGTAAAAGGTATCAAAACATCGGCACAAGTGTATCAAGATATCATTCTTGAGAAGGTAGTGAAGCCCCTTAACAACACCATGTTCAATAACCAAGAATGGTCCTTCCAGCAAGACTCGGCACCGGGTCATAAAGCTCGGTCTACACGGTCTTGGTTAGAAACGAACGTTTCGGACTTCATCAGAGTTGAAGACTGGCCATTGTCTAGTCCCGATCTTAATCCTCTGGATTATGATTTATGGTCAGTTTTGGAGAGTACGGCTTGCTCTAAACGCCATGATAAATTGGAGTCCCTAAAACAATTCGTACGATTGGCAATGAAGAATTTTCCCATGGAAAGAGTACGTGCTTCTATTGATAACTGGCCTCAACGTTTAAAGGACTGTACTGCAGCCAATGGAGACCACATCAAAAAAGCTTTTAATATTTTTAATTGTTTTATATTTATGTATTAAACTAACACACTGTAAAAGTAATAAATGTTATTTGCAATAGATTTTGTTTTTCTTTGTTTCAGAATTTATGGCAAGACAATGTATATACAGCCGAACGTATATAACCACCTCCTTTTTTTGGAAGTCGGTTAAAAAGACTAGATGTTTCCCTCGAAGTAAACCGTACATTTTGCCATGATCGAAAGCCTATGACCTTCCCTGTGGTCTGCTCTATATCTGTGCCAAATTTCATCAAAATTGATCAAGTAGTTTCTGTGCCTATTCTGAGTAATGTTCTATGAAAATTGTTTTGGAACTTTTCCACTTCACCTTAACTTCTTTCTATCCAGCAATGAAAGGCCGGGACGGTCTCGGCGGCGGTGGATCCTGCGCGCCCAACGACGTGTTTTGCTCGGTACCGGGACGGCTGTCGCTGCTGTCCTCCACCAGCAAGTACAAGGTCACAGTAGCGGAGGTGCAGCGGCGGTTGTCGCCACCCGAGTGTCTAAACGCGTCGCTACTGGGAGGCGTGTTAAGGAGGTGAGTTAAAACAAAATATCATGGAATTATATAATACACTACCTAGATGTTGCCCGCGACTTCGTTAAAGTTAAATTTAAAGTTTTAAAGTTAATGTCACGGAAACCGTACATTTTTTCATATAAAAAGTAGCCTATGTGTTTCCCCGTAGTCTACTCTATATCTTTCAGCCAAATTTCATCAAAATCGGTCCAGTAGTTTCAGAGACTACTCAATGCAAAGAAACAAACATATAAACAAACTTTTCCTCTTTATACCTAATATTCGTAAAGATTACGTGCTTGTTAAATGGCGCAAACCAAGCTTTTATGTGGTTACGGATATCTATAGGCGAGCATAGACATCAGAAACACCTTAAAAATCTTAAACGCGTTTCAAAACTGTTTGTGACATATTTTCTTAGTACCTACTGTTATTTATAGAAGTAAGGTTTAGGAAAATAGAAATTTAGTAAACAACAATCACAGGTATGTACCAATAATGTTATACACCAAGTCATCCAACCTACTAATAAGTAATCACACTTTCATATGAAATTAGACTGCAATCGTCAATAGTATTCGATCTCTACGATTAATGTACTGCGCGACTTAGAAAGCTTTAATTGAAAATCCCTGTATAGTGATATTTTTTATCGAAACAATAGCGCGGCATCCTTATTTCCTATCTAATGTCTCATGTGTCTTTTAATAATATCACAAAGAACCACTAAAAATATTGAATGGAAAGTATATCTTAGCCAGACACGGATCCAGGGGTGGGCAAAGGCAATGGGACCAATTTTTCAAATAATTAAAATCGACTTAGAAGTAATATGACTATTGACGGTATTTTGACATGATTACAAAAATCAATATTAATTATATCACTGCTCATTTGCCCAAGGTGTCAGCTATGGCCCCCGCAGACGATTACAAAATTAACATACCTAGCCCGCGATAATTCATAACGTTAAGACTACCCGTGGGTCCGGCGGCACAAACTAAAATAATAATAGATGTATATATAAGGGAGTCAGCTAACTAGCTACATAGTTCGGAAATTTGGTAATAGGCATACCGCATACTATGCAAACCTCATATAAAGACCAAACTCAAAAAATGTACCGCTCGTTTTAATCACTTCTAGTTAATTTTATAGCAGATTTTTATCAAATGCGAGGGGTTTTTTGACAGAACAGCTGTAATCAAAATTTAATATGCAAAAAAATCCTGCGTGCTGCGCTCGCCCGCTGCGCATAAACAAGCTGGTATATACATATATCCACTAGCAAGAAGATTGATGAAATATGAATTCCTAATCAAAACCGTATTAGATTGGTATGGTCAACTAAGTCGCATGTGTACACTACATTAGGATTTGTAAACCATCCAACGGTATCTTTTCATCATAATTATCTTTCGGGAATCAAAGACGTGTACTTGATTGATAATCTCTTTAATCGGACAGTCAATACGATATCGGACGCCTATTACCGGCCAAATTGTCGATTCATCCGATTTAGTTTTCCATTGATTCCGAATTCATATATTCGGCTCGTTAGCTCTATGATTCTCGTTTCTTTTGTTATTGCCTAAGCGTGTGAAAACTCTAGTGACCGAATTGCCAATTGACTGACGGTATTGGTAATTGATTAGTTTATTTTTCTTTGTGATTGTGCAGAGTTTGCTTCTTAAGTATTTATACTTCGGTCTGAAGTTGTTATTAATATAAACAAGATCTGGCCGCTTATAAACATATTTGTATTTTTATACATTCTATTTTCAAATTACAGCATCAATGACGATGTTTAAACGAAACGGTGAGCCCTGTAAAATTTTGCTCGTTACCAGGGTCGGTTTGTGAATTTTATATCTTCGAAAGATTTTAATGAGTCTTTCTAAACTTAAGTAGGTTATATACGTATCTAAAGAATTAAGGATCTTTCCCTTACCGACTCACTTAATTTATATCAGAAGACCTAGCTACCTAATTTTTAAAAGAGAACACTTTTGGTCACTTTTAAACAAAAAGACAAGTACAAACATAGACGTATATATTATAGACGAGGCATGTTGGGGCAAAAAGTGTTCAGTTAAATACTTTGAGATTTTTGCGGCCATTTTGACATGAAGTATGGTGAAAGCAAGATGGCTGACATTTGAAGTATGGTGAAAACCAAGATGGCGTAAGTTTTTCTGTATCAAGATTTGTTCTGTCAAATGTACGTCATAGCCTATCTTGAGTTTTGAAATTTTAGTACAACATAAAGGTACACAAGTATAGATACATGTTGATCGACATAATACCTTATCGACACCAATAAATTTTTTGGCCTCGGCAGCCAGGGATATTATATCTCTGTAACATTTATAACATATTGTGCTTATTAATAGGAAGTGATCTCTGATAATTAAAAAAGCTACTCTATATTGTGCAAATAGGAAATTATTTAAACCACTCAATCAAAATCTTATTCTGTCAGTATAATAAGCGACCACATACTTAACTATTACTTAACTATTCGAAACTTAATCAAACTTTATTATAAACAATTTGTTTAACGAGATTCCTTAATATTAATACTGGTAGCCCTATACGAAGCTATAAGTATTTAATAAAGGTAACTGTTTTACTTACGAAATAGGTGGGTCTATAATTATGGTACTCAAAAACTAAAGTATCCGATACTCTATATGCGTCAATCACGTTGTAGTGGCGGTAACCGATATGTTATCTGTGGCGCAATCTGCCGGTCGGTAGCGGAACTATACGCGCGCTGTCAATTCAACTTTTTTTGTGTAACGAGCATCAGCTGAGCTAAAATCAATAAAAGCCGCGGGCAAAAGCTATTCTATTTATGTATTTAAAAGGCAAATCTGATTGACTCATGTATCAACGCACAGGCCAAACCCATAAGGCTAGAAACTTGAAATATTGCACACGTATTTCTCATATGACGTAGGCATCCACTAAGGAAGGATTTTTCAAAATTCAACCTCCAAAGGGGTTTCTAAAATAGGTGTTAAAAGTTTGTGTGAAACTTCTTGGAAATATATTTCGTATGAAATGACTACAGAAAAATTAATGAATTACGTATTTCAGAGTTTTCAAAAATTGAGCCCCTAGGTGGGTAAGATAGGGGATGAAAATTTAAAACCTAATTTCACGCGGGCGAAGCCGCGG
Source organism: Phengaris alcon alcon (assembly GCA_037179445.1). NCBI lineage: Eukaryota > Metazoa > Arthropoda > Insecta > Lepidoptera > Lycaenidae > Phengaris > Phengaris alcon. The sequence goes on along the minus strand of JAYRCH010000040.1, from coordinate 1,290,071 downwards.
GTAATTAATACCAGTAATATTAATAAAACATTCGCCTGGTTTCTCGCTAAATCATATTGACATCTTTATTTTTTGCTGTGGCAACAATGACCGAATGATTATTTCGAACTGTTGGCCAGCGATCAATGCAATCAAATTAATTTCATTGTTCATGTTTCCTCATATCGTACTAAGTAACAATTTCGAGTTCTTAAAGCCTTTTGACCTTTCAATTATTATGAATGCAGTGATTAAGTCAAGAGGCTTAATCTAATAAACTATTGTATCTAAAGTCATAATTTTTAAACATTAATAAGTCTTGGACCGACTAGGCTACCAAGAAATATGAGATACTTACTCTTTGTTTTCTATGGCTTAATATTCGCCTTTTTATTCACAGAGCGAAAAGCAAAAATGGTGGGCGGTTACTTCGGGAGAAGTTAGAGAAAATTGGCCTCAACCTGCCAGCGGGGCGGCGGAAAGCCGCGAACGTAACATTGCTGACGTCATTAGTTGAAGGTTAGTTGTTCTGAGAGCCTAATAAGCGTAAGTTGACACCGAAATGAGACGGTACATGACGACGTTGCGCTGCATTTTAATGTAGCGATTCAAAATTGAACTTTATTCACTACACATTACACAAGAAGATAAACGTTTAATTGCAAGAGTTCGAATGTAAAACTGCACCGCTCGCGCTCTGCATGTATCGTCTCGTTTCGGTGTGAGCTGGCAGAATTTCACCAATGCCTGTAAGTGTTGATCGTTTGTCTCTATATCATGCCATCTCTTTCATTAACATGAAGAACGAACGAGATAACATGATAATTAATCAACGATAAACTTTAACATTGTGCAAGTGTAACATTGTAACTTTACACCGAACGATCATAATAGCATCAAGTCCTTCAAAACAAATCTAACATACATCTTCTTTAGAATAAGACTACATCTTGACACGCGATGCCGTAAACATCGTAGGGGAAGTGTAGAACATTTCAAGTATCTACCATTTGGACTTTTACTTTACACCATCACAACTCCAAGCGCCATGTTTCCAGCGGAAGCGGTGCACCTAGCAAGGGACTTCGGCTACGTATGCGAGACGGAGTTCCCGGCGCGCGCGCTGGCCGAGTACCTCGCGCGCCAGTACGCCGAGCACGACGCGCGCCGCCGCCGCGACCTGCTGCAGGCTACCAAACAGGTACATACTATGTTTGATGTTTCGGAACACTTGACGAGTCGCGTGCGCCCGCTAAGTGGAGGGCCTTATCAGACAACATGATGAATTGGGCCAACTTCTGGGTCATCATTGCTTTACATGCCAATGCAACATCAACTGCTCTACATAATATGTCAATACCGTTAACTCCATTAATGAGGGTGTTTGATATTTTTTCTGCCGCTTAAGGGCAGACCCAATGCACACAAAGCGTCATCTGGTGGCGTAAGTGGTATCAGAAACGGTCAATAAGAATTTTCGGTTCTTTTTATGTCACCAGGCGGCGCTTGGTAGCGACGATCGACGGTCCTTGTCGTGTCAAAAAGCTGTCAGATGTCACGAATTTAAAAGCTCTCATTGGCTGATGTTGTATTTGTATTTCGGGTATAGGTATATTTTTTTTCTTTATGAAATGGAAAACCGTTCCGTCCGTTTCCTGGGAAACGGACGGATCGCCAGTTGACATGCGATTACCGCCGCCCATGGACTTATTGTATGACCTGACTGTCTGACCCTTGTAGCTTCTGTAATTTATATAAATAAAAATGAATTACCGAAATGTGTGTACGCGCATAACTTTCAAACGACTGCACCAAATTGATAAATCTGTCTTTCAATAAAAAAAAATATTTTAAAAAATTAGACAAAGAAAATATGGCGGTACGAAGTTCGCCGGGTCAGTTAGTTTAGCAGGATTAATAGATTGTGTATATTTACTATTTAGATCTAAAAAAAACGAAAAGCTTCGTGACCTAGTGGGTAGACCGTTTGATTTGCACTCAAGAGAGTGCAGGTTCGATTCCCAGGTTGTGGCGTGTGCCGATCAGACTTTTTCACATCTCAAGTACATTATACGAACGCTCTAATGGTGAAGGAAAACATCGTGAGGATACCCGCACATGGTTAGCCCCAGACGTATTGACCAGTAATTCCTCTGGACTAGGCTGACTGTGTTCTGAGAATGCCGTATGTGCTTGGGCAACCATACGACATTTAAAAAACCGTCTGTCCCAGGCACTACAGTATTTCAAAAGTGGTAACTTCGCTCGGAGAATACCATATAAATCATCCAATAACGGATAAAAAAGCCTAAGATTTTTATATTTAGATCTCGGTTTTGGCATCATAAATAAAAATATTTTATATTTTTGGCGTGGCTCTCCATACATGTGAAGTGGGGATGAAAAATATTTTTTATCGTGTGTGGTATCGGCGAATAAACCTTTCCAAATTAAAGCAAAGTTTCATACATGACTTCTTTTTAAAGTCAACCATATTCGAGTAAACGGTGCCCATGTGGTTTATAAGTTAGAAACTTGTAAATTTCCGTGCTGACTGGACATGCTAAAAATTCTTTAAGAAAATAGTTTTGAGCGCAAAACTATTGGGCGTTGATAGCTTCGTAGCCCCCAACCCTAAGGAGGGTTGGGTTATACATGTTCTGACATGCTCTTGTTTAGTTCATTTCCTGCTTAGATGCGAATCTTCAGACTTGACTCCATCTCAGGTTATTTGCTGGTGACCTCTAAAAAGATTTGATTGTTATTTTTACTCTGATCTTTATCTCCAGGTGATAAAGGAGCTGATGGACCTGCTGAACCAGGACCGGTCGCCGCTGTGCAACACGCGGCCGCCGCACCTGTTGGAGCCCGCCATACAGCGCCACCTCACGCACTTCTCGCTCATCTCGCACGGCTTCGGCGGACCCGCCATTGTCGCCGCGCTCACCGCCATACAGGTAAATAAAATCATAATATCTTTATTAAACACATCAGGGACATAACACAGCCAAAAGGATAACAAACAATACGGAATTTAAAACACTAAGGCTCCGGAATCTGGCGGGCCGGGGAAAATTCAGAGCGCTGAAAATAGAACTCTGCGTTAATACAATAGAGTTGAAAATCAAAGTGTCAAGTGTCGAGATGTCCTATATGACATTGACATTTGACACGACACTTGTGTGTTCGAGTTTTCGGGAGTGAACCCCACGGGAGACGTTTCAAAGAGGTTCCATTGTCACCTATTATTCTCTACCAAACATCAGAGCGGTTTCAAAATGAACGGTCGACGACTGTTCTTTATTGTTGCGTGATGCGTGCAGATTAGCACGTAAGTAACTATCCAAAACAATATCGACCTACAGAAAAGTTTCAATGAAAGCGTCCGCAGACGCTCAATATTGTGTACATACGAGTAGACAGGATTGAATTAATTTTATTTTAAATATTGGTGTGGGGCCTTGCACAACCTTGCTGACATTGTTGCTCGAGTGGTGGTGGTCTTTGCACAATCTTGTTTTCTATTTATCATCATACAACGCATTATGTTTTCTGCAGAAAAATATTTAAGAAATAGGTTAAAAATAATTGCTAATAGAATCAGGCGTTACCTTGCGGAAATCCATAGCATACAATTTAATTAATATTATTCGAGAAATATTCCGCGAAAAAGCAGAAAACAGCCTGCAAGAAAATGTGTGAGTGCACGCATAAGCATTCGTAAAGCACCTCCTCCCACACTGCTTATGCGTACACTCAGAAACAAGATTGTACAAATACCACCACCTCACAAGCAATAATGTCAGCAAGACGGCAGAGCCCCACATCAAGATTAAAAATAAAATTAAATATTTTTCTGCAGAAAACATATTGTGTCTGTAAAACTTACGTAATAATTAAGTATAGAGGAAATTAGTCGTCTCGTTGATTCAAGCCCTATGTTTTCTTGTTACAGAATTTCCTCAACGAGTCGTTGAAACATTTAGATAAGCTGTACCCTCAGAGCGGCATGGTGTCGTCGTCCATGGACAAGACGAAGATGGACCCCGACATCAAGAAGTAACACAAGCGCTACCTCCCCCGTGTCCTCTGTGACACACATACGTTATGAGATGAACTCACACATGCAGGGTATTTGTTTAAACTGTTCACTGCCTAAATAAAAATTATTAGGTAACACGCGGCAATCTTGTTTATAAGTGTTATCCAATTTTGCCTAAAAATTACGTACGTACGTATCGTGTAAGTACCTAAAATATTAATGGTCAGTTCACACCGCAACGATACGCGACGCGGCGCTGCATTTTTAAGATAGTTATAAAAATTGAACTTTATTCGCGACACAAAAAGGTATGTATATTTTCATATGTATTATGACACTGCACATGCGCTGTGCAGCGCGCTGCAACTTGACATTCGAACTCTTGCAATGGAACTCGTGTGTATGTACAATGTGTAGATATCTTTTTGTGTACCTAATGAATAAAGTTCAATTTTGAATAGCTATCTTAAAAATAAAGGCGTGTCGAGTATTTTTTCGTTTCGATGTGAATTGACCGTTATTCAATATATTATATGTGCTATGCACAAGGTACTATCGAACAAGTTGCCGCTCGACCAGGCATTAAATGAAAATCGCTTAATAGCGCCGTTGAATCGTGCGCACGGCGCACGCACACGTACTTAAATACGTTGTTCAACCACGTCTGCAGTCGTTGTGGTCACTTTCTTTGCGTTTAAAAATTTCGATGGGTCCTAGTGCAGAGGAAAATGTTTAGAAACTGGTCGAGCAGAAACTTTATCTATATTAAACCTTCGTGACTATGTCGGAAAGTACCTAGACACATTTGTAATTCGTGCTTAACGCGGGTATTATAATACCTAAGTCTTTAGTTATACCTAAGTATAATTTTATAACTGAAAGTAAATATTTCAAGAAGTTTAAACAAATAACTGCAACCCATGAGAAAATGTATTGCGTTTTTATTTTTATGATGTTTTAGCCACATACAAATAAAGTGCAATTATAAAATACTGAATATTGTGAGAAATTTGTATATATAGCTATAAATAAATAGTATAATTACATTTTATAGTGCGTACAGCTTTTCACTCATTTTGTAGTGTCGACGATATTTTTATTGGATTTTTTTGTAACACAGTGAGCCACCGCAATAAATAGACATATCAAGTATTTAATGTACATAATTTATCAACTCAAAATCATGTTAAATGTTGTCGGTAAGTTTGTCGAAACCTCTTTAGTTTTTAATTTGTAATTAGTTATAGATTTTGCTAGTGACATTGTGAAAGTGTGCCAATTAGTTTTAATACGAACATGATTTCCTCACGTCAACTATTTATAGTGTATTTATAACGAGCGTACGTAAGTAAGAAACGAATCTCTGTCTATAAGGGCGCATACCTGCTAATTGAGTCTGCAAAAAAATTAAACAGTGCAAAGAAAAATATCTCGTAAAGCTATTTACCTATTTCGCGTCGCAGTTTGTCTAAGCCTTAAGATAAATTATTGGTATCGGCGCTCGTCAACATACCACAATAGCTATGTTAATGCGGCAACTCATTATTGTAGTGTGGGTTTATAATAGAATTTTTTTCAATGTGACGGACGTCGGGCTCGACGGGCACGCCGCCTTCGGCGTACTAGTTGTTGCTGCATTTTTCAAGTACCTACGCCAGCGGTATCTAGTCGAGCGCCGAGACCAATCGCTTATTATCTATGGCCTACACATGACAGAGAGAGGTCGTAGCGACACTTTTGTCTCTCATGTACCCAAATAGTCTACTCGACAAGTTGAAAATGGTGCCACATACAGATACTAGGTCCTAAAAATATGTGTGATACCGCCTTGGATTCGGTAAATTAATATATTAATATCTATGGACGCTTTCACACCACGTCAATCTGGTACCGTGGTAAATTTTCGAAGAACTTATGTTACGGGTGCCAGACAACGGAAATAATATATTTACTACTTTTATACTATAGTCTATACATAATACATATATTTAAGATTTTTATTATATAATACACATATTTACCTAATACACATCCATGACCCAGGAACACAGAAAACTTTTTTGTTCCCAGTGGTGGGATTCGACCTCGCGACCTCCGGCTTTAGCGCGCTAACCACTGAGCTACAGAGGTCGTCAAATTGTGCTAGAAGCTTTTATTAGCACATTAAAAATATCAAAGTTATAAAGATGACAAAGAGGGGACTTTGTTTTTCTTTAATAGTTCATAAACTATGAATATTTAAGACTAGATTCGTTTGCGCAAAAAAAAACGCAGAAACCGTTCATTTTCCCGCGTTGAAATACTTTTCAGTAGTCTACGACGTCCTTTCTCGTGGTCTATTCTATATGTATGCCTCAAAATCGGTCCAGTATAGATAGGTAGTGGAAAATTGAAAAAAATTAAAAAAGGAGAATATTTAAGTTATCGCTAAAAAAATAACTTAGATAGGTGCTCGCGCAGCGTCAAAACTCGCTCTTCAATATTCCTACACGTTTTGATTTTTTTTTATTTATTAAATATTCATAAGTTTATGAAATATTTACGAAAACCAAAGTCCCTTTTTTATCGTCTATAATATTGTTTATAACTTTTGCAATTTTTAATGTCATTTTTAATTAATGACATTCAAAATTGCAAAACTTATAGAGCCCTTTAGCCTTAAGCATCGCTATGTCACTTAGCAATGCTGAGTCAAATCCGATATTTACGTTGGTTACGACTTACGTACGTTGGCTAAAGGCCATAATTAAGCAGCAATAAGCATCGCTGTCACTGAAGTCAGCGATGGCAACTTGGCTAATGGTCCTGTGCCATCGCTAATTATGCTGGCGAAGTTAGAAATCAAAAATGTATGCTATAGACGTATCCGCGCTATTTCACTAACGAACGTTAATTATGTCAATTCCATTTATTTTTAATTTCGAAGATCGACATTGGCGTGTTGGCTTAGCCAATTGGCTTAGCTTAGTATCTCTATTTGTCACCATTCAACTTGTCGAGTAGACTAAAAGCGCTCTACTCATCATTCAAGTTACTGGGAAGGTTAATAGTCAATTTGCCTACTATTGACGGTCATCACTCATCACTTTTGTTGACCTTGCCGTTGGACCTACAATATCGGATTGGTTAGGTTGGGCTTATTACGAGTACGAGCACGAGTAGCGTGACCACCGTAGCAATGGTTTCTTTCTACGGAAGAATAGACAGACTGACAGACTGTTATATTGTCCATACAAGCATCTTGTAGCATAGTATGTCTATTGATCTATTCTTGTATAGACAAAACACTGTTCTACGGTGGTCATGCTACGCGTGTTGGTAATGGTTTCAAGTTTGTAAAGGAAAAAGAAACAGTTGCAAAAAAAAAGTCATTTAATTCTTATTGCTTATAATATAAAAAAAATTGTTAAACTACTTTATTTTTTCTGTATAATTAAAAATAACACAGAAAGCTTTCATCATTTAGAACAGAAATAAATTGTCGCAGCTCATGGATAACATTTTTGGAGTTAGGACATACTTGGACTTACCTAATACCCTGATTATTGTCAGTTGTGAGCTAACAAACTTAGCCCCAGTGTATTATTAAAGCGCCAAACTTAAACACCTGTCTTTTTACAAACAATTTTAATTTTTAAATTATTATAAACGTTTTATGTAAATATGTATGTCCATAAAATAATTAAAATATGAATAAAATATAAACTTGACTTGTTATTTATTTATTTTATTGCAAATTGATAGCGTCAGAATTCGCGTATATAATTAATTAATTTCGTAGTTTTTATAAAAGTCAACAAAATTATTATGATTGTGTATTGAGTATCCGAATAAACTAGTAAACGAATTGAGTATCGGTACGATAATCAATTCATTACTAAGTACGAATGCCACAAAAAATAGTATATACTTTTTTATATAGTATATGGCGACTAGCTTGAAACTATTGCCAGTGTCAGGTGTTAAAGGTAAGGAAACTAATCGCGGTAAAATATTATGTGATAGGAACAACATGGAATCAAGGGACGGAAATTTTAATAAGGACACCACCAGGAAAATAATATCATGAAATATATAAATTATTACGTATTATAATACAAAAATTTAATAAAATACTTATTTACAAACTTAATTCATTGATAATTATAAATTCTCTTAAAACACTGAAATATTTTACAGGATTATATATCATACAAGTAGGAAAGGGAACATGAAGGAAGCGCAAAGAGGATAAAAACGAAATATGATCACGTAAAGGACACGAGAAAAATATGTGAGCTTATAGTTCCCGTATCCTCCCCGCAATCACACGCATCATTATTTAAAACGCCAATTCTCGTTAAATGACTAGGAATACACATAATATGTCACAATTGCATTCTTATTATCGACGAAATTACAAGTTTGGAACTGTTGATTTTATTAAACCAAGACTTTTTTTGGTATTATAGGCTGCAATTTGTACATACGATTACTCTTATGTTGTCCAGTAAACTCCCAATAGTTATTCCAGTCATCGTATAAATAAATTGTCGGTAAATTTATGTCGTAAGGATAGATTTTAAATGGATGAGTCAAAATCAAAATCAAAATCAAAAAAAAAATTATTCAAAATTGGTATTTTTAAATACTCTTTTTGAACGTCGATACTACGTGATACCTACCACCGGTTCGGGAACTAACCCAGCGAGAAGAGCCGGCAAGAAACTCGTCTGGGGCCATCTTTTACCAAAAAGATGGAAAATTATTCTTTTAAAATCAAAATTATTACAATGTTTACTTATGTCTATGTAACAAATAATAAGATAAGATAAGGAGCCACCTTATTACCAAGGTGTGCCGTCTTGAATGAAGTCATTAATTTTATAATACGCTTTGGCACACAAACGTTCTTTAACTACTTTTTTAAACTTATTAATGGGAAGGTTTTGAACCTTTTCTGGGATTATATTGTATAAGCGTATACATTGGCCTTTAAAGGATTTACTAACTTTGCTTAGTCTGAACACTGGCATATCTAACTTGTTCTTATTTCTAGTGTTTACACAATGATTATCACATTTCTTTTTGAAGTTGTTTAGATTCTTACTTACATATAACACATTTTCCAAAATGTATTGAGATGCGACGGTCAGAACTTTTATTTCTTTAAACTTTTCCCTTAGAGACGTCGACATCTTATAAATAGAACGTATAGTACGTTTCTGCAGCACAAATATTGTATTAATGTCCGCAGCGTTTCCCCACAAGAGGATGCCGTACGACATTATGCTATGAAAATAGCTAAAGTCACCACTTGTGACTGACTCACATAGTGTCACCACTCTGCACTGCATCCTTAGCTATATAATTATATCATCGGCCTTTTCATTGCCTAAAATTCTTGAATGGCTAGAAACCCAAGAAAATTCTACAGTATATTCCTTTTTATCACATTTGTATAGTTTATAAGTTTACGAAAGCTTACATGATATAGACTTTTTATAGAAAGGATATGACTCTTATACGGAATTTAATTGATTTAGTTTTTCTAATAATAGATGGAATTTGTACTGTTTTAAACGAAAAACAAATATATCAGATAAATATTGTCTTCTGAGACTTAAAGGACATTCTATCTTTTACGACATTAATAGGACTCGACTTCATAGCACCACTTACTATTCGAAGAGCTTTGGATTGAATTTTATCTAATTTTTAATAACACTTAAGTGATCACCTACTAATAAAAATACACCATAGAGTAAGGCGCTTCTAATTATAGCATTATAAATAAGCTTTAAACAGAATTGATGAGCTCCCCACCAAACTCCCGCAAGACATCTCAACATATTCAAAGTACGTTCACACTTAAAAATTACATATTCAATATGTGGATTTCCGTTCAATCTTTTATCCAAAATGTATCCTAAAAAGTTTCCATGGTTTTTAACCAGAATAGATTTATTATTATGGATGATACAAGGGCGGCACTGAAAATTTCGGGAATTAAGGAAGTGACACAACATTACTATTTAAAAATGTATTTATTGCTTTTCGAAGTATTCTCCGCGAAATTTGACACATTTTTCCATACGATGGAACCAATCATTGAAGCAACCATTCCATTCGGAAGTTGGGGTCTCCAAAATGGCCGTTTTGTAGGCGTCCACAGCTTCTTCAGGTGATGAAAATCTCTGACCACGCAATTTATTCTTTATTTTAGGGAAAGTATAGAAATCATTCGGGCTTAGGTCGGGGCTGTACGGCGGATGGTCTAATAATTCTATGATTTCTTGCTCTAAAAACTCTTTTGTTCTGTGCGCGGTGTGAGAACTCGCATTGTCGTGATGGAGGATGATGCGGCGGTTGCAGTTCTCTTTACGGAGTTCAGAAACGACCTGTGGCAAACAAATGTTAGCATACCATTCTGCATTAACCGTTCTTTGTCCCTCAAGAGGAATAGTCGCAACATGGCCGGTTTTGGAGACAAACGTGGCCACCATTTTTTTTGCAACACTCCGTGAACGAACAATTTTTGTTGGCCTTAACTCATTTTCGAACACCCAAACTCGTGACTGGTTTTTTGTTACGGGTTCGTACGCGTATATTCAGGATTCGTCACCTGATACGATGTTGTATACAGCATTTGAGGATCCTGCGTGGAATCTTTCGAGAGTTCTGATGCACCAAGTAACGCGAGCCGCTTTTTGCTCTTCACAGAGCAAATGCGGTATCCATCGGGAAAACAACTTTTTTACACCTAATTGTTCATGCAAGATTATTTGTATTTGACTCATGCCAATGTCTAAAGTTGCCTGAATTTCGCGGTATGTCACATGTCGATCTTCCTCACTCAGCTTACGCACAGCATCAACGTTTTCTTGGGTGACTGCAGTTTTTGGACGACCTTGACGGGGATCATCACTGAGCTTGACACGTCCACGTTGAAATTCAGCAAACCAGCGATAAATTGTGGTTCTGGATGGGGCTTCATCACCAAATGCAGAAATCATCCGGTCAACACACTGTTTTTGTGTTAAACCACTTCGAAAGTCATAATAAATCATCGCTCTAAAATTTTCTCGAGTCAATTCCATTTTCTCAACGACTAAACAAGTTTGACAAGACCGAGAATCTTTTTTTAAATAAATAAACGGTATTCGATTTTTAAAACCAAGGAGTTTTAAATTAAAAAGATTTTAATATGACAGGAACAGTGGAAATATTGCACATTAGTGCAAGTTAATTTATCGCCAGATAAATAAAATACATCGGCAAATTTTGCACATATTTGTTCTATGGAAAGTTGCTCTTCTTCATTTAAATAATCAAGCTTCAACATCGAAAATAATGTTTTAATACGCTCAACAGATGTATCAGAGTCGTAAAAATGACAATAATTATAATCATCTAATCTATGAATTATCAATATCAGATATACATAGTTAAATCAACCTCTTCGTACTAACGTACGTAATACGAATTGGAATTTTTCTATTTTTGGGCGTAGTTACAATACTCGTCATAAAAATACCATCCTTTAATTGCTTTGGCATCACTACACAATCATTATTCACTTTAACAGGAATATACTTTATCATTTCGCAACGCGGCGATATTGTCATAGAGTAAGTATACTCATAGAACCGTAAGGGCATACATACCCCTTTATTATTACTTAAATTCAAACTAATAGTATTATTACCGTAATTAATTATACCCGAGTATTTCTTAAGAAAATCCTGTCCTAAAATATGTAAATATGTAAAACGTATGTCTAAAATTATAATTATTATACTCCAAATCTAAATAAACAAAAGCTTCAGCATTTAAACTACCTCCTATACCATTGACACTAACGTCACAATTATAATATTGTATAATTATTATTATATTGTCTTAAGTATTCTAACTTAATTGCAGATAAAGAGGCCCCTGTATCAACTAACCATTCTAAATTACTACTTCCTACTCCTAATTTAACATAATTAATACTATCGCAAGTCAAAATCTGAGTAGTATTAGATTTTTTAACGGGGAATCGAAATTTGACCTATTCTCCGTAAAATAATTCATTGGCAATTGAAATATTATGCCTTTTATTATGATTATCAGCTCTATATTGCGAGCTCCGACCGCGATTTTGCAGACCATACTTTCCACGACAATATGACGAATGTGATCTGTTACTGTTATTAACTGAATAATTTCTAGACATTTTTATTAAAGTTAAAATTATTATTTGTGTTAGGTCTAGAAAAATAATTGTGGACACGATTTTGAAAACGGTTATAATTATTATTTCTACCTCTATACGAATTATAGCTTCTGGACTGCGAGTAAGAGGCAACGTGTTCAGGTCGAGAGCTAGTCTCATCCTCAGCTGCACGTATAGCATCCTTCAACTGAGTAAAATTTCGGGCTGTAATAATAGTCCCTAAACGCTGACTTTGCAAACCTTCCGCAAAACGCTTTATAGCATTTTTCTCATTTACTGGCCGCAGTACCTTGTACGCAGCAGGGTCATCGTTAGCTTGCGAAATATCGTTGCCAAAATCTTTAATTGACTTGTTCCTTTGCCTAGCACTTTGCAATTGAGCTTGTAAATAAGTGTCCGATTTAATGGTCAATAAACTAGTACGCATATCTTTTAGTAAAGAATTTATATCAGTTGTTACTGTTTTTAACCTCAATTTAGCGCTATCATAAATCCGCGTTTTTAATATAAAATTAATAAGCAACTGCTTACCATCATCAGCAATTATCGAAATATATAATTCTATAGCATCTATAAGGTTCCGAGTGACAGACTCGTCACCGTTCATTTTCGGTAGTAGGCTTACCGCCGTCTACAAACAAAAATTTTCTGATATTTTGTCAGGTGTCTTACAACTTAAAATCTTATAATAAACTTTTCTTATATTAATGCAAATACCTAAAATTTCCTTAGAGACAGTCGGAGGAAAACTTTGTACAAATTCTTCAAATTTAGTAGTAAGCAAATTATCTTGATTTATTTTTAATTCATAACTAGGTCCCGTACGTGTTTTTGGTCCTAATTTGCAAATATATTCCTTAATCCCATTTAATGTAATGGATATTTCTACTATATTTTCCTCCATTTAACATACTTAATCTATTTTTAATTTTATTTCTAATTTAAACATTTAATATTACTATTATAATAATCCCATCGATATCTATTAACGACTTAAACTTAGATAAAAACAAACATTTTATTTATTATTCCCTCACACAAAAAAAAATCTAAAGAACATAAAATTAATTATTATATTATATTGCAAAATCATTGCGGAACCCTAATCACGCGTTTCCTTAGAATTGAAAAATCATATTTATTATGACGCTCCGGGCGAGATCATGCGCACATATTACGAACACTTTTAATTACTGAGTTATAACTATTCATCATCCTCACGACACTAACCACTCACTTGACTTTCGAAGCTGTAGACTACAAAGACGAATCCGCTGAGAGGGCAGGGTTTCGGTCTCCTTGTACTAGCCGACGGACTGTCTGCTTCCTCATCTCCTCACGCATCCAGCTGCGGTGGCATTTGCGGTACAAATATGTACCAGCAATACGAAATGCCAAAAATATAAGTCATAAGAGAACGCTCATAACCACGTTGTTAGACTTTAAGGTCTCATGGTCCTGATCCAAATGCGAATTTTTGCTTCCACCAGTGCGGTCCATAGCGGTCTGGGCTATGACCTCCTCTTTGCTTTGGGGTTTGCACATTTCCTCTTTGAACTATCAACGATAAAGATACGTCTCACCCAACTGGAACAGCAGCTCGTAGGCAGGCAATTCACGTCGACACGAAGCACGTGGCAGGTAGCAGTGGCCGAGGCAGGGTCGCCATGAGGTGTTAGGTGGGAAGTCAATTAGACTTAAGATGTGATCATACTTTATTGAGGTCTAAAACAGACAGTCATTACCAACTAAAAAATGAACTTATAGGTAAAACTACAATCTAGCTTACTCTACATTAATATTATATTACTATAGTAATAAATAAATAAATAAATATCTACGGACGCTTGACACCACGTCAATCTGGCCCCGTGCTAAGTATCCGAAGAACTTGTGTTACAGGTACCAGAAAACGGGAAGTATATTTAATACTTTTATACTATACATATATTTAAGATTTTTATTATATTATACACATATTTAATACACATCCATAACCCAGGAACACAGAACAACTTTTTGTTCCTTCGGCGGGATTCGAACCCGCGACCCCCGGCTTGTGCACCAACGCGCTGAACCACTGAGCCACAGAGGTCGTCAACATAACTTATATTAACATAACGTTATGTATGTAACATAACTTACATACATAACTCATATGAAGGAACTTACACACTACAGACAATATAAGGGTATGCATCGGTAGCAGTGTACATACGAGCCTTATGCAAATCAACAGTTTCAGAAACATTGTTCTTAGCATTGGGCAAATTTTCTGTAAATATATCTTGTTTAAATGTAGTCTTAGGCCGTTTGCGGCTCCCAATCATCTCATTTTCATATTCCATATTATTATCAATGGTTATATTCAAACCTACATCAGGACCGGGCCCTGACCCGGCCCCGACATGAGGTCGGGCGGTTCGTTCATCGAACTGCCCTATGAGTGAGTTTAATATAATTATACTATACAAAGAACATACTTACTATAATATAAAAAGAAAACTTACCAAATATGTATATACAGCTAACTACACTAAAATTAATTATAAACGTAATAAACTATATAAATACTTATTTATTTACAATATTAACCCTCCTGATCGTAATTTAATTATTTTTAAAAATAATTTTCCGAGAAAACACCCGCATGTTCCGAAGTTTCCCGCACTTTTTTCAAAAATAGTCCTTTTTTATATCATAAGCTGAGTGTTTTTTTTTTAATTAGTTTCGAGAGATGTCCTCAAAGGGAGAGAGCATTTGTGTCAAAGTTCAAGTATTTGAAAGTTAGAAAATCTTTAAAAAATCATTAATTTAGGTCGGGGGCGACGCACGGAGCGCCGACGCCGCGCCGCCCCACTCGCACCCATCGTTTAGCGACATACTCACTGTCCAGCCTACAAATCCAGCGCTGGTACTTACGGCCATCATTAGTGGCAATAGTGTCAATTATTTTTATATTATTATTTAATTTTTGTCTACAAGTCCGCACCAATTTGCAGGCCCTTTTTTAACCGACTTCCAAAAAAGGAGGCGGTTATACGTTCAGTTGTTAATATTATATTTTTTTTTTTGTGTATTCAACGGTAACTCCGCCGTCTGTTGACCGATTTTCAAAATTATTTTTTGTTGTAAAGGGAATAATCCGGTTGGTATAGTCCGAAGTTGGTCCCGTTGTCAGCAAAGTGATGAAGATAAACGACTTCAAAATAATGAAGATTGTGTAGAGAAATAGTTCAAATTTTTTCCGAATTTAAAAGGGGACATGGTGCCTAAAAGTTTTTTTTGTCTATTAGATGTTAGACAACATGATAATAAACAATCTAGAAACCATTTTCGTATATTTTAAAAAATAACGAAGATACAAACAATTTAAATTAACAATATGAAAGAGAGCGATATATCGGCCTGTGACGTCACGAGTTGCAAGTTGCTAGCTTGCTACCGCCATACATTTTGTAATGACAAGCGTATGGCGGGCCCTACGATTGATAGTTTCGAACAACTATCTTTTTATAAACTGTCCGACAAACTAGAAAAAAAAAGTGTCAAATTGGCAATGACATTTCAATGTCTCTTGTCGAACTTTCATGTTTCGGATTACCGCGGTTTTCAAATGCTTAGATCTATGTTTTATATTTTATCCATAAATCATAATGGATATTAGTTACGTAGATGAACAAAGTAGATGTTGTTTTAAAGTTCCACACAAAATTTATGGAAATTTAAATATCAGACACAGTGCAACAAGTGCACTCACAGTGTTGTGGAATGTTTACCAAATATTCGTTTACGACGACTTAACATTTGAAAGTCCTAAAGTAGTTATTCCTGAATTCAACATTTCTAATGTAATCGTATGTGCTAATTACCTCATTTGTCTAGATGACAACGGTAATATTCATTTAACCCCCATGAAATTCAAACACTCAGCGCAAAAGCGATTGAAAAGTAATTTTCAACCCAGAGAACAAGGTGTTAAATGTATTGAAAACTTTTATGAAAATACTATTTGTTTAAAATATACATCTAATAACTTTTACTTATCTGTGCACAAAGTAAGTACTGATTTTATATTAGATACCAAACATAAAATAATTTTTGATAATAATTTATCATTATCAAAGCCAGAAGCTAAAAATTGGATTTTCC
Organism: Phengaris alcon alcon; assembly: GCA_037179445.1. NCBI lineage: Eukaryota > Metazoa > Arthropoda > Insecta > Lepidoptera > Lycaenidae > Phengaris > Phengaris alcon. The sequence continues at coordinate 1,273,698 of JAYRCH010000040.1, read as the reverse complement.
ATACTTACTCTATAACTTCTTCAGAATATGATCAAGTAAAAGATTATTATCAACAAAAAGAAACCTGGAAGGACCATGTCATAATTATTTTTAGCTCAGATAGAAAAAATGTTTTCAGTATTTTATACAGTAGCAAAACTGGTAGTGAACATTTGTTACCTATCAAACTATATACATGTCCATCAGAGGTAGCAGATGCTTATGTCCTCAAAACAACTAACATCCATGTTATATTAAGTCTGGCTATTGGAACTTTAATCAAAATTTCACTCAACCATTTAAAAAATGATATTAAAGTTGTCCATTTAAATACTTCCATATATAAATTATTTTCCAATAAAGACTGTATGATCTACACTGATGGTAATACTATGTGGAAGTCAGAGGAAACATTTACAGAATCTATTAAATTAAAAAAATGTTTACTTGCACAAGTTAAAGACTTTGTTATAATAAGAGATAAACTGTTATGTACAACATTCAACCATTTAATATATTTGCTTCCTATAAATGATGAGATGTTTCAAGAATTACCTGAGGATAAGTATTGTCCTGCCAGTCAAGTGCTTAGTAATAATGATTGTCTCACAAAAATTATGAGGGAAGTTACAACGAGTAATGAAATAGTAAAGAAAATCAAAGAGGAGGAAAGATATTTAACAATATTATCTCTGTCTAACAGATATGACATACTAGATGATGTGATTCATTACAATGTAACTGTTTTTGATACTTTTGATGAAATACCAAAAGAAGATTTAACATTAGTTGAAAATATTCAGGATTACTACAGTAAGGATACATTTTGTTTTCTAATAAGTATTAACTTAAAGCCTCTTGTTCATAAGTTCACTGATTTACTATCGAGCATGTTCGGCAGTTTGATGATACATTTGACCATAAAGTCATGCCCCACAAGATGCATTAAAACCTTAAGCATTAATTTTGAAGGACAGTTGAAAAAAGTAAACTTAGCAGTGCCTGTTTTCACCAAGAAAACTGATTTAAACAGAATATCTGTTGAATTAAAATTAATCACAAGTGTTACTGAAGTATTTTACACAACTCAAAATACATGGACAGTTCTACACAGTAAGAGATGTAATTTGAACTCTGAACACTTTATCAGGACAAAACAGGCAATGGCAGCAAACCAAGTTTATTCTACAGCTGATGAGGAATTAGTTGACCCAATATATCAATCTGCTGTCTGCCATTTTGGGCACTTGTATAAATTTAGCAGGAATACAAGAAAAAATACTGAGTGGTTGCTATACGCAAAATTAACAGAAAATTTTCAAGAAGTCTTTAATAACGGAACTTACTTACGTGCACATTTCAGTACAAGAAAAGCTGATATTTTATTGAAACAAATTACTTCAGATGAATTTTTAAAATCTAAGAGTGAAGTTGCATTTGAAATTGGAAATGACAAAGTTATTTTAGAAATAATAAACGATGGATTTACTAAACCTATGCTTAAAGTGCGATGCACTAATTTTGAAAAAGCACATCACATTAGAAACTTTTTGTCTCAACTGGTAAATAACAATTTTACTGAGTTTGAACCAGGCAAGGAATTTGTTGACCATGGGCTATATTCTACAATAGAGGTAAAAACTGTTTGCTGTTATCGACATGTTACGTAAACAATTTGCCTATAATTTATGTTTAACATAAACCTAATCTTAATTTTCATTGCAGAAGTTCCAAAGAACTATTCAGGAAACAATCAATAGGCCTTATTCCATTCTGGAATTCATAAAAATGCTTGAGAAATACCAAAAGAGTATTATAGGAAAATTAAGAATTTAGCTGGATGCTTGGGGACTACATGCATCAGGAATCACTTTGGGCCGGGAAAATTTAGTTTTCGGCACGCCATCGACTATACGCGGTCGGTTTGATCCAGAGAAAATTTACTCAGTTGTCCTGTACGCTTGCGCCATTATCAATGTATTTTATTTATTTAAAGATTGCACTGTATAGCTACTTTGGTGTTTCAAATGAAAATGCATTTTAGTTAAAGTTCTGTGTTTAACTGTAATCATTAATGATATGTAATTGGACCCCAAAATAGTTTTTTTTTATTTTATTTTCCAGAAGCATCTGCAACAAACATATTATTCTGTTATCATGTCATCAGCTCAAAATAATTTTCCTAAAGAGTTTTTAGCAGGATTTATCAGCATGGAAACTTACAAGTTTATCGCTTATAGTTTAGAAATGCCAGGGGTGACCAACTTATAAACAACTTTGGGAGGCCGATAATCTCGAAAATTTGTAAAAAAGTCAATGTATGAAACCCTGCCTTCATTTTAAAATACCTATTCAACGATACCCCACACAATGGATTTGAATGAAAAAATATTTTTCATCCCCACTTCACATGTATTGAAAGCCACCACTAAAATATAAAATCATTATTATTTCATGCATAATCCGAGATCTGTACACGATCTACAACTATACCAAATTTCATCACTTATATTCATAATTACAGAAGCTAGAAGTGCGGACAGACAGACGGACGGACAGAGCGAAACTATAAGGGTTCCTTATGTACTACGGAACCCTAAAAACACCTACATTTGCGTAATGTATAAGTACTAGGTAAGGTAGGTATTATAAAACCAATACTATTTATGAATAATCCTAACTACTACTATTATAAATCCTGCTACTATTATAAATGCGAAATTTATGAGGATGGGTGGACGTTTGTTGTTACCTTTCAGGCTAAAACTACTGAACGGATTTTGATGATTAGTAGTAGTTTAGGCTCTGGATTAAAACAGTTACATTTTATCCCGATAAAGTACAGTGTTCCCGTGGGATACTGTATTTACGCAGGCCGCGGGCAAAAGCTAGTGCGTTATGAATTCCAACAATCGGATTAAAAATTTTAAGTGAACAAAGAGGCTTTATAAGGCGGTATTATAAGGAGTTCAGACCTTAATTTACGATTTATATATTAATATCTACCTACTCAAGTACCCACAACAGTTTTAGTATTATTATGTTGAAAGAAATAATGGTGACAATTTGTAAAGATAGATTTAAAAGGAATATAATTATTCTTGCGAACAAAAGATAAGTTGGCGACTGCACATGAGTACCTATACCGTATTACTGAATTTGGCAGCGAATTAGTATGTTGGCGACTAAATTACTAAACTGGCGAAAGCACTAGGTGACAAAAAATACAACAATCGGCAGATAACTAGTGGCGAAATTTAATCCAAATTGGCGCCGAAATTTATAAGTTGGCGACTTATTTTCCGAGTTGGTTTATACGATGTAAGCAGCTATAAAACCAGATTGGGTTGATAAATTAATAACTGCTAAAAATTCAATTTGCAGGCTACGGAAAATCGTATTTTTGGATACTGTTGGAGTTTGTTTTCCTTTGGTATGGATGTCGTTTTCACGATTTTTGGGGGCGCAGAATACCTTATAATACAAATTAAATCCATTTTGAAATTCCAAAATGACGTAATTGTTTTTCATTAAAATTAATATGGGTGTCCTTTTATAGGTTTCTGGGGGTGCTAATTATAAAATTGTCTTCCAATTTCAATTTTCAAAATGGAGAATTTTCATTCTTCGTAAAAATGACATGAGTACTAATTTAAAAGTTGTTGCGGATGCTGATGAGATTGATGGTTATTAATACCAGCATAAGTAGTTCCAGCTATGTAAGCTATAGACATTTTTGGAAATTCAGGATTTTCAAAACAAAAACTCTTATAATGAAAATACGTGGTTACGGGGTTACTTGGGGGGAGGAAATTTTCATTATTTTTTCAGTAGGATTACCTGTTCTCGAGATAAAATCAATTGTAGAAAAAAAATATGGTAATGCTCTAACTTTGAGATACGAGCGATGTAAGCTACAGAAATGATGGAAAATTTAGGATTTTCAAATTTCTTTTTCCCCATCATGAAGAAAATATGTCGTTGCGGGGTTACCAAGGGATAGGAAATTTTCATTATTTTTTCAGTAGGACGCACCATTTTTGAGATAGAAGAATTTAACAGAAATTAAAATATATCCGCCATTTTGAAATTTCTAAATATTTTTTTTATAATTAACATCCCCTAAACCTATAAAAGGACACCCATATTAATTTTTATAAAATGAAGTATGTCCGCCATCTTGGTATTTCAAAATGAATGTCATTTTCGTATCCAGCACTCCTAAAAACCACGAAGACGACACCCGTATTAGTTTTACAGAAAAATAAATATTCGCTATTTTAAAATTTCAAAATGAATGAATTTTTGTAATCAGTGACTCCAGAAACCTAGAAAAGGACACCTATATCCATTTTTTTAATGTCTACTATCTTGGAAATTCAAAATGGATGACTTTTTTGTAATCAGCACACCCAGAAACCTACAAAAGGACATCCATACTAATTTTTATAAAATGAAGTATGTCCGCCATCTTGGAATTTCAAAATGAATGTCATTTTTTTATCCAGCCCCCCCAAGAACCTGGTAAACGACACCCATATCAACTTTACGAAAAATAAATATCCGCCATTTTTAATTTCAAAATAAATCTACACAATATCTACACCCCCCGAAACCAAGAAAAATATAAAATGGGAATTTTGTACGCTCCTTTACGTTTTTTTTTATTTGCTGCTTATTATGTTTTTTGAATTACCTACATCAGAGAAAATATATATGCCTATTCTTAAATTAAATGTGTACTCTCCAATTGTCGCCAAGATGGTTATTTGTTCGCTAAAATAATATCTGTCTGCCAGTTAGGAATATTCAGTGAAAGAAACTGATATTAATTAGTCACGAGATTTGAAATTTATTGTTCTTTATTGGTAATTTCCAACTTGGTAATTTAGTATTCAATATTCGGTTTTTTCACACCCAAAATTCGATTGTTTTGTCGCAAGTTTAAATACATGTCGATTTAAAATACTACTTACCTTTGTTCGTCTCTCGGCAATGAAAAAAATGTCATTTTTTTATTGGATTTTTTATTTTGATAGCCATTCACTTCACAATAACGTGTCATTTCGACTCGTAATCGCGGAAAACTTCAGTAGTATTACTTATCATCTATGGCGAAAAACGTGCGGTGCAAGTGCTCTGGCGGGCATGGAGAATAGAATTAAGGAGTACCATCTCCATAGGTACATGAAGTGTCCGTAAAATAGCGTTAAATAGGGGGCGCTACAGACGCAACGGGAGTAGAGCGGCAAAATTTAAACGTATAATTAAATCTTAACATCTTCGGTTTTATATATAAAAATATTTTCGACTATACGAGTAATTAGAATTTTCATGATTTACTGAATTAACTACTTTTAATCTACTAGTCGTCAAAAATTTTAAATAACTAAACTACTCACTTTACTCATCTCTTATTGCTAACTTCATATCACACACCCTTGCCACTCTAGCGCCATTATGGCCAGTTTTGGAACTATTCTTTAATTACATTTGTCGGACACTTTTTAGCTTTTCTGCCTTAGATGGTACTCCTTACCTCTATTCTCCATGCTGGCGGGCGTTCGACGGCCAATTGTCAATTATTGTATCTAGCGAGATACGCTGAGCGGTAGGCAAATAACGCGTGTCCTTGAGCGAGTGACGAACGCCTGCACTTGTGCCGAAAAACGGTTTAAAAAAATCAGAACGTGTGCTGATTGCATCTGCCAATTTTTCCATAATGATCGCCCCAGACGATTGAAAGACCAATTGAATCCAAGTGAGTCTGGAACTGTTTTTCTGTTGCCGAGCCATAGTTTTGATTAATGTTTTTTAAATATAAAAAGTTATATAGAACAACACTCTCTGACTGAAGGAGTAAGAAACCTTAGAATTGAAACCTTAGAATTAAAACCTTTCAACCTCTGTGACACATTCTGTAGTTATACAGTTGCATATTCTTGAATTTGAAAGAAAAAAAAATTAAATGTATTAAAATCTATATTTTAGACCATTCGCCTCAACAGTTCGTTGATCTTGTCTTCACGGTTGCCAAAATCACCACCGTCCACATAGTGGATGGTCTTCTTGCGCCAGCCTCCGGTGGGGTTGTTTAGTTTGAATGGCCACAGGAAGTTGCTGGCGTACTGTAAAACAAACAAAATTAATAACACTAAATATTTCTTACCTGCTGAGCTAAAATCTAAGCTAATTTGTTTTTTTTTTTTAATTACGATTGGTCATATGATGTTCTATGTAAGTATTTTCTATAATGACTTTTGCAACTTTTTTAGTACATAAATTTTAAACTTTTTACATTGGAATTTTTGAAATTTGTTATATTTTCATCTAACAAAATTTAGGAACTTCTATTGATCCAGGTCATGATTTAGTTCATGAATAAGTAACAGATGTAACCCTGGGGGAGATTGAATTCAAAAGTAGCATATTAACTACTTAAATAAATAATCATCAATTACCTTGAATTTGTCTCCAACAGTGAAGATCTCGTGAATGAGGTCTTCAATACAGATGATGTTAGTCTTGCCAAGCTTCTCCTCAATGGTCTTGTTTGATTGAATTGGTACTCTCTGACCATTCATCTTAGCGAAACCGCGTTTATAGATAAGCTGAAATAACATTATTTATGATAAATGGTGATAAAAACACAAATAGCACACACAAACACAAGAGCAAAATACAACTTACATAATCTAAAAGGTGTATTGGTTTGAGTCAATGGGTTATGAATCTAATAACTACAAATACAGATACATGATAAAATATTAAAATAATAACTTTGAAAACATTAAATTGAAAGACAGTCTCATCAATTAAGTGTGTAAGTTATTTTCAAACTTGTATAATATATAGGAATTACCTCTCGCACACTCTTAAGGTTAGGATATCCCCATGTGATATAGGGCTCGGCAATACGGAGCATGTTGATGGTAGCCTTGTTCAGCTTGATGAAGACACCATTATTGATTTGACGCAGTCTGAACAGCTGCAGTACTTTGCGGACCTAAAACGAAAAAAAAAAAACAATGTAAAATCAAAAGGAAAAAAAAAGTGGAGTGATTTAGAAATGTATAATATATTATATAGCATTTCATTAAAAATCAATGTACTGTAACATTTAATTTACTGAACATTCTCATCTACACTCTTTTTGCTGTTGTTGGCAACTCCTATTAAGGCTGCCATGCTTATTATAAACAACGCAATTGACATTTTGGACGAAATTGAGTTAAATGTATATTCGGAATTGGAAAATGAGACCTACCAGGATCAATCACTCAATTTCTAATATCTTCTATAGTTTTAATTATTTTGTTAAGTATAAACAGCTAATATTGATCCGTTCCAAATAATTTTTTTTTGTTTGATACCTTTAAATGTGAACTTTAAAACAAAAATGTTTAGAATATTCCTGTTAGTTTCATAGAGACAACAAAATAAAAGAAAAAAAAGACAGATTTTTAAGGGCTAACTTAATTATATATATTGTAATGTACTTTTTAAAGAAAAAGAATACAATGATTATTATTATTAATAGTGCATAACTTATAGAAATCTGAATAATAAGGTTATTAGCTTACCTTGGGTGATACCTGGTTGATACCACGAATACGGATGACAAAAGCGAGCTTAGCCTCACCGGGAACATAGTAGTTGCCACGGTTGCGTGCCTAGAAATAAAAAAAATTGTTATTGTAGAATGTAAAGTATTAATAAATACCTACATGTTAAGTCAAGAAAAAAATATTTGTTAAAACCATTATCCTTACTTGTCTGACTAGCCTAATTTCATCACGTTCCTTGATGCGGTATTCCTTAACATATTGTTCAGCCCTCTTGAAGATTTCTTTCCTCTTCTTGACAGCTGCTGAACGCCTTTTGATAGTAACCTACAACAAACCTTTGAGTTAGAAGAGTTCCATTTTAAAGATGGACTACAAATTACTATATGAATATCAGATAAATAATGAAACATCACATTCATCAGATGAACTATGCCTTTTTAATATGCTATCATCATAAACAAAAATATCATATTAATAGTAGAATGTCTATTAGCGAAAAATTAGTAAACTTTTTAAACTAGTCTAATTGAGACAATCTTATTTTTTTTCAGATTGCAAAAGGTTAGTTGACAATTAGACAACATGGAATTTCAGCTGTTGTTACCTGGATGCGGCGAGCACGGAGAGCCTCCCTACGTTTGCGGTGCTTGAGCACTGACTCTGGGACAGCAGGCAGCTTCTTGCTGTCCTCCTTACCCTTCACAATTTTCTTCTCGGCCGGAGCCTTTTTGTCTGTTGTCGCGACCATTGTGCTAAAATAAAAAAAACACTTAGTAAAAAAGAACATTCAACTGTAAAAATCTTACCAAGGTTATGCCAATGTTTGCTTCTGAAATACCTACAAATTTTGAAAAGAAAAAATGAAGGACTTTCAAAAATAAGAACAGCAGATAAAATTACAGCAATTATATATTATTTATACTTCGTAATGTAATCGCTACGATTACAAATTGTGGTATACAAATTGTTTTTATAGTATTTTGACATCAACATGATGCATGGAGCCATGAAAATTTAGGTTAGGTAAATTTAATCACAAAATTTATAATTTGTGTAAATCGGTTTCGCATTGTTGTTTTTAAATTAAACGAAATGCAATTGTAGACACAAGATACAACCATTTAGTTGTTATGATAAAAGCAGACCACAAGGCAGGCACCATCAACCACGACGGTACCACCGATACAAAAAACAATCACCCACAAGATTCAGAACAAATTATTTAAAATCCAACACTGTAAACCTATTGCTCATTATATTTAGCACATATTTCTATATTTTCACTAATATTAAAATATATAATTTAGTAACCTGCGCGACAAAACTCCACGCGGCACGTGTGTCAAATTCTAAAAAGAAGGCAAGAAACCATAATCTTCCGGTAATTGTCATAGACCATAGCCAAGGTAAATTTTTGTACTTGGCAACAATTTTCGCTGGAAAATCAAGTTTTTGGTTTCTATAGCGACCCATTTTCAAAAGTGCTCCTAAGTATAAAATTATGAAAATTTTCAGAAATTCTGTCGAATTTTAAAAGTGAGACAGTAATTAAGAATTATAATTTCATACATCAAAATGGTTGAAAAAGATTCAGAACTAAGCGCTCTCGATATTGGTGAGCTAGATCTTTTTGTACAGAGTATGGAGCCGTGGCCTATTGAAGCTATTGGTAATCAAGCGTAAGTTATTCTGTTACGATATTCTTGATTTAAAGGATATCAGTACGTACCTTTTCAATTATTAAATTCGTTGTTTTTAAGTTGGTTGGACTGGCATATACGATTACAAAAATTAAACCAACAAGCTGTTTTGGAAGCTTCTACCATGCAAGAAGAACTTACAAAAGAAATGTTAATTTCGTATGGCAAAGTAAGTACCGTAGCCATTGATTCAACAAGATATTACATTCCACTTGTATGTGGACCAAAGTAATAAACTAATAACCGTTTATCAGATAAACTTACACAGTTAAATTTTTTCAGTTGCCCATTTTAGTACATGAAGCAATTTGTATTCAGGTATGGCGCTTAAAAATTTACCCAAAAATATTGAAATCGGACATTCCTCTAGCGAATACCTTTGGTATATATATGGTGGTAAGTTTGGCAGCACGCGTATACGGTATTAATAGGTTGTAAGAAAATAATAATAAAATAAAATTGCGCGTATGTAAATTCTTACTGTCTTATGTAAATTTTTATTTTCTAGTTGTACCATGAAGCAGCTGCTGTAGGTCTTCTCGAAACAGTATTGTTTCATGAGGACGGTGCTCAATGCATTAGCAATGTAATAATCGATCTTCTTCATTACTCTATTGAGCAATTAACATCGCTTGTAGCTATTTTAAAGTAAGTGCAATTGATTCACTGCTTTGAAAAATTTATGTAGTCTTACTGACGAAAAAGTTTTTTCAGTGAAGGCTATTTGAGATCAAATGCAAATACCGAAGGAGAAACCATCGTTGAGGAGTTACAAAGCCAGAAACGCGATCTTCATTTCGATATAAGCATGAGATGCATCTCTATTGTGCGGTAACAATATTATGTATACTTACTTAATTTTATTTCTATCGGTTATATTTTTTCTTAGTTTGTCATGTTGTTGCTGTAACCTTACACTTACACTTAACCTTCTACTTACTTGTTAATATATTTTGTTCCAAGAATCTCCGCATTATACTCCAGTGTTTTCAGCAATTTTCCATCCTTCTGGATTTATCCGGCTGGAGAGATTCCGGATGCATGTAGTTCGAGCCTTAGGCTGGGACTATATGCTCCGGAATCCGGAATGCCGGTGAAATTTCAGAGCACTGAAAACAGAACTCTGCGAGTTTGCGATTCAGCGAGTACACTAGAGTTGAAAATGGAAGTTTTGAGTGTCGAGCTGTCATATATGACATTGACGTTTGACTCGACATTCATGTGTTTGATTTTCAACTCTATTGTATTAGCACAAAGTTCTATTTTCAATGCTCTGAATTTTTACCGGTGTTCCGGATTCCGAAGCATATAGTTCGTGCCTTAGATGAAATTCGAACCATTTTTCAGGTACTTAGCTGAGCACATGGAGTCCACAGGAATCGGAGCGTCTTTATCCACTAACATCTATAAAACTCACGATGTGCCATCACTGCTGTGCCACCTGATACAGCTGCAGCCGTGGAGGAAAGTGGACGACAAGGGGAACCTAATAATGTTTAATTGTGAGAATTTATTACAATACCGAAAGCTGTACCTTGCTTTAGGTATCTTTGTGTTCTAGCTTCCAGATTCTCGCACTTGCTAATTACTTAGTATTTCACTGGTAAATAATTAGACAAAACTTACTTAAGTTCATGCTCATAACACAGGTAGTTACTGAAAAATGCTTTCAAATTAAGTTTTCATTTCTTCTATAATAATGTCATGCAAGTGTTACAGACGGTCGCTGGGCGAAGCCCACTTCAGAGGAAATGTCCCAGCTGCATCGAACTGAGGCGCAGCTGTGGCTCTGTTTCCGACAATTGCTGTTGGAACCTCGCCTGCCTCATTACTATACTATTGAAGAATGTCGTCGAGCTGCTTTTTGTAGTGTAAGGACCTAAGCACAGTCACCTGTTTGTGTTGCCGTACTTACAAGGGGAATGTTTACTTACTATTTTTAAATACACTTGAAAGTTTCTATAATCTCCGTGGAAAATAAAAAATATTCGTGAAATAATTATTTCGATACGTCATAATTTACGTACCACGTACGTTTCCAAGTACCAACTTTAAGTGACCCAGAGGGCCAGACGGTTACTTGCGATACAATAACGACATACTTGCGACACAATAACGACATACTTGCGACACAATAACGACATACTTGTATAACCATAAACTTATTAAATATTTTTGAATGAAACAAAAACGAATGCACTTATCTGTAATCTCAGATCAAATAAGAATCTGTAATATGTATACCTACTTATTAGACTTATTGTAACAGTTTCATATGACATTTATATACCGAGTCACATTCTCAATCGAGTGTAAAAATTGGGGGCGTTAGATTTTTCCTACCTTGGCACATAACGAATTATTCCTACAATAATGCCGACCAGCTCTACTGACAATCACGTCTAAAGAATTGGTAACAAAAAAGCTGATTCCATGCTGATATTCATGCAGAATAGTTGAGCATTTTGTCGATAATAAATGTCTCTTTATTCAGCTGGAAGCGAAAATATCTGATTTGATGTTGGACCAGATTCCGCCTTTAGGGGACCTGAAGTTGTTTTTATGTAGACTTGCAGTAGGGAACTTCTCAAGTCTTCACAACCGCACCAATGGAAGTAAAAACCCTGGTTGTACTCTAATCGAGGTTGTCCCACAGGTAAGAGAATCCTTCAGTATTTATATTAAAAAAAAAGCCTTTTATATTTTTTAAATACTATTTTAATTCTTAGATAAAAGAAAATTACTTGAAGGAAGTGCATAAACATTCAAAAGCTATATGTAAAGCACAAATGAAGAACTTCCAAATGGATGGTTCAAATGAGTCGAGGAATATGGCGAAAAAGCTACTGGAATCTTACACCAGCGACGCCGCCTTGGCTCTCGACAGTGGTGGTGCTAAGTGCGCCAAATGTGGAGATAAGGCGAGCAAAAAGTGCTCCAGATGCAAAACAGAATGGTATTGTGGAAGGTATTAATTATAAATCATTCATTATAACTTATTTACTTTAACTCATTACATATTATTTTACTTTAATCTTTCACTTGTATAGGTAAAAATTAAATATTTACAGGTAATGATTTAAAAAAAATATATTAATTATTTAGGAACTGCAGTTAATTTTCTGTTACAGAGAATGTCAAGTGCAACAGTGGCCAAAACACAAAGATATTTGTGACCAATTTGCAAACTTATGTGTTTGAACTCCTTAATATAGCAATTATGATTTAAAGCTTTTGAATAAAACTACTAAGATGTCTTTTTTTGGGTTTTATATTTTCTTACACATAACACCTATGAATTAGCTTGATGACTTAAGGTAATCCTTCAGCACATCCAATGCGGGTGTCTCCTCTCCGAAATCCTGAAAATAATAACAGTATTTTGTAAATCTAGTCTGGAACAAAGTTTCTTTTTTGAAAGAGTTCCTTTAATAAATATTATAAAAACCTTTTCATAGAAATGTTTGAGTGATAGGAAAGTTGCCTGTGCAAGTGGCACAACACCATAGGGTCAATCAAGTTTACTTTAGCGCAAAAATGACACTTTAAACTCAATGAAGTAGTTATAGTGTTCGTGCTTGCGCATCAAAAGACAATGGCTGTATTTAGCGGAAAAAACGCTTGAGAATGCTTGCTAGCGCTGAAAGAAAAGAATACAGTTGTTGGCCAGGACACATTTACTAACTTCAATAGCTCTGACTCTTGGCTGACACAATCCGCCATTTTGCTTAGGATCGCATCTTTTATCCGCCAAACACAGCCAATAACTCCCAAATTACTTTCAAATCTTTATAAAAACACTTTTCAGTACATTTCATATGCTTAAACTAAAAATTTAAACAGTAAAAAGTTATAAGTAGTTAGTTTTATATACTCACTTTGATGACTACACATGAGCATCCAACAATCTTTCTTGCCTTGCCGTCTTTGTCAATTTTGCATAATCCAGCCCATTCACCGAGCTTCTTGTTGTTGTCAACCTGTTAAACGAAACAATGATAATTTTTCACCCTTAAATATTTACACAACAGATAAGCATTCAATGTTGCCTCCTTTGTTGAGAAGTCACTTGACAGACAAAGACAGCAACATTGAATATAAGCTGTTGTGTAAATATTTTTATTAGTCGTGGGGTAAATGTCTGGATGCTAGGAAAGTTGACTCATCATATTGTGAGGCACCATAGGGGCACACAAGTTTTTCTATGCTCATAATGTGCCTCTTATGCTTTAGAAACATAAGGGCTCGTGCAGAGCGAAAATTTAAAATATTGCCTTAAAACATTGTGTTAGTTGACACAACCATTGTTAAGTTTGACAATTTTAAGTCTAGTATGATTTAAAGAATTGATATAAGTTTAAACCTTGACAAGTGGAATTCTGTGTTCATTGCAAAGAGCCTGCACTAGCTTCTTGTATGCAGCCTCATCACAGTTCTCAGCCAGTACACAGAGAACAGCTTGCCTCCTGCAAATAACATTCTTGTTCATTACTACAGAAATAATTTAGTTACACAAAGGGCAAACAAACTACATAGTTCAATAGCAGATGTTATTCTAAACAATATGGACAGAGTAGATAATGGATCTAAAATTAAATCGAAAGTAATTGTTGCACACTTGGGAGGCCAAAACCTTCAATATAAAGTGAAATGGTACTATGTGTATGCATTCGATATTGGCTACAATGTTGATCACACCCTCCTAAACAAAGGTATGATATTTCCATATAACACGTAAGCTAGAACAGCCTACTGTTATATGAATATTGATTTGAGTATCATAGCCCTATACACAAACATGTAACCTAAAAATGGCTTTCATGCTACTATCAGTACAGTATAAAGTGGTATAAAATTATTTGAACTCACTTGTCAAGAGCCTTGGCGGCTTCGTGGAGTCCGTGCACTAATCCACCGTGGATCAGGGCGGTTTTCAATACTTCTTGAAGGGCTGTGTTTGCGTCCATAGCACCACCGCTCAAGACGGGGTTGTTGGGAACTTCACTAAAAGAAAGGTTTTTAATTAATATAGAGAAAACAGTTAGGAATATAAAATGTGTAAGTACTTCAAACAAAGAAATATCAAGTAGGATTACCAAATTCATGAGTTACAAGTAAGGTTATGTTGACATGAACAACCACAAAATACTATAAAATTAATTTTTATATAAGTACGATAAAACATAGTTATGTCTAACTCTTGAGTTGAATATCATCAATTCAGACTAAAAACTTGAAGATTTAAGGTAATATAAACACAAAAATTTACTTACACTTCGACATCGGCCATGGTTTAGCTTATGTTTTATAAACCTGAAAAACGTAAATATACGAATTAGTGTAACTTTATTCATTCTGATATTTAATATTGTGCCCACTGAAATAAAATGATTATCAAGATATTTAAAGATTCAGAAAAATTATATACAGGCACTTTTGACACATTACCTTGCGTCTCCAAAAAAGACTTTATTTGCCATTTTGACAGCTGACATTAAAACAGGGTTGACATATTGTAAAAAACAAAAAATATCTATAATGTTGCTATGAAATATATTCATTGCACCATTCATATAATATATAATGTAATATATTATATGAATGGTGCATAGGGGTGCACCATTATATTGTACATACCTACTTAGTATTTGTAGCCCTTAATCAGAAAGATTCCGGTAATATTATAGTCCCAGCTTAAGCAGCAAACAAATTTTAATAATTTTCATGGTGATTGGTCAATAACTGTACCTACGTAGTAGGTAACTAATAACTAATCTGTATCTGTACTACCTGCACCATGTATGCAGAATGCCATTACTCTTTGTCTTCTTCTTTGTTTTTAATATATGTCAAACTGTGACTGACAACTGACTGACAGCATGTGACAGTCGATTAGAGAAGAAGAAGATGATACTAATTGTTTTAGTTTCGAAAATGAACAATAAATAAAATAATAAGAATTACAAAACATTATTATGAGAAAGAAACTAGTAAAGATTTTTTTATAAAGTGTTATGTTTCCTCGAGCACTATGTATGTGAGCTTAACCTAATATTTTTATAAGTATTTGTTATTCGTAAACACTAACCATGTCTGATGCTTGGGAAGAAATTCAAGCTGTAAAAAGCAAAAGAAATAGCCTTAGAGAAAAATTAGAGAAAAGAAAAAAGGAAAGACAGAATATTCTTGGGACGAACTTACCTTCTAGTGATAAAGTTGAAGGATCTTCATCAAGTAAAGAAAAAGCTACTGGGAGCCCTATAGCCGGGAAAAATGATGGTAACGTACACCATAGAGTATAGATTATAACTATTTTCGTGGCTAAATCATAATGTGTTACATTACAACAATAAATACAGCAGTTTTAATAATACTCAATTATTTGAATCCAGACATTGTAAAGTTTTAACTAAGTAATCTACATTGTTATTGATTTTCAGTGCCACCTACAGCAGAGAAAGCTAAGCCGGTTCAATCTGCGTCGTTGGAAGTGAGACTCTTGCAAGTGCTCTCCGACATGCAGCTACAACTGCCAGCCACAGCCAGTGCTCTGATGCCTGGCCTAGGGGATGTAGATGCAGGCATTGTGGCTAGTTTGTTACAGAAATTTGCCACTCAGAAACTTATTAAGTGAGTATTCACATATTGTAATTAAACATTTTATAATTTAAACATTAAATAGACAAATAGAAGAACAACAAACTCATCCTTTGTGTTCAATTTTTTAATTTTGCGGTACTGAACCCTAACGCTAGGAACTCACGGAGCGGTTATTTCCGGTGCCCGCCGCGGTAGTCATACTGCGGTTTTGAATTCACATAGCCGCCGCGGCTGAGATTATCGCCCGCAAACGTGGCGGGCGAAGATCGCAGGACGCGCGGTTGCAAAAAGGCAAATACATATTTACAATAAAATTTCTGAATTTCGCCTAACTGAACGCAGAGCGTGCGGGCGCAAACCGCCGAGACTGCGGGTGACCGCGGCCCGTGCGATTCTACTAGTTGCCCGCCGGTGCAGCGGGACCCCCGAACAACCGCGCGCACCGCGGGCGTAAAACGCGCCGTGAGTTGTGCTTTAATTTTTTACATACATATCTGCATTCTACAGAAATTGCGGGCCCGCAACCGCGGGTGAAAACGCTCCGTGAGTTCTTAGCCTAAGGGGTTTTTGTACTAATTTTGTACTTTCAGCATAAAAGAGCGTACTGAGAACACAACAGATGCCAGTATAGAGGTAGTCAGTGCTGAGTCCGTGAGGTTGGCTGCAGTGCTGGCAGCTATCATGGAAGAGCAAACTTGCTCAAATAGTTGTAAGAGAAAAGGTAAGGAAAAGTAAGTAATAGATTTGCAGAGGAAAGCTTTTCAGCTATAATATGTTGTGTGTAATCTTTTATGTTGTTGAAGGTGAAAATGTGACAGAGGAAGGAATTAATCCTAAAGTATCAAAATCAAATACAGAAGATAAGAAGGCTGGAAAAAGTGATACTGACATTATGGTAATTTAAAATTCTATAAACTTACAATATATGCAGGTATATTTCTTTAGCAAATATACCTGCAATATATTAGGTCCTTACGTATGAAATTGGCGTTTTGTCGTACTGGTCACTTTGATCTCAAATTCTTTGGTTAGGAATTCCAATTTCAAATTTATACCCGCTATTCACTCATGCATTTGTGTTTCGAAAACCGTAATTCATTTGTTTTTTCCTCTTTTGGTTTTTTCTTTGCGTCACTCTGTTTACAAAAAGGAAAACTTGAAATATCGTATTACTTTCGAGTACGAGTTCCACCGTGGCACCAGTGTTGCAGAAACGGCTCGAAGGATTAATGATGTGTATGGCGCCGGTGTCGTAAAAGAAAAAGCAGTGCGTTTTTGGTTCCAACGTTTTCGTTCTGGAAATTTCGACCTGCAGAACAAGCCCCATGGACGGCCGGAGAACAAAGTTGATAATGAAGAATTTAAGGCTATTGTGGAAGCGGATCCATCGCAAACCACGTCCGAGTTAGCTGCAGGCTGCGGTGTTAGTGATTATACTGTTTTAATCCACTTGAAGCAAATTGGGAAGGTGAAAAAGCTTGAAAGGTGGGTACCTCATGAATTGATTGCAGCCAACCGACAAACGCGCGTCGACTGCTGCGTTTCATTTCTTAACCGGCACAGTAATGAAGGGATTTTAAATCGAATCATTACCTGTGATGAAAAGTGGATCCTGTACGATAATCGAAAACGCTCATCGCAATGGCTGAACCCTGGCGAACGAGCCAAAGCCAGCTCCAAGCGAAAATTTACTCAAAAATAGTTAATTGTGAACGTTTGGTGGACTAGTACCGGTGTCGTTCACTACAGCTTTCTGAAATCTGGCCAGACGATTACAGCAGATGTCTATTGCCAGCAACTGCAAATCATGATGGAAAAACTAGCTGCTAAACAACCGAGGTTGGTCATTAGCTCTAGGCCACTGCTGCTTCAGGACAATGCTAGACACTGCACAACAGACGGCTACCCAATTAGAGGAGCTTCAATTTTCATGTCTAAGACATTCACCGTACTCCCCGGACCTTGCTCCAACAGATTACCATTTTTTTTTCGAAATTTGGATAACTTCTTGCAAGGAAAAAAATTCAACTCCGATGGGGCAGTCCACAGCGCCTTCAAAGATATTATCGATTCCTGTCCAAATGGTTTTTTTAGTAAAGGAATCAATAAACTACCTTTTAGATGGGAAAAGTGCATAGATAGCAAAGGTAGATAATATATACTTTGATTAAATAAATATATTATGTTTAAAAAAAATCGACTTTATGTTCCTCCTTTACAAAACGCAAATTTCATATGTAATGACCTAATAGTAATAGCACAGACTAAAAATATATACTTTATAATAAATTTTCACACGTACTTTTAAATTTTAAGATATCTCCTTGATATAATCTCCTAGATAAGGATAATTAAATTGTATCCGTCTAAATAGCTTCTGAAAATGCCACATTATTTCTGATCATTTTTATAAACTTAGAATAGGTATAGTAACCTATCCTTAAAAGATAGACATATCTATGCCATCGCGGACTTTTTTGTAGACCTATAAAAGAGAAACACTCCCATCATACATTGTTTTGTTATTTATCTCCAACGGGTTAGGTTAGGCAGCGTTTTCGACAAAAGTTCCCAGACGGCTTGATTTTTTCCGACAGCTTCAACAATTATCGTCATAAATCAAACAATTTCCACAAAACCTTAACAAATTATTATGGACCTAAACCTTCCCAAGGAACCACTCTGTCGGTAAATGTAAACGGCATGAAACTCCTTTCAGTAGTTTTTGAGATTATCGCGAACATACAGACAGACTGACTGACTCGGGCGGGGCACTTAAGTACTTATGTAAAATTAAGACAATATGTATAATTCTTATTTCAGTCATTGCTAGCAATGCCTTCAAGTAGAGAAAAAGCTGTAAAGAGGGTCGGAGAAGAAATAATGGATCTACTCAGTAAGCCCACTGCAAAAGAAAAGTCCCTCGCAGATAAATTCAAAAGTCAAGGAGGTCTGTATCATAACTATTGTCTATTATAAACATCTTCTATATAAAACTTTCTTATTAAGTAGTATATCAGATAATATGCATACAAAAAACGTATACTTTACTATTGATCCCCAAAATTATTTCCTCATACTATGGTACTGTCCACCTAAAAACAGCAAATCAGCAAGCCTTGTATAGCTTACTTGGTGTAAAACAATTCAAGCATTATGTTTCTTTAAGGCAGTGGTGTCTCCTGTATAGAGTAAACCCATTTATATCTCACAACTTGCCAAAGTCAAATTGCTACTGTCCTGTAGGTGCGCAAGTAATGGAGTTCTGTCCACACGGCACGCGGGCGGAGTGTGTGCGGCTTGGTGGGCGCGACGCGGGCTGCAAGAAACTCCACTTCAAAAAGATCATTCAGTCGCATACGGACGAGTCCCTGGGAGACTGTTCATTCCTAAATACGTGCTTTCATATGGACACTTGCAAGTCAGTATACACAATTCTGCTACTATTATAAATGTGAAAGTTTGTGAGGATGAATGGGTGGATCTTTGTTAGATACTCTTTCACACAGAAGTTATTGAACGGATTTCGATAAAATTTGGTATGGTTGTAGTTTAGGGTATGGATTTAATCCAGAGCCTAAACTACTACTATACATAGGCTACTTTTTATCCCAAAAATAATGTATACAAAGATACTAATAATTAAAATAATCTATACTATATTTACGACGGCGAAGCCGTGGGAAACAGCAAGTATTATAATAATTATGTTGACTACATTAAGAGGCTTGTTGACTGAATTTTTAAATTGCATAAATTAATAGTACTCGAAAATATGCGTAAGTTCTTAAAAAAACTGTCTATTAAAAATCGATGTTTTCAAAGGTACAGCGATTTGTTCACCAAAAAGGTCGCCGAAGCTATGACGTCATGTGTTCCTAAAGCTGTATGAAATAATATAAGGTCGCAGGAACATAATTGCTAATATCTCTGAAGTTTGTTGAATTTTTTAATGTGATGTAAGTAAACTAATGATGTAGGTTTTTTAAAACTTTTTGTTAATGCATACTCATTACAAAAGTACACATAAGTAAAATGTCATATTTTTTACATTTATCAAGTAAAATAACTTAATATTTCCGAATACATAAATAAAACTAAATATTTTACTCCAGTCCACACCCCTACTAATAATGTTATTAAATAAAAAACATGTCGAAAAAACGTAGTTTACGTGGCAGAAGTGAAACTTCATTAAAAATTCGAAAATACTCGTACTCTCAACATGTTTAAAGAACATCACTTTTAAAAAGTATAGAAAAATTAAATTTGTACACCTAGCGTCATCTGTGTATTGAGCCACATTTAGTTAAGTCGTTGTTTAAGAAGTATAAGTAGCCTCCGGCAGATGGCGTTATATCGATGGCATTATATCCAAAGTCGTGACATGACGCAACCTTTAAGTTTCAGGATGAAGATTGTTATATTCACCTGTTACATATTAAATATATGGATAATTAATTGGATATGTTAAATACATATGCAATTTAAGCTATATTATATTAATGTATCATATAGCAATATAACGTCTTTGCAGGTATGTTCATTATGAAGTAGACAATGCAGATCCAAATGTAACACCACATAAAACAACAACTGAAATCTCTGCAAAATCAGGTCAAAACGGTAAGAACATAAAGTATTAAATCAAACCTTTTCACTAACATACTTTACTTATCACTATAGTTTTAAGACTCTTTGTCTTTAAAAGGTGCAAATCCAGTGGCGAAACCAGATGGAGTTTTAACGTTGACTCCGCCCCAGTGGATACAGTGCGACTTAAGATATTTAGACATGACATTTTTAGGTAAGTCCATAAAACACCAACATGAAATATCTATTTATTACGATCCTGAGTCAATGTCACGTATTTTATATTTTAGAAAATATGTTATGCTCTGTGGCAGTGGTTCCCAGACTCTTTTGTTTCATAGACCACTTTCAAAATTTTGCTGGATCCGGTGCTTTTACATTACTACCAATTTCTAAATCTCGAAAAAAAGTGAAGATTAGATCTATCTATCTATGGAAACTTGCGTTGTGGCTGAGTTTCAACGACGAATTAACAGTTTTCGAAAAAAAAAAAGGTTAGAATTGATTGCTTGATAATTATTTGATAATAAAGTAGGTAGACTAAACAAATTTTCAATTAAATTTTAATTCATTGTGTTGTGAGTGGATGTCAAAAAAGCAAAGTTGGCCAATCGAAAAAGTGACTCCATCCAACTTTACTTTTTTGAAATCTACAGTGACTCAGCACAAGGACTAATCAATTGATTTATAAATTACCTTATTGAGTAGGTTTAATTTAGGTATCATATTATTTAAAATAACAAGCCAACATTTTAGTTCTTCACTATCGAAACCGAATTAATTTTCATGCACCCCTGCTTACGATTGTAGACCCCCGTCGAGTCTCCGTGGACCCCTGGGGGTCCACCTGGGAATTACTGCTCTATGGTCTTACTAAAATAAGGATATGCCATTATCACAATTCGCTGCAATAAGCGCGCGAGACACCGTCGCGTCGGTGTCAAAGCGCGACACAGTCCTTGAGGTGGTGTCAAATGTGTCGTTCTTTGTTTTCACACACTTATAGCGGCGAATTTTGCTAGGATTTAGTACAGTAAATTATAGTCTATATCGCTGCTATATTATCAGGTAAGTTCGCGGTAATAATGGCGGACCCGCCCTGGGATATCCACATGGAGCTGCCGTACGGCACGATGTCGGACGACGAGATGCGGTGCCTGGGCGTGCCGCAGCTGCAGGACAGCGGCCTCATATTCCTCTGGGTCACAGGCAGGTAAACCATAGTAAAATTCAAATTAAAACAAATACATAATTGAGTAACAACTTTGTTTTTGGAGTACTTCCTATTAATAGTCAATGGCCGCTTCAGAAGAATATAATACATAATATGTAACTTAATGTGTAGTAGAAGACTTTTAGTAGAACGATAAAACAATTAAAAAGTAATTAAAAAATTGTAAAAGAAAAAGAAATAAAAAGAATCTCAAAGACAATGATTCTCACCCGTGACACTAATTTGCCAACAACGCAAAAAGTCCGATGTATCCAAGCCGCCAACGGCATATGACATAGACATTGAAATCACTCTTTTTACGCGACTAAAAAAAAAACTAAATGCGCAGTTTCCCGAGGATCGATCTAACTAGATCTTAGACCTAGTTATATCGACTTTTCTAGTATTCTAGAATACTAGAAAAGTACTTTTACTACTCTACTTTTCTAGAATAGAGAATAGTCGATGCATACTAATTTTCATAGAAATACTCGCAGTCGTTTCCGAGATTCATATTATATATATTGTTTAGATATACAAGATTAGCACGTATAAAGTATAAGAGCTTCGGTAAAAACAAAAATATAGAAATGGAAACTGAGATTAATAATACCGTCATGGAAAAATTGTTCCAATTAGTCCATGTTGCCCGCAACTACAAACTTTACCTTGAACAGGGCGATGGAACTAGGCCGCGAGTGTCTCAAGCTGTGGGGCTACGAACGAGTGGACGAGCTCATCTGGGTCAAGACCAACCAACTGCAGCGGATCATCCGCACCGGCCGCACCGGCCATTGGCTCAACCACGGCAAGGAGCACTGTCTCGTGAGTATCAGGGTACCATGAGTGAAGCGCACACGCCAAGAAAAATAATTCCTTACTTTGTTACAATGTATAATGCCGGCATTCAATGCCACTTTGCGGGCGGGATGGCAAAATTCAATGGGCGTGTGCTATAGACAATGTCCAACAATCAATTTTCTACGTGTTTAGAGACTGGCTTTTAGCGTCTCTTTCGTTTTAAACCTACTGAATACAACAACGACCTAAGTATTAGTTACTATCGACAGGTAGGGATGAAAGGCAACCCCGAGAACCTGAACCGCGGCCTGGACTGTGACGTCATCGTTGCCGAGGTGCGCGCCACCAGCCACAAGCCCGACGAGATATACGGCATCATTGGTACACACACACACACACATTAATATTATGTGTATTGTATACTTTATTGAAAAATGCTTCGCCATGTATTTAAATACTTATTAAGCTATAATATTTGACATTAAGGCATAATTTGTGTTCAATTAGTAGTTCTTAAAATTTTGTTGAGCATATTTTGTAATTGCTGGATTGTACCTATAGTTGTTGTTATGGTTAACTGCCGCATTTTTTCAGAACGACTGAGCCCAGGGACTAGGAAGATAGAATTGTTTGGACGACCACATAATGTTCAACCTAATTGGTAATATTTGATTTTCAATAATAGAAATAAATTATAAAAAATCTTACAGTAATATTTCTCTTATCTGATGAGTCAATTTGTTTTGAAAATTTAATTTTGTAACATCTTCTTATCCAGGATAACTCTTGGCAACCAAGTTGATGGTGTGCGACTGGTGGATCCAGAGTTGATAGCAGCTTTCAAAAAGAGATATCCAGATGGGAATTGTATGGCGCCGCCGCCTCCTGACCCAGGCTTGGCATAACAATATGCTATTTAAAGATTTTTGAGGCAAAAAAAAGAAGAACATTTCAATATTTGTGTGTAAAAAAAACATTATGACGTGTTAAAAAAGAAGCAAGCCTAAGTTTTCGAAAAAATATTAAAATATCTGATTATGACCTGGTAAGAAAAATAGTAGTAATAATTTTCTACTGAAATATGTATTGATGACATGTAATTTTTTTATGATGCAAAGTGTTGATAATACAAATAATCAATTTTGTTTGAATATATTATATTTTTGCAACATGAAATTTTTATTGAAAACATAGAACATTGGAGATCAATAAAAAGAGCTGGTCTTCTTTTTACAAAGCCTCCCTGCTGCATACGCGAAGTGGTTTGATCCTCGAACTAAAATTATATTTACTCGTTAAAATACGTTATAATTTGTTATATAATTAATTTGCACAATATTTTTAAGTGAAAATTTTTAGAGTTCCGTAGTTCACGTCTCGGAACCCTTATAGTTTCATTTCCGTCCGTCCGTTTTTCGGCTAACGTCAAAACGGTTAGTGCTAGAAATATAAAAACTTGCTGATGCCACGCCGACAAAGTGCTAAATAATATCATGTAATTTTTTTTTTGTGGTACCTACACAAAGTTGGGATGACTTTTTTTCTCGCGCCGACCATAATAGTGTGGGTACTGTGTATCATTAGATAGGCCTTTTGAAAACATTGATAGGTTTTTAAGATAGAACGTTTGTAAGATATTCAAATGTAAGGTGCATTTATTTATTTGTTTTTTTTTTTAATATTATTTACTGCATCTAAAATACCTACATACATATATATAAAAGTTATTTAGTTAGCATCGTTAAACCCGAAAAGGTTTGTCCTGATGCCATGTTTATCTGTATTAAACCATTTATGTCTCTCATATTATAAAAATATTGAAAGGATAACAATTTAATTTAAACTAGGTATGTAAGTCGAGCGCATACGTTTGTGTACTGCAGGGGGGGTATTATGAGGTCTTGTAGCAGTATTACTTTAACATTACTTTTGAATTTCATATAAGCAAACATGATCTCTATTTATATAGACAAAAAGATATTTTTAATTTGCGCGAAATCTAAAAGTAATGTTAAAGTAATACTGCTACAAGACCTCATAATACCCCTCCAGGTAAGTAACGACTGAATGATTAGGCTCGATGCACCTTGCGAGTTGCGACGCATCGTTCATAACTCACCAACGCCCCAACCGGTTTCGCGATATGCTATTAAACAGAATGCTCCAAAAGGTAAGCCTTTTTATAGGATTCAAAACTGTTATTTTTTCTTTTACGTCCATTGCAATCTGATTTATGAGATGGGGTATTAAATATTGTGACGTTCTCTGGCCATATAAGTTAGTAAATTTTGGTGGTATTAATATTTTTCGTGATTTTTCTTGTTATATTATGGGACTCACTATAATGCTGAATGTCGTATTTAAAATATTGTTCTTTTAATATCTGATATTTAAATTTAACATGTAGGTACTCTGTACGGGTAGAACATTGCAGTACTGAAATAGTTCGAAGACGTTTTTTAGTTTTGGTTTAATATGGTATAATATTTTTTAATAATCGTATTTGCAATTTATAAATATTGTTTAAATGTGTTTTAAAAGCCCGACCATAGCAACTTAATCCGTAGGAAATTGTACTCTCTGCAAGTGCCAAATACATCGTTCGCCTAACATTAAAAAGAATTCGGTTTCGGATAATATAAAACTTTGCTAAAATGGCGCGTAACTTGTCGCAAACTACGTCTGTGTTTATCCCAGATAGATCGAGTGTCCAGAGTCCTAGGTATTTGTGTGATTCTACTTGTTGTATGGACGGGCAGTTACAGGTTACTTTTGGATATTTGTATGTAGGTAGACAGTCATGATTGTGTCAGACTAACTTAACTTCTGACATGGTTTTCGAGTGGGAGGAGTGCACGTGTATCAATTTAATTTTTTTAGAATTCAATACTAAACCCATGTCATGTGACCAACGGCATATAAAATTGTAGTCTGTTTGCAATTTAATTTCAGCTACTTTTGGATCCCTATCAGCTACCAATAGATACGTAGCATCGGCGAATTGGTAAGTACTGCAATCCATTAATCTAATATTAATGTCGTTAATAATGGAATAATGGATTGCACGCTAAACGACTGGCTTGAAAAATAATGAAAAAATTATGGTAAAAAGTTCATCACATGGACATGTGATGAACTTTGAAGGAAAATAGGTAAGTATAACGGCATATTAACTATATAACTTTTTTAGTAAAAACATGTAAAACTAACATGTAGGTATAAAATACGCTTACCTATTCTTGGAAAATTTCGTAAAATAACTAATTAATCAAACATTTAAAATATTGGTATGTATAATGATACGGAACCCTTCGTATGCCAGTCCGAGTAGCAGTTGGCCAAATTCTTTAGAGGAAATGCGTCAGTAAACATTATATTTTATCAAACGTTTTTATGAATAGATAGTTTCATAATTAGTACCTGGGTAACCGAGCGTTGCTCGGAGTTATAATAAATTTAAAAAACAAATTAAAAGAATTACAATAATATTTATATGACCGGGATTCGAACCTGTCATAATCAGAAATTTCGAACAAAGCAAAAATTATACATACCTACGCATACCAAACTGCCAATCGGACTGCCATAATGGTGTCGAAATTATTGATATAATGATGCGCGACGAAAGAAAAGACATATATACATAGCATAAAATGTGCAGTTTCTGAGGAATAATACCTAGCTAGATGGATTTTTCTCCCACAAAACTCCCAACATACTAAATTTCATGATAATACTTGCAGCCGATTTCTAAAAACCGATTAGGTATATATTTATACAAGATTATCTCATAAAGTATGAGATTATTATTTAGGGATCTCGCTCCTAGAAAAATAAGTGATTTGACAAAATTTTACTACTAAACGAAAATTAATTTAAAGGACTTAGGCTGAAACGGCACGGCACGCCGCTGAAAATTCAGAGCACTGAAAATCTCTGCACATAAACAATAGAGTTGAAAATGGAAGTTTGGAGTGTTGAGCTGTCATATATGACATTGACATTTAACTCGACACTAAAGTAAGGCCAACGAGACGAGATAAAAAACGTAAATAAACGGACCGCTACTGAGTTGCATTATGAAAGTGAGTTAATATTATATCTGTCCTTATCACTCGTATGCAATAATGACGTCAGTTGGTCGACGACAGCTGTCGTAGCGCGTTTCGTGGTACAGGAAAGCGGCCAGTGCCGCAGTTGTCAACATTTGGTCCGCCAAACAATTGTGAACAAGTTCATTCCTGTTTGGATTGCGTTCGAAATGATACTAATTTTTTCGTCTCCGTATTTACTTGGTTTTTTGTTGTTATTATTCCGTTTCGGTTAGTTTTATTTTTGATTTTTGTTGTTATTGTGAGTGCTTAGTTGTCGATTTTAATTATGGAATCACAGCCTGGCGGCTCTAGACAACCTTTGAAAGAAATCAATGTACGTGTGTACGTGTGTAAAATCAATGTATGTACGTGTATCTGCTGATAAATGGCGAAATTGTGTGGATTATGTAATAAAAGTCGAGGACAATTTTTATAGCAATATTGACAACATGATTGATAATACAATAGATAGTTTTATCATAAGCACAGCTGACTCGGACTCTTCCGACGAATCATCTTTGTCTAGTACAGACGACAGCGATTAAAATTCGAACTTTATAATAATTTTTCAAATAAAAATGTTAAGAACCCCTGAAAATTTGATTACATTCTTTATCTCGTCTGGTTGGCCTTACTTTAGTGTGTTCGATTTTCAACTCTATTGTATTAGCGCAAATTTTCTACGGCCTTCCGGATTCTGGCTAGAGCGTATACCTAGTCTTCAGTAGTAGTACTCATAGATGATAAGTACTATTACTGAAAGTAGTACTTATCATCTATGGTATAGTCCCAGCCTTACTCCTTTTGTCAATTTCCGTTTAGTAGGTTCATGCTAAAGGTTTTGAATTCATTAAATAGCACACAAGCAGCTCTATCTGGTGTCATAGAACTATAAAAAAGATTCCACAATTGTGTAATATATTATCAAAATAAATTAAAAAAAGGATTTTCTAGATTTACCAAGTTGTTACTGGTATTAAGAGATAGTACAAACCTTTTATCCATGGTTTTCAAATGATGACCAGCCTTGAAAGATTCTTTGAGTGTTCTAGAAAACTAAAACCAGACGTAATAGATAACTAATGAGAAGTTTTCAAGGATATAAATTGTACAAGCCATAATAGAAAGTAAAAAAATTACATTATGCTGTAGCATTAAAATGATTTTTAAATAATTTTCAACTCCACTTTGTGACTATCCTAACAGAAATTATTTCATAGTAAATACCTTAATGCTATTAAGCAAATCTCCTTGAGTGGCAATTGTTCTTTCATCAGATCGAACTGAAGATGCTCGGTGTTCCACCGGAGCACTTCTCTGACCTCCTAGAGACACTGCTCCCACAGAACTTTTTTGATTGTTCAAAACTATAAGTTAAAAGTTTATTTTATTTATGCCCAGTTTCTGATATTTTTGTCAATGTTAGTTTATCTATTTTATAGCGCTTTTGATTGGATGACACAAATGCATTAACCAATTAAGTGCTATTGATTAGATAAACTACCTACAAAACCTCTTAGAAAACGGCCAATCATTGATCAATATTGACAAGTAAATAATAATGATTTTGGTTCTAAAAGAAAATTAGAGTCAACATAAACAAATAACTTCTTTACTAACAACTACTTAAATATTACAATACCATTAAAACAAATTACATCACCAAATTATAACGTTACATCATAATATTTAAGGTAAAGAAAATATTATCACAGTTCTATTCTGTACTTTCAACATAAACTGCTTTTCAAGCATTTAGTTTTGAAGTGAGGATGAAAATCATCCTTTATCCAAGTAAAATATCTTCATATGATGTATAAAGTAGATTTCCAAATTACATTAAATTGTTATCCTTTTCCATGTTCGTTTGTTGTTTTCAACCATTTCTTAATTATTGTAATCTAAGGCTGTTTGTTCACCGCTAACAGGACATCAAAGAGTACGAGATTATTTCTGGTCGAGATTATATTGACTGGACAGGTGTGCGGTGGACAGACGGCTATAGTAAATGTATGTATTGCTACTTTGATGCCATCATGTCTTTCGTAATTATGCCTTATAATTTGGTGAAAATAATAACAAGATCTATGTTGATGTAGCTTTTGTTGGAGTCTTCTGTTTGTCTTTTGAACTATCTTTATCTTCAAGTTGTTTATTTTTAGTATTATACAATTGATCTCTCATTTTACTTGGCCCAGCAAATTGTGCGGGATGACCTTTAGTCGCAGGTACATATATTTCATATGTTTTAAAATATTTAAGTATAGTTTCAACATCGTCCTCTCGCATTTTGTATTCAAATGCAATTTTTGCAGCCGTCACCTCCTCCGGATTCACTTGGTGAGATGAAAGATATTCAATTACTTGTCTCAGTGTAGTACGGCCATGTGGAATCTTGTCTGGTTCTTTTAAACCAAAGTCAAAGTCTTCTATTAACTTACGATCTTGAGGTAGTGGTCGGTCAATACTTTTGTTTTTAATTTCCCGGGTTACGTCGTCTTCAGGACAACCGAATGAAGTTACATAAACATTTTTTAACCGAAGATCGAGGCCAGGGTCCTTATTATCTAGCTTAACATCAATATTCGGCTCTACTTCACGCACTCTCTTTAACTCTTCGATTGTTGATGGGTAACTTGGCGCAGGACTTGGTTTTTCTTTTGATATTAATTTGTGGGCACGGTTTTCAATGTTAAATGTTTTGAAAGGCCTGAGGGCCTTGGTTACTAAAGCACCCATCTTAGGTGGCAATAGAACTCAATAAATAAATGTATTTATGTATTTTCTACATGAATTACCTCTCAGAGGCATAGATATTATGTACTACTAGTGAAACTCAGAGAGGTTATACCTGATTTGACAGCTTCTTAGCAAATTTTGACAGTGACATCATGAAAATTATTTTTTTATGAATAAAGAGGTTAAACAGTAACTACCTACATACCTTTTGGTTTGGACAACATTTTTTCATTACTGAATTTAGATTGTCTAGATTGATGTACAGCTAAAATGTTTGTTGCACGAGTTTCCTTATTTATCTTGCGTGTTATCGGTGGACTAGGGCTGCGGCCAAGGTGGCGATGAAACTGAGGTTGAAGTGGCTCCTTAGGTTCTATAATAAGGATGTTTTTAATGTTATATTATTGAGTAGTGGCTAGTGACCTAAAGCGCCTTATTCACGGTTTAGCCTACTTATCCAACACCGGTAAAGATAGCTGTCATTAGTGTCAATACTGTCAATCATTTAAAAATATTGCCTACAAGTCCGCTTCAAGGCCGCGATATTGGATTTGCAGGCTGGGTGGTAAGTAAAGCGCTAAGTATATAAAAAATACTCTTGGTCTCTCGCAGTAGAGCCAGAACTAGTCTAGCACTATGTAATGGGTGTGTGAGGCCCAAGGGTCTGCAGTGGTGCAGTTGGACCTATTATGACATTTACTGAAGGTTTGCATACCAGTTTCAAGTTGCGTATCAGATGTAATAAACTTTTAATTTTCATAAAATATATTAGGTTCACCGTTATCAAATACGATGGATGCTTTTGTAGGTTCGTTTTTGGATTCAGAAAATATATATTGAGGCGTCCATATTTTAATAAACGATTGTAGTTGCTTTTGTTTATTTTGATTAACGCGACTATGTTGGACCACTTTCTACAAAGAAATAAAAGTTATTTTAATTTAGATTTCAAAAACATTATCATAGTTTTCATTTGGCCAGGGAGAAAAAGTGTAACACAGGAGTCCTTTGAGTAAAAAGTAGTTAATGACCCCACAAACCCCTTTTTGACTAAGAAACTAACTACGTAAAATGACATTGGATAAACATTACATACATTAATTGCTTTATCATCGTTTCTTACAAATTCGTGTTTTATGTGCTTTAAAAATCTGGTTGCAGGTCTAGACATACGAATCTCACAATCGTCGCCACTCTCAATTTTCCAAAGAAGTTTACTACTTGCGTCATTATAATACGAATGTCTGAAAAAATAATGCTACTAAGAGCTCGCACCCACGAGAGTGTTTTGTGGTCGCGACTCGCGACAGAAAAAACTGCACTGTAAATAGAACTTTGCGCTAATACAAGATTTGACAGCTGTGCACGAATTTCTGCTCTATTGTTTTATTTTTAGTGCGACATAAAAGACTAGAAAATAAATGAAGCCGCCACCATCGCTTACAATATAGCAATACTGATTTGACTACACAAAAACTGTGGATAGTTTAACTTTAGTATAATTTTATTAACACTGCATAAAACTTGATAATTAACTTTTCGTGAACCATTCCGTAGCACCTTAATCATTATTAGAAATAAGTTAGCCGAATTTAATATTTAAATAATAAATTATATTATATTATAATTATATATTTAAATAATATATTTAATATAATATTTTATATTTAATAAGTAAGCCCAGAAAAAAGTTTTTCGACCACTATTGAATCCACAACGTATCGAGTTCCAAGATTTAGCAGGCTTTTGACAACTTTGACACATAAAAAATTGTTGTCAGATGTAGAATCTTGATTAGTTCCCAAATAATAATTAATATCTACTCTTTCGTGTCGCACTGTACAGTGCATTTTTTTGTCGCACCACAAAAAAACGCTCGTGGGAACGTAGCCTAAGGTAATAGTTAACACATAATTTTAATATTATGTATTTATTATATATTATAATATAATAGGTGATCTTATTAAAAGAGAATACATATTTAAATAATTTATGAGTTACAAAAAAACTTACTCTTTATTATTAACGATGGTCGGGTTTTGAGGAAACGACTTTTGGTGCAAGTTGAATTCCTCCCTTTCAATTTTTTTCTTAACATCTGCAACACACGAAAAATCTTTTTATTTAA
Source organism: Phengaris alcon alcon (assembly GCA_037179445.1). Classification (NCBI taxonomy): domain Eukaryota; kingdom Metazoa; phylum Arthropoda; class Insecta; order Lepidoptera; family Lycaenidae; genus Phengaris; species Phengaris alcon. The sequence continues at coordinate 1,242,283 of JAYRCH010000040.1, read as the reverse complement.
AGCTAATGTATATTTGTTTAACATTAATATTACTAATAGACATGAAAGTTTGTAATAATGTGTAAATGTTTGTTTTTCTTTCACGCAATAACTACTGAATGACGGTGTTTTACCTGTAAATAAAACACATATTAAATACTTACCTTACTTGAAGCTTACTGATATGAGATGGCGCTAGCGTGCTCGACCTCGTTTTGTCGCTTTCCTTCTCGTACCCTCTCGCTCGCACAGCTACCTTGAGAACCCACCATGGCGACGCCACAAGCAGTGGCCTAATTTAATTTGAAATCATTGAGTCGAATATCACCAGGCAGTATTAAAAATGTAAGCTTCAAGTAAGGTAAGTATTTAATATGTGTTTTATTTGCAGGTAAAACACCGTCATTAAATCTGTCGCATACTTGAAGCTTACTGATATGAGACCTGTTTGTTATCGCCTGGTGGGAAAAAGACGCCGATGTGAAGGCATATTATACATTAGAAGAGCTTAGAAAATAGGAATCTAAAAAATACCTTACTAAGATAATAGATTTATTGATTTGTACTAATTAATAAAGTATAAATTGATTACAGAATAAAGTATAAGTAAATATAAAATCAGTTTGTAGGGCTAAATAATTGAGCCAAACTTGTTGATTTACCTGTGCGAGACGACTTTACTTCTCTGCGATCAAAACGCGAGAAAGTATTACTTGATCGCCAGTTTCTTTTGTCCAATATTTGATCAATAGGTAAATTATTATCAACCCAGTTTTTTTGACGCTACGGCAGAGCGAATACTTCCTGGAGGGGCAGTAATACCTGCTTCACGAAATACAGTTTTTACCCAACCAGCAATAACCGTTCTGGAGGCCGGCTTAGGGTTTCTTCTTAGATTAATGAAAAGATTATGTAAATTACATTCTTTCCGTTTTTCTTTTATTAAACCAATGGTCCACTTAACCCAAAAAACAGGATCTAAATTTCTGGAACTATTGTTATAAAATATCTTCCATCCCGACTGTCTGTAGTTCGCACTATCAGTTTTAGATCCGTAAAGAGGCCAAAAACAAATGGAGTCTTCATTTACAGTGAAGTGTTCTGAATCAACCGCTAATAATGTCAAGTCATGGACTCTTCGGCCTGAGCATAAAAGGAGCAAGGTGGCTGTAAGTTGACAAGTTTGGAAAACATTGTTTTATCGATAATTTGCTTTTCCAAGTGCTTCAATAAATCGTCGATATCCCATACACTTGTTTTTCTAGAGACTGGTTTATTTACAGCGATCGACTTAAGCATATGATTTACCAGAACATGTGAAGATAATTATCCCGCATTCAACACTGCACAATGTCGACACGACCGACTTGTGTACTAATATAGTATTGTAAGCTAGACCATCAATAAGATGAAGATCAGCTAAATATTTTGCCAGAACAGATTCCGACGGATGAGTGGCATTTTCTTTATTAGTGCGGTTCCACGCCACTTTGTAAGTTTTTAGTGTCGATGGACGCAAAGAGTTTTTTAGGAGATTAAGGTGGTTTATATTCCAGTCCTTTAGTTCCTCTGTCCATCCCCACATTTCCACATCTGTAATTCCATGTCTTGGGTTCCTGCTGGGGGATGACCTGTCGCAATGTCTATTAAATTCAGGTGTAGATTCTGTATGGTGAACGGGGCTTCTACTGCTCGGGTTCATAGGTCCGCCCTCCAAAATACTCGTTCCCATCTCGGGACTACCAACAGATAGAACCCTGTCGCCTTGTTCAAGTGCATGAGCACCTTAGGAACTAGATAAGGTGGCGGGAACACCCAAACGAGGGGATAATTATAGGTTCGGGAGAACGCATCGTGATATACCGCCTCCTGATCCGTTTGATCGAGACTCCCATAATTGGAAACTACTTTCGACGTTTCGCTTGCAAAGAGATCGATCATCGGTGTTCCGAATTTCTTGAACAGGTTCTCTGTGCAATGAGGCAGTGAATGCCATTCCGGAAGACTCAGATGTCGTGATAAATGATCTGCATGACTGTTGTGCCTTCCCGGTAAGTGGTGTACCTATAGTTCTATGTGGTGTAAGTCTAAAAGGTGAAATATTTCTTTTGTCAACTGGAGCAACGGTAATGAACTGCTCCCCCCCTCGTTTTTTAAATAAGACAACAGTCTTGTTGTCACACTGTAGGAGGACTGTGGATTTCTTTATCTTCCGACATAGTCTTTGGAGTGGCTTTAACACCGCTAACATTTCTTTTTGGTTGCTGCGCAAATTTTGTTCTGGACCTGTCCACATTCCACTCAAAGATATTTTCTCCAATTGGGCTCGCCAGGCTACGTCCGAGGCGTCCGTAGTTAAGAATTTTGTTGGAGATGGAAAATGAATTTTTGATGACAGGCCGCAATTGGCCATCCACCACTGCAGTTCCATTTCTACTGTGTTTGGCAACTGATGCACGGCAGTAAGCGGGCTCTTCATGGCAACGTTTAAGAACATGAGAGTGTTTCGAAAGTGTAGTCGTCCCCTCGGAATCACAAACCGAGCAAAATTGAGGAGTCCGACAAGACTTTGCAACTCTTTTAGGTGTATTTTTTGAGTTTGAAGGATTACGGAAATCTTTCTTTTTAGGTTTATCACCTTCTCTAACGGAAGAGATTTTACATTACGCCATGGGTCCCATTGAAAACCCAGAAAGGTCAGACATTTGGACGGAGTCAGCGTTGACTTTTCGAAATTATTGATTTGAAGGCCCAGATATTGAAGTCTTTCCACTACAATTTGGATATGTGATTTTAGTATATGGTAATTTTGATTGACCACCAAGAAATCGTCTAGGTATATGGTATATGTGGTAATCTATGACGCGTATACCCTGTTCCCTTAGAATTTGAGCAATCCAGTTGCTTAAACAGGCAAAGACCCTTGGGGCCGTGCTGAGGCCAAAGGGAAGACACGTCATTTGAAGAATTTCCTTGTCGTAAATCAGGCGTAGAAATCGTCTGTGAGAACGAGCGATTGGTAGATTGAAGTAGGCCTGGGACAAATCCACTTTGCACAACCAATTGTTTGGTTGTAGGAAGTCTGGGACCCTGTTCGCATTTATTAACCTGAATGGTTCGGTTAGTACATATTCGTTCAACTTGCTCAAGTTGAACACTGGACGGTGTGAGCCGTCTTGTTTCGGAACGAGAAACATGCTCGAAATGAATCTGGGAGAAGATCGAACTACTTCGAGAACTTTCTCGTCCTTCATCTGTTGAATTGCCTTTGACATTGCTTCGCACTTTCTTGTCACTAGGCAAGTGCGTGTCATGTCGGGGAGGCGAAGAGGAGGTTTCTTGTAAAAGGGTATGCGATAACCTTTTATTATTTTTGAAAGAAAACGTGGTGCCTTCAACGCCCTCCAATGACTGTGATACGCACAAAGTCGGCCCGCTTGGAATCTCGAGTCAGAATCTTCTTCTCTTACCTGAGTTGGATTCTCTATTAATAGGTCGTTTTCTATTGTCCTTCGCATCCTCAAGCCGTACCGCTGGCTGCCGGTCGACTCGTTGTCGAAAGGAACTACGGTTAGCTTTATTGCTACGCCATGCGTTAGAGTTTTCGTGAGAACCCTGCGAGGGATAACTTGTGTACCTTCCCTGCGAGGGTTGGTAATTCTGTAACGGTCATGTGTGTTGAGAGCCACAGCAACCTCGAGATGTGCCCTGGGAGGGCGCATGACTATTTACCTGCGGGGGATGATTAGAGCCACAATTAACTACCTGCGAGGTAGTTCCAAAACTTTTTAGTTTTATCAAAGGCATAAAAGCTTTCTTAACGCCACCTGCCTTATCAAGAATGAATTAAAAAAGTTTTTATATGAAGGAGGGATTTTGCGTAAATATGATTTGGTTAGTGGATCACGTGCATATTTTATGATCCCATCTCGGCGCATCTGTATCACCTCAGCTCTGTGACCACAAACGAGCTGTAAGAGGTCGGCAGAAACAGACGCATAATCGCCGCTTGTAAATAATTCCTTAACCTTCGTATGCAAAGAGTCGACATTTAGGTTTACCTCATCTTTAGCCCAAGATAAAAGTAAGTTTAGAGTCTTTTGCAGAGCATTGCGCTGTTTTAGCAAACAAAAGGTAATACCGGCGTAAGCTTTATCTGCGTAAGCTAAATGACGTAGACTATCATAAGCTTTAATCTCATCGTTAGCTTCTAAATCAGTAAAACCTGGCGTATGATTATACCGTTGCACTTCTGCATAGGGAACTTCGCTCGATCCATCTTTATCAAAATGTTGAATTTGTTGCAGCAAATTAAGAAACTTTTCAGGTGCCTGTGGTACCGAAGGCTCCTTTAATTTAACTTCAATATCAAAATTAAAATCTAACTTGGCAATATTAGTATGTTCTTCATCATAAAGTTAGTCATAAACCACTAACTTGATCGTCAATAATATTATCGCTATAATAGTCTCTGTCGAGGTCTACGTTATCAATAACTAAAGGCGAATAGCTTTTATCTACGTGATCGTGGTTGTATCTAAGATGCCTTTTAAGTTCGTCTACTTCCTGTGTAAATTTTTTCAAAACTCTATCCTTGCGTTTACGGTGGCGCTGTCGCCGTTTCTTCGTACAACAAGATGAGGAAGAGGAAGATGAAGAACCCGAGCTAGTGTCGTAGTTGGCGGTACTCGGGCCCGGTTTATCTACGACCGGGTCAACTTCATCATAAGTTTTTTCCATGCTAAAAACGAAACCTAATTCCATGCAAAAAGCTTGAAAATGTAAGATATGAACGACAAACAAAAGTATTCCTTGACGGTAGTTAAAAATATTTGAAAACCATAGAAGGATTTGTGTTTTACTAAAAATACGTACCTACTTAAAACTAAAAAGCACTAACGTAAAAAAGCATTACCACTATGCATTATATTATAAACAGTTCTAATTATAAAGAAATCTAAAAAATAAAAACAAAAAAGTCTATCTGAAGGTAGGTTAAAATTTCTAGAAATGTGGTCAAATTTTCTAAATTTTCTTATAAAATTACTGAATTCCTTTAGAGGGTAGCGTATATAACTTAATTATTATAGATTCTATAAAAATAATGATCTATTTATATAAATATTTTCAATACGAACGGTAAAAACCGTTAGTTAGTTGTATGCACTTTGTAAGGAAAATAAAAATGAGCACTTACATGAATAGCTGCTATATCAGGTTCACACTTATAAAATAGAATAAAAACTTAAGCACTTATCACGAAATAAACTGTTGGTAAGTGCAGACGGGTCGAAAATTCAGACGCCAATGATTTGAAATAAAATTAGGCCACTGCTTGTGGCGTCGCCATGGTGGGGTTCTCAAGGTAGCTGTGCGAGCGAGAGGGTACGAGAAGGAAAGAGACAAGACGAGGTCGAGCACGCTAGCGCTATCTCATATCAGTAAGCTTCAAGTATGCGTACAGTATTTAATGGATTTTAATAAAATCTCTCTTGATTTGGAAAATCAAATCGATCGAAAAAAAAAAAAATAAAAAAAAATAAAAAAAAGAATTCCATATGTAGAGGGGCATAGCCCCTGACCATGTTTACCCGCCCAAGGCCCCTTTCAAGGGCCCGGCGGCGGTTAGAAGACGCCTTCTTCTCTCTTGATTTGTTTTTTAAACCTAATTTCCTTTATTCCTAATTTTCTCAATTTCTTTCAAGGAAGACTCCTTGAAAAAAATTGAGACGAATATATCTGGAATGTGAAATTTATCTGGCTACAAGAATCTGTGACAACCAACAGAATATCTATTGAATAAATAATAATTTACCTATTAAAGACAAGGAAATCGTACCAAGTGTCCCCATATAAGGAACACTTGATCCCCTAAATGAATTAAAAAAAAGTTTAAATTTTTAACAAAATTTTAGTTTTCTCATCATCTTCTTCTATCTATATTATAATAAATCTGTAGAGAGGTCAATTCTGTACATGAAATATTTTTGAAAAATAACTATCAGGGGGTGATTAGGGATCGCTACTGATGTCAAAAATGCAATCAGTAAAATTTTTGTCTGTCTGTCTGTCTGTCTGTCTGTCTGTATGTTCGTTATAGAAACAAAAACTACTCGACGGATTTTAATGCAATTTGGCACAATTATTCTTCATACTCCTGGGCAGGTTGTAGTATACTTTTCATTACGCTACGATCAATAGGTGCAGAGCAGCGAAGGGATATATTGGGAAAACGGGAGAAGTTACTCCATTTTTTAAGCTTCCACCGCGTGTGCAGCCTTAATGGTTAGAGCTGCATAGAAATCACGTATGACGGAAATATTTTCCTTAATATTATATAAAAATATTTCTTGACAGCATAATGTCTATCTTTTATGGTTGACTCACAATAGCACGTGAAACTTCCGGTAGCTTAGCAATTCGGAGCTCTCTGATTATATTGGTCTAATCTTACGTTTACAACACTCTCACTCATCCCTAATTAAAAAAAGTTAACATTATTACTTATTCAATAAAAAAAGAATCATGTAAATCGGTGTAGAAACACCAAAGTTATACATAAAATACACTAATAAGTCATCGCGCGTGAATACAGAATCATGCAATAAGGATTATTTTTGTGTATCAGTTGCCGCGCTCGACGCGCTTCGCGGCGGGAGGTATAAAAAGGCGGGGGGTCCGCGTGCGAACTTTTTCAGTACCGATATCGACCAAATCGAGAGCTCCTCTATCGCGATAACTCGCACGCCGCTAGTCTCTGCTACCGCGCGCGAGCAACCTCACTCATCAGCGAGTGAGGAAGGGGTCGGACCCCTCAGCAGGAGAGACCCGCGTCTCCCCTGTCATAATAATAGCTCCTAATCCGTAGCTGTCCCCAATATCCGGTTTGAACATCACCCGGGTGATGTTAGGGAGGGTCAAACCCTCCCATCGTCTACCACCAAACAAACTAGCCACCAGGCTAGTTATAGTCCGACTTAGCTACAGCGGTCTTAACCCGACCCTTAGCATAGACTAGTTCGAAAAAAAAAAAAAAAAAAAAAAAACGTGCGAACTTCATACAATATTTGGCTGTTGAAGCGATAGGACGTTCAGATTGTTCGACCTTATTGACAGACAATTATAGTTATTAGTGCTTATCAGCGCGATTTTTAGTTTTTGAATAGGTTATTATTATATTTGTTTTGTTGTCTTTATTTTATGAAATAGGTATAGAGGTTTTGTTAGTATTAGTAGTTTAGTTATTTTAGTTTATTAGTTATTTTGGTAGTGTTAAATATTTCGAAAGTAGAATTATTTAGTTTTAGTAGGTACCTATATTTTTCACATTTTATAGGTTCATATAGATAATAGTCTCCTTATTTAAATTACTTTTAGATTAATTATAAGTTAACATTTATTTAGCAGTAGTTTTAAATAGGTACTTAGGTGTCAAATAGGTTTTAACATACGTATATTAAACGTAGTTTAGGTAGATACTTAGGTATTTAAGTAAGCATTTAGATTTCATAAGTGTAAGGTAGATTCTGTTACCGTCGATTAAAAATTCACAATGCCTCCTAAAAAACGACCATCTTTATCTCGAAATTCGAGAGATGCTAAGAGGATGAGAAATACGCGTTCTCAAGAATCGGCAGAGGAAAGAGCGCATCGGTTAAACTCTATGAGAGTTAGTGCCTCAACTTCTCGAGCCAATGAAAGCTCTCCTGAGAGAGAGGTGCGATTAGCAGCTGACAGAGCGAGACATGCTACATCACGGGCGTCTCAAAGCTTTTCTCAGCGAGAGCTGAGTCTTACCAATGACCGAGAACACAACGAGAATTGCGTCTCACAGCTGATCGCGAACGACATACATTTTCTCGCGAGTCAGAAACCTTTACTGAGAGGGAATTGCGTCTCACAGCTGACCGCGAACGTCATACATTGTCTCGCGAGTCCGAAACCTTCACTGAGATGGAATTGCGTCTCACAGCTGACCGCGAACGTCATACATTTTCTCGCGAGTCAGAAACTTTTACTGAGAGGACATTGCGTCTAAAGCTGACCGCGAACGGCATATTTTATCTCGCGAGTCAGAAACTTTTACTGAGAGGGAATTGCGTCTCACAGCTGACCGCGAACGGCATACATTGTCTCGCGAGTCAGAAACTTTTACTGAGAGGGAATTGCGCCTCACAGCTGACCGCGAACGGCATATTTTATCTCCATAATCTAAAACTTTTACTCAATATGAAGACCGTTTAACAAATGATAGGGTGCACCATAATATTATTCGATCTCTCGAAGATGAACATGAGCATGAACAACGACTAGAGTCGGTACGCGAACATTACAATTCTTTGAGACACGAACGATCAATAAGTCTGTCTAATGAGAGATTAAGAATCGAAAATATTCGGTCTCTTGAAACGAACGAACAGCGAGAGGCCCGTCTTACTGCAGATAGATTTTGACATAGTCTTAATAACTTAGATGTATACATAGAAGATCAATTTAGAAATTCGGTGGCGTGGTCCGACAAATATAAAAGTGGGTTTGCTTATAACCTCACAATTGATTACAGATCATCTTCTGTAATAGGCGATATGAACGTGGTATGTTCTTTTTGTAATGCTTCAAAGTGTTGTTCTGGAGGTAAAATAAATTTGCCTTTATTCGAAGACCCACCGGAACCTTTAAAATCACTACTTTTAGGTAAACATGTGCAATCGAAACAGTTTTTAGACAATATTCGCACTTATAATAGTACGTTTCAAATGACATCCTTTGGTGCTCAACAAATCTCAGAAGGTCCTTTCATGCCTACTTTTAAGATACAAGGTCAGGTTTACCATTTGATAGGATCCCTTTTGCCTGAAGACCAACCTAAATTTCTTCAAATATATTTTTATTTATCCGACTACAACGAACAGTCGAATATAAGAAATCAATATTTCCCGAATTTAAATACTGAACTCATTTCACAACTTCAGAACATGTTGCATCAGGTTAATTCGTATGTATGCAGTTTTAAATCGGCTTTAGAAGCTCTTCCTCGAGAAGATGATAACAATTATAAAATTGTTATAAATGCCGATAGGCGTCCAACTCAGGAACACCCTGGGCTATATAATGCTCCATCCACGAATGAAGTTGCTGTGGTATTGGTCGACCAGGAATGTGATAGGCGTGATATCGTTATCCGTTCCAGAGACAATCGTTTGCAACGTATTTACGAAACCCACAGGGCTTACGACAGTTTGCAATATCCTTTGATATACTGTCGAGGAGAAGATGGTTACAATTTTGCTTTATACCAAACTGATCCGCGTACAGGCGCACCTACTTATAATAAAAAGATTTCATGCCTTCAATTTTACTGTTACCACTTGCAAGTAAGACGGAATAGGTTTGTATACTTTCAACGTTTTCGTGGCTTATTCAATCAGTTTATTGTAGATATGTACGCAAAAATTGAAACCGAAAGATTAGTTTATATACGATCTAATCAAAGGCAGCTGCGCGCTGAAGAATACGTGCACCTTCGTGACGCCATGCAGCAAGATAATGATACGGTGAATATGGGCCGTTTAGTTATTTTGCCCTCTTCTTTTACTGGTGGTCCGCGCTACATGCACGAACGTACTCAAGATGCTTTTTGTTACGTAAGAAAATATGGACGCCCGACTTATTTATTACTGTGACTACCAATCCTAAGTGGGATCAAAACACTCGGGAGCTTCTTGAGGGTCAAGCACCGCATGACCGCCATGATATCATCGCAAGAGTTTTTCATTTAAAATTAAAATCAATGATAGATCTACTTACCAAATATAACATTTTTGGAGAAGTATTGTGTTATATGTATAGTGTTGAATGGCAAAAACGCGGCTTACCTCACGCACATTTCCTGCTTTGGTTAAAAGATAAGGTTCGATCTAATGATGTAGACAGTTTAATCAGTGCTGAAATTCCAAGTCCGATTGCAGATCCCGTGTTATACGACATTGTTAAAACTCATATGATACATGGTCCATGTGGTGTATTTAACGGGAATTCTCCTTGCATGCAAGACGGTCGTTGCACTAAAAGATATCCAAAAGCCTTAGTGGATGAAACTGTAACAGGACTCGATGGATACCCATTATATCGTCGCCGTTCGAGAGACAATGGTGGTTTTACTGTTGAAAAGCGAGTGTCTGGACAACAGGTTACTTTAGATAATAGGTGGGTCGTTCCGCATTCTCCTGTGTTGTCCAGAGCATTTCAAGCTCACATAAATGTTGAAATGTGTAATAGTGTAGAGTCAATAAAATATATTTGTAAGTACATCAATAAGGGCAGTGACCAAGCTACATTTGCTTTGAGAAATGAACATGATGAAGTTACACGTTTTCAGTCAGGCAGATATATAAGATCTTCAGAAGCTGTATGGCGGATCTTAAGTTTCAACATTCACGAAAGATATCCACCTGTGACTCATCTGGATGTTCATCTTGAAGGCGGTCAACGGATATATTTCAACGCCGAAAATGTCACAGAACGGTTAGAGAACCCTAGACAAACAACTTTATTAGCATTCTTTCGACTTTGCCAAACTGATGATTTTGCAAAATCTCTTTTGTATGAGGAAGTTCCATTGTTTTATACCTTCGATAAGCAACGAGGTGTCTTTAATCGAAGACGCCGTGGCAGGCCTGTAGATGGCGAGTCAGGTATTTTCAAAGAACATGTCCTTGGTAGAGTGTACACAGTTCATCCTAACAACGCTGAGTGTTTCTATTTGCGATTATTATTACATACCGTGCGAGGACCAACCTCATTTAGAGATTTAAGAAAAGTGGACGATGTTGTTTATCCCTCTTATCATGCAGCTTGCCAAGCGCGTCATTTGCTTGAAAATGATCAGCATTGGGATGACGCTTTAGCAGAATCCTGTGTTAGTGATAATCCACGACGGTTACGCCATTTATTTGTAACATTACTCACATTTTGTAATTTATCAGATGCTGTACAGTTATGGGAAAAATATAAAGAAAAATTTGCAGAAGACTTTCTTAGAAATATTTCTAACAATGATGAAGGCACTACTACTGACCATTTCCGTGATCTTGCCATAAATCAGTGCTTATTAGCTCTTCAGGATGATGTAACAGCAGTAGGCGGTAAATCACTCTGTGAATATGGTTTGCCAACACCAACCTCAGTCGGAGAGGTAACTAATAGGGAATATTCCGCAGAAATTGGTTACAACTTAATGGAACTACAGACAACATTAGAAAACGGTGTCCCAATGATGACTGCAGAACAACGTTCAGTTTATGATCGCGTGTGCGAAAGTGTTCAAAATAATTTGGGAATAATATGGTTTTTAGATGCACCTGGAGGAACAGGGAAAACCTTTTTGACTAAATTAATATTGGCTTTTGTTCGAAATCAGCGTAAAATAGCTCTTGCCGTAGCTTCATCAGGGATAGCTGCAACATTACTACCAGGAGGTAAAACTGCTCATACTACGTTTAAAATACCAATTGATTTAGATCGCACGGAAAGTCCAACCTGTAGTATTTCAAGAAATAGCGACAAAGCTAAGGTATTACGCGAGTGTAATTTAATCATATGGGATGAATGTACGATGGCCCATCGAAAAGGAGTAGAAGCGGTAGACAGAACATTAAGGGATAAAGGGCAAAATGATCGACCAATGGGCGGTATCACGGTTTTATTTTGTGGTGATTTCCGACAAACCTTACCGGTAATACCACTGGGAACCCGAGCTGATGAGGTTAGGGCTTGCCTGAAAAGCTCTTATTTGTAGCGTGATATACAATTGGTGCATTTGACTATTAACATGCGAGTGAGAACTGGAGATAACCCGGATGATAGTCAATTTTCTGATACATTATTAAAGATTGGTGAAGGTACCTATCCACAACTACACCAAGGAAAACTTATTCTGACGCCTGAATTATGTTGTATAGTGCAATCTCAACCACATCTTATATCGTCGGTTTACGGTGACGTAACAAATATATTAAATAGGGACAATTCTTGGCTATGCGAAAGATCTATTTTAACTCCTCGCAATGACCTGGCATCTGAGATTAATAACAAAATACTGTCGAATATACAGGGGGAAAGCAAAGTTTATAGATCGATAAATAGAATGGTCGATGAACAAGAAGCCACTAATTACCCGATAGAATTTTTAAATTCTTTAAATATGCCCGGACTTCCTTCTCATGAAATTTGTTTAAAAATTGGCATTCCGATTATTCTGCTCCGAAATTTAAGACCACCACAACTTTGCAATGGAACTCGACTCAAAGTAACCCAGTTGCAACAAAATATAATCGAGGCTCAAATTTTAACAGGTTGCGGTGCAGGAGAAACCGTTTTTATTCCCAGAATACCCTTAATACCAAATAATTTTCCATTCCAATTTAAAAGGACGCAATTCCCAGTATCGGTGTGTTATGCAATGACAATTAATAAGGCTCAAGGGCTGACTTTTCGTGTTGCCGGAGTAGATCTCGGTGTCAGTTGTTTCTCGCACGGTCAGTTATACGTTGCTCTTTTCCGTGTTAGCAGTTCTAGAAATCTTTATGTCGGAATGTTTATATCGGAAGCTTTGCGCTAAAGTATTTTCGTTCTATAGGTACTTTAGCCTCATGTGAATGTGAATACATTAACTTAATCTAAACAATATTACCAATACATTAACTTATTCTCAGCTATCTATACTTTTCTGCCGGAAGTCACTATTCCACGCGGACGAAGTCGCGGGCAAAAGCTAGTTCGTAATATTTTTTATTATAACACACTGTTATGTCAACTTATTTTAGGTTCGTGAGTCAAGGCGGCTTTAGGCTGAGACTATATGATCCGGAATCCGGAAGGCCGTAGAAAATTCTGAGCGTTGAAAATAGACCTCTGCGTTAATACAATAGAGGTGAAAATGGAAGTTACGCTTACGTCTAGCAAACGAAATTTGAACCTGGGTTATTTGGAAACTTTTAACTTCGCAACTATATACGACCTTTAAATCAATTTAACATAAATTCTGTAGTTTTTGCTATGGGTTTTGCTTGAAAGAGTAAAAAACATGTATTTAACATTAAATTGATAATGTTAGTACTCGTTAATTTATAATCAAGTAACTCATCTGGTTAAATGAATGTTTTCGTAAGCTACCCTTACATTTTTAAAATTTGCCGCCATTTTCAGGTTTTGATAATTGATTTAAAAAAATGGAAATCGAACAAACGTCGAATTTGATCAAGCGATCACATACAAACGGCGAACAAGCAATTATACCCAACAACATAAAAAAGATTGAGAATTGCACCTGCTAACTTCAGGTCAGAATTTTTAAATTACTTTTACATTAAAATAAAAATGGAACAAACGTCAATTTTGATTAAACAGCCACGAACAAACGACGAACAAGCGATTAAGCGAAAAAAAGTAAAAAAAGTTTGCTTGCGGGCGCCAACTTCATTTCAGAGTTTATTTTTTGATTAAAAAGAAAACTAAAATCAAATAAACTTCAAAGTTCGATCAATCACGAACAAACGACGAACAAGCTATTTATAAAAAAAGTAAAAAAAATTGACACGCGCCCGCCAACTTCAGGTCAGAATTTTTTAAATTATTAATAACACAAAAATTAAAATCGAACAAACGCCAAATTTGATCGAGCAATCACGAACAAACGATGAACAAACGATTTAGAAAGTAAAAAGTATAAAAAAATGTACATGCGTCCGCCAACTTAAGGTCAGAATTTATTTTTTCATTAATGAAAAAACTAAAATCGAACCAACGCCAAATTTGATCGAACAATCACGAACAAACGATTTAGCATAGAAAAGGCAAAGAAACTTAATTTATCTTCTCTTCTTCTTCTCTTATTATTGGCAAACCATCGCTTTTTGCAACATTCTGCCAGTGTCAAGTATGAGAGTAAAAAGCTTAAGGAAGGGAGTTTTGCCGGGGTTTTCAATGGGTGACGTTGTGGAATTTGTACTGTTTCATAAACTTGTGATAACTCGGTTCTTAATGTGTAATATTAGTAGAATATTAACCATTAAATATTCGTTAACGTGCACAAGTGTGGGCAAGTGGTACAACTTCTAAAAATGTGCTATTTTGTGTTACCCGCCAAAACTCCCTAGGAACTGTTAGTAAAGCTTCTACCACTTTACTGAATCGACTGACATGACTCTTTTTTTTTCGAAAGGGTCTACGCTAACGGTCGGGTTAAGACCGCTGTAGCTACGTCGGACTATAACTAGCATGGCTAGGTGATTAGGTGAAAGACGAAGGGAGGGTTTGACTCTCCCTAACATCACCCGGGTGATGTTCAGACCGGATATTGGGGACAGCTACGGGTTGTTAGCTATTATTATGACGAGAGAGACGCGGGTCTCTCCTGCTATGGGGTCCGAACCCTTCCTCACTCTCTGAGGAGTGAGGTTGCTCGCGCGCGATAGCAAAAACTAACGGCGTGCGAGTTATCACGATAGAGAAGCTCGAGATTTTATTGGTTTAGGTACTGAGGGCCCTCCCTCTCCCCTTCCGCGTACGGTCGGGATGACTCGCGCGCATAAGTCCTAATGTCGATGAGGTTCGTGGTATTGGTAGAGCTCTCTATATCAATATCGCGGTCGCGGTCACTATTATGTAGTGTACCTAGGCTACTAGGACGCGAACTCGAACTCGGGTTCAAGTTCGGTCCCGTGTTAGGGTCGGTCTGTATGTCTGTACGTGTGATCGTGTCGGATGTGGGACCTCGGGGTAGGCGGCGTCGACCCCGGTGCGATACTAACTTCGCGGGTGCGTGTGACAAATGTTTACGTAACTGTACACACGTATTTTGTAATCGGGTCAATGGGATCGGCTAAGATGTGCTTAGGCCGCTTGTACGGGTGTCGGAAAGTCTGTGCGTCGTGGTTGTAGTCCAGGGCCTTTTGGATAAGAGGGTTTGGATGTTTTTTGCCTTTAACAAAGAATCTCTCTACGAGTTCTTTGATAGCTTTAGCTTTGATAGCTTTTCGAGGCTTTTATAGTGACAAGTTCGCAGTCTCTATGCAAGTCGATGTTACGCATGTAATAGGGGGCTCCTGTTGCCATGCGTAGATTGCCATGACTCATGGACTGTACTGACTATATATTTGGAATTTGACTAGACTTTAACTTGACAATATAGGAATACGGTGTTGAAAATTGAAACGAAAGTTCTTTTTCCCGCCTTTTTAGACCATTCATAGACAGATGTGACGTAATCGGAATAGGTCAATTTTCGCGCGAAACTTTAAACTGTCAGCTTAAAACAGCATTTTTGCAATAATTATTTAATGTGTTTTAATTTTTTAATATTCTTATGGCTTATTCTACATGGAATTCTATAAAAAGAAAACAAATATAAAAATAATACGTCTTCCCTATTGTCCAAAATATAACGTTATGTGTCAAGTAAGTAGAAAAATATCTGTGTTCTGCGAGCTATTAAAAAGCTGGGTATAATAAGATGTCATGTAGCTGTTTTCAAAAGTAGCAGAGTTAATTATGTACTCAATATTTCAGCAACATTAGAGAAATCTCACCGTCTCTTCGTTTTGAAATTGGATGTCGTAACGATGATAATTCAGATGGACTTAGTTTTCGACTATGAAGTGGAGTCGGTGACATGCTGAGCATCGGTCTTGAGAGATACGTCGATTCTAAGAAGGAATAAATTCCAAACTTGTGCTTAGGAAATCGATTCACATCTTGAAACATTCGTCTTCTGATATTAAAATAAATATACATTAGGTATTTATTTATTCTTATTAACGTAATATTTGTTTGTCACAAAACTTTTGAACTTACCGGTAGACGTTTCCTTGTTTTGTTAGCCACGCCTCAATTTTCTCTAACCATTCCTGTAATAAGTAATATTTTTGGTAAGAAGACCCATCTAAGGCCACTGCCTCGAATTTCGCATCGGCGGCGCGGGCAACATAGACGCAGGTCTAAAATGGCCACATTAAGAGAATCGTACTATAAAACATGAACTATTAAATATTAATTAATATAAATAATTGATGTTTCATAGTACGATTCACTTAATGTGGGTAAACGTAAAATATTCTCGTAATATAAATAATTGATGTTTCATAGTACGATTCACTTAATGTGGGTAAACGTAAAATATTCTCGTAATATAAATAATTGATGTTTCATAGTACGATTCACTTAATGTGGGTAAACGTAAAATATTCTCGTAATATAAATAATTGATGTTTCATAGTACGATTCACTTGAAACCAGCTGCGAGGTCGCGCGGCACACACACATAGCAATTATTTATAATAATGATGTGCTTAATTCTATAAATTAAACGGACATATAAATTTAAAAACGTTACAAATAAATTGAACAAAACTAACTACGCAGGTTACCGCTTGACAGGAGTCAAGTTCGTCGCCCGCCACCGCGCCGCTGTTTTTGAGAACCATATTTTGATTGTATGCAAAAGTATGCAAATAACCTTGCCGCCGCGGCCGCGAGAAATTCGAGGCAAGGGCCTTACTAATTTAAGACCTTAGACAATTTTATTTTAAAGTTGTAACTACCTGTTGATGGCCAATGACAGACCCAGGCCTACAAATCCTAATCCAGGCAATAGCCTGATGAGCCGTCATTCGGTAATGCTTTATTAGATAACATCCGATCAGAGTACCTGTGCGCCCCAAACCAGCCTAAACAAACATCATTAGTCAGTAAGTAGTAATCTACTTCCAAAAAAAAGAGGCGGTTATATGAATTCCAATATCAGTACTATTTTACTAGTGTTAGCAACCACAAACCTTGCAATGCACCGCTATTGCACCCGTAGTCTCTTCACTGATTTCCAAAAATTTCATTACGATATGTTTTTGTGGACAAGAACCGTCGGGAAAAAATAAATCGTAGTGTAAAATTCCGTTCTTTGTAAATCTATGATGACATTTCGATTAAAATGTATATTAGGATTATCAATTTCGATGATTCAAAGGACAAAGTAGGTCGTTAAGAAAAAAATCTACTTAGGTAATTGTTACGGAGTGGTTCGGGATTTGGTTTTTAAAAAAAAAACTATTTTAATTGACACACGAATATATATTTTATAAAAAGAACTTAGAGAAAGACCTGCACCCGACGGAAGTCCAATTCAATCTGACTAAAAACACTATGTTTTTATTAAACGGAAATAATATGGGTTTCCTATTGCATTAGCAATAATGCAATGGGAAACTCAGCAATTTTACTATACATATGAACTCATGCAACTTGCGATATAACAACCCCCCGTTAAGATCGATCATCACATCTCAAAGTGATGAGAGATTACGCTAAGATTAACGCGAGAGATTGGACTTTCGTTTGGAGTAGGTATACAAGAAAACAGCTAAATTACAAAAATATTTTATTTACTCAAATTTATTTAAAATACTTAATTAACACAAATATTATTAGGACTTCTTAAGATATGGTTATTACATTTATCGTATATTATAAAAATAAGTACCAATTTTTATTTTTTGAGAATTAATGTTTATTATTATTATATCTGCATTAAAATTTAAATCATTTAACATTTACATTAAAATTCATGATCTTTTATTGTATTGGTTAACACAACATTTCTTTTTAAAGGAGTTGGCGTGTTAATAGATGTTTCCTCCAGCACAGAATCATTTTTAATACTATTATCCTTAAAGACAACAAGAGATGCTGGATGATCAGTGCGATATTTGGAATTATGGCACTGATTAAAAATTTGAATACAGCAAGGCGATTTCTTACAAGTAATATTTTTTCGACATTTATACATCAGATATATTATAAATATGCTGCTTAATAAGCTTAAAGACATGTAGTGAATGCTGTATGTCTCTAAGTGAGATGGGTTTTCTAATTTATTTAACTCATCTTCCATTGAGCGAAGATGGATGCTGGCATGTAGTAATGAGTCAAGATTGCCAATATTTTTTAAATTGGAGTGTGGAAGTTTTGCAAATGTTTTATTAATTTTTGAATGTTCATAACAATCGTCTAGTAATATGTTGAAATTTGATACTACGTTTGTTACGTTACCGAGTGGCGTTTCGCCAACTGCGGTGAACTGTAATGTTTTATAAAATGCTTTACAATATTTAGATAAGGTCAGGATGCCAGTTCCGAATAATATAACATCTGAATTTACATCGGACTTTTCACAAGTAATATGGCATTTCCCTGGATCTGACTGAACAAAAATCCATCGATTAAAACTAAGTTTGTGGAATACATCTATAGAACCGTGAATTATTTTAGCTACACAGGAATCAGGGAGTTTAGTAACCACTTCACTTAATAAAGATGTTTCGCACGTAGGGTTGGCAACGACTGAAAATAAGTCGGCGATCACACACACATAACACTTTTCACTGATTAGTTTACAATTATTGTCGATGTCTCTTAATAGCGAGTAGAACATGCGATCACCTGTTACTGCTACATATGAGCTAGTTGGCTCGATTAGAATGTAGGTATCTGGTTTCAATATATCATATGGAACTGGTGACTGTATTATATTATAAAGATTATAGGTTTGAGGTGTTGTTGATGTTGAGGACGAATATTATTTTATTTTGATGATAATAACAAATGAATTTGGACATATCTGTTAGTTCCTGTATATTTTGTAGCGTTAATGGTACAGGCAAATCATAATGGCTAGGAAGTTTATTTCTATGTTTATATAATTCATTATATCAGTCGGGTGTAAAACGTTAAGTTTTGAAAATTAAATAGCATTGTTTCTGTCATCGATATCGAAAGGTGATGTTAGGATTATAGCTTCTAAAGAATTAGATAAGGAGTTAATTTGAGTTTTTAATGTAAGCTTATCCTTTGTGCTAGAAACCGAGTCTAATATTTTGTGTATTATTTCCATATTTTCTAAAAGATGTATTTTATTTAAGTTAATTTTAGAAATAGAATTATTAAATGATGAAATGGTAGATTTTATAACATGGATATTATCTTTCATAAGATGAGCGAGATGTTTTTCATCCGTCTGTACACTATTTATAGCTTCTGAATATTTGACAGCGTTTTCGGCTCCTCCTCCTAAATCAATGAGACCTCTTTTAAAACGCTCTTTAGCTTTATCATTTTGGAGCAAATATTATGATACAGAAGAAAACTTGTTAACATTAATGAGATGCTGATTTTTCAGCGCCGAAAGTGAATTAACGCAGTCCGACTGTATCTTTGATGACGTAAGAGAGTTACAAAATACATTTAGCTTTTCTAATAAAAACTCTATTTTATCTAAATTAGGTTGGATATGACTTATATCTAAATATGCTAAGACTTTCCAGTCGTTATTAGTAAACTTAAGGTCTAGGAGCTTAAATGATGGGCGATACGAAATCTGAACTAGCTAGCGGCGACAGCGCGCATCTGAAATGGAATGAAAGAACTTATGTTACGATTACGTTATACTTACTATTGTTACTACTAACTTACTGGCCTAGGACACTATGCTGTGTCGTCACTTGCCGGTTTTATTTCATAGAAATGATGACGAACGTGCTTACGATTAATCAATAGCGTTGCCGTATGATTACCAATTAGTTTTATTATTTTATTCGGACCTTTCCACACTGGGGATGAGGCCTTATTTTGCTTGTGGTGGCAACGGGCATACACCATATCGCCAGCGTTGTATATAATAGGCTTTGTTCGAACATCATAATAATTTTTAGATTTTTCTTTAGACGTCTGAATATTTTGTAGAGCCTTTTGACTTCTATAATAAAGACGATGATTTAGTGCTCGAATATAATCTGTATACGTATTGTTATCGAGGACGTCTATGCTAGATGGTAAATAGGGTTTAAAGCCAAATAATAGTTCTAATGGGGAGTAACCTGTCGTACTATGCACATTTGAATTGTAAGCTATCATAGCGCTTGGGATGTAAAGTGTTTTGATTTTCGTATGTATAGGACCTCAAATTTTCTTTGAGGGTAGAGTGGCTCCTTTCTAGCGCGCCACAAGTTTGGGGATGATATGGTGAAGCAAGAATGAGTTTGTGTGCACAAAAAAATGTGTGTATACTAAATAACTTTGCTAGTTGCTTAAAAAGGTGCAGAGCAAAAGTTTGTGCCTTGGTCGGAGATGATCATTTTGGGTATTCTAGCTGTGTCTTCAGCTGAACATGACTGCATAGGATAAGCTTGTGAAAATTTAGTGAGGTCATCTTGTACGGTAAGTAACAATTTATATTTATATTCATATGTTTCAGGAAGTGGACCGACTAGATCTAAATAGATTTTTTCGTTGGGTCGCGATGTTGTGGAGGTTATTATCATCGGAGCCCGATTGTTTTGTCGTAACGGCTTATTAATTTGACACGAACGACAATTTTTTACATAATCTTCGATGTCTTGCTTCATGTTTTTCCACCCAAAATTGTGATTTGATCCTTTCTAGCATACGAGAGATACCTGGATGCCCAGCGAGAGGGGAAGTCATGATTATCTTTTAAGATTTGTTTGATTTCGCTCGGTGTTGGATATTTTATACAATTATGATAAATATGATTTTTTATATTAGTGGTATGAAAAAGAAACGCAATAATATTATATATTTTATAAACGAAAGTTTAGAGAACGTCTGTAAAATCTGATAGTGCTAATTCCTTCTCTTCGGAATAGGAGTATTTTATCATGTGTCGATATTCACGGAGGACATTAAATATATCCTTGTAAGTCATTTCGTCACAACTTTCGTTATGTTCTTGAATAACGGTGTCGAAGGTAACACCGGGTTGTTTTGAGATTAGCAGAAATTGATCGTAAGTTTCAGATATTGACGGAAGATTATGAGAATCGATGTCACTTCCGGGTGACAGTGTAGGGTTACATATCATTGAATTATCAGTTTTATCATCTAGAACTAGTATTAGATAGCGAGATAATGCGTCAGCGTTTGCGTTTAATTTTTCTTTTTTATATATAACTAGCTTTTGCCCGCGACTTCGTACGCGTCGAATAGTGACTTCCGGCAGAAAAGTATAGACAGCTGAGAATAAGTTAATGTAGTGGTAATATTGTTTAGATTAAGTTAATGTATTCACATTCACATGGGGCTAAAGTACCTATAGAACGAAAATACTTTAGCGCAAAGCTTCCGGGTAAACTATATTGAAAGTTGACCCGTCCGGCACGTGAACATAAAGATTTCTAGAACTGCTAACACGGGAAAGAGCAACGTATAACTGACCGTGCGAGAAACAACTGACACCGAGATCTACTTCGGCAACACGAAAAGTCTGCCTTGAGCCTTATTAATTGTCATTGCATAACACACCGATACTGGGAATTGTGTCCTTTTAAATTGGAATGGAAAATTATTTGGTATTAAGGGTATTCTGGGAATAAAAACGGTTTCTCCTGCACCGCAACCTGTTAAAATTTGAGCCTCGATTATATTTTGTTGCAACTGGGTTATTTTGAGTCGAGGTCCATTGCAAAGTTGTGGTGGTCTTAAATTTCGGAGCAGAATAATCGGAATGCCAATTTTTAAACAAATTTCATGAGAAGGAAGTCCGGGCATATTTAAAGAATTTAAAAATTCTATCGGGTAATTAGTGGCTTCTTGTTCATCGACCATTCTATTTATCGATCTATAAACTTTGCTTCCCCCTGTATATTCGACAGTATTTTGTTATTAATCTCAGATGCCAGGTCATTGCGAGGAGTTAAAATAGATCTTTCGCATAGCCAAGAATTGTCCCTATCTAATATATTTGTTACGTCACCGTAAACCGACGATATAAGATGTGGTTATGATTGCACTATACAACATAATTCAGGCGTCAGAATAAGTTTTCCTTGGTGTAGTTGTGGATAGGTACCTTCACCAATCTTTAATAATGTATCAGAAAATTGACTATCATCCGGGTTATCTCCAGTTCTCACTCGCATGTTAATAGTCAAATGCACCAATTGTATATCACGCCACAAATAAGAGCTTTTCAGGCAAGCCCTAACCTCATCAGCTCGGGTTCCCCGTGGTATTATCGGTAAGGTTTGTCGGAAATCACCACAAAATAAAACCGTGATACCGCCCATTGGTCGATCATTTTGCCCTTTATCCCTTAATGTTCTGTCTACCGCTTCTACTCCTTTTCGATGGGCCATCGTACATTCATCCCATATGATTAAATTACACTCGCGTAATACCTTAGCTTTGTCGCTATTTCTTGAAATACTACAGGTTAGACTTTCCGTGCGATCTAAATCAATTGGTATTTTAAACGTAGTATGAGCAGTTTTACCTCCTGGTAGTAATGTTGCAGCTATCCCTGATGAAGCTACGGCAAGAGCTATTTTACGCTGATTTCGAACAAAAGCCAATATTAATTAAGTCAAAAAGGTTTCCCTGTTCCTCCAGGTGCATCTAAAAACCATATTGTTCCCAAATTATTTTGAACACTTTCGCACACGCGATCATAAACTGAACGTTGTTCTGCAGTCATCATTGGGACACCGTTTTCTAATGTTGTCTGCAGTTCCATTAAGTTGTAACCAATTTCTGCGGAATATTCCCTATTAGTTACCTCTCCGACTGAGGTTGGTGTTGGCAAACCATATTCACAGAGTGATTTACCGCCTACTGCTGTTAAATCATCCTGAAGAGCTAATAAGCACTGATTTATGGCAAGATCACGGAAATGGTCAGTAGTAGTGCCTTCATCATTGTTAGAAATATTTCTAAGAAAGTCTTCTGCAAATTTTTCTTTATATTTTTCCCATAACTGTACAGCATCTGATAAATTACAAAATGTGAGTAATGTTACAAATAAATGGCGTAACCGTCGTGGATTATCACTAACACAGGATTCTGCTAAAGCGTCATCCCAATGCTGATCATTTTCAAGCAAATGACGCGCTTGGCAAGCTGCATGATAAGAGGGATAAACAACATCGTCCACTTTTCTTAAATCTCTAAATGAGGTTGGTCCTCGCACGGTATGTAATAATAATCGCAAATAGAAACACTCAGCGTTGTTAGGATGAACTGTGTACACTCTACCAAGGACATGTTCTTTGAAAATACCTGACTCGCCATCTACAGGCCTGCCACGGCGTCTTCGATTAAAGACACCTCGTTGCTTATCGAAGGTATAAAACAATGAAACTTCCTCATACAAAAGAGATTTTGCAAAATCATCAGTTTGGCAAAGTCGAAAGAATGCTAATAAAGTTGTTTGTCTAGGGTTCTCTAACCGTTCTGTGACATTTTCGGCGTTGAAATATATCCGTTGACCGCCTTCAAGATGAACATCCAGATGAGTCACAGGTGGATATCTTTCGTGAATGTTGAAACTTAAGATCCGCCATACAGCTTCTGAAGATCTTATATATCTGCCTGACTGAAAACGTGTAACTTCATCATGTTCATTTCTCAAAGCAAATGTAGCTTGGTCACTGCCCTTATTGATGTACTTACAAATATATTTTATTGACTCTACACTATTACACATTTCAACATTTATGTGAGCTTGAAATGCTCTGGACAACACAGGAGAATGCGGAACGACCCACCTATTATCTAAAGTAACCTGTTGTCCAGACACTCGCTTTTCAACAGTAACACCACCATTGTCTCTCGAACGGCGACGATATAATGGGTATCCATCGAGTCCTGTTACAGTTTCATCCACTAAGGCTTTTGGATATCTTTTAGTGCAACGACCGTCTTGCATGCAAGGAGAATTCCCGTTAAATACACCACATGGACCATGTATCATATGAGTTTTAACAATGTCGTATAACACGGGATCTGCAATCGGACTTGGAATTTCAGCACTGATTAAACTGTCTACATCATTAGGTCGAACCTTATCTTTTAACCAAAGCAGGAAATGTGCGTGAGGTAAGCCGCGTTTTTGCCATTCAACACTATACATATAACACAATACTTCTCCAAAAATGTTATATTTGGTAAGTAGATCTATCATTGATTTTAATTTTAAATGAAAAACTCTTGCGATGATATCATGGCGGTCATGCGGTGCTTGACCCTCAAGAAGCTCCCGAGTGATTTCATCCCACTTAGGATTGGTAGTCACAGTAATAAATAAGTCGGGACGTCCATATTTTATTACGTAACAAAAAGGCCACAAATAAGAGCTTTTCAGGCAAGCCCTAACCTCATCAGCTCGGGTTCCCCGTGGTATTACCGGTAAGGTTTGTCGGAAATCACCACAAAATAAAACCGTGATACCGCCCATTGGTCGATCATTTTGCCCTTTATCCCTTAATGTTCTGTCTACCGCTTCTACTCCTTTTCGATGGGCCATCGTACATTCATCCCATATGATTAAATTATACTCGCGTAATACCTTAGCTTTGTCGCTATTTCTTGAAATACTACAGGTTGGACTTTCCGTGCGATCTAAATCAATTGGTATTTTAAACGTAGTATGAGCCGTTTTACCTCCTGGTAGTAATGTTGCAGCTATCCCTGATGAAGCTACGGCAAGAGCTATTTTACGCTGATTTCGAACAAAAGCCAATATTAATTAAGTCAAAAAGGTTTTCCCTGTTCCTCCAGGTGCATCTAAAAACCATATTGTTCCCAAATTATTTTGAACACTTTCGCACACGCGATCATAAATTGAACGTTGTTCTGCAGTCATCATTGGGACACCGTTTTCTAATGTTGTCTGCAGTTCCATTAAGTTGTAACCAATTTCTGCGGAATATTCCCTATTAGTTACCTCTCCGACTGAGGTTGGTGTTGGCAAACCATATTCACAGAGTGATTTACCGCCTACTGCTGTTAAATCATCCTGAAGAGCTAATAAGCACTGATTTATGGCAAGATCACGGAAATGGTCAGTAGTAGTGCCTTCATCATTGTTAGAAATATTTCTAAGAAAGTCTTCTGCAAATTTTTCTTTATATTTTTCCCATAACTGTACAGCATCTGATAAATTACAAAATGTGAGTAATGTTACAAATAAATGGCGTAATCGTCGTGGATTATCACTAACACAGGATTCTGCTAAAGCGTCATCCCAATGCTGATCATTTTCAAGCAAATGACGCGCTTGGCAAGCTGCATGATAAGAGGGATAAACAACATCGTCCACTTTTCTTAAATCTCTAAATGAGGTTGGTCCTCGCACGGTATGTAATAATAATCGCAAATAGAAACACTCAGCGTTGTTAGGATGAACTGTGTACACTCTACCAAGGACATGTTCTTTGAAAATACCTGACTCGCCATCTACAGGCCTGCCACGGCGTCTTCGATTAATGACACCTCGTTGCTTATCGAAGGTATAAAACAATGGAACTTCCTCATACAAAAGAGATTTTGCAAAATCATCAGTTTGGCAAAGTCGAAAGAATGCTAATAAAGGTGTTTGTCTAGGGTTCTCTAACCGTTCTGTGACATTTTCGGCGTTGAAATACATCCGTTGACCGCCTTCAAGATGAACATCCAGATGAGTCACAGGTGGATATCTTTCGTGAATGTTGAAACTTAAGATCCGCCATACAGCTTTTGAAGAACTTATATATCTGCCTGACTGAAAACGTGTAACTTCATCATGTTCATTTCTCAAAGCAAATGTAGCTTGGTCACTGCCCTTATTGATGTACTTACAAATATATTTTATTGACTCTACACTATTACACATTTCAACATTTATGTGAGCTTGAAATGCTCTGGACAACACAGGAGAATGCGGAACGACTCACCTATTATCTAAAGTAACCTGTTGTCCAGACACTCGCTTTTCAACAGTAAAACCACCATTGTCTCTCGAACGGCGACGATATAATGGGTATCCATCGAGTCCTGTTACAGTTTCATCCACTAAGGCTTTTGGATATCTTTTAGTGCAACGACCGTCTTGCATGCAAGGAGAATTCCCGTTAAATACACCACATGGATCATGTATCATATGAGTTTTAACAATGTCGTATAATACGGGATCTGCAATCAGACTTGGAATTTCAGCACTGATTAAACTGTCTACATCATTAGGTCGAACCTTATCTTTTAACCAAAGCAGGAAATGTGCGTGAGGTAAGCCGCGTTTTTGCCATTCAACACTATACATATAACACAATACTTCTCCAAAAATGTTATATTTGGTAAGTAGATCTATCATTGATTTTAATTTTAAATGAAAAACTCTTGCGATGATATCATGGCGGTCATGCGGTGCTTGACCCTCAAGAAGCTCCCGAGTGATTTCATCCCACTTAGGATTGGTAGTCACAGTAATAAATAAGTCGGGACGTCCATATTTTCTTACGTAACAAAAAGCGTCTTGAGTACGTTCGTGCATGTAGCGCGGACCACCAGTAAAAGAAGAGCGCAAAATAACTAAACGGCCCATATTCACCGTATCATTATCTTGCTGCATGGCGTCGCGAAGGTGCATGTATTCTTCAGCGCGCAGCTGCCTTTGATTAGATAGTATATAAACTAATCTTTCGGTTTCAATTTTTGCGTACATATCTACAATAAACTGATTGAATAAGCCACGAAAACGTTGAAAGTATACAAACCTATTCCGTCTTACTTGCAAGTGGTAACAGTAAAATTGAAGGCATGAAATCTTTTTATTATAAGTAGGTGCGCCTGTACGCGGATCAGTTTGGTATAAAGCAAAATTGTAACCATCTTCTCCTCGACAGTATATCAAAGGATATTGCAAACTGTCGTAAGCCCTGTGGGTTTCGTAAATACGTTGCAAACGATTGTCTCTGGAACGGATAACGATATCACGCCTATCACATTCCTGGTCGACCAATACCACAGCAACTTCATTCGTGGATGGAGCATTATATAGCCCAGGGTGTTCCTGAGTTGGACGCCTATCGGCATTTATAACAATTTTATAATTGTTATCATCTTCTCGAGGAAGAGCTTCTAAAGCCGATTTAAAACTGCATACATACGAATTAACCTGATGCAACATGTTCTGAAGTTGTGAAATGAGTTCAGTATTTAAATTCGGGAAATATTGATTTCTTATATTCGACTGTTCGTTGTAGTCGGATACAAAATATATTTGAAGAAATTTAGGTTGGTCTTCAGGCAAAAGGGATCCTATCAAATGGTAAACCTGACCTTGTATCTTAAAAGTAGGCATGAAAGGACCTTCTGAGATTTGTTGAGCACCAAAGGATGTCATTTGAAACGCACTATTATAAGTGCGAATATTGTCTAAAAACTGTTTCGATTGCACATGTTCACCTAAAAGTAGTGATTTTAAAGGTTCCGGTGGGTCTTCGAATAAAGGCAAATTTATTTTACCTCCAGAACAACACTTTGAAGCATTACAAAAAGAACATACCACGTTCATATCGCCTATTACAGAAGATGATCTGTAATCAATTGTGAGGTTATAAGCAAACCCACTTTTATATTTGTAGGACCACGCCACCGAATTTCTAAATTGATCTTCTATGTATACATCTAAGTTATTAAGACTATGTCGAAATCTATCTGCAGTAAGACGGGCCTCTCGCTGTTCGTCCGTTTCAAGAGACCGAATATTTTCGATTCTTAATCTCTCATTAGACAGACTTATTGATCGTTCGTGTCTCAAAGAATTGTAATGTTCGCGTACCGACTCTAGTCGTTGTTCATGCTCATGTTCATCTTCGAGAGATCGAATAATGTTATGGTGCACCCTATCATTTGTTAAACGGTCTTCATATTGAGTAAAAGTTTCAGATTCTCGAGATAAAATATGCCGTTCGCGGTCAGCTGTGAGGCGCAATTCCCTCTCAGTAAAAGTTTCTGACTCGCGAGACAATGTATGCCGTTCGCGGTCAGCTGTGAGACGCAATTCCCTCTCAGTAAAAGTTTCTGATTCGCGAGATAAAATATGCCGTTCGCGGTCAGCTGTTAGACGCAATGTCCTCTCAGTAAAAGTTTCTGACTCGCGAGAAAATGTATGACGTTCGCGGTCAGCTGTGAGACGCAATTCCCTCTCAGTGAAGGTTTCGGACTCGCGAGACAATGTATGACGTTCGCGGTCAGCTGTGAGACGCAATTCCCTCAGTAAAGGTTTCTGACTCGCGAGAAAATGTATGTCGTTCGCGATCAGCTGTGAGACGCAATTCTCGTTGTGCAGCAGTTTCAGCTTCTCGGGATAACACATGTTGTTCTCGGTCATTGGTAAGACTCAGCTCTCGCTGAGAAAAGCTTTGTACGCCCGTGATGTAGCATGTCTCGCTCTGTCAGCTGCTAATCGCACCTCTCTCTCAGGAGAGCTTTCATTGGCTCGAGAAGTTGAGGCACTAACTCTCATAGAGTTTAACCGATGCGCTCTTTCCTCTGCCCAAAACTGCCACACTAGCGGTTTGTGGTCTGTTATGATTTTAAATTTACGCCCATATAGATAAGGGCGGAATGTTTTTACCCCGAATAAAATGGCTAAAAGTTCTTTCTCTATGGTAGAGTACCCTCGGCTTTGTTTAGAGTTCGTAACGCGTATAAGATAGGTTTATCTTTGCCTATTTCTCCATGAGATAATACGACACCTACCGCGTAGTTAGATGCGTCGGTAGTTAGTAAGAAAGGTTGATTAAAATCGGGATATTGGAGTAGAGGTGCTGACGTCAATTTATCCTTTAGATTTGTAAAAGCTCGTTCTTGTTCATGAGACCATTGAAATATTGCATCCTTTTTTAGAAGAGATGTCAATGGTTTTGTGATTTGTGAAAAGTTGTTTATAAAACGTCGATAGTATCCGACTAGACCTAAAAAGGATTTTATATCCTTTGGATTTTTAGGTGTTGAGAATTGAGTTACAGCTTTGATTTTATCCGGATTTGGACAGACACCCTTGTCTGTAATTATATGGCCTAAGTATATACTTTACGCCTTAAGAACTCAGATTTGTCAGGCTGTAATTTTAAATTGAATTTTCGTAAGCGGTCAAAAACTAATTTAAGTTTTGAAATATGACTAGGAAGGTCGTGGCTATAAATGATCGTGTCATCGAGATATATATATACTATATGAATGTAGCCCTTAAAGACCGGAGAGAACTGTGTTCATCAGCCTCTGGAATGTGGAAGGTGCATTTTTTAGCCCAAAAGGCATTCTTGTGAATTCGTAGTGCCCAGAGACACTCGAATTTGTGTTTATAGTAAATCCCGTTTTTGGGGCGTCCTTTGGACTCATTTTGACTTGGTGGAAGCCACTGGATAGGTCAAGGGTGCTAAAATATTTACAATGTCCTAATTGGTCTAGAATATCGGTGATGAGAGGTAGAGGATAACTTTCCGATATAGTGACGTCATTTAATCGACGATAATCTATAACTATTCGCCACTTCTTTTTACCTGAAGCGTCCATTTTCTTAGGAACGACCCATACCGGGGCACTCCAAGGTGAAAAAGAAGTTATAAGAATAAGAACGAGTACTTTTTTCACTCTATCTGAATTAGAATAAGAAATAGAATTGACGAATTGTGACGATATATTTTTAGAAGTATTTTTTTGGTTTAAAAGGATTTAATTCTACGGCGTAATCTTTCATTTCAATAGCTGAGTTAGTAGTATTTAAAATTGTTACGTTAATTCTTTTATTAGATTTTATTGTGACAATACAATTAGCGAAATAAATTCCATCTTTTAAAGTATGATCTAATAATAATCCTTGATTGTTCGGATAACGCTCGGGTGAGTAATTTGATACCGCGCACTCGATGACGGCTTCGGAACGAGCATGAATTATCTAAGTTGGCTGAACATAGTTCATATCCATGGTTTGCCCGCAAATATTAATTAATTTGGATTCGTAATTAATGTTAGCTTTAAAATAGCCTAAAAAATCACTACCGATGATGCCGTCATACTCTAGACTTAAATCATCATTAAAGATATGGAATTTATAATTATAAGTGCTATTAGATAAATAAAAATTGACCTGAGATGTACCTAACGATTCAGAACAATGTTCGATAATATTGATCCCTTTTATCTTAACTATTTCGCGGGATAAAATATATTTTTGATCTAAGCGGAATTTTTTTATAAGGCTTATTGTTGCACCAGTGTCTATTAGAAACCGTAAAGGACGCATAGATAATTCGGTCTTTAAATTAATGTGAGGCAAGGATATTTTTGTAATTAATGAATTTATCTCATATTTCATTGGAGTTTTAAAATTAGACTCGATTTTATTTTTATTATTAATATAATTTTTACTATATTTTTTTAAAGATTGGACACTTATTTGGGGCTGGCTACCCGTGTGGCGGTCCGATGATTTTGAATTATGGACACGTATTTGGGGCTGGTTACCCGTGTGTTGGTCCGATGATTTAGAAATATTGGCACTTGTTTGGGGCTGGTTACCTTTGTGGTCCAATGATTTAGAGATATTGGCACTTTTTTGGGGCTGGTTACCCGTGTGGTCCAATGATTTAGAGATATTGGCACTTGTTTGGGGCTGGTTACCCGTGTGGTCCAATGATTTGAAAATATGACTCAACGATACAGAGGTTCCTGAAGAAATGTGTTGAGATGAATTATTTGATTTAAGATTAGAATTCGTAGATTTTGACGAACTAGATTTTGTGGAAAATTTTAGTGTGCCTAAATTAGTCGGAAAACGACGGCACTTTTTCGTAATCTGATCAGTTAGTTTAAATCACAGTCGCCGACATTTTCACATGGAACTTCATAAGGTGTCGGTGACGGTGGCGACGGCGGCTCGTAAGAAATATGATGCGCATTCACGGACTTGTTATAATTATTGGAATGATTATACGAATTACGCGTTTCTTTATTATATTTCCTTTTACGACATTCTTTTATGTCGTGGCCACTCTTTTTGCAATATTTGCAGAAAACGTGGGAATCGGCTTGATTTTTATTAAAAGATGTTGGATTTTGAGACTTCGGAAAATCACGTGGCGGATGTGAGCGTCTCTCTATACTATAACATTCAGATTCCGTATGTCCTGATTTTCCACAGGTTTTACATTTAGATTTGGTAGTTTTATATAAAAGATTTTGTATTTTTTCCTCTTCGAGGGCAATATTGATTGCATTATTAAGATATTTAAGATTTCCACCACCTAACATTATTACTTCTTCGCGGATGAAGCTCTAAGGAAAATGAAAATAACGCTAAATCCTCTGTCATAGCGATTCGACCAGAAATATCTTTTTTAAAGATTCAGAATTATAGATTTCGGACTGTAAATCAGTAAGACAGCTTTCAACACGAAGCGCAAATTGTGAAACAGCTTCATTTAGTTGTTGCTTACACGACTGTATATCTAGCAATAAGTGATTGTAATGCTTTCTTTACCAAAATTTTGCTTCAGAAAACATTTTAACTGGTTAAAATCGTCGAAATTTTTATTGGAACAAGAAATTTGGGCTTTGCCCTCTAGACGCGATAAAATATATTTATTTAACAATATTTTTTAAGATCGTGATGCTAGATCTAAGGCGTTTTGGCAATTAGTAAGAAAAGCGATTAGAGTTTAACGATCTCCTTTATAGGGACTAATAAAATTACATATTACATTAATGGGAAATTGTTCGCTAAGTAAAATTTCTGTCTTCTCACAGCTTTTCTTGCTTTCGGTCGACATTGTAAAAATAGAAAAGAATACCTAGATAAGGTCGGTATGTATGTATAATATAATTTATTCGATATTTGTGGGTAATTACTTATATACGTGAAGGATTAGAGATTGGTGAGGAAATCGGTAAGTATATTGAAAGACGCTCAATTAAAAATAGCTGAAATGTAGCAATAACAAATAATAATATGTTTTACTCACAGGGTTGACAGGATCACCAGGAACTTGAGCGGCATTACAGCAATGACGAGTTAGCAGCAGGTTCGCAACGCGCGGCGGCGCGATTCCAGTAACGCAACCAATGTCAGGAACAACAGGAACAGCGGCAGAACGGTGGCAGGAACGGAGATGCCTTCAGCAGCGACGGTAGCAGGAATCAACGATTGCGGTTGCGAAATTAGATAGCGGCTGTGCGTATTTTGCACGAGCAAGATGTCGGGATGCAGGACACAGGACTGGTCTGCAGGCTTACGAAGTAAGGCTGACTGTCGAGACTCAGTATGCACAAGAGTTTGACGAAGTGGACACAGAAATGATTTGGACACTGTTCAAGATCACACTCCGGATAGGAATTGGTTCATAGAGTTATTATTATTATTATTATTATTTTCACAGCACAGTTTTATTCACGAACCGTTATGGAATACCAGTGGAACGAAAGCGGAAAAATCAACACTGGTATCCCACTTCTGACACCACTGTTACGGAGTGGTTCAGGATTTGGTTTTAAAAAAAAACTATTTTAATTGACACACGAAAATATATATTATAAAAAGAACTTAAGAAAGACCTGCACCCGACGGAAGTCCAATTCAATCTGACTAAAAACACTATGTTTTTCTTAAACGGAAATAATATGGGTTTCCTATTGCATTAGCAATAATGCAATGGGAAACTCAAAAATTTTACTATACATATGAACTCATGCAACTTGCAATATAACATAACTCTCTACAGCAGGGATTTCGAAAGTGGATTCCGTGGAATCTAGGTGTTCCGTAAATAGTCATTAGGGTTCCATCAAAATTATTTGTTATTAGCTGAGTAAGTAATACAACGGTTAGAAATATTATTTTGAAATAGTTCAAAACATGTCTCAGGAATAATGTGTTTTAATTAAAAACACATTTCTCAAAACAATTGTTCTTACACAAAAATGCAACGTTGCTAATGTCTTTCAAGAATCATCGTTTTTCATACATCGTCTGTCACTTCCATAGCAAAACAAAGATTTTCAGAGAGACTTTAAGAAGGTGGTACTGTAATCATTTGATATGTGGTTCCATAAAATAAAAGCTAAGTATTTGTTTAGTGTTTCGTTATCTTTAGTTTTGGAACCCCTGCTCTACAGTCCACAGCTTCTCTACTCTAAGATATATTTGGTACTTAGTACTTACATATTGTTATCGTAATGGTTCTTGTTGAGTCTTATAACAACTTTAACGTTGTTCTGAGTGAAGTAACCAACGTACATCTCAGGAGGGTGATACACCGAGTAGGTATTATCGACAGGTCCAATGAAAGCCAAAAATTTGCCTGCAATTAGGTAAGTTTTGATTAATGCTATCCGTATACCTGACAGGTTTGCCTGCACAGGTACACCTGAGCGTGTATACCGTTACGTGTATGGCTAGCTAAACATAGTACGTCTCAGTTCTCATAAGCAAGCCACTACTTTCGGGGCTTTGGGACTACTGGATAAGTATTACAGCCATGGTAAGTATAGCATGCAGGTGCTACGCAGATTTTCTTATTTAGGTATTAACATACCAGGAACTATCCAGTTTAGATCACCGCCTTGCAATTTATCTAATTTGATAAATTCGGCGACATTGAAGTCTTGGAAATTGAAAAAGTTGAAATCGCGAGCTTTCACCAGTGCTTCCAAACAGTCCAAAATGGTTATAGTGTATGGTGATTTTTGTGGACATGCGTCTTGAAATGGCCTTCGAAAAATCAGAAATATGAACAGATGCACCGATGAACACAAAACAATTAACTTTTGTATTAAAATATAACAAGCAATAACAAAATAATTATTATAAAGTTCTTACATAAATTGCCCATGAAGTAAGGGCTTAAAAGCTTGATCAGCTGACATAGATAAATATAAAACCCCAAAACAGCCCAATAAAAAAGCAGCATTAGCCTTTTTTCTTGGGTCATTAGTTGTGTAATGTACTAGAACTTGTTTGTGTGAGTGCAAGTTTATTTTATTGTTTATTAGCTTACAGTACTTGTAAACGCTGCTTAAATTTAAAGGTCCAAAGTCTAAATAGTAATTTTTATAAATTAAGTCATCATCAATGCTAAAATAATGAGTATTGTAACAGTTAACTGGATCTCTCCTTGATTTGAAAACTGCGAAATACAATACATTTTTGATGTAGTCTGTTAAAAAAATTATGTCAGAATTTCGACTCATGGTTTTCAGTTTAGAAACAATTTCATAAATAAAAACCCATTTCCGTAAATAAAGAAGATATCTTGGAGAAAGTAAAGATAGCTGAAGTATTTGAATTTTGAAGATTATTGAAATAACATTTTTTTTATGATCGAAAAAGATTAAGCAATAGTGAAGAGCAGCCTTTTCAGGAAAAATACTTCTTCTTCTTCTTTTGGCATAGCCTCCCCTGTAATAGGAGTTGCCAACGTCAGAGTGATGGAGCAGATGTTTAGTGAAAAGCTGATGGCGTACAGTGCAGGGAATGACTAATCTTGTTGATAGTATTTATTACATATTGTTAAGACTTATGCAATCTAGGACTCAGCTTTTTTGCTACTAAATTCTACCTGTGAATCACTCAGTGAATAACCAGTAATCATCAGGCAGTTGTCGCTTTAAGTGAGCTATAAAACCACGATGACGACCAACCATAGACGGTGCACCATCAGTCGCAACAGAAACAATGTTCTTCCATGGAATAGCTTTGTCAGTAAAAAATGTTCCACGGCCTGAAAAATCGATTCTCCTCGTGACCTCTTGGGTACCTTGGGTAATGACTTCATAGGTACCTCATGCAGATACAAGTTGTAATTACTAGTTTTTATGCAGAATATTATACAAAGTCAATGTTTCTTAGCCTTTTTTTTTTATTAAGCCCTACTTATTATGTATACAGTACATAAATAAATAAAATAAAAATTAATGAAAATTAGTTAAACTTTAATTAAATATACCAAATCAAAGTTTTATGTGATTTGAATATTAATAAATATTATAAATGAACATTTGTCTACAAATGGAGTAAAGACGTAGGATAAAATAGTCTTATTATAATTAATGGGTCGAGGAATGTGTGTAGGAAGGAAGTCGTATAAAGAAAGATTTATAGGACAGTTAAAGATGATTTATGATATTTATGATATAGGAATGATATTTGTTGATAATTTGTAGTCACTAATATTTCTCTATGACATTAT
Source organism: Phengaris alcon alcon (assembly GCA_037179445.1). Lineage (NCBI taxonomy): Eukaryota > Metazoa > Arthropoda > Insecta > Lepidoptera > Lycaenidae > Phengaris > Phengaris alcon. The sequence continues at coordinate 1,207,235 of JAYRCH010000040.1, read as the reverse complement.
AGTTTGACGTTAACATTTGACAAGATAATTGAGAAGAAGAAGAAGGAGTTTTGCCGGGAATTCAATTAGTGACGTTGTGGTTTTTGTAATGTGTTATATTGGTAGAATATTAACCATTAAATATTCGTTAACGTGCACAAGTGTGGGCAAGTACAACTACAACTACAACTTCAAAAACCGTGCTATTTTGTGTTCACTGGGAACTTTCAGTATAAAGCTTCTACCACTTTACTGAATCGACTAACTTGACTCATTGACTGCACTAAATATTTATTTAGACTTTGACTAGACTTTAGATTTGACGATTTAGGAATACGATGGAGAAAATTCTTTTCCCCGATTTTTTAACTTGACACTGGCAAATGGTTTTAAGCAGACGCCATATATATATCTAAAAAAAGAAGAAGAACAAGAATACAAAAAAAAAATATCTACTAGATTCTAAAAACACGGGTTTTCTAAATATAAAAAACAGTAGTACTACTTATTATCTATGATAAAAAAGTACTCTGTGACACGGGTTGAAAAGTACCTAATAATTTATTAATTCATTTTTTACTTTTGTGATTTTTTACTTTATTAATGTTGGTTACTTCTTAGACATGAGTGAAAATGTGGAAGGTGGTATAAAAGCACCTATGACTGACGAAGAAAGGCTAGCATTATGTCAAAAATTAGACCAAGAGTTGGATGATTTTATTAATAGCTTAGAAAGAAAAAGATACACAGAAGGATGGCCAGAAGATCGATGGGAGGTTGGTTTTAATAAATTAAATATTCAAAGTCTAAAAACTTATAAAAACTATAAAGACAGTTCTATAGTTTTATACAACAATTTTATAGGTTAGCTTATAAGGTGTTTTAATAAATGTATTTACTATAAGGCAGATGGTAGGTGAGAAATTGCATTGAACATATAATATATTGTAGTTTTATTTATACAGGAAGAAATGGACAAGCATCCATTTTTCATGAAGTCAGCACCGGAAAACGGAGAATTGTCACCCCTGGCGGAAGGTTTGGCTAAACTGAAATATGACCCTGATGAGAATACACCTTTAGAATTAGCCACAAGCTACAAAGAAGATGGAAATTTTAATTTTAAACACAAAAATTACAGACTAGCAATATTAGGGTAAGAATCATTAAATTAATATTTAAATCAATTTCCAAATGTATGATACATTTGGCAATCTAATTAAGTCACAAAACTAATTTTTACATACATTATTGCAGGTACACCGAAGGCATTAAAGTAAGATGTGTTGATCCTGAAATGAATTCGAGTCTGTACAACAATAGAGCAGCCGCACATTGGTTTTTGAAAAATTACAGGTCAGCCTTATTTGATAGTGAGAGAGCTTTGTCATTTAAACCTGATCATACAAAAGCTAGAGTGAGAGCTGCGAAAGCTGCTGTAGAGTGTGCCAAGTACAACACATGTATTGAACACTGTCAAAAACTTTTGGAAAATGATAACAGGGAAAAGGAAATATTAGATCTACTAAACATGGCTAAGAAGAAAATGGCCTTTCAGGAAAGAGATGAAAGAAAAAGTAAAAAAGAAGCCACGAAAAAGAAGGAGCAAAGGGATATAATTGTAAAGGCAATTGTAGAAAGAGGTATTAAAATTTCAAATTGTGAGGATGAAGATGATATAGATTTGTCAAATCTAGAACCCAGTTTACCAGGAGCACAGGATTCAATTGTGTATATTGAAGATAATGTTTTGAAATGGCCGCTTCTACTACTTTACCCTGAGTATCAGATGACAGATTTTATTAAATCGTGTCCGGAGAATGTGCCACTGCTGAATCAGTTGGAGCAACTATTTCCAACCCCATGGGATGAGCAAGAGAAGTACAGTGTAGGAACAGTCAATGTATATTTTGAAGGCTATGACAAAATGCCTCATGTCGTTGACCCAAGCATAAATTTAGGAGATTTACTAGTGTCAAAATACTTTGAACTCAAAGCTGGAACCCCTGCATTCTTTATATTGCCTCGAAAAAGTCAAATTGAAGTAAGGTTTCTAGAAAGCTACCTGTAAGGTAGGTGTTAAATTTATTTATAATATAACTATGAATTTCAAATGCAAGATATGTTACCATCAAGTTTCCCTTTAAAATTTCATAAGAACACAAATAGTTTCTGTGTACACAAGATTATAATTTATTTATACAATACTTTTTTGTACATTTATATAAAAAATAAGTAATATTGGTTTATAAAAAATATTATTAGTTGTAAAATATGTAATATTATGATAAAATAAAACAACATTAACTATATTATATTCATTTTAATCTATATCAATGTCATCGAAGTGATCTTTCTCAGCGGTGTAAACTCCCCCTGGTAGTACCTCATAAGTGGCTAATGGTGGATCGAAAGGAGTCTTCTCCTCTATATATACCTCGGGAGGTGTTGGGCCCAACCATTGGGGATACCAATAAAGACCCTGAAACATTTTTACAATTAAGCCCCCAAAGATGTTATGTGTGAATGTTAGAACACATTTTATATGCTTGTCATCACAGGGCTTTTTACTTATTTGGCTTAGCTCTGAAAACTTCTTGCTATAAAGATTCTCTGATCTTTACATTATATATATTTTTTATGAAGCCCCATAAGCTCTATTTCCAAATGGCATTCAAACATTTAGCCAATATAATATGTTGTTTGCATTCTATACCACACACTCACTTGCTTGATGTCACCAGTGTTACATCTGAATCTGTTGTCATGCAACCTGATTTTATCCAAATAACTCTTCCCATCTATTGAACCATAGTTAGGTGGGTACACGTACAAACACCCTTCCAGTTCATCTGAAAAATAACAGAATAGCAGATGGAATTAAATTGATTTCTGACTTATTTTTTCTTCTGACCAATTAATGTACTTAAGTCCATTTTTGTGGTCAACACCTTTCAAAGAAGATCACGCAAAGGTTCTAAAGAGTATTGGTTAATGCAGTATTAGTTGAACTGATACTTAGGAAAAAAAAGTGAGGATAATGCTTAATTTTTTATGTACAGTTGATTGTGGTGTTGTCTTCTTCTATGGAAGGTTTCATTGTCGTCTCCACGAAAGGCGGTACTGGCGGAATTTTTTCTATCGACTCTCCTGGCATACTAAATGGTCCTGCAATAAACAGTACTGTTAATTTTAAACCCATAATGGGATTTGTACCTCCTGCTTAATACAAAAGTGATATAGGCGATCAGTATTACATTTATAGCCTTATGGTAATGTATTGCCAGCCCTCATTTTATTGATATTAAGTTGAAATTGCCTGCTTTGATTTATTCTATTAGGTTTAATCAATTGTTACTATCAGCTATTAAAATATTGGATAAATTGTTTACCTCCATAGTGGTTAGTGTAGTTCCACTCACAAATATGGTGATCACATAACAGTGGGGAGCCTTTCTCTTTTGTGTAGTATGTGTTCCCGTTCGGGATAAACTGAAAATCTCAATATCTTTTTTATAATTTCGAAGAGTTTTAAAACAATATTTGAGTATCGGTGAGTTGTTATTTGCTAATTACAATTTACTTGACATATTTGGTATATAAAATATTTATGTTTCACATAAAGCACTTAAAAATACCTATTTCATTATTCATTATATATTCTCTATTAACCAATAAATAATCGTGGTGTCGGTACCGCAGTCCCTGTATGTTGAAATCCAAGATAAATGAACCAGACGTTATAACACAGGTGGCCGCCGAAAGTGGGGGTAGTTTGTACGTGACCAAACCGCATTTGACGACAGCCTTCGGTAGGGTGATGACGTCTCTATCTCGCTGCAATAGTTTTTTGAATGGGAACCTAAAATTTGTTTGCTTTTTTTAGACTTTATTCTCAACTAGTGTAGAATGCTTTATAAATCATCGATGGGTAAAATAGCTTAATATTCGATTTATAAAGCATTATCAGTCATTAGTATTAAAAAATATTTACCGAAATATGCATACGCCATTGCTACACTCGAGACCATGCAAGTAATTGTCAGTGGGAAAGGCAATGCTGGGATCTTCTAGAAGATAGTATTTGCTGTCGTCATGGCGATGAAAGAAGCCCATGAAGTAAAAAGTACTATCCTTGCAATATGGTGCTACACCGCGACCCATGTTGTAGAGGTCACTGTAGGCTTCCGAAAGAAATAGATAAATATTCTTTCCACAGTAAAAATCTGAAAAACGGAATTGGATATCGCATCGTAACTTGAAGATTCAATTGAAAGAGTCAGAAGGATACATAATATGTACTTAAAAGATAAGCAAGATAGCAGAAAATATTATTTGTCTTCTCTATTATTTAACAAGTTTAATGCTTTATCAATTATTTATATTGTGGCTATACCTGAGCTTATATAAAATTCCATTGGCACCGGGCCATTGGAAGACGCTTTTCTTACAGCTGCTATAGAGTTGTGGTTCTCGTACATGGTCAGCATATTGTCTATCACGTCATCCAGTGCAATAAGGAGGACCTAAGTGAAAAAGGTCCCTTTGATATTATCGATTGTCATATCGTAATTCATGATTCAGTTTATTTTCATATAATGTGGAGTTTTTATATTATAGTTGATTATTGATACTTCTACGGGTAGGTACTCAAACACTATAGCTACCTTTAGTTCTTTAACATGAAGTCTGATAAACCTCGAAAGGTGATCGGTGGCTATGTGCACTCGCTCGTTGATTATGTACTGCAACAAAATATAACAATTGGGTATTTGCCTACATGTAAGAAATGTTTTTTTTAAACATTTATTATTAAGTATGTACTACAACTTGATACAAGTTTTGTAAAAATGTAGGTACATTTTAAATTTCAAAGTTATGAAAAAGTTGGATTATTTTTTTAGAACATTAGTGTACCTACATAATTAGTTTACTTACATCAAATGCAAAAAGATTTACTAAAGTAAGTATGAACATAAACGCACAAACTTTGGAGAAATCAGAAATTTTGTGCATGTGATTATACATTTCGTAACAACTTACTCGCGCGTTGATCTATTGATTGAAAATATTTATGTTTTCAGCGCACCATTAATTTATGTAATAAAAATATTACCCTTTTGTTAAGGTCCAAGAATATAAACAAAATGAAGATAGGTTGCGCCCCTTTTCTCCTTTCTTTCCACATCATATTCCTATCAAATTAGATATACGTAGTTACCTGATCTTCGGCGGTCTTAATCCTCATCATTTCGTTCTGATACAGCCACAGGTTGTCTATCTTATCGGTAGGATCGTGGCCGTATATCTCAAAGGCATCTATCAACATGGCCAAAGAGACATTCTCCTGGCTCGGCTCTGAGCAGCACGGGTGATTGTAGTAGTTGTAAGAGCGCTGCGAGGGTCAAGAAGTGATTTGGGTTTTGGATTTACTCCAGCGCGCGTAGCATGACCGCCGTACAAAAGCGGTTTGTCTACATAAGAATAGACATACTGACAGATTGTATTCTTGCGTAGAATCAAATGGTTTCTTTTCACGGTAGAATAGACAAAATGGCAGATTGATGAAAGAAATCTGTCATTTTGTCCACACACTCCGCGTGCTGTAGATAGTTGTGGTATAGTATTAATAGTAGTTTGTTTTCAAATTGTAGTAGTATGTAGTTAATCCCACTCTCACGTATACTGGAACGCTTATCAAAATTAAGAGCTCCTATTCACAGGCTGTCGCTATCTTTGCTAGCCGAAATGACAAGGACAACATGTGACTTGAGCGGTACCTAATTTAACTATCGTTCCAGTATTCGGCCGTCAGCTACTCACTATGAGTGCTGTTCTTTCTTATTTTTTTCCGACTTCCAAAAGTAGGAGGCGGTTTAGTATACGTTCGGCTGTATGTATTTTTTTATTCTTTATGTTCAACGATAACTCCGCCGTCTGTTGACCAATTTTCAAAATTCTTTTTTTGATGTAAACGTTATACTTTGAGGTTGGTCCCGTTTTCACAAAAGTGATGATGGGATCCATGAGGAATCGAGGGAACTCCTTAAAAATTTATATGGACACATATAGTGATTTCTACTTTTTCTGAAGTAACCTAAGCATATGCTACCAAAAAGTAAGATTTTGCACCAAGGTATACCCTGGATCCTAAAGCACTGCACAGAACTCCTCAGTCATTAAAGATAGGCGTTTGGAAATTTCGACATTGGTTAAAGAACTGCAAGCATATGCCATTATGTAACTTACAGTAATCATTGGCGCATATTCAATTATACATTCGATCGTTTATTTTAAACGTTCTTAAAATGTGTTAATAATAATTTAACAAATATCACTAAAAAGTGAAAAAATATTATTTTTAAACATAAAATTAAACCGACTTCCAAAGTAAAAATGCACAAAATAGTATGAAATAAAACTTATTTTCCAAATAATTTCCTTTTTAAATTTGGCTGAAATTCTAACTTTTTCTCTACTCAATTTTGAAGAAAGTGTGTTCTATTTTAAATATTGTTTTATCAGGATGTTCGGGCTGGTACCGACTGCAAAATTATGAAGATTGAGTAGAGAAATAATTAGAATTCCAGCTAAATTTAAAAGGGGAATTATTTACAAAATAAGTTTTATTTCATACTTTTTTTGTGCATTTTTACTTTGGAAGTCGGTTTGATTTTTTGTTTAAATATAATAATTTTCAGTTTTTAAAATTCCATATTGGCTTTGAGGCACTTATGGACAGTGAGGCAAAGCATTCTCTACTACGTAGTGAACAATTATATACTTACACAAACATGTATGAAAATTAAACATATCGTTGCTATGATTTGCGCGCGGAAATAGACGTCCATGTTTCCAACATGGCGGCTATCGTTACGGTCGTAACGACCAAATTAACTAATTACAATTAGGCAACAGCGAAAAGCAATAACGGGCTATGTAAAAAATAGGGTACCTACTAACTTTTTTATTTACTTAGACCACATTTTACTTCTCTACGAGTTTTCTCAAATAATATTGTGTTTATTCATCTTTTTTTTACTATTTACGGAGAAAATATATTTTTTTGCTAAACTCCATTAAAATATTTCCGAAATTTATTCCATTATCCAGTTTGTCTTAGGTAGGCATATGTGGTGAAATAAAACAAAATTATGGAATAACATTTTATATTATTTAAAATACACACCTAATATTTATAATAACGCAATACGTTGGTATTGTAGGTAAAATTATTGCACTCCATTATATCTAATCAATTTTGTTTTAAGCGGAAGACAAAGTGATACAACTCATGCATAACAATAAAATTTTTATCAATATTTGTAATTGCTAATAGGTGGGAATTTATATATATATATATATATATATATTTTTAATTCATATAATATATACCTATACCTACCTATAAACGATAGGCTGAATATTCGGGTCTCAAATCAAATTTTATAAAATATAATGTATATATATTATAATCATGTAATGGTTCTCGTTAGAGTTCCTAATTATTGCAGTTTTAAATATTAGTGCCAATATTTTTCAAATTTGCCATATTATCTTTCGTATATTTTAATAGTCATATAAATGATGACACATTGTTATTATATCTGATTTTCATAGATATATTATTAAATAGGTAATTTGTGTATTTAACAATCATCAGGTATCTTTTAAGTTTTGTATTTAACATAATATGTGTATAATCTCAACAATAAAGTAAGTGCCTATACATCAGAGCAAATTCAGGGGTAGCTGTAAAAACCAAATCAAACCATCTAGCTTACTAAAGTTAACGTCAGCTTGTCAGTTCTTTGGCCAAAATTAGCCCGGCCCTATACGAAGTCTGGCACAGTCAAAATATTTTATAAGAGACAAGTAGGCTAATCTCTCGAAGGCTTTTGATACGAATACGCACTAAACGACTATTTGTAATATTGTATATAATATACTCCATATGAGGAAATTGATTATTGAACATTTACAACATTAAGTATAACATTCTTAGACATATTTTTGTCGTGGAACATACAACATCTATATTATAAGCCGATATAAACTTTTGAATTAATTACTGGAAGACTTCGTTGTCGAAGAATTGAATCTTGGAAGACGTGGATTTTATCTTATAATCTATATTTATACATACATAAATCTATATTTGGAAGACATGATATATATCGCAACAGTAAATATTATTGTCTTTACATATCCTAAGTGATCTAAGTTTACAAATTCACATCAGACTAAATAATTGGCGTTCCAAAAATGTGATCACCAGACGCGATATTTATGAAATATATGCATAAATCTAAAAATAGTTCAACAATTATCTAGAGACGCTAACATTAAAACGGCAACCCTATTTTAAATGCTTTGATCAAGGCAGAACCGGAATCATACATGCCAATAACGCCGAAGAGTACACCCAGGCCGATGATAAAGTAGTCGTATGCGATCGTCTTACTTTCCAGTTGGTTGCCTTTGAGTTTGATATGAAAATACGCCGGCCATATGAAACTTAACATAGTTCCCGTAAAACTCCCAATAAAGCCCATTAAAATAGCGAAATGCGGAATAAATATTGCCATCAAAATAGTAAACATTATAACTCCTAACCTCCAAGCCAGACCCCATACTTTCAGTTCACCGTCTAAAGCGTATATCGGTGGGAAGAGTGTTTTTGGTTTTCCTCTAAATAGCACTTTCTCTAGTAGATCACAAGCTGCGTAATACGGAAGAGGGTAGCTCAGAATCGCTTTCATCACTAGGAAGAAATTGACTAGCCCTTTGAATCCAGCCGATCGAAGATTATTTGTGATCACTTGCTGGGTGTCATTTTGGAACGTCAAAAAGCAAATGTATCCAAATATGGATTTAAAAGCGGCTGCGGCTATATGCGACCAGTTTAACATCCATTCGAAGCGAGATCGATCTTCCATATTACCTTCTAAGGTGGGGAGGAAAATTTGGGAAGTATAGGAGAATACAATCACACCCAAACTGATCGGGAAATTTTCGAAATCCAAAGTCCATTTCACTTTTGCCCATCCCCAATCTCCGATGTACAAGATGCAGTAACCGATCACGATAGCGTTGATGATGAGATGGCTCATAGTGCACCAAAATGACAACATGCTCACACTTTTCAATGATTTCAAGAACGCCAATGGGAGCAAAAATATTCCAATAAGCATCATCCAAGATCGAGTATCTATAGAGCCGTCCGGAAATGTTCCAATCATCAAGTCGCCGCATACAACAACATACAATATACACGTCATAAGAAGCTCAATAATTTGAGCAATATTCACGATTTTAGCTCCATACTTTTTACCGAAACATTCTTTGGCGATGCTAACGTAGGAGTCGCGGACTCGAACCTTTTGTCCCGAAACAGGGTCGTCCTCGTACAAGCATTCCACGAGGATCTTCCCAGTATAGCAGCAGATGTGGGCGATGCCTATCATGGCTGCTATGGCCCAGTAGCCCCCTTGTAGCACAGCAAACGGCAGCGATACCACGAACATGCCCTGTAGACCAAAGAGGAGGAAAACTATAAATAACCATAAAATGTTAACCATAAAAGTAAGTCAGGTTTTATCTATTTTAATTTTGTTACCTGTATAGCGTTAGTGACGTTCCAGGCCGCTTGGAATTCATTAATTTTGGCGCCTGGTGGCCCTCCACCTTCCTCGAACCCTCCTTCTTCTGATGAAGCGTAAAAGTCTACGCTTTGAATGCTCTGAGCCCTGAAATTAATAAAGAAAGTTTTTCAGTTCTCTTCAAATTTTTGATATTAAAGTTTTTTTTTGTGGTCGGTGAAAATATATTCCTTATTTTATTAATTAGATCTATTTACTCGTAATGTAATATGTTAAATGCCATGCCTTAAAATATGTGGTCTAAAATATATACCTTGGTGCTCCATCCTGTTGCGGGAAGGTGTTTTGGTAGCTGGTGAAGGACTCCTCAGCCTGTAGGTTTCCGCTGAGGAAGGGGTTGGTGGGGTTCGTGGACTGGTACGTCGGAGACGTCGTCTCGTGCATGGTGGACAGCTCACAGCTCTCGTCCATATCTGTTTATTCAATAAAAGTTTCAATTTAGCTCATTTACTTACATGAGTATTAGATGGTATTAGTAAGTATGGAAACAAGTCGAAAAAATCTTTGCCTACATATTTTGCGACGAAAATTTTAGCAACATTAGCAGTTTTATAAAAAAAAAATCATAAAAGTATCGACAAAAGTGGACAACATTTTTTGTCTTGTGTTGTCATTTTGTGTTTTTTTTTATGCTGTGTTACTAAATCTTTTCTAGTCAATTTAAATTGAGGTTTTTAATTGTATTATTTGTAAATATTTGTTATTAAAATTATTTTCTGTACAAAACAATCTACGATCAGAAAAATAACGTCCACTGCTTATTAATTCAAATTAATATGTGTCGTTTAAAATTAAATTTATTCACAAAGGAGTCCACCATTCTCCAGTTACGTTCGGATTAAATGTGCATCGTTTACAACGTAAAACTATCTTACCCATGTTAGCGAACCGGACATTTTGTGGAGGACGCGTGGACATCGCAGGTTTGTCCGGCACCTGCTGCCTCACGGTCTGCATCGCTACGTCCAGGACATTCTTCAGAGGCGGCAGCTTGATGCGCCCGAAATTCATCTTCAACTATTTTCACTTCTCACCTCGGTATAATAAGTTACATGTAATATAAATAATCTAAAAACTTTATCTAATTTGGAAGACTTCCTTACTATACTAGAATTTTACATTATCTTAACTAAAATCAGGCAGCCATTGCCCAATATTTATTGCTTTCGTTCAAACCATTTTTGCGGAAATAAATCTGGAGCTTTTTTAACACTTTATATATGTAGCACTGTTTTAGGGCTTTAATTATGTATTATGCGTAATGCTATATGGTTTTATTCATTTTGGGGGTGTTTTTGGCTTGACAATGGCTGCTGATGCTGTACTGAGCACGGCGGTGGCGGACGCGGAGTTGCGCGCCAAAACGATCAATATCCCGTACGGAGAGCAAATCTGTGTCTTGGCAGTTGGCACCCCAATCATGTTGCAATTTAAGATTATGGATATTTGAAATATTTTTTATACTACAATATCTACTTATTTCTAAGGCTAAAAAGATCTAAGGTAAAAGATTAATTATTTTTAACATTTCTTTACCCGAGGCTGGGTATAATATTATTGAACGACGAACGACGAAATACTAATAAAAAACATATGAAATTGGCATTTTGTAAAGGAGGAACATAAAGTCGATAACAACGAAACATAATAAGTATATTTATTTATTCAAAGTATATACCATTGCTATCTATGCACTTTTGCCATCTCATAGGTAGGTACCTAGTTCATTGATTTCTTTACTAAAAAAAACCATTCGGACAGGAATCAATAAAATATTTGAAGGCGCTTTGGACTGCCCCATCGGAGTTGAATTTTTTCCCGTGCAAGAAGTTATCCAAATTTCGAAAAAAATGCTAATCTGTCGGAGCAAGGTCCGGGGAGTACGGTGGATGTCTTAGACATGCCAATTGAAGCTCCTCTAATTTGGTAGCCGTCAGTTGTGCAGTGTCTGGTCTATCGTTGTCCTGAAGCAGCAGTGGCCTAGAGCGAATGACCAACCTCGGTTGTTTAACAGCTAGCCTTTCCATCATGATTTGTAGTTGCTGGCAACAGACATCTGCCGTAATCCTTTGGCCAGATTTAAGAAAGCTGTAGTGAACGACACCGGCACTAGTTCCAGGGTTCAGCCATTGCAATGAGCATTTCCGATTATCGTACAGGATCCACTTTTCATCACAGGTAATGATTGGATTTAAAATCCCTTCATTATTGTGCCGGTTGAGTAATGTAACGCAGCAGTCGACGCGCGTTTGTTGGTTTGCTGCACTCAATTCATGAGGTACCCACCTTTCAAGCTTTTTCACCTTCCCAATTTGCTTCATGTGGATTAAAACAGTTTTATCACTAACACCGCAGCCTGCAGCTAACTCGGACGTGGTTTGCGATGGACCCGCTTCCACAATAGCCTTTCTTAATTAAATTCTTCATTATCAACTTTGTTCTCCGGCCGTCCCCACAGGGCTTGTTCTGCAGGTAGAAATTTCAAGAACGAAATCGTTGGGGTGTTTTCCTTTGCGATACTGCCGCCATACACATCATTAATCCTTCGAGCCGTTTCTGCAGCACTGATGCCACGGTGGAACTCGTACTCGAAAATAATTCGATATTTCAAGTTTTCCATTTTGTAAACAGAGTGACCCAAAGAAAAAACCAAAAGAGGAAAAAACAAATGAATTACGGTTTTCGAAACACAAATGCATGAATAAATAGCGTTATAAATTTGATATTGGAATTCCTAACCAAAGATTATTACATATTTGAGATCAAAGTGATCTCAGTATACGACAAAACGCCAATTTCATATGTAAGGACCTAATAATATTACTATTGTTAGGGATACATACAAAAAGTAGATGTGCAAACATTTAGGTCAAACAATTTATATTGTTTCGTTCTATTGCATTCTTAATTTCTCATTGCTATTCGAGAAAAAGAGTAATCTTTTACAAAGCGATTTAAGATGTACCTAGGTATCGCAGGTTAGTAGGTATTCTGAGAAATGTAAAAACTTAACAAAAGATAAAAAATCATGATATTTTAAATAAATTATTTATACTCATTAATTAACATTTTCTTTGAGCAGAATCAAAATAAAGCAGAATCAAGTAAACCACGTTGCTGTAAAATTATAAATAATGTATTTTTAAAATTGAAAGTAATTGGTCAATTAATTTAGAACTTTTTATAGGCTAGTTGTTACTCGAAAATGGATTTACGCACGTGCGGGTTTGCCGTTTTTGTCTCGTTATGTTTGTTCAGTTTCGCAGTAAGTATTTATATAAAACAAATATCAAAATTGATTCATAGATGCTAAGAGATTACAAAGAAATAGTACGTACGGTCAAGGACATTTAATATTTTGCAAATTAAAATACTTCTGAAATTGGTCATGTTAGGTACTGTTGTTTGACAGTAAGGGTCAACTCACACCGAGACGCATTTAAAAATTTTTTAATGCAGCGTCGCGTCACGTCGCGTCACGTCGCGTCTCGGTGTGAACTGACGCTAGGTACTTCATTAATTTCGATACCCCTTCATAATAACACAAATAAAGGTACAATTAGACACATCAATGATGCCATTAAGATGTAAGCGTAATAACTACTACACCTGAATTACATTGGCATACGAGGGCTGCACTAAAAGTATCGGGAATGGAATATTTCCACTGTTCCTGTCATATTAAAATCTTTTTAATTTAAAACTCCTTGGTTTTAAAAATCGAATACCGTTTATTTATTTAAAAAAAGATTCTCGGTCTTGTCACAAGGTCTTGTCAAACTTGTTTAGTCGTTGAGAAAATGGAATTGACTTGAGAAAATTCTCGAGCGATGATTTATTATGACTTTCGAAGTGGTTTAACACAAAAACAGTGTGTTGACCGGATGATTTCTGCATTTGGTGATGAAGCCCCATCCAAAACCACAATTTATCGCTGGTTTGCTGAATTTCAACGTGGACGTGTCAAGCTCAGTGATGATCCCCGTCAAGATCGTCCAAAAACTGCAGTCACCCAAGAAAACGTTGATGCTGTGCGTAAGCTGATTGAGGATTATCGACATGTGACATACCGCGAAATTCAGGCAACTTTAGATTGCATGAACAATTAGGTGTAAAAAAGTTGTTTTCCCGATGGATACCGCATTTGCTCTGTGAAGAGCAAAAAGCGGCTCGCGTTACTTGGTGCGTCAGAACTCTCGAAAGATTCCACGCAGGATCCTCAAATGCTGTATACAACATCGTATCAGGTGACGAATCCTGGATATACGCGTACGAACCCGAAACAAAAAACCAGTCACGAGTTTGGGTGTTCGAAAATGAGTTAAAGCCAACAAAAATTGTTCGTTCACGGAGTGTTGCACAAAAAATGGTGGCCACGTTTGTCTCCAAAACCGGCCATGTTGCGACTATTCCTCTTGAGAGACAAAGAACGGTTAATGCAGAATGGTATGCTAACATTTGTTTGCCACAGGTCGTTTCTGAACTCCGTAAAGAGAACTGCAACCGCCGCATCATCCTCCATCACGAAAATGCGAGTTCTCACACCGCGCACAGAACAAAAGAGTTTTTAGAGCAAGAAATCATAGAATTATTAGACCATCCGCCGTACAGCCCCGACCTAAGCCCTAATGATTTCTATACTTTCCCTAAAATAAAGAATAAATTGCGTGGTCAGAGACTCATCACCTGAAGAAGCTGTGGACGCCTACAAAACGGCCATTTTGGAGACCCCAACTTCCGAATGGAATGATTGCTTCAATGATTGGTTCCATCGTATGGAAAAATGTTTCAAATTTCGCGGAGAATACTTCGAAAAGCAATAAATACATTTTTAAATATAATGTTGTGTCACTTCCTTGATTCCCGAAATTTTCAGTGCCGCCTTCGTAGATCGTAATAACTACTACACCTGGATTACATTGGCATAGATCGCAATCTGCCGGAGCTGGTGGGGCATTTTAACTAATATCAACGAATATTCATTAAAATTATTAAATATGATTAACAATTCATTGTTTATCTCCACTTCTCCGTGGATCTGAATTAAAATAACACCGGGAAATGGAATCTAAATATTTTTTTTACAATTTTAATAGCATTTTGGTTTGTGGTCGCCACTTTTTTTTAACAGCAGGACAAAAACGCCTAAAGTGTTAAGGATGATCAAAAAACTAAACATTGATTAGTACCATCGCCTGTGCCGACCTACCTCTGTCCCATACGCCTATACGTATTGGAATTCTTCACAGGTTTTCACTGTTTCACTTGTTTACCTACACTCCTTACGTCTTATAAGAACAGAAAAGAATGCGAATGCTGTATTTGACTGCAGCGAGGTATTAGAGGCTATAGATTAAGCCGCTGAGCAGGAACTTGCACCTTAGTAGCGGCGTCGTAGTAGTCAGCAGTGGCGTGGGGTTTCTATAACATTCCTATCGGCTTCACTTACGACTTACCTCATTCAAATCCAACTATTATTAAGTATACAACTATACAGGCTAGGTTTTCCCTATGAAGGAGAACAAGCCAAAAGAAAAACTTCTGATCCACACACCTTGTTCCCTAGAACCCGTACAACATCCGCAATCACCCATGCTGCCAAGAACCGGCCGAGAACCTGAGCCTGGCGCTGCTGATCGACGCGTTCGAGGTGTACGGCCACGACCCCACCGACAAGCTGGACCACCTCGCGCACTACCAGATCGAGATGATGAAGGTCAAGCATGCGCCTGACCAGGTATCGTTAAGAACTAGGACATATTATAAGCTAGGAATTTTTTAAATAATAAAAAACGTCTAAGTACGCTTCACAAATCACACCACGTCAGTCTGGCCCTGTGGTAAGTATCCGAAGAAGAAGGTCGTGTTACGGGTAGGTACTTGACAGTGGGAAGTTTATTTATTACTTTTATACTATACTAGATATTTCCCGCGACTTTGTAAGCGAAATAGAAAATCACGAGGGAACCGTACATATTCCCGCAATAAAAAGTAGCCTATGTCCTTTCCCGTGGTCTACCTACTCTATAACAGTGGCAAATTTCATAAAAGTCTATCCAGCAGTTTCGGAGCCTATTCAATGCAAATGAACAAACACAAACAAATCTTTCCTCTTTATAATATTAGTATAGACAATATACATACAATTTAGATTTTTATTATATTGTAGACATATTTAATACACATCCATAGCCCAGGAACGTTGAAAACGTTTACACATTGTTCCCTCGGCGGGATTCGAACCCGCGACCTACATCTCGAGCGCCGACGCGCTTACCACTGATCCATAGAGACAGTCGGCCGACCGTAAAGCCTTATTAAATGGTTAATGGTAATATTGTGTTAACAGCGAAACGATAACATATGTAACTAACACAACATTGAGATGACAGTATGAAGTACATAACAAAATAAGAAAGTAGCGATCGATTTTATGATGACATTAAATAAATAATAATTAATTAAACTGCGTAAAGCGCTAAATAAAACCGTTGATAGATGTTTTTCAAAATCGAAACGAATAATGATTATGGAATATGTGAGTACTTTAGTCTTTACCTACAAAATTAATAATTTTCCATGAAAAACAAAGCAAAATCGGTTCGTAGGCGTTCTGTTGCCATCGTAGCGTCGCCAAGCCGCTGCTACGACGTACCCCATTGCTTCATTATGTTCCCAGTTTTAGTTCACAATTCTTAGACCCACAGATTTTGGTTAAATATCATCCTATCCCTCTCGTTCTTCGTATTTATGAAAGAGATGAGATGATATTTTAATCCAGGGTTAACTTTTATTTTATTTAGTGAAAGACATCGACTGCGAGAATAATCTACATGTATACAATATTTTCTTTATTTGCAGTATATAATAAATGAGCATATCCACATAGCGACTGATCACTTGGGAAGGTTTATCAATTTGCACATAAAAGAATTAAAGGTAAGGAATTGAGAACCGATTTTATGACGAAGATATCCTTGATAACCCATAAATGATTTTTGTAAGCAATAATATATGATTACGAATTAGTCGTCAATCAATAATTCCGTAGAGCATCGTTTCTCAAGCAGTCGCGACGCTTGGGGGGTCAAGTTAGTTTTTTAAAGGGGGTCGCAGTCTGTTGAAAAATAACAAATACATACTGCATATAGGTACAAAAGATTCGTTTTTCGAACTTATCTTTTGTATCGAACGTTGAAAAAATCGTTCGAACGTAAGAACTAGTGAAGGTTAATATAACGTATAGCTGATAAAAATAGCGCGCTATGTACATATTGTTATAATTTTATAGTGACGGGGTCGCAAGACTTTTTACTTAACTTTTTGGCTTTTTCGTGGGTCGCGACATAAACATGGTTGAAAAACGTGCGCTAGAGAAATAGTAAGGGGCTGTTTCACAATCGCCTAATAAGTGACGAATAGCTAATCCGGTAGTTTTGTCGCTGCTTTCTTTATAATATACTGAGCGACATAGTTATTTCATGAATATAAGTAGGTCGTGTTTGTATGACCACAAGAAACACAACGCGAGCTCCGCAAATTTAGCTTTATCGACTAGGCCCGAGGCCACAACATACAGATTCTTAACAATTATACTGGTTGGGTTACATTAGGTTGTACGTTCTGGCCGAGTCAATAATACTCAATTCGCTGTGAACGAAATCAGGGCTTCGGCTTTTTCGAGCCTCGTCTAACTGGACCCTTTAGGTTTTATTTCTTTTGTGAGTGATGACTGCAGATTTCCAGGTGCTCCTCATAGCGTTGGACGACGTGATCGACAACATGCTGACCATGTACGACAACCACAACGCCATCAAGACGGAGCGCGTGGCGACGTACAACGCGGCCGGCGGCGGCGCCGTGCCCGCAGAATTCTACATCAGCCAAGGTATCGCTCAAATAACCAAACCCAACCTCGACCACTGAAGTCCAATGCTCGTACAATTTACCGATATAATAATTGTAATTCGAGTACATTCGCCAAGATATAACTCACACTAACTGGGCATAATACTCAAGGGCACTATAGATGACGCACTCAACAACTTCAATAAAAGAATATTCGAAATTATTGACTTACACGTCCTGCAGCGTAAACATAAACCTAGTAAATATCCACCCAGGTATATCTCATCTCTCATAAATATTATTAAAGAAAATTTGAAATATTATACAAAGTATAAAGTCTCTCTTTTTTCCTGTTCATCTTATTCATACATAACATTGGCAACAGTTTCAAACACTCCAAATTCCCTGATGTTCGTTGACGATTTAAAAATTTACCCGGCCGATTAAACACCAATCAGAAGCATATTTACTTCAGGAGGATATTTCGAATCTTGGAAATTATTGTATTCATAACAATCTTGACCTCAATATATCCAAGTGTAATATTATCTCTTTCACTCGTAAAAATCAGCCTCTTATTCACGACTACTCTATCACAAATCAATATTTATCTTGTACGTCTGTCATCAGAGACCATGATTCTGATGGATAGCAAGCTCACTTTTGAACCTCACATTGTTCATATCGTCAGCAAATCAGCTAAGGCTATGGGATTCATCATCCGTAATACCAGTTACTTTAGTAAAATGAAGACATTAAAAATTCTTTATTGCGCCTATGTACGTAGTCACCTAGAGTATGGTTGCAGGTTTGAAATCGTTTTTTTGCAACTCACTCATTTAGAATCGAAAGTTCAGAAAAAAATTACGAGGTACCTTGGCTACAATATTTTAGGTATTTAAGGTTCCAAAACTTAGTTACGAAGAGCCAGTAGTTAGTAAGCCACCCAAATAAAATAAAATAATAAAATAAAGAGAGGGACTGAGACAAATGAAGTCTACGAGCTACGACAGCTGATCTTAGGATTCTTAGGTATGTAGACTGATTTGGCTCAGGCTTCTTTTTACTTACTTAACTATGCGTTATAGCTACAGTAACATTGACAAGAGTTGATACTTACTTAATACCAATAAAGTTAAATGAAACGAGTTAGATGTCAAAATATTCGCTCATGGACACAATCACCGCAGTCACAAACTATTGCGGCTTTTTAAATCCGGCTCTGGATCCCAGCTCCGATGTTGTATTCTACTATTCGGTATACTCACTAGTAGCTAAGTAGGTATGACTGTCGCGCGATAAATTAAAAACTACAAGCGATGGTTAACTTAAAGCTTTAAATATGACTATCGTCATTTAAGTATGAGTACTGAGTAGGTACCTGGGTAACCGAGCTTTGCTCGGAGCTCTAATAGTAAAAAAAAAAGAACCATGCAAATATTTTACTAGGGCTCGAACCCCCAACATTCCAAATTTCCGAACAACGCAAAAATTAGATACACGATAATTAGAGTTGTAATTATTGACATATTGTTGCAAGATGTTAAAAAAACTTAAATAACCTACAAATGCGCAGTTACCCAGAGATAAGACCTAAGTAGATCGATTCTCCTACAAAACTCTCTGCATACTAAATTTGTTTTTATTGCATACTAAATTGTAAATACATGCAGCCGTTCCTGCGAGATTATATATAAACAAGATTAGTTCGTTTAAAGTATAAGATATTTCGCAGAGTTCTACTGTGGCAAGAACGTGTACCTCTTCGTGTCGGAGCTGTACAGCGACATCTACAACATGGGCCGCGGCCCGGCGCCGTACTGCAAGGAGCGCGGCTTCCACTTCCTGGGCTTCGTGCACTTCATGGACGACACCAAATACTACCTCGAGGAGGACCCCAGCGTGGTGTTCCAGATGGATAATTATATACATGGATTAGAGTGCCAGCTCGATGTCTGTATATTCAGGTATGCGGTATCAACGTTACGGTCACCTATTAAAGGCAGGTTGATGTTTTGGTTTTTTTTACTTCCAAAAAGTGTAGGGTAGAAAAAATTAAAAGTTGAGGTAGATTTTAGTTTCGCTCGAACTTAGTCATAGGCATTTTATAAACAAAGTGGTTGTTTAAAACGCTTTATACCAAACTATTCACGCTTTCATCATTCTGTATTTAACCTCGCAGGTTCCCCTTTAAAAAAGGTCTGCAGCACGTTCGCGACGTGTCCACAATGCCCAAGGCGATCGTGAAGTGCGGCACCGAGACGTACAAGCTGCCCCCGCTCTCCGCCGCCTCCTGCATCATCACCTCCGGCAGCTTCATCCTCGACTTCAACATACAGGGCATCCGCTTCCGACACTACGACTACATGCTGGTGAGTGTGTACGTGTACAGCGAGCGTGTACGTGTACAGCGAGCGAGTACGTGTTCAGCGAGCGTGTACGTGTACAGCGAGCGTGTACTCGTACAGCGAGCGTGTACGTGTACAGCGAGCGTGTACGTGTACAGCGAGCGTGTACGTGTACAGCGAGCGTGTACGTGTACAGCGAGCGTGTACGTGTACAGCGAGCGTGTACGTGTTCAGCGAGCGTGTACGTGTACAGCGAGCGTGTACTTGTACAGCGAGCGTGTACGTGTACAGCGAGCGTGTACGTGTACAGCGAGCGTGTACTTGTACAGCGAGCGTGTACGTGTACAGCGAGCGTGTACGTGTACAGCGAGCGTGTACGTGTACAGCGAGCGTGTACGTGTTCAGCGAGCGTGTACGTGTACAGCGAGCGTGTACGTGTACAGCGAGCGTGTACGTGTACAGCGAGCGTGTACGTGTACAGCGAGCGTGTACGTGTACAGCGAGCGTGTACTTGTACAGCGAGCGTGTACGTGTACAGCGAGCGTGTACGTGTACAGCGAGCGTGTACGTGTACAGCGAGCGTGTACTTGTACAGCGAGCGTGTATCTACATGTACATCAAGTGAGTACGGTGATATACAGACGTACAGTGACGAGCGCTAGTAGTTATACACAGGTTTACTATTGATTATGATAAGCTGAGCTACTCGAGGAGACTAAATTTCACAAATGTTTTTGTATGTAGCTACATACAAGACTTCACAGGCACTTTGTTTTTCAGTTCCTCCCGAACGGCCACTTCTACTACACGAAGGAGAAAAAATCGCCTCTAGAATGCAACCATCACGTTTGTGAATGGAATAACACTAACTTCTTTGGTGGTGAGCTTAAATTTATAGTAATAATACATGGAACCGGACAAGAGCGAGTCGGACTCGCCCATTGAGGGTTTTGTACAAAGTAGAAACATCATAAATAGTTCAGGAATCGAGTCTCGCAGTTTTGTCGAGCCGAAAATGGGCGACAAAACTTTGTATGGAGAAGCTGCCTATTATTTTTGTCATTTTTCATTTAAATAAAAACTGTACGTCGTAAAAACTTATAAAATATGTATTGGAATTCTCACATCAAGCCCTTTCATATTAGGATACACCATTTGAACTAGTAGCTTAAACTAGAAATTTCGACCCACTCTTAGAATTTAGACCCTCTTTATGATTTAATTACAAATGTGCAGTTTGAGGTTTTTTCTTGTACTTGTAGTATAATATGTTACTTGCAAAATTTCATAGTTCTAGGTTAATGCGAAGTACCCCTATGAATTTTGATTCCCTTGAGAATGTTGAAATATGCGTTTTTTGTGGTAAAACGGCTATATCTGTTTTTACGTCAACTTAGAAGTCATAGTCTTAGATTTTTCACAACTTCAAGAGACCGTAAACCTTAGTATACGGTTTTAATTTCAACTCGATACCGCCACGCGATTTCGATATAGAGGGTCTTGACACACAGACATACCGGTCGTATGTCTGACGGACAACAAAGTGATCTTATAGGGTTTTTTCCTTTTGAGGTACGGGACCCTAAAAATAGAAAAAACAATGTTAGCGCTTTGAGGACTGGTTATATCTGGCGTGTCCTTCCAGGACTAACCAATAATATCTGACCGGAGACCCGTCCCGGATCTAATTTACTACCAAGAAAGCTAAAATCCGATCTCCAGGTGCATTCCACTAGGCTCCACCAACCAGTGCCGGTTTTAGAATGATGTATACAATGAATGATTATTTCATACTGCAAATATTAGGTTAAAGTGATGTAAGTGGATAATATTAATACTTAATAGTGTTCAGTGTTTTTTGTAATTGGAAGTTGTTTGAGTACTCAATTTAGACAATTTACGAGTTCCTATGTAGGTCTCACTCAGTGAGCGAGGGATAGAACAGTACGCCTGCGGCGCCCCTTTTTATCCGGCGCCCCGGGCGGTCGCCCAACTAAGCCCACCCCTAACGCCGCTACTGCGACCAACGTAACCACTATACCGTGATCTCAGGTCCGTTCATCCCGCCGGGCGAGCCGGGCTGGGGCCTGGCGCCGCCGCCGATGTTCGTGGAGCGCACCACCGAGTACGTTCGCCCGCCCGCCAGCGACCGGCCCCCCAGCCAGTACGACTACGAGAACGTCACCTGTGAGTACGCATAATATAGTGTGAAGGCAGCATAATACTGCGAGATGTCCTCGAGAATATTTACGGTTGATACATGAGTACATATTACAATTCATTTGTATCATGTATGGAGAAAATATTTAATGAAATTAAAATTATTTATGAGCTAAAAATGAAAACCGACTTCCAAAGTAAAAAATTTAAGACATGGTTTACCTATTCGTGGATGAATCAGAACTTGACCACACGGGAAGCACCAGCTTTATAAAAAAATCATCAAAATCGGTTCACCTAGTCGAAAGTTCTGAGGTAACAGACATTTAAAAAAAATACAGTCGAATTGAGAATCTCCTCCTTTTTGAAGTCGGTTAAAAAAACATTGCAACACTGTATTATGTTTGTAGTCAATTAGTTGATCGTACATTACTATTTAACTACTACCCACAGCCAAGTGGGTAGTAGTTAAATAGTAATGTACGATCAACAAATTAGTAGGTTAAGTCCAAAAAACTTAAAAATAAATATCTACAGACTCGCTGGACGGCTGCTGGTTCATGTTCCCGCCGAACTACGGCTCCATCGCCGGCGTGAGCTACCTGGACCCGCTCGCCATCAACGAGTACCGCTACACCTGCTCCGGCAGCACCAACCTCAACAAGGTACCACATATAGTAACAAGGCAGATTATTACTATCGAGTTCATTATTTATTTATTTATTTCATTCGGGAAACCAACAGCTTGTAACTAAGTTACAGTAGAAAAGAGCATAGTTCACATGAAGCCAATAAAAGGTTTCCACTGATAGTAAGTTGGCCGAGAATTGGCAGAAAAAAAATTAACATAGACACGTAGTTTAACTGACTTATGACAGATTAATTCATGTACTTACTTAATTAAAATATGAAAATAAAGTTAGGTAAAATTAAGAGCAGTTGATTAATGACTAATATTTGATCTTCAATAATACCACAGAATGAATAAGATATTCTACCTTTTTATTAGGGTCAGTTCACAACGCGACATTATTAAGCTAGCTATTCAAAATTGAACTTTACTCACTTCACAAAAAGATCCACATTTCATATGACATCATTCATACACTGCACATGCGCTGTGCAGCGAGCTGCCACTTAACATTCGAACTTTTACAATGAAACGTGTATTTTTTGGATAATGAATATATATATATATATATATATATATATATATCTGTGCCAAGTTTCATCAAAATAGGTCCTGTAGTTTCGGAGCCTATTCAATGCAAACAAACAAACCATTCCTCTTTATAATATTACTAAGTATAGATAAAAATATTAGATTAATATTTAAACATCTTTTTTCCCCAGGGGCTATACTGGTACCCGCAGTGGATGGGCGTGCCGCCGCACCACCCGTACCCGCAGGCGGCGGACGTGCCCCCCAACCTGAGCGGGCTCGGCGGCGTCTACTACCCGCACCTGCAGGGGCTCGCGCCCAACCAGGATCACCAGGTTCTATCATAGTAAACAATATAACATTTTGGCGTGATAAAATGTAACTTAATTTTCAATAAAAAATAAAATAAATATACAAGAAAGATTTTTCTTGGGTTGATATATGGGAATTGGGCCTTTTTACAAAACAATGTTTAGAAGTCTAAAAACAGGTTCAACTCTCTTCTATCTAGTTCGTTAGTTTATTGGTTGGCTTGCGAGAAGTTAGTTGCCTAAACCTGGGGTTTTCTTTAAACTTGTTTTGTAGTAAGCCGTTATGAGTTTGATTTACATAGTAAAACTTTTAGTTTTAACGAAAGGTTACTTACTGTTTATTTTAGAACGTTCTCGTTCTCGTTGTTCAGAAGTAATTAAATTCCAAAAATACAGTTTATATAACTTTATTTATAGTTATTATTCTAATAATTTACACAAACACAACGAAATCTAATGTAACTCCAAAAGCATTCGTATAGCGGTCATAATATTATATTCTAGTCTGGCTAGAAAAACAAAAATCTATTTTAATTTTCTTGTTAATCACTTTCTCGTTTATATTTTTTTATATAACCTAAGTATACATTTCTCTAGCTTCATAATATATTATACACAATGTACAGGATAAATTTGGTTGAAAGGAGGGCTTACCAGTGATGTTTTATCAACAATATAATGGTACAGCTCAGATCGGTACAAAGGATTTATATTTTTCTCGCCAGCTTTAAACTTAACAAACGTAACAGTACATTATATGAAAAGCAAATATATTGCACTAAATTATTTTAAATTGTATAATATACTATGTATTGTCTTAATAAAATACCATATAGGGTTTTACGTGATTGCAGTAGGTACTTAATAATATATTTAAACTATTTCATCAAAAAGTTTGTAAAACGAATTATTTTCAATTATTTTTACCTAAGTATTGATTTTAAAGTTTTGGCTATGGAATTTTCGCTCAATTTATATTTAACATTTTTTCAAGCTAAAAATATCTCGTTATAAAATTTTTTGTGAAAAATTAATATTGTTTATTTCATCCAAAAATAGGATATAATATTTAATCCAAAAAGGGGATCATATTAATTTCGGCTAACTAGAAAATAACTTAATAAATATATATCTCCCATTATTGTGTAGGACCTCAAGTAGAAGTTACACCAGTTTGATAATTACCAAGAAAATTTAACAATAATTATTTATCCAAGAGATATGGCTGATAATTGATGATGGTATTTTTTCAATAATGTTAACGTATAGAAATTTTTAACCGAGAACAGCCCGACACTCCAGATATTAAGAAATTTCATCTCAAATAATTCAACTTAACAAACCAAATAATTTTTAATATTTATAGCTATTATTAAATAATAATTATAAATGAATTCTAAAATGCACAAAAAGGCATCTATAAGTCTATGTTGTGGGAAATACATAACATAGTATTTTATCAAATATAAACAATACAAGTGGAATGGACAATTGTTATCATTCTACAGTAAGTAAACCTTTAGAAGAGGAGGGGGAAAATAATTGAAATTGTAAAACCTCATTGATATGTCCAAAAACAAAACATATCAAACAGAAAAAAAATATAGAAAATGAACTGATGGACAAAGAACATACAAAGGTACAAAGAACATACAAATGTACTTTAAAATTAATATAGAAATGTTCTACTTCTAGCATGATACAGTTATAGTATGTTTTCTTCATACAAATTCCAAAGCTAGCCAATGTTGTGTAATAATTAATTTTATATACGTCATGGCATAGTTAACGTTTAATGGCAGTAGTTTATTTACCAATTTCGCGATACTTAGAAGTTACAGTAACGTATTATTATGGCATGGATCTGACAAAACAATCTTTCTCTTTAATAAACATGTGCTAAATAAATAAGTAGCTGTATTACATAAAAATTTACCAGCTGCTCCTCTTAAATTATAGACATTTCTTCAAATACATCAGATTTTTCATCACAGTAAACTTCACACCCTATAGTAATTTTTTTTACTAAAGTGTATAAATGTACGCAAAGTATATGTTAAATATATCATCAGTGTTATTACGTCCTAAGCTATATTAAGGCATGGTTGTAAATAGAAATAAAATGCATTGAACATCTGCGTATATCTATGCTACAGTCGGCAAGCGAATATTGTTCATAGATTTCTCTGTATCACATATTGTTGTCGCCTTCGAATAATCGGTGGTGCGAACGAGACAGCAATGCTTAGTTATGAGTGAAAGAGACGGGCAGTAAAAATCAACGAACAAAATTCGTTTTCTTCGTCGACTGGTTTAAATAATTTCATTTATTTTTGGACATTTTGGGTTGTATCTCAACCGACGGGAAGGCTATATTGTCCAATCGGACATTTCGACCAAAAGTCAAGCTTTTAGCTTACCAGTCTCCTCGATTTCGAACTCCTTCTCCCAGCTTTCGTCTGAGTTAGCACTGGCGTCGTCCTTTACTTCTTTATCACCGAAATAATCCTCAACTAGGTTTCCACATTCGTCCGCCTTCTTTTTTGGCGATTTTACATTTTTCTGTGACGTAACATTTTTCGGTGATTTTACATTTTTATTTATCTTATCTTTGTTTTTGTTCTGATTTTTGTTGTTTACCTGGTTTTTGTTGTTGTCTTGAGTTTTACTTTTGTTCTGTTTATTTGTATTATTTTCGTTGTTGTTTGTCATATCTTTTGTCTTATTCTTTTTCGACGCAATTTCCTTTTCGTACTCCTCCAAAAGTAGTATCTGTTGTTCCTCAGTTAGTTCAACATCATTCGCGAACTCTTCTGTAAAATACAAAAAGTTTAAGCTCATTGTTCTTTTTTGACATTTTGATTATACTCTACTTCAACTAAGATGATATTATCGAACTGTATTTGCTTTCTTTCGTGAAATATTCTAAATAGTATAAGACCCATGAAGTCATAAATATTTAATGGAATACAAGGGACAGTCCAAAGTCAGGATGAATATTTATGAACATGTCAATAATCATAACAATAGTGAACAATGCACGAAGAGTCAGAAAATTTTTCGTTTTGATTAACCGCGATTCAGAACCACATTTAACCAATTAGTAATATTTAATTATGATTTTAATATATAAAACAAAACTGTTGATACTGGCAACACGTGGATTGTCTAACTGTGTATGTTATAATGGTGTTTCGTCAGTGGACTTACGTGGGTGGCTGGGATGGGTCTACTGTGACTTACCATCCTCCCAGGCGACCTCCACTTCCGGTTTCTCCAGCTCCGGTAGTTCCGGCAGCTCCGGCGTCTCGATACCAGAGAGAATTTTCTTCGGGCTTCTGGAAAATTACAAATTAAAAATGTAATATTACGCTAAATCTAAGGATAACGAATTAGTGTGTTTTGAAATATGTTGTTAAAACCCTCTTAATGATTTTTGTCCCTTATTTTTCTTGCAAAAGCTGTACATAGGAAAAGACAAAGAATCAGATTATAATGCCTCTCCTTACTCCTCCTTAGTATGTCATTACCGAAATCCAACCAATAATCTCCTTGCTAGTTGTGACCATTACACCACATATTATGTAGCGACACTCACTCCACGATTGGCCCCTGCACGGGCAGGTGGGCCAGCACGGGGTCCGTGGTGGTCTCCTCCACGGGCTGCTTACGCGCCGCCGCCGCCAGTCGGTCCTGCAGAAGCGCCACGCGGAACAGATATCTAGAAGTATGAAATAATAGTGTAATGTATTTCAAAATAATCGAGAGCTTGTTATATTAATATTATTTTTGAAGATTAGTTAGTACACATGCTTAATAATTATAGTAAAATTAAATTATTATTAGTTTTTGTACGGCCGTTTTCATAATCTTCTGATTAAAGTGTCAAAAAGCTCAGTCCTAGATAGTCGTAAGGTCGAATACTGAAACACTAATTAAAATTAAGAGCCCTCCTATTCAAAGGCTGTCGCAGTCTCTGCTAGCCGAAATGACAAGGACAGCATGTGACTTGAGCGTCACTTAATTTAACTATCGTTTCAGTATTCGACCGTAAGACTTTGTTTTTGACACTTATTAGTCACACTTATTAGTATGTAAGAATGTGACGAAACTTTTGAATAAGCTATCCGACACTTATCTGAAGAGAATTTAAAAATCAGGTCTAAAATGAATTATCATCCAAGAAAGTATCATCTTAAAAATATAAGAAATAATAATAATATAGGTAATAATATCTATGGACGCTTCCACACTATGTCAAACTGGACCGATAAGTATCCGAAGAAATTGTGTTACAGGTACCAGACAACGGAAATATATTTAATACTTTTATATTAAATATATATATATATATATATATATATATATATATATATATATATATATATATATATATATATATATATATAATATATAAACCTCTTACTAATAAAAATATTTACACAACTGTTAACTTAAACAATGTTGCTGTCTTTGTCTGATGCGTTGAAAAAGTCACTTAACAGACAAAGACAGCAACGTTGTTTATGTTATCCATTGTGTAAATCTTAGTAAGAGGGAATATATTTAAGACACTGTATAAGTCTGTAGTAAGAGAGTCCTATGAATTGGTGTAACAATAAAATCAAATGGTACCTCTCCCAGAAGTCCTTATGTGAAACTGCATCAGGCACCAACTTCTCGTACTGGCTCTTCAACACGGGGTTGGTCTGCAGTCTCTTGATGGCTGAGGCGCTGGTGATGACATTCTCCGAGTCCTCCAGACTGGACCTCCACGCGTCGAACTCTGAACTATTGGCGGGCACTATGTAGGTCGCATCCACACGTTGCAATGCTTCAAGTTCCTTCTAAAATTCCATATTTTAAAACTTACATTTATAACTATATATTTGGAATAAAGATTAGTTTTTCTAACTGGCCACAAGAATTTTGTTATGCAAACTAGAAGACTTTGTTAGATAATCAGTATCTTCTTACGCTAACATCTATAAATAATAGATAAATAAAGCCTTTATTCACTGACCATGATACAGTTTTTATCTTAACTAATACTTATATTAAATAAACAAACTTTTTGAATTTTAGTCACGTTGTCTTTCGACATAGGCCTCCCCCATTTCCTTCCATTTCTCTCTGTCTCGGGTTATCCCTCTCCATCCCTTTGGGAGGTCATCCTCCCAACGTTTGATATGTCGTCCTTTTAGTCTTTTACCATATCTAGGGTACCTTTCCATTACATCCTTCGTCCATTTTTTTCCACTCTCTGTTCTCATTATGTGTCCAGTCCAGTTCCATTTAAGTTTTCCAGTTTTTTTCAGTACATCAGTCACCTTTGTTATTTTCCTTATTTAGGTTGTTGTCCATCGGTCTCATAACTTTCTGTTAATCATACTTCGTTCCATGCTGCGTTGACATACTGAGAGAGTATTGGTGTTTTTGCTTGTAGATGACCAATATTGTACAATTTACTTTTTATCGACATTGATATTGTTTTATTTTTGAATATTTCTTTTAGTGACGAGTACCTCTTCCAGGTGTTAATTTATCTTCTGTTAATTTCTTTAGTGTAGTGGTCTTTTGTAGATATTATTTGTCCTAAGTATATGTATTCATCCACATACTCCACAACTTCTTCTCCTATTTCTATGTTTTCCCTTATTCCGTTCGTCATAACTTTAGTCTTTGTGGGGTTCATGGATAGGCCTACTACTAAGCAAGAAGCTTTCATAATTTAGTTGGTTTAGCATAGTTTGTAGCGTGTCCGGCCTTTCTGCGAATATAATATCCATTGATGTTAATACCCATCTTGTTCCAGTCTACACTTCTGAAAAAATTCTCTAACACCGCTGTAAAAAGTTTTGGGGAAAGTGGATCACCCTGCCTTACGCCTCCCTGAACCTTGAATTCTTCGCCTTGTCGTTCAAGCTGTATCGTAGCTATAGTATTTTTGTATTAGGTCCTTACATATGAAATTGGCGTTTTGTCGTACTGGCCACTTTGATCTCAAATATATCTTCTTTGGTTAGGAATTCCAATTTCAAATTTATACCGCTATTTACTCATGCCTTTGTGTTTCGAAAATCGTAATTCATTTGTTTTTTCCTCTTTTGGATTTTTCTTTGCGTCACTCTGTTTACAAAATGGAAAACTTGAAATATCGTATTATTTTCGAGTACGAGTTCCACCGTGGCACCAGTGCTGCAGAAACGGCTCGAAGGATTATTTATGTGTATGGCGGCGGTGTCGCAAAAGAAAACACAGTGCGTTTTAGGTTTCAACGTTTTCGTTCGGAAATTTCGACTTGCAGAACAAGCCCAGTGGACGGCCGGAGACCAAAGTTGACAATGGAGAATTGAAGGCTATTGTGGAAGCGGATCCATCTCAAACCACGTCCGAGTTAGCTGCAGGCTGCGGATGACTGATAAAACTGTTTTAATCCACTGGAAGCAAATTGGGAAGGTGAAAAAGCTTGAAAGGTGGGTGGTGGGTGGGACCTCGTGAATTGAGTGCAGCAAACCGACAAACGCGCGTCGACTGCTGCGTTACATTACTCAACCGGCACAATAATGAAGGGATTTTATATCCAGTCATTACCTGTGATGAAAAGAGGATCCTGTACGATAATCGGAAACGCTTATCGCAATGGCTAAACCCTGGCGAACCAGCCAAAACCTGCCCCGAGCGAAAATTGACTCAATAAAATTTACTTGTGACCATTTGGTGGACTAGTGCCGGTGTCATTCACTACAGCTTTCTTAAATATGGCCAGACGATTACGGGGCAGTCCAAAGCGCCTTCAACGATTTTATTGATTCCTGTCCAAATGGTTTTTTTAGTAGAGGAATCAATGAACTACCTATGAGATGGCAAAAGTGCATAGATAGCAATGGTATATACTTTGATTAAATAAACTTATTATGTTTTAAAAAATCGACTTTATGTTTCTCTTTTACAAAACGCCAATTTTATATGTTAAGACCTAATATATTTCTTTAATATATTTTCTTTATGAATATATTTTCTTTCTTCAACTTGGTTTTCTAGCGTTTTCCAAATATACTTGTGGCTGAGTGAGTCGAAAGCTTTATTATAGTCTACAAAAGCCATATAATATTTTTATTATTAAGTTTTTCAACAATTTGTTTTACGACATAAATATGACCTATGGTAAAATAATCAGCACGGAATCCAGCTTGTTTTAGTGGTTGGTTTTCTTCTAAATGTTTTGTATTTGTATAAGTTGGTCATTAGACATATTGATCTTAATCTAATCTAATCTAAATCTCGATCTAATTATTTATTTCATTTCTATCTCCTTTTTTATATAATATAACAATTGTGGATAATTTTTTTTGGTAATCAACATTTCATTAAATAGGTTTGTCAAGAATTTGGATATTGCAGATAGGGATTCTCTAAGTACTTCATTTGAAATTTTGTCTTCCCCAGGTAACTTTCCGCTTTTTTGCGTTTTAATCGCTTTTATAACTTCCGATTCTAAGATTACAGGTATTTCTTCAGCGTAGGTGTCGTTTTCTGTCGTTTCGTATAATGTCTCATCTCTGTTTGTATATAATTCTTTGTAGAACTCAGTCGCAACTTTAGTTATTGAAGACCTCTTCATCCTTATTTTATCCTTTCTACTTTTACATTTCATGTTGGGTATCCATTGTTTATATTCCTTTAACTGCTTTAGACCTTTCTTGATTCCGCTTGTTTTCTCAATTTGTTCTTCCAGTATTTTTAGTCTTCCTTCTTTCCTATGCTTCCTTATCGACATTTGTATTTGTTGCTAATACTTATTATATCTTTTTTGTTTTCTTTTCGTTTTTGTAACATTTGTTTCCTCTCCTCCATTAGATTTAATGTTTCTTCTTCTAGTTTGCTTTTGTTCTCATTGATTCTTCTGATCTTGATTTTGTTATGTTCGTCAATTCTTTTTCTAGAATATTATACTTTTCTTGCAGTGATTTAGTTTTTTCGATATTTTGTAACGAGTTTTCTATTTCTTCTAATATGTTTTGTGGTATGTGGGTTGCTATAGTCGCGTATTTAATTGCATTGATAATATGATTCCTTGATTTTCCCTTCTTGTTTTGTATAACTCCTCTCACCAACATCTACACATACCCAACTTGAATGATGTCAATAGATATATACAATAGATAGAATAATGATTGCATCTCTTTAAATAATAAAATTTGCTATAGGATACTAACCTAACAACACATTATCGCAGGCCTCATCACATTTTTGTTACTGCAGTTCGCAGAACTAATGTTGGTGAGCCCTCACTATTTTCTAGACATTTATCAAAATATTTGATTCCATTGACATGTTTAGCTACATATAAAAGAGGGTATTGAAATTGCTGGATAACTAGATTGCTATTATCCTGTTTGAATCTAGTTTATAAGGCTGTCAGTAGTGATAAATGTTATATACCTACCTACACCTACTTTGTATCTACCACTTTCCCAACTACCTATTTATTTCCTACCATACCGACCATCTGTTATAATAATCTTACCTAACCTGCCTACCAATGGCGAAGAAAGGTTTTCCTTCATAGGGAAGCCCTAGCCTGTGTAATAGGTACGGATTTGGATGAGGGTCTACAAAAGGTAAGTAGTAAGTGAAGCCGATAGGAATGGAGTTATAGGAACCCCACGCCACTGCTGCCTACCACAACTCAACAAGATTTAAATTACATTATATATTTTAAATTAATATGTACTATGGCTATGTACTGTTTGTTGACTCTAATAAATAACAAACTGACCAAGTGCGAGTCGGACTTGCGTAAGAAGGGTTCCGTACAAAACAACTAAAAGTTCACCTTTGTTGTATTAGAGCCCCACTTAAATAATTATTTTATTATGTTTTTAGTATTTGTTGCCCCAACAGATATTCATAATCAGTGAAAATTTCAACTGTCTTGCTATCGCGGTTAAGGAGACACAGCCTGGTGACAGACTGATGGACAGACAAAGTCTCAGTAATACCTTTTTTTATTTTTTGGGTACGGAATGGAATAATACTACAAAATGTTACTTACCAATAAGTAACATTTTTTCTTCATTTCTAATTGACATGATTTACTCTTTCTGATACTAAAGTTTCTACAATACGCACAACAGATTCTGAATTTTAACCAAGATGGCAAGATGGCTGTGTCATTTATTTAGAATTAAGTAATAAACATATCGAAACCTAGAAATGTTCGGGTTGTTTGGATAACAATATAAATATAGGCCATGTATCATCTTAATCCTCCAGGAAGTTCCACGAGTGATCAAAAGCCTCACCTTGTTTATTAGGGAACTGGTATGTAAAATAAACCGCGATAAAACCAGTATAAATAGTATTTTTTGGCACTGCCTGTTGCATGCGTCCTTGTTTGCATAGAATTATCTTTGTATCAAATGTAACTTTGTATCAAAATCAAAACTCTTCTATATCATATTTCTTAAGTCTTATATTTGAAAAATCTTCGACCATTATTTTGTAGGCTTGTAAAGAGCATACCTTATATGTTGACAGCATTGTTGTATCACCAGATGATAGGATAACCTCTGTATCATCTTCATCATCCGGCTCCGGATTTAAAACTGTGCTGACTTGACCTAGGAAAAAAAAGGAATTAATAGCAACTTCATATTATAATTAGTAGTACCTAATTATAATAAGAAGTTGCTATTACTATAAACAAGTAGTGAAATAGTCAAGTAAATGTAGAATGAGTAGCGAAGAAAAAATTTAAATTCGAAATGTCTTACCAATGAAACTGCTCAAACTCTTTTTCATAACATTTGCTGGTGACTCTGGCTCATCAAGCTAAAAAATTTGAAGAATGTTCATAATGTGATAAAATATTGTTTAGTAAAAACAAGTAAGTATTCCCTTTTATTGTTAGCTAATAAATTTTAGCGTAGAAGTAGCATTTTAATATAATTATTATAGAAATGTTTTTTATGTTAAAGAACTTAGTTTCAACTGATGATACACAGACATAAAAATTGAAATTAAATAAAATTATACATCTAACAATAAAATTAACTATAAGTACCTATTTATTATTTAAACAATTGTATATTATTTGTATAGCATATAGACTATATTTATTATGTAAGTATTGCTTAACTTTTTAGATAGTTATTCTTGATTTTTCGTATTACCCTGCTTATTTAGTTATTTTACCTCTCCTGTGCTGCAGGGTTGCCTGGAAGAGATCTCTTATAGCGCATATATAAGGCCGCCCGTGCCCACATTTAGATTATAAGTTTAGTTTTAGTCTACTGATTATATAAGATATGTATAGCAATAAAGAGTTTATCTATCTATCTAACATCTGTATAATAAATATTTTTTTTTTTATTATTACTATTAAAGTTTTTACATACTTTTAAAGTTTTTCCAATTGCATTTGATGTGGAGTGGATGACATGGCTCGCTTCGCTCTTCACTGCAGTTCCTATTTCATCCAAGTCTTTCTTCACCATGGAGTACACTTCAGCAGACTGAAAATTTAAGATTATATCTAAAACAAATATCTGTGGAACTTTACTTTTCTTATGCATCAAATCATTCTATACAATCTTTAGAAAATATATGTGTAACCAGGTAATGTTTCTTTTTCATACATTTTACAAATTATTATGTAATTATTAGTTTTAGGTTGGTCAATTTATTTTAGTATATTACCTTGGATTTAGCTGATGAGATCCACGAGTCCCACCAGTTGCCCGAGGGCTTTTCCTCATCGTTTTCCTTCTGTATATCTTCACTTGTATTTGAGTATTCTGCCCTTTATGACAAAAAAACTTGGGTATAATTTTTGTGATTTTCATACTCATTCATGACCATGCACATTACTATGGCACCAATGTGTGCCCAATGCATCTGTAGTTTTATCATACCAGCCTATAGCTTTCATTTGAAATCAAATTACTGCTCCTGTTCAATTTAAATTATTCAATAGTACAAACAAATTGGTAGCTAAGTATTAGTAATTGTGTATTAGCCAATTAACCACATCCTATTTACACAGACACGACTTTACTTCAAGACGGTTGAGAAATCTTGCAAATTAGGAGACTTTCCCAAGTAGTCTCAAAAACTTTATATCAGTAATTTTAGTATCAAAATACTTTTAAATTAGCTATAAAAATAAATTGAATACGCATTACAACAACAATTCTTTATATCATAACGATTTAAAACAAAGAGGTTACGAAAATTATATCTTGAAAGGTTATTTTTTATCAGTACGAACGAATTTCGTATACATTAAGTTGACCGAATAAAGGGCGAATATGACACACGTGAGGTACCAAATCTAAGATAATGCGGAAAAATCCGCATAACAAATATTAAGCTGAGATACGTCGGAAAAGAGGTCAACAACTTAAATTTTTACAGAGAGAATGCAGTAGAATTTAGAATAATAAATGTTCCTGTATACGATTTACCACATTTTTTCTTTACGTTACTAAGAATAATTATGAGTTTTGAACTTTGTTCAAGAAATAAAGAGCCTTGTTTATATTCATGTCGACATAAACAAATAAATAATTTTATCTTATATACTCACTTTTCAGCCATTATGATTGTTATAAGTTTTCTAAAACTTTCGTACGAAGCTCATGGATTATGAAAATGAATAATTTATCTCACAGTTTAATTTTGTACACAATTTAATACAGAAAATTTAGATATTTTTATACTTTTGTTTGCGTGACATAAGAGTGACACAGTTGACATAAACACTTTTTTAAGATACAGAATAAAAAGCTAGAGTATGAAGTATTCAGCCAGCTTAGTGGGCGCCAGTACATCTCAGAATATCAATGAGGAGTACCTAGATGAATAATTTCTGCACTTGTAAACAATAAATCTATTGCAAAAAATGTTGTTTTAATAATTAACATATAATAAGTACATGTAAACCGACCGGGCTAGCACAATAATATTTGACATTTGGTTTAAATTTCAAATATGACTATTTTTTATTAAAATTAAAATTTGTTATTTGTTAAATTAACTTTTATGTGTCAAATTCATCGCATCAAGTCATTACGATTTCCCGGTTGAATAAGCGAAAGCTTTGCTAAAGAAAACTAGATTTTGGCCGCGGCTCTGCCCGCGCAAATACACATCCATCAATCCATCCATTCTCACAAACTTTCACATTTATAACAGTAGTAGGATAGCGTGGTCGAAACACATTTATTTAGATATAAGTATACTATAAATACTCGCTAATTATACTTGATACTTTTAGTATTATTTACAACGATCCTAAATACACTAAATCAATGATTATTTATTAAAATAACACTAAAAGTATTAAGAGTTTTTGTGTAGTCAAATCAGTATTGCTATGTAAGCGATGGTGGCGGCCTCATTTATTTTCTATTCCTATGTCGCATTATATATTTTGTTTAAAGATTTCCAGGTATCTACTACTTATGTCCGGTTTATGAAGTTTTCTGTTCGTCTGAGGTTTCTTACATATTAAATTCTACATAAACTCTAGATAAACTAAGTTTAACTGGCGCAAAGTTTTTGAATCCCAAACGTGTCATCCAGTGGTCACTAGTGACTAGATAATTTTTCATATTCGAGAATACTGGATAAGGTCAAACAGTTAAAATATATTTAACGACATTAAAGGGACCGTAAACCGTTAAACGACCATTAGGTCGTAATAACCGAAAATCGTTATAACCGATATCCAAATTACTTAACGCACCATGACAGAACTCAAGAAAATGTCGCTCATACCTGTTTCGAGAAGATGGTCGGTCTGGTATATTGAAACAAAAAATCTAAATTAATATCCCTAGCTGAAATCCTGGGTACGCCTATGACAGTCTTTTCAATAAACTCACTGTTTTCTTTTAAATAATTGCGATGTACGCTCATCAGACATAATCCCGTGAGCCTTTCTTCACCCATGGTGCTTATAAGCCACGTTTTAACTCTTCGACGCGGACTGAAGGACCGTTCTACGGTCGCCGTGGTGCATGGGATAGTGCTTAAAAGAATCAATGCCTTTCTGACAGCATGGTAAAAAAGTTGGCTTCATTGAACAGATCAACTACTTCTATGTCTCTTAATTATTGATTATCTGATAAAGCCTTCTTCACCCTTCTTCTTTTAATGCTGGTTTTGGTCATATACAAGGGATATAGCTTACTTAAAGCAAACGACGGAGTATTTTCTTGGGAGAATCGAATATTCAACGATGAAATGAGTGAATCAATGTATGGTACTATCAGGGAACGCCGCCAATATTTGTTATCATTGTCTGATAGCGGATTACTTCTATGTGTTTGCTTGTGAGCAAGACGTGGAACCGAAATTTTTATGTTCAAATCCATTGCAACAGCTCGCGCTTTTTGTAGCATTTCATTACTTATTCTATCAGGAAACTCGCGGTCATTTCTGAGAATGTCCTTGATATTTTTGATGTGTTCCCCCACCGAGATCATGTCGATCAATTTAGCTTGCAGTGTGTTAACTACTGGTTCTAAAACTGCTGAATATTTGGCTATTGTTTGTAGAGCAACAATAAACACTGGTTTTGTAACGGCTGAATGCAACTGATATGCAAATTTTTTGGTGGCATAATTTCCCTCTACGGATAACGTTTCCAGAGATTTCACAAGCTCTAGGAAATGTTGAGAAAACTTTCTGATTGATTTATATTTTTCGGACCATCTCGTCTCACACAATCGTGATAGGTTTGGAGCGTAGTTTCGACGTGTATTCGATTCTCTGAAAAACGTTATAACATCCTTTACAGTGGCGACAGTATTCCTAATTTCTGGCACTGCGTTCGCATCATTCACAACAAGGTCGAGTTTGTGACTTGAGCAATGAAAATATAAAGCACGAGGATATTTTTTTCTCAAAATGGGCTTGTACGCCACCCTCTTTCCCTGCCATTGTAGAACAGCCATCGAATCAAAATCCTACGCAATCTTTGGTTGGGAGGTTAGAACTAATCAAGAAATTGTCAATTGCTTCGGCAATTACGGAAGCATTTTGTGCTTTTAGTTCAACGAACCCTACAAATTCTCTGATTTTCCTTTTGCTTTCGTCGTAGAACCGCACGCCTATTGACAGCTGTTCTTTCCCAGCTACGTCTGCTGTTTCATCAGCTAAGACTGCGTAAGCCATGGTCCTCTGAACCTCACTTATTATATTCTTCTTAATAACTTCGAAGCATAAATTTATTGCATTAATTTATCGCATTGCGACGGCACTTTTCCAGGTGACTATTTAATTTGTCGTCCCCTGAATTGATTCTTAACCTCAATAAATGTAATAAAACACCCTCATCTGTTTGTTTTCCCTAAGAGGCAAATCATGTGTACCGCAAAATACTATACAAGAAATAATTGATGACAATATTTGTCTGTTTTCATTGATTGCTTTTTGGTGTCCACTTTGCAGTTGGATGTCTACAGGAACATTTTCAAGAAAAATTTTTGGAGCATTTGTTGCTGTTAGGTGATGGTTGGTCATTGCATGCTTTCGGCAATCTTCATGTATATTTTTGAACTTTATATATGGCCTGACCATAAATGATCCCAAAATTCCTCTCACAGTGCTGATGGGTGGAGGGAACAAAACACAAAGCTTACAAAGAGCGCCTTTTAGTCGCTTGGAATATACTAGCCATGGTGCATATTGATCCAACCAAGCATGATTAAATTTTCTTTTCAAATGGCTTGCATCACTTTCAAAATCGTAATTTCTGGGCGGAATCCAAGGATTTTGAACAACTCCCTCTTCTTTTCTGTCGATAGCTGGGTAGCCAACCCAACATACATAACGACCCAGATAATTTTCATGATAGCCATCGTACACTATAATTTCAGGATCGACGTTGACGTCATAAGTTTGTTGGGATGTCGATGGAGAAGAATAGTCGGCAACAGATATATTTACAGGTTCTGCTGGAGAATGTGACGCTTGTCCAATGTTAGCACGCAATGATCTTGGCATTACATGAGTAGTTTTATCATGGTTGTCATTTTCATCGCTTCCACTGCTACTTTCCCGAACTTTTTTTCTTTTTTCGCGTGTTGTCCCTAAAAAATGGATACACAAACAAAATTACTCTTATGGTGTGTTTAGGCATAGGACGAAAATAAAGATCAAGATACCTATAAAAACATCACATTCAAATATCATTTACTTCCTATCAGTAAAAGTAAAATTGCGATATTCAAAATTCGTTGATAAATGAAAGAGCATAGAACAACAAGCATAGAAGAACAAGACGTGGTTTTGTTATAATTGTTATATATAACAAAACCACGTCTTGTAATTAATAAATTTAAATATTGTAATTTGTAAGTAATATGCTAAAGATATACACTTACAAGAGAGGCTCCCCTTAAACAAATCAAATAATCATATTAGGTACATATGTGTTTTATTTTGACTCACCTCTTTCAAAGAATTTCCTGATATCCATTTGACGGAGTAATATTTCCAGTTATTGCGCGGTAAACGTAAATCTCGTGTCGCCGTAACTAAACTATAAGACACTATGGCGCATGAAATATTCGCTCGTATTAAACTCCGAACTTAATTGAATTGTATTTGAACTGAATTGCCTTGCTCTGCCTCACGATCCCGCTTACATATTCAAATATTCTGGCTCCCGAAATACGTAGAAAATACTCGACTCTATTTCCATCCTTGTCTCATACTTGCTATCACTGTCTTTCCTTTCCAGAATAGTCCATGCTAGAACGTTCTTCGTGGTATTGCTATTCAATACAAGATGTCGCTATTGACCGTATAAATTGATCCTATTTCTCTTTACTGGAAAAAGTACTGTCGTCCGTAACTAGATAGCGCTAGATCAGCTAGATGTTGTTTTCTCCAAATTATATTCGGCTTTAATCACACATCAAAAGATTTATAGCTTCTCAATTATTCTAAACTAGTTTATTCCAGATTATTCCTTCATTTTGCCTTTATAAGCGGGTGGATGGCCCGAACGTTAGTTCAGTTCTATTTGAGCTACCGAGGTGACAACTTGGACAAGCGATATCCTAGCGAACTGCTCGAGCCGTCAACTTGCTTTGTGACTTTGTGTGCATCTTGAGTGGTTACTAACTATAGTTTGTTATTAAGTTTATTGAACGAAAAGTAAACAAAAATTATGTCTGATGGAAAGAAACAAAAAGTAGATACATAGGGTCGCCAGTTTCAAGAAAAATGGACTGAATAATTCTTTTTTATCTTGCACAATGGTAAGCCTATTTGTTTGCTGTGTAATGACTCCATTTCAGTAATGAAAGAATTCAATATAAAGAGGCATTACTCAACTAAGCATGCTACGCTGCACTCACTAACAGGCCAATTAAGAACAGACAAAATCCAGAAGCTTACCGCAAATTTGGAAAAAAAGCAACAAATGTTTCATAAACAAAGAACACAACTTGATAATGTTGTGAAAGCTAGTTTTATAGTTAGCTCAAAATTGGCAAAGCCATTAAAACCATTTGCCGAAGGAGAATTTATCAAGGAGTGTATGTTAGAAGTTTTCGGTATTATGTGTCCTGAAAAGAAAAATGAATTTGAAAAAATTAGTTTGTCAAGACGAACTGTTGTTCGACGTATAGAAATGATGGCAACTGATATAAAAACAACATTGACTGACCGTATGGCTGGTTTTGAATCATTTTCCATAGCATTAGACGAGAGCACCGATTTGTCTGACACAGCTCAACTGGCTATATTTATTCGAGGTGTTGATAAGGAGTTCACTGTTACTGAGGAATTGATTGCTTTACAGCCGCTAAAAGGAACCACTACAGGAGAGGATATTTTTATTGAAGTTCAAAAGGTATTCACAAGTTTTGGCTTGCCATGGTCAAAATTAATTGGAGTATGCACTGATGGTGCACCTTCTATGGTCGGCTTACGTAAAGGTTTCATCGGAATTTTGAATGAAAAAGCAACAGAATTAAATGTGAAAAAAGATGATTTGATAGTCCTTCATTGCATTATCCACCAACAGAACTTGTGTTCTAAGTCCATTCGACTCCAGAATGTTATGAATGTGGTAGTAAAAACCATCAACTTTATTCAATCTCAAGAGCTTAACCATCGTCAGTTCAAGGCGTTTTTGAATGAAATATCAGCTGAATATAACGACATAACATATTATTGTGAAGTCAGATGGCTGAGCAAAAGAAAAATGCTGAAACGGTTTTACGAGCTTAGAAATGAAATAGCAGACTTTATGAAAATAAAAGATAAACCACTATCTGAATTAATTGACCCAAAATGGATATGTAACTTAGCATTTCTGGTCGATC
Source organism: Phengaris alcon alcon (assembly GCA_037179445.1). Lineage (NCBI taxonomy): Eukaryota > Metazoa > Arthropoda > Insecta > Lepidoptera > Lycaenidae > Phengaris > Phengaris alcon. Next base: position 1,166,414 of record JAYRCH010000040.1, on the reverse strand, counting down.
TTACAGGCTATTTGAATGATTTAAATTTGAAACTTCAAAAAACAAGGACAGTTCGTAAATGATTTGTACAGCCATTTGAAAGCGTTTCAGACAGACTACGATTGTGGGAGTCACAGATGCTGTCTGGTAACAGTTACCATTTCAACACGCTCTCTGCGTATGAAAATATTGCTTATGCTCAATATGCTAAAGAACTCAAGTCACTGTCGGAACAATTTTCTAACAGATTTAGCGACTTCAAAAATATGGAAGACTGTTACAGTTCATTTGTTACTACTACAAAATGTAATGTACAAAAAGCTGCGATACACTTACAAATGGAGTTGATCAAGATTCAAGAAAACTCAATCCTAAAATCCAAATTTGAAGAAGTAGAGTTGTGCGATTTCTACAAAAAATACCTAGAAAAAAACAATTTTCCGCAGCTTAGAAAATTCGCAAGAAGATTGGTTTATGCGTTTGGCAGTACTTATAAATGGGAATAGTTCTTTTCATTGATGAAAGTTAATAAATCAACACATCGTACAAGACTGACTGACGATAATTTGGAAAATTCTTTACGTCTTTGTATCAGTGGAATTAATCCAAATATCGATGGATTGGTTTCCCACATTCAAGCTCAAGTGTCTCATTGATTTCGGTGTATTTAACTTTCGTAGTTTGTAACAATTGCAAATTCAACGATTTAATTATAATGTACCATTTTTTTAATTTTCATTTTGTTATTTTAATAAATTTTACTATAGTAACATTGTCGTATTATTTCATGTCTAATATCTATCGCAAAAAATATTATCACTACTTTAAAATGTACTAAGTACTTTTAAACGCGGCCCGCGAACGTATTTGCACGCTAAAGTTTGGCCCTCAACATGTCAAAGGTTGCCCATACCTGTTGTAAATGATGTTGTTTTATACGGTTTCCACTGTAGTTTTATTTAAAAAAATCTTACTATGGGAGTGAAACGGAGCTTTAAACTATTTTATTAAGAAAAATAGTCATTTTCTGTAAAGTTTTTCAATTACTTTCTGAATTAGCGCCATCTATGAGTAGTAATGTCAATACGAGTTTTTTTTTAATATATGTCGTCGGCTTATCTTAAAACCATTTGCCAGTGTCAAGTAAAAAAGGCGTGAAATAGAACTTTCGTTTCAATTTTTCAACACTGTATTCCTATATCGTCAAGTCTAAAGTCTCGTCAAAATCCAAATAAATAGTCAGTACAGTCAGCGTTAGCATTCGTCACATAATTATCGTACACATCACATAATTGAACACTTCGTACGATCAAACATAGAGGTGTCGTTATGTGACGAAATTGTACGATAATCCAACGTATGCAACATAATTTTGCGATAATTTTTTTCTGTTCAAATGTTCCCACCAAAATTGAAATTTCACTATGCTGCCCTCTCGTATTAACTTTCTGAGTTTCTAATCATCTACTTTCACTTGATAATAATATAAGGTCAATAGATTTTGTGTATACTTTATACAAAGTACAGTTCCAATCTGACTAAAAATTTTAATATTTATATACTCTTTAATGCTTAGTTCATGGATATTGTTGTTATTGTAAGTGAGACGTCTATGCCTTTCTAATTTATTGAAAAATTTAATTATTTTAGAAAAAAAATAAATTGTAATTAAATATTGTTTATTCACTATTTTGCTTATTAAAAATTAACATAGCTCACAATAAATAGGCTTTAAAAAAATATTCTGTTTGTACGATAAATTGAAAAAAAAAACGATAATTTTACGGCCCTGAACACATAATCCTGTTTTTAGAAGTTGTACCACTTGCCCACACTTGTGCACGTTAACGAATATTTAATGGTTTATATTCTACCAATATTACACATTAAGAACCGAGATAACACAAATTTATGAAATATTGCAAATTCCACGTCACCCATTGTACTCCCCGGCAAAACTCCAATACGAGTTATGGCATCTTTAAACGTGTCTCATTGGATCAATTTAGATAATAAATATTACACTTACGCCACTTCGCCCGCGTGGATCCCCATTGCACCCCCGCCCGTTGAGTATTTATTTCTAACAAAAAATCCTTTTTAATGGATTTATTTTGGGCCCACATTTCACCCCTTTAGGAGTATAGGAATTAAATAAAAACTTTATAATACGTACTCACTAATTAGCATTTATTACTTCGAATATTAATTTCATGGAAAACGGGACAGATTTTAAATATTGTTTAAAACAAACTTTAACCTTTATTTTTCACCCTCAGAAGATAAATTCTAAGAAACTCTGAACACGTATTTAATGAAATGTATAATTAAAAGCATTAATCTAATGTTAATCGAAATCGGAAAATCGAAAAAAGATTTAAAAAAAATTCATACAAGCTTTCACCTCTAGATATTTCATGCATTTAAGGGTGGAATTTTTCAAAATCCCTTCTAACTGTTTGTCTACATTGTAAATTAAAACGACATACCCACCTTAGATTAAATCAAAATAGCGGCTACATGGTGTCCAAATTTCACGTTTCTACCATTAAAGGTTACCTACAGTTTCGAAAATCTTTAATTGGACGCTAATAAGCAATAATGTGTCCATCCTCTAGATCCCCATTTTGAGAAAATCGTGTATAATTAAATTTATTCTATAGAGAATTTTTACTACATGTCAAAAGTTTTTATCAATTTTTCAGCACTAAAACGATTTAATTCACTTAACACTGTTTTGAAAATTATAGTTTGTCGCCTGAGAAAGCAATTAGTATCAACATTTTGATTTTAGTAATTTTGTGGGTTGAATCAGTATTGCTTAACAGCGTCCAATTTATTATCAGTCAGTCAGTGAAGACATGTCTTTATAAATAAATATAATTTTATAGATTGTTTATATAATACATCTATGGATTGTCCCTTTTTTGTTCAGAAACCGGTTATCGAAATAATAGCGCTAATGAATAAATAAACTACCGACAAATTCACCTCAGTAACCGGGCATTAAGTAGTTCAGTTAAAAAAAATCATATGAATTATTAAGTTTATGTAAATATAGGCAAATTCGAAAAAGAGTGCGATGTCACCAAGATTTAAAAAAAACCATGGCTCACGCCTCACAAAGTCGTCAAGTTTCTTGCCTCGTAGGTGTTTCTTGAGCCGAAGAAAGAGAAAGTATTATTAAAGCTGGTCGAATAGTGAGAAAGTTCCACAATTTCAAAGCCCGCTTCTTGAATAACTGCCACGGTGGTTGCAGCACAGCTACTCTGTGAGCCGGTGCATAGGTCTGGTAAAACTGTTTTCGTCGACAGTTTATATTCAAATGAATGTAGCTCCCGGGAATCATTCCTGCCGAACCATTTCAATCAAATCAACCGACCTATTTTTATTTTTGTCGACTGGAAATAACCGATTATCATTTTGGATCACCCCTCGTTTGTTGAGATAAGTAAAATAAAATTTATTTAGTACTCAGCTGATCAGCCATTAAGAATTTCAGTTTCAGAAACTACTTATTGAAGAATAAAAAATTTAAACATAATTATATATTTTTTTTAAAGTTGCTTATACACGTAGACGTACAGATTTACATTTACATAATATTGATTTACAATAATATAGACAGATAGGTCTAGAGCGGACCATTATGACAGCACGACACTGGTGTGTTTTATTTTCAGCTCTATTGCTGTTCTATGCAGTGTTCCAACTCTCAAAATACTTCTCCCCAAACTTAAATAACACTTATTACTTAAACAAAAATAAATAGCACAATAAATAAACTGATTAATAAACAATAAAAAATTATAATTTTTTGTACTTTTTACATTAAAATATACCTACTTCCAAAAGTTTATTTTCTACAGGTTTACTTTTCAAATCGCTTGTTGATAATTATAAAAGTTAAATAGCTCAATTTAATTAAAAACAATTTAATTAAAACCTCTAAATAACCCTAAAATATCCTCCCCTCCTCATCCGGTTTCTTCCCAAATTTTAGGGAGAAACTCTTAAATTGGCAACCGTTAATGATATAATAAAATACTGAATTTACGTTATTTATATTATTATATTTTTATTTTATCACATGATGTAGGTACCCCCAGCGGCGTAACGATAAAAACCTAAAAAACCTGAATCAAGAACACTGTCTTAGTTTTTCTGATAATAATTCACAAAATAAAAGGCACAGGGCTAAGATCAATATCTTAAGGTAGGGAAAACTTAGAGCAATGAAGGTTTAGTTTCATAGCTCTGAATTTTCCCCGGCTTTACGGATTCCGAATCATAATATAGTCCCAGCTATTACATCTTAATAAAGGGGTCTGTTGGAGTCTGTGAGCTAAATGCCTGTGTCATTTCGTTTCGTTAGTGTCGATATTTTTTGAGGTCGCTAAACATACTGATTACAGTAAGGCAACCCGTACATGAAATGTTAAATAGGTACGCATATAAGATCTATTCCCACACGTTATCGACAAAATATATCCAAATACCAAACCTTAAATAATGATAATCTTATTATGAAATAACTAACAACAAATACCTACGACTAACGAATGTATTTGCCAATTATTTATAGGTACTTATTATTAATGATATCTCGCGGAATCTTGTAGGTGGATTATTCAATATTACAGTATTGGAGGTAACATAATATTTTTATGAAGACTTAATACTTTAGATGGCAGTTGCGAGATAGCTGAAGGAGTGGCGTGTTTGTTTTACAAAGTACACTCGGCTGCATATATTGAGTAATTTATTAGATAAAAGAAACCCATTAATCATATTATTCAGCTATGCCCGTTTAGGAATGACATGCCCATTTCTAGACCTTTGATCAAAATAATATTTTTTTTCGTTACTGGTTAAATAGTTGAGTTTAGACAATAAGTAATTAATTACCAATTTATTATGTTCTGTAAGCAGTACGGCTGTTATAGGTGGCAGTTATTATTTTCTGAGATAAACCATTTTCGAACACCAATTATAGGTAATCTAATTTCATTTTTATCTCCCCACACCGATTTCGGTGACGACAGCCGGTTTCATGAAACCAGACCAGCTTCGCAGGAGTAATTTTTATAGTGCCCAAGTGTGTGCGCAACACACAAGAACACTCTTTCTTCCTTTTACTCTCGTAACCCAGTGGGACGGATGACCGACACGACTGGAGTGAAAACAGGCGCGGAACCGACTTTTTACATGTCCTTTGTCCGTCCGACGCATGGATCATCTTTCTTGTCAGATAATCAGGTGATCAGTCTGCATTGTCATAACCAGACTTGAAAACAATTTTTTTTGTTGTTCCAACGCGGGGATCAAACCCACGACCTCCGGAGTTGAGTCGAGCCAAGCTCCACCACTGGACCAGGGCCGCGTCACTTTTTTATGATAGTTGGCATAGCAGTGGGTAGGTATATATAGGTAACATTAAAATATTATTATTTGCAGGTAAGCAAATGAGTTAGTGAATAATATAGCTTTTTAAATAATATTATGATGCTGCTGAGTGTACAAGCTCGGAGCACTCCCCCTGTGTTAGTTTTTGATCAGATTTTGTGCTTTCTTCATATTATTAATAAGAGCGTGTAGTCCATATTCAACATTGCTTATACAGGTTGTTACTAAAACAAACAAATATTTATAGTTTTATAAACTACCTCCAATTTAGATAGGTAGAATGAGTTATGAGTTATGAGATCTTGGTAGTTAGTATAATATTTAGTACCTGGGTAACAGAGCTTTGCTCAGAGCGCTAGTAGATTTAACAAAAATAAAAAGAATCACAAAAACATTTTACCGTGGTTCGAAGTTCGAATTTCCGAACAACGCAAAAATTACACATACGCATACCAAGCTACCAATGGGCTACAAGCTACCTAGACTGCAATGTAGTAATAGCACAGAGTAAAAATATATACTTATAATAAATTTTCACACGTACTTTTTGATTTTAATATATCTCCTAGATAAGGATTAGCTAATATTGTATCCGTCTAAATAGCTTCTGAAAATACCACATTATATATGATCGTTTTTTTAAACTTAGAATGGGTATAACCTATACTTAAAAGATAGACATATTGTGTCATCGCGAACTTTTTTGAAGATACCATGGTACCGACTTCAACAATATGAAGATTGAGTAGAGAAATAGTAAAATTTTTGCCGAATTTAAAAGGGGAATTATTTGGAAAAAAATTTTTATTTCATACTTTTTTGTAAATGTTTACTTTGGAAGTCGGTTTTAATTTTTTGTTTAAAAATAATAATCTTTCCCTTTTTAGTTATATTTATTGTTATAAACACATTTTAAGAAAGTTATTAATACAGAAAAGCTTTTCTCACTCTCTCGGAAAAACAAACTCAAGCGAGAGGCCGTGGTATTTCCCCAAATAAGCATTACCGATCTGTGGACCAAATAAACAATCACCAGTGATGATAATGATTACACACTTAATATATTATTAAATCATTATTATTATCTATTGTAGTAGTCGGCTGAAAAAATGTCAACATTAAATATAATTAAATATAATATAATTTTGGCTATTGCAAAATTTCAAATACATTGATATCAGTTTACTAAATTATGAGGAGTAGCTATGTCACTAATAATAATATGTTGGTGTATCGTAAACTATAATATGTTGGTGTATCGTAAGAAGATGGTGGTGATGATGATGATTACTGTAAGTGGCATATGCTTGCAGTTCCTTAAGCAATGCCGAAATTTCTAAACGTGTATCTTTAAAGGGAGGATCTTTAAACTGAGGAGTTCTGTTCAGTGCTTTTGGATCTAGGGTACACCTTGGCACAAAATATTACTTACTATAAAAGTCGAAATGACTATAAATGTCCTTATAACTTTGTGGAACTATCTCGATTTCCAATGTATCATCAGACCTCCACCTTGGTGACAAAGGGACCAATTTCGAATTATATTCTTTACAACAGCAAAATAATTTTGAAAATGCTTCGACAAACGGCAGAGTAATGTTCAAAGATATACGTGTCGCTGTAAAAGACTATAAGAAGTACATATTATCATCATAATGTGATGGTGTCCATGCGATGTAGGCGGTGATGATGATGATTACTTTGATTAACATAGTGGCATATGCTTTCATTTCTTTAAACAACGCCGAAATCCCCAAACATATATCTGACTCGGGAGTTCTGTTCAGTACTTTTGGATCCAGGTATACATTGGCGCAAATCTTTAATTTTGGTTATAGTATAGGTTACAGGCATATGCCTGGAAAAGAAAAAGTCAAAATCACTATATATCGTGTCCATATAAATTTGAGGAGTTCCCTCGGTTCCTCATGTTCATATCATCAGGTCACCACTTTGGTGTCAAAAAGACCAATCGGGGATCATACCCTTTACAGCAAAAAAATATTTTTGAAAATAGGTCCACAGGCGGCGGAGTAATCGTTGAACGTACAAGAAAAAAATTATAAACAGCCGAATGTATAACCGCCTCCTTTAATAGAAGTCGGTTAATTAAATTTTAAGTGGAGAGGAGTAATCAAAACGCATTAGTGAAAACCGCATTAAAATCGGTTAAGCCGTTGACTTCGTACGCGCAAAAACGAATATCGCACGAACCGTACATTTTTCCGTAATAAAAGTAGCCTATGTGTTAATCCAGAGTCTAAACTACTACCATACCAAATTTCATCAAAATCCGTTCAGTACATTCTCAGATTAGCGCGTACAAACGTACAGACAACCAGATAAACAGACAAAAATTCTAAAAATAATCGTTTTGGGCTCTTTTCGTTCATAAAGTCGTGTGTAATAGTTTTTCTTATATATCTTCCATGTACAGACAGCGACCAGTTATTTTATTATATGTATAGATTATACAAGATTGTCTCGTTTAAAATATACCTAAGTCAACAAAACAACGAGGTATAATGTGTAAAACACCACTTCAATGGTAATTACGGCCGAATACTAGAACGATAGTTAAATTAAGTGGCGCTCAAGTCACATGCCGTCGTTGTCGTTTCGGTTAGCAGAGACAGCGACAGCCTGTGAATAGGAGGGCTCTTAATTTTGATTAGCGTATCAGAATTTGGCCGTTAATCTTTTTAACTGGCTTCTTTAGGATCAATTTACACCGAAAAGATACGCGATATAGTGCTGCATTTTTGAGATAGCTATTCAAAATTGAACTTTATTAATTACACAAGAAAATACACGTTTTATTGTTAGAGTTCGATTGACAGGTTGCACCGCGCTGCACAGCGCATGTACAGAGTATGACTGATGTTAAATGAAACGTATCTTTTCGTGTAGTGAATAAAGTTCAATTTTGAATAGCTATCTTAAATATGCAGCGGCGCGTATCGTGGCGGTGTGACTGACTCTAACTTATGCTCTACTCCTTACTCTACCGAAGCAAGATAGTTGTTGAAGAACAGCAACTATCATGCTTCAGTATGAATAATGAATGGGTCGCCTCGTCCAGAAACATAATAATAATATATATTATATTATGTGGTCTCAGGGACGGACCGTAAGTTTAGGGGGCACTGGTCTAAAACTAGCTAATTACTCAAAGTATAGGAAAAAAATAACATCCTAAATATTTACGATCTCTTTAATTTGATAAAATTATGGATTTTTTCGCATTATTATCTATTTTTGACCTTGACTTTACTTAGCTGGGCCGGGACCTCTTGAATACACAGGGCCCTGGGCTAAAGCCCAAAAAGCCTAATATGGTAAATTCGGCCCTGTATGTAAGTATTATCGTAGACGTATATATTATAGACGAGGCATGTTGAGTCAAAAATTGTCCCCACTTAAATGGAACCACTTTTGGAGTTTTCTGGGGCCATTTTGACATTTGAGGCATGGTGAAATCAAGATGGCTGACATTTGAGATTTGAGGAAGACAAGATGGCGTATCTTTTTCTTGTATGAAGATTTGATCTGTCAATTGTACGTCATAGCCTATCTTTAGTTTTGAAATCTTTGAGTATTAAGAATTTGCACTCCTCTGGTGTTGTGGATGTCCATGAGCGGCGGTCATCGCTTACCACCATGCAACCCATCTACTTACCACGACAATATTGACGCATGAATCACATCAGCCTCTATATGCAGTCAATGGATAATCCCTGTAATAACGCGGCGTGATCGGCAAAGTTCATCTCTCAATCAGTGGCGTTATGACGTAGCTCGTGATTCACCCCGCCCGCCGAGAGATGGCGCTCGACGATCGCCGCACAGTGCGCTGGCAGCGGGCGACGAACTCTGTGTTTATTTTACAAAATTATTTTATATAAACAATATTTATTAATTGTATCTTGTTTATTATTGTTTTGGTTTCATGCACGTGTAACATACGTGAATGTATTTGCATTTTTTTTACCTTAGATTTTCAAAGGCGACACCTGGATTAAATATTTCTGATTAGAATAAAATGTTTTTCAATATAATAATAATATACCTTATTGAAATGCATATTGAGAGCAAGGACGCTTTAACTTCTACTAAAAGCGATTTAAAATGTTCTTCGTTTGTAGATCAATTCATTGATTGCTGGCGAAATCGTGCCTCTAAAATTAGCTTAAGCACGGCTATCTAGAATTGCTTAAAATTGTATCAGTTAATTGGTAAAATAACAAAAAAGCTTTTAAAAAAAACCTTCTACAGTCGAAAAAGTCTTGGTGAATATTAGATGCGGTAAAAAGCCGTTTGAATCTTTTCAGATAATTGGTTTAAAAGTTAAGTTAATTGGTTAAAAAAACACCTTGTAAGTTTTCGTGCAAAAAATACGTGTGTGCATATATCACAGGAAGTTAATGTATGTAAATGATTCGAAATAATCCGAAACTTCAACGATTTTGTATGGGATATTATTCCATATTCATAATTTTAGTACGCGAAATGTAATCTTTTTTGTACGAATGTGGTTTAATGTGATGTGAAATGAGATTTACTGTCTATTGTTCGGCCGCCCGCGCCGGCCGCCGGCCGCAGTCCGGACCGGAGAGACTGATACTATCTGCCGCAGATCATAACTTACCGCCGGAAGCCAAATATCTTAAGTAACTCATTTTTGCATTTCGTGAAAAATACGGTTGCGAATAATTAATATTATTGTGTGTACAAATAAGGAAAAACTGATAAAGATTCCAGCAGTTTTAATGCATAAAAGTACCAACGTAAATTATAAATAAGTATCTTTTATCATTTAACTCTTTATGCTATTAATTTAACTATAATAATAATAATCATTTAGCCACTCTAAACCGTAGGCTGACGGTACCTAGTACTTACCTACTACTATAGTTGGTTTGAAGTAGCTACCTAAGTACCTACCCGTCGGCTTTGCTAAAACACCGCGGCCAGTAGATAAACAAATGATGTTAAGTTAGCGTCGCAATTATTTCTGTATTTAAAGCGCCCGCGCCGCGCCGCCTCTGTTCCGCCGCCCGACATACTTTGCTAAATTTTTATCCTCTATGTCAATGGATATTCCGTGTTCAGGAGCACTATCATAGAGACACGGAATAATATAATAATAATATCTATTTACGCTTCACACCACGCCAATCTGGCCCCGTGCTAAGTACTTGTGTTACCAGGACCAGACAACGGGAAGTATATTTAATACTTTTATTGTACATGTTTAATACACATCCACGGCCCAGGAACACAGAAAAACTTTTTGATCGTTCGGGGGGATACGAACCGCGCAGGTCGTCAAATATTTAGGTTTAGGTTATTATAGGTATATTTGACGACCTCAGAAAATGCTTTAAGAAATGTAGAAATGCCACTTAATGTTTTAGATCTACACAACGCTGAAAGGTGAAAAACTACGATCAAATCGATATTTTTGACCATAAGTCATTACTTTGCCGTATGTGAACCTTTGTGTTGTTGTTGCAAAATTGTTTTATTGTAAAGGTTATAATTCAAAATTAGTCCCTTAGTCGCCAAAGTGGAGACCTGATGAGGGGATCCATGATAAATCGAGGGAACTCTTCGAAATTTATATGAACTTATATACTGATTTTGACTTTTTCTGAAGTATTCCAGGCATATGCTACCAAAAAGTAAGCTTACGTACCAAGATATACCCTGGATCCAAAAGTAATAGCTCCCCACACTGATTTCAGTGACGGTGGCCGGTTTAATTGAAACCAGGCCAGCTACGCAGGAGTTATTTTTATAGTGCCCAAGTGTGTGCGCAGTACACAAGAGCACTCTCTCTTCCTTTACTCTCGTAACCCAGTGGGACGAATAAGCGACACGACTGGTGAGATATCAGGCGCAGGTCCGACTTTTTACATGCCCATCCGACGCATCGATCATCTTTCTTGTCAGACAATCAGGTGATCAGCCTGCATTGTCCTAACCAAACTTGGAAACAAGATTTTTTGTTGTTCCAATGCGGGAATCGAACCCACAACCTCCGAGTCGAGAGCCAAGCTCTTAACCACCAGACCACGGAGGCTGTTTAATCCAAAAGTACTCAATAGAAGTCCTGAGTCCTTATAGATACATGTTTGGAGATTCCGGCGTTGTTTAAAGAACTGTAAGCATATGCCATCATACCACTTACTATCAGAGTTTTGTGCACCGATATGAATGTGTTCATAATAATATAGATAATACATTTAACTAAAAAGAGAAAAAATCTTATATTTAAACAAAAAAATAAAACTGACATCTGAAGTAAAAATTCACAAAACAGTATGGAATAAAACTTATTTTCTTAATAATTCGCCTTTTAAATTCGGCAAAAATTTTAACTATTTCTCTACTCAATCTTCCTCATTTTGAAGTCGGTACCAGCAAATTTGAAATTAGTTGTTCTATAAAATATTATAGGATATTGTTTGGGCTGGTACCGACTTCAAAATTAGGAAGATTGAGTAGAGAAATAGTTAAAATTTTAGCCGAATTTAAAAGGGGAATTATTTAGAAAAAAAGTTTTATTTCATACTTTTTTGTGCATTTTTACTTTGAAAGTCGGTTTTAAATTTTTTGTTTAAAATTAATTTTACATAAAAATGTTTTTGGTAGGTTCACTTAAATATTATCCACTAGAACTGGACCATCCTACTACTATTACGAATCCTACTTCCTTCGACTAGGATGTATGGATGGATGGATGTTTGTGATTCTTTTAAGCAAAAAACACATAACGGATTTTGATGAAATTTGGTATGAATGTATTATAAGCTCTGGATCAACACGCTACTTATTATCCCGAAGAAGGGATACTTTACTACTACTTTACTTTACTACTATACGTGTTCCCGTGGGATACTTTACGCGGGCGGAGCCGCGGGCAAATACTAGTCTATCATAAATGTGAAAATGGATGGTGAAGATGTGAGGATGGATGGATGTTTATATATATGTAATATGACATGGTTACTACCATTAGGCTCTGGATTATAATATAGGCTATTTTATATATTATTATTTACGCGAGCAGAGCCGCGGGCAAAAGTTAGTCTCAAATAACTGGAAAGCTTCGTTAATGGAAAGCGTTATATAGGTATAGTTCTAATCAAAATGTTAACTACGTGGATATGATTTATAAAGGGAATAAATTACATTCTTCGGTTGGTTCGTCACAAGTTATTTGTCCAGAGATGACAGGAATGTGATAAGTCCACAGGAAATTGAAATCTGTATCACTGTTCATCACATCGCGTCGGGCGCGGCCGGGATGCTAATCGCCAGGAATTTGAATACAGAGCTATTTATTTTTTTGTCTATGTGCATATGAGTACACATTTTTTTAAATCAGGTACAAGACATTTAGATATGTTTGTATTTCTCATTTAATTTTCTGTAGTATTAATTTCTACAGAAGCCCAATTCTCGTAATTAACTTAGGCTTTCAATTTACTGTCAATGAATTATAAATGAATCGTCTTGATATCATAAACTTATTTTTGGAGTTTGGACCAATTAAAGGCGTTTGACGTTGGTTTACCGCTTATGAAAATACCATTTTGCTGTTTTAATCGAGACTGCATCGAAACTGAATTATTGGATATAATTAACAGAATCGACCTACAGGCCTTAGATAAACAATATAGTAGTTTCTTTATTCAACTCAATTAGGCGAAGTGAGTGTCATGACAAGTGAAAATTATTTATTTCAAGGAAAATGAGCTTTACTGAAAATATGACTAAAATACACAAATATAATAACTTCCTATGCTTCCAAATTACCTACTTATCTAAATAATTCGTATCTTCTCTAAAAGTGAGTTAAACAAATGTGTTTTGGTCTACACTTGCCGATTGCGAATATTCAAAACATTTGGTCAATGGAAAATGAACTTTCAATCCTAAATATAAGATTGTTTAGGACTTGACAATGTTGTTTCGTACTCATTCAGTATAGTTTAATCTAAATTAACTTCAAATATTCGGTATTAGAATTCAAATTAGCTTGATATGCTAATGGAGTAAAGGATTAGATACAAAGCCGTAGGTGGGTCCTTATATGGACGTGCAATGGTCAAGGAGCTATAAAGGACCATATCATCGAGTATACCGATATGATACTGAAACTAATCTGCCTCTGTATACGATTTAGTGTTAGGAATAAGGAAACTTTCTATTTGGCTACTGTTCTAAGATTTATATTAGATATTAAGTAAACTTTATCAATAAACGAAGATAGGCAAATTAATATCACGTTTTATGTTAACTTTTGCGTTAAAAGAAGTTGTAGATTTTTTAAGATAAATAATAACTACAGCAGGGTGTCAGCTACTAAACTCTACACTGCATCAGGTTTGAAGGTAGAGTAAAACTTATCAAGCAGCGTTTTTTATTTTATATAATTAATAAATCAATCATAATATACTCTGTGTCTGTGCTATGAGAAGCACAGAGTATGGAATAACATAGACAATAGAGCATAGATAGAATAAAGACTAAGTCTCTCTGTTATATTTCATTTAGTAAGTTGATGCAAGATTAGATTTCAGGGGGCCTGAGCTAGAAAAAGAGCAATCCCTTGTCCTCTTGAGGATTATACTTTCTTATGGCGTTAGACATCTTTACCCGTAGTCTGACCCGCAGAACATCTCGATTCACCTTACGCCTAACTATATTAAAGTTTAATCAGAAAAATTAAAAATAGAATTGAGCTACTAAGCATTTATGAGCAAGCTGAAGATGATTAATTATAGCTAAGAACACTCTCGATCGTATCAGCTTTAAAACAAAATAACCAGATCAAAATCGGTTCATCCATTTGGGAGCTACCATGCAACAGACACACAGACAGACTGTGACAGACACGTCAAACTTATAACAACAACCCCTCTGTTTTGGTCGGGGGTAAAATCATCCACAAAACGCATTTATAGTGTTACTAAGATTTATTTTGCAATAAGCTTATCTGTTGGGCCTAAGAAAACCTATCTGTGTATATCGGCGTATCTGCTATTACAGGCTTTGCCGGCAGTCGGCACCGCTCAGGTGCTATCGACGGAATTAGCCGCAAACTACCATACCACTCTAAGCCCGATCATATCACATTTCGAATTTAAATATTTAATCGTCGTTTAACAGCCGGTTAGCATGCATCTTAAGGATCCGTTTTCGACGATAAGGATTAGCAGTATATTTTAGACTAGATAGGTTCTTGATCAAAGTAATCCGACGGTCTTATTGGTCTCTAGAAGTAAACGTTACGAATTATGATATTTCAAATACATTTGTAGTTCGGTATACAATATGTAAACAAAGCTTTTTACACACATTCTACATCACAAGCCTTATTGATTTTGTTAATATTGTATCTTTATTTTTCAAAATATTTTTATCTTCTTATTATTTTGACATTATTCTTTTTTCATTCTTTATTAATATTTTTTAATAGAAACCGTCTAAATCAATTTGGAAGAAAAAAAACCTTCACTTTTACAGGAATATTTTAACCACGTTTAACTTAACCGCTCAAGAGCCGGCTCATCGGTAGTTTTGTTTAATTAGGAGCGTTTAATTATTTACGTGGTCACGACGCCGCGGCGACCTCTCCCGGCGCGCGGCGAACTGTTTGATTTATATGTGTGTATGTCCCCCGTGACCTTTGAAATGACTGCATTTGGTATGAGGCACGCTTTTACGCATTTGGTATGAGGAACGTAATTGAATCTGAATTGTAATAAACTTTATTTCACACACTATTTTCAATTTACATTAGATGTTTTTCATTTTCGTTTTATTTTAGGAAAAAATATATTAGTACCTATTATTAAACATTTAAAAACCTACTATAACGTATTTAAACATAAAACAAAAGTATCTCATTTTACATTTAAAAACAATTAGTAATGAAGTAGATTTGGATTGATAAGCTTGTAAATTAAGGATTGTTAAGGTTCAACGTAATATTTAAGGAAGTAATATTGTGGATAAGACTTCTTGCCATTTGTTCGGGTTAATCGCTTATAAAGGTACTCTCCTACTTTAGGCAATGTTATCCTACTAATATTATAAATCTAAATATTTGTGAGGATGGATGGATGGATGTTTGTTACTCTTTCACGCAATAACTACCGAACGGATTTGACGAAATTTGTTATGGTTGTATTTTAGATTTCCGTTAAAAGATCCGGATTCACATATAGGCTTCTTTTTATCGCAGCGAAATTTACGGTTGTTGTATGTAAATTTCTTTTTGAGCGTACGAAATGCGGGCAACATGTAGTCTATTGTTATATAGAGAAGTAGAACTTCAGCAAAACTTGCTACCTGAAAATGAAAATAGACAAACGTAAAAGCAAAGAGACAATTTGGCAAATGGTAAAAGGTCTATAGCACACATTGTTCGGGTACCATGGAACCAGATTTAATTGGTAAGAAAGAGTCCATACATATAAAAAATATATTAATCAGAAGCATAAAACGTAACTAATGCTATTTTTGGAAGCAATACTTCCTAATTTAAGATAGATGATTGTATTATTAATTAATTGCTGACTTATCCACTTCAGCCAGCGCGTGTCGTTACCGTTGGGCTGCGAACAGCGCGACGATCGGGAAGGCCGATCCGCCCGATCCGATACTCATTCGTAATTAGTTCCGATGGACCCGACCAGAACTAAATAATACCCCGATAAAACTAATAGTAATCTATGAAGCTTTGTTTTTTTTTACATATAAAAGAAGAAAGGGGCCTTGGAGGCACTTGTGACTACTGCAGTGTAATACACGGACTTCTAAAAAACCATTTGGACAAACGGATATTTACGATGGTCAGGGATCTGTGAGTTACGGATGGGTAACTGAAATTAAATTTTCCAGTAAACAACGAGACCAATTCAGAGAATCACTTAAAATTTATTCAGAAAAGCAACTAGGAACTTTTTAGCTTGCATTTATATCTTTCCTGAAAAAGTATAAAGTTGTATGTCCCAGCAAAGGTGCACGTGTGACCCTGGGTCTCAAAGTGGGGCTGTAGCCACTACAATATAGTCTGTATTATAGCCCTAGAGTATATCCAGTATAGCCTATAGTGCTAAGCCTATAACCCCCCCCCCCCCCCCCCCCCCGCTGCGACAGGCGTGTGCTACCGGCCGTCGCCGCTCGTCGATACTAAATAAGAGTGTCACACTAGCCTTTGCCTGCACCGCCGGGACCGCGACATGCAAACTGCACAATTTAAATATAAGCAGATTTCTGGACTGGGAATTTAGTTGCACTTCTTTTGACACTGATTCCTAAAAAGCTTATAAGGTAGTTTAATAGAGTATGATATTTGAAATGAAAACTTAAAAAATATGGACAATTATTCGATAATAACATATATAAAATAACATCTATTTTGAAATATTTGCGTACCTAGCTTTTATTATTCACTTCAGGAGGAGCCCGATTCCCGATTTAAACTTTAGTATTTGAAATTGAAGAAGTAACCAAACCCAGACTAGAACTTGCAGCATTTCGCATGCCGCAGTTCCGCGGGCACCTTTTTGTTGGATTCCGTATTTTGGCTGCGCGGCCGTTTATCGTTTATCTGAGATACGGCTATCCCGCATCTGAGCTTGTATCAGATAGCGGGAGATACGCGCAAAGCCCGCTGATTAGCCGATAGTAGTGATAGCCGCCCGCTCATATTTTATAATGATATACTTATGTCTCGTTAATTCTATTTCGCCATATCAGGCAGGACTTAAGGACGATGGGTTAAGGAATGCCTATTGACGAACATTTTTGCATCTCACAAGATTAAAAGTAAACGCCAAACAAGGCAAAATAATACGCTGGTACTAAAAGACTCCACATAATTAAATAGTAAATGCCTCTTTGAGAATCCACGTCGTGTTGCATCTCCTATTCAGTATTTGCAAGTTTCTGACGGAAAATACATAAATACTACACTTACGGCAAGACTGCATTAATATATTTCGGGTATTAAGACACTTGATGTTCCAACAGGAGATTGATTCGGTCGGTGACAAACAGAATCGGTCAATCGATCGTTTTGTTTATCGAGCGATCGGTCGTGTAGCCTCCTCCATTTCTGAGGCGCGCAATTAAACTTTAATTGAGGCAAATGCACAATAGCTGGCGATCGCCGATAAATGTACGGCAATGTGAAGCAAATTGTTTAGAAGTTACGGGCATCTTCATTTTGGCATCAAGTGAAATGATAAATGCACCTCTTTTTCTTGAAAACACTTTTGTAAAGCTGAAAACTAGGGAATAAGTAGACTACTAGAGGAGCAACTACATTAAAGAATCCTACTACAATTATAAATGTGAAGGTTTCTGTGGATGTATGTATGGATGGATAGATACTCTCTCACGTAAAAACTACTGAACGGCTTTTGATGAAAATTGGCGTGGTAGTAGTTTAAACTCTGAATTAAAACAAAGGCTACTTGTTATCACCAAAAAGTTCAGTGTTCCCGTGGGATACTTTATTCACGCGAGTAGGGCCGCGGGCAAAAGCTAGTACTGTATAAATAATACATTTCAACCACGGATGAAAAGTTCATATAAATGATACTTTGACACAAATTACTACCTCAAGTAGAGACTTAGCTCTGCAGTTTTAATTTTACGTCATATGAATCCCGGTGCACAATGGGGTAAGTCAGGTATCACATGCACCGTATCTGTGTGTTCTATCTGGCGGTAGCCTGTCGCCCGTCCCTTTGTGGCACCCGCGGCGACGGCGTGTGTGTCACTATATACCTCCTTACCGGGATTCACGATTCTGTTATTAAATAACGAATGTCAAACTCGATGTTTGAATGGAAATGATATCATCTTTAAACTCTTCTCGGTTTAAAACTCTATGTAGAGAGTTAGAACGTAATTGTAATGGAAGAGTTGGAGTTTTCATGCCAATAGTCGGTAACAATTGACGATTGGAATGTATTTGAAATGATTTCTTTATTCATATCGAAATTGGATGAAAAACAGGGATAGATCATTCAAGAGATTACGAAGCAGTGGTTTCATAATTTTACTCTTAAATCAAGAGAAACAGTTCTTACAAAATAAAGCTCTACACAATTGAAGGATAACACTTCAACAAAAGCAAAAAAACCTTCACGTTCCAAGATATTAGGCTTTACAAAAACATCATAAAAAAAAGAGTCGTGAAAGAGTTGCAGATATTTGGTGATTACTCGGGCATATGACGCGGACCGCGGTATCGCATGTAAAGGCCTGTAACACGTCGCACGTCGCCGGTCGCGCTAGAGCCTCCGATTTATTGCATAATTATTTCCGGTGAGCCGCACCGTGTACTCTGAAGCTGTTAGGTATGTCTGGAACAGGAGTTCCCAACCAGTGGGGCGCGCGATGTCAAGGGGGGTAAACCACGAATTAAACATAGGTATTTTTTTATCACAAATATCAATCGACGCCTGGTCAGTCGCTATTAGATATGTTTCGGCAAGTTACAATATTTATTTATTTTCATACAAAAAGAGAATTATATGAATATAAATGAAAATCGATAAAAATGCATTATTTGCTTTTAAAAACGTCATAGAGGCGTGAAAGAATTATTAGTCATCCCAGAGGGGGTGCCTTGAAGGGTTGGGAAACCTTAGACTAGAACTTAGGTTAGAGCTTCTAGCTGTTAGATATGCTTAGAAAAATGTCTAAACTCTATCACACCATTTTTTCATAGTATTATGATTTACGTACGTAGGCAAATACTTGTGTTTTTCGCTTGTGGTTTCTATTAGGTTTTATGTAGGGTTGATAAAAACAGCTCAGAATTAAATTTGTTTTTGTATAATTTTTGTAGAAGACAATTTAATTAACGTAGTAAAATTTTGTTACCCGATGTAAAAGACATCATATTTACGCTCGGAAAATGATATTTGCAGATGTTATCCTAGAAAAATTCTCGTGGGTGTAATGAGTGGGGCTGTGAGACTGAGGTATAAATCAGGGGCAGCCTCATTTACCTGCGCCGCGCTATCGGCCGCCAGATATCGGTGATAGCGCGCGCCGATAAATAAAATAATGACGCGCACACCGGCTGGGGGACGTGGATACAAGAAAATTCCCTTACTCCGACTTTTATTCAGTCAGAAAAAAGTTATTTTCAGAATCAATCACTAAATATCTACACTCTACTGGGACCAGGTCTCTTTGATATGAGGGAACTTCTTCTCACAACAATATGTTCGATATTGTAAGAAGAATTGCAATGTTTTATTTCAGTGTTTTGTTTAAATTAAGAAACTTTTATACTTTTACGAAATATTATTTACGCACATAGATTTTTTGTATTGAAGGTAAATTAAGCCAAGTTAACGTCATAGTGACGAAAGTAATGGGGTTTTACACGGGTGCCTAAAGCCGCACGATTTCAGCCGCACTGCGAAAATCGACCGTGTAAATGCCAATTCGGCAAGGCCGCAACTGACTAAAGCAGCAAGCCCCAACTTTTGTAGGATTTTTACGGGTGACTAGCCCCACGATTTCTGCAGCACGGTAAAAATTCACCGTGTAAATGTCAATTCGGTGAGGCCGCCAGTGACTAAATGCAGCAAGCCCCAAAGTTGGGTATTATTACACTTTCGCAACATGGCGCCCGACAGTGTGGCCAGATTTAGAAAAAATCCTGCGATTTTAGCAGAATCGGAATACAATTTTAGAGTTTTGTAGATTGTATTGCAGATCTGAAAAATGAGCAGTTTTTAGGTGAATCTTATAAAATCTCCAGATTTAGAAGACAATATATATTTTTTTAAACAAACCTCATATTGTATATTCGGCATGCTCTGCCCTCGTCGAAATCTCGAAAACGCTATTTAAAGTTTTTGGTAGATTTTAGCAGAACTCGTATATTATCTGAATTGCAGAATGGTCGTTTTAATTTATTCTGGTCAAACGCTCAGTTGCAGGCGCAAAATTAAAATTAATAATGATGATAATATCATCATTAATTCATATAATATCCAAACAAAATCCCCAGATATATTTATTGAATGAAACTACAGAGTTACACCACTAGTAGACGTATTTTGTTTATAATTCAAATCTTTAGAACTAATCCTTGCCTTTATAAATTATACGTTAATAATATACATTCTTTGCCATTATAGATACAATATTCCTCGATGCTTTGATAGCGCGATGCAGCCGAAAATACGTAGAACTCAATCAAAATATATTGACGTTCTAAGCATGACATTAAATAAATTTAAATTTAAGCGACAAAGAAGTTTTTTACAGTTTATCATTTGACATTTTTGAAGAAAGGTGACTAAAGTTCAATCACACTGGCACAAAATCTCACGAGAACCATACTATTAATTTTAGGAAATATTTTATGAGACTTGTTAACACGATCGTACTCGCGCGTTTAACTACCTACGCTTTCTTAATATATATAGGGTGACGATTATTTACAAATGGATATTATTTAAGTGTTTCAAGGTTTTCAAATATGTCTACTGAAAAATGAATTCTGCCGAAACATTTAACACGCTGTATAGTCAAAGTGGCGATGCGCGTCGACTACTACTCCACAAAAACGCATGCGTGCGGATACGCACGCCGACGCGCGACGTCGAGCGCTAATCATAATAGAAATTTGTCCCTTAATAATGAAAAAAAAACTTGAGAGGTGTCAAGGGACACCCGGATGGAACGAACTTCCTTTCGATTAATTAGTGAATGAATTGTAATAAAATTTTATTTTTTTAAAGTTATAATAATATTTTTTTTTATTATAAACAAATATAATGTAATATAAACTTAATCAGTAGGCTCAATTTTAGTCATAATTGAGAGAGAGAGAGAGAGAGAGAGAGACAGGCAGAGAAACACGCGCACGCCGCACGGCTTACAATTATAGCAAAAAGTGTCGTTACAACTTTTAGTCTTAATTTTTTCTGTCTAGCCCACTTTCGCAACGCGCGATAAAACTTCGTTCCAATAGAAATGAATATGATTTACGCATAGACCTATACCAATACTTTTATATTAAAGACTAGATGTTGCCATTCGTGAGCGAAAAAGAAATCTCACGGGGCACATTTTCCCGTGATAAAAAATAGCCCCGTGATCTATTCCATATCTGTGCAAATCATTTCATCAAAATCAATCCACTAGTTTCGAAACTTATTCAATGCAAACCAACATACAAAGTAATAAATCTTTTCTCTTTATTACATTACTATAGACGAGGCATGTCGAAATAAAGTGTCCACACTTAAACTGGCCTTTTTTGGGGTTTATTTGGGGCAGTCGAGGTTTGATATTTTGACATTTGCTTTCCGCAGTATATTCGGTCTGCTTAATGTAATTGACAAAATCTTCTGAAATCAAGATAATAGAAGTCGTAAGTTTTTCTTGTATGAAGTTTCTTCTGTCAAATGTACGTCATAGTCTATCCTTAGTTTTGTAATTATTCGTTATAGTCTCTATGAGAAAATCATGACGTCTCACGTCGCTTCGACTCTACACCAGTGTGGTTGACCCTAAAGCCCGTGTCACCCGTGTAAATGGGCTTGCGATTCGTCGAGGTGAGGTGACTTATCAGACAGCTCGCCGCACGGCGAAAACCGACTCATAAAACATCGAATTTCATCATTTTTTTCCTTTCCAATCCAAGTCTCCCTGCGCCTGTGCGATGCCGCGTCCAGTTTAAATTAGCTGTGGCTTTACGCAGCGGAATCTGCGGTGACCATTAACATAGGAGGGATGCTCGGGGCACCTCTCCGCTAAAAGCCAGCAATTAGCCTATTGATAGCCTACACGTTAATTGCCCAGGAATTTCAGAAAAAACGTCTTAGAAGGGAAGTTACTTTTAGCGTAACTAGAAATTTTATCACTTAGTTTTCGTATTGCGAATGCTTTTAAATTTTTTCACTCTCAGTTATTTGAACAGATATAATACGTTAAAGAATGGAATGAATTGAGGATAGTATCTACATGTCTTATAAGTTATTAATAATAAATTATGTATATTTTATGAAAACACTATTAGGCCTGAGCCTGAGTGTTATTAAATATGAAGGTTTCCTAATAGCTGACTATTAAACCTTTATATTTAATAACACTTGAGGAGGTGAAAATCAAAAGGTGATAATTAGATTTTATTTTTTTCCCCGAAATCGAGAAAAACTTTTTACAGCCTATGCCTGTGCAAAATTGTCATATGTTTTTTTTACAATAAATAAGTTTTTTATACGGTCTATTATATGATATTATTAAAATAAGAAGTAAAAAAAACTATAACCCGACTACGTTATAAAAAAGGGGTCTAAAAAAGCCGAAACAAGAAAGTAATTCAGATAGAAATCCAGAAATGCATAGGTACAAAAATGGTCAAGCTAGACCGTGGTCGCACCCACTAACGGCATCTAAGCGTCAGTTCACACCGAGATGCGTCGCGTCTAGGTATGAGCTGACACTAAGGCCTAAAGAAGTTTCTAGAATTATACCCCAAGAGATCTCTCTTGGGGTATATACAGGGTGACCTGAAATTCGATACATTCCTTTGAAAGACAGAAAGTAGACCTCATTTACAGTAATATTTTTCATGGCATCCCCTATCCGAAAGTTGATATTTACAAAGTTATTGAAATTTCAAAATTTTTTTCTTTATTTTCGACTTTTTGACTTTGACATGACGTATTTTTAAAAATGTTTGCCTTTTTAGTGATTCTTTAATGTATTTTAATCGTCAATGAGTCAAATATTATTTTTAAGGAATAAATAGGGACAAACTAAGCGAGAATTTTTCATTATGAGACACGAAACAGAATTTTCTTTTAAGAAAAATGCACATTTTTCTTAAAAATAGGTGATTTTCTTAAAAAAATGTATGATACAATGCGTACAAATACCTTAAATAACTTTCTTACCTCATAAGCTTCCAAAAAAAGGTACAAATATGTACATAAAAATATGAACATGTAATAAACAAAGACAAAACAATCATCAGGTAACGTTATCTCAAGAATTACTCTACCTGAGGCGACCTTTTTTTTCAATTGTTTCCTTTGTTCAAACTTCGGGATGTTTCGGCTACTGTCGTCGCGGCCCTTTGTCAATGAGTTACCGACTGGCTTAGAGAGCAAATTTAGTAGCTAATATTAGTTTTAAGTCAACTATTGCCGTGTACGGACGTATTGTTGCTTTAAACTACACCCTTACTTCTACTTGTGATTTTTTTGTATCGCGATGGCTGCTTTTGAGTACGATGAATACGCTGACATCTTGTTTTATTACGGACTTTGTAATGGTAATGCTGCTGCTGCACTAAGAACATACGTTGAACGTTTTCCGAATCGACGAGTGTCAAACGTTAGAGTGTTTTCAACAACATTTCGACGAATTCGGGAAAGCGGCCGTGTTGATAGAAGACGTGGCGATTCAGGCAGACCTCGTTTGTATGCTCCAGAAGAAGAAGAAGAAATTTTAACACTTTTTCAAAATGATCCTTCTATTTCTACAAGAGCGGCAGCTAGAAGACTTGGATTGAGTCAATGGAAGGTGTGGTTTACAGTACACACATCGCGTCTACATCCATTTCACTACACACCTGTCCAAGCGTTGGAAGAGGGAGACCCGGTTAGAAGAATGGAATTCTTCCGTTTTATGATAAATGCAGACATGGAGGATCGCAATTTCTTCTCAAGAATATTGTGGACGGATGAATCGAAATTTGACCGTGACGGGATAAACAATTTCCACAACACACATTACTGGGCACCAAAAGGAGAAAACCCCAGGATGAAAAAAGAAAGGGCCCATCAAACCAGATTCAGTCTAAATGTCTGGATGGGTATAATTAATAATAATTTAGTTGGACCTCATTTTTTTCCTCAAAATTTAAATGGTGAAATTTACGAACATTTCCTAAGAGAGGAGATTACTGGTTTAATGGAAGATGTGCCAATAGCAACTCGTCATAATATGATTTTCCAGCATGATGGTTGCCCGGCCCACTTCCGCTTCGGCGTACG
Organism: Phengaris alcon alcon; assembly: GCA_037179445.1. NCBI lineage: Eukaryota > Metazoa > Arthropoda > Insecta > Lepidoptera > Lycaenidae > Phengaris > Phengaris alcon. Next base: position 1,141,965 of record JAYRCH010000040.1, on the reverse strand, counting down.
CCAGTGGCTAGACCAAACTTACCCACATCGCTGGATAGGTCGAGGCGGGCCAATTCCTTGGCCAGCACGGTGTCCCGATTTGACCCCGTGTGATTTTTATCTTTGGGGTCATATGAAGGCTTTGGTGTATACTACACCCATAACTACTGTAGAGGAGCTCAGAAGCCGCATAAGAAATGCAGCAGAAGAAATCAAAACTAGTCTTACTACCAGAATAATCAAAACAGAGGTACGGAGAAGACGGGCCTGTATCAGAAACAGAGGTTCACATTTTGAACAAGACCTAAAGTAGAATATTTATTATTAAATTTAATTAAACATTGATGTTTTTTAAACACAATAAACGTAATTAAATTCAAGTTTTTCCTTTTATTTTAACCTTATCGCAAATAAATCGATTTAGACATTATTTCATTTTACTTCTAACTGTTTACTACAACGTCATATTTTTATGGAGACATTTGCACCTTTTTGGAAAGCTAATGAGATAAGGAAGTTATTTAGAATATTTGTACGCATTGTATCATACATTTTTTTAAGAAAATCACCTGTTTTTAAGAAAAATGTGCATTTTTCTTAAAAGAAAATTCTGTTTCATGTCTCATAATGAAAAATTCTCGCTTAGTTTGTCCCTATTTATTCCTTAAAAATAATATTTGACTCATTGACGGTTAAAATACATTAAAAAATCACTAAAAAGACAAACATTTTTAATAATACGTCATGTCAAAGTCAAAAAGTCGAAAATAAAGAAAATTTTTTTTAAATTTCAATAACTTTGTAAATATCAACTTTCGGATAAGGGATGCCATGAAAAATATTACTGTAAATGAGGTCTACTTTCTGTCTTTCAAAGGAATGTATCGAATTTCAGGTCACCCTGTATATATATATATATATATATATATATATCTCTCACAGACGGCTGTGATTTGACATCGACTGTGCCGAACCTCATAAAGTAGGTGCGACCACGGCTCCTTGACCATTTTTGTATCTATGCATTTCTGGACTTCTGTATGAATTATTTTCCTCTTTTACCCGGCTACGGCGAAGCCAAAAGGAAGGGTAATGATTTTGGCAGCGAGGGAACAAACATACATACATGTATGTTTGTTCCCTCGTAGCGTCTAAACTACTGGTCCGATTTTAATAAATGAGGTGTCAATAGATTCGTAATGATGCCGCGGGTAACATAGGCTTTATAGTTTTTTTCAAAATTATGTATTTCGAAAATTAAACCTCAGATTCTAACATCTAAAAAAATTAAATCGAGATAATTATCACATGTTTGGTATCAAAAGAAAGGTCTTGGCAAGCACACTACAAATATTTACATAATTTTTATATATATTATATCATATTGTTTAAGTCAAAATATACGTTTAAAAACAATTCGTACAATATTTGTCGAACTTTCGAACATTACGTATAATAAGACTATAAATATATAATTTATATATTATGTTCCTTCATAACATTATATTTTATTTTATAAATATAATTTTTACAGGCAATACATAACAAATTAAAAAAATTGAATAACACCTATATTGTAAAGCAGTGAACGAGTTGATGATGATGAATTATAGCTAAGAGCACTCTTAATTATGTCAGCTTTCAAACAAAAAGACTAGATCAAAATCGGTTAATTGGTACATCCGATTTTAATAAGAAAATGAAGATGAAATCAATAATTACTAGCATTTTTATTACTCACTCGTTCGATAGATGTCACTATACGAGTCTTAAATTTTTCTGAATCGCGGTATCGCTGTTTTTAGAAGTATATGATATATTCCACTACAATTATTGTCTAAGATCAAAATCACAGAGTACTTTAATAAGTGATATAATTGCATTGGTAAAATGAATGAATATTGAATGATGTCTATTGCGTATTTATTGAATATACATTATAAATAGTTATATTTTATAAATCGTTCTTCGACTTCGAATCAAGTCGACATTTACTGTGTATGCTATGGTTAGTTCATTTTAATTTCAGTTTTTCAGTTACTTTATTACCTTTAAGGTCCTTTAATAAATAATATTAATTATTGTTTCCTCGTGATAAGGTAATTACTTGATTTAAATTGTAAATAATATATGTATAGTTTTGTATTAGGTTAAAGTATTTAAAAAAATTTACCCGATTGTGGATAATTTGTAAAAAAATAGTAAGATTGGGAAACGGAAAAATATTAAATAAAAAAATAAGTTTAAAAAACTATAACCCGACTACGTAAAAAAAGGGGTCTAAAAAGGCCGAAACAAGGAAATAATTCAAATAGAAATCCAGAAATGCATAGTTACAAAAATGGTCAAGGTAGAGCCGTGGTCGTACCTACTGTTCGGAACAGTCGATGTCAAAACGCAGCCGTCTGTAACTATTTTGGGGTATGCATGTGTAGATATACGCAGTTTCAGTTTATACCTAGACGTCACGCATCTCGGTGTGAACTGACGCTTAGATGACGCCATTAGTGTGTGCGACCACGGCTCTACCTTGACCATTTTTGTAACTATGCATTTCTGGATTTCTATTTGAATTATTTTCTTGTATCGGCCTTTTTAGACCCCTTTTTTTACGTAGTCGGGTTATAGTTTTTTAAACTTATTTTTTTTTATAACGTAGTTGGGTTATAGTTTTTAACTTTTTTTTATTTCGTTATTTTCCGTTTCCCAATCGAACATGTTTTTGGAATCATATTCATAAGTACCTAATCAAAACACTTGTAATTAAAAATAATATCTTCTTCACGAGCGCGGAGCGAGCCAATTTTTTTTTCAAGATTTTAAGAACGATTATAATTATAAAAAACTTTTAACATAAAATATATTTTATGAAGGTAAAATATATATAATTGTAAAATTATAATAATGTGTATAATATAAAAAATATATATTTATAGTCTTATATCGTCGTAATGTTCGAAAATTGGACAACTGGGTTTGTGTAACCGTATTTTAAACGTGTGTTATGACATATTTGCGAAAGTACGCCACAAATATGTAAAGACCTTTCTTTTGATACCACCAGATAAAAATATATAACCACTACGGCATAAAAATATGTAACCTTTTTAACCGACTACGGCGAAGCCAAAAGGAAGGGTTATGATTTTGGCAGTCTATGTATGTATGTATGTTTATACATACATACATAGACTGCCAAAATCATAACCATAACATTAACATAACATTTGGCAGTCTATGTATGTATGTATGTTTATACATACATACATAGACTGCCAAAATCATAACCCTTCCTTTTGGCTTCGCCGTAGTCGGTTAAAAAGGTTACATATTTTTATGCCGTAGTGGTTATATATTTTTATTTGGTGGTTTTGACAATTTTCGTCAAAACTATTAGTCAAATCATCATCAATCATAATCATATTATAAATACAGTATTACGAGAATTTTGCGAACGGAGGAATATGATATTCGGCACAGTTAAAGTCCATGCAGAAAGTTTATGCAGTATATTTTTTAAATAATGCTTAGAAAAACATACATTTTAATTTTACAAACAAAAAACAACACACTACCTTAGATAGATAGACACACACTATAATGGGTTTCAGTGGCGTACACAGGATTATGACACGGGGTATGCGGCGAAGTACTCGGTCACAAAAACTTTTTCGTTTATAGATTTTTAGCATAGCTACAGCCAAGCGACGGATCTCTAAGTCGAAACCATGCCAACAGAGCAAGTCTTAGATGTACTGCTATTCATGTACATCTTCTACGGCAACGCAGACAAAACAGCGATCGATCGTCGCGGCGGAATAATTCTAATAAGTAAAATAATAAGCATATTTTAAAATATTATAACCAGTCAGTCAGCTTCAATTTTCACATATTCAAGGTTCCGGTTACTTGAGATTACTATATCCCGATGTAAATTACTAAATAGTATGCAAGGAAAACAATATAATTTAATCGTGTGTACACAACCACACAGCCAGTTATACGTTTCATAACTTTTAACACGAAATTTTCGAGTTACATTATTTTTTTGCTGGTTTAATTGTTTTAACTCGGGTACACACCTACCTTTAGACAGAATTTGAATCTTTTCACTGAATGACAATTGTGAGAACTTATTATTTTTAATTTTTAATAAACACACATTTTCAACACATACCTCACAATCAAATAACATTTTAAAAAAATCAACAAACGCACTAGTAAAAGCAAATCACTACAATTATTATAGAAACTCAGTAATAAACTGTTAAATGTTTTTTCATTTTAACTTTTTTTTTTCATTTTAACTTTCAAATGTTAAAATGAAAAATCTTTTAAGTAAACTATAAATAAACTGGAGCGATTAAATTGTAAACAATGCTTATCACATGAAATATGCAATATGGCCCCCGCGAAACACAAAACGTTTCTTCTATTTAAACAAATAAAACCTTACTAAACGAAAATGCATAATGTGCATACGTGATTTATTAGATTTCCGTCTATTATTTTTACTCGGATTATAGGCAACGAATAATTTCCGACAAGCCAGTTCGGCGGTTTTCGGAAGCGATCGGATAGCCGGATCCATCGCCTGCCGCGGGAGTTGTCGCTTATAATCATGTCGATATTCATGGGTGTGTGCGTTTGCGAAGTATAAAAATTACACATACATGCGATGATATGTCCTGCAGAACGCAACGGCATGAGATGAGTTGCTATTTATAAAATATTAGGCGTTTTTAAGTTATTATATTTTTTAAATTAATTTATTTACTATTAATTAAAGTCATCTAAAACGTACGAACGTTTTATTAAAATATCTGTGAATGACAAGTAAAGCACTGCATTTCTGCCTACAAGGCACGCACGCCCCTGATGGGTTTGATATATACAATCAGAGTACTTAAGTACTACTTTACTTCCTCCAAGGATACAATTTTATTAAACGTTGACATTTGTCAATTTCTCACAACATTAGTGCCGGACTCTATTGAAATGTACACTTAAACAGCTTTCGATTTGATTGCACTACCAAAAGCATACGATGTGTCCACGATTGTGTGGAAAATTGTTGAAGGTCAAACAAATAGTAGAGGATCCGAAGTAAGATCGTCCTTCACTGTTGTGTCAACCAGATGAAAGTGAGATTTTGTCTAATGAAATAAGTTTCTTATCATAATTTAATACAACCAACCCCTTAAAATTGGTCATGATTATAATTAATTAAAATTATAAATAAATATTATTTTTATAATTTCGCAGACGGGCCTACCAAACAAAACAAACTCCAGTGAAAAGTTTATAATACACACAACATGTAACACCTCAGTAGATTACCTTTTTCTGGTCCCTATTACCTGGCAGCCGCGTTCAAGCAGGTAAGTTGATATTAGTAATTGCACTCTTCTGTCAACCCATCGAGACCAGTTGTAAAATGTTAACAATTTAATTACGAATAACGTAGTATAAGGTTAAGGAATAAGAAAATTTGTTCCTAGATATTAGTTGTAAAGGCTTTTGAATTGAAAAATCGTGCAAGTTTGCACGAAAAAAGAGCAATGTAAGTCTACACATCAATGTCTCCACTCTATTGAATTTTTATTATAATATTTTTGCATATAATTTTTATTCTTCAATTTATTTATTGTTTTATTTATTCTTTAAATTTTATTATAAATATAGTAAATACTTTATATATATATAGGAGCTGCCAGCTCTACAGTAAATTCGTTTATCCTTGTCTTTACTATAAGTATATTAAACCGACATCCAAAGTAAAAATGAACTAAAAAGTATGAAGTAAATCTCATTTTCTAAATAATTCCCCTTTTAAATTCAGCTAAAATTTTTACTATTTCTCTACACAATTTTCATAATTTTGAAATCGGTACCTACCAGCCAACTTAAACTTGACTTTTTTTAATCAGGGGGCAAACGAGCAAATGGATCACCTGATGGAAAGCGATTACCGTTGCCCATGACACCCGGAACATCAGAGGAGTTGCAAGTGCGTTGCCGGCCTTTTAGGATATATAAGGGTGTATATGCTATACGCTCCCTTCTTGAAGGTTTCGAGGTTTGGAGGTCATAATGGCCCGAAAATACCGCTGGCGACAGTTAATTCCAGAGTTTTACTGTGCGCGACAGAAAGCTTCGGGTAAAGCGCACGGTTGAGGACTGCCACTAATCAAAGTGATGAGGATGATAAATATACCAGCTGCAACTTTTCGCCTCCGTTCCAAGCCACAAAATAAGTCCGAACAATTCCTCGGAGCATTCCCCGTAATATAACCGATAGAGGATGCAGAGCGATGCTGCATCTCTACGTAGCTCTAAGGAGTCAAGCCTGTTTGAAAAACTATGGCAGACGACAATTCGAGCGACTCTTCGTTGTTTCGCTGTCGTAATCTGCTGAGGTGTTGCACGTTGTGTATATTATAAACTTTTCACTGGAGTTTATTTTGTTTAGTAGGCCTGCCGGCGAAATTATAAAAAAGAATATTTATAATAATTTTAATTAATTATAATCATGACCATTTTTAAGAGGTTTCCTAATTAAATTATGTCGAGAAACTTATTTCATTAGATAAAATATCACTTTCATCTGGTTGACACAACTATTTCGGATCTCAGACTAAAATGAGAGCCGTGTCTCTGTACGTAAGTTTATATATTTCTACTCTGTGCTCTTAGTCACAACATTTAAATTTTTTGTAATCTTTAAGTTTGAGTTGAGTTGATCTAAAAGCCAAACTTCTGTGAATTATTAAGTATGGGCAAATTTCAACAACAGGGCGACATCTATATAGTTATATCAAATGTGTTAGATGGTATAATTACAATTAATGTGAGAAAACTCCAAATAAACATATTACAATGGGATGATGTAATACCCACTTTTAGAACTGAGATTTATGTAGGCTGTATAAAATTCTTTAAAAATATAATAACGAAGGCAAAAAAGTAATTAAAATCTGAATAAAGATAAAACAAAAAACTTTCAAATGTCTCTTAAAAACTTGTAAATACAATCTTACAATAGTTCTTACATCATAAGCATTACCTATTAGGAAGGTGCACATGACATAGTTATTTAAAATATGTGCTTATCTGCTTTATATTTTTATTATGGTTATCTATTGCTGTACACGTAATACGTATAGTACGACCACCTTGTTAATGTCTCTTTCCATAGAAAATGAAGATGTTGACGATGTATGAAAATCGATGATTCCCCAATGACATTAGCGACGTGGTTTTACTGTACACACTTACATAGTCATTAAAGTGAATTAAACGAAAGTCGAGATCAACATTGAATACCTCTTCTATGTCCGTTTTGAAACGATACTTCGTTTTAGGGAAAATTCCTTGAAAATTTCAATCCTTTCAAATAATTAAAAATTCTGACAAATGCGTTGCGAGCGAGGGTGGTCTTTTGAATTTGTAATTTATTTATGAGTTTGAAGGGTGCCATATCGATATCGGAATTTTAAACAAGTTTTTTAGACTTTTCCATATTCAAACGCTACAAGTGTTTGTGAAATGTTTTTGTGTTTGTGCCTGCACTGTGCAAGGTTTATCATTAAAACTTGAAACAAAAAAGAGTATTGACCTGCTGATTAAGATGAAATCATTTGGAAATCAATCAGACGCTCAACTTATGCATTTATGCATTTATTCATTTTTTCTTCATTCTTCGCCCTAGTCTATAGCGATCAAACTCTAAAATAATTTATATATATAATATAGATTTAGAACATCACTGATCAAAACCTTGTTTAGTTACCTAAACTTGTGCAACGTAATTTCACCACAGATAAAAAATATGACTAAGTTGTAGTTTATGATAATGTGACGTGAGTGACAGGCGGGTGAGACACGACACGTCGCGTCGCGTCCGAGCTGCGAGGACAGGATGTAGATGACTGGCGCTTTTTATGCCTCGCCTCTATGATTGAAATTACTTTTGTTGTGTAACTTACATTTTTTGTAACATACGTTTATGTTATTGAAATTACAATCTGTTGCCTATCTTGTAAACGTCATTTGAAATTAAGTTTCCAAAACGTTATGAATCACTTGGTTGTTAAAAGATTTTAATTTATAAAACTAACGCCGTCGCTGGACGTGAAATATTGGAATTCTTTATACGAAATACGAATTATCTGTAATTGTCTACAGTGGCGTAGCGACGCTCGAAGCTATAATATTATTATTAAAAACTTACACGTGCATTAAACAACAATAATTATTATGTAACGAAATATCAAATATGTCAATTTTATATTATACTTAAACTTAATGAATACCGCAGCTTTGCTTGAGTATGATTATTGTAGAGCACTCGAATCTCTACATTTACTGCACAACCGTCAATAAATCTTAACGAATCCCATAGATTCATTTAAGTACAGGCCATGCAAGCAATATAAACATAAACAGGGACTATAAACATAATATTATATAACATTGGTCTGTACTCTGTGCCGAGCGGGAGCCGCGACCGATGCGCCTTTGAAGATAGCGGCGATACATTACTCCGATGCTTTGCATAGCGCGATTTGGTGCCCATTCATGAGAGCACAATGATCAAATTGTTAATTTACTGAAAACAGCCGCGGTAGCGGGACAAATAAAATTAAAACGTGCTGTTTATTGGAGTGCTTTATAGTCATCCCGGAGACATGCGCTGCTTATGCAAAAGTGTATTGACATTTTTTAATTCTAATAGAATCGATGTCCGTGAGTTTCGCAATCGTGCTGAAATCTAATATTTGTTGCCGTATTGTAAATACCGGCTCACTTCCCTGTTCTACGGAGGTAATTTAAAATGAATTGTGCATTTCCTTATAAACACAACCTTTAATAATTCGGTGTGTATGGAATCGTTATCGGGGCGTTATCTACATCTCTTTTATTTGCTGTGGTCGCGGTGTTCTGTATCGCGTATTACGTAGAGCACAATGGGTCGTTATAGAAATGTTTTGGTTAGCGCGGAACTGGGTAAAAAGGACACCTCGTGATATTGCACGTGGTGCAACAAACCCCGATGGCCATGGAATCCGATTTTCAACGCGCCGGGTGACGGGTCAGATAGTCGCGTCATCACTGGCCACCGTACAATAAACTACCGTTGTCAGGAAACGGCATTGCACAAATGAAGATCAGCTGATGTCGTATCTTCTTTTATAGGAAATCAGCGTAGCATAATATGTACGAAAGTAAACTCTTCTGTGGTTCTTCTTACCTTAATTGTAGATAAATAACTATAATAAAAAATAAAAATAAAACTATAACCCGATTACGTAAATTATACAGCTTATGTTATCCGGGCTATTATTGACACCTCATTTAAATTAAATCATTAAAATAGGGCCAGTAGTTTAGGCGCTACGGTGGAACAAACATACATACATCCATACATACATAGACTGCCCTTCCTTTTGGCTTCGCCGTAGTCGGGTAAAAAGGGGAAAACAAAACCGAACAGATTTTCGAATTATAATTATTCTTTGAGTAAGGACTGCTCCATATTTCCTCGGTTATAAATATGAAATAATTAAGTATCTATCTGTCTCAGCTGTCTCATCTAGTTCCCAACCAGACAGACCTCCCGTTTCCTAAATATAAATTGAAACGAGCAATTCTCGCTGCGGCAGTAAATGTAGATATTGGAATAGCTTATAAACAGTTCAGCAAGTTATATATTAAATGGTGGAAACAAAGACACTTGGTCATTCTGTCAACATTACTCGAAACGCTAAAATAGATTTAATTACTCGCTCTTAAAGTTCAAAATCGCAGGGCATTTTTATTTGATAAAATACCGCCAGATTGCGCTGATTTATTAATAGGTTTAACTTCTGATACAGTTTACGACATTATAACATTAACTGAATTGTGTGTTAGACTGTTAAGTTCGATTAAGTGGGTAAATATTTTATCAACAGTTTCACAAGATAGGTATAGAATTTTGACGGACCAAAGGCTTCAACGCGACAAAAGCGTAACAGCTTGATACTGTGGCGGACCAATTAACACCATAATCCTGAATCGCGCTATCGAAGTTTTCTAAGATCGGCGACTTCTAAGACTATATATACGACATCCGAAATGCATACAAGTGGGCTTTGGCCTGACCGAGCATACCATCTCGCTAGGTCCGAGAACCCACTTTGGCTTTGGGGCATCCACTCTTCTCACATTGGTAACCCTCGACAGAACACGCCTCCTTCTGGACATCATCATCATCACTCACTACCCCTCCGCATCACGCCAACCAGCTTTTGCTTCATCGGATACCTCGACCACCAGCCTCAACGCACCGCGGCCTAGTCGAACCCTCACGGGCTTCAATGAGCACTCTCACTACAACGATCGGTCAGCAAGCAGAGCACATCTCTCCTGGTCAGCACGTAGCATCGGCCCCGCACGGCAGCACTACGACTCACTGGAGCCAGTGCAGCAAGCAGCATAGTTCCGACTCACTGGGACTCTCTGGCACTGGCAACTCAACCAAGAAGACTCAAGATTCAACCTCCGGTCTTCGGGGACTAATTGGCGACAGGTAATTATTTTAGATAACGTATTATTTACTTTTTATTAATGTAAACAAATCTGCGACAATAACAAACCCCATCTATTTTGTATCATCATCATTATTTCTGACCACTACCGACTCCAGTTCCCACTGCTGAGCCACGGGCTTTTGTTAACTCCTACAGTAACCTAGTAGTTAGTACATCTTTACTTCTTACAATATTCACAAATCGCAATATTATGCACGTAAATCTAAATTTGCAATAAAAAAGAAAAGTAACAAGTTAATAACAAAGTAAAACTTTAATTAACAACGCTAATATGTTTCACATCGAAATGTCTCCGAGGATTAAACCATAAAAGACCGAGATAAACTTAATTATCACTTATTATAACAGCCTCACACGCCACGCGGCCAAAGTGATGTAACTCGCAATCTCAATTTATATTTGCTTAATTTGTAAAATAAATTTCTGTTGAAATTGTGAAAATCTTAATACCTTTAGTTCATAACAAACGTGATCATTATTTTAATTTTTTACAGCAATTCTTCTTCTTGTACAGTTCTTGCAAACTACGAGCGCGCGTAGCCTTTATTTGTAGTTGTAATTGTAAATATACTGTAAATATACATTTTCGTTAGTGTGCGTACCTGACGGAGCGGTCAGTAGCGAGTGAATTTGTACAGATATGGTCACTCACACAACTAAGGGCGCCGCGCGCTGGTAGTTTGCAAGATCTGTAACAGCATTTTGTTCCACGAGCTTACACTTTTTCATAATAATTTTACATCGAACTTCTAGAATTCTGTTATATCAATTTATCCTCTATATTCACCAGCTACGTTCAAGTATTGGTATTGTACGAAAATTAATTAAACACACATACAGTGTTTTGACCCGGGACGTCGATACATCAATACCAGCCGGGGCGGGCGGCGGGCGGACATAATTACAGGCGCGGGCCGCCGCGGGCCGGGCACATACGTGCGCAAATTATTTAGTAATTTTAATTTTATTTGGACTTATGCTCTTTCTGTTAGGGGGCGTTAATATACCCGTAGTTTAGCGATTTATTTGGCCAAGTGTGAGGTATTGCGCTTAGAGTTGTGATTAATACGTTTATTGCTTCGTGGTTATTTAAATGTCTTTGTGCCTTGCATTATGTAAATTAATTAATTAAGGTATTAATGTTGTTTATTGATCCAAATGTTGTTGCCTTTGCCTGCCAGGAATAGGAAGTACGCTGTACGTTCAAAACGTTAATCTTTTTCAGAATTAAGTAAGATTTAGCATAAATCTCTATAAAAAATTATCTTGTTGATAATAATATTATTTTATACTTTGATATTTTGTATGTTACAGGTTCTCTCTGCAGGCTCGTAGCAGTTGGCTTTCAATTTAGAGCTGGGTTATATAACATTTATTTGCCTTTTTTCCAGCACATACTTTTAGTACAAGCTATAATTTTGAGCCATTCAAATAATATAGCTTGTTTCTTCATTAGTAGATAGGTATATTACAAACGGACGGCGATAAAACATGTTTGTTTCCTATAATCATTTCCTTCGGATATGTTCTTGTATATTCTCTTCACTATCTTCTGGGAATGTTCCGTTGATACAAGAAAAGTTCTAGTCCTAAAATTTTCTGACGACGACCTCTGTGGCTGAGGGATCGCGGGTTCGAAACAAGCCGAAGGAACAAAAAGGTTTTCTGTGTTCCTGGGTTATGGATGTGTATTAAATATGTGTAGAATATAAAAATCTTAAATATATATATTGTATACCTAACAGTATTAAATATACTTCCAGTTTTCTGGTACCTGTAACACAATTTCTGCGGATACTTAGCACGGGGCTAGATTGACGTGGTGTGAAGTGTCCATAGATATTTATTTATTTAATTATTTCTAGGGGATAGTTATTTACCCACGTTGTGTGGTCGGTGTGATGTTGTTTGTTCATTAAATATTTAATCTAATAATAAATTAAAATAAAGAACTCATATTACGAATATATTTTTATTAATTATAAATTTTCTTACAAGGCAGAACAAAGTTCGCAGTGCGAGTGTCTTTTCATTATCCTAAGGAACCAAATTAACAACTTAACTAAAATTAATACAAATTATATTATAGCTATGAGATATTTTCAAATTCGTACATTTTATACAAATATCGTAAGCTTATCGCTAACAAAAAACTCGTCTTACATAATATCTACAGGCGTATGGAAGAACTTATGATAAGCGTGTTTTAAAATATACAATAGAATACAAATAAATAAACTTTCACGGGAGAAACGCTATGTTTCCCGAAGATTTGGGTATTATTTATAACATAACAAACTTTAGGACCCCTACACATAGCACCAATTTATTTCTATAACCACATTTAACAATACAGTCATGTCAATACAAGCATGTCAATACAGGCATGTCAATATAGGCATGTCAATACAGGCATGTCAATACAGGCATGTCAATATGGGCATGTCAATACAGGCATGTCAATACAGGCATGTCAATATAGGCATGTCAATATAGGCATGTCAATACAGGCATGTCAATATAGGCATGTCAATATAGGCAAGTCAATACAGGCATGTCAATACAGGCATGTCAATACAGGCATGTCAATATAGGCATGTCAATACAGGCATGTCAATACAGGCATGTCAATATAGGCATGTCAATATAGGCATGTCAATACAGGCATATCAATATAGGCATGTCAATACAGGCATGTCAATACAGGCATGTCAATACAGGCATGTCAATACAGGCATGTCAATACAGGCATGTCAATATAGGCATGTCAATATAGGCATGTCAATACAGGCATGTCAATATAGGCATGTCAATACAGGCATGTCAATATAGGCATGTCAATACAGGCATGTCAATACAGTCGAAGCTACTGCTTAATCTCAATATTCACAAACTTTATAATTATATTAATAAAATACATACAAATTTCATCTGAAATTTGATAAAAAATTATGAATTGGTAATAAATTCAATTTTGATTGATAAAAAAATGATTATTGATTTTTTATTTCATTGACATTTTTGGCTGTTTTTTACATGGATCAAATCTATTTCGAAATAAGCCAAGTCATAGGTATATGAATATAGACCAGTTTTTGGTTGACAATATTATTCTCATGATATGTGTTTTGCCAATAAAGTCTTAAGTATTTTGCAGAATAAATTAATGATGACGCAGGAAGCTATTATATAGTGTTTATATAAAATACTTGAGACGATAACAAAACCTTCAATGCTTGACCAAATAACTGTAAACCTCTATTATAAGATCTTATTTGTATGAACGCTTATTCGATAGGTATACTCAAAGTTTAGCGGAGCTATTATTTTGGTCAATTTAATTTTCATACAAATAATAACGAAATAGAGTATGATGTTCATCATCATGTTTTGATTTCACTATTATCATTTTAGTCAATATCCAATATACGAAAACGGCATGAATGTTTTTTTGTTTATTATGCACGACCTATTTAAATTATTTAATTTCTTGGTAAAATAAAAATTGCACTATTGTGAGACCAAGGATTAAAATATCAGTTTATTCAGACATCAGATTATAATTACAACGATTCGACGAAATATTATAAATGTCTACCAGTCACGTTACTTAAAATTAATATAGTAGAATAAATGTAGTTACTCTTTGGGCTACATTCTGTCTAGTTGCTGTAACAGGTCTGCCGCACGCCGGCGAGGATGACGCTGAACTCGTCGTCCGGGCGCGCGTCGGCGCCGGGCGCGGGCGGCGCGTACTGCGCCGGCGCCGGCGTGCCCGAGATCACCGACGCGTACGGCGCCGGGTACATGCGCTCGCAGTACTCCGGCCCCGGCGCCGCCTCGCAGTACGGCCGGTACTGCTGCTCGTACCGGTACTGCTCCATCGTCCCGTCGGCGCCGTAGTCCAGATACTTGTCGAACTCCCGCGCGTCCACGTCCGACTCCGGCGACCCCGTCCGGATCTCCGGCCGGGGGCCCATGTACTGCTCGTTGTCCTGGCCTTGAGGCGCCGACGGCTCCTCCGAGAAGTACGAGCCGCTGTCGTACTCGGTTTTCGGTTGCTCCGGGTAGTGGGAGACGTAGTTATCCTCCGTTTTGTAAATCGGCTCGTACTGCTCGTAGGGATGATACTGGATGCTGTACTCTGTATTCAGAGGCCCGCTGGGAGCCGACGACACTCTCGGGGCGGTGTTGCCCAGCGTCTGCTGATCCTGAGACGTGGCGACAGGCGGGAAGAAGGTCCCGGTCACCAGCGGGGGCTGCTCGGTCAGCGTCCTCTGGGTGCACATGACGTACATGCCGTTGGCCATGCCCATAGCTGCAACGGGCGCCGGGGAGAACGACCCCGTAGTTCTGAACGACTTGTAGGAGTACGAGTCGCTCAAAGATGACGCATTTATAGCCCTTCGCCTCTCCTCATACTGGAAGTTTTCCTTTTCATTCTCGACGGGCGACGCGTCCGGCGTAGGGAGCGGGGCCTCGGCGGGGGCGCTCCTCCGGCCCTGAGGCTCGGGGGACCGGGCCGGCGAGGACTCGGGTGTCTGGACGTGGCCGTTGAACTGGCTCGACTGGTAGGAATCGGACGCAAGGGGCGAGGTCCGGTAGGGGGAGAAGCCCGCGCCGGGGTTGTGGGAGTACCGCGCATCGGGGGAGTCGGTGGCGGTGGCGTAGGGGGAGCCGAGGGCCACCGACGCGGTGGGCGGGGCGCTAGACGGGGCCGAGGGCTGGTTGGGCCTGGCCTTGTTCTGTTTCCGCCGGCGCGGCCGGTACTTGTAGTTGGGATGCTCGGTCATGTGGATGACGCGCAGCCGCTCCGCTTCCTCCACGAAAGGTCTCCGGTCCTGTGGTGTTAGCGAACGCCACTTTTTACCTGGAATAGAATAAAATATCTTTAATTATACTAACTTCGATATTTTTAACTAATTTATCTAATCAATTCATAGCGATGCGTGCTGACGTTTGCGTAATGATAATTGCATTTCAGTAGAAATGTTATTACATACGACGATATATTTTAGTGAAAACTGCAACTGATAAAAATTACATTTAGTTACATTAAAAAAGCATATTAATAAAGAAGTATTTTTCGATCGCTAGCTCGTGTCTACTATTAGTTTCTTGGATTAGACGTGACATTATTAATATCTTTAGCTTTATTAGTCTTTCGAGGCCCGTAATATATCCAGGGGCTATTTTAAAGGCATTTCTTGACAAAATGGACACCAGCTGTCAAAAACTCAAGTTAAATAATCACGATAGCGCTTTATCAAATAACTATAAAACACCTACCGAGCGTCTCATAAATAAAAGCCTCTGGTTCGATCTGTGATCTATTTGCATTGTATGTTGGACTCTATAGCCTCGACTTAGAATATATTTTAGAATAGCCGAACAAATATGAGGCTGGCAGAGGAATTATCACGAAAGTGAACGATCTTCAAGGATATTTATCAATGCGACACTACTTGCTACCGGCGGCGGACCGCGTCGAGCAGTTTACTCTAGTGATGGGGCGATGTACACGAATATAAACGATAGTATTTTATTAGACGAATAATTTACGATATTTCTTTAACATTATATAATTTTTAATTATTTTAATAAGTTGTTCACATAGGTTCTAATTTCCTAAAAGCTTAAAGCTCATTTTATTTGAATCAGGCATCAAATTATATTAAGAATCACTATGCCTAATTTGAAAAAAAAACTGATTTGTATTAGGTATAACGTATGAGCTTGAATTTTTTAAATAACATTATTTAAAAAAATTGACAAAAACCAAATTACCTAATATTAGGCCTTCTTTATTATTTATTCTAAAGTAAAGTTTTTTTTCGTTCATATTTTTTTGCTATTAGATATTATAGCGATTATGAGGGAAACGTAAGCAGGTAAGTCCCAACATGAAGCCGTTTGACTGATGTCTAATGTCAAACAGACTAATGACGGGAGGCTTTCTGCTCTGTTCGCCCATTAGTGGTCGCGTCCGTAAAACTTTATCGATAATTAATAGAGCTGCCGTCTATCGAATAGTTTATGATTTTTTATAAACGGTGGTCACTGCTATAGTTGGCAATAAACTTGTATTTTAGCTTGTTATTTACATTCAAAGAAAAACCTTAAGCAGAGACCCCATGCGCAAGTGAACATCTCTATGTTCGGGTATGCTGAACCTTTTTCCGATGACGATAACTCCTCTCACAATATTTCATTGACGATTTTTCCTATAAAATAAAGCCTATCTTCAGTGGACACGTGTCGGGGCATTAATAACCTCGACTTCCGCCGCTACGCACGTCTATCAGCTGGCAGATAACGCGTATAATATTACCATTACGCTACCGGTGGTCCCTCCACTTTTTATATCGCACTCGAGACAGAGACAGATTTTTAATCAGTTTTATTAACAACATTTTTAATATGGTACCTACCTAAATGTTTATAAACTTAACCGTTAGTAAATATCGTTTCCTAAACATAGCCGTATCCTTTCTAATATGAATAGGAATAATTGTATGCATTCATCAGATATGACTTAAATTGAAATCATTCAAATTAACATCATTCATTCAGAAAGAGGTTGCAGTTACAGCTTTTTATCATAATATTAAAGGTACATATCAGGTAGGTGTAACAGGTAGGTGTAACAGGTAGGTGTAACAGGCAGATATACAACAGGTAGGTATAACAGATAGATATAACTATCTGTGTACTGTGTGATGACCTCGTCTTTTTATGACATTTAATTCAAATTGATGGCAGACATCAATCTCAATATTCTGTGAGTCGTTCGTGGAAACACAAAAACTGCTATTATATTATAAGGGATCTCGTTATCCGGCGGTAATGGGGCCAATCCATCTGACGTGACAGTGTCAATCCCCGGACTGTCATTTTTTACCCCTCTGGTCATTTTTTACCCCCGGTGGTAGCCGGCGTCACGCGGGGACAAGCATCAATACTGATCAATAAAGACATTGTGTATTGTAGTTAAATGCACATAAAGATGTGGAATAAAAAATAATCATGGCGTTGAAAAAAGCTCACAGTGGTGACAATACAAAAGATTAGGTACAATAACAAAAATATGTTATTATCTTTATTTACGAACAAAAAAAAAACACAGACAGCTTTGTTTCATTTTCAATATTGACCTACATTAGTAGGTTTCGCATTTTTTAAGTGTTACCAAATTTTTTAAATTTTCGGGCTGTTGGGGCAAGATTAGAATTTTGTTAGAGGTTGGTTGAATGGTTTAATATTACTATCATCGGCCTGGAAGTAAGTAGTTTAGTTAATGACAGCGATCGATCAAACTCGTTACGGTGCAGTGGTCTCACTGTTAATTAGATAACCATCTTATTATGTATTCAGTTATACAACCACAACGCCATTCATAAAATAGTTCAAAGTAGGTTTATACTGTGTAATTATAACGGCCTACTTCAGACGTTTTAAAATCTTAAGAGGCTAGTTGACTAAATTTTTTATTCCATCGATGAATACTCTTAAGTATAAATAACTTCTCTGAAGAAACAGTAGAACAAAAATCAATGTTTTCAAAGGTACAGGACAGCGATTTGTAATACAAAATTTCGCAAGTCTCGTAAAAACGCTCTTTACAAAAGTCTGACGTCACGCGTTCCTTCAGTTGTTCCAACTTTTATGTAACTCTCAAAAGCAGATAACAAAAAACTATACTTAATTTTATATTTTATTACATTTAACAAGTATTACACCTCAATATTTCAAAATATATAAATGAAACTAATTATTATACATCTAGCCAACTACGCTATTAAGGGAAACTTTCGTGTCCCATCTTAATTTCCAGGAGAAAGTTCGGTGTACAAACTTGAATTTTAATAACATACCTATTACGACTAGTTAGGTGAACTTCACGTGTTCCATCTTCTACGGACAGAAGTCGGATAACATAATGATTTCTCGACTGTTATGTTGAAAATTAGGTGCCTAATTGCCACTCATAAGGTAGAAAGAGCTCAATACTAAATATTATTATGAGTCTCTTATGTGGCTTAAACAAATTTGAAATTGAAACTATTTCGCTACAAATAACTGTCAGTGAAATCTTGAACCAATATTCTAGAGAATATTATGAAGAAAAAACAAGCTTTTACGAGTAAGGTTAAAAATCAACGAGCCGTGGTGTCATCGAGGTTCGATAGATGGCGGCCTCGTTTTTTTCCCGCAACGGATGTCCAACGCACGCGCTGCATTCTAAATTCGAAATTTCTGCCATTCCACTCTATCTGGAACGGTGTATGTACCTCTCTCTTTCTCGCGACATTTTTTTGCATTTCGATTCCAAGTGCGTGGTTATTTTTGTCGTTTTTTTATGTTGATACGGCCGCTTTTCTTATGCGGTGGCCAGTGGCAACGTTTCTTGTTTTTTTATTGCTTATAAAATATTCGCAATAAACTATGTTGTCTCGGGTTATTAATCTAGTGTTTCGAGACGATGTTTTATATTTCGTCCTATATTTATACTGTATCTTACGTTTAATGTATTATTTCGATGACATGTTACATGTGTAATAGTTTTATGATAATTTAATGAAAACGTAGCGATAAAATGATGCTGGTAATAACCAAAATGAAGTCAAAACCACTGATTCGTGATATTATATAAATTACACACAATCATAATTAAGTAAATATCAGACTTACTCGGTTATAAAGTAAATGGATGACCCGCAAAAACCTTTTAAAATAAAGAAACGGTAAAATTGAAAGACGACGAGTCAAACGGCATAATAAAATCGTACGTACCACGCTGAATATTAATATTAGTATGGTTTAACTCGTTTCGCTGTAAATTGCCTTACGTCAGTTCCTTTACACGTACTCAGAACTACAGGCGTTCGAATATTAGACAATCGTGAGCAACATTTCCGTCGCACTAAACAGTAGTGCCAACATTTTAAACTTACAGCTCTGACCATAAACGCATTCCTTATTTTTTATTCACCGATTCTGCGAAATGTTCAAAGAAATAAAATTGATGCCGAAATCCATAAAAGAAGTTTTTCCGATTCAAGTTGCACAAAACGAATGTGCTTATATTGGAATGGTTCAAGTCTCTGACATAGGCTAGAAAATAGAAATGGGTGAATTTTGTATTGTTGTATGAAAAGGACGAAATCATTTGATTTTAAAATAAGATATTGAGATGTATTATAAGGTTTTACAATGAAAAATAATTTTTCCACTCTTTCTTCCTCTATCAGCCTACAATAGATTAGGCTAGCTCGACCGGCGATCTATATTAGTATAAATAGTAGAAGATAGGTTGAGTTCAGGTTGTCTGAAGAATTTCGTCTTATCACTATCTGTTGCATGTCTGTTTGTTGTATCGAATAGATCCTTCGACAAATTGTACAATTTGTTTTCACTTGCACCATGTCCCAAACCATGTTCCTCTCATATCCTAGCAAGTAATAAATATCTAAATATACCCACCGGCAACACATTGTGCCTAGTCCAGCATTCACACCGCCCTTGGCCGTTCCTACCTCCGTAATCTATTTTATGTACAGACAGATTTCCTAAGTGTGTATTGTATTCTCGTCATTTCGCAAAACTCTTATGAAAATTGCGAAGCGATAAAAAAATCCATGATACTTTTATTACTTTTCCAGCGACTACTATGACATGTCGGAAATAGTTTTTGTAAACTAAAGTAAGAGTTACATGGAGTGGCAATTCACAAGCATCTGCTGAAATATGACTGGCACACTTCAGACTTCTAAACAATGGAGTAGCAATTTTTTTATTGAATGAGTCGTATCAGACGTAAGATCTCGACAGCGATACAGCTATTCTTTTGCCTCTCCAAAATGTTGATCAAATGAAAAGCAAAGAGAAAGTAATGACGAATGAAGAGGAAACGGAGAATCGAACCCGTCATATAATTACGGCGCATAATTCCTCTCGCCCACGTGCGCCTTGGAGCCTTATTGTGCGCTCAATAAAACCTTTTTCGAACCTATACTTAGCAAATAATTAGGCTTTAGTTTGTTGAGGCGATGAATGCTATCATGAAATCTGAAGACGTTATGAAGTTTGTATGTGAATTGTGATGTTAGTATAAACTATTTACATTGAAATGACTCATGTCAGAATGAAAGTTTTATACGTCTTCAGAATTCTGAAAAGTATGAAAAGGTGTGTTCACAAATCTACTAATAGTTTATAGTTAAAGAAATAAACGCACAAAAAGAGTCTAGCGAATTCAAATAAATAAGGAAGAACAGATAAAGCCAACAAAAATAAATGTGGGCAATTTGGGAATCGGTTTGAATTGTCGGTATATTTTCAAATTTCGGTACCGTATCGGCATTGATATTTAATTCTTCTAATTTGACTGCATTTCTCGGTTGTCGGTCGTGCCCATTTATCATATGTCCCTCCCACTCCCTCTTGCTAGTTTCCTATATCGCTATCCTTATCTGGTCTGTTTGGATGCTATGTGCGTTCAGGGTAAGACCGCGCGTGCCGAGACGTCGTTGACTTTTTTTCGATTACAAGAAAAACCATAAAATAAAGTGATTGTTAAAACCTATTCGTTTAAGGAATAGTTTCCGTTTACATATAAAGAAATCAATGCGAATCAAAATATTTGAATTAAGTGTTGGTCTCAATTGTAGTGTAAAGTAAACATAATTAAAATTGCAAAGAAAAAATCAGACATGGACAACGATTTCATAAAAGTTTCTTGGATGTAAATATTCGCCCAATTCAGCTGGAGATTTCTTCAATAGGTGATTGGACATCCTTAAACTCTTGAAGTAGGATATGATTGAGCTGAAACTATTACTCATTGATATTCTGTTTAACTCTATCAGATTTACACAGAGTTTTTTTTTTTTACTTTTGAACAGCGGGGTCAAATGATAAGTGTCATGTAGTGGGTGTAAAGGCGCGCACACACGTGCTCATTAGGCGCGCGGCTATTCGCGCCACGTGTGCCGGTCACGTCGGCCGCACGCGCCGCCGCACGACTCCGTTGTCGCACGACACGGTATAGAAATCAAAATATTATAAATTATAATAAGTAGTGCTTAATTAGGACATTAATATCTACTGTGGAGGCTTAAACCAAAATGGCCACTATATATATATATATTATGGAACATAGCGCAATGTTTTTTTTTTACAAAATAGTCTCAATGATTAGTGTAACAGTCATCCTTATTTTTTAGTCGTTTATCTTAATTCGCGATTTGACCTTAGTCACTTGCTACAATTGTAATATACTCATCAGTAACATGTTAAGCATAAGCATCCATTTTATGAAGTAAGTTCTAAATGTTCCTACTACTATTATAAATGAGAAAGTTTGTGAGGATGAATGGATGTTTGTAACTCTTTCAACAAAAACTACTGAACGGATTTCTATGAAATTTGGTATGGTAGTAGTTTAGGATCTTGATTAAAATATAGGCTACTTTTTATCCCGAAAAAGTACAGCGTTTCCGTGGGATACAGTATTTATGCGGGCGGAGCTGCGGGCAAAAGCTAGTTAGTAATAATTTGTAATGATCATGAGGCTCAAATCACGCCGACGCGACGGTAATAATAACACAGAGCGTACCACGATCCTCCCGGCGCGCGGCGCGCGGATCCACGTGACGCGCGTCAGGCTCAAATCACACCGAAATGGCAGCGAAGCGGCCAACAGCATAACTGTCATATTATTTTAAACTTTATCCGCCGCCGATGGCCGCTAGCGACCGTCGGCGGCCGTGAGCGGCGACGGTTATCTCAAGCGAAACTGTGTTTTATAGCCATGAACATAAAGTTTATAATAGTATGACAGTTATGCTGCTGGCCGCTCCGCTCCCATTTAGGTGTGAATTGAGCCTGACGCGCGTCACATGCCAGTGGATCTGCGCGCCGTGTGCCGGGAGCGATCGTGGTATGCTCTGAGTTATTATTATTACCGTCGCGCCCGCTGTACTAATGCTAACAGTTGCCAGATAATTGCCTTATCGCCTAATATTTATCAATTATTGTTAATCGATTACAACCATGTGGCTTGTCGAATTTACTGGTGTTACACCCGAACCCCAAAACGATTTTCCTGGATGAGAAAACATTACAATACGTCGTATATTATTTTTTGACGAAGTGATGAATTTGTCATCATTATGGTCAGAAAATGATAAAAGGTTACAAAGTTAAATATTGTAACTTTTGAAATCATTATTATTTAAGTATTGTGTAAAGAAAATCGACTGATTTCTAACTTGAGAGATTCTCAATATTATTTAGCTTATAAAAATAAACTGTCTGGAGTGATTTAAATCCTATAAGTATTTCGTTTTAAGTAACAATAAATTAATGTTTCTCCCCGTGAAAAGTGATGAACGCAAAAGCGCGCGTGGAATAGACTTCAACGGGCGCACATGAACAGCTTTTGAAACAATTTTCGTAAAACACTTCGTTATGAAGTTTGTTACTTAATCACGCTGTCTACAAAGGATCTTGGTGAAATTTAGCTCAGCAGTTGTATCAGCTGCTTTACAATATTCATGTCTGGAAAAGCATTAGTATTAAATATGTATGATATAGATCTTTATAGATTACTAGCTTTTCCCGCGGCTCCGCCCGCGTAAATATAGTATCAGGTATCCCGCAGGAACACTGTACTTTTTCGGAATAAAAAGTAGCTTATGTTTCAATCCAGAGCCTAAACTACCACCATACCAAATTTCATCGAAATCCGTTCAGAATTTTTTCTTGAAAGCGGAACAAACATCCATCCATCCTCACAAACTTTCATATTCATAAAATTAGTAGGATAGGGCATATAATAATCTATAATATAGGTACCTATATTCAAGAATATTGCATATTGCGCCTAGATAAGGTTTGCTACTCAAGCACGCTATCTCAAATGGATCTGAACCTCAATTCTCAAGTGAAGCAGGTTTTATTTAGCAGAATTGACCCTCTGGTTAAAATTTAGAACAGACAACAGTGTTTGTAATCAGCTAGTTTTGAATCATTATGTGAAAAAAACATAATTTTCAGTATATATGATGTAGAACTAGATAGATATATCCTAGGATATCGTATATTCCGTCTAGGTGGTGTAGGTATGCGGTTGATCCTGGATCAATATTCGCCGGGCGGCTGTTCGGCGAACAGCGGCGACCACAAAGGCGGTATTAGAATGCGGCAGGCGAGCCACTCGCCAGACTGCTCCCTGGATCATGGTATAAATACACAGATTTTTAGGTGAAATATCTTGTGTATCAGTGTTGTAATGTGGCGAATGATTAGCCGTAGCAAATTACAATGTATTGTATGCACAAAATTATTTCGACGATTCACATCTGTTAGGCATCCCTGACAGCCTTTAAATTCGTGTTTACTATATTTTTTCCATGTGCATATATTATTTCACATCTGTAATCCTGTAATCGGCGCATCGTAACTGCTTTAGTTGGGTAGAAAGCATGGGTCAACTCTAGTACGAAATAGAGGATACAATAGAAGCACGTGGTTTTGAATGAAAGTCCAGCTCATATTTAATTCAGCAGAACGTTTCGTCTCGGCTCATTCACGGACCTCTATCGTGCTTCATTCACGATGTGGTAGTTCGCAATAATAATATACATTTCCATTTAAATTACAAATAGGCCTTTTAGACATTACTTTTAAAGGTGATAAGTTTTTAAACAATAAAACAAATGTGTCATATCATTTAAAAGAATGGGAATATATTCTTCCCATACTTTGAAATACGGAGTCAATGACCTGAAAATTCTACAATCCCAAACAAAATTACAGGGCAATCGTTCGTCGTCCAAATGACACCCTGTGACAAGCAAATGACATAATTGTCAAAATAGTCACTACGCTGACAATCGCACGTGACATCGCGCACCGACAGAGATGGCCGCATTCGGATCACAGGTCGATGGGGCGAGACAAAAAGTAACGTGTCAATGTCAATTATAGGCGGGAAATCGGAATTAGAGAGTACGATAATGACGGTTTCAAATTTGGAACCGTTTTGTTCTAAAAACGATAAATCGATCGATTTTGTTTCAATATCGATTGCGTGTGGTCGAAATTCTAAGAGCAATAATCGAAAATTAATACATTGCAATCTTATGTGGCGATTACTATGTAGAAAATGGTGAATGAGATCTCTCTCATCAAGTTTTTTTGCTTTGTCGCAAACCGCTTGTAGAATAGCTTTTAAATAAAGATGATACTAAAAGGACATTATTATTTAACGCACGGTCCAAGATTTTATGAACATATTTTATGGGAGCTGTAACAAAAATCGGTAATATATTTGCGTGGCACGAGCGAGCCTTTACAACGCTTGTCGCGTGTAAAATCCGCGATCATTTCTCCTAATTATACGTCGCCGGCCGATGTGGGTGTTCGAAATATGAAATTACGTTAATGTGAAAAGTGACAGTTTTTTTTTTCAAAGTTCGCCACAGATTCCGGTTGACATATTTATAAACTTCGCCGATGAAACATTTTAGTTATTTATAACGATAACTGGGCGATATTTATGGGCGCAAAAGAAGTATCGCTAAGCACATGTCACGCTCGCAGTCGTGTAAAAGAGCCTTAATGTTATTTATTACTTTTTAATGAGAGGATGCTGAATATCAAATTAAGGACATAGAAATTTATATGCAATTGCTCGGCTAAAGTATATTTAATTTACTGAATTTATAAAAACTTGCAGTTTGTCACCGTACAGAATTCTACAAAGAAAAATTATTTGTATTTGTTTTGGTTATGGCAAACTAAGCAATCGTTTTATAATTGTCACTCGCATCATTAAATAATAATAATTTATTAGAATACAAATACACAAACTTAAAATTAGTAGCGTTTGCTCTACCTAAAACTTTGAACATCAAGTCGCAACACTCACAAATCGCTCGTCCAGCGTAACAAGTATTTTTAAGTGAATATTGTTTAATTAAACACCAATTACCCGTATAAGGCGAAGTTTTTACCGACTGCGCATAAGCGTATTATTGTGAAATGCTAGAAGAAAGTTGACCTCGCATTTCCCAGGCCTCCATATTTATGATGAGCGGAATCGAGTGGATCGTCGGTCGTTGGTCGTTTTCAATTGATAATTGCTGACGCTTCCGCGTCAGTTTTTATAGATTAGTATAATCGATTTGTATTATTTTAAGTATTAATTATAGTGGCCGCGATTGAGAATAATGACTGTCAGCTTTTTTCAGATGTAACTTTTTCTACTTTTTAATAGTTTTAGCAATTTAACACGTATTTGTTTCATACCGCAGATTAGGTACCTCACGTAAATGCTACATTCGTTCTTTGTTGTGGTAGAGCTTAAAACTTTTCAGAGACTTTAAGTTTCAACACATGAAAGTTTTTATGACTTGACGCGTACGTAAGTTGCGTTTAGACTATCTCAAAGACTTTACGGACTTTTTACAAACTACTAGAGTTACAGGCAGACTGCCAGCCTATTTTATTTTTAACACGTATTTAATTATAAAGTAAAAAAACATTTGCGGTTGTGCTCAAAATATTACTTCCTTTATTTACTTGCCAACCTTTACACAAGTCAATTCTTTATAAAAATCACAGCGTTTTCTTTCAAAATAATGAAGCTTCCTAACCGGCCAGTAACACCTAAGGATCGCAGCATCGAATCACGTCGGTAAAGCAGTTAACCGTTTATACGAGTGGCCGCGCATGTGTTATACCTAGAAAGAGTTTTCGTAAGAGCGCGCGCCGACCCGTGACCGCTTCCTGTCGGGTGCTATGACCCCTTGCCCGAGCTATGGCGAACTTGGCGTTTTATGTTTTTTTAATCGACAGGAAATTAGTAGATTTTCGGCCGGGACCCATTTAACGCTCCAATGACGTTTGATTTAATCGCTGGTTAACGTATCTATATCCTGTTTGTTGTCTATCGTTTTATTTTTTGAAATGTGTCTACATTAAAGTCTAGGCACATAAAACATATTGGGAAAGCAATTTGCTATACTTGCTTCATTCCATTACAAAAACACGTCATGTCTTGTTTTAAACTATCCCAAAGTTTTCTTCGATTACAAACATTTTGAGGAAGGGAATCATAGTATTCTTCTCTATCAATGAAAATTGAGCTTGGGACTACATTTTTATACTTTTCTCAATGACAAAGCCATTTGACACGACAAGGTGAGAAAGCGAGATGTGATAAAAAAAGAGAAATGTACGCACCGTACATACATATCACGATAATTATGGCAATAAAGCGTAATATTAACATGCGCGAAGTAGTGCAATATGTATGAGAGGCGGTTCCCATGACGCTAACTGTATGCCGTGATTGAGTTTCATATTCCTGGTTTTTGCGCATTAATTACTCAAGGTCAGTGATCTTTGACCGACCGTATTTTTTCAACTTTGTACCGCGGGTTTTTACTTGCTACTGAATTTTAGTTTTATCTTGGAATGTTTTAAAGTACTTTCTATTTTCTTTTAAGTTGTATTAACATCCGTATGCCTCAAATTTTAGTGTTTAGATTCGCTCTTGCGGGGAGAATTACTAAAGGAATAAAATATAGCATTCAAGTGGTTTTATTTGGTCACCTTTGATGGTTTTTGTCTCTTGATTTTTTAGACTTTAACCCAAATTAATACCTTCTTTTTTACACAATTATAAAAACATACCTATACATATATATAAGTATAATAATTAGTATATATATATATACTAATTACTAATTTTTCATTAGTCATTTGTTTATGAGCATAATATTATTTCTAGTTATAACTTTTAAGGTTTTTACCAACATACGTCAGTAGTTTTTATTGCAAACCTTGACTAAGATTCTTGACGTTACGAGAATAAGCTACTGAAAGTGTTTAGTGAAAAGTTAAGGTAGAATTACAATATTTAATAAGTAAACTATTAAAATTCTATTACACGAATGAGTAAACCACTATCTGTTTATAAAGTCGACAGTCTATACTAATAATACAGTCTACATAACAGTAGATACTGTTTTGCTCCGACTATGTCGTTTTCAAATTTCTTTATGTTTTTGGGGTTTTTTTTGAAGATTTAATGGCCTGGTAACGACACCTTTGAGCCAAATCTTATTTTGAGGTATTTCTTTTAATTTTACACTTTAAATAGTTCCCACAGTATTTTTTATATCAGTTTTTATTTTTGAGCAAATCACACAATTGGCGGCGGGCGGTGTCATTGACTTGTATTATTTCACTTGCCAACGCTAGTCTTTGAAAGGTGAAGTTTGGGCACTCGAAGAAAATGTAATTCATGTCGGCGATCTCAACGTTACAGAAAGTGCAAATATTGCTGTTTATTATATTTAGTCTCTCAATATGTGCAGGTGCAGAGTTATGGCCAAATCTCAGTCTATTTTGTTTTTGGAATAAATCTACCGTATAAAGTAAAAGAAACCATAGAGTATAGAACTTTTTGTTTTATACAAATCACAATAAAAAATATTTGACCGTAACATCCGAAATAACTCTTAACTAATAGCTGGTAGAAGGTGGTACAAATGGTACAATCGTCACGATTTCGTAAGCGAGAGTCGTAACGAACGAACGAACGAGAGTCGTAACCAGAAAACCCCGGATATTCTCAGGTCACAAATTCTGAGGAAAATGCTTTTGTTTTTTACCCATAAAGAATACCCATGGAAATAAATACCAGTTAAGTCAGAAGCAATTGTCGGCTATTACGGTGAAGTGGGCGTCGGCGGTGCGTGTCGACCCCTGCCCCATTACCGCGGGGGAGAGGGGACCCAGGAACGTTTCCGTGAGGCCTGTGACCAGGGCAGAGAGGGGAACAGGGAATAGAGGAGACAGGGCTTCCGTGATACATTAGCGTACGCATGTGAACGCGCTTTAATTGTAGTCTCAAGGCAAGTAATTACTTGTCCTTATTACTACGGAAATTTTCACGAATAATGGTGCTGACTAGGATTGCCAGGTGTCCCGATTTGCGCGGGACGTCCCGATATTTAGGGGTTCGAGGACGCGTCCCGATTTGCACCTGATCGGGACGCTAAATGTCCCGATAAATAATATTAATCAAAATAGCAAATGCTGCGATTACAGAAAGAGTATTTTTTGAGGCCATCTATCTCAATTTAATCCGACGAAGACGAAACTGTGTGTGTCTTGAATAGGAGGAAATTTTGAATATAAAAGTAACTACATCATGGTGCGGTGCAGCGTATCTAGAAGTAGCCTTCGTAGACTGGAGCCTATAGTTGTAGTGTAGTAATGTACAGTTATACTGCTCAGGGGCGCTTCCTAAACATTCGTTTTGGCTTCTATATTTCTAACTTTCCTATATGGTTTAACGGATTTTATTTAACCTGTAAAATAGGATAAATGTTGCTTGCTCACTTTTAAGTTTTAACGATAGAACAAAATATAACATTAAGTACCTCTTTTGTTTTTTTAAAATGCAAAGTCATTAAATAGGAATTGATCAAATTTTAACCAGCACATTGGGAAAATAATTTTGCTCGGTCGCTCGCTCTTAACTACAATAATAATAGGCTAATAATAATACTCTTTACGTAAAGAGCTACCTAGCGATCAGAAAAATAATATTTAACATACGTTCCAGTAGTGCAGTGTTTTTGGCAGTCCCGATTTATAGACTCAAATTCCGATTTCTTTTGCCTTCTGCCCGATTTTATTCAAATTGCATCTGGCAACACTAGTGCTGACGTAAAATATCTAATGCAGATGGTCATTGTTTATTGGTGTATGTTTCCAATGGAAATCGTTTGCACAATGGTCTAAAATTAATAGAATAGGTAACATATGATTCGGTTGAAACAAACCCATTTTTTTGCTTAAGCCATAACGTAGGTACGTAAAATTAGCAGGTAGCTTAATACCATTACAACTCCGCCTCCTGCTTATAAAACATCATCAATTATTATGATAGCTATTAAATAATTAAAAAAATGTAAGTGAGGTGCGATATTGTTTTACATACTGTACGGTCACGGCGCAGATAGCTGATATTATTATAATTATAACATCGTAGCGTTTTAACACCGGCCGAGCGAGTAATTTCATTAGTCTTCACCTTTTAGAGTATACTCAAACCTACCCCACTAATAATAAAGTCTAAAATTAATTAACACGTGTGTGCGCTATGGTCACTAATGAATTACTAAATCGAAAACGATTAATGTAAATTGAGCTCTGTGCTGTTTTAATAAGGTTCGGTTTGGTAAAATGCTGTCGTAATTAAATGTTAAATGGGTGGTTACGGTCAGTTAGTGTTTTTAAATGATATATGTTGAAAGAAATGTGTAATAGTTTGTTTTGATTCTATCTTTATTTGTTTTATCAATAGCGGTGTATAGTTTACAGATATGAAAATATTTGTGACGCGGTTTGTAAACTCGCTGATCTAATACGGTATATTATAATAAGGTAGGAATTATCACCGTCACCGTAACAGGACCAAGGGTGAATTGACCGGAAAGGCGAATGAAAATCGATAGTAGTTTTGTTATTAACAGTGAGCCAAGCAGGAACATTTGACAGCGGTGTAAACGTAACGTTATCGAATGAGAATTGTATGAAAAACTGCCAAAATCATTACATAGATGCAGCGCCCATCCCACAGGAACAGTGTACTTTCGTACACTTCGGGATAAAAAGTAACCTATGTGTTAATGTACAGCTTAAACTACTACCATACCAAAAGCTTTTGCGTAAAAGAGTAACAAACATCTAACCATTCTCACAAACTTTCACGTATATAATAGTAGTAGGATGACTATTGCAGTTTAAGGGCCAGTTTCACAATCTACAGATAAGTGTCAGATAGCTTATTTGCATGTTTCGTCTCTGTCGATCGATATAAAGTTAGCAGCGACAAAACTTCCCAATAAGCTATCCGACAATTATTAGAAAAAAAAAACTATAAATATAATAAACTATCGAATTTATAAGGAACTAGCTTTTGCCTGCGGCTGCGCCCACGTAAATACAGTATCCCACGGGATCACTGATTTTTTTCGGGATAAAAAAAGAAGCCTGTGTATAACATAGGCCTAAATCTAAGCCCATATCCAGAGCCTAAACTACTACCATACCAAATTTCATCAAATTCCGTTCAGTAGTTTTTGCGCGAAAGAGTCACAAACATCCATCCATCCATCCATCATCACAAACTTTTACATTTTTAATAGTAGATCATAATATCCTCAATAAATCGGACCGCAGGTATAGACAAGAAGCACTCTGTGATCGTTTCGACTTTCGAGAACAGTAGGTGTGTGTGTGCATAAGGTATGCATGCAGAGGTCGCATGGAGCAAAACCAAATTAATCACGTGATAAAATCAAAAGTAATTTAGAGAGAGGTACCGCGATAACCGCTACAATGGTTAAATCTCGAATTAATTATCATTAAGGTGGTTAAAATTCGCGACACATATAATTAAAATATTTGTGAAAGTCACGAACAATGGTGGGATCGTCCCACGGCAGACTCTTGTCACCTACATAGCGCCGGTAAAATCTGGATCATGGTCTTTAATATTAACTTTATTCTACAATATTCTATTTACATAGATGCAAAAGTTTCTGATGAAAATATTATTAATGTAACATATTTCATATCGATAAAACTTAATTCACCACAACGCGACACTGTAGTATCTTATGTCTATTTAGTTACTAGTGACATGTAATGATGTAGGCTTAGTTAGGAACTTTATTTACCGTAGGTATTTGAAGGGAGAATTGAGGTTCTGGTTGTACCTAACAACCAGAACCTCAATACTCGTATTTAAAGTAGACCTTCATTTTACTTTGATTGTATTATACGTGAAGCGGCATCTTATCATAAACTGATTTTGTGACGTTTGGACCAATCAGGAGGCGTTATACGCTGCTTTAACGTTTACGAGAATACCGGTTTGACAGTTAATAGCGTGTCGAGACTTGATTGTAATTGTATTATTGCAGGTTTTATTTAGCAGAATTGACCCTCCGCTTTTAAAAGAAATGAAACACGAAAGACAATAATAATATTATCTACGGACGCTTCACACCACGTCAGTCTGGACCCGTGGTGAGTATGAAGAACTTGTCTTACGGGGACCAGACAACGGAAGTATATATTTCTTAATTTTATACTATACATAATATGACATTTTATTATAAACATATATATAATCAAAACTTTATGTTCCCTCAGCGGGATACAAACTTGAGCGCCGACGCTCTAACCACTGAGTCACAGAGGCTGTCATTGAAGTAAGCATAATTACTATAAATAAAAATAAAGAATCGTTTCTAATAACACCCCATTATTATGTAGACACTAAAAAGAAAACTTAATATATAGCTTCAGAAAATGTCGAATAATGAAATTCAAATTTTTATCCGACGACGAAAACAGCTCCCCTGTTATAAGTTTGACGTTTCTGTCTGTGTGTGTGTGTGTGTGTGTGTGTATGTCTGACCGTGGTATCGTAGCTCCCACACGGTAGTAGTGAACGGATGAAGCTATTTCGATCTATTTTTTATTTATTTTAAAGTGTTGACATTCACGAGAGCTGTGATTCATCATCATCAGCTCGTTCACTGGTTGTCAATTATGGACTCACTTTTTATTTTTTCAATTTCGTTTATAGATATTTTCATTGTTCAAAACGTTAGCCCTACGAGTGTAGCGCGATGGTGCGTCCCGGGACTCGTCACGGGCGCGCAACTGGAGCAAAGGTGAAAGATCAAAGAACACGTACTGGTGAAACTACGTACGGTCGGAGAGAACACAGATCCGTTGCACTACTTTTCGACCTTATTTCTTGGCAATAAGGTTCAAAAGTAGTACACCGGATATGTCGGCGACTGTAGATATAAATTTTATCGACATTAATTATTAATATCGCACCCGTTTAACAGCTCTAATGGTTATAAAGCCAAGATGTTTGTGAAATTACGAAAATATATCTGAGGACATGTATAATATCTGAAAAGCACAGTAGTATAATATGACCCAGGAACACAGAAAACATTTGGCGGGATTCGAACCCGCGATGTTCGGCTTGAGCGCCAACTCGCTAACCACTGAGACACGGATGTCATCAAAATAATAGGTACTCGTAATAGCATGTTATATAAAAGTATGATACCAATAAAATATGAAACTAATGTTATGTTGAAACATGGGACCGATATAAGATATGGACTTTATCTCTGTAAGACTTACGGGCAGCAATTAAAACAGTATATTTTTGTAATTTATGAACCGAAAGATAAGTATTTCAGTGTTTTTAACAGTCATATTACGAAAAAATATGGGGTATTTAAAAGTATATAAAATATGATATAATAAGCATACCATACATATAGTATGTGATATGAATATGCTTCTTATGTAAGGGAATAGTAAGTACTTAAGGATAGTTTCCACGAGACCAAACTAATTATTGTTGCCAGAATTATGTTGCTAGAAGGTTTATAATTAAAAATAATTCTATTTCTGATACGCGTATCACGTTCTCGTATATGTGTGATGTGACATTATATACATTAAATAAAATATTTTAACATAATTACACATACCTACCTGAAAATAATTGCCCGAGTAATAAATTAAAATTAAGTACAAAATTATGAAAATACAAAGGATCCAAACAACAAAAACGTAAATTATAATTTTAAAAATAAAAAATTGAATTAAGTATAATTTTTTGAAAAATTCTAATAAGCAATAAAATAATCAAAACACTTATGTACCCACATAAACTTTTATTCATGCATTTTTATAATCTGATTGATGATAAATTAAATGTAATATCTACTAATGTAGTATAACAGACTATAAAAGGACTGCGCTGAAATATAGAAATCGGATGGTTATTAGGAAGTATAGAAATGTGTTCTTAAAATGATTTTCGAAAAATTCATCTCGAAAGTGCGCCGGCGCAGTAGTCGAAAATTTGTTTGGTGAAAAAGATTTTAACGCGAACCAAGCCATAGGCATTTTTATGGTACAGAATAGTTTGGTAACGTTTCTCCCACCAGCGATACCATAGGAGTTACAAGTACATTTCAAAGCGAATGGACGGTAAATTAATATATTTATAGTGAATAATCAGGACGACACTGAGTTATTCGGGTTAGGCAGCGACTTACTAATTAGCATAGGTCGCCGCCTCGGCCCACTTACGACCGAATATTTCACTAAATGTTAATGAAATACAATAAATTAACAGCTTTTGTAACTCGTGTCTAGTCCACGATTACTCACTGAACTAGATATAATTAATATAATGTTTATAAACAAATACCTATGTGGCTAGGTAGTCTCTGGTAGGTACTATTGTTACTTAAATGTAACATGCATTTGAAAGTTTATAGCAATTTCGTTGTTCAAATTAATAAGTTTGAGCAGCCACATCTTTAAAATTAAAAAAAGAGGAAGGAATGCAACGGCAAGTGCAAGATAGCTGGACCACTGAGACTTGTCTAAGTTTATCAACTAATTATTAAAGAACTAAGATATTTGCAACTGAACAACAATTTAAAACTAGCAATTAACTATACAAGTATGCAAAAACCACGCTAATTTACCGACATTACTCATAATAACGTCCAACAAAGGTTCAACAAAAACACAACAATGATTCGGCCCTTACGTGGTGCAACAATTTTTGCGCAAGCGCAGCAACAGCGTGCGAACATTTTTCTTGTTGCCCCCATATTGTTGGCACTGGCTATCAATGGAGATTGGCTGTTGCGACACTAAATCAGGCAAAACATACACTTTCGGACGACCTTCAGATAAATTAGTCTGTGACTAGCAAAAAGAACATATTAGGCCTTTTAAAGGACCAGTTAATAATACAAGGAAATAAAACAAATGTAGCTACTATAATATCAGATGGGGCAAAATTGTTTTTCTTCTTAACCCAAAAATAAAAATAAACTATGTCCCTCTTGCCCCACAAGCACCTCACCTTTTATTTTAAAGTTGTAGTCTTCCTAATTACAAGCCTATGAATATGTTTCAGGACTGAAAACATACCATTGTGAATTGTAAATATAGGCGTAAATAGGTACTAATATTGTCGCAAATTTAGGGCTTGTTTAACAATCGCCTAGTAAGTGTCGAATAGCTTTCTCGGATGTTTTGTAGCTGCTTACTGAGCGACAGATACAAAATATGCAAATGAGCTATCTTACACTTAATAGAAGATACCTACAACAAAGAAATTTAAACCAAATAAATTATGAAGATCGTTATCGTATAGTTTTCTATGTATTCGAAAATGTTTCAGGCCGATTGTATATTGTTCTATTTTGTGTTCAGCAAAATAGTTAATAGGACCAGGCGCTACTTTGCGGAAATCCGTAGCATACAATTTAATTAATATTATATCTAGCAATATCCCGCGAAAAAATACCCACAACCTGCAAGCAAATGTGTGAGCACGTTTCACAACACGCATAAGCATGCGTAAAGCACCTCCCTTTTCCCATACTGCTTATACACTCAGAAACAAGATCGCCACCCGCAAACCCGCCACACCACACCACCACACAAGCAACAATGTCGGAGCATGCTGGACCTGCGAACAAAGTTAACGAATTTTGTTCGCAGGTCCACTTCCTGGGGATTCGGGGCGAAACGCGCGTCGAGTTTAGCAACCTGCATGGTGGTGTAGGACCTTGCACGATCTTGCTGACATTGTTGCTTGTGTGGTGGTGGTGTTTGCACGATCTTGTTTCTGAGTGTACGCATAAGCAGTGTGGGAGGAGGGAGGTGCTTTACGCATGCTTATGCGTGCACTCACACATTTCTTGCAGGTTGTGGGTATCTTTTCGCGGGATATTGCTAGACATAATATTAATTAAATTGTATTTTTAGCAAAATATCCTGCCTCACATCACAAAGCAGATTAAGCAAATCCTGTATCAAATCACATAGCAAATTTAGCAAATCTTGCATCAAATCACATGGCAGATTTAGCAAATGCATCAAATGACCTCTACATTAGAAAGGAGAACTATGATGTACGAAGCGGCCTATATGGTTGCTATTGTTCGTGAAAAATATTCCTATACGTCGTGTTATCAGATTTCACACGGCTCTAACTGTACTATATACAGGTTGATTTATTCTAATAAATGCATATAGGTTAAGATAAGTGTTTCCAAGTTTTCGCATCAAAATATAGAAGTGGGTTTACGCAGATTATATCAATTTTTGTCTAACATTACAACACAAAGTACAGTCCAATTTACAGACACAATCTTTAAATATAGTGTAGTGAACGGATAAGTATTTATTTTCTCAACTATTTTCATTAATTGTTTAAGAATAAATCTACTCATAGAAAGTGTTCAGCATCGATTATTATCTATGTAAGATGATAAGTATATTGTTGGTAAACCATTTCCTACTAATTTATTATGTAGATACAAAATTGTAAACCTTTCTATACGAAAATATTATTAAAATAGGTAATTGTCTATACCCTATAATACTAATATTGTAGTTTGTATTTATTTGTTTGCATTGAATTGGCTCCAAAACTTATAAGATTTTGATGACATTTGGCGCGGAGATAGTATGGTAGAACATCGGGAAGTATCTAGGCTACTTTTTATCATGTCAATCGCGCACGAAGTCGCGGGCAATATCTAGTGTTTTACAAAAAACCCGTAGAATCTCCGCTGAAATAATTAATATGTTAACAAGTTGTGCCACCGCTGCCTTGGCAGTTGGTCCGTTACCAAACATTGCGCCAATACAAATTAAAACATTTTTACTCCAATTCTCGTTTATCTCTTCTGGCATTGAAATAAAACATCTCAGTTCTTGCATCAAAGTGTTAAATCTGAAAATGGCGTAATCTGTGAGGAAACTATATTTTTTATACTTCAAGACATTTTGATTGCAATTGCTATGCTGCTATGATGCGTGGGCTTTTTACGTTATTCCTAGTCTTATTTACGAATTTATTAGTCTAACGGCCGAATACTACAACGCTGATCAAAACTAGCAGCCTATTCATGGCTATCGCTCTCTCCGCTAGCCGAAATGACAAGGACAGCATGTGACTTGAGCGTCACTTAATTTAACTATCTATCCAGTATTCGCCCGTTATTTACGAATAGCTTGGAGCAGGAAAGAATCCCATTCCACTTCTGAAATCAATATTCTAAAAATCCCTCTGTCGGCCATTTAAATTGACCATACCCGTTACAGCGTTTTCCATATCTCATACTCCGGTGTGCCTTGAATATCAAACCCGCACCTGACGCGGCTTCCGCTTGCTATGGGAATGTGCGGACTTTGAACGAGTCTGTTTCAATAGAAACCAAAAGTATTGAGTAAATTTTGTAAGTGAAAAAAAAAAATGTTTTAAATCTGATAAATAGCGTTCCCATAATATATTTGCGTAGTTCATTATATTTGCGAAGAATACACTTGGGTAATAAATTCTTGCTTGGTTTGCTCATAATTTTGATCGTCATAACTTTTGATCACATCGAATTTTTTGATTTATTTGAAGGTGAATTTAATAAAATCCTTTTATTCACATAGAATGACATGATAACTTATACAGAATGTATTTTTAACCGAATGAAATAGTAATAACAGTATATCTATATATTATATTTATATTTAATATCAGTGAATGCTGAGCTGGGGTTAATTTTTGGCTTCACACGACATATATGCTTTATAGTGTATATGAAATTTAGATTATTCTTATTACTCTTGTATTTGTTTTGTTTATCTGTTGTGTGATGAACAAAATAAAAGCTTCATAATATTCTATTATTTAATTTTTTCGTAATTTACAGAAAAATTATTAATATTTCCTGACAACTCTCACTACGGTTGGACAATATTCATGTTTCAGGTTAACTTGTATTCATAGGCCACACGCCTATGAATTCAAATTTAATATTTTTTGGGTTAGTATCGTCAAAATTTAAAGGCATAATATGTTATATAATACCTAAGGAATTTTTGAATCTTTAAGTAATTAGAGATACATAGCCTATGACTGTAATAGAGTCCTCGAAATAGGGAGAACACAGAATAATAAACGAGTACTTCCGATAAACTGCGCCTTCTACGCAAACCCTTAATTCCGACAGTTATTACACTAAACACCGTTAATTTACCTTCCCTTACCATCGCCAAAATGAACTCTATCTCCTTGTAATAAGGCACATTAGAACGCAAAGGTAGCTTTGTAGTTTTTTACACGGTCTCATTGTGTGTACGTATGGTGAAAACGGGTAAGATTTTCCCACGAAAAAAGGAAAACTTACGGTACACGTATGTCGAAACTTCTTGTGACACGCCGCACGATACTTCATTGCATGTAAGGTCATGTATGATAGCTTGTACAACGTAAAAATTTTCTGATTCCTCGAATAAGAACCCACAAGTGCAACGAGACGAAAAGCAAACGCGGATACTTAAAAACTGCAGAAGTCATTACAATACAAATATATTATTCATGTTATAATCGGCAGGTTATAATTCTGACAAAGTATTTTACATTTAATAGTTTTAGTTAACCTATTCTAAGTATGTTCTCATCTTAATCCTAAGTGAATCTTGACCCTAAGTGACCTTAAGGTCAATTCACACCGAAACGAAACAATACGCGACATGGCGCCGCATTTTAAAGATAGCTTTTCAAAATTGAACTTTATTGATTACAGAAGAAGATACACATTGGATTATAAGAGTTCGAATATCATGTTGCCCCGCGCTGCACAGCGCATATGCAGTGTATGACTGATGTCATATAAAACTTGTATCTTTTTGTGTAGTGAACAAAGTTCCTATCTTAAATATGTAGCGCCGTGTAGCGTTGCGTATCATCGCGGTGTGAACTAACCCTAAAAGTAGATTATTTTATAAGACGTCGTATATACAGTCCAACGAAAGGAAAAAACATTATATTTACTGATAAAAAAAATATATTTTAAAAACAACGCAAATTATAATAACGTACCTGGAATACACATCGAAAAAGTCTAGGAATATTGTAGCGATATCTAATAAAATATCTAAAAATCTGTGAAATAGATTTTTTGATGTACGTAGTTAGGTAGTAGGTACAGACTTAAAAGTCAAATAGAACTTCCATAATTTAGTCACAAGGTAATTCAACGTATAAACTTGCTCAACACAATTTCATTAGTGTCAGTTTCCAGTTTCCTTTTCTTAGCAAACTACTCTGACCATAATCTTCTTCTTTTATATAAACATGGATTATAATTACAAGGTCTCGCTAAAACTCGAGAACGTCTGGATCGATTTGTCTATTTTTGATCTTAAAATGATTGTGGAAGTTCAGGGAAGGTTTAAACGGTGAGAATTTTTTGATAAATTGCGAGAAAATTACTAAAAAAAACCGGTTGTCTGTAAAGTTGGTTTACTGACGATAGTTGAACGTGACAACGTCAACAACAACAACAATAATAATAATAATAATAATAATAATAATGAGGTAAAGGCAATGCGAGGTAACGCTGGTACTTGGGTACTTGGTAACGGTACTTGGTAACGATAACGGGTAACAGGTAACGCATGAGTCATGTTTTTTCGTGCGTGCAGCCGGCTCCATCGATTTATAAGACGTTATCACGTCAAAACGAATTTTACCATACTAACTGTTCACTGTGTTAAATTTGTCGCTTTACTCTCAAATATTTATAGGTGCGTTCAGTTTACCTGCTTTGTATATTTCACCTACACGGTTGTAGGTGTAGTTATTTATTTATTTCAGTACC
This sequence comes from Phengaris alcon alcon, assembly GCA_037179445.1. Taxonomy (NCBI): domain Eukaryota; kingdom Metazoa; phylum Arthropoda; class Insecta; order Lepidoptera; family Lycaenidae; genus Phengaris; species Phengaris alcon. The sequence continues at coordinate 1,102,565 of JAYRCH010000040.1, read as the reverse complement.
ATAATTAGCACAGAACAACGTGTGGGGGACAGCTAGTTTAGCAATATTTTCACTATCTGTCAAATCACAAAATTAATTCTGACGTGTTCACAATCAGAAGCTCATTTACCTCTAGATTCGTAAAATGATTTCAAAATGTACCGAACGCCAGAAATACCTAGTAGCTAATTACAAAATCCTTCGTATACATAAATAAGTGCTTATATATTCCGTTTTTACTGTGGGAATCACAATTTCACATAATATTATTGCGAAATAAGAACGTTGTTACTCTACGTTAGCATGGACACACGTCGTGAATATAAATACTTTTTCTTTATTTTGCAAAGAATTTAAATTTATAATTATTTTTTTAAACTAATCAATAGATACTTTTCGGAAAACAATAGAGACACAAGGCATTTTGTGCCGTGTCTTTGGGTGATACAGAGATTAATATTATTACTTATCTGTGGCGACTCTGTCGCAACTTTATTAGAATTATTATAATTTATAAATAGCAACACTGAAATTATTACTTAAATGTTGGTCATCTGGCAATTCAGATGGTTATGTTGGCAGCCATTTTTGTTAGAGACTTGGCGTTATATATTTCAAGGAAAAACAACTATGTGAACAACTTGTGGATTATGTTTGTGATATGAACGGAACTGTTGCGTAGAATGTATTATTGAACACTCAAATAAACTTCGTGGTGTGAACAAATAGTGAAGAAGCCTTTTCATTCACCCTTCCGTACCAAATATCTAATAATACGTGAAGCAAAAACTCAACAGTTGTACGAGAATTATTGTTGCAACCGAAGGAGTATAAAATTTGTAATGAAATAGCAAAATAGAAGGTAATAATATTACGATAAACGTACATGAAGTATGAAACATTTTTAACAAATACGTTCATTAAATAAAAAAATCTAATAGTGGAGAAAACTTGTCAAGTGCATGCCGGATAGAGCTGAGCATTGGACCACTGCAGATCGCTAGGTGTCCAAAAGTTTAATATAAAATCGTCGGTCTGGCAGTTCTAAAACTGGCAGATTTTTTTTTATCGACCAAAATGTGTGAAGATTTTTTGAGTAAAAAAAAGTCTTATCAAGAAAACTCTATTGATATACGGCTGCGTGCCAACTAGAAACCGATAAAAATGCAAGTCTGGCAGTCCTACTCTCGACCAGTTTTAGCCAGACCTCCCTGAACGTGTAAGAAATTTAACTTTTTAGTAGCATATGCTTGAATTACTTCAATAAAAGTCGTAATCACTATAAATTTCCCTATATATTTTGAGGAGTTCCCTCGATTCCTCCTGGATACCATCATCAGGTCACCACTTGGTATCAAAAGGACCAATTTGGGATTACAGCAAAAAATAATATTGAAAATCGGTGTACAGGCGGCGGAGTAATCGTTTCTCCAACAAAAAACAGCAGAACGTATAACCTCCTCCTTTTTTGGAAGTCGGTAAAAAGCAAAATAAAAAAATTTAAGTAACTCCCGACAAAAAAACTAAAAATTTAAAGTAGCCCCGACACAAAAAACTATAAAAAGTAAATAAATAATTTTCTATGGGATGCAATGGGATAATCAGAATATCAATTGGAAAGGACTTCGAAGAAAGTAGTAATTAAATTAATTTAATAAGCGTGACATAAAAACAAAATTAAAAATTTGAAGTAACCCCGACACAAAAAACTATAAAAAGTAAATAAATAATTTTCTATTTTTAGCCTTTCAATATTTTTAATGAATCTTTTTAATATGTGCGTCGCCGAGTCGGGGGACTGTGGAATGAAGAAGTTTCTATATTTAGCTGCGTATAACTTAAGTATTTTATATACCTACCTATATTAAAAAGTTATAGCCATTATAAATATTTATTGCGAAAATGTTTATGTTCTGTTCGTTATAGCGAAAAGAAACATCTTCACACGGCGGTCCCCCGACTCGGCGACGTACATATTAAAAAAGGTCCTTTAAAAATATTGAAAGGCTAAAAATAGAAAATTATTTATTTACTTTTTATAGTTTTTTGTGTCGGGGTTACTTCAAATTTTTAATTTTGTTTTTATGTCACGCTTATTAAATTAATTTAATTACTACTTTCTTCGAAGTCCTTTCCAATTGATATTCTGATTATCCCATTGCCCAAACACGATACGTCTGCTGTACGTCAGTGAAGAGTTGAGATTTATGCAGATTACAATGCATCATCAGGTGAAAATGATCACTATTTATCTATATCCTATTCATTGCGGTTACTAAAATGAGCCTTTCAAACACTTTACCTCTGATGTATGTTTGTGAGGACTTGTATATCCTTCGGATTCCAGGTGATGCTGCAGCATTAGCTTAACATTACCAAGTGTAGGCAATATTATTAAAGTGCCAGGATACGAAATATTGAACCGATCAGACCAGTGGAAGTTGCTTACAACCTTTCATCAACTAGAAAAGAGCTGATGATTTTCAAACGGCTGAGCATATTTTCTTGGACCATGGCTAACATCTATGTCGATCACGCCAACTTTCAAACAAAAAATAAGCACTTAATTAGACCTACCGTTTATAATCGGATCTACCGCTTAGGAGCTTCGATGCCACACATACAGACACATCAAACTTATAACACCCCTCCTTTTTGTCGGGGGTTAAATTAGTCTACATTTGACATGTAAAACATTATATTCTACAATAGTATTATCGTCTTAAGCTCTACGTGATACGTCTCTACTTTCTACTCTGTACGTTTTTAAATTCAATTACATCATTTTAAATGAAAATTGATTTTTATTTTTTCGATTCAGACATTATAAACTTATTATGCAATAACTTGTTTGCAGATAATAATTACTTATTTAGCACATAACGTAACTTAGATAATATTATTAAATTCAGTTTCAAAATTATGATATATCTGCATTACTATCAGTAAGCAGATATTCAAAAATATCGCGAAACGTTGTCGCGGGCAAAGCTAGTTTTAAAACATTATAAGAGTGAAAGTTTATATGTTTGTAATTTAGTACACTGCTTCTATGTTACTTATTGTAGACTCGGCGTACAAGCGTAAGCGTGATTCAGTGCCCTGATAACGACATCTAGCGTACAGGGATGCGAACTAAAAATGAACTGAACCGTACTCCATTCCAACTCATTTTAACACAATTGGGTATTCTCCTACATGTAAAAATTTAGTTGTTTTCAATAAATTAAGAAATAATAAAGTATTACAACTTGATAAAAGTAAAAAGAATAAGGATTTTATGTGTAGTTTTGTAATTATATGCATTTCGAAGTCACAAAAAAGTTGAAATATTTTTTTTAACATTAGTGTATAAAACCTACATAATTTGTTTACTTACATCAAATACAAAAAGATTTACTATGGTATGTATCAACATAAACGCGCAAAGTTACGAGATATCAGAAATGTTGTCCATATGGCCATACATTTCGTAGCACATTACTATCGTTTTCACGAGACTAGCAAAAGTGCTTCAAACAATCCACAATATCTTTGAAAAATTTGATTTGTCTTATTTTTCAGAGCACTAATCATTTATATATTAAAAAAATACAGGAAAATACCGTATTGTAAACAAACCGAATTCACCAAAATTCTCACACAATCACTTATTGAATGCACTTAGAATTAATTAATACATTCACCGGAATCTTGAAGGATCATACTTGATTGGCCACGATATTTTTTTTCCCGCGCAGTTCTACTTATGTTGCTTGTTGACTCTTCGCGATGATTCTCGCCATATCCAAGAATATTCCCCGTATTTTATCGACTTGCATTATATGTCTTAGGGTTATCTCTTTCTATTTTTACGTTTATTTTCTGCTCAGTGTCCATTCTTATGATGTCGTATTTCGGGCATTCGCACAGGCAATGAAAAACTGTCTGCTCCGTTGTTCGTCGTCGCAGTCGCAATGTTTACGTCCCTTTTTTAAGTTGAATCTATGGAGGTACTCGCCGAAGCCTTCGTCTCCTGTAAAAATTTGTGCCATGGTATTATCCATTTTTATGGTTTTAATAATTTTGTGGGCTCGGCGAATGTCTCCAAAGAAATATGAGATTGTTTTATAATATTTATTGTACTCTTTTTGGAACTCGGTTTTTATCTCCATTTTTAGATAAGGATGGTCTAATGCGAGTGGAGGGATGGATAGATGAGGCGAACCTATCTCCGTCAATTCTACATCCTCTACTTTTACCAAAGACTTGCACTCTTTCTCGACTTATTGTCGATCATTTTTACTTAAAATATTTGCATTGTGGTCCCCGTACCCTGCAGTCCTTAATCCAAAGAAAATTCTGGATAATTGGATTAAGGCTTCTTATCCATACTGTACTTTCAAAGTGCGTGTGATGTTTCAAGGTTAACCCGGCTTCTAGACAACCAGTGATGGGTAAGCTACCCGCTGCTCGACTTCAGCCCTCACGGTGTTTTCAAATAACCGGGATTGATTTTAGGTGGTCCATTTTGTTTAAAAGAAAGCCGTTGTCGTGGAGCTAAAACTTATAAAGCTTACCTTTGCCTCTTTGTCTGTTTGAGCTCTAAGGCCGTTCACTTAGAAGCAGTGACGGAAATTAGCTCAGAAGCATTTCTCGCTGCATTAGATCGGTTTGTTTCGCGTCGAGTAATGTGTCAAATCATTATTACTGATTGCGGAACCAATTTCGTAGGAGTAAATCGATATCTTAATGAAATTATCGACGAACTTTGTAAACATTATCCAGAAATTTCCGACGGCTTAGCCAATCGTCAAATAAAGTGGAATTTTAAAATCCTCCGGGTGCACCTCATTTCGGAGGCATTTTCGAAAGCGGCATCAAATCTACAAAATATCATCTCAAACGGGTTGTTGGTGCCCAGGTGCTTACTTTAGAAAAGTTTTTCACTGTTCTTACTAAAGTGGAGGCGGTATTAAATTCTCGGCCACTTTGCACGTTGTCGCCAGATCCTCAGGAATCTGACGTTATAACTCCCGGACACTTCTTGACTGGAGGTCCCTTAGTATCGTTACCGGAGGAACATATTTCTGAAAACCGATGTCCACGTTCTCGATGGCAAATGATCCGAAAGATCACTCAGAGCTTTTGGCGAATTTGGCAGCGTGATTTTTTTACACGCTCCAACAGAAAAATAAATGGTTTTTAGAATTTCCTAACTTAAAAGTAAATGATTTAGTTATTGTTAATGATCCTAATCTTCCGCCATTATTGTGGAAATTAGCTCGCGTTGAACAGGTTCATACAGGTTCAGATAAAATAGTTAGAGTAGTCACTCTCCGAACTGCTAACGGAACTGCTAGCGCAGACCTGTTGTAAATGTCTGTCCCTTACCAATTAATTAGTTTACAAATACAGTTTAATCTCCTCTGAAAATATCGTCAAGTACTGTAGATAATATTTTCAGATTTTAATTTAAATAGTATTAATTTAATTTTAGAAGGTTAATGTTGTATTCCACATCTACTACTTATTAATGGAACTATGCTTGTGAAATCCTTGCGGATTTCAAGTGGGGGCAAAATGTACGAGCATTAAACAAATCCTTAAATATTCCTATCCTAATGTGTTTCCCGTCCACTTTAAATATTCGCGCCACGCGCCCGCTAACCAATGGCAGCGCTCGCGCGGCTCTACGAGTCGAGAGACATCGTACAAAAAGAGAAAAAATATGGCCTCCTGCAGCGTGTGTTGTGCGCATCGTTCAAACTAAAATATTTAAAATCTAATAACTTTGCTAAAAGTTTACTGACTGAATTGTGCTCAATCTATCCGGCTTTATACTGGTAAATGTGCAGCAGTGTTAACAGACGGAACTTCAAGAGTTTTGCTAGCCGGCCGGCAGCAGCAGCCGACGTTGGTGATTTCTTTCTGTTCCTGTCTTTTCAGGTTAGTGCTGGTATTATTTGGCCCCCTTGGTAGCCATAGGGATAGATCGCGCAACCTTCAGGTAAATGCAGTTACTTTTTCAGCGAAGTATCATACACGTCCAGTATGTTTCTTCTGAGTTGGTATTTTATTGCGCTTATGGGTACAGCATCGTAAGCTGGGGCGGTCTTCATTTAAGTTGCTTCCTTGGCGAGGGTATCCGCACGCTCGTTCCCCTGCTGCCCTGTATGGGCCTTAATCAAGAACCAGTCTATGCTGGCCATTTCTTCCCGAATTTGGTTTTTTTATGGCCACGGCTATTGGGATCTGCGAGAGTCTGAAGGGCTGATCTGGAGTCAGATACGATGCTGGCTCTTCTGAATAACGTGTGTCGGAACGGTTATTTAATAATAGTTATTATTGTTTTCCTTTAAATATAAAAATTCAATGTTAATATGTATTATTAGACTAATAAATTTATAAAATACATTTTAAGTCAATATAAAAGTGTCGATATCTAAAATCATAGTCACAACTCACAAATAAACACCCAATAGCGCTATCTATGCGATTTCAGGCGCTCATCTCAGCGATGTCAGCGCAACTGAACCGCGACTGGATCTTGCCTCAGCCTCATTAAAGATTCTAGGTCGCTCTGCAATCGTTAATTAGCCGAGATAAATGCGGTATTAATTGTGTTCGCCATTGAGGCGGCTATCGCGCCATCTCGCGGAGCCGGGAACACTTGTTTGCGTTCCGTTTTACGAATGTATTATTCGAAAATTTCGGTTCTTTTGAAGCGTGTAATTTTATTCAGCGTTTCGAGCTATAGATACACGCAGAAGTAAGTATATTGAAGTGTGTTCTTTAGAGTTGTTTGTATATTAAATTACTATCGAAAATATTATAAATCACGTGGTGTACTGGTATAGGCTGAAAAGTAAATAAATAATTGTTTGCTAACAACCTGAAAGTTTTTTTTGATCGCAGCAGATTTATTTAATGAAACTTACCTGAAACAAAAAATATCATAATTAAGAAAAATAGTAGACTGAGTAATAGGAAATAAACTAACTAGGTACATAGTAAAATATAAAAAAAATAACGGAATAAAGATAATATAATAAATGTGACCATGATTTCTGTCTGCATGAGTTTTTGTTATTAATTTTATTCCTGGTTTCCTTATCTGTATTTATTAATAATAATAAGTATATCTTTTAAACATCGTTTTAATTATCACTGCAATCGTTTAATGGATGACGAAGAGGTACGACTTACAGGTTACTGACGTGGTCTTATTCATTGGCAACGAATTCATTTTTGAAGATTGAGGAAAATTATTAACTTACTGCTTGGTTACCAGTAAAACATAGTATTTTATTAGCATAATATTATATTTTATGTTGTTAGTAGTTAGTACTACCTACTTTCTAGTACTGTTACAGTTACCCTCTAGAGTCTAGCCTCAACCTAGTAACCTAGTAACCAACCAGGTTAGGAAAATCGCAAAATATTCGACAATTTCAAATCTTAGATCTATAATACCAGAACAGGTCTGCAGTTCCAAATATTTATGTTTATAGTTTCCGGTTCGAGTAAATCAATATGTAGCCAACAGTGATTAGTGTCATTGTTATGAAATGTGTAAAAAGGTCGTCGAATTTCTAATTTAAGGCGTACATCCGAGGCAATTCGTAATTGTAACCGTGAAACGAAACGCACCAACGCCTCTCAGTTCGATTGCGAAAACGGAACGGATATTGCCGTTCCCTCCGCCATTGGAGCAAAATTTGAATTTTGCCGGTTAACTATCCACTTCCGGTCGATAGCTTTGTTTCAGTTGGCCAACCGGACAAGATCTGAGATGAGGCATTGAGACTGAGTTCAAAGTAATTAATTAAATCTGTTAGTTGGATTACGAAGTTTTACAATGTTTCACTGCAAAAAATTGTTTCATACATCCGATTATATACCTTCAAAATTAGTCAAATAGTTTGATGAAATTGGTAGGATATCAATAATCGAATCAATTTGTTACGAGTACATGACTGATTATAATATCATGTGTTCGTTAGCTGTGCTTAAACCCATAGTGAGGTGGAGAGCTATGGCGGAAGGAGGTTTACTAATTGAGAGGTCAAAGATAAGTCAACCGTAGCCCGCTACGAATTTTAAGAGCACTTTAAAGAATACACAGTGATATTATTTTGTATCTATGTATTTTACAACAAGACTAGACTATTTAATGAACTGTGGCGAATATTCTAAGTCTTAAATGCAGTGATTGAAGCTCGGCGAGGTCAAGAATCGTTGCGTGTGATGTGTTTTCAGCAAGTAGTGATTACGAATTTTTAGAATGTTCTCTATCGGCTACGTCATGGTGTTTAAATTTATTGCTCTAATAAGAGTATAGGTATGTGCTGGTCATAAACCTCTTTCTCAACTCATAAAACTCAGCTATATATTTTGGCTGACTATTGAAAATTTACTAGGACTATTTATAAAATATGTGTGGTGCTCGAGATTAAAGCTTTACGCGCAGTTCGAGGTCTATTAGATTCAATTCGAGGATCAGGGTATTTCGAGGTTCTAAACGGTTATCATTTTTTGAGGTGATTGAGAACGATTTGTAAGTTTGATAGAACATACGACGATAGTATTTGTGTCTTCTACGGAATAGCTGAGCTTGCCGTTTGGCCGTCGCGGGTAGCGTATCTTTTTGGTAAGAATATAGATGTAGCTAATTAGGAATTTCTAGCTTGTTCTCAATCACGTATCTCATTACCTTCTAGAATGTTCTGAATCAGCTACGTCACGTCGTTTAACTACACTGTGCTCTGAGGTTGTCGTCGCGGGTGGCTGCGCGGGCTAATTGCGGCCCGCGACCCGTGACCGACAGTTACGCGGGAGCGGCCCGCCGCGCCGCCCGACCCGGAGCCCTGATACTAAATGCACTCGAATAATTCACTGCCACTAAAAGATTTACCTACCCGACTCATGTAAATATACCAAAATGTATCTAAAGTCTAAAAATTCGTCATTTGCGTTTTTTTCACATACTTGTGACGTATTGTCTGATGACGGTAGGTAGTCGACACAATCAAATATTGGACAAAACATATTCCGCCGCTAATTATTTCATTAAAATTTAAACAAGACGTTGACCTTACACCGATAAAGTTGTTCCTAAATCAAAATTAGTATTCAAAACAGTGCATTACTATTAACAATGTAAAGTGCCAAAACAAATGGGAATAAACGATAAAATGTAATTCATTTCCAATTAGTTAAGAATTGTCCTATTCACTTTTTTACTGAAACGACCTACTTTATCTACGAAAGTAACTGACGAAATGCTACTAAAACGTTCAACACATCAACACAGTACAGGCTACACCAATTAATTACCTTTGGTATCTCACATTGGTTAATCACTTTTATATAAACTGTACATAGCAAATTACTCATATATCACGAAATAATGGAATAGCGTTAATTACGTGTTATTAAAATGCAAATGAAGTTTCAAAAGAAAAAAAGTGTGGCGCCCGCCCACTGACCACTCCTCATATCGCACGCCCCACAGATCCAGCGCCGCGTAATAACTAATTACGTTACTTTATGTAGGTTTTTACTAATAAGTAATTTAACAAACACGTAATTTTTAATTTACAATTTGACAAGTTTTTTAAGCTCTACGTCTAATAGAGTTCCTACTCCCTACACCTTTATTTTATCGCGTACTTTTCAATTGAATACTTTGTTATGCTTGCCACTTCATTTTACGACAAAATTATAATCAACTGTATCTACGATCTACGTGTCACGTAGATCATATTTTGGACAATTTCGATTAGTGAGCTACCGTTCTAATACCTATTTGAACGGTAAACTAACTTTACCGTTGATTCATGATTTGACAAAAAACAATGATCACGAATGAAATTCTACAATTTTTAGCTTGTAGGCAGCCATAATGTCAATATTGTTTCGATTTTGTCTTTGTATTTGTAACATGTTTTGGTATTTTTGTGGACTTAGTTAAGCCGATGCTCTTAACGCTAACGTGTTATATTCAAAGTGGAGTTCTGACGTAAACCTAACACTTAGTGAAAATGTTGTCCAGCTTTAGTTTTCTATTTAGCAGAGTGATATAACAGCGTACGAGAAGATACCTACTAACTACATGTAACAGATAATGGTTTTTAGGTTAAAAATATATTCCTGATCAAATCTGACTATACATACTACGTAGGTATAATGAAATCGGCAAATGAATCGAAGGTCACCACGGCTGGCTTGCTCCGCACCCGTCCGGTCGTGCTGGATGATATCACGCTAATATCGGCGATATTTAGTTCATGTATGGATGACTTGCAGATGAGTCGTTAATTAGACGGATGACGGATGGACAGATGCGCTGACATTATCATCTTCATTATTGTCAAGTCATTATTTCATCCAGGTGTGTTTAGTATTTGCAATAAGGGAATTCCATTGAGTGTTAAATATTATACGAATTATTGTATTTCCCTTAAATTTATAGCTGTTTAAAATAGTAACATTTTATTAACAGGTATCAAGATTTTATTTTTTTTGACGTGATAACGTCTTATAATTCGATGGAGCCGGCTGTACACGAAAAAACATGACTCATGCGGCGTTACCTGGCTCTGTTGGAACAGAGCGTCATAAGAAATGGATTCTTATGACGTTGTCACGTTCAACTATCGTCAGTAAACCGACTTTACGGACAACCGATTTTTTTTAATGGATAACAAGTGTCAAATTTCATAATATTTTGGGTGAAATACACATAGATGCTGAATGAACTACTGCTTAAATTATTTGTCTGCGTCTCGAAATAGAAAAGGCTGCCAAAGATGGATATAGTATTACGCAAGCTAAAATCTTATTACATGCAAGTTCATCTGTCTGTGTGGGAGGAAATTTGACAGAAAGATAAATTCCACTTAATTTATCAAATAATTGACAAGAGCTTAATTATCCATGATGTATTATATTGGCAACTATGTTCTCCGTAGTGACATCAAGCCCTTACAATAGAGCACATAAGCTATTTTAGTAAATGCATCTGCTTCACTGCTAAGTTCTAGCCTTCGTTGTACTTAGTTCACAAATCATGTCACATTCCTATGAAAATAGATAAGCGCTTCGTAAAATGTACGTCCAAGGCTGGGACTATATGATCCGGAATTCGACGGTCCCGGGAAAATTCAGAGCATTGTAAATAGAACTCTGCGTTAATACAGTAGAGCTCGAACACAAGTGTTCAACCAATGTCAATGTCATATATGACAGATCGACATTCAACACTTCGATTTTCAACTCTGTTGTTTGTGTGATTAGCGTAGACGGTAGTTAACATAAACATTTATAAGCCTGCTCCACACTATTTGCATATTTTTCACGTCATTTTAGCGGAAATTTCAAGGTGTCATGTCACGATAAATGTGGAGCGGGCTATACACTTTTCACACATACCTATAATTCGACACTAATCACAATATCTCATATATTAAATTACCACGAAATAAAATGAATATAAGCTATAATAGAAACTAGACAACAAATACGTTTTTTTTTTCGCGAACCGAGATCCGACATCTCGATTAATCATTTGATATCGATGTGTGATCGACTAATGCAGACAATTATTTTGACAGTAACGCTCACGACGAGACATCCCTCAGTTATAATTACCACGCTCGTAATAATATAGTAATAGAGTTTTAAATCGCGGGAACTCTACTTGTAGAGATGAACGATAAATTTTTAATCGTGTACCGTTCGATTCATTCACATACAAGATGAACACGTGAAGAATAATCCAAATAATACGAGCAATATTGACGCTAATCGGCTTATACCAAGGCTGAATTTTACTTAGCTCAAGATTAAATATAACAAAAACTAAAACTTTAGCAAATTATTCAAAGTGAAGTATAATTTTAATAATAGGTAAATATTTTATTTTATGATAATAATTATAACCCTTCAATCTACGCCGCCGCGCCGTGACTAACTAAAAAGCTTCTGATTTATTTCTAAAAAGAATAATGTCAATATTACGAATTTATATCTATCCTTAACAAGTTTCATCGTAATTAGAAATATTCTATCGCGAGAAAGATGATACGGTCGAGGTTGTTTAAACACGAAATCACTTCTTCATTAACTTTTTGTATCTCCCAAATGTACTGAGACCCATAAAATTAAATGAAACTTAGGTAAAAATCGTTCAGCTTCTATGCTGCACAAAATGTATATTATTGAGTAAGCAATTATAGCATTAACATGAATAAATAGGCAGAGTATTTAAAACATGCATGCAACAATGCATCGTTTACAACAAAAAAGTTATTTTATTTCTTTCAAATACCTAACAAATTCTTTACACTTATCGAAGTAACATTATGTGTTTGTATGTAGCATTTATTAGAGGTAGATCAGTTAAGAAAGGTCAGAATCCGTAATGTCGAGATTTATGTAATTACATTAGAATAACAAACAAGTATAAAGGTTGACGTTATGCTAAACATTTGGTGGAATTTTGGAATTTGATCTTTGCCGTAGCTCGCAAACAAAAAAATAGCTGTCACATTCGGCGCGAAATTAAAAACTGCGATATCATGGTGTTTATTGTTAAACATATCATAGCAACGGGAAACCTTTTTATAGAATTTAATCCAATTATTTCCATAACAAGCTGTTAAAAAACATAAAAATTGACAAGTCATCATCACACAAGATCAAGGTGCGGGTAAGTCACATCGGGGGTCTAAATGTTGAAAGTCACGCACCCCACCTGAACAAGTTATATTTCAAATTAATTCCTGACAGACTAAAATATCGTTTAAATCGGACATCGTATTATGTAATTAATTTACTAGGCTTCGTAGAATTCAAAATTTTCTATCCCGTGTGTGGCAAGTTTCTTTACTTTTTCTACATCAAGCAGCATAATTTTCCTGGGTTCTATTTTGAATATAACCAGCTAACAACATTTTAAAATTTTAGGCTATGAAATGATGCATAGCGCCAGATTAGGAACCGGTCAACGGGTTGTCCGGTGCAAGTGGACTATTACAAATGATGGAGCGGTTAATAAGGTAGCACGTTTATCTTATTAAATGTCCAGCGCTCGCAGCCTCCACCGTGTGATGGATATGCGAGCCTCAGATACCGTCGACAAATAATATTGTCTAGTGTTGGTACTTTTTACTTACTATTGTCGACAAAGTGTGTCGAAAAAGCCTACTATTTATTAAGTTACATAAGACTCGGAAATCGGAAAGCTATTTAAATGACGTTAAAGTTCCTAGAGGGTGTCTTACTTCCTAGGAACTGCTAGAGTATCCCACGGCAGCAATGTACTCGGGATAAACAATAGCCCATGTGTTAATCCAGAGCTTAAACTACTACCATACCAAATTTCATCAAAATCCGTTCTGTAGTTTTTGCTAGTAGATTTATAATAATAGTAAGAATTAGTTTCAAAGAAACCAAACTGTTAGACTTTAGGATTGCGTGCATGGTAATAATACCATAAAACTAACAGCTCCTATTAATAATCGAAAGTAAGTTTCATGAAAGTTTAATATTATCTCTTAATTTTGAAATGGACTTATTCAAATGAGACTATTGTTTTCTTATCGATACGTGTACATCACTAACACACAGCATACCGATACAATTAGCCGATATCGAGCATCGGCAGCGCTAACTTCACATTCAGAACATTTGTCATAGCCGACGCGACGCAAGTGGACATTCCTCTCTGTGTTCAGGTGCTACCTACTATAAATATTTCGCTTCAAAAACCATGGCATACATTAGAATTGGTAGGCATTACAATACGATAATGACTGATACCAGCTGTTGGGTATGTTATTATTAAATTAAAATATTTATCGAAAGAGTGCGACAAATATGAAAAGATAGAGTGATGTGGAATTCGCTGTTAGGAAACTGACTATTTTATAACAAGTTTAGTACGTTTACACACCGCCGCGGCGCGTCTGGTGGTGGTGGTGGTGGCGAAATCCATACAAAAGTGTTTCGGCGCCGCCGATGCGCTTGTGTGATGCCAGCTACAGACCACAACGATATAACTGCACAGTTCGGTCACAGTAGACATAATATTTAGTATGTGTGCGTGCGCCGATTCAGACGGTCTAGTAATCAGTATTAGGGTGTAGTACTGTATACTTCTACTGTGATCGAACTGTGCAGTTTCATCGTTGTGGTGTGTAGCGGGCGACGATCATAATAATATATTGTAGCATCACAAAGTTGTATTCTCTTCTCTTGTTAATTAAGAACATTCCCATCCACTCCGTTCTTGATGTAAGGTTTTGGACAGAATCTAAATGGCCTTATTTAATATTGCTTGAATTCGGTCACAGTAGACATAATATTTAGTATGTGTGCGTGCGCCGATTCAGACGGTCTAGTAATCAGTATTAGGGTGTAGTACTGTATACTTCTACTGTGATCGAACTGTGCAGTTTCATCGTTGTGGTGTGTAGCGGGCGACGATCATAATAATATATTGTAGCATCACAAAGTTGTATTCTCTTCTCTTGTTAATTAAGAACATTCCCATTCACTCCGTTCTTGATGTAAGGTTTTGGACAGAATCTAAATGGCCTTATTTAATATTGCTTGAATTCCGCAAAACGCAAAAAATTATAGAGTCTGTGAAGTGCAGGTGCAAAGCTCATCACGGTTGTATATCGTTAACGTTTTTCCAAAATAAAGGCAACATTTTAACATTTTAAAATTTTAATAGGAATAACGAAGATTAAATCAATACACAAAATTGGATAATTCCAATGTTGTGTATTGATTTAATCTTCGTTACTAACTTACCTCATTTTTCATAAATGAGGTAACTATTGCTGAAAAAAGCAGGTACATTTTTTCTTTTGGCCGTTCATAGATTTCTGTAAAACTGCTTACTGGTACCATGATATTCTTAAAGTAATCTATTCTTTAAGAATGAAATTTGATAAAAACTGTTCACGTCCGTCGGGACTCGGATATTAAATCCAATACATAGAAAGCTATTACTGAGAAGTGTTATCTGGTAGCGCGTCCATCTCTCATATTCGGACCGCACGGGAGGCCGAGGCGATAAGAGCGGATTAACTCAAACGATTTATCATTCCTTTTTTGTTCACTACTGTTCGACTATTAAGCTTAAAGTGCAACTGGTACAACACTACGGAATGTTTTATAAAGTTTTGACACTTTGGTTGTGACTTGGCTAAAAAATTTTTAAGTTTTGAGTACTTAATGAAATCTATAGGTTTAGTTCATTTTTCATTTCACAAAAATAATATAGACAGCGCTTGTACTAGTAAATATTAAATCATCCGTCCTTTAGTGTTATAAAGAGTACCTAACCAAGACATTATGATGAATAAACATTTAATTGAAGGCGCGAGAATCAAAAAGTTCGTTACGGTGCTCTACATGAGAGATGAATGATTAAAAACAATCAAATGAAAGCCAGAGTGAATGAACTATGCACCTTGAGGTCCTGCGCGAATAAAGAACAATGCCCTATTGTGTGCGACGTCATAGACGGAATATAGGTCGGCCCAAACTCAGCTGATCGCTCGTGGGAGCGAGCCTCCCCTCTGTTACTGTTCTCCGACTCATAATAATATGCACTGATTAAACCATTTTATGGAATAAAAGCGGTAAACGAGCAGTTATTTTACGCCGGTATTTTGTGAGGCCGTGACGTCTACTATCTTGTTGACCTGGTCCATTCGTGGTTGTATGGTTTTCACGTGGTAGAGAATGTTTTGTGGATTCTGACTCTATGAAAATACAAAATTAAATTAATTTTTGGGCTCGAAAATAAGGACATATAATTGCGAATCGCGATAAAATTACCTGTTTGCGTTTATCTCAGGATTTAAGTTTGCTCAGAAGTAGTCAGTAACATAGTACATTATAGTTTTAGCACAACACATAAATTTTAAATAAAAAATATGCATAAAATATTAATTGTCAGTAAATCATATGTTTTATAGGTAGATAAATAGTCCATAACCATAATTTATGTACCTTTGCTTGTAATTTGTAATGTATTATTACTTTTTACATAGGTGCATAACATATAATAAAGTCTTAATAATTAAGTATGAACTTGATATATTTTATATTTAAGATTTTTTGCTTCCACACGGACATACAAGTTTTTGTACCTGCGCGCACAACAACAAAATGTAAATACACATTTTGTTGTTGTGCGCGTACCTACTACCTACTACCTACCTAATGAATTTGCAAAAGGACGTACCTATAGTAAAAATTACACCTCTGTCATAAAAATCTAAAGATTTGGGTTAATATTAAATGTAAAATTAAATGAATAATATATGTGAACTCCTATTGCTAATCTAAAGTTTTTTCATTGCTACAACAAGGGCTCTGGTGAAATTAACAATTTGACGGCCTCTGTGGCTCAGTGGTTAGCGTGATTGGCGCTCGGAGGTTGCGGGTTCGATTCACGCCGAGGGAACTCTAAGTTTTCAGTGTTCGTGGGTTAAATATGTGTATGATGTAATAAAACTCTTTAATATATGTATACTATAAGAGTTTTTTTTTATTATAAGAGTAGAGACAAATTTTCAGATATTTAGGACAGGGCCAGATTGACGTGGTGTGAAGATATGAATATTTTATTATATATCAATTATATTAATATATTATCGAAAAACTTTGCAAAATTATTAGGTTACCTACTTTCAATCTGAAATATGTAACAGATGTCAACCTAGGATTGGGTTAACCTAACCACAAACAGTTCACAACGGACCACGAACTCCCTAGCTGTTTTTTTTTTTCGAAAGGGTCTACGCTAAGGGTCGGGTTAAGACCGCTGTAGTTACGTTGGACTATAAGTAGCCTGGTGGCTAGTTGATTAGGTAAGAGACGATGGGAGGGTTCGACCCTCCCTAACATCAGCCGGGTGATGTTCAGACCGGATATTGGGGACAGCTACGGGTTGTAAGCTATTTTTATGACGGGAGCGACGCGGGTCTGTCCTGCTAAGGGGTCCGACCCCTTCCTCACTCTGTGAGGAGTGAGGTTGCTCGCGCGCGGTAGCAAAAACTAACGGCGTGCGAGTTATCGCGATAGAGGAGCTCGAGTTACTATCGGTTTCGGTACTGAGAGGGCCGTCCCTCTCCCCTTCCGCGTACGGTCGGGATGACTCGCGCGCGTAAGTCATAATATCGATGAGGTTCGCGGTATTGGTAGAGCTCTCTATATCAATATCGCGGTCGCGGTCACTATTATGTAGTGTGCCTAGGCTACTAGGATGCGTACTCGAACTCGGGTTCAGGTTCGGTCCCGTGTTAGGGTGGGTCTGTCTGTACGTGTGATCGTGTCGGATGTGGGACCTCGGGGTAGGCGCCGGCGTCGACCCCGGTGCGATACTAACTTCGCGGGTGCGTGTGATTTGTGTTTACGTAACTGTACACAGTACGTTACGTATTTTGTGATCGGGTCGATGGGTTCGGCTAAGATATGCTTAGGCCGTTTGTAGGGGAGTCGAAAAGTCTGTGCGTCGTGGTTGTAGTCCAGCCTTTTGGATAAGAGGGTTTGGATGTTTTTTGCCTTTATCAAAGAATCTCTCTACGAGCTCTTTCATATAGGCTTTTATGGTGACGAGTTCGCAGTCTCTATGCAAGTCGATGTTACACATGTAATAGGGGGCTCCTGTTGCCATGCGTAGAAATCGGTTTTTGGACTCTTTGCAGTCGGTCCATTTGAGACTCGCTTATTTGTGCAAAAGAGACGCACGCATAAGTGAGTATCGTTCTTATACATACTTTATGCAATGTAAGCTTATGTCTTAGGGACATTTTGCTTCGCGAATTAAGTAGCGGATATAGTTTGAAAAGTACAAATTTCGCTTTACGTAACGTGTTAGTGATGTGACTCGAAAACGTCATCGACATGTTTAGTACTACGCCTAAATATTTGACTTGAGTGATCTCTGGGATTATGTTACCGTGCAGGCTTATAGAGCTCATTATTTTACGGGCGCATGTACGCTTCTTTGCACAAGATTTTTTATCGAACTGGATAGCGTGACTTTTTCGGTTTTTGTTCGGGATTAACTTCGATTCTCCATTTGGAGAACCATTTACCGAGAGCGGTAACTGACTCCTGGAGGGCTTTAGACGCGGTACAGGGACGGATGTGGGAATAATAAAGGGTTGTGTCATCCGCGAACATAGCTAATTGCACCTTAGTTTTTGGGGACGTGTTTGGGGATGTCGCTAGTGTACAGGTTATATAGGGAGGGCGAGAGGACCGAGCCCTGCGGTACTCCCGCCTCCATATATCTTGGCGACGATAGTGCGCCTTCTACGCGGATATGAAATTTGCGATTTTTAAGAAAGTTACTGATTAATAAAACAAGATTATCGGGTATGCCCATTTCATAAAGTTTGTATTACAATACGTTATGCCAAATTTTATCAAAAGCTTTTGCAATGTCAAAGAATACGGCGTATGTCATGCATGCATGGGGCCTTTTTGGCATTCATACACTTTATAATGTTATTGACCTCCTCCAAGTCCACCATCCTCACCCTATCGTCATCAGGTGGCATCGAGAGTCGGCTGACCTCACTATTCACTAAGCTAAGGTGCTCGGGATCAATCGGGAGAGTACTCAGCCGGCACTGTTGTTCAAAATTATCAGCTAGGCATTCGGCCTTGTCTATATCTTCGAGTGCAGGAGGACGATTTGGTCTGTCTAACGGAGGCATGTCGCTCTCCGTGCTATTTTTGAGGGACTTCGCGAGTGGCCAGTACGCCACGTGTGACGGTTCTAAATCACTAAGAAGTCGATCCCAACTCTCGGCTTTGTGCTGTTTGATCTTAAACTTTACTTCCCTTTCGTAGCGATGGAGGGATTTCCTCCACTCTTTCGACGGGTAGCGATCATATGTGCATTTGGCCGCATTCCGGAGTCTGATGGACTCTTATATGAACGGACCACGAACTCCCTAGCTGCCAGGCCTCGGGTCTCTATTCTCTACTCTTGTAGACACGCTAGCCTACTCCCGATTGGTATTCAATTGGTAACACTAAATCCTACTACTATTATAAATGTGAAAGTTCGTGAGTATAGATGGATGGCTGTATGAATGGATGGATATTTGTGACTCTTTCACGCAAAAACTACTGAACGGATTTGGATGAAATTTGGTATGGTAGTAGTTTAAGCTCTGGGTTAACACATAGGGTACTTTTTATCCCGAAAAAGTACAGCGTTTTCGTGGGATACTGTATTTACGTGGGCGGAGCCACAGCAAAAGCTAGTTACTCTACATATGTAGAGTAACTAGCTTTTGCTACTACCGTAGTTTAAGTGATTTCGATGTAATAATATTATTACATCGAAATCACTAAAACTACGGCACGTATTCGGGTACAATAGAGCTCTAAGTGTGATTTGACCTAGTTGTCGCGTTTACAACTAAGTGGCGCTGTACAAATTACATACAAATTCCTAGAAAACGCCAAACGCGCCCACGATCGAATGCGAAAAGAAAAACTCACACTTAGCACTCTGGTACAAGTACAGGTAGGTAGACTGACGTCAGAGGTTCGAAATGGTTCAAAGAGTTCAGAGAGTAGCGAGGTCGGCAATTAGCATTATATTATTACCTCTGCGTATTAAATATGCTGTTTTTCTGTAAGTATTATAATGGTTACATTACAGACACAGTACTCTAGGTACTAGGTAGAAATACATTTAAAATATTAATTTTAGATGTATTATTATTTTTATTATTATCTACCTAGTACCTAGAGTACTGTAACAGTTTAAGTTGTAAATGTAGTGTCAAATATAAAATTTGAGTATTTAATCTTGATTCATATTTTTGCACCGAGGTTATTTTAAATTGAAACCGAAAATAATATGTGGAAAATAACATAAGTAATACCTAAGTAAACAACGCAAAAACAAAATACGCATTAGTGTTATTCAAATCTAAAAACATCATGAAACTAAAACGGTTTTTAATTATTACCTTTAAAATAATATTAAGCTAGGTAGTACATCTCTACGCTATATACCAAAGATTTCAAAACTCAAGATATGCTATAACGTACATTTGACTCAACAAATCTTCATACAAGAAAAAGTTACGCCATCTTGGTTTTCACCATACTTCAAATGTCAGCCATTTTTTTTTCACCATACTTCAAATGTCAAAATGGCCCCAAAAATCTCATAAGCTAATCTCCATTTAACTGGAGATACTTTTTGCTTCAACATGTATACGTCTATGCTATAAACTCTGTGCGTGTACAAGTGACAGGTGATGTCTTTGCAACAAATGGTACGAGATATTCGGCGCGGGCGCATTGAGTCGCAATGAATATGTGCATTTCAAGTGTTATAGTCGCCGGTCGCCACCGCTGGTCGCCGCGTATCGCGGTGTCAATCTGAATTCCATTGAATGCCTTATTCTGGTAATTGCTTTTTGGGTTTTTTTTTTGAATAAATAAAAACTTTATTGACCAAAAAGTACATGAAATCTTAAGTCTATGACTGGTATTCACAATAGGATTGATTGATTACTTAATGTCTGTGTGAGTTTTCATATCGGTGAAATTATATTAACCTTCTAGGTACTCTGCCTGAAGATCTGGGAGTAAATATATTAAGTAGTTATATATATATATATATATATATATATATTTACATTATACTTGTTATTTAATTTTCAATAAATACCATTTATAAACGATTGATAAGACGCCAATTCAAAGTTAAATTTTTTACAAGTATGTTTAAAAGTATGAACTAATAATTTGCATTTGCCAAATGCTCTAAAACTATAAAAACTTAGCTTTTCGTTAAAAATATATATTAGAAATTATAACGAATTTAAAATATAATTATTGAAATAATATTAAGAAGGAACGTCAAAATTCGAAGCTCGAGAGATAAAGATTTAAACGAGCACGCATTGCGTCATTTTGATTTTTGGGTTTTTTAGGGTTCCGTTATACTCAAAGAACCCTTATAGTTTCGCTCTGTCCAACCGTCTATCTGTCTGTCTGTCCGCGCCTCTAGCTTTTGTAATTATGAATATAAATATATGAAATTTGGTATAGTTAAAGGCCATGTATAGATCTCAGTTTTGGAATCATAAAATAATTATAATTTTTCATTTTAGGGGTGGCTCTCCATACATGTGAAGTGGGGATGAAAAATATTTTTTCATTCTACCCCATCGTATGGGGTATCGTTGAATGGGTCTTATAAAATAAAGGCAAGGTTTGAAAATGTCTTTTTACAAAGTTTCTTTTTTTCGAGTAATCGGCCTCCAAAGTGGTTTATTGGCATTTCTAAACTATGACTTAAAAATTGGAATTTTTCATGCTGATAGATTATGCTAAATACTCTTTTATGAAAATTATTTGGAACGAAATCGGACACTACCTTTTGATGTAATTTGAAAAAAAAACCTATTACGCGTTTATAATTACGGAACCCTTCTTAGACATGTCCTGACATGCTCTTGGTTAGGTTTTTTCATAAATTCCGAAATTCTTATATTTTGAATTAGATACAAATATATAATAATTTCATTACTTAATAAATATTGTGAAATATTGTAGTATTATTAGTTACTCGTATTACCACAAGAACACTACCGTGTAAGTTACTTACGTTGGTCGGCGACCTTAACAAAACTCCCAGAAACAAGTGCAAAGGAAAGTGCATTAGACGAAACAATACAAAAATGTAAAATTGAACGGTGAACGGCCTACAGGAGCGGATTGCGGAGTGCGGACAATGCGCCATTGTTGTTGGCAATTATCCGCGCACGTGCCCGCTATCTAGCGTCCTTGGGAGATCTGACGATTGTTCCCATTGATGTTACGACTCCATTGACGGCACCGTCACCCAAACAAACACGACTTCTGCAAACGTCACTTGTTTGACGTTAGCAAAGCATGCTGTACCGCGTACTGCACACAGTAAAGGCCATCGTAGAAAGTAGGAATGAGTTTTGTCTACGAATGAATAGAGGTGATATGATATTATGTATATCTACACAAATTACAGATTTTATATAACTATTATGGAATTTTGTTTATTCTACCGTAGTACATTTTTAAGGTGATCATGCTACGCCTGATGAAACTGCTTTAAATTGTGGCTTCGCGAATCGTGACAATTACTTTTTACTTAAATATGGAAGACATATTGTTAAATATGTCCTGCCATATTTAAGTAAAAAGTAGTCTATATCTTCTACATAGGTTTCTTGTACAATATGTTCTACTAACAACACATCGGCTAGGCAAACTCGAGAAGGCAAACTTATTCATGTAAACTTGGCGTACATAGAGCATAGATAGGTATTAAATATCAGCAAAAAACATCGTTCATCCAGATTCATTTGCCGATTCCGGCTTTTCTGGTGTGATTTAAATGCAACACTTATAATATAGTTCAGTTTTAAGGTGAATAACTCTAATTATTACTCGTGTCAATGGTGACATAAATATCGGTAAAATATTACAAATGCCACCGTCTTAATAGGTCGTGCCGACGTTATTGTTAGACACGGCGCCCTGTCATTTAGGTCTAAGCTAGGACTAGGTCACAAATAGTAAAATACTAGCAATATTTGTAACGGTGTGCGGTTACGAGACCAGCAGCTCGTGTGTTCCAAGCTTTATTACTTGACATGACATAGACAAGTGTAAATGACCATAAACAATATATTTTAAATTAGGAATAAACTTTTCTTAGTGGCCAGTGCCGTATGTCATGGTAGGTTTAATATTCATTTCATTTTCATTTATGGTATGTATAGCTACAAGTACAATTCCACAAAAAATTCTGTTTATTTTGTTCCCATTTTTAAATATATTGTCAATACTGTTGGAAAGGTTTAGATCTTTGGTTTAGATAAACACATTGTGTAATTTATAGGTTATATTTAATGTCATTTTGTAAAATGTTATACTTCTCCTACTTCAGTTAATAATGTCTTATATGTCAAAACTCAAAATGTATCCGACTGAAGGACTTTGTATCCATGGTCATGAATAAATTAATAAAAAAAAAATACAATTCCACAATATTTAAAAAGTACCAAATAATAAAAAAAAAACATCATAATATTACGTAACCCACCTAAATTGCTGATAGACTGACAATTTTTTACCGTATAAAATGAAGTGTAATTACATCAACAATAATAAGTTTAATTGCATTTATTGTAAAACCTTAAAGGTGTTAATAGCACCTCGTAACTTAGTAGGTGACGGGGAAATGCTTAACGCTAATCTAGAGTGGGTCTTAAAACTCCAAAATCGTTCGCAGAACCGATCGAATTATCTCCTGAATGATTTTATGTGTGGTTTTACGAGAGCAACAGTGTTGCCAATGGCCGCGCATGATTTACACCGAGTTTCATGTGCGAACTGCGAGTTTTGAAATGGCAACACGCACTGACAATTTCGCTCGGTACTTTGTACGATATGCTCGATGTTTTATTGCGGATTTCTGTTGAAATTTGAATTAGGAGGCGTTAATCCACCTGTCAAGGTGTAAAACTTAAACGATTCTAAGTGCAGCCCGGTGGTCGCACAAGAAATACTCTTTTTGTGATTTTCTAATTTACGAGGAGATAAAATGTAATGATGAGGCAAAATATGGAAGCAATTAGAACGTTTTAAGCTACAATATGACATTAATTTTGTATCGAGGTTTTTACCTCGATTTGTACGTCTACCATGTTAGGTCCAGGTCCAGGTACCATATAGCTAGATGTCGTGATACTCGGCTGATACACAATTACACGAATTTGTTTAGAATATTGGAACAGTCATATTTTGCGTCCATAACTAAAACATTTTTAAATAATAAGGTCGTTGACTTGTCGCCAAAAAAAACAAGCAATCAAGTGGTGCAGTAAAAATATATCACCATCTTTTATGTTCATGCAGCGATTTATATGGGCTTACAGGGTTATGACGTAAAGGTAATTTCTTCGACATGGCATCGAAGCCGTACCTAATCGGTGGAAAGGCGATCGCTCACCGCAGTTATGACTTATACCTGCCCGGACCGAGCGCGAAAATACGACCTGGACATTCCTCAAACATGTAGTCAACATGGCGCAAAAATTTTGTGTCGTATTTTTATAGTAAAAAATACCGGTTGTCTGTAAAGTCGGTTTACTGATGATAGTTGAACGTAACAACGTCAACAACAACAATAATAATAATAATAATGAGGTAAAGGCAATGCGAGGTAACGCTGGTACTTGGGCACTTGGTAACGGTACTTGGTAACAGGTAACGCATGAGTCATGTTTTTTCGTGCGTGCAGCCGGCTCCATCGATTTATAAGACGTTATCACGTCAAAAACCGGCCAAGTGCGAGTCGGACAAAACGGCTAAACAATCACGTTTATTGTATGTAAGCCCCCCTTAAATATTTATTTTATGCTGATTTTAGTATAATATGTTATTATAGCTATCACGGTTAAGGAGATACAGCCTGGTAACAGACAGCAAAGTCTCATTAATATCCCGTTTTTATCTTTTGGGTACGGAACCCTAAAAAAACTACTAAACGCTAACAAGTTTTTTCTGTTGGTTTAGTTGTAATATCTGTTTCTGACACGATTAAGAATTCTATAAATAAAGCAGCAGTTCTCGCAAATAGCAATCATCGAGTTAGCTGTTAGGTAAATGTATAATAATCTTATTTATTTATGCTGATTACAGTATAATTTAGCTATTATTATAATTATACTCAGTATAATATCTTTTCAATGATACCTACTTAAGTAAAATGTCTAGAGTTCAACGCATGCAGCGCGCTCGACGTCTGTTGCGCCCGTGTGTCAGCTCAAACCGAGAAACATGACTCTGCCGCCGTTTTTTGAGCAAAATATTGTACGTTAATTTAGCACAGACCGGTCATTTATGGCGCAAACCATTTTGCTCTTTTTGACCCCCTTAGCACGGTCGCTATATTCTCGCCAATTCTCAAAACGTTTTAAAATCACCCGAAGAGAGCGTGAATTTTCAAAGCAGTTTTGAGCTCAGAATACTAATGTGAAGATTTTATTAGCTTTGAGCAACACCTTGAAATTGAAGAGTTGAAATTATTGTAGTAGGTAAGTTAAAGTGATATTAAAGATACGTCTATACTAATATTACAAAGATGAAAAGTTTGTTTGTTTGTTAGCATTGAATAGGCTCCGAAACTATTGGACCGATTTTGATGAAATTTGGCACATAGGCTACTTTTTAATCTGGAAATATGTACTTTTGCGCACAGGAAGTCGCGGACAACATCTAGTCTGAAATATTTTTAAAAAGAAACTTTGTAATATAAGCCATATATATACATAGCCATATAATAACATAGTTAAGAAGTCAAGTTTTTTAACTATGTGCTTTATATGTGTCTTTTGTAGACAAATCAGCAATCAGCCCTTCATCCGTCCTGCTGAGTCCATTATTTTTGCCTGAATGATTTTTTAAAATAAATTTGAATACGTTCATTGAGGCGAGATCAGTCTAAACAAGGGTCGAGTTACCGTCGTCCGTGTTATAACTGACTTGTATAAACATCGCCGTTGATATTAAAATATGGCCGTGAGACCGCGAAATCCCGTGTATAAACCTCTTACTTCACTTATTATTATTACAACTTAATAATAATATCAATGGTCGCTTCACACCACATCAATCTAGCCCCATGCTAAGTACTCGAAGATCTTGTGTTACGGGGACTAGACAGCGGGAAGTATATTTAATACTTCTATATAATACATATATTTAAGATATTTATTATATTATACACTTATCTAATACACATCCATGACCCAGGAACACAGAAAAACTTTTTTGTTCCTTCGGTGGGAATGGAACACTCGACTTAACCACTGAGCCACAGAGGTCGTCGTCGAGTTGTGCGGGATAAATACATAATATGGATAGGTGTAACAAGTATTTTGTTGTAGTATTCGTCCTTGTCGACTAATTGGAAGAGTCTGGAATTTCGTTAAGTCGTAGTCGTAGATCGTATGTAAGAAGATATAACTAGAAGACTACGGCTAACGTGGAATTACAAACAGAGACTTCATACCGACAGTTCCTACGTATACTCCGTTCCGATTCAATGATTTATATGTAAACAAAAAAAAAAAAACAAAGTAATGTGTCATTGTATTCCTTCATTGCGCGGTGAATAAGAGACATTTAAATTTGTAGAATTATAGCCGTCCATATCGAGCTTTGTTTACATTTAGATTATATTGAGTTGGACTAGAGTATACGAAGATATTGCCTCTTAAATGCTTGCTCTCATGCAGGTACTCAATTATATTAATAATCTACCAAAATGTAAACATTTGTCTAAACATCCGACAAACACATATGTCTAAAAGTTTGTATGCGTCTACATTATTGTGCGACATAAGTAAATACCACTGGTAAGCAATTGCCCCAAATTATACAGTGCATTATGGTCGCTCTAAGACTGTATCAATCAATTCAGTACGCCTAGAATTATTCCTCGTTAATTCTATCAAGAGCCTTACCACACAAACTCGAACGAAAAATTGACATCTACTCGAAGATTTAAATCTCTAGTATACATAATAGAAAAGTAAAACAAGTAATAATTTCCACTCGGCTAGTAATTGAAGATAGGTTTATAATACATATCAGAATTCAGAAGACAATAAAAAATTACAGAATATAAAATGTATAACAATCTATCGAAGCGAAGTCTATCAAGCAAGCTCCGATCTTTTTGCCACTATAGTTACCTTTAAACCTTAGGAACATGTATTAATTAAATATTTTTTACTAAAATAATAAATCCCACTAATATTATAAATGTGAAAGTTTGTTAGGATGAATGGATGGATGGATGTTTGTTACTCTTTCACGCAAAACTACTGGACGGATTTCGATGAAATTTGGTGTGGTAGTAGCTTAGGCTCTGGATTAAAACATATATGCTACTTTTTATAAGTAGGTACAGTATTTCCGTGGGATACTGTATTTACGCGGGCGGAGCCGCGTGCAATAGCTAGTTTAATATATTACACATGCAAGTACTGAAAATGTCAAGTTCGAGAACTTTTTTAAAAAGTATACCTTTTATTCTTTGTCTTTACCTATGAAATTGCCGTTTTGTATGAAAAACTTTAAACTAAATTTTTTTCATGTATTTTTTATTTGTATTAATCGAAGTAATCGTCGCCCATGCAATCAATGCATCTTTGCCAACGCAGTGGCAGTTTATTGATACCCCTCTTAAAGAAATCAGCTGGACGGGAGGCAACAAATTCTTCAAAGGCATTTTGTACTGCCTCTCGAGTATTGATTTTTTTTCCCGCCAAGAAGTTATTCAAATTCTGGAAAAAGTAGTAGTCTGTAGGCGCAAGGTCTGGTAAGTAGGGCAGATGACGGAGAGCTTCCAACCCCAGTTCTTGCAACTTGGAGACCGTCTGCTGTGCAGTATGAGGTCGCGCGTTGTCGTGCAGGAGTAGCGGAGACCAACGATTGACCAATTCTAGTTGGAGATGTGCCAGCTTCTCCATCATTGTGTTCAGTTCTTCATAGTGCACATCTGCAGTAATGCTCATCCCGTTTGGTAAGAAGCTGTGATGAATCACACCGGCGCTAGACCACCAAACAGTGACCATCACTTTTCTAGGGGTAAGTTTTCGTTTAGGGCATTGTTTAGGTGCTGAACCAGGATCCAACCAACTCGCTGAGCACTTGCGGTTATCAAACAGAATCCATTTTTTATCGCAGGTAATGCGGTTCAAAATTTCTTCATTTGTGTGTCTGTTGAGCAGTGCAAGGCACGTCACGACGCGTACTTCGCGCTGGCGATCATTGAATTCGTGGGGCACCCATTTGTCAAGCTTTTTTACCTTGCCAATTTGACGCAAATGGACCAATATTGTTTTGACGCTGACGTCGAAAGCTGCTGATAATTCAGCCGTAGATTGTGTATCATCAGCTTCCACAATCGCCTTTAATTCGTCATTGTCGACCAAAGTCTTCGGACGACCGCGAGGTTCATTTTTCAGGTCGAAATTTCCAGAACGGAAGCGAGAAAACCAATAACAGGTGGTGCGTTGGTTTGTAGTGTTAGCTCCGTAAACGTCGTTGATGTTGCGTGCCGCTTGTGCCGCGTTGCTGCCACGACGGTACTCATATTCCATAATTACTCGAATTTTTAACGTATCCATGACGAAAAAGATTGAAATGCGATGAAAATGTAACACTAATCAATAAACAAATGACTACTTTTGGAAAAAGAATTCTATGTTTTTTAAATAAAATTATTTTGAAATTAGAATTCTTAGCCAAACAAAAATTATTTTGATTTGAAATGGCCAGTACTGCATAACGGCAATTTCATAGGTAAAGACCTATTATCTAAACTGTCACAAATTCCGTATCGAAAACACATAGTAACGTTGTAATCTAATCGTATATATTTAAGCAACTGTCACTAACGAAGCATGCGTGATTTATTTTATAGTGGGATAAATTAGTGATAAAACATTTATAGCAGCAGAAACTAGATTCAGAGCAATATTATTTTTACAGCTTCTAGGCGCACGATCGTGTCCCAACATATGGGAAAATTTATTCAAATTTAAGAGATATCTTTACATGGTATCTAAGGAGTAAGGAATAATTATTTTTTGGGATAGGTTTGTATGTTTCCCAAAAATGTTATAAAGAATACTTAATACGATGCTGAAGGTGATATCACCTCCGAAATTGCGTTATGTCTACAAAAACTGTGCTACAGTTTCCTACCTAAGTAAAGACATATTCTTTCCCTTCAAATATTATCATGTTTTACCTCATCTATATATAAGATGGCTGTAAAGTGTAAAATAAGATTGCTGCCAGTTTACCATATGCTAATCATTGGTCTCGCTGGGCGCTCTACCAGACCGAACAGACGTGCTTGTCAAATACTGCAATAAATACTCAGCTGAGGTCGGCTTACCCGAGCCAGTCATATTGAAAGCCTTATGACAGGTGTACATCGCGAATATTTTATTTTATTTTAGTTAAAATCGGAAAAATAATGCCAAGTTGCGTGGTAAAACTATGTAAAAATAATTGGACCAGAAATAAGAAGGACACTGGGATCACATATCATCAGAAAGTATCGTATAATTTCGAAATTTCAACATAAAATTACATGAACTCAAAACGCCATTCAGTGTTGCCGCGTATGCAATAATTAAGTTCCAATATTTTTATGATGTGAATTTATTGTCATTATATATTATTACATTATAATATATCCTATTTCATTTAGCTTACCTAGTAATTATGATTCTACCCATGGAACTAAATAACTATTCGCAAGGAGCATAGGTCGAATAATATGAAAAAAAAATGTAAACTTTACAGTTAAATATATTATGTGTAATATTATTATCGCACTAGCTGACTCGACACACGTTATTCTGTCTTTACTAATAAAAACTATAATTATAACTTGTATTACGGAACCCTAATAAAAATGAGGCCTATTCATTCATATACATACCTCACATTTTTCTGTATATACATTTGATTTTAATTAATTTTTAATTCTCCTATCCTACTAGTACTATAATTATAAATGTAAAAGATAAAAGTACAGTGTTCTTGTGGTATACTGTATTTACCCGCAGAGCCGCGGGCAAATGCTAGTTTTTAAGTATTTTCTTAGTTATATTTATAACCAAATAACTTAACTAATAGACCACAGTATAAGATATTTTTCCCATTAAATCGGGCAAAAGTTAAGTAACTGGCATCACAATTTTTCAGGCACACTAGAATTTGTTAGAAAAAAGTTAATTGTCACTTTGCACACTACATTAATGAGTTGTCGCATTTACGAAGCTGTTAGGGAGTGCGTCATCTAGTCGAGCGAGCGAGACCAATCATAATATATCTTTGCAGTTTACATACCTATTTTATTTCACAACTGACATTGGACTTTATAAGAAATACGAGGACTTAATTAGTTTTGCTGCGAATTATTACCTCATTTAAAATATATTAGCGTTTCTGCAAATTTAAACTCATTTTCAATTGTATAAAGTTTATTTTGCATTTACTTCCATAACTCTGCAGTAGAGATTGCTGACGTGTGTTCTTTGCGAAGGCAATATAGGGGACATTGTATAGGGATTTATTGAGGCGAATACTTAGCTCAGACTTGGTTAATTTGCTTAAAAATACCAGGTTTCAGTCAATACATGCAGTGGCGCACTAGAGTTTTAGTAAATCGGGTAAAAATTGCTGTTACGAGTATGTAGTTAGATTTCATACTAGAACTACAGACAGTGCAAAGTAGCAATGCAAACTTGTTTAAATAGTAAATCTGAATACAATCTTATACAGGCATAAGTGGACAATATAAAGGCAGTGCACATATTTCCCGTCGTATTTAAAACCGATTCATCACTAGTACAAATACAAGAGCATTTTAACACTTAAGAGCATATTGGCGGTCAAACATGGCCAGCTATGTATAATACTGCGTTTTGTATGCAGCGCGCGCGCAGCCTGCCCCGTATGGTCTGATGGACCCCAAGTGTCAAATAATAGTAATGAAAAACCCATTAATTATCACGTTTACTGCTTTTAAATTGTTCAGTTTTTGCGCGCCAATTATGCGGGGTTTTGAAAAAAGTTGCAACTCTGTTGGACCCTGGGAGTCGTTGGGTTTAAGACTCATTAATATTCATTGGTTTTTCAATTTCGTAACAATTTCCGGAGCTTATACCTACTTTTGTTCTGACACATAATTTTCAACAATTAAAGAGAAGCTTGAAGTTTTAAGATAAACTTTAAAAGATTTTTAAAGTGACGTAAAAAGTTAAAACATATTATTATCATGTTCATATCATATTTTTTCAAAAAGTTTAACAACAACATGAGTACAAGATTGTTAAATCTTCACGTAGATATTACATTGCAATGAGCTAACACGTGGCAATGAGCTCCGAGTGCCGACCAACAAAAAGAGACATAGGCCTCGATAAAATCGTCATTGGCAAATGCCAAGTGTTAATGTTTGCCATTTATTATTATCACCGCTCATTGACACCAAGGAGCCAAGTCCATATATAGTGCCTAGTTTATGACAAAGAATTTAGGTACCTCCAATATTCAAATGTTAAAGTTATGAGGTTAAGTTATTAAACAAACCCTTATTAAAGCCCATATTATGTGCTCTACACTCTCTTCTCATTAAAACTGCACAATTTAAACCTTAGGTCCAAAAAAATTACTGGCTGAAAATCATCGCTAATTGTATCAATTTTTAATCTATACATCAAACGTCACTTTGTTCTATTTACGAAAATTAATTACTGGCGTCTGGCTGGTTAGCCTTTGTTAAGGCAGCCCATTCACGGTGAGTGGCGTATGACGTGTGACGCGCGTCGCTGCGGACGCGTTGTGAATGGCGGGTCTTTGTGCGCTTCTCTTCGGTGACAGGAACTCGCGTGTTAGACATTGTATAATGAACTAGAAATATGGCCGCCTGTTTTTTGTCGCAGCGAGAATTCACTGGAATTCAATAACTGCTATAATAATCTATCTGCGACATGACAACTTGACACATCTCTATGTTCTACGCACATTAACACAAAATTTTCACATTTTTTTTTAAATTTTCTTTTTTAACGAAACAATCTAAGTAATAAACATTAAATTTTTTTATGCTACCTTTCAAAGTTGGTAGATGTTCAAAAGAAATATGCAATTGATTATTAAATACGGCTACATAGTCTGACTCTACATGTACGATTTTTCTTTGCCATAAACAGTAATAATATACAATTTATGTACTTACATTAATTTAGCATTTGTACCTATAACATGTATACTCTTAAGCTTCTTGTTCTTTGAATTTAATTCGAAGTTGTTCCTATTTGATACACTTAAAATAAGGTAAGTCGAGATTGGTATATTAGATGGAATAGTTGTAGCGGAATTTTCTGCTGTGGTTTATTTGCATCTTATTATTTGTGATTAGCGTGACTGATAAGTAAAGGTCACTTTAATTATAACTGCTAAGGTCGTAATGATCTTTAAACCTTGACAAATAATGTGTTTGAATAATATTAAAAGATTACATTATATTTTATGCTCCATCTAGATAAATTTTGGAACCAGATATTTTTAAATGTTAGGTGCCTTTTTCATAATATTAGGTCCTTATATATGAAATTGGCGTTTTGTCGTACTGGCCACTTTGATATCAAATATATCTTCTTTGGTTAGGAATTCCAATTTCAAATTTATACCGCTATTTACTCATTCATTTGTATTTCGAAAACCGTGATACATTTGTATTTTCCTCTTTTGGTTTTTTCTTTGAGTCACTCTGTTTACGAAATGGAAAACTTGAAATATCGTATTATTTTCGAGTACGAGTTCCACCGTGGCACCAGTGCTGCAGAAACGGCTCGAAGGATTAACGATGTGTATGGCAGCGGTGTCACTAAAGTAAGCACAGTGCGTTTTCGGTTCCAACGTTTTCGTTCTGAAAATTTTGACCTGCAGAACAAGCCCCGTGGACGGCCGGAGACCAAAGTTGATAATGAAGAATTGAAGGCTATTGTGGCAGCGGATCCATCGCAAGCCACGTCCGAGTTAGATGCAGGCTGCGGTGTTAGTGATAAAACTGTTTTAATCCACTTGAAGCAAATTGGGAAGGTGAAAAAGCTTGAAAGGTGGGTACCTCATGAATTGAGTGCAGCAAACCGACAAACGCGCGTCGACTGCTGCGTTACATTACTCAACCGGCACAATAATCAAGGGATTTTAAATTGAATCATTGTGTGTCACACATAATCATTTCACCTGTGATGAAAAGTGGATCCTGTACGATAATCGGAAACGCTCATCGCAATGGCTGAACCCTGGCGAACCAGCCAAAGCCTGCCCCAAGCGAAAATTGATTCAAAAAAAGTTACTTGTGAGCTTTTGTTGGACTAATGCCGGTGTCGTTCACTACATCTTTTTTAAATCTGGCCAGACGATTACGGCAGATGTCTTTTGCCAGAAACTGCATGTTGGAAAAGCTAGCTACTAAACAACCGAGGTCGGTTATTTGCTCTAGGCCACTGCTGCTTCAGGAGAACGCTAGACCACACACTGCACAACAGACGGCTACCAAATTAGAGGAGCTTCAATTAGAATGTCTAAGACATCCACCGTGCTCCCCGGACCTTGCTCCAACAGATTACCATTTTTTTCGAAATTTGGAAAACAAAAAATTTTTCGAAAAACTTCTTGCAAGGTAAAAAATTCAACTCCGATGGGGCATTCCAAAGCGTATTCAAAGATGTTATTGATTCCTGTCCGAAAGTCCTTCTTTTAGTAAAGGAATTAATGAACTACCTATGAGATGGCAAAAGTGCATAGACAGCAATGGTACTTTGATTTAATAAATATATCATGTTTAAAAAAATCGACTTTATGTTCCTTTTTTACAAAACGGCAATTTCATATGTAATGACCTAATAATTTTCCTCATTCCGGTACATAAATTTGTTACATGTAAATCGGATTTTATCTCTCGTTATTCTTATTTCAGGTTTTAATTTCGAAAAATTTAGACAACTCTTCTAGAGTGTTTATGTTAGTAAAATAAGTAAGTAAAATAAAATTGCCCCCTGCAAAGCAGTAAACGCATCGCTTTATAAAAAGTGACTATACTATTACCCCTTGACACTCGCAATAACAGAGGAGTTACAAGTGCTTTGCCAGCGTCATCGTTGTGGTGTACAATATACTGCAGGCGACAATTAATTCCAGAGTTTTATTGTGCGCGGCAAGAAAACTCCGGGAAAATCGGCGCACGATGGAAGTCTGCCACTTATCTAGGTAGTAAGGATGGAAATGCCGTAGCGAGGGACGGTGGTGAAAAGTTTCTGTTACAGGAATAATCCCGAAATACTCGTCGGGATGATAATTAAAATTTTATAGAGGTGTAGAGATGTATCTCTACGTAGTGCCAGGGGGTCAAGCCAATCTTAAGCACTTCGACAGTTGATAACTCGTTCCCTCATCCAATGACGGGCGACTCGAGCTATCAACCAGAGGGAGAAGCTTGTACTTTGGCGCCCCTGCCCTGAGATGAGAACGATGGAATACCCATGTGAGGCCGAACCTGTGGCTTATGAAGTTGTATGCGCTAGACTGGAGTTAAATACTGCTTTGATCTATTCAGAATCTTCCTGGAAACAACTTAGCCTCAGCCCAACGATAGAAGCGTCAGTCGAAGAGGTTTTTGACCATAATATTCGAAGAGAATTATATTCGAATACGAGATGGACAAAAAACTATAATTCACAAAATTATTGAAAGGGCAAGGAAAAGAAGGTGACCAGTGACCTCGAGTTTATACACACACCGGCATATTTAGCGGAACATAAAATAAAGGTTTGATATCAGTATCATATAAGGTTGCTGGCTGGTGTATACGTCATTTAATTTAAAAAGAAATATTTTCAAATTAAGAAAAAAACTGAACATCACATTTTATGCAATTGTTTTAATTTTATTCAAATACATCTTATCTGGAGCGAACCTCGAGTATTTCTTCCTTCTGAGTTTGATTTAAAATTTCATTGAAATACTGTTTTTTGTTAGTTTTTTTTTTAATCGCGTATCTTTTTGGAGTTGAGGACTGAATTATGCCTGACTTAGCCCCAACGAAGATTGCCAGGGCACTCGAAATGCGAAGAAATGGTCAAACCTACAGAGTGATATCCAGAGATCTTCGTCGACCAGTTTCAACGATCCATCGCAGTATCCAACGGTTCAGGGAGACCGGTACTTATGTGAGAAGAGCAGGACAAGGCAGAAAAAGACGCACTTCGAGTAGGGATGATCGTTTCATTCGGCTTCGTGTACGTAGGAACCCCCGTTTGACGGCCGTCCAAGCCCGACATGAGTTAGAAGCAGTGCGGGGTGTAACCGTAAGTGAGCGTACGGTACGAAGAAGGTTCGAAGAAGCTGGTTTGGGTTCATTTGTGCCCGCCAAGGCTCCAAGGCTCGAGGTAAATCATCGTAGAAACAGGTTAACTTTTGTTTAGAAACATCGACTTTGGAACGCGGACCAATGGAGTAAGGTATTGTTTAGTGATCAGTGCATAATTCTCTTAAATCAAGGCAGGCAAAGAATATACAGACGCAAAGGAGAACGATACATTCAGACAAATTTTGAAACTACAGTTGCATACGGTGGTGGATCAATAATGGTTTGGGCGGGCATTTGTTTGGGAGCTCGCACAGACTTGGTAGTGATTGACAGAGGGAGTCTGACTGCAAACCGCTATATCAGAGAAGTTTTAGAAGAAAATGTCGTACCGTTTGCCCCATATATCGGTGACGATTTTGTTTTTATGCAGGATGATGCTCGGCCGCATACCGCTCGGGTAACTCAAGCTTATCTTAATGATATGAATATCACTGTTATGGAGTGGCCGGCGAGATCACCGGATATGAACCCAATAGAGCACGTTTGGGACTTGCTTGAAAAGTTAAGTCCAGAATTCCAGCTCCTGCCAACGTGGGTGAACTGCGAATCGCCGTAGTTGAGGAATGGCGGAGACTATCCCAGGAGACCATCGATAACATCATTCTCAGTATGCCTAGACGGGTAGAAACTTTAATAAGAGCACGTGGAGGAAATACGCGATATCAATCACCATTTTTCTAATTTAATTAATTGTTATTTTAATATTAATTTTTACTTTTCCCGGTTACATGAAAAGTTCAAAAATGTACAATTTTTCACAAATAGCCTTTACTCACAAAATCTGTTCTTAATGTGATCTCATTTTAAGTAAAACAAATGAAACTTTAAATAACAAAAGAAGTGTAGTAAGTAGATTTTAAAATAAAACCATATTTTTTTAATTATGGACCTTTTTTTGTGTTCCGCGAAATATGCCGGTGTGTTTAGTTTATTTTATTTTAAAAAAGCCGTGACAGACTTCGTAGACAATTATATAAGATTATGCAATAATTGTAGTAAAATGTAACATGTATAAATGTCCTAAGCATAATATTTGTAATATTATGTGGGTGAAAAGGATACGGGCATTAAGCCTGTAGTATCTTTTAAGTAATAATATAAAAAACCCTAAGTATACCAATGCTGGCTGAGGGAGTTATGGGGATGCTTTGAAAACGAGCTGATACGACCATCGGTATCTTTTAAGCGGTGAACGCGCAAACTTGTGTCTTTTTATAACGCTTTTATTAGTTTCACCTGTATGTTTGCTTGCTTGCTTGCTTGTTTGTTTGTTTGTAACCGACTCCTTTGGGATCGATTTTGTCCTCTTTGAACGATCATATTTAATTCAAACTTTGCACACCTGTCAAAGACCGATGACAATGCAATAATTCGATTAAAATATCCGATTATCCTGATTAAATTCGCCAGGATTCATCTATTTCTTTCCGCATCCTTTGCATGAGAGTAAGAGAGATAGAACTAGTGCGCGAACTACGCATGCGTGCAGCTCCAGGCTTACTCTTTGGCAAATCGTACTAAAAAACAAAAAATAAATTATAGTTTAACAAAACTAAAAAAACACGCTTTTATAGAAAATCTAACTAAAAAATAAAAAATAAAATTTAATAAATTTGGATTAAGAATAGTGTAAATGAAAAATAAATGTTTATTATTGTAAAAAAGCCTGGGGTGCAGTGTCTTCACCTGTACGTTTGTTTGTATGTAACCGTGGATTAGATTTTGAGCCACTTCAAACGGTCAGATTTCGTTTAAAGTGATTTTTAAGATATTATCAAAGTGAAGATCCTTCTCATATCTGCCAATAAAATGTTTATAACTATTGACACTATGCACCCCACGCTTTTTTACAATAATAAACATTTATTTTTAATTTACACTATTCTTAATCCAAATTTATTAAATTATATTTTTTATTTTTTGGTTAGATTTTCTATAAAAGCGTGATTTTTTAGTTTTTTTAAACTATAATTTTCATTATTGAATCGGAGTCTCAGAGCATTCACCGTCGACTATAACCCTTATTCTTCTGTCTGCTAAGAAATTAGTTACCAAGTTGCATAATTCGAAAGAAGCGCTTTGTACCACACCAAATCGAAAGCTTTCACTATGTCCAAACTAACCGCCAATGCTGCCCCCTTTCCTCGATCGTCTGTGCCCAACGGTGAGACAGAGTAGTTTCACGGTAGAGTACTCCACGTAATGTAGATCTCGGCAGAGTATCGCTTTACATTCGCAGCTAATGAGCCATGGCACAACTTTCCATTCAATTATCTTATGCCTAGGCGGCTGCTCATGTAAAAACTTTGTATGAAAAGTTTGCTTCATACAATTAGAGACTTTATGACTAGAAAAGTCATTTTACATATTATGTATGCTAAACTGTGAGACCTAGAGTAATGTTGGCCAAAGAATTTTGGCTATTGAAATAATATAAATTATGTAAAGCTAATTACTAATGTGGCAACCCTGATTTCGGTCTAATGTTGAAATAACGGATAAATTAAATCTTGACACCTTTCTATGGCTCTTACAGTTAGGATATCAATTGCCACGCTAATTTGAGCCTTATTAGCATAATAATAAAGCGAGCCAACGGTTTTGGCAGTACTCTCAGGTAGAGCTTGGCCAGTAATTGTACACGTAATAAATAAGACTCGTTAAAGCGACCCCCGTTCAAACCTCCCACTCAGTAAATATTAACGGTACCGATTTCAGCGATCCGTTAAGGAAATTCTATGCGAAGATTTAAGATCATTTCATAGTAAAAGCTTATTATTTTCAAGTTGTAGAAGTAGACGAAAAGAAGCGATCATTAATTGAAGTTGATATTTTAAGATAATTTCTATGCACTCAAAGCAAAGGAATACCGATGATTGTACAATGGTAATTGTAGCATCTAAGATATTTTTATACAAAGATTAATTATCGAATTTTACATAAAGATTAAACTTCTAAATCGTACCCACAAGTTCAATAAATCTTAAATCTTTGGCTGTTGGTATAAAAAGTGATTGCCTATTACTTTTCGTGATGACGTTGAAAAAATCAGGCGGCTCAAACGCTTGACGAACGCCTACGCAGAGCTGTTCGAAATTCAAAATCCGAGCTCATTTGCAATTCAAAATGGACGTCGAGTGACGTGGCAGGAAATCGAGTTATTCTGATAATAAAATATTATATTAAAATCTTGGAATGTGGTGTGTTGATATGAATATTACAAATTGGTACTTAGGTATTTACATGCCTACTACTGGGTGGTTTTCACAACTTGAGATAAATTTTCAGTTGCTATTGCCTCAAGCGTTTCTATTTTCTCGAGTTCTTAATTTGGCTAATATAGTAATTTATGCTATTGTAATTAATAGTGCTCAATAAGATAACAAGAAATATTTAAAATTATTTTTTTCAAATTTTTGTGTTAAATTTTCCTTTTCTTATATTTTTTTCAAGAATTACGCAGTTACATTACTTTATTAGTAGGTAGTCATATGTGTCTGCACCTTATCACGAAGCTGGTGATTGTAAGAATTTAAAATATAAAGCTTCAAACACGAAACTAAATAACCTAACCAAGAGCATGTGAATTGTCAGGACATGTCTATGGAGGGTTCCGTAAATATCGACGCGCAATAGGTTTTTTCAAACTACTTCAGAAGTTTCATTCCAAATGTATATAAAGTATATAAAGGTACCAGTTTCTACCTCTTATAGTTTAGAAATGCTAGGGGAGGGACCAACTTGTAAAACACTTTGGACGCTGATATTGACTCGAATAGTTCACTTTAAAAAAAAGTCATGTATGAAACTTCGCCGTTATTTAAATAGATTTTTTATCCTCCATAATTTACATGTATCGACTACGGAGAGCCACCCCTAAAATATAAAATCAAAAACACAATCTATAACCATAACAAATTTCATCAATTTATATTCATAATTACAGAAGTTAGAAGGGTGGCCAGACAGACAGACGGACAGAGCGATACTATTTTTAGGATTCCTGTACGGTATCCTAATAACTACTTAATGTGCTATCAGGTATGAGAATTTCGAACAGGCAATAAATTATTTTAATTAATTAAATTTTACGTAAGAAAACGTGATTTAAATTAATATTAAATTTAAATCACGTAATTTAAAAAAAATATACATATTTACTAGTCAGTCGTGTGAAAATTCATTATAAATTATTAATTTGTTTTGTTAGTCATAAAACTGCAAAATATTATTTTCCCTAATTAAATTATTATTACAGTAAAAGAGGTTGCGAAAATAATGAAGATTATTCTGACAGATTTTATTTTCATCGATACGGGGACACAATTAGTGTCGGGACAGTCTAAAGACCGATATCGATAAATTAACTCGACATCCGAAGACAAAACGCGATGCTATCACTCGCACCGCTTTTGCAGGGCAACTCCTTTTAAAATTCAATTCTATCTCGGATCGAGTCGGTACAAAAAGAGAAACATTTTTAATGCTATCGTTGATATGGCCAGTGCTTATTTATATAGGTGACCACAGCCAACAGTAGGCAGCAGCCTGACAGCTGTTTTAAATGTGCTTAAAGACTAAAGAACATCGTTATGATTTTAATGTTATACACATTTTACATTAAAAAAAGAAAACATCTTCTAGTACAATTTATTTCCTAATAAAATCCACTACTAGCTAGTAATCTAGTCAGAATGCATTTAAAACGTCTTCCAACTAAATAAATAGGAAGTGTGTAGGGTTAAGTTGAACAGTAGTTCAGCTTTATGACTTGTGACTTTTGTGAGTGATAAGACTGGTATAGTTTTTTTTTTAAATAAAGCCTAAGCAATAAACATCAGAATGTAGACAAGAGCGCAAGAAAGCTTTCTATATTTTTCAAGAATAATCTACGTTCTGATTACTTGACCGTAACGAAAGCGATGACTAGAAGAGCTATCAAGTATCCGCCAAACTAAACAACCTAGGCTAGCATATGCGCTTTCTAATTAGAATATTTTGACAGTGATATCGATTGCAACCCTATCAATGTGGACGTATAAATGGTTTAATTCATGCGCGCGCGCAGGGCGGTCATTGGTCGACCCGCGCGTGCGTGATTGGCCGAGCGCACGGCGGCGAGCACAAAGCGCGGAGAGGCGGCGACCGGCTACAGAGGCTGCAATTGTCAATTTACCTGTCCATTGGACACTATGAATATGGATGCGCACTGTTTATGCGCCCGCTCATTGACAGTATTCAAATGTTTCGAATATTTAAGACGCTTTTTAATGCCGCGCCCGACGTAATTTATTATGTAGAACACGTGACAGCTTTATATTTTTCGTATATAATCACAAAACTGGTACCAGTCAAAGAATATTGACGTTTCCTACCAGCATTGTAAGGACTGAATTTTATAATATTTACTTATAGTTATGCTGAACGTCTTACATTGCAGGTAATGTTTTAGAGTTTACCTACGAATATGAATAACCTAACCATGAGCATGTCAGGACATGTCTAAAAAGGGTCCCGTAACTATCAACGCGCAATAGGTTTTTTTAATTTATTTTTTAATTACAGTCCAATTTCTCTCAAAATAATATTCTTATGAGTATTTAGCATGACCATGCTTCGAAAATTGCAAGTTTCTGACTCATAGTTTAGAAATACCAGGGGGAATCAACTTGTAAATCAGAACTATTTATCTATTCTATAATATTCTATTCATAATTACAGAAGGAAACTATAAGGTTTCCTTATACCTACTACTACGAAACCCAAAAAAGTAAAAATATTAAATGGGAGGTTATCGTAGAGCAAACGAAACCACATAGAACGAAGAGCCTATAAAACCTGATGTCATTCACTTGCCTACGTAACTAATACTTATTTAATATTTAGTTACTTACTAGACTTACACCCGAATACTGCAACGATAATCAAAATTGAGAACCCTCCTATTCACAGGCTGTCGCTGTCTCTGCTAGACGAAATGACAAGGACAGCACGTGTCTTGAGCGTCACTTAATTCAACTATCGTTTCAGTATTCAGTCGTAAAGATATCAAAGAAGGAACGAAAGCAATGAAGGTAACGAAACACCGTAGTCTGGACTACTTGTAACAGCTAAGAACTACACGAAATAGATGGAAAACCAAATATTTCAAAACTAAGGATGGGCTATGACGTACA
Organism: Phengaris alcon alcon; assembly: GCA_037179445.1. Classification (NCBI taxonomy): domain Eukaryota; kingdom Metazoa; phylum Arthropoda; class Insecta; order Lepidoptera; family Lycaenidae; genus Phengaris; species Phengaris alcon. The sequence goes on along the minus strand of JAYRCH010000040.1, from coordinate 1,061,345 downwards.
TTTGACAGAACAAATCTTCATACAAGAAAAACTTACGCCATCTTGTTTTCACCGTACCTCAAATGTGAGCGATATTTATTTCACGATACCTCAAATGTCAAAATGACCCCTAAATCCCCAAAAGGCAAAAACTGTCCCCACTTAAATGGTCCCAACCATTTAAGTGGGGACAGTTTTTGCCTCAACATGCCTCGTCTATAATATATATGTGGAAATCTGAAAAAGGTTCGTAAGTTGTAAGCAAATTGAGACAAGTAAAAGAAAAAAATGCTGCAACAACAGCAATGCCTACATGTAAAAAATCAATACGAAATTATATTAACAAAGTTCTCTTACATTCAATATTACTTCCCATTACAATTATTATTCTATCCTCATTGCATACTAATGTGAAACGGTCGTCATTGATTGAGGAAAATCCTGCCTTACAAGAAGTGTTTGCCAATAAAATATTTTAAATTTAAAGGACATGGGGAATTTTACTATGGAATAATTAGCCCCGGCTACCAAAGATAAAATGAGATTCGATGTAAGCGTATTTTTATACGCAACAAGTTATACTTGGGTAACAACAGCATAGGATGCTCATCTGCAGGATGTGGGTTAAATATTTAAACTGATTTCAACAAAAATTTACATTAAATATGATTAACAATTCATTGATTATCACCACTTCTCCTTGGACCTGAATTAAAATAATAACAAAATAAAATATTAACGAAAATTGTAAAATCGAATAGTATTTTGGTTTGTGCTGCTTAGAAAAAATTACGACTTTTTAGGCGGCAGAAAAAGTCTCAATGTCTTTTGAAACTTCGTGGAAAATAATATGAGGCACAACCAATCGAACATCAATGACTTATTAATATTCAAATAAAGCTTTAAATAGGTGGTTGCTTAAAGAGAATCTATGTTGAAAACATATTTCTGAACATTTCTTTATAATGTTATTATAACTAATTTCAGTTTTACCTACTCTTGCTTTAAAACATTAAAATATGTATGTTTACAGTATGAAGTTAGTATGTATCAAATGGATGCCTGTTTTTTTTCCTTAACTTCAACCGTCAGATACCAGATTTGGGTAATTTGGCTGGTTGAAGGGTTACGTAACTGTCATAAAATTGTCAAATAGGATGATGCAATACAAAATTTGCTTGTGTTGTTTATCTCATAGTTTGAAAGAATCATTCGACAATAGAGTACCTTAATTAGTGATAAGATTATATTATTGAAAGTCCTCAATCAGTTCACAGGTTGAACACAGAAATTAAAAATTTCTGTGTTCAACCTGTGGACTGATTTTAAAATCAGGTGATGCTGTGCAGAGTGAGTAGTGATAAAATTTAAAAGGGTTCGACTGGCTAATAGGAATTAAAAAAATTTATAATACACACGTCTCGCAAAACAATATTGTAAGAATACCAATAATTTTATTGTTCACATAATATGGATTTAAAATTAGAAAGCTGCTGCCGAGCTAGATTGGCTGATATTGGTGATAATGGTATGACGTCGATTATGAAAAAATATTTTTTAAATATGTAACATGGCAGTAATGATTCACCAGTACCAGCACGCTACCTTATTGTAGAACATTGTTTGACACTGCCAATGTTAAACATCGGACGCTTAAATCATACATAACACAAGTGAATATATTAGGTCATTACATATGAAATTGGCGTTTTGTAAAGGAAGAACAAAGTTTTTTTTAAACATAATATATTTATTTAATCAAAGTATATACCATTGTTATCTATACAATTTTGCCATCTCATAGGTAGTTCCATTGAACTTCAGGAAAAGAAGGAATCAATATTCTTTTACTAAAAAAACCATTCGGACAGGAATCAATAAAATCTTTGAAGGCGCTTTGGACTGCCCCATCGGAGTTGAATTTTTTTCCTTGCAAGAAGTTATCCAAATTTCGAAAAAAATGGTAATCTGCTGGAGTCCGGGGAGTACGATGGATGACTGAACATTCCAGTGGAATTTGAATTCCAATTGAATCCTCTAATTCGGTAACCGTCTGTTGTGCAGTGTGTGGTCTAGCGTTGTCCTGAAGCAGCAGTGGTCTCGAGCGAATGACCAGCCTCGGTTGATTAGCAGCTAGCTTTTCCATCATGATTTGCAGTTGCTGGCAATAGACATCTGCCGTAATTGTCTGGCCAGATTTCAGCCATTGCGATGAGCGTTCCCGATTATCGTACAGGATCCACTTTTCATGACAGGTAATGATTCGATTTAAAATCCCTTCATTATTGTGCCGGTTGAGTAATGTAACGCAGCAGTCGACGCGCGTTTGACGGTTTGCTGCACTCAATTCATGAGGTACCCACCTTTCAAGCTTTTTCACCTTCCCAATTTGCTTCAAGTGGATTAAAACAGTTTTATCATTAACACCGGAGCCTGCAGCTAAATCGGATGTGGTTTGCGATGGATCCGCTTCCATAATAGCCTTCAATTTTTCATTATCAACTTTAGTCTCCGGCCGTCCACGAGGCTTATTCTGCAGGTCGAAATTTCCAGAACGGCGTTGGAACTAAAAACGCACTGTGTTTTCTTTTACGACACCGCCGCCATACAAATCATTAAGCCTTCGAGCCGTTTCTGCAGCACTGGTGCCACGGTGGAACTCGTACTCAAAAATAATACAATATTTCAAGTTTTCCATTTTGTAAACAGAGTGACGCAAAGAAAAAACCAAAAGAGGAAAAAACAAATGAATGACGGTTTTCGAAACACAAATGCATGAGTAAATAGCGGTATAAATTTGAAATTGGAATTCCTAACCAAAGAAGATATATTTGATATCAAAGTGGCCAGTACGACAAAACGCCAATTTCATATGTAAGGACCTAATATTTTTATGAGAGCTAACAACAGACATTAAATAAGTAGTCATAGTGTAGCTAATAAGACCTTTTATTTAAACAGCTTACTCACTAGTAACAGTATCACTACCACTCTATCTAGAAAACAAAGGTCTTTTGATGGTTTCTTTAATAAACTACATAGGTAACATATTTAGACTTTTGTTTCTAGACACCCAAACATTGTATATAACACAGAATTATAAAAATTAGTTTTTATCGTCGTATTATATAAGTTAAGTCCGGTATAAAAAAACTATTAAAATAGCTACATGTTTAAAAATCTAATAAGGTACAAAGGTAGTTAATCAATCTGTGACAACTTATATCTGTATAGAAAATTTTAAAACATTAATATTAAAAAGGACACCTTGTATGTGACTTGCCAAATTAAAACCGATCGATTATGGCAAAGCGACTATTATGAATTGTAAATTAGTACCATTAATACACATGTATGTCATACATCAATCTAGTAATTAAGGTACTTGTAGATAGTTATCTCGTTTTATGAGACAGATCCTATTCAGATATATAAGGAGATAGCTATCAGAAAACACGATGCAAAAATTATATCAATAGGACTAACACCTGTCAATTTCTTCATCATCTCGTTATGCTTGTCAATAAAAGCCTTATCACTGCTCCTGTCGTGATAAGTCTTTATACCTATGTATGTGGTAAGCTATTATTGAAACACTTAGTCATTTAGTGTGTCACGCTATGAAGCCACATAAAATCGATCGAAGAAAGAAATCGTTAGCCATGAGTAATTGATCGTTTATCTTCTTGGAAAAGTATGACATTACACACGTCAATTGTCACCAAAAGTAGCAACGACAGGGGCCGAAGACGATCGAACAAAGCCGAAGACATACAAACATGGCCGCACTCATTCCGATTGCATCTAATAACCTCAAAATCAAATGCAAAATGGCGTATTGAAATCACACCGCTTCGTTTAGCATTCCGACATGCCATAACAGAATACGCATTTTCATTTGGGGCTATTGTCTTCGTAGATATTAGTATTGATTTCAATAAATAAATTAATCGTATTCCATTGCAAATAGCATTAGTTTGGCACGCGCCGGCAGACGGCCCGTGAATCAATAAGTCTCTGTGCTTGTACGGTTCGTTTGGTTATTACTGACTTTATTTTGTTTGACTCATGTAGTTTGTACGTGAGCTAGGGCATTAACTTCTATGCGATTTTTATACGCCATACATATATGTAATTGAATCGTTTTGTTTATATGCAAATTCATTTGAGCAAGCGCAGAATTTATTTGTAGTACCTGATCTAATTGATAAAACAAAGCGTACGAGTAAGTACAAATGTATTGGACATTTCAGACCATAAAATTCAAATGAGATTTTTATTACATGTACCTACAAGATTTGCAAGCCAGATCCCGACATATTCATCCCTGCGTAAGGTACTAAGTAAGGACTAGGTAAGCGTCTGTTAATTGAAATATGTAAGAATCTAGTCTTAATATCAAAACAGTCAAATTGAAACAAAACAAATGACTTATAGAAAACAAATAACATTATGATTGAATTATAGACTATAACTTAATTAACTCTTAAGAAGAAGACATATTTTTAATATCTATTACACACATTTCGGTAATTCATTTTTATAAATAAAAATGAACTTACCGAAATGTTTGTACGCGCATAACTTCCAAACGACTACACCAAATTAGATAAATATTTCTTTTATGTGTTCGTTATTGTCAGGAAGGTTTGTATAAAAAATATAAAAAAGAAAATATTTTACAAAATATGGCGGTACAAAGTTCGCCGGGTCGACTTGTATTCTATAAGATCTATTGCAAAATTAATAAATTATAGTTTAAAAAACTAAAAAAACACGCTTTTATAGAAAATCTAACTAAAAAATAAAAAATAAAATTTAATAAATTTGGATTAAGAATAATGTAAATGAAAAATAAATGTTTATTATTGTAAAAAAGCGTGAGGTGCAGTGTCTTCACCTGTACATTTGTTTGTATGTAAACGACTCAGTGGATTTGATTTTGATCCACTTCAAACGGTCAGATTTCGTTTAAAGTGATTTTTAAGATATTATCAAAGTGAAGATCCTTCTCATATCTAATCGTAATAATTTAACTAACGTAATGTCCCAGAACATGTGACAAATTATATACAGTGAGACAATTTTAATGAGTCACGTTATAAGTCTAGACTTTGTCGTCCATTTAATTAAATCGTTTTGAAAAACGAACTCTTTTTCATTAATACAGACGTGGAGGGAATGTATGATTACCGAGATGGTTGACGCCAGCCTACCGCATTCACGAGTCAACTATTAAGATTGTGTAGATTGAATTATTTATTGTCAGGTCGGTAATTATAAAGCAAGTAATATAGCGATAATTATAATAAGGCGATTCAAATTTAAACTTTATTCTCCACACAAGAAGATACACGTTTAATGGGGGTGTTTGATATTGGCAGACCCAAGGCAAATAAAGCGTCATCTGGTGGCGTAAGTGGTATCAAAAACGGTCATTACGAATTTTCGATTCTTTTTTGTCACCAGGCGGTACTTTTTTTTAATTTAAATATATGGCGTTGGCTTAAAACCATTTGCCAGTGTTAAGGCGGGAAATAGAATTTTTATTTCAATTTTCAACACCGTATTCCTAAATCGTCGAGTCTAAAGTCTAGTCAAAGTCCAAATAAATAGTCAGTGTAGTCAATGAGTCAAGTCAGTCGATTCAGTAAAGTGGTAGAAGCTTTATTGAGAGTTCCTAGGGAGTTTTGGAGGGAACACAAAAAAGCACGTTTTTTGAAGTTGTACTACTTGCACGTTAACGAATATTTAATGGTTAATATTCTACCAATATTAGACATTAAGAACCGAAATAACACAAGTTCATGAAAGAAATACAAAAACCACAACGTCATCAATTGAATTCCCAGCAAAGCTCCAGGCGGCACTTGGTAGCCCGATGGTCCTTGTCGTGTCGAAAAGCTGTCAGATGTAACGAATTTAAAAACCCTCATTGCAAGAGATCGATTGTCAAACTGCACCACTCTACATAGCCCGGCGCCGCTCTTGCAATGAATCGTGTATCTTGTGTACCGAATAAAGTTCTATTTTGAATCACTAGTTTTAAAATGCGCTCGTCGCGTATCGTTACGGTGTGGGCTGACACTAATGAAAAATATTACAAATATACTTTTTTAATACTAATAATTTATTCATTGAGAACAGCGAGAAATAAGAGAGACGGCAAAAAAGTAAAGGTACCTAGTATTATTTTTTTACAAAGTGTAAGAAATTAAGCTTCCCTTGGCCAAACTTATCTAACTAACTTTCTAATTGAAAGATGACCTCTAGGTCAGAAACTCAGAACTGAGAGGAAAAATAAAAGTTAAAACATGAATTTTCAGTACGTTACCTAGGAAGTTTTGAAATCAGATTGTTTAATGTGATGCTACGAAATATTAGAATAATTTGCTTATTCTGAGCTAACATAAATTAGATTGGAGCAATCGGCTGTGTCGATTATCTCTCGATCAATCGATTGGCGGTATCGATTAATTCGCAATAACAATTTGTCGTCGGCACTCATATCTATCGAGTATTCGCCTACTTACTACAAAATAATGTATTCGACGCTCGAACCTTCGTAGCGGCACTGCGTAGGCGCATACATACACCGATTTATCAATCTTGATCATTTCTTATAATTTTACGTTACGTGTTTTTTTTATATTTTTAACAATTTTAGCGATCTTCTTATTTTCACACACATTCACCTACCGATTCAGTTATAAAAAATATATTTAACGCCATAGAATTTTAGCTACAGTTCAAATAAAATAAGACATAAGTTATACAGGGTCGTATAATTGTCGATGCAGATGATTTCGACATGATCAAAATATCATATGATTCTGGCGTCCTCTAACAGACATTTGTTTGCCCCTTGATGAGTGAAATATTTGTATTCTTTTTCCTTGACTGAAGGGCATTCTGATTTTGTTTACATGAAATATTAAAATAAATATAACTATCAAGACTGTTCAATATTTTACAAGCACAATCAAAAGTTGGCGCAGCGTTATGGATATATAAATATAGTAGGCCCGAGCAGTCGTGACCCTATTGCGTCTGTGACTCATAATCGAGGCGCGTGCGCAGCTTTGACGTTTTCCATTTTACATGTCTCGCGATCTTTAAATTATTTTTGAACCTCATAAAATTAGTAGTTTTTGCTAGCAATGCGGAGGAAAGTTTACAAAACCTACAATAACTACTTTCCAAAATTGTGGATGATATAATGAAAGAATGAGGCAATAGAAAGATACAATTTGAAGTGATCTGTATCAAATGATGAGGGCGGTATCTGAATCTAGGATTTACAGGTAGCTGCAGTTAGTCCTACACTCCATTGAATTATTTACTCGTAACAGATACATAGCTTGTACAGACTTATAGGGTTTATATCAAAAATGGTTGTTCGACAGGTTTGACACATAATTTGCCTAATTATACATTTGAGCGGTGTCTTCTGGTAATTTTAGTCAGAAATGTCAGATGCAGTTGGATTAACGAGTCAATTATACGCGGCGTGGGTACGGGTTCTATTATTGGGTAATTACATAGTGGTAACTGATACCTAGTTAAGCGTTGCGCTTGCGCATACATTGTGTTAGATGAGGCAATACTGTCAATCACCGACGAGGCGAGGCAAAATATTAAAAGCATCAAAGTTGTTGTAGGAGTATATCGCGCTGTACTTAAATTTGGAACACAATTTTAATAAATAATTTAACCAGGAAAGCTTACTTACTTCCTGTACAGCAAGATTACTAAAAATTATCTTAGAAAAAAATTTTAAGTATATCAAGTGCTTTTAAAGGTAGACCGTACAGGTTTGTAGACGAAAGTTTTGTGTACGAAATTTCGTTCTATCATTTACAGCTTGTCAGTAGAAAGTTGGCACACTGTGTAACCATTTCAAACGCGGTCATAATATCACATTTCTCCTACTCCGTACTTTACTAAATTAAACAATGAACTCTAATTAAGTCAGTTCTTGCTGAACTTAATTAGGTACATTAACTAGTGGGTAGTACCTACCTTAATTAATTGTTATCTATATCTTATTTTAATTTTGAAAAGGGCCGTGTGTGATAATGTTATGATTATGTCAATTCGTCAGTCTTCAGACGGCGCATAAGTTTATATCGACAAAAACAATCTGCGCAGATATTTTCCTCCGGGATAACCTCCCAAGTTGATGCGTCCTCATATCAGATTTTCATATATAGTCAAACCAATTTAATTTAAATCAAAATCAGGCGATTGTGAACTCTCCGGCCTAGATTATAACGCCTGTGTTAGGCGCACTGGATTGTAGCGGCAATCGTTATCAGATGTGACACACGGAATTAATTGTATTATTATTGTCAACGTGTTTAGAATTATTATTAGCCGGTCAGTCGCTTTTGGTGCTGTTTCCAAGAACTTAATTCGTGGCTATTCTTCTGAGTGCTCTAACATTCGAGGAACTGTCTCACTTGTCCAGTTCCTCTTAATATAGTTTTGCAATTGAAACAAGTGTACCTACGAGTCCTTTTCCGTTACATTAATCGTCGAAAGCTGAATATTTATCTTTTTTGCTATTAACTGGCAGTAAAGTTATATTTGCATTATTTGTCAGGTATGTTACAATCATATTGAGATGCCGTTACTCACGTATGTTCTGCCAGCATATTGGAGTATTTCAAATTAAAAACATGTCACCTAAGGCGTTTATCTGATTCATCCAAACGAAAGTATAACGCTTCCATATATTATTTCAAGTATAAGACAAAAAGTATGATTAATTTCTTGTGTTATACACATCTAGATAATATTTCCATAAGCCGACGCGGTCGCCATATTTAGAGCGTCGTAAAAAGTTGCCAGTCTCCAAAAACGGATGGCGCTTGCGCAGACCAAACGCTATAGTGGGAAATACTTAAGATATGCTACTGTAGTGATTTTAATTATTCGGACGTTGTAGTGAAAGGTATTGTTCCTACTTTATTATACCTACTACTATTTTTTTAACACTCACAAGTCACAACAACAGATATTTTTTTCCTTCCTCTAATGGCTGACCACACCGACACATGAGTAGAAAAACGTTAATGAGGTAAGCACTAAATATTCGGTGCCTACGGAAATAGATACCTATATAATTTGTTTTCTCTATAGGATGTTCAAAGTTCGTGCCATTGCATTGGTTCAATATTTCCTAATTTTAACTGCACTCTTCAATAACAATAATTTATACGAATAAATTCCTAGATATTTTGAGTATTTCAGTAACAATAATCAGGTACTCCTACCATCTTTAAATAAACCTTGTAACCCTGCATACCATCTTTTGATACAAATACAATACGTTGTCATACCAAAAATCTTATTAGCTTGTCTAGTATTTGTGGACAATACAGTAAAAACCACTGGCAAGGACGGCTGCTCGCTGAGCGGTGACACGCGGGATTTTGTGCGCAGTCACTAAGTGCACGATCAAGATTATATTATGTACAAGTTCAGGGATTAGTTTAAATCGATCGAGTTAAAATTACTAACTGCTACCAGCGACTTCATTTGAATCACGCTTTTATTCATCTTGCGGGGTGACCTTTGGATAATCGATACAAATAAATAAAATTGAAGTGTCTGTTAGTAATTTTAAATTAACCACTTCTCATTAAATGCATATTAAAGTATATACGGTACTTACAATAAAAAACAATTTTTAAAATTTTTGTCTGTCCGTTTGTTCCGGATAATCTTTTTTAACCGGACTTCAGATAGCTGATGTTATAACGAGTATTAGTATTAGAGCGTAGGCTACTTTTATCCAAGAGATCCGTTAAAAATAGAATACCGTTTCATTAATAGTTCCACGCAAACGAAGTTGCGGGCACCAGCTAGTCATTAATAATGCCTACGTCAAAATATATATATCATATCTATGTGCTTAGGTACTGCTTATTTGTAGGACGATACGATGGTTCAGTAGTGTGTGTGTTAATAAATCAGTCATTGAAGGTAGCCTTTTAAATGCAGATAAAACATGGACACCTCATCGTCATCGTAAACAACAGTAACAGTAGAGTCCTACGGATGTAGATAACTATTCCATAAGTGTTCCAAACTCCCAATACAGCTTTTACAGGTAAATTAGACCATATAGATAATAACTCAATCAACTATAGGTATCAATTTAACTGGATAGTTATAGACTGTACGAATAAACTGTACTAAGTAGTAAGGCTAAGGAATTTTGTGAATGAGAATTGCATACATTCCGGCACGTTCAACGGTATTCTTAAATTGAAATCAAGTCATCATTTTTTTTATGAAATAATAATTTGTAATTAGTTTAATAATTGAAGAAATTCAAAACAATAAAATGTTATATTTATATTATGGTTGTTTCCCGAAAAATATTAGATTTAGGTTTTAATAACTTTTTAGGTGTTTACACAAATGAAAATTGACCGACAGCACGTATACACAATGGTTTAGATTTTGTTTACAGTTCGTCGCCATTTCTGCTCTCCTTTTCACAAATTTTCCTGAAGTCTGACAGCCTTCTGTTAGTATTAGCACAGAGTGAAAAATATATATAATTACGTACAGAGAAACAGCTTTCATAGAACGAGCCTAATCGATGCAGATTTTGACGTCTCCTTCAACGACCCACTATTATTCCACATAGTCGTAGACACACCGTATGCATGTAGCAATGCAATCAAATCGAAGGCTAACAATGTAGCTGTTTATCTGTTCCTCTTTATTTAAGCTGAGGTCTTAGTGTATATATATATATATATATATATATATATATACTAGTAGCTGTTATAGTAAAGGGCCTGTTTACAATCTACAGATAAGTGTCAGATAGCTTCTTTGTATGTTTTGTCTCTGTCGCTCGTTATAAAGCAAGCAGCAACATAACTTCCGAATAAGCTATCCAACACTTATGAGAAGATTGTGAAACAGGCCTTAAGACTAATCTCAATAATTTAATAATTTAAATGAACCGTGTCTCGCACAATCATGTACTGAGTATGTACTGAGTGGTGTGTTTGTCAAGGATGTGTATACTCTGTTCCCATATACGGATTTGGTTATCACCAATTAATGGGACCGATCAAGGTCAAAACGTGACCGTTTTATCATTATGCTGATAATTTTAGGGTCTATAATATATTCAGATTCTCTAAATGTAGCTGCAGAGTAGCTGTTTTGCTGTAGGTAATGGTAATAATTACATTTTTTAAGTGCTTTTGTCGGCGTTAAAAAGACAAATGTTGTTTTTATGGCTAATAAAATTATTATTATTATTAACAGCCGTTACTGTCCCACTGCTGGGCAATATTGGCAATGGCACAATAAAATATATTTTTATTTTTATCAATGATTTCAAAACTATGGATGGGATTACGTTATGCGTTATGACGTACATTTGACAGAAAAAGTCTTCGAATACAAGAAAAAGTTACGCCATCTTGATTTCACCATATCTTAAATGTCAAAATGTCCCCAAACATCCCCAAAAGTGGCCATTTGAGTGGAGACAGTTTTTGCGTCGACTCGCCTTATCTATAATATGTACGTCTATGGTTTTTATTTTATTTAATTGTATTATCTTTGTAAATAATATACAATGAGGGTAAAGTAACTTTTTAAACATTACATAGTAGGCATATTTTATTAATTATGATTTTTTTATCAAAATGAGCATGTTCACCACGTCATTCGAGATAAAGGGGAATGCCAGCTTTTGTTTACATGGCGATGTTATTATTTGCGTCAAACAGGACAGTGCAAAAAGATTAGAGATTAGAGGACCACAAATCCGACGCGGTTGTCAGCCATCAGAGCTCTTGCAATCTTAGTCCTTCCAAAAAAAGTTGAGATCTTTTTTAAATTATTATCATACTACATTACAAAACCTTCAGCACATTCTGAATAATGAAAATCCAAAGTTTTATAGTGAAATTATCACCCAGACCACGTGTTGTTTACATACAGTTTTAAAGGCTTTCTAACTTTTTAATAGCGATTTTTTTTTCTCTTTTTGATTATAAATAGGTAAGTAAATAGTCGCAATAGAGTCGTATGAAAAATAAGAATAGTGTCAATACTACTTGTCGTACTTTCAAAAATTGGCTAAGGGTCAGTGTGAACTGACGCGACACGTGACGCTACGCGGCGCTATGTTTTTTGAGATAGCTATTCAAAAATCACAATTGATTTTATTTACTACATAGAAAAATACACGTTCATATTATGATATCAGCCATAGATCGCACAGCGCGATGTAACCTGACATCCGATCAATGAAACGTTATCTTTTTGTGTAATGAAAGTTCAATTTTGAATAACTACCTTAAAAATGCAGAGCCGTGTCGCGTATCGTTTCGTTTCGGTGTCAATTCACACCTAAGAAAGGTATAGGCTCGGCTGGAGGAAATTTCTCTCCTGTGACACATAAGCCGGTAATCCCATATTTTGGCTGATAAACCATATTCCATTACTCACTGGTAAGGTAACGCACGAATAATGCCGGCCAGCCCGCAAACCGCACCTTGTAACTCTCATCCTATGTGATAAGGACAACGGGGGTTCTGTACTATTTCGTTATCATTCGAGTTTGGTTGTCGAGTGATGCTTACTATTTACGGGTACACGGTTATGTTTTTTTTTTTAAGTTTTATTTCATTAAGCGCGATAGCATCGAGCCACCCACGCGGCGCGCTATAATGACTTGCCATATCTGACCTCTGCCAGGGACAGTCAAAGGCTAAAGTGCTTAGTGTACCGTTAGATACAGTAATTGTAACTATCGTTTAGTAATTATGTACCTGTCTTTAATCTTTATTAATGCGTAACATTTGTGTGCATATTATATGCAAATACTTTTGCATAGTAACTAATATGTTCTAATTTATAAGTTGCAATAAACATAAGTTAAACTTTGGATAGAAATACGGTCTCAATAAAATCAGATCACTTAGCCAAGCTCCATCGCTAATTACGATGACGAAATAAGAAAACAAAAATGTACGGTATTGACGTATCGAACGCTATGTCACATATAGAACGTTATGTCAGTCCCATATATTTTGATTTTAATTAAATTAGCGACGAAAGTAATTAGCGACGTCACCTCGTCTAAGCCCCCTGGTTATTTAATTATCTTCGATTCTATTAGTACAATTTACTTTTCTACAGCCCCAAGTATCTTACTCGACAACATATTAAGAACTAGCTGTTTCCCGCGGCATCGCCCGAGTAAATATACTATCGAGTATCCCGCGGTAATACTGTACATTTCCGGGATAAAAGTAGCCTATGTTTTCAGAGCCTAAACTACTAAAATATCAAATTTCATGAAAATCCGTTCAGTAGTTTTTAAGTGAAAGACTAACAAACATCCATCCATCCATCCATACATACATACATCCGTCCATCCATCATCACAAACTTTCACATTTATAATATTAAGTAGGATAATTAATAAATGTGATCTATAAAATATAAATGCTTTTCGACGACACAGTACAGGTACCTACAGTATTGCGTAGAGTCGAGATCACTGGGGTCTGGAGAAAGTTGTAAGGTCGTGCTAATTACTGGTCTAACTGCGCCTTATCACTAGTTATATAGCTCCCGAGGGAGGACTCATTTGTGTTGATTTTGGACAAAATTGTGAATTGTAATATTTCAATTGTACATGCGAAAAATAGGGTTTCTTCCAAGACCGCGTCAAATGATTCATTGATTAATATAGGCTAGTAAAGGATGTTTATAATGATGAGTAGTAGCAATATAGAGATTTTGGGCCAAAAAGTCAAAGTTTTGCTGACCGACATTTGACCTTAAGGCAAGAATATATGAAACAATTTGCTCTACTTTTATGGAGGTTTTGAAACGAACAACAAAATCGTTGGCTCCCTCGTCACACGCATGTTTAGATTGAAAATCTTTAATGTAAAAATTAGCAACACAACAATAAATTCTCTCGTTCAAAAGTGTTAACGAGTCAATACCTATTAGATTAGCCAATTGTTAGGTAAAAGGTACCTTAAGTACCTAACTACCTACTCGATCTTTAGCCACCATTGCGATACTATGCAATTAAGTTGTTACTCTAGAATTCCTTACCATCTTTGTGATCATGGACGGTTGATATCAATAAAATCTACTCAGTCAGTCGACTAGCTTATTAACATTTTCTAAATGTATCAGCCTCAGATTAGACATAACCTAACCTAAGCAATGCTTCAAAAATATATACTTTCAGAATTAAGGAAGGAATAAAAAAATACAATATGTTACATATTCATTCTAGTACTAAACAAGCGACCCGCCTCGGCTTCTCACGGGTGGAATGTTTTGTACACCTTCCTCTTAAATCACTCTATATATTGCTGAAAACTGCATTAACATCCGTTGAGTACTTTAGAAGATCTAGGCGAACAGGACGCAAAAGCGACATTACCAGACTACGGAGAAGCCGAAAATAAGGGTCGGCCTAATGATTTTGGCAGTCTGTGTATGTATGTATGTATGTATGTATGTTTATTCCGATCCGATCCGATTTTACTAAATTTAGTGTCAGTAGATTCGTAATAATAGCCCGGGTATGATAGTGATACCTACTGGGTATTATATAATAATTTACTTAGTGTGGTTATAGTTTTTGTTTTAATATAAGTAGTTATTTTATTAGTTTAAAGATATTAGATATACAATGTTTATAAAATAATAATATTTTTATCGGATCGATAATACTTTATACATATAATGAATAATTTGCAAAAGTTAATGATCACACTTTTACGAAATTACCTCAACTCTACTTTTGGCCAATAATGATTTTCAACTAAAATTTAAACTGTAAACAAATTAAGAATAAATCGTATGCCCTATTAAAAACCCAAGATTGTAATACTAATGAATATTGCATACGAAATTTAAATACTGAATGAATGGTTATACCAAATGCGATCGATCAATATGGAAATACGCTATTTAATCAATCGAATTAGCATACATCAGAGGAAGGGCGAGAAACGTACTATAAATCCTTTAAAAAATGTACTTGTATAAATGTAAATGTACAGTCGCCGACAAACCCAGTTTACCATTTTTCGACCTTATTTCTTGACAGTAAGTTTCAAAATACCACACACCGGATTTGTCATGGAAAAAATTGGAAGCATGCTATTCACGCATGACTAATTTGTACGTAGTTTGATAACAATTATGTTTTACATACAAAAAAAAAACCTAAAATACGTTGTTCAAAGTACCTACTTTGCATTAACCCTCCTCGGCTCCTCAAATACTCCATACGCTTAGAGCATTATTTGACCCAACTATAATATTATGATAAAAATATAACAAATAAATAATAAAACAAAATAAAAAAATGAAGCAACCCTCGAATTGTTAGGCAGTGAGCGAGCTGACGATGAGCTACAAGCTCTGTTTTCGCCGGGGGTTAAAAATAAAGACAGCAAAAAATATGTTTGGTACATATTTTTTGCTGTCTCTATTTTTAATTTTGATGGTTTTACCAAACAAAAAAGAAGTGAATTTGAAATTCACATAGTAACAATAATTAAATATTTCTAATTGCCAGAGGTCAAAGGTTAAAAAAACTAAAACTTACCTAGCATTTTACTTAAATCTGCATTATGTAGGTCTGGGTTTTCGTCGGCCAGCTTCTTCCGCTCCACCTTCGCCCATACCATAAACGCGTTCATGGGTCTTCGTATCCTGGCCTCCTTCATTGCCTTGGCCTGGCCCATTTTGGTCGTGAACGGTGCTCTGGCATACTGCTGCGAGGAGTAGTCCCTTGAGGTTTCGTACGGACTCCTGAAGTCGTATTGAGCTCGGTACATGTCTACACCGTAGGGTATTGAAGACCAGACAACTAGCTCTGGGCTCGTAGGGTCTTGGCCTGAGTCGGTGCTGTTCTCCACTGCTCCCTGGACGTATTGCTCGTAGCTCCTATGGTAGGTCGGTGGTGACTCGATGCCAGCCCCTCCAGAATCCATCATGCTGGAAACAAAACAAAAATCAGATTAATACTGTGGTTATAAAGCAGTTACGAGTTAATAATTAATATGAGGAGTAGAAAATTATATCAAAGTCCAGTTGGAATCTGTGGTACACAAGCTATGTTAATCATCATTAGTAACTTGACTGATATTGATACTATTAAATAGCTCATTTCTTATGAAGTAAGCAGAGCCAAAATTCGGTGTCGCATGTTCGTAAGTTTGCTTGCACTTCTTTATGCTTTTGGAAACACACGTTCTTATTAGTAACCCTACTTGTTAAAATCAATATCAGGTGATTTTTATGCATATTGTTTTCTTTTATTTCAATATGTACCTACCGTAAATTTTAATATTAGTTTAAAATCAAAACAATATTCTTCCAACAGTTCTTAAAAATGACAAAATATCACTTATTCCGAACAATTATGGTGGTATTTACTGGAACGGATATGGAAATCGAGTGTGAGTTTACAGGTAATAGACACAAAATGCATTGCAATTCGGTGAACGATCGGTGTCCTATACCACAATTGTTCAGCGGACTCCATGTTCAGGGAATTGCAAAAATCTGCGAGTGTCAGTTACCTTAGTAGTAACGAGAACGATATCAGGAAAGTAAACCGATAGCTAATCGATGGTGAAGAATTAGATACTGTCTGCCAAACGACACTTACGCTATACGCTTCATAGAGATAGAGAATCAATGCATCTCAAAACTACTAAGACTAGTAGCTTCTAGCCTTGAGATGCTTTGATTTCTAGCTTATAGTTTCATAGATTGAAAAACATTTTTCAGATTATTAAAATAATATTAAGTATGTAAGTAGTGACTACTGTAGTCACTACTTACATACTTAATATTATTTCAAATCAGTTTGATTTCAATTAATGAGGTGTCAATATATTCCGAGTAACAATAGCCCGGGTAAAATTGGACTTTTCAATCTGAGTAGTCGGGTTGTAGTGTTTAACTTTTTGATTATTATTATTTTTTTGAGTCAAATTTCCAAAGTCGTGCATATCAACTAGTATCTTAAGTTTATAAAGCGATTTTATCGTTAACTTGAGTCATAGTTTTGCAATGTAATACGAACGTTACCTACCACAGGTAGCCACACAGAGTAACTCGACTCGATTCCGAATTTAAAGGAAAGCTCGCACGCACTCGACACCGTGACTTCCCGGAACGCCGCTAGAGGCGCCACTGTGTGGGAATGTATTGTTGATTTGTTGCGCGATTTCACTTTATCGCTTTTTATATTGAATTATTACATGTGTATATTTGACTAGAAAATTCCGAGATATAAGATAGAGAAATAAAATTTAAAAAACACCTTCGCCTTGGTGAATAGGGCCACCCACTACCGAGTACAGACTATCAAGAATTCTAAGTTGGCAAGTGTATAAAAGGCATATGTAATAAAAATACTTAAATATCTTCTTTAAGTTCTAGTAAAACTAATATATATTTTTTGTATACTAAGCTCGCCTGTCCATCAAGGCACTGATCGACGGGCGACACTGGCAGACATATGTAACTTTTGACACTACGTCTAAGTATTTACATAACATTAGGACATTTGTGACGTGCTGTAGTAAACAACACAAGCTATTAATAATAATATAATATATTAAAATGATTATTCGACGACCTCTGTGGCTCAGTGGTTAGCGTGTTGGTGCTCAAACCGGAAGACGCGGGTTCGAAAAAGTTTTCTGTGTCATAGATCATGGATGTGTGTTAAATATGAGTATTATATAATAACAATCTTAGATATTAGATAGACCCGTAACACAAGTTCTTCGGGAACTTACTACGGGACCAGTTTGACGTGGTGTGAAAGCGTCCATATAGATATTATTATTAATATTTGAATCAACAGTCATGACTCATGAGACAACAAACAAATAGATTTGCGGTTTTACGTAATACGGGGAAGTACCGTAGGTGTATTCTCAAATATTGGAGTCTCGTTTTGAGTACACAAACGATTTAACGTCGATGCCCTGCTGGCCGCTGTCCTAAGGGCCAATTCACACCGAAACGGCAGCGGAGCGGCCAGCAGCATTACTGTCATATTATTTTAAATTCTTTATGTCTATAAACACAGTTTCGCTCGAGACAACCACCGCTGCTCCGTTTCCATTTTCTGAAGCGATAATATGTATAGGTATATAAGTTTAAAAATAATGACAGAGCTGCTGCTGGCCGCTCCGGTTGCCGCTGGCCTGCCGTTTCGGTGTGAATTGACCCTGAAGCTCCGCGACTAGGCGTCAAGTGTGAACGTGTGGAATCCATTAATGTGAGACAGCAGATAGTTTAAATTGATTAACATTGATATTTCCTGGTAATGGTGAAAGATGTTTCAACACTCATTAAATACGAGATAACTTTCATCAAAAGTAAGCGTCAAAACTTAATTAGCTGTAAGAAGAAAATGGATTATGTCTGTCCCCTCCGACAAATTAAGCCAGAGTGAAATAAATGCTTCTCTTAAATACCAGCTTAATATTTATTTATTAAATGGTTTAGATACGAGATGGTTAGGAAGCTTCCTCTTGACGATAAAATATCTTTGTCATTTACCTAGCTCGTTTCAATGGTATTTTTGCTGTATTCATTATTTTAACCTACTTTATATAAACTTTTGTGAATAAAAGGTAAAGCTATACCTAAATTAATATACAAGGATTGTACCTATTTCTATGTTATTGATTGTAGGTACTGTAGGTTCTTGGTGGAAATTCATTTTTCACAGTAATAACAAACAGGACTTCTTGCACTATTTCCAGTTTAATATGTATTTTACATTAATTTTAATATATTACACACACGACCGGTTTCGACAAAGTCACCTGATGATGACTTTGTCGAAACCGGTCGGTCGTGTAATATGTTAAAATTAATGTAAAATACTTATCAAAGTGGAAATAGTGCAAGAAGTCCTGTGTATTATTACTGTGTACCTACATTTTTCATCATCTGCGCTATATTATGATTATGGCAATCACAGGAAAACCTACCTTCACCGTCATCATTTAATTATCTTAACCGAATGAAAAAAAAAACTCGCGTGACACATTTACTTAGCAGTTGCAAAATGATGGACGATGTCAGATGTTCATTATCAATAATTATAATAATTATTATTCACATTAAACCGCATTTGTAATTTAATCAAATGTTTTCTAGTGATATTATTTTATACCTATTGCATACCTGATAAAGCCTACAAAGTAACTATTGTGTTACTTTTGCCTAGATGTCTTTAAAGATGGATATCTTTGTACCATGTTTATTAATTCAACCATTTATCTGAATATTATAATAATTGTTCACTGTTGAACTCAGAGCAAATAAAAAAGTGAAGACAGAGTTTTAGGAACCACACAGCGAGGCCGGTATAATGTGTATTTTTTTTTATTTGTTTTTTGTCTCACTGTGTAATTACGCAGTTTCACGCACACACGTGTGGCGAAACTACGCCTTGCAAGGCGAACTGCCGCGGTGTAGGTATGGTTTTTTATGTATGTAGTACGTACCTCAATTTTTATTGGACAAAACTCTGTAGTCACTCTTTATTTGATCTGAGCAGTAAGATGCATATTCTTTATGCTATCAGACAAATCATTATGTGAACATTGTAATAGATTATGCTGTAATTATCTACAACAAGAAGGATCTTAAATCAGGTTGGCATTATTGTTATATACCTACTTAATTGCTAATATCACGTGAATGACTCTTAAGAATTATTTTGTTCATAAAAATGAAGATTACCAAATCGAAAATCAATAATCCTAAATCCAAAATCATAAATTTGGCACAAATATAGAGTAGACCACGGCGAGGGACATAGGCTGCTTTTTTTCGCGGCAACATGTACGGTTTTTCGACATTTACTTTTGCGCGCACGTCGTTGCGGGCAACATCTAGATAGTTTAAATTGGTTCAAAGTTGAATAACTATATAAACTTATAATACGTAATAGGTATATAAACTAATAATACAATATAGTTTATAGAGACCACAATAAAAAAATTATAAGGAAAATAAAATCGCGACGGCACTCGCGCACCATCATAAGATGAGCATTCTACTGACGTGACGCAACTGCGAATACCGACTGATCGTCTCCGTGAGTCAATTGTTTCTCTAATAGTTCTCATGTAAACATAAATAAAAAACAATAAGGGTTAGAAAACGCATTCCTGTGCATTGTTTTAACAATTAGTATGACATCCACAAGGTGTAGCCATATTTTCCAGTGAAAAAAGTTACACACTACTAAAGTACCGAGGCGTCTCGTGAAGCAATCTTATTTTAATGTTAACTATTTTCAGCGACGAAAATTAACGTATTCAACGGGAGAAACATTGCTACATATTTACATAGAATTAAACATAAGTATAGCCATAACCAGGCTTTTAGGTATTATGTTACATAATTTAGGGAAGATAATGTTACATATTATTGCACGAAATCGAGTGAGGTCAAATTCCTGTTCATTGTTTGTAAAACTATAAGCACCTATGTAAAAAAATAAATACATGGACATACAGAGGAAAGCCCTATCGATATTACTTAATAAGTTTTACAGATTATTATAGGCAGTAGCAAATCTGACGACCTCTGTCATGGCTCAGTGGTTGAGCGGGTCGTCAGTGCTCAAGCCAGAGGTTAGAATCCCGCCAAAGGAACAAAAAAGTTTTCTATGATGTATGTTAAAAATGTGTAATATATAACATAACAAAAATCTTAAATGTGTGTTATGTGTATAGTATAAAAATATTACATATATTTCCGTTGTTCGGTACCCGTAACACGAGTTCTTCGAGAACTTTAGAGAGATAAGATTGACCTGGTGTGGAAGAAATATTATTATAGTAGTTGTGCTCCTAATATTTTTCCCGTTTACAGAGTGATGCATTATTTCCAAAGCCACGCAAGACAATAGCTATTGTTGACAAAACGGTCTGTCAGCGATCGTTCTGCGAGCGAAGTATCCGATTCTTCTCCCACACAATTGATTTGATGATCACCTCTTCCGACTTCCGGAAAACGGATGACTTTGGTCATCTCGTCCGTGACTCATCCGTATGAATTTATTTCTCACGTCTAATCACATTGTTTTTCATTACACAGATTGCAATCAATTAATAGGTAAATATAATAATAATTGTTTTATACAGGATTATGCTACAGATTTACAGTCTATAGCGAATTGTTTTGCAAAATTTTGCTAGTCTCGTGAAAACGCTACATACAAAAGTCGTGCCTACCTGTGACGTCACTATTAGGTAAAAGTGTATGAAATATAAGGCCGCAGGAACATGTTTGTAAACATATACGAAAGCGCGCTCCAGTTCATACTTACTATAAATTACAATTAATGTTTATGTATATTATGTAAGTAAAATAATGATGTAGGGTTTTTTTACTAATTTTGCAAAAAGTTTTGAAACTTTTTTTTATTTTTTAGATTCTAATTACTAAACTATACACAAAATATTATATTTCTTTACGTTTATCAAGTAGTTATACCTCAATATTTATGAGTATATAAATTAAAATAAATATTTTACATGTCTCCCCAATTCGCTAGATTTATCAACTCTCCATAATTATGTTTTAACTAGAGATAAATCATAGCATGCATTTTAATACTGATCATCTGATTGCTTAAGAAGAAAGAAAGTTTAAAATAATAAGTAATAACAAATAAATAAGCGGAAAAGTATGTGCATCTACTTATTATATAGTCTACAATCTACATATTATACATTTTACGGCCTCTATGGCTCAGTGGTTAGCCCGTCGGCGCTCAAGCCGGAAGTCGCGGGTTCGAGTCCCGCAGGGAGAACGTATGGGTGTGTATTAAATATGTTTATAATATAATACAAATCTTAAATATAATATGTATACTAGTATAAAAGTATAAATATACTTCCCGTAGCACAAGTTCTTCGGATACTTACTGACGTGGTGTGAATCGTCAATTAGATATTATATTGTACATCAAATTTTCTTGACTTTTTCCTTCTTTCCTCCCTTTGGTTCGCACGGCTACTTGTCCTATTTGCTCGCACATCGAGCTAACCTGAGTAGTTATTATTTACACGTGTTTTGTGTTAGCTATTGTACACAACATATTGTTCAACACACAGACAAACGAACTGTCGAGTGCATGTGCAACTGATAAGGCAATGTCGAGATAAGAGATCTGTTATCGCGCACGGTCCCAGACACATTTTTAATAAATGTATACGTCTAGATTCTAGACTCTCCTAATGATAACAGTAAATTTTATTTAAAAACAATAATGTTAGTGACAAGCTGGATGATACGGTCTTTTTAAGTGCCTCGGTAATTATGAAACTTTTAAAATGCTCTATATGCTTGATTCTTTTTTTAACCGATTTATAAAAAAAGGAGGCGGTTATACATTCGGCTGTATGTATTTTTTTTGTTTTTTTTTGTATGTTCAACGATGACTCCGCCGGCTGTTGACCGATTTTCAAAATTCTTTTTGTGATGTAAAGGGTATACTTCGATGTTGGTCGCTTTTTTACAAAAGTGATGACCTGATGATGGGATCCATGAGCAATAGAGTGAAATTTATATGGACACATATAGTGATTTCGACTTTTTCTGAAGTAACTCAAGCATATACTACCAAAAAGTAAAATTTTGCACCAAGGTATATCCTTTATCCAAAAGTACTAAACAGAACTCCTGACTCCTTATAGATAAATTTTAACGATTTTAAACGTCCTTAAAATGTGTTAATAATAATTTAACGAATATCACTAAAAAGGGAAAAATTATTAGTATTTTAAACAAAAAATTAAACCAACTTCCAAAGTGTACCGACATCAAAATTATGAAGATTGAGTAGAGAAATAGTTAAAATTTCAGCCAAATTTAAAAGGGGAATTATTTAGAAAATAAGTTTTATTTCATACTTTTTTGTGCATTTTTACTTTGGAAGTCGGTTTAAATTTTTGTTTAAAAATAGCTTATTAGATTAAAAACTATTTCCACGTTATAGGATTACCTACATCTTAAAGCTTCTTAAAAACCTGTCAAGAGGTACGTATTAAGTTATCTTTAAAATTGTAATTTAATCAAAAATTGTGTTATAAATAACCATGAACCTTAAGTAGCACGTACCTTGGTAAGAAAGTTTTTGTAATAATATATATGTAATTATTTTTTTAATTCGCCTGGAAAACAAAAATAATAATATTTTTTAAGTAATTACTTTATTTACTCTAGGATAGGGTTCACGAAGGTTAGAAGCGATAGTGTTCAGTCTATCCGCAACTAAACTCTACACTGTGAAGCTCCGCGAAAAAACGAGCCGCGAGAACATGAGCGTAGATATGACATTCGCGGAATTTTCACGCTTAAGGTTTTAAATTCTCACTCTCTCTCACACAACTCACAAGTCACAACTTAGCCGCGATGCACACCACAGATGCTCACTGATGATGTGTAGCCGCCAAACATGGTATTTTTGCGAATTTACATATTTGATTCCGACAATTGCAAATTAACAATGCTATAGTAGGTACATAGGTATTGCAAAAACTATCAAGACACATCAGCTTGTAAGTAACTAGATGACTGCTAAATTAAGATTGAACTATAAATGTAATAAAACATGTTTATTAGGTACTGCAGATTAGTAACAAGATCTATTAAGTTGCTAACACTAAGGCAAATGGCCACAGCGGGTGGCGGCGGGTCGGGTAACTAGGTATCACGTGATCCGAGCGATTTATAGGAATTCTCATGCAGTGCGTGTGTACAGAAACACGGCGCTGTGTATAACAACATTACGCGACACTCGACAGTACTGGGAGCTCTGCTCTAAACAAAACAATTCGGAGAATATGGAACAAGTCAATCATTACCCCCGACGAAAAAAGAGGGGTGTTATAAGTCTGACGTGTCTCTCTGTCTCGTGGCATCGTAGCTCCCAAACGGATGAACCGATTTTGATCTTGTTTTTTTTGGTTTGAAAGATGTCATGATAGAGAGTGTTTATAGCTATTATTCATCATAATCAGCTCGCTTACTGCCTGACAGTTCGGGGGATACTCCATTTTATAGATACACCTAATTTGCCTTGTTGAACGTTAAACGATGAAAGCATTATGGCAGTTAATTGGCAGAACTTAGCGCTTAAAATAACAATTTGAAACTTGGAGTAATGAAAATAAAAAAAAGTACTTCATATGTTCAGTATATTTACATGGCAATTGACTAATGTCCTTAGAAGATTAGGCTGTAGTTTATCAGGCTACTCAACCTTATCTAATCGCCAACCAGAATTTACAACACCAATCTACTTATTGAAGTAGCGAACAATTTTTTTTAAGGAACAGCGATAAGTGTTTCAAATTTGTAAGCCTCTCACAGTTCTCTTCGATTCAGAAACAAACTAAGCATAGTAATATTCTAGACCAATTATTTTTTTATTAAGTTCTCCCGTAGCCACAATAAAACAGTTTCCAATTTAAAACGTATTTTATATGTATTAGTCATATCGTAAATCCCGTTATCAGTAAGGACGACGCACTTGCACTCTTGATTGTGATAAGAAAGGCATTTGATAACGCTTTACCTAGATCTACATACAGTAGAGAAAATGCAACGAACTCTGCCCGAGATAACGTGCAAAGCGTAGTAACATCTGACGTCAATACATGCTACAACTGTCATATTCATAAAATTCCAGTTCTATTTGAAATTAATCGCATAGAACTTAATTTAACTTTTAAGGTACCTTCTCGTAACTAAAAACTTTGCTGTACCTCAGTCAAACATAAGCATTAAGCAAGCGAAAGCAGCTGAAAATTTCTGAATAAAGCCGAACAAATGAAAAAATTCACGAAAAGCACACTAACAATTCTTTTTTTATGAAGTCGGCTAAATATTATACAAAGATCAATTCCTCTCATATCAGCTCATAAAACGAGTTAAAAACAAAACGTATTGGAAAGTAACCTTCGAGCGATGTTATCACAAAATTATTTCCAATTTCACCGTTTTGCGTCTCCGTTCCGAAACCTTTTTCGAACTTTTTTTCGTGCGATGGCCGTCGCGGGACTCACTCCCATAAATTATAGTTCGGTAGCTCTTTTAAAGGGGTTTTCTGGCTTTTTATTTTGTTTAGCCCTTTGAAGAATTTATGTCCCAGTCTTACTTAGTAGCGGTCAGCCGAGTTGTCGAGTTTCGCTCGGATGTTTCTTGTATTTCGTCGATATGTGCGCTACGTATATGTGTCTGTATTTTAAATTTATATTGAATTCGATGCGGTCCGATTTTCATATGATGAAATATATGAAAATCAGGACCGCATATACATACAAAATTACGTTTTCTTTATTTCTTAGTTATCACTTTTCACATGACATCCACCGTTAAGGTTAACGTATTTTTAGTAATTTCGTAGCAAATAGCTACGAAACATTATGTCAAGCATGTTGGAAAATTTATCGCTGGTATCGACTGCTAAAAGGTAGGCACAGTTTAGTTTAGAGTGTGTGTAATGTGTATTTAAGTTCAGAACACTGAAATATATTAAATATTTTAAATAGAAGTTGTTAATGATTACTTTATGTCTTTGAACGACATTTTCATCATTACCAGTAGATGGATAGTAAATACTTCCTACTTGAATTAAATACAAAGAAAATAAGTAGCTATTACATACATATTCAGTAGAACGATCTATACCATATTGGTTAATACCAATTTGCTAGTGGTTTTGACAATGACGACCTCTGTGGCTCAGTGGTTGAGCGCGGTAGTGCTCAAGCCGGGGGTCTCGGGTTCAAATCTGGTTGTCGCGTTGGAACAAAAATATTTTCTGTGTTCCTGGGTCATGCATGACTGTATAATATAATGAAAATATTTATTATAATAATAGTATTAAATGTACTTCCCGTTGCCTGGTTCCCGTAAGACAAGTTCTTCGAGTACTCAGCACGGAGTCAGATTGACGTGGTGTAAAGCGTCCATAGATATTATTATTATCCTCGTTTTTGTACAGAAAATGACAGACGATGTATGAAAAATAACAATTGTCGAAAACCATTGACGTCGTGGTCGTACTATATATACCTAAGCAAATATCTATGCAGGTAATAGTGAAATGATGGGTGGTTGATAAAATGTAAAAGAAATTTGTGTAGGTTTCATGGTCTTCCCATTAAAAACACCAATCAATTGCAAGTACGATTTATCAAAAGGAAATACTTATCAAATATAGGTATGATCGATACCTACAGAATAATGTTATTCCAATTCTCGACATCGCAATATGAATTTTTATGTAGATTCGATTTGATCTCGGCGTTAACAAAAAACATTTCGTGGTACGTCGGCATTATGAAACTTACGTTTAGAAGTGTGAGGAAGGTTTTTTAACCACTCTTCAAATCGTGTCATGTATTGGCAATGAAATTCACAAAATGCTAAAAGTAAAACAGCACCTCGACTTAGTATCAACCTGGTAGACAAAACGGATTCCAAATACTGGCAATTGGAATAGTTTTTAGTTTTTTTATCTCATTTTAGGCACCAAAGGCATCCTAACGGTATTCACCAAGACATAACTTCCAGACGGACCGCGAACAAAACTTTTTGTTTATTTTATTTGACCTCACGTTGTAGATTTCGCTTTCTGAATATGTCCTAAAAGATATTTATAATCGGACTAGAATTGTAATAACGTAGATATGTTTATCTCAATGCACAGCAAGGCATACCTTCATTATCAGCTGGCAATTGACACTTTAGTCTTGAATCCTATAGTTTTTAAACTTTTTGTTCCGAAGTGATAAACTTTTGACAAAATTTAATAGCGTTAATTAAAAGTATTATACCCTTCTAATTACCTTCATCGACAGCGGTAGAATTGACACAAAAACTATACTGGCGACTCTAATTACGTGCAACGTTGGCCGAAATTAAAAAGAAAAGTCGCACAGAAAGAATCCCGCCTATTTTTAAAAATGGAACCTGACGATGATTCGCCTAATTAATAAACCAATCACGTACAGCCGAGACGCGGCGTCG
The DNA here is from genome assembly GCA_037179445.1 of Phengaris alcon alcon. Taxonomy (NCBI): domain Eukaryota; kingdom Metazoa; phylum Arthropoda; class Insecta; order Lepidoptera; family Lycaenidae; genus Phengaris; species Phengaris alcon. Next base: position 1,034,249 of record JAYRCH010000040.1, on the reverse strand, counting down.
AGGTGCGGCGGACGCGCGGGCGCGGGGGATGAACGTTCGGAAATTCGAATTCTATATTTTTTCTGCACTCCGAGCATCATGATGTTACATGTAATTGGTTTGACGGCCGATGGCAACAAATTTAGAATTAAATTAATTACTAGCTACCGGCGACGTTTCTAAGCTAGATAAGAATGCCGCAAAAAGTAGGTTTTTCGTATTAAATGAATCATTAAGAGATGCCAGCGAACGCCAACTTGCTATCGATTCTTAAAATCATCAATAAATTGGCTAATCTACAAATTAATGTCATCAAGTAACGGGTGCAAGGACATATTGCAATTTGCAATATGGATAAGCATGTATCGAGTAGAATTTTTTTACCCGGCGAACTAAACTCAAATATAAACGTTGACACCGCTTAATTGTTAAAAAATCAAGCTGTAGAATTTTGGAAAAATACATCATTGATCAAATAAATGCATTCCCGGTTATGTCCTTGCCCAGCATGACTGCAAAAACTAGTGGAATAATCAATGCTCTGGTTGGCAGCACTGGACCCGAGGAAACCCGAAGCGACGCGAAAGACCGCGAAGATTAGCGAGCGCGCGGTTTTTGCTTGCATCAATCGATGCGCTCGCGCATTCGCACAATGAATTATTCAAAAAATGACATGAAATGGCGTATGGTTCTTTTTTAAAATGAAAGGTGCCCGATTGAGGACTGTAACCGCCTGACGAATTCATTGGTCAACGGCTTTTTGCATTCAGTAATTGTTGTATATTTATTTAAGTAGTGAAATAATAAAATATAATTGATCCCTTAATTGCGTTGATTGCGTCAACATTCAACAGTTAATCTTATGTTCTTAACACCCTAGAAACCTATTTATTTGATGCTGCAAGACACCCAGGGCTCAATATATTTGTAGCAGGCCACAGACATCAGACAGCTATAAAACAAATTTATTGACAAACCGCAAATAAAATTTTGCCTTGAACGATTCTACGGTTAAGTATTATTATTAGATTTCTACTATGTATCGGTACATCGGAGAAGAGTATTTCATACAATAGAAATAAATTACTAAATAGACAGAACACACATAATATAGGAAGATTATGGTGACACTTGATGTTGACAAAATGGTATAGTATGGAGTTGTTGACAAAATGTTGTTAAACCAATCATTAAAGATTCGCTAAGAACTGAAAAACTATTGAATATAACTGATTAAAGAATGATAGAGATCTGGTACCCACTGGGCACTGATAACATACCACAAAGGGAATCTGACATTACGATACAAAGTAATTTTATTGGCTAACATGTAAATAATAATTATTTTTAAACAAAAAATTAAACCGACTTCCAAAGTAAAAATGCACAAAAAAGTATGTAGGTACCGACTTTTGAAGATTGAATAAAGAAATAGTTAGAATTTCAGCCAAATTTAAAAGGGCAATTGTTAGAAAATATGTTTTATTTCATACTTTTTTGTACATTTTTACTTTGGAAGTCGGTTAAATTTTTTGTTTAAAAATAATAATATTTTTTCCTTTTTTAGTCATATTTGTTTTGTAAATTATTATTAACACAATATTTTAAGAACGTTTAAAATAAACGATCGAATTTATAATTGAATACGCGCCAAGCTTTCATTAGGTATTGTATTAAGATGATGATGATGATTACTGTAAGTTACATAATGACATATGCTTGCAGTTCTTTAACCAATATCGAAATTTCCAAACGCGTATCTTTAAAGACTGAGGAGTTCTGTTCAGTGCTTTTGGATCCAGGGTATACCTTGGTGTAGAATCTTACTTTTTGGTAGCATATGCTTGGGTACTTAGAAAAAGTCGAAATCACTATGTCTCTATATAAATTTTGAGGAGTTCCCTCCATTCCTCATGGATCCCATCATCAGGTCACCACTTTTGTGAAAACAGGACTAACTTCGAACTATAACCTATACATCAAAAAAATAATTTTGAAAATCGGTCAACAGACGGCGGAGTTATCGTTGAACATACAAAAAAAAAACATTCAGCCGAACGTATAACCGCCTCCTTTTGTTGGAAGTCGGTTAAAAACAATGTTAATCAATATATTCTTGTTTCAGTTTTGGAAAAAAATAGGAGGCCCAGGAAAATGCGACCTATTTTATAAGAAATTGGGGATTATTTTTATGCGTTTAAAATACTTCAGTGTCTCCAAGTTGTACCTAATATTGTTCACTGTTCCCTTTCGGAGACACATTAGAATGTAACCCTACTTCTACTTCCCACGTAACACGTTGTGAATAATATTTAGTATTATATATTAGTCTAGAATTCGGACATACGCGACAAGAACGAGTAATTAATTCGAGTAATGCTGTTAATGATGGCCGGGGCTTACCGCCATTTCCAAGTATAAGTAATCAGCTGAATTCTGTTTGCGATTGAGAAAATTTCTTACGTGCAGTTTTTCGGCAAATGGCTTCATCTCGTATCGTCTGTCAGCTATGCATATTCTGTCTTTAAATGGCGCTGACAGAAGTATTTGATCAATTAATAATATTCAATATGGTCAGGCGGCAGAGCTTTGCTGATTGAATTTGGCCAGCTCGATTTCTTGTCCGACATGTAATCAATTTGTCATTGTCTCATTAAAGTAGTTAAAGAACTTCAATAATGTTGAGCCTAAAAAGTTCGTATGTATCTGTCCACCTGAGTTTAACAATTTTCCACAGGTTTCCTTAATTTCAAGATATCACCAAAGGCAGCACGCGTCTCAATCATAAATCATTCGAATAAATGAAAAATATAAATTAGGTATAGAGACTTACTTATAAGTTGAGAATGACATATTGCCATCCATCGGCTGGTCATCCACTGCTCCACCCGTTGTCAGCATGAGTGTGTTCATTCGTAACCTTCCCTTCCTTTAAATCTATTTATCGAATATCGATGGTCGATATATCACAACACTAGTCCGCTATAAAATGATTGCGTCCGTATGACGCAAATTATTATTCTAAGTCGCATCACTAGCGCAGTATATTTCCTCGTTTCATATCTGAAAATAAAATAAAACATCGGTAAAATTAAAATTATTACAAAATATTATAAATCAGAAATGATCATATACTAATACTACTGCTGTAAATATTACCCACTAGGCGTGGTTTGTCGTTGTGACTTGTGGTATGAATTGTAAGCGCAAAAAACAGCTTTCTCATCAATAACAAGGTAATTGTCCGTATTAGTCATACTACTTACTATAGGTACTTGTGCTAATGCTATTAAGAAATTTTTAACAAAAATTATTCCTACATAACAACATGGGTGTTTCAAGAATTTAAGGACTGTTATAATTAACTGTCTGCATGCACTTTCTTTTCGACTGCTAATTAGGCCAAAACCGTTTAAAGCTTCTTACGCCCTCTCTTCTAAAACCTACACCCAACATAGAATACATCTTCGTAACTATCTAACATCTGGAATTATACTGGTATCAGATATGAGATACAGGCCCCGTTTGTACCGCGGGAACCGGCACCGCGGCCATATTGAATCTGATTGACAGCTGTCAATGTTGGCGGCATTGTGACGCGTATCCGCGCCTGCGCCCGCGCACACAACTCCACTGGTAAAGGTGTCACATGTTTCAAAAATATTTAAATTCATATCATAATATTATACGTAATATACCTACAACGTAATGTTCAGAGCAAACGCCAGAATATCTTAGTTAGCCGGCCATACGAAATTTCACGTAGTAGGAAAACGTTAATTTACTTTGTAATGAGTATTTTAATTGTTATAAAACTGGGAACGAAAAACTATTTTTTTAATTTGAACTCAGATATAAGATGAAGATAAAACATGGCTACCTATTTTCTCTTTTATTTTGGCTGTCTGATCTTTTAAAGTTATTTGTATTTTTGCTAAAAATGCCGCCGAACAAATTTCGTTGTTTTGGTTGCTCAGCTTGTTACATATTTGCGTCATTAATGCAAGTAGGTAAATACGTCAAAATAAAATATTATACGATAAGTATGCAGCCATACATAATGTACAACTCAAGTAGGTATGTACTATGTTGCTATGCATAATAAGCACCTTTATGAAAATTTAAGGGCATGTATTTAAACGAGTGAATAAATATTCCAATTTTGATTGGAAAGAAACTCGAACATACTGAATTACTAAGTTAGCGAAAGAATGTTTTCCCGAAAAATACAAAATCTGGCCACTAAATAATACCTGTTTTGTTAACTGAATATTGAAAACCGACAGAGAGATATTATTTTTGCGAACAAAATATAACCATATTGGAAACAACTTAAGATCACACACTTTATGCAAGAATGGTTTGATTTTTATTTGATTAGAAGGTACATATTTTTTACTAATGAATTAGGTGAACCGAGAGCACCATAATATCAACAAATCTCAAAATGACCGGCTATTTCGTAACTAGCACACCCCTGAATCTAGAAAAGTATCGAAAAATGTGTTTAGGAGCCCATAAATTGTTAAGCTGCTATTAAATAATCAGCTCAATCTGGTTTAATATCTGCACATCACCTTATGATAGCCAACTCAGAAATTTAGTCTCCTGTCACCTACCACCTACCAACTAATCTTAACTGGAACAGAAATTTATGGCTTAAATTTCTGTGCCAGTTAAGATTAGTTATTACCACACCTTTTATCTGTCTATTTTGGTATTTTTTGTGCCCGATTGTTTTCACCAGTTTAGTAATTTAGTCGCCAACGAATTCGCTGCCAAATTGAGTAATACGATAATATAGTCATGTGCAGACGTCAACTTATATTTTTTTCCCACAATTATTTAAAACCCAAATACTAACATAATAAACTAGCTTTTTCCCGCGGCCCCGCCCATGTAAATATAGTATTCCACGGGAACATACTACTTTCTCGGGATAACTGTACCAAACATCGAAATCCGTTCAGTACTTTTTGTTGCGTGAAAGAGTAATAAACATCCATCCATCCATCCTCACAAACTTTTACATTTATAATAGTAGTAGGATGACGTATGATGTATCATGTAATCTATACCTGTCTAATATTACATCTAATATTGACAATGGTGTATTCTAGTTATGCCGCAGTGAGAAAATATAAACTACCGATACGCAATGTCGCTAAAATTATGTAAAATTGTAAGCAAATTTTTGTAATTCCGTTAATTCTGTGCCATTTCGTACTCTCATTAAACCGTCTGTATCTGACCTTTACTTTTACCGTTAGATTGATCTGTTACTTTCAATTTTCGTTACAAAACATCGATATAATCTCACCACCGGACTTATCGACAATCTCTGTCACAGCACTAGATGGGTTTTTTCGATAAAGTCTGAACGGCACGACAGATTCAGTAGCTAAACAAAATCCCAATTAGGTAAGATAAAAGAGTCGACCTTAATTTTGAATGTTTTATTTTCATACTTTACTAATCTTTTTAACATGGCAGAATAAAACCACCCGTTTAGGTACTGTGAATATTTTTCTTTAAATTATATAAGGAGCACTTTTAACCTCTTCAGTACTTTATAATGGTACTATGTTATTATTTTTTACTATTTTTATCTTTATTCAGGATGTTTGGCAATCCGTGAAACAAGTTTTGAAAAATCATTTGAATTCCCCTTTGCATGTAAGATACGATGGTGAATATTTTACAATATCGGCCATACAATAGAGGGTATCCACCCTCAAATGATAACCATCAAATGATTTGTCTTCGCCCTCCGGATGTATATTACACGGATTGATTATGTTCTACCAAACCCCCTGTATAATACGGTACTTCAGAGTTCAAATACACTGCAGCGCTCAGTATAATAGTCAGAAAACACAATGATGTAATAGATAACATATTGTATTGTATATGTTTATCAATGTTACCACATTGATAAACATTTTGACAAAAAAAATGTGGGCACCTACTCGGCACAAACTTAGATGACATGTAAGTAATGAGTTGCCATGATACCTAATAGAGGAATCACACATTTTGGGTGTTAAGTGGGTATTTCTAAAATTTATTTATTTTGATGTTACTAAATTTTTATTCACCCCCTAAAAGCAAGGGTAGGTATTGGTTAGGAACTAAGAATATTATAGTTCTTATTATATTAGATATTAATTTATTACTTACTGTGTAGGTAGGTAGTCTATTTAATAATTTGTACATAGGAAATATCTGGAGTTTAGCTTTAGGTCCTTAGGGGACGATTAGAAGCGTTCGAAATGTGGTGCTGGAGAATGCATCGGATAAGTTGGAAGAAAAAAAATAACGATGTGTACGAAGTACAAGTAATAGGAGAAATGAGAAACATTAAAAACTTTAGAAAATAGAAGACGAAATATGTTTTTGCATGATATAAGACATGACACAATCATAAGGGCAATATTAAAAGGAAAGATAGAAGGAAAGAGGGGTAGGGGAAGGCCAAGGAAAAACTATATTAGTCAACTTGTAGAGAATGTAAATGTCATGTCCTATAGAGTGCTGAAGGTACTAGCGGAGGGTAGAGAAAAGCGGCGGAAGCTCCGCCGACAAAGGCCCTGCCCTAAAATTAAAGAAGAGAAGACATAGTAAATAAATATGCTCTTAGGATAATTAATTGGTTACTTCGACTCATACGTGCGGTGTTTGACCTCTGAGCTACGCCACAAGTCTATGTAGTGAAACGAAATAAAAATAAAACGTTTTTATTTCGGTATTTAGGCCATATTGTTAGTAAACATTTTAACTTAGGAACTATGTTTGTACATAAAAATGTACATGTAGTACATAGATAAAGCGACACCCACATCACGTACAATATAACTATTATACGTGATGTGGGTGTCCTTGGCGAGGTGGATGCGAGTCCAGTGCTGCATGATAGCACTGTCCACGTCCAGCCTCCCCGCTACTGTCTTCAGGATGCGTGGATCATGGATGCTACACATTTCCTAACGATAGCCGAGAAGCTATCCAGTTCAGTTGAAGCTTGCATCCCCGAAGCACTGCAGCGGTATTAAGTAGGAATAGTAATAACTAGGAATAAGAAGTTATTTTAGTACACTATTTTAATGTCCTCGGATCGACCTATTATGCTGTAGATTTTGCTAAATTCTCTGAGCTGCTTAGGTGCCTTCAATTTAGAAAAACCTTTAGGTTCAAAAGGCAAATTGAGGATAGCAACCAGAACCTAACCACAAAAATTATTGCTATTAATGATAATGTCTATGGACTATTTCAAACCACGTCACTCTGGTCCCGTGGTAAGTTCTGGAAGAACTTGTATTACGGGTACCTGACAACGGAAATATATTTAATACTTTTTATACTATACTTTTGTTCAAGATTTCGAATCCACGGCTTCCGGCTTGAGCGCTAACCACTGAGCCACAGAGGTCGTTAAAAACTATTAACATTAAAACTATGAATATTATGTTAGGGTAAATGACCTACGTTTTAAGTTCATTTGTGTAATTTTAAACTATTACGCTCAATGTCAATTGTATTAGATTATCCTGTAATCTATCTTCTATATAATAATATATAAAAGGCAAAGCTGATTGACTGATGTATCAACTCAAAGGCCAAACCTTTAAGGCTAGAAATTTTAAATTTTGCACACGTATTTATCATATGATGTAGGCATCCACTAAGGAAGAATTTTTCAAATTTGAACCCCCAAGGGGGTAAAGTAGGTGACAAAAGTTAGTATGAAACTTTTAATTCCTTGGACATATTTACATGATATTTCATACAAATTGAGTACAGAAAAATAATGAATTATGTATTTCTAAAATTCAGCCCCTAGGTGGGTAAAATAGTTGTTAATAGGATAATAATATAAATAATAATATATAATAGGATGAAAGTTTAAAACCTAATTTCACGCGGGCGAAGCCGCGGGCAATTAATGCTATAATATAGATTCTGGTGGTCGCCTAGTGATCGAAATCATAATGTAAATTGTTATCTAAAAAAATTAAAATGTAATGTAAATGTTGTCTATTAAATGTAAAAGACAGATTGACAAACGTGAGACAAAATTGTATCTAACGCATGGTAGTAAGCATAAGCATAATTATAAAAAAACTAGCTCTTTCCCCGCGGCTCCGCCCGCGTAAATATAGTATCGGCTATCCCACGGGAAAACTGTACTTTTTTGGGATAAAAAGTAGCCTATGTTTTAATCCAGAGTCTAAACTACTACCATACCAAACTTCACCAAATCCGTTCTGTAGTTTTTGCGTGAAAAATCAAACCTCCATCCATCCGTCCAACCTCACAAACTTTCACATTTATAATATTATTAGGACATTAGTGCAGTTCACTTCTCCTCCACATAAATTGTGCCGAATTTCATACTCCTACGTTCGCATAATTTTCGTAAAATGAAGCACCAAGTTTCTGCCTCACGCATTAAATTGTATACCTACCTACATGATTATGTGGTCTCATTAAACATGGTGTAAATAAGTAAATGTCAAGTTGAAATCTAATAACAAATGCCCATGACATGAGCTTTTGAAAATTTGTGAATGTGAAAATTTCATTTTGTGAAAAATTTGTGTTGCCCGAGATAAAAAGTAGCACAAATATACTTTACCGTGGTGTACTCTATGTCTTTGCCAAATTCCATCAAAATCAGACCAGTAGTTTTGGGGCCTATACAATGCAAACAAACAAAAAATTATATTATAATACTAGATGTTGTCCGCGTCTTCGTGCGCGTGATAAAAAGTCGCGCGTATGTCCTTTCCCGTGGTCTAATCTATAATTGTACCAAATTTCGCCAAAATCGGTCGTATAGTTTCGGAGCCTTGTTTTCCGTTTGCGGTTGATTATATAAGGTTTGGTAAAATTAATTATCTACGGATATTTTTGGGCATATGATCTACTGCTTATGCTTATATATTTATCCGATATGGTTGTGTTTGGTCCGATATTACAATTCCGACATTGAGATCTAATATCGAAACTCTTATTAGATCTATATTAGATATAGATTATATTATAGACTATATCAGATATAGATTATATTATAGACTATATTAGATATTGATTATATTATAGACTATATTAGATATAGATTATATTATAGACTATATTAGATCGCAATATTGGAATTCCAGAATTAATAACCTTTCGATATGACATGCCCTACCAGTAAACCTTTGCTAATTATTATTTACAAATGGCATGTATTTAAACATGCGACAAAACAATCAAATTTTGAGTGCGAAAAAACCGAACATTGAATACTAAATTACCAAGTTGGCGAAAGAATATAAGGTACAAAAAATTTAAAAATCTGGTGACTAATTAATACCAGTTTTTTTCACTGAATATTCCAAACTGGCAGACAGATATTATTTTAGCGAACAAATAACCATCTTTGCGACAATTTGAGAGTACATTTTTCTCACATTTAATTTATGAATAGGCACATATATTTTCCCTGATGTAGGTAATCCAAAAAACATAATTAGCATTACGAGCGCACACAAAAAAAACGTAAAGGAGCGTACAAAATTTCCATTTTTAATTTTTTTCGGTTTCGGGAGGTGTAGATATTGTGTAGATTAATTTTCAAATTTACAAAATGGCGAATATTTATTTTTCTGTAAAATTGATACGGGTGTCGTCTTTGAGGTTTTTAGGGGCGCTGAAATATAAAAACGATATTCATTTTGAATTTTTGGACATTTCTTTTTAATAAAATGAATCTAGGTGTCCTTTTCTAGGTTTAGGGGATGTTAATTACAAAAAAAATCATTTATTTTGAAATTTCAAAATGGCGAATATCTTTTAATTTCTGTAAAAATTCAGAAATGTTGCGTCCTACTGAAAAAAATATGAAAATTTCCTCTCCCTTATTAACCTCGCAACAACATATTTTCTTCATTTAGGATTTTCAAAGAAATTTGAAAATCCTAAATTTTCCAACATTTCTATAGCTCATACATCGTTTCATACATCGTTCGTATCTCAAAGTAGCATTGCCATACTTTTTTTTATAATCTCTTCTATCTCGGAAACGGTGCATCCTACTGAAAAAATAATGAAAATTTCCTCCTCTAAGTAACCCCCACCCCGTAATCACGTATTTTCTTTATGATAAGAGTTTTTTTTTTTAATCTAGAATTTCCAAAAATTTCTATAGCTTACATAGCTGATGCTGGCATAACATACTTTGTTAATCCTAATCATCATGCGCACCAACTTTTAAATTAGTACTCATGTCATATCATTTTAACGAAGAATGAAAATTATTGATTTTGGAATTGAAATTGGAAGACACTTTAATAATCAGTACCCCAGAAACCTAGAATAGGACACCCATATTAATTTTAATGAAAAGAATGTACGCCATTTTGGAATTTCAAAATGGATTTAATTTTCATATTATTCTAAACCCCCAAAAACCAGCAGCCAGCAAAAAGAACACCCATACCAAAGGAAAACAAACTCCAACAGTATCCAATAATGCGATTTTCCGTAGCCTGCAAATTGAATTTTTAGCAACCATTAATTCAGCAACCTAATCTGGTTTTATATCTGCTTACATCGTATAATAGTCACCAACTCGGAAATTAAGTCGCCAACTTATAAATTTCGGTGCCAATTTGAATAAAATTTCGCCACTTGTTATCTGCCGATTTTGTATTTTTTGTCACCTGAGTGCTTTCGCAACATATTAATTTGCTGCCAAATTCAGTAATACAGTATGCTCATGTGTAGTCGCCAACTTATTTTTTGTTCGCAAGATTAATTACATCCCTTTATAAATTAGAAGTTAGAACAAAATTTTAATTCATAAAACATTTCAAAGTTGACTAACTCTACTTAGTATGTATTCTATGGACGAAATGTCTCGTTTTGTTACACGTTTACACAAAACTGTGTTTCGAGGCAGCAAGTTGTACGGCCGTATAAATAAATATTCAAGGGGTCAGTTCGAGTTCGAGTGTAGCTATTTAACGCGCGGTTCTCAGTTCAAGCCCAATCAAGAAATTATGTTCACTAATGGTCTGTGGTCGCTCAGTGTCAAAATTAACCCTATAATTCATATAACTTTTAAATTTAAACTTTTTAGGTGTTCTTTTGCCACTCAAATTATTAATAGGTACAGTAGCTTTTGCCCGCGGCTCCAACCACGTAAATGACATAATTGGATTGGCTGGATTGGATTCTTTGGTTAATCTGAGGTAGGTAGTGTGTGTAAGCGGTAACGTTATTTTTATTAATTTTTAATTATTATTATAAAAATTGTGCAGTTCAGTCCTCCTCCGTATAAACTCTTATTGGAAATGAAACCCATTTTTAAACGGAACTCTAATCTTCATTTTTCTATCAATTAGACAAAAGATGTATGAAAAACGACGATTGCCGAAAGACATTGAGGTCGTGGTCATACTATACATGGGTATATATAACAAGTCAAACTTTATTGAGACTATTGTTAATTACCAGAATTAAATGAACTTTAAAATGTAAAAGAACTTACGTAGTAGTAAGTAATAAGTGATGATAAACTATGCGACCTAAAACCTCAGATTAATAAATACTTAGTTACTATGCTGAAACCTTGTTTTCATTTTAATGAGACCTTTGCAGAGAATTTCAGCATGTTTTTAAAGTGTTAGGATTTTTAACATTAAAAATGGCTTTAACATTATACGCACGTCTTGTTTTTTGCAAACCTAAGGCCTAATCTACCTAAGCCATTTTAGGTTTAGAGGCCGGAGTGGTAGAATGAAGATGTTCAAAAAATGTGGCCCCGATCCACACTCTGTTTTAATTTGAAAAAAAAAAAAATGTTACGAAAATCTCGGACCAATCTGAAAAGGCATTAGCCATAATAACAAGTGTAATTTCACAAACGCAAATCAATCGATGCACTTAACGCGTGTTTTTGTGGTTGTGGCTACTTAAATTATTATTGATATATGCAAAAACAAATATGTACCAACATATTCAATTTAAAGTTTTACAGAATTTCAAACTCCAAATTGTAAATTTTTATGATTTATAAATGTTATGTTTTTATTTTTTATTTATTTATGGTTACATAATATTTTCAATTCAAAAGAAATCAACTTATGGCCGAATACTGAAATCCTATGAATTTAGTTGCACACTTTTTACTAAGTATTCTGTATTATTTTATTTACGGTGTCCCTAATATTTGGTAGCATAATAGTATTTGGCCGCTAGATAACTAAATTAGATTTTTTGTTGAAAATCTGTCGATTAGGTCAACCTAACTTACGCAGATAGAAGGAAGTTAGGTAGTTACGGCGCAGAGTACCTAAATACAATATATTTTATAGTAGGTACAGTAATCAGGTAGTAGTCAAGTACCATAAGTCGATAGGGTACTGGTCATAGACGTATATGTTATAGACGAGGCAATTTGAGGTGAAAACTGTCCCCACTTAAACTACTTTTGGTAGTTTTAGGGCCATTTTGACATTTGAAGTATGGTGAAAACCAAGATGGCGTAAATTTTTCATGTATGAAGATTTGTTCTGTCAAATGTACCTTATAGCCAATATTATAGTTATAGCCTATCTTTAGTTTTGAAATCATTGTAGTAGGTAGTTTTGGTGGCATTGCTTCTAGCGACGGAGTAATTGCAAAACGCATTACCTACATTGGGGGTTTGAACAAATAACACTTATAAGGTTTTAAAATTTAGGTTCATAGTAAAGTTTAAAAATCCTTATAAGAAGATTGTGAAAAAGGCCTTATGCATTTTCGATAATCTTCTAACAAGTGTCAGAAAGCTTATGTTTTATCTCGTTCGCTCGATATAAAGTTAGCAGCGAAAAAAATCCTAATAACCTACCCCACACTTATTAGAAGATTGTGAAACAGACCCTAAGCAAAATATAAGTTATCGCACACGCCCAGCCGCGCACTTATAATTACTATTAATAATAATAAGTTACTTCTTACAACATCAGCTATCCGCCAGTTAAAGTCCCGTGAAAATCGGTCCTGCCGTTTTAGAGATTAGACGGAACGAACAGACAGACAAAAATTTTAACAGAAAAAAAAACTATTGTTTGGGTTTGTTAGGTAGGTAGGTACCTACTAGGTAATAACTAACAGCTAGACTAGTTGGTACCTAGTTACGGTTACTAGGTACTACACCCTACCCAATACCTAGATTATATAATTATGTAGGTATTAGGTATTATTATTAACAAACGAACGTATGTATATTATAATCCTTTCTTGCACTTTAGGTTATAAATGCAGTACAATGCGATTCAAATGAGAATAGGATCGACTTAGCGCCATACTGTTACGAATTATGACTATTATGATGATTGTGATAATTAAATTTATGTTTCGATAATTAATAGTATTTAACGTTTTTATTTAAATTCGATGTAAGACTATTAAAATTGATTTGCAAATAAGTTTTTTTGCAAACCGAATTTTTCAAGTGATGTTTGACAGGAAAAGGTTATTCACATTCCTATTCTTATTTGAAACTCATTGTGTGTTGTTATTAGAATAATATATATAGCAAAATAAACCTTTTATTGAAATTGTTACCTAAGAAGGTAGTATCATACCGTGGGTCGTTGGACAGCTATGCTTCTGCACGAATGGGTCGGACAAGGGGAGGTTGTGGGTTATAAAGACCACGAACGCACTTGTAACTCCTTTACTGTATAGTATAAGTAAAAGTATCTAGTTAATTTTAATCGAATACTACCAGTTTTGCTACTCTTGTGGGTAGTACGAGAAAATATTTTTATGTGACAGGAAAAACTGGCTATTATCTTTTTTTTTATTGAAATATATGGCGTCGGTTTAAAACCATTTGCCAGTGTCAAGTTAAAAAGGCGGGAAAAAGAATTTTCGTTTCAATTTTCAACACCGTATTCCTAAATCGTCAAGTCTAAAGTCTAGTCAAAGTCCAAATAAATTGTCAGTGCAATCAATGAGTCAAGTCAGTCGATTCAGTAAAGTGGTAGAAGCTTTACTGAAAGTTCCTAGGGAGTTTTGGAGGGTTTACACAAAATAGCACGTTTTTTGAAGTTGTACCTGAAAATATTTTTATGTGACAGGAAAAACTGGCTATTATCTTTTTTTTTTATTGAAATATATGGCGTCGGTTTAAAACCATTTGCCAGTGTCAAGTTAAAAAGGCGGGAAAAAGAATTTTCGTTTCAATTTTCAACACCGTATTCCTAAATCGTCAAGTCTAAAGTCTAGTCAAAGTCCAAATAAATTGTCAGTGCAATCAATGAGTCAAGTCAGTCGATTCAGTAAAGTGGTAGAAGCTTTACTGAAAGTTCCTAGGGAGTTTTGGAGGGTTTACACAAAATAGCACGTTTTTTGAAGTTCACTCTTCCACACTTGTGCACGTTAACGAATATTTAATGGTTAATATGTATAGTACCAATATTACACATTTAGAACCGGAATAACACAAATTTTTGAAAGATATACAAAAACCACAACGTCACCCATTGAATAACCCGGAAAAACTCCCTATTTTCTCTTCTCATTTATAATATTAACTTTTTTTTCTAATAAGTCATAGATAAAAATAGTTTTTTTTTACATTGTTGTATAGTGCTAACATATAATAGAATAAGATAATTAAATTTAAAAAAAGCAGTGATTTCATACCTTTTTTCGTTGCGCGAAATGTTTTTAGCCTTATCGAAGATAATCGAACATAAAGCATTAAATGTTGTATGTTGCTAATCTTGAATAATATTAAAATTTTAAACAATAGTACGTAATAATATAAACTGAAGTAAAAAAATTGAAATCTTGGCATTCTGTCATTCTTTGTCATACGCTTATTTACTTTGCTTTGCTTTTGTCGTAAGCACATCATTTTTAAATGGATACAGATACAGGTACCCACGTATGTTCACCGTCTAGCTCATTCTCAAAAACGTGAAATGAAAACAAATGGAAGATATAAAAATCTTATATCTAGATTCTAGGCTATTGCGTTCAGAGGGTAGGCAAATAAAAAGGTATGACTACATCGCCTTATAATTTTAAACTCATTTGCAAGAAACTTTTAAGGTGCTTAAAGACGTTCATCACCAATTCGCAGTAGTCATACTCAGTGGATTTACGTCGCATCCTTACTCAATGAGCTCGACAGTAGGAACTAAACATTTTTTTTTAAATAAAACTGTAACAAAGACTTACGTATCGATATGTTTATAAATCACTAGGAATCTGTCGTAAGCCCAAACAGTTCTTTCACTACACAGATATAGTCCTTCTGCGCAGTCGGTAATGGCTTTAAGTAATATTCGAGTACATAGGCCGAGCGTACTGAACTTTAACCGCAACTTGTCACATAAACTTTAATACATTTCACATTTTCATCAAATATAATATACACCGTTTTATATGAGTACACAAGTAAAACACAGCACTGAGCTTCTTGTAAGTTCGTTTATGAGCAAAGAGTTTGAGGTTATAGTTTTTTCGGAGTTCGGAAAAGTATTTTTAAATTTCGAACGCAGCGCTCTCTATCCGCACCGGCGGGTGAGCACGATCGACTGGAAGCGCACGCGCACCTCTGAGCGCCCGAACACTGGTTTCAGGGGTTACAAACCTTCTTATTACTTGTTGTATTTCCTTCGATTTTATTATTTGAGAATATAAAATACATAATACACGTATACAATGATTTGAAGTATAAACAAAAAAATATGTTCATACACAGTTTTGTATTAAAAAGGATGAAATATAAAAATGTATTGAACACAAAAAGAAATAACTTTGGTTAAAAATAATATAATATTATGGTATTGATAAGATAATATTATTACGCTGAAAGATATTATTTTTTCTTGAATATTGAAAACATTTTAATTAAAAAATTGCACACATGTTACCTGTCATAAATGTAATGTTTCTAATTAAATTATGTCATGATTAATGTTATTTATAATACACACCTACATATTTCAAATTAAACAATTTTGAGATTTTAATTAAAAATCCTAATACTTACCAAATTGTATTACTTAGGTATACAGTACGTTATATTTTTATTAAATATTAACATTTTATTACTTCGATAATCGATATTACAAAAGGTTGAGCACTCTGGCAAAACCTGTTAACTCAACAATTCAACTTATAAACCATCTTAAGAAACAATAAACATATATCTGTCTCTCTTTACTTTTACACATACCGCTCAAGCGCAAGAAAGATGTCAGTATCTTAAACGCAGTTAATTTTTAGGAACAACTTTATTTGTAATGCCTAAAGATCGTAATTGAACTCAAAACATTTATAGTAAATTGACCATTAAGTAAACGGAATAGGGCATATTTCACTTAAAATTTATCTCAAACCGTAAAATTTTTGTAATAAGAGGTAATAAATTATTCACAAATTTTGTAATTATGACTGTATTTTGTTAAGTATTTTAATTTTTTCACTTACAAAAGTCGAAAACGACTAACATTTTAGTAATTTTCGTAAAATTACTTGAAATTCGAACGCGGAAGACGATTTTAGAGTTGGATGCGCGTACGCAACTGGACACTGGACACGTTTGATTAGTTACGAACTGCATCCTATAGCTTCGTCTCTATCTATCATGCGACGAGGGCACGGGTGGGAGGGGGACGACGCAATGTTTATGGACCGAAATGTAGACGTGGCCGTAATGGGATCTTCCCAGACGCGCGCGGCGGCCAGATTCCGTGGGTAGGAGGAAATTACGGATTTTACATAGCGCTCTCGTTTTTATGTTATTTATTACTCCGATCGTCTGGGTGAATAATTAACGATAAATAATAATATGTTATTGCTTTATTTTGTACATTATTATGGAATATTATTTCTTGAGTAGTATTAGGCAGGATTTTTGTAAGTAGATTAGCTGTTGCTAATACGAAAACAAAAAGCTATATAAATATTAGGTACTTTTTAATGTAATATTATGTATTTTTACAGTTGCTATTTTACTTTATACCTAGTTAGTATGAATCTACTTGGTAAATTTATACCTAGAGTATTGACTAGGTATGGAACAGGAGTCGAGCATTAATTTTAAATTGGAATTTAGGGAAAATATACTATTTTAACCTCATCTTTGCCTTACTTAAAATGAAAAAAATGCTAACTGGTTATTATTAATACCAGGACCGGACCGTCTGATGGTAAGCCTTTACCAAGGATAACCTAAGGTTTCAAGATTAGAGATACTAGGGTAGCTACTAGCTAGACAGATAGGTAATGCCCTATCATTACCTATCTGTCTTTAAAGCTCTTTACACTTTTGAGTCTTGAGTCTTATTAAATCGGAAAGAGCTAGCCATTTTTTAATTTCAAGATAAAGAGGAAGTGAATGAAACAAAGAACTCATCCCAGAAATCATTGTTCTTGTATTGTCGTTAATACAATAGTAAACCACGAGCCGTGAATATACAAACACCGTTTTTTATGACTTTCTCAAATCCGAACTCGTGCTCAAAGGCAATTTTCCACTTCAGATTCTTCATTCTCGAGGCGAAACAACATCCTTATTGACCGACAAACACATATTATGTAGTAGCTAAATATATAAGGAAGATCATATTGTAACGTTATGTCACAAAATTTAATATTAGGATTAAGATGGACCACCGACGAAATCGAAATATAAGGCACTAGATGATGCCCGCGACTTGGTGCGCGCAAAAAGAGGTCCCGCCGCCTGCAGGAACTTGAATTTGCCGCGATTTATTAGCCTATGTCCTCCTCCGTGGTATACTTTATATATGTGCCAAATTTCATCAAAATCGGTTAAGTAATTTCGGAGCCTATTCAATGCAAATAAACAAAGAAATCTGTTCTCTTTATAACGGCCCCTGGTTCTCGAGATAGCAGAAGAAAGGAAAAAGTTTTAGGATTTCCATACCTGACCGCATATAAAAATCACATATATTTTATAACTTTCACTTTTAAAGGACTCCAGAAGCTCCTATCATTTCTAGACATCTGATACTTAGTTGGTAACTAGAAAGCCTTAGTATACGAATAACCCGTAATAATCAAGGAAGGAAGAATACGTATAAAATTATGATTCCTATCCGACATCTATCAACATGAAGATCACAAGTTCATACACCTCTGCGACAATACTGAAGGTGAGTAATTAAAGCGAAAGGACGACGTCACGAGTGGCGACGCCGAGAAAGCAAGAGTGCGACAATTTCACGCCTCGGAGCCGCACGCGTCTGAGCTCGGATGCGCATGAGTTTGGGGGACCGACAGAAAAAACGACACCATAGCTTGTTATGGTATGGTACCTATAAGATTAGTAAAAGGTAACCTAATATGCACTTGACTATTGAACCGAAAACTGGCCCTTCCATGGCTCAATAAAACAGTGAAGCTTATCTTGCTCATATGATCTTAAGATTATTTACACTCCGCCTCAGACTTAAATACGGTTTTTATCAAAATGGGCTGTTCCAGACGATATTAATTTTGCACACATACACACCACAAAAAGCTGTTTCTTACGCGAAATAACTAAAATATTGAAAAGTTTTCAATTAAAGATTAGTAGGTCATTAAGTAATAGTTCATTGTTCATTGGTTAGAGCGTCAGCACTAAAGCCGGAGGTCGCGGGTTTGAATCCCGCCAGGGAACCAATTTTCTGTGTTCCTGGGTCATGGATGTGTATTAAATATGTGTATTATAATTTATATAATAAAAATCTTGAATATAAGTAGTTATAGTATAAAAAGTATTAAATATATTTCTGTTGCCTGGTACCCGTAACACAAGTTCTTCAAAAACTTACCATGGAACCAGATTGACGTGGTGTGAAAGCGTCCATAGATATTATTATAGATTCTTATGATATGATAGCTGTACCTGTAAAATTGGCAAAATATCACTTTAGATCCACTTGACTCTTAAACCGAAAACGAGTGCAACGAGACAACGTTTTCCATACATCTCTGTCGTGTGAGGGACAGTAAGTAAAGTAAGACACGTAGTTGTACTGTATTTATGTCTTTTATTTTAAATTAACAATAACGAAAAGAACAAAAGAAAGTTACATATTTTCCATGACGATATAACCTTAAAATAAATCATTTTTCAATTAAATCTTAAGTAGACTAAAGATGAATGATTCAAAAGGGAGGTTTATGTTAAGCCGATAATAGTAGGCGTTATTATGTACTTAGTAGGCGGAGCCGAGGGCTAAATGTTGTATTAGTAAAGACACAAATTAAGCTAAGTAGGTATGTTAATTGTAGAATGTAGTACTCTGTTGCCACAGCATATTAAAACCTTTTTGGTTACCTCATGATTTTATAGCTAATTAAAAAGTGTTTAATATGCTGTGTTTATGTGTGTGATAAAAAACATAAGTAATCACACACAAAACGAAATATATGACCTACCTATAATTATAATTCTTATGGTACTTATCCGTAATATAGTAGAACCTAAGTTGCTGTACTTAAGTCTAGTTTAGGTTTAAAATTATTATGTTAAGAGTGCGTACCCGCCAATAAACTTCATAGTTTGGCGGGATATAAATTTAAGTTATTTAATGTATTTTTAATTAATAAAAAAAACCATAGGTGGGTACTCCACGAAAGTGGGATAGGTACTGGACGACCTACGTCTGCGATTTTATTAACTTAGTTCCACATTTTACCCAGAAGGAAGGATAATGATTTTGGTAGTCTGACTATGTATGTATATTGTATGTATGTATATATGCTCCATCGTTGCGCCTACACTACTGATACTGTATACTAATAATATTATAATACTGATTTTAATGAATGAAGTGTAAATATATTCGCAATAATGGCCCGGTTGACATAGGCTCTCCGCTATATTTGTAGTATTTTGATTATTGTATCGAGTTTTTGATAGTTTTCAATTCATAAGTTGTATTTCCTTTTATATAAACGCCTCTGTTCTACTTTTAAAATATGCTACCGCAATGTATCATAATGTGGTTGCCTTGCCATGTGGTTTTTGGGGGAATCTGGCTTATGGGAAACAGACAAACATTGATGTTGGTCACGTAGTCGAAAGCGTTCTTACTATAGAGACAACTCGTGCCTAAATATTGTGTACGTATTTGTCGGTAATGGATATGTTATAATCCCAATTATACCTATATGATGTCAAGGTCGTTGCTACGTATCACGCGTGCTCGTCGAAAGAGAAGAACTTAAATAGGTATAAAATTTGGGAAAAATCTATCATTTAGCACCAGTTAGTTCCCTCTTTAATTTCTGATCCTAGAATGTCGTGGTATCTGAAATGAAAATAAAAGTAATTTGTTTTTGCAAACCGTACACGGGACAGTGAAGCGTGCTCAAATCACGCCAAAATTGTCCTCGCACAATTTCCCGCCGCTTTCCATTGCTCGTTACGACTTACGACACACTCGTAGTAACCCGATTATCTAATAGCACCCCACAAATAATGCTCCCCACATTGATTTCGGGGACGGTGACCGGATTCATTGAAACCAGAACAGCTACGCAGGAATTTTACATGCCCATCCGACATGGATCATCTTTCTTGTCAGCTACAATCAGGTGATCAGTCTACATTGTCATTGTTGAAAATTACATTTTTGTTAAGTTTCAAGTTCCAACGCGAGGATCGAACCCAATATCTTCGGTGTCGAGAGCCAAGTTCTAATCCAGGGATACCCACAGGAATAGTCATCAGGGTTCCCGATTCCGCCAAATCATTTATAATATAATAACACCACGGTTACAAATATTATTTTGAAATAGGATTCATTACTTCAATGTAAGTAAGTAGGTACCCTACTAAGCAATGAAAATAGAACTCTGTATTCATAAAATAGAGTTGAAAATCGTAACACACGGGTGTTGAGTCAAATGTCAATGACAAAAAAATGTGTCTATTGTATTAGCGCAGAGTTCTATTTTCAATTCTCTGAATTTTCTCCGGTCGGAGAGATTCCGGTAATATAGTCCCAGCGTAAGGTATTTGTTTGGTGTTCCGTTAACTTAAAAGTATAGGAACCCCTGCTCTAAACCACTCGAGGACACGGAGACGTCAAATATAATGGCTAAAAATATGCCTCGATTTGCTATCAATTAATTTTACTCCTACAGTTAGTACCACCGAAATACTTAAATAGAACGGAGAAAGAGAGAAGACAAGTATGGACTGCATGGCAAAAATGTGTTCTTTGGACTCTGTAAATGTGTGAGCACTGATCATGTTAAAATTGCTATAGTCTATTCTCGTTAAGAAGTTAGTGATCATCATATCATCTTAGAAACCTCTCAATGTTTTTAAAAGGCCTGTCTTATGATAGTCCACAGTCCACACTATGAGGTAGAGTCTAGATAAAAACATCATCCCCAATTTACGAATAAAAAATACCCTAAAAAAATATTTTCGTGATTTTATTTTAGCACTTTGTCGACACATGAATATGTGGTATGCTATGTACAAAGTTTCATCTTTCTAGCGCTAAGCGTTTGTAAGGTAAGCCAAGGACGGACGGATGGACGAACGGACATGTCGAAAGAGTTCCGAGACGTGAACTACACAAACTACAAAACTCTAAAAACATAAAATAGCTGTGATTTAATACATGACAAACATGTGTATTCATCACGAGATGTAGGTACCAATAAATTGTATTTCCTTACAAATCACTCGACCACCCCCATCTTGGACGTAATACCCCATTCGTATGCGCTACGCACCGCGCGCGTCTTCGTAAAATTAAGCGAATAACTTTATAATTGTGAATAAAAATAAAAAGGGGTTAACCGGAAACGGATATTGCCTTCCGCGGCGACCCCCGCTTCCGGAGCGCTGCTGGAATCCTTTATTAATGCAGATATTGCGCCTCCTCAGGTGGACGGCGGCTGGACATTTCTGATAATTACGGATATTGGAGTGAGTTTTTTTGCAATCGGAGATTTTAATCTTGGAAACATTTTTTAAATTGCAATTTTGTTTTGTATTAACCTTTACCGACCCTCGTAGCACAATGCAAAGATCTCGGCGAGAAAGTCGAGAAGATGTCAAGCAACACCAAGGACTGTGTGGAGCCATGACATCTTCTTGACTCGAACTCAATAGCGCCCTCCACGCGTAAAGTTGGGACCGCGGGTAACAACACGCGCCGCGCCGTTCCAATCCTTGCTCTGAAACGAACATGTACCTAGATGCTCGGGGCTGACAGTCCGATCTGGCATGTTGATGCGAGCGCATTTTCCAGTTTTATCCGCGTATTGTTTGAACTCAAACATCTGTTTGGAGACTACACACACGACACACTACTGACAGCAGAGGCGTAGCTACCGCTGTATCAGCCATATCAATTATATCAAAAAATTTCTAAGGCTCGCAACGCCACAGTTAGATAAAAAAAAACTTAACTGTTGTCTTATCGCAAGAATTAAACACAAAACCAAAGAAAGACCGGGCTAAGTACTTAGGTAGTAGACATCGATTGAGGATTTCATTTCCAAAAATCTTATTCGTTAATCCGACATCATTACCTACTCGTGTATCGGGTCGAATGCGAAATTCGTGATCATACCTAGTCTAGTAAACAAATACGATTAATATTGCTTGGAATGAATCCTCCTAGTAATGTACGTCGTCCTCTTCTTCTTCTCTGATTTATAAAAATGAATAGCAAAACTTGTGTCTCGCTAAACGCGAGAACGGCTGCACCGATTGGCAAATTTTGGTTATAATGGTGAGAAATATTGCGAGGAAGATAATAAAAAAAAAGACTTGAATTTTCCCATACTAACTGTTCACTGTGTGCAATTTGTCACTTAACTGTCAAATATTTAATTAATGTTTGTCTGTCTGTTTAATTAAGTTTCATAAAAATCGGCCAGTAGCCCCAGTTGGTCGTAAGTGTAGCTTTTGATGTTGAACTTATACGAGTAGGTGTAGGTATAGTCGGTAGGTGTAGATATAGGTTGTAGTTTCAGACGTCGGTGTAGGTTGTAGGTGTAGTTATTTATTTATTCCACTTCACAGTTAAGACAGAACAACGTGTGTCGGGATAGTTGCAGTGCTAGTGTAAAATAATACAAAGCATTTTATTTAACAAAATATTAGGACGGTACGTAATACATATCATGATCTTATATTATAGGTCAAATCAAACCACACAGTTGTAAGTAATCGCCAGTATAATATTTTAGTTAACAATTAACATAATTTAACATACACTTTCAATATATATTTACCGTTGTAAATAGTCTAATAAATAAGTACAGATTGTTCAATACTAATATAATTGTGAAGCCTGACCATGAATATGAAACCCAACTGAGGTACATTTATTTTTTATTGCTCAAGGCTACGAAAAGCAGGGATGTAATTGGTTAAATCTCGACGATTTGTGACATTTTATTTTTGTTTCGTGGATTTTCCTCAACACGGCAAAGTTTTCTATATAACTAGCCAGGCTGTTATAATTTAATCGGCGTTGTTCAGGGTGGCTTTGCAGACGTAGCCCTTGAAGGCGAGCACTCCCCTGCACTTGATGTGCACCTGGTAACGCGCGCACCAGTCCAGGTTGTTGCAGGCGATGCCGGCGTCCGAGAGCGTCTTGACAGCGGCCACAGATAGTAGATCTGAAGAAAGTACAGAATTATGACTTTCATAATGAAGCTACATGGACTATAATAAAACGCGTGGAAGGCGAGAGGAGAGCTCGACTCGATCGAGGAAAGTGAAGGAGCCCTAAGTTTTGTTTAAGTTTAAAAACACTCAGGCCATAATTATCTATAAGATGGTTCTTATATCATAAATATCTTTTTAATGACAGTAGAAACAGATAGCGACATCTACAATCAAAATCATATAACATGACTTAACTAATGTTAAAATCTGAAATCACACTCAAAACATCCCCAATAAAGTAGTAATCATGTAGAGTAAGGAGAACCGAAATAAAAAACTAAACAATAGTAGGTTTTTTTGAAAAATTAATAAAACTGACTATAGATTTCAAAAGACAACTTGACGGATTTTCTCGTACATAATTAATGTTATTACAACTCTATTGGGATATATTTGACGACCTCTGTGGCTCAGTGGTAAGCGCGTTGGCGCTCAATTTTAGGTCGCGGGTTCGAATCCTGCCAGGGAACAAAAAGTTTTCTATGTTTCTGGGTCATGGATGTGATGTGTTAAACATCTTAAATATAAGTATAGTATAAAAAGTATTTATTATACTTCCCTTGTCTGGTACACGTAACACAAGTTCTTCGAGAACTTGCCACGGGACCAGATTGATGTGGTGTGAAAGCGTCCATAGATATTATTATAATATATAGATGACAAAAATGAAGATGAACATGTTTTTAGGTAAAAGCTTCGACAAAAGTCCTTTAAGGTGGTTTTATTAACCTGGCGGGTCGGCGTGCGTGAGCAGCTGCACGTCGTTGGCGCGACAGAAGGCGTGCAGCGCGGGCGGCACCACACAGCACGACGCCAGGCCGATCTGCGCGATGGCAGGCTTGACGCGCGCCCACGCGTGCAACCGCCGCAAGCAGCCGCCGCCCACGTCCGCCACGCCCAGCTGCTGCACGCGACCTGGGGGTAAAGAAGCAGAGGGTAATTGTAGAAGTGCACCAATAATATGTCTTTTTTCCTGAGTACAGTTATATACCTACTTATATAGAAAATCCGTGGTCAAGTGGTTTAGAGCTTGGCTCTTGAGTTGGAGGTCGTGGGTTCAATTCCCGCGTTGGAACAACAAAAAAATGTTGTTTCCAAGTTTGGTTAGTACAATGCAGGCTGATCACCTGATTGTCTGACAAGAAAGATGATTAATGCGTTGGATGGGCATGTACAAAGTCGGACCTGGATCAGGCGCAGGTCCGACTTTTTACATGCCCATCTCTCTCGCCAGTCGTGTCAGTTACCGGACGGGTACCTCGGGTACACTTGGTTTCGAGAGTAAAGGAGGAGAGAGTGTTCTTGTCTACTGCGCACACTCTTGGGAACTATAAAATAACTCCCGCGTGGCTTGCCTGGTTCCAATGAATTCGGCCACCGTCACCGAAATCGGTGCGGGGAACTATTATATAGAGATGGGAAACAGCGTGCGTATTTAGAAGACTAACCATCCATGGGGCACCTCGCCAATTGTCAATCGAAGATGTTGGCTTCTGTGTAACTGCCGGGGCTCTTAGTCCATCACCGTCACCACGATCATCATAGGATTTCACTGATATCTACCCTCTTGTACGTAGTTCTCCAGCACCGCCCACAGCACCTTGATGCCGGGCAGGATCGCCTCGCACTTGCGCGCGTCCGCCTCGCTGTCCGCCTCCTCGCTGCTGGCCACTCGGACTGAAACATTACACCTCACATTAAAATAGCTGCATATTGCTTTCGACTAAGTTCGGGAAAAACGAACAAATATCTGCTATCGGGTAAAAAGGTACTTACGCTGCATCTATCTCTAGGGCAGGCATGACCATCGTGAGGCTCCTGAGCTAATTTAACGGTCGACTCGGTAATCGAGCGATCTACTTTCATATGGCTCGGATAAGATGGTTCGAGGTTTTCTGGATAAACCTCGAACCATCTCATCGGGATTGTTTACAAACACGATCTTTTGAAAAATCCCGATATTCGCGGACAAACGGTAACCGACCCTATGTCTATGGTACGGCCGATATTCGCCTGGCGGCACTTTTTTTTTTTATATATTTTTGCGCACCTTTTTTCAGTCATCATGTACACCTGCGTTTATGACAATCTGGTAATGTTTGAAAAACATGGATTTTTGGGGTTTTGTAGAGGGTTTCGCTAAAATGAAAAAAAAAATGGTACGCAATCTTGAAAATGTTGGTCATGGCTTCTCTAGGTTGTCTCTCTCTGTCAAACACACATACGCACACATTTACGCATACACGCACGCACATAGACGTGTCGAAGATTTACGCCCGCGCGCCGAGAACACTGGAACAACTGTACTCACCGACGCTGTTGCTGTTGGCCACTTTGCTCCGGACGTTGATGTCGTCCTGCGTATCGTCCCGCGCGGCCATGTCAGGGTTGTACGCCAGGATCACGTTCTCTATACGGTCCGCCCGCAGTGCTGAGAATACTGTTTTAAAAATTATACTTAAAACGTCATTTAAGCTGAAAATCCACTGGATGTCCAAAAACAATCACTAGATATTCAAAGGGTCTTAGAATTCATTACGATAAGTGAGGACTATACGGTGGCATAGCGTGGCAAAAAGGAAGCACCGTGATTTTGCGGTCAATTTGATACGTAATCAATTTGTGAATATTTGGAGCGTATGGAGATTGGAGGTATAGTATATAGTTAGGTACTCCATTAATCCTCACATATTTTTATTGGGTTTTTAGGGTTCCGTAGTACTACAGAAACCCTTATAGTTTCGCTCTGTCAGTCCGTCGGTCTGTCTGTCCGCCCTTCTAACTACTGTAATAATGAATATAAAAGGTTCAAAATTGACCCAGAATAAACAGCAACGAAATTGTTGGCAATTGTGTTCACGTTTCACACACTTTAAAATCATATTCAAAGTCAATCACAGCGCAATCCCGAAAAATATATAAAATATATAGAAGTTAAATTGTGGTATTAATTTAAAAAGTTATATATACATATTACGTGTTTGGCACGTTTACGATAAGAGATAAAAATAAAAATAACACGACATCTTTACAATACTTATGTGATTATGAGCAACGTGATAATAACATTAGAACGACAATGATAAAAATTACGTCACTGATCATTGTAATACCTAGTTGTATTATACTCTATTATCCATCTTCCCTCCTACCACAATATTATAAAATACTAGACGTTGCGCGCGACTTCGCGCGCGCCAACCGGAATCGTACATTTTGGCGCAATAAAACATTTTTGCTCGCTCGCATTATAATTAAGAATCGTTTTTATATAGGTTTAAATGCGCTTTCGAAACAAGCAAGCAGCGCCTTCACCAGATCTTATGAATCAATAGATAGGTTTTTTTATGAAAAAATTTTATCAATTCAAGTAGGTACGGTACTATTGGTTATTGTTGGTAAAAAAAATTGTAGCTCTTTACTCTTCCGACACAAAAGGTTGCCGACACCTGCCCTAAACCTATCCTAGCAAATGTTACATACTCTATTAGAGTTTTCGCAGCATAAACCAATTTCTACTCAATTGAATTTGCGAGCTACTTATGTTTGGCCATCGTACCTAATAAGACTTGTACCTTCAGCGAGGTAGCGTCTGGCGACACAGACAAAACCAATGGAAACTAGTGACTTTTGCAAAATGTAAATAAATAAATTTCGGAAAATGTATTCCCATTCAAACATTTTCCCCTTTCCCAAGATAAAAACATGTTTTTGTCGTTATTACACAGTTCACGGCTAATACTAGCTTAAGTTAAAAATAGTGATTAAACTATTTTAAACACAGTTTTATGTTCAAAAATATTACCTATTAATGTTTTGCTAAAAGTCAAAAGAATCTTGATTCAAGCACGCTTAGCATAACCACAGTAGAAATGGTTTCTTTCAACGAAAGATTAAACAAAATGTCACATTGACAACGGAAGGCTGTCATTCTGTGTCAAAGTTATCTGTCAGTATGTCTATTTTTGTGTACACAAAACGCATTTATATATCTTCCTGCTAAGCGTGTTGGAAGGCTTAACCAATTCCAAAGCATAAAAAACATAATTGGTAATGCTATTAATACATGCATTCTTCATAATAGACGGTAGTAGATTGAAGACGAGACGGACATTGTCAAACAAGAGTACGTAATAAAAAAACATAAGAGAATGTAATATGTTTTATTATAGGTAGGTAGGTACCCAAAGAAAACCGACGTCACACAAAGTTTGCGTTGTGCTTCCCCGAGTGAGTGAGGGTACCGACCTAGTATATATCTGTATAGTAATATAATTATAATAATATTGACGTGTTATTCCATTAAAAATACAAGTTCCAAATGCAACAAACTAGAAAAATTTGTGTTCGCAATCAAAACGCTACGGCTTAGTTTCTATGGAAGCAGCGTTAACCGCATATCACGGCTACGTTTCCTCGGTTCTATCCAGTGCCGGCTTAAGAATTACCAGCACCCTGGGAGATTGAGTACTCAATTTAGAGAATTTACGAATATGTAGGACTAACTCAGTGAGCGAGGGATAGAAAAGTACGCCTGCGGCGCCCCTTTTTATCCGGCGCCCCGGGCGGTCGCCCATCCGCGCCCCCCCTAACGCCGCTACCTACGAGCCGAGCTACCTAATTTAAAACTCCTTGGTTTTAAAAATCGAATACCGTTTATTTATTTAAAAAAAGATTCTCGGTCTTGTCACAAGGTCTTGTCAAACTTGTTTAGTCGTTGAGAAAATTGAATTGACTCGAGAAAATTCTAGAGCGATGATTAATTATGACTTTTGAAGTGGTTTAACACAAAAACAGTGTGTTGACCGGATGATTTCTGCATTTGGTGATGAAGCCCCATCCAAAACCACAATTTATCGCTGGTTTGCTGAATTTCAACGTGGACTTGTCAAGCTCAGTGATGATCCCCGTCAAGGTCGTCCAAAAACTGCAGTCACCCAAGAAAACGATGATGCTGTGCGTAAGCTGATTGAGGAAGATCGACATGTGACATACCGCGAAATTCAGGCAACTTTAGACATTGGCATGAGTCAAATACAAATAATCTTGCATGAACAATTAGGTGTAAAAAAGTTGTTTTCCCGATGGATACCGCATTTGCTCTGTGAAGAGCAAAAAGCGGCTCGCGTTACTTGGTGCGTCAGAACTCTCGAAAGATTCCACGCAGGATCCTCAAATGCTGTATACAACATCGTATCAGGTGACGAATCCTGGATATACGCGTACGAACCCGAAACAAAAAACCAGTCACGAGTTTGGGTGTTCGAAAATGAGTTAAAGCCAACAAAAATTGTTCGTTCACGGAGTGTTGCAAAAAAAATGGTGGCCATGTTGCGACTATTCCTCTTGAGGGATAAAGAACGGTTAATGCAGAATGGTATGCTAACATTTGTTTGCCACAGGTCGTTTCTGAACTCCGTAAAGAGAACTGCAACCGCCGCATCATCCTCCATCACGACAATGCGAGTTCTCACACCGCGCACAGAACAAAAGAGTTTTTAGAGCAAGAAATCATAGAATTATTCGACCATCCGCCGTACAGCCCCGACCTTAGCCCTAATGATTTCTATACTTTCCCTAAAATAAAGAATAAATTGCGTGGTCAGAGATTTTCATCACCTGAAGAAGCTGTGGACGCCTACAAAACGGCCATTTTGGAGACCCCAACTTCCGAATGGAATGGTTGCTTCAATGATTGGTTCCATCGTATGGAAAAATGTGTCAAATTTCGCGGAGAATACTTCGAAAAGCAATAAATACATTTTTAAATAGTAATGTTGTGTCACTTCCTTGATTCCCGAAATTTTCAGTGCCGCCCTCGTACTAGTTCTATTCTACGGTGTTGTTGTGGGGGAACTCGGTTGAAAAGGCTTTCCGGGTGCAAAAGAAATGTGTAAGAGCTATTTGTGGAGCTGGTCTATGCACAGCTGTAAACCACTTTTTACTAAACTTCGCATATTGCCGCTGGTAATAATACCGCCGATAGAAATAATATACAATCGCGGACTTTCGTATACTGGTCGTAATTTATGCTGAATCAGCAGCATCTTTCAGTGGAAAATCTGTTTTTGACTAGTAACAGAGCTACTGGGTACTAGAGAACAATATATTTCGTATCATTTCAATTAGATCAAATTAAAGATCTTCTGTCGCTACTATTTTAAATTAAACAACTCTTGCTGGTTTCAAAACAACCAATTCACTACAGAAAGTTCGTTTAAACCTCAAATCCGATATTAGGTATGTTCTCTAAGCCCTTACCATTTTCCAAACACTCCGTCAGCGATGCCTCGCTGTCTTCGTTAATGAATATTTTGACGCCAATTTTCAGGTTTTTTCGTTCCTCCTCAGCCATTTTGTTTTGGGCGTCATCATGTGGTCTTGTGATGTTGATCACCGCATCTTTCGATGACGAGACCACCATATAGTTGGAGGGCTGTTTTGACAGCTCATCGTGTTTGGATATACCGTTCTGTGTTGGCCCATTCTGTGTGCCCCACTCCGACAGGGTCAGTTTTATGCTTTCTGATAACTGAAAAGTAAAACAGGAAATGTTCGTAGTAACACATACTTTGACATGAAGTGTGTTTAAAACTGTTTTTTTTTCAGCAGAACGCGGTTTTAAGATCTAACAAAAGAATATTATGATTTTATTAAATACTTTGAAGCAGCAACCATAACCGATATTTTAATTGAAATTCTATTAGTATTTTAAAGAAATATTATATGCAGAAACCCATCATCAGAACAGAGAACTCTACACTACTCTATAAATGCCTATTTGCCTAAATGCCAATTGAACAGTAGGACACTGTTCAATGAAAAGTTTGAATAAAAAACGTTAGTTACTTTATCTTAGTTGTATCTCGGGAAACACCTACTCATTGTTCATAACTGATAACACATCATAACAGTCAGGTATTGTTATTGCATCTAAGTATAATCACTTTCAATGATAAGTTGTAAAACGACAAACATATTTTAATATGACTTGTGCATATCATTTGTAAAAATTAAATACAGAGTTTCAGTATAATGTAGGTACTTATGGTCGGCGAAAGATCCGGTTTACCACTTTTCGATCTTATTACTATTACATAAGGCTCAAAAGTGGTACACCGAGTTTGTCGGCGACTGTAAATGCAGATGTACTTAAATGTGTACCTATTTGTTTAAATATTGCATTTTTGGGGTTTTCTTTATTTCGCTTTACTAGCGAAATGGCATATTGTGTTCTTAAGTGTTTGTTCGTAACTTTCAAGGCCCCCACAGACGAGAGGCCGATCGTTTCAGTTAGAACTGAGGTCGGTTCAGCCTGAACGGATTTGAGCACATAGGTACACGGAAAAAATCGCATCCAACCGATTCGAGCACACACACGGAAAAATCGCATCAGTTCGTTCTGGTTTGCCGCGAGTTACGGTCGTGTTTATTAATTGTAAACTCACTATGCTTGTACACGATACACGCCCGCACGGTCGCGGCTCTGGCGAGAACTGAAGCGATTTGTAACACATGGTCCGTTAAGTCCATGTGTAGAGTCCAGAATTAATGTTGCCAACTTAGTTATTTTACAAACTTTTACTACTAAATTAACTATTTTATTCCCTCCTTAGGAGGAATTTAGTTGTTAGTAGTGTTTTAGTAGGAAAGAGCCAGACAGTAATCATATGCAAAATAACCTAGGTTAGGCACAAAAAAAAAACAAAAAAAAAATTTACACCTTATCATAATAATACGTCGTAGCATTCGTCCGTAATTTTCTTAAAACTTCCAGTTTAATTCTATATACGTAATATTTCCTAGTATATTTTAATTTAACGATAAAATTTATTATAAAATTTAAAAAATAATAAAATTTTAATATAACAAAACCTAAAATGCAGTGGTTTTTTGGGGGTTTTAGGGATTCCATAGTTTACTTTTTTGATAGTTTTCCGTATTCTTTTAGTAGTTTTTAGTAGAAAACTACGCGAGTTTAGTTGTTTCGCAAGAATAGAGCTGGCAACACTGGAACGAATCGTTTCAGTCCATCCGGCCGACTGATTCATCTAGAAATTGCACACAGACCATACGATTTTGCATCCACCAAACCGAACTGAAGGAAAACCGGACCGTATATGGGGCCCCCTAAACATTAAAGAGTTTTTACCTAAGTATGTTAATGTAACGTAGAATCGTCACACATACCATGACTTTCGACTAAAGATGAGAGCTTTAAAGTATGTATTATGAAAATAAAATACAGTAACACAGTAGTCTTTGATTAAATTCTAACAGATAACAAAAATATATATATAATTTTGTAAAGATAATATTAGAATCTTATTTCTAGACGAGTTTTACAATACCTTTGTCAGTAAAAAATGTAATAAGAATAAAGAGCATAGTACAAAAACTAGTATACGTAGGTATACGAGTTTTTGTACTATGTAGTTAAATTGTGTGACCTTAACATGCATGCATTATAATTAGTTAAAGTGCATCACTAATAATGAAGATAGCAAATACCTAGATACAAAAATACCTCTTAGTCCTTACCAACCTCTCTGTAAAATATATTTCCAAATTTTTTCACTTTAGTTGGAATACGCAACAACATTATAAGGCAGTACAGTACATATTTTTACTTTCTTTAAAACTAGAGCATGTTTTGTATTTTACTAGTCATAAATTATTGCGCAATTCTATGGAGACATGATTACGCCACTGCACTGGCGGCAGCGACGTGACTTAGCACTTTTTATACAGCACCTAAATAAATTATTATTAATGTGGATACCTCAAATTAATGATTACGTCATACAATGAACATCATCTTTCCTAAATAATATATATATGGTAAATATATATATGGGTTGCGAATTGCAATTAGCACAATATTTTTCAATGTACAAAACGGTATTTTAAATCTAATGTTATATATCTGTCTTAGTATGTAACATTACTATATTATATCAATAACAATAAACTACATAATCCCTTTTAGGCCTTTCGAAAGATTTTTGGTAGAAAATGAATTTGTGGGTTATTTTTACTGGCATTAATTAAAAATAAATATTTATTACTATTATTATGTTAATAATTCTAAGTTTTATAGGCAGGAACTTTGAAGATAAAATTGACAGAACCGTGGTAAATCACATAATCACAAAAGATCCCATTTCTTATCAAAAAAGAAATTAATAAACTTGGACAGATTGGACATTGTTGGCACCGACTTGAACTCTACAGAAATCTAGTTTTTTTGTTCTAAATATTGCAAAGGAGATTTAAATCAGAAAATATAAAGACACTAAGCACTAGTAGTGTCTAAGGAAATTTAAATCCGTATTCTGTATTAATACAGCAAGCACCTATACAGAAAATCTGGGAGGTAGTGTTGTTTTATAGTTCTTATTTATTAAATAAAAAGGATGAATAAGCATTGGTAAGTTACTTAATACTTATACATTGAAATATAAAGAAAACTTACAATCCGCAGCATGATACAGCAAAGATCAGTATTACACAATAAACATGTAAGAACAACATTAGAACTCATGACATTCATTTTATTATATTCATGGCACACTATGTAACATAAAAAACAATAAGATGTGCATTATGTTTTGCTATTGCTAAGGAATTAAAATTTGAATAATTTATAGGTAAAAGCAATATCCTTTCGTTTGTTAAAATACAACTATCTCTTATTTAACACAAGATAAATAAGAGGTTTTAAAAAATTAAGTTAAAAGATTTAAACTTTTTTCCCCTTACTTATTGATTTACTTTACACAGCTGATTAGCTATTTCAATGTTGCTGTATTTGTCTAATATGTTAGAAAAGCCACTTGACAGCCACGGACAGCAACATTAAATATTAAATATTTATAGATTATCCACTGTGTAAATATTTTTATTAGTAAGGTGGTAAATATATTAAACATGCTGAACCTTACAATCACTAACTGTATTTTATTATATTAATTGGTTTTAAATTAAAAAAAATGTTTAAATATTATTTTGTAATAACTCGCAAAGCCTCAGGAAGGAATGGAAAGGGAAATTAATTAGATTTTTTTTGTTTAAATTATGAGCTTGTTACTACTCACAAGATGGAAATTAGATTGTTTTGCCACATTTTTACATAAACTATGAACATTTTAAAATTGAAATCTTTATCTGAATTTTTAAGCAAACATAAATTAAATTTTCTTACCTCTTCAGTAACATTTTGTCCAGCTTTCTTTTTAATATCAATCAAGTTTAA
Organism: Phengaris alcon alcon; assembly: GCA_037179445.1. Taxonomy (NCBI): domain Eukaryota; kingdom Metazoa; phylum Arthropoda; class Insecta; order Lepidoptera; family Lycaenidae; genus Phengaris; species Phengaris alcon. The sequence goes on along the minus strand of JAYRCH010000040.1, from coordinate 1,000,302 downwards.
CACGTTACCCGTGTTTATAGTAATTTTTGATGCTGATTTTAACATTGTTCCTTTAAACTTATGTAAAACGTTACGAAAGTCTCCAAACCCAGAACTTAAATTTTTTAGCGTAATCTAAGATTTTACGAAATCCTTTAAAGACGTATTAACCGCAACATTGATAGCAATAAACTGGTTTTACGGCCTAGTAGTTGTTACATATTATTACGTCATGTAACATGAATGTTCACTATCAGTTTTCCACTGTATGAAACAACATACCTACCTAAGGTACCTATTTCGAATTGGATTTTAATTGCTCGTCAATTTTTGTACAGATAATTCAGAACATACTTTCTTCTCATTTAGCTTTTAATGTCATAATATGTAGTCGTAAATATTAAATGAAAACTTTAGATTTAATAATTTTTCTGCAAATTTTAGGATGAAACCACTTGACAATTGACATTGACATTTCAACATCTGTATTTAACATGTATCCTTCTACTTCTCTAGTATATATAAAATACCATGTGAGAATATCTGTATTTTCAGGTATATTATAAATAAATTGGTAAAAAAGTGTTGTGTAGAATTTGTTTAGGCCAATTCTGACCTCCTATTTTTCTTTCTCATACAAATAATTTCAATTAAAATTTCATAATTTCATCCCCATAAGTATAGTTAACATTCGCTCTCTTCTTTTTTCTTTGATAATAATTATTAGATTGTACGTAGGTACAGCCTGTAGAGGCTACAACCACTTTACTGAATCGACCAAGAATCAACTGACTTGACTCGTTGACTGCGCTGACTATATAATTTGACTTTAACTAGACTTTGGACTTGACGATTTAAGGTGGGACCGCACTACGCGGCGCGTAGTCGGCGCAGTCCCACCTTTGTATTCATTCACATTCTTTGTATGAAATAATTGTATGAGATATAACACGCACTACGCGGAACTACGCGTCGCGACACTCTATTGCGGTATTATTAATAGGGAAGTGTCGCGTCGCTAGTGCGGTCTTACCTTTAGAAATACGGTGTTGAAAACTTAAACGAAAATTCAATTTCCCGCCTTTTTAACATGACAATGGCAAATGGCTTAAATTCGAATGCATAAGTTGAATGAATGAATCTAAATAAATAATAAATAAAAAAAATAAAGAAAAAGAAGGAGTTTTCTGTTTTACTGATCACTAGAGCAATTTTTATTTTCTGTACTTGAGTTTTAACTGAGACTAATTATTGAGTCATCTAAAACAAATAAATAATCAAAATTAATTTACATAGGTACGTTTGAAATAACAGAATACAACATGGGTATCGATATTATTGGATTTGCCTATGCTGCTACAGTTGCTGCAGGAGGTTTAATGGGATACGCTAAAGCAGGTACAGTTACCTATGTATTACAAACGGAATTATCCTAATAATACTAAAAAAAGTGATTTATTTAAATTGTGTAAGTATTTGATATTTTGTTAATTGCATAGTAAGCGTAACTCTTAAATTAAACATTTTGTTTACACTAATGGAAGTTTATTGTTGACATTTTTCATACATATAATGTTATCTAGAATATTCTAAAATATGTTTTTATGTTAAACTTGTTTCTATGAAGACTGTCGTATTTGTTAAAAATTAATATAATCATCATGATATTAATAATTTTTACTAATGCAAAATACATTATTAATATATCCTCCATTATTAATAGTATAGTGATATTATTACCAATAATAATCTCTCGACTCGAGAAGTACCTTCCAACACCTTTGCTAGTGCGTCACTAAGCAACTTTCCTACGAAGACTAATTACGCCATGTTGTTAGCAAAGTTTCTATTAAACTACAATGGGTAATTCCCTATTATATTATTATATTATGGTATTATTATTATATTATTATATTATATTATGGTATTCCCTCTCATATAGATTTATTCGGTAACGAAACTGCAGATGCGCTTGCCAAGGCTGCAGTGATAGATGGGTTAGGGTGTAGCCTTAGGGGTGCTATGGAGCGAGGACTTTGTCAAATAAACCCCTTTTTTTATTTCTATGTGTAGTGATGATCTTTACAAACATATTTTCTTATTATAATTTTTTATTTTAGGGTCCTAATTTAAAAAGTTAAGACCCTTTAAAAATGAAATATCGGAAATTTTTCTAAGTGTTCACTCCATAGCGCCCCTCTAAGGCTACCTCAACATAGGTTGTCTCGTGCTTGACTAAACCTTTTGCCAGTGAGCTTTGTCCTCAAATCAAGAAAAATTTGTTAGAGAAATGGGAATACCAATTTGGCGAAGAACTTAAAAGAGGTGTGGGAGGTTGGTACGAAACCATCCAAAATATACCTGTATGGGAGCCTTGGTTTATTTCATGTAACTTGCCTAAGTTAGTTAAAGCTCTGGGCACATTCCAGCAAACAAGTTTTTTCATTTGGCTGGGATTAAGCCTTCACATAATTGTGATGTGTGCCAGTAGCTGGAGGACCTATTACATATTGTATTGCTAGAGTGTGATTGAACAATAGATTTGAGGTTTAGGATTCTAGGAGACTTGGGTTGCCTGCATAACGGACAGATCAATTGTATCCTTTCTGAGCCGTTGTCCCCAGGTGCAAGCAAAATACACAACTTTATAGATCTGTCCCTTGTGTAGGGAATAATGACTGAACCTATGAGGCTGGCATTAACACATAAGTGTTAAAAGCCTCTGTTAGTAGTTTTTTTTTCTTGTTTGTTATATGTTTAATAGATTGTTTATTGTAGAAAGATTTTTCTTCATTTTTAAAATATATAATTCATTTTCAGGATCAATACCATCACTGGGAGCTGGCATAATATTTGGTTCAATTCTAGGTAAGCATGGCCTTTTAAAAATTTTTTGAATGTGAGTATTATGTCTTTTGAAATGCCTAAATTTTGGGATCCAAATAGTTTTTTATGAAATACACCAGGAAATGAGCAGATGGATAGCCTGATAATAAGTGATTACTGCTGCCCACAGACACATATAACATCAGTAGGAGTAAGTTATTTCACGCTGGTTTTCTGTGAGGCAGTGGTATTTATCTAGCCGTGCCGGCCCATTCCTGCCGAAAATGGCTCGCCCACATTCAAAATAACATGGTAACCCAGACGGGGTTACAACGAGATGGATAGAGATGATATCTATTGTCTTAACCCAAAATTCGATTACACTAGGATCAAATAATTTATTATGCTATTTGTTGATGTGATTTAACAGGTGTGTAACATTTGCATTGTTCAAACTACAGGAGCAAGTCACACTAAATTTTTATGCCATTATTATTTTTATATTATATTATTAATTATTATAATAAACATATTGTTAGTAAATTTTAGTATGAATTTTAAAAATATGCAATTTAATTTCTTTACAGGTGTTGGTGCATATCAAATTAGTCAAGATCCATCAAATTATACCCTCACACTAGGAACAACTACTACCTTAGGTGGTCTTATGGGATACAGGTAAATAAATGACATTAGTCTATTCTTCCACATTTTACAGGAATCTTATAATAATAAACTTACAATATCTATGGACTCTTCACACCATGTTGATCTGGCCCAGTGCTTGAACCCGAAGAACTTGTGTTACGGGGACCAAACAACGGTTGTTTATTTAATACTTTGGGTTCGTCCATATATTACGTCACAACTCAACAGGGACGGGGGGTCATACTAAATGTGACAGTACATGTTAAGTACAGGTACAGGGATACAATAATAGTGTGACATAGGGGAGGGGGGGGGTTGAGGGGTTCAGGGGTTCAAAACGGGGTTTGTGTGACGTAATATGTGGACAGCCCCTTTATACCATACACATTTAAGATTTTTATATATACACACATATAATGCACACCCATGACCCAGGAACACAGAAAACTTTTTTGTCCTTTCGGTTGGTTTCGAGGATACTGGAGCCCTGTAATTGAGAGTGGGAGGTTAATTTCTTGCAGTGTGTCCATAGGAGGTGGTGATCCCTTACCAGTATTACATAAAAAATCATGTTAAAGATGACGTAAAAGCAATTTTTTTCATCTAATAATAATTTTTTTTATTTTTATTACAGGTACTACAATAGCAGAAAGTTTATGCCTGCTGGTCTAATGTTTGTGATGTCTGTTGGAATGCTAGTAAAATTGTTAGCCAAGAACGTAGGAGCATCCCCAGTTCCTGTGAAAGCTAATTAGATTTTATGAAGGTAAATTTTGTCTACAATCTGTGTAGACATGAATGTACAATGTATATTAATGATGATAGTTTATATAAATTCCTCGACAAGGAATTAAGTTCAAGATGTATAATTTTTATAAATAGTTATTAGTTTCATTGGTGTTCAATATTTTCTGTTGAATGAATTGGATTTGGTGTATATTTTATACGAAAAAGTGGGTAGTTAATAAAACATCATAAACATATTTGTTTTTATATTTTTTTCTTAGTTTAAACAATTTAGGACAAACTTAATTATCAGAATAGGTACACATAAATTATTGGAACATAATAAATAGGTAGGTATAAAAAGGCAAGTGATGTGATTATGTCAATAAGCTCGGTCGTATTATAAATAATAAACAGCCATCTCTAAAACATCTACCATTCATTACTCTATGGTAACTTTTCGTCAAAAACATTTAATATCATATAAAATACACATAAAATATCAAATAATATACCTCGCGTATTAAGTCCTATTTTCTTTAAAACATAATATGCGCGAACCAGTCGCTGTAAACAGATATAAAATATTATACGATACAAAAATATTTTAAGTCACTTGGCTCCTGAATTCCTTGGAAGACTACTAATTTATAAGATTTAAAAAAAATTATTAAATAAATAAAATTAGAATCCTATGAAAACATTACTTTTTTCAGAAAATTTACAAGTATTTTCCAGTACTTTTCTTAAAGGATATTGAGAATTTTATTATAGTACCAATGTCTTATTTCTCAAAAATATCGAATCTGCAATCATTTATCAATTATCAATTTTGTTTCTATAGGTACGCATAACCCTTACAATAAAGAAGGCACTTCGTGGCAGTTACTGTGTTTACAAAACTATTTTTACAACAGCTTATAGTCAAACTTAGATAACGGATAACTCCAAAACCGTGGTGAGTATCTCGAGGCTATGTTTGTCATACAGATTTATTACTAATGTACTTACAGTTCACTATAGTTACACAATCACAATGTAATATCACTCACAACAGTGTCTGAAACCAAAATATCGTCTTCAGACACACACACGCGCAAACCGTTACCCGCTGTAACAAATATTACCGAACTCTGTTCAGTCGTGTATTCAATCAATTCTATTTTATAACAAAATTTATTTTGACTAAAAACTATTTCGATGTTCTAATATCAGCTAAATTAATATCAACTAGTTGAGTCGAGTAATATTCATTTTGAGGCATGCGCGCTTCACACTGTAAGTTTGGCTGGAGACGGGTCCTGGCCTGGGTCCAGGATATGGTCCAGGAACAGAAAGGTTTCCAGGATAACTAATATCTTAGCACCAGTTTCTGGTTCCAGCAAGCAGTCTTCAGTAAGGCCTTCACGATTTGTTAGTGGCGGCTACTGCAACAGAGTTTAAGTTTTTTGTGTATAATCTTGTTCGAATAAATTGGAATGATGACTAGAGAAATTAATACGTTTATTTATTGACGGATTAAATATTATTTATTAAATTTCGTAGCGGCTCTGACCACTGTCGCCATACTTTTTATATTCTATCACTTTCTAATTGAGTATTCTAATAAGAATAGTTCATCATTCCAATTATACACATTCCAATTTTTTCCCTCAGTTTCTGAGAAAAATAAACATTTTCTCCTTATCCCATTATTATCAGTTAATCAACCTTATTATTATGGCCGCAAAGAAAAAGGTCTGACAACGATAATAATTCATAGGTGGATAGTAAACATTCTCTTTTTTAGAATCCTGGGTAGGTAAGTAAATAAAGGTATATATTTATGATTGTTGATGGTAGCACGATTTTGTAGCAAGAAGACAAGTAGACAGTGGTAGAATGTTCCATATTTAGTGACATTTACAGTACTCTGTACTATAAAATACATACTTAGGTACAATAAAATAGTACATAAATATAGATTAATTGAACTTCATGTAGATAGTACATGTAGTTAGCAACTACAGACAGGCTAGATCAATTTGTTATTGCTTGGTATCATCATTATGTTGTAGTTAACAAATGTACTCCAAAGACAAAGGGCTTCAGCAATAAGTCTCTAGCAGGGGGTGCCATAGAAAATATTTGAGTTGGAAAAACATCTTTAATTTTAGCTAGACTCGTAGATAAATAAAAGACAAGCAGGGCGTGACGAGTTGAATAACGTATTTACATCGATGATATGTTGATGATTGTCCGATAATGGTTCGACTGGAAAGAAAGTGATTAGGCAAAACGTATATACAGAGAAACAAAAAACTGCATTGAGGTATTTACAAGCTGATCACAGATTGAATGTCATGGGTACATGATGACTCGATTCGTGATAAGTTCCTGATGGTATGATCTATGAGACGACGAATGTTAATGAACGTCTTCCATGCCTTACCAATTTTTTGGCAGCTTTACGTTCTTATAATCGCGCCCGTCGTCAAATTCTTTTGGAAGGAGTAAACTAATCTCGCAGGCTCAATCTGCACGTCTTGTTGTGAATTGGCGTCCGGTCGTATGGAATTGTCAAAGGATCTCGCTTGAGAGTAGTATGTGCCAATTTTAAATAAGGACTTTATACCCTTATCAGGGAATAGGGGACTTTTTGTTGTCGGACGTCCGAAAGGATTATAATCTTTGCCAAGGGAACTCTTTTTCTCAGTGACTTCGGCTTTAACTGCTTTGGTGGCGAAATCCTGAAAGTCGTACGGACTTCTCGTGGTGCTTATCGAGAACTTATTCAACGACGGTGGGAACGAGATGCTTGTCTGAGGTTTCTGTGTGGTTGTGGTAGTGGTTGTAGTTTTTTCTGTAACCTTTGGCGGTTTTGTTATTCTAAAGTAATATTTGAACGGTTTCAATGTGGACGTGGTGGAGTATTCCGGTTTGGTGCTCTGTTCGTAGTTGGAACTGTAATTTGTAGTTGAGGCCGGTGCTTCTGTGCTCGGTACGTACGGTTGGGTGGTGGCTTCACTACTGTAGTTGTGTTTATAAAAACATGTTATTATATCATATAGTGTATATAGGTTAATTTGAAAATGTTATTCGTACTATATTATTTAGTTGTTATTATTTACTTTACAAGTATTTATTGAAAACAAATCACAAGTTTGAATTGACTGATAGATTATTATTAAAATAATATCGTCCACTATTTTAGTAACAATCATCTTACTAAGTTATTATTACAGTAGTCAAAAGAAGTACGCACCTCGTAATATTACCATAGAAAGGACTAGTCTCCGGTCGGACGTAGCTGGGCGTGTGCTGCGAGTAGTCCGGTATGATGTTCTCGTGTTCAGTTATACACCGGCCGTTTATACAGTACTGGAAAAAGATGATTAGTGTAAAAAAGGCATAGGGGGCATCAATGAATTACGTGAGGTATTTTGGGGGGGAGAGAAGGGCCCTAATGAATCTCACCAAACTGTATCTCAGTTGGGGGAAAGGGGGTCCCAACAAATATCACGTAATTTTTTTCTGGCAAAAATAATCTCAAAAAGCGAGAATATTAGGTTAAATTAAGAGTTTGGAAAATCCAATTGTGCACGTCTCACAGGCTTGTTATACTGATTTGTTTTTTTAAATAAATCAACACATTTATACTCAATATAAATTTTGTCGTATCATCCACAAGTTTGAAATAAGCGAATCAATACGTATTTAAAAAAAAGACGTCTGAGTAACTCTTCAAGCCCCGTCTTATATTTTATCGTCGTTATCTTCGCCTATTTAACCTAATATTATTTATTGATGTGTACTTAAATATATATAAATATATAAATGTTCCACTGAAACTTTTAGAAAGTCCCAGTTACCTGGCCATCCCCACAGGGCGAGCCCTCAGCTGCCGGTCGGTACGCGACGCAGTACCCGCTGGCTGAGTCGAAACAGAACAGCTGAGCGCACACCCGCTCGTCTTTGAAACACGCACTGAAATTTAATAGAGTAATTAGTGAAATATTAATAAGTGGTATTCAGTAGAATCATAGAATATGTAGATTATAAATGTGTATTTATGATCTGCAACAGTAGCAAAAAAGCTTAGTAGATATTGTTGACGCTCACTTTGCGAAGCCTAGCTTTAAGTAGTGCTGTTTACAAATTGCATGTAGTTTAATTAAATTGCTTTACATTGCTAACTTTGTTAACTTCTCTAAAGCACAGCTTTAACAAAGAATAAACATTATATGAATGAAGACGATTAATTTCATGACAACCTTGTCCCTCTATCCTTCCGGCACTGCGCGTCGAGCGTCAGCAGACGGCCCGGCAGCACCCGCGGTAGAGAGTCGTCCTCGTGCGGCGAGTTGAAGAGGCACGTCGCTGTATCGCCGCTGGAACAGTGTGTAAGGCGCTTGTTGTTGTATTCATAATTAAATACTTTTTAAAGCAGATATGAAGTAGAAAGCTTCACTCTTGATAAACCTATATCTGATTTAAATAATAAATGAAATAATAAAAATGATATTTGTAGACAGATGATAAAGATGGTTATACTTTTTGCCGATTACACTTCACTAATTTTTAATTTGAAGCGCCAACAGTCAGATTACGACGAGGTAAATAGTGCTCTCTCGAAATTAGTACATTGGTTTAATGTTAACAACTTTTAAATTTAAATAAAACAAAATGTTTAAAGTTTACTTTGCCCAATCTTAGGCAAGTACAAACCAATATACTATTAAATTATGAGAAAATTAACTAGGGGACACCACTGTGTTTCTAGGTATAACACTAGATAGGAAATTACAGTGGGGTCCTCATATTGCTTATTTTGCAGATAGGCTCAGTTCTGCAGCATATGCAGTCAGAAAAATTAGAGAAATTTCTGACGAAGACACGGCGAAACTAGTTTATTTTAGTTACTTTAATAGTAGAATGTATTACGGCATCCTTTTATGTGTGGGGACGGAGAATTATCCGTGTGGGGACGGAGAAAGAATACAAATCCCCACCGCCGTCCGGAAAAGCGTGTCGTAAGAGGCGACAAACCCGGACCTCAGGCGAATGGGCAGCAGCGTCCGTCTGAGTAAGTAGGTATACACCACTGCGGTCACCAACCCGCCTGTCAAGCCCCCCCCCCCCCCCCCCAAATGAACATCACAAAACGGCCACGGCTCCTAGTCACCGGCAGCCCCGCTATCCCTGGCTACGGTAGCGGCTACGGGAACTGCGCGGCAGGGGGTGCGAAGAATCTCCGGCTCCGTAATTCCGGCTACCACCCCGACGACTCGACCTGGCCTCGACCTCAGCAATCTCGACGATTCGAAGATTGCTGAGCTAGAAGAAGCAGTGGACAAGTTGCGATGGCATATCATAGGGTTATCTGAAGTCCGAAGACAGGGCGAGGACACGATAATTCTCAAATCTGGCAACTTGTTCTACTACCGGGAAGGAGAACGTAAATCCGAAGGTGGTGTCGGGTTTATCGTCCACAAGTCTCTTGTCAACAACATAGTGAAGATCGAGAGTGTGTCGAATAGGGTGATATACCTGGAACTCAAAATTCGAATTATTGATCGAATACCAGTCGGTATTCGATCAAGGTTATACAGGTATACGCACCTACTTCGACACACCCTGACGATGAAGTTGAGATTATGTATGAAGACATTTCTAAAGCCATACATACCTCACCAACCCACTATACGGTTGTGATGGGAGACTTCAACGCGAAACTGGGCAAACGAAGCGATGAGTTGAGAATGGGACAATATGGAATTGGGCAGCGGAACCCAAGGGGGCAGCGACTGGCTGATTTCATGGAGAAGGAGGGACTCTTCATGATGAACTCCTTCTTCACAAGAAGCAGCCTACCAGGAAGTGGACCTGGATCAGCCCGGACGGTTCCACAAAAAATGAGATCGACTTCATTATGACGACCAAGCGGCATATATTTAATGATGTCTCTGTGATCAACAGGGTTGATCGCTACCAGTCTTAAGACTGGTAGCGATCACCGCATGGTAAGAGGCACATTAAATCTAAATGTTAAGCTGGAAAGGTCTAGTCTGATGGAGACCACGATCAGACCCACCGCTGCCAATATCCAAAATCCCGAAAAATTCCAACTCGAGCTCCAAAATTGCTTCAAATGCCTAGGCGAGTGCGAATCTGTGGACGATATAAACAATAGGTTTGTGGAAGCTGTTCATGTGATTGGGTCGAAATTCTATAAGACCCGACGCCAAAGTAGAACTCAAAAGCTCTCCGATGGAACTCTGGAACTCATGGCGCAAAGGCGAGAAATGAGATTGCAGTCTTCAGCTGACATGTCAGAATATAGACGGATTAATAGACAGATAACCAAGGCAATGCGACACGATATACGCTCCTTCAATACTAGATGTATTGAGGAAACGATTGAACGAAACAAGGGCTCTAAAGTGTTCGCAAAGAAACTGTCTATCGGACAAAGCCAGATGACGAAGCTGAAGACCGATCAAGGCAAGATCATCTCGTCGAAGCCAGAGATTTTGGAGGAGATAGAAAAGTTCTACGGACAGTTGTACACATCGACACGGACACCTGCTATCAGCACGGCTAAAGATCCAAGAGCCAAGCTAACTCGACACTATACCGAGGATATCCCGGACGTCGGCCTGTACGAGATTAGGATGGCCCTCAAACAGCTTAAGAACAACAAGGCGCTAGGTGAAGACGGAATTAAGATAGAACTTCTGAGAGCGGGTGGAAAACCGGTACTCAAAGTCCTCCAGAAACTGTTCAATTCCGTCATACACGAAGGCGCCACACCTGAGTCATGGTGCAGGGGCGTTGTAATGCTGTTCTTCAAAAAAGGAGACAATACCTTGTTTAAGAACTACAGACCGATTTCGCTCTTGAGCCATATCTACAAATTGTTCTCGAGGGTTATCACGAACCGTCTCGCGCGCAGGCTCGACGACTTTCAGCCACCCGAACAAGCCGGTTTCTGAAAAGGCTATAGTACCATAGACCACATCCTCAAACTCCGCCAGATTATAGAGAAATCGGAGGAATATAATCGTCCGCTCTGTATGGCGTATGTGGACTATGAGAAAGCCTTCGATTCGATCGAAACCTGGGCGGTGCTTCAGTCTCTTCAGCGGTACCACATTGACTATCGCTATACAGAAGTTTTGAAGTGTTTGTACAACAATGTCACCATGTCGGTCCGAGTACAGAATGGAAGTACGAAACTTATCCAATTGCAGAGAGGTGTAAGGCAGGGAGATGTCATCTCTCCTAAACTCTTCACCACAGCATTGGAAGATGTTTTTAAACTCCTAGACTGGGAAGGGGATACGGCATCATCATAAATGGCGAATACATCACTCACCTTCGATTCGCTGACGATATACTCATAATGGCAGAATCGCTGGAAGACCTTAGCGCCATGCTCGGCGACCTCGATAGAGCTTCCCAACGAGTGGGTCTAAAAATGAACATGGACAAGACGAAAATTATGTCTAATGCCCATGTACCCGCTCCAGTATTTGTTGGGAACTCTAAAATCGAAGTTGTTGACGAATACGTCTACCTGGGACAGACAGTCCGATTAGGCAAGTCCAACTTCGATAGTGAGGTCCAACGACGAATCCAACTCGGATGGGCAGCGTTCGGGAAACTACGCAGCGTCTTCGAGTCCGAAATACCTCAGTGCCTAAAGACAAAGGTCTTTGAACAGTGCGTGTTGCCAGTGATGTCTTATGGAAGTGAAACGTGGTCCCTCACTGTTGGCCTCTTAAATAAGCTCAAAGTCACTCAAAGAGCGATGGAGAGAGCTATGCTCGGGGTTTCTCTGCGTGACAGATTCCGCAACGAGGAGATTCGCAGACGAACTGGAGTAACCGACATAGTTCGCAGAATCAGCAAGTTGAAGTGGCAATGGGCAGGCCACATCGCTCGTAGAACTGATAACCGCTGGGCAGTAAAGGTTTTAGAGTGGAGACCACGAACTGGAAAGCGCAACGTTGGACGGCCTCCCTCTAGGTGGACCGATGACCTTATGAAGGTCGCGGGCCGCCGTTGGTTGCGGGTGGCCCAGGACCGTTTGTTGTGAAAATCTTTGGGGGAGGCCTATGTCCAGCAGTGGACGTCCTATGGCTGTTAATGATGATGATGATCCTTTTATGGGGAAATGCCGCCGACATTAATACAATATTTGTGCTGCAGAAGCGAGCAATACGTTCAATTTACAAAATGTCCTCTTTTGAATCTCTGAGAGAAAAGTTTAAAGAAATAGGTATTCTGATTGCTTCTCAATACATTTTGGATAATGAAAATATATTAGAAATAATATTAGTAATTTTAAAACTAAAAGCGACAATCACTGTAGAAATACTAGAAATAAGCACAAGCTAGATATACCGGTAATCAGACTAAGTAAAGTAAGCAAATCCTTTAAAGGTCAATGTATACGCCTATACAATAGAATCCCAGAACACGTTCAATATCTTTCCATTAATAAATTTTAAAAAAGTAGTTAAAGAACGTTTTTGTGCTAAAGCTTATTATAGGGTCAATGATTTTATTGACGATCGCTATGGGAATAGGATGGCCACCGGCACGGCTGCTTCTATGTACTATATATATCTAACTTTTCTTAATATTATATAGACTAAGTTTACATATTGTAAAAATATATATTTTTTAAAAGGACAATTTTCCATATTTTTGCTAAAAGATTGCCCCATGCGAGTTCCTTACGCCGGTTCTTCTAGCCGGATTAGTTCCCGAACTACGTTTCCATAAGCGTTGCTTTGTAACCTATATAGAAATAAAACTTTTGGTTTTGATTTTTTTTTTAGTTCTCAATGTCCGAGAAATGAAAGATGATGTGATAGCCTTGTTTTTATACAATACTTACTTCAAAAAATGGTGGAAACTTTGTACACTACAGGGGGACCACCTAAATCCTTTTTCAGTATGCCTGAGATCTGACATGATGAAGCCGTCCTCCCATCTGCATTTTTCCGCGCCTGGTCCTCCGAGATATGAAGGAGGTGGGCTTCCGTCGTGAACTGCACCCAGTCTAGAAATGATTATTTTAATACCAGTTAACTATTGTTATGCTAAATGCTTAAGAATAACCATCGAATGAGATAAAAAAGAATGAAGGGCTTACAAATGGCCGACTTCGTGAGCAGCAACGATAATCCCCGAAAATCCGCCAGTGTCCTCAATGATGGCAACTGAATTGACTTTTTCTAATCGCTTGTTAACAACACACGCACCACCAACGTACGCGAAACCTAGTAATAGAACACTAATTAGATAGAGCAACAGGTTATTAATTATATCAAAAGCCAATAGAAAGGGGAAAAGAATAAGAACGAAATTATGATTTTTGAAAAAGAGATAAATGATGATAGGTCAATTACTACATCTACTAAATGAAAAATACTATATTGAAACTAATACTAAATGTACACTAACATGCAAAGCAAAAACAGGTGTTAAGCGATTATCGAATAAAATAACTGCATATATTTTAAGCTGAGATAAGATAAATATATATTAAAAGCTGTCAAATCCAAATGATAAAATTATTGCTTGGCACCTAAAATTTGCCGTTAATCTGAAATGTTACTATTCAATTTAATTATTTATTAAGCATCCAATTCATTAAAATTTAAACTATATGTGGTTACAACCGTGTTAAAGCAAGCAATTTACTGTCATACTAAATCGACCACAGTGATTGAAGTATTTATTTTTATTGTTAAAAGCAGTATTTCGTGCTTAATAGTGGGTTGGTTCATTTTACGGCGTCCTCGTGTCATTTATTTGAGGTAGGGCCAACGAGTCCCACAATGATATTTCGCAACTCTCTTGTAGGTGCAAGAAGATGTTCTAGAGGCCTTTTGAAAGGTCCAGGTAGCCAATGTTGCAATAACTTGGTGATTAACTGACTTACCGCACAAATTAATCTATAATTTATACGTACAACGGTACTTTATGATAATGGCAGCAAAGCGATCACATGCTTAACGAAGAGTCCAGACGTTATTTCGTTATAGGTATAGTCATTACAATGAGACATTAATTATTATTATGATCTTTGATGATTTACTACCTGCATCGACTAAACAAGAACTACTAACAGCTAAGAATAAAACTATATACATGAACGTCTAATGTATCTGAAAAAGTGATAATAGGTTGAAACAGAAAACGTAACAGAAAGATTATTCACAGGTGCTAATGAAAATACGGATTGGAAATGTGGTAAAGGAGTACGATCCCAAAATGATATTCATGTACAAATAGTGAAGGACTTCAATGAATTAGGCGTGCTCGGGGAGGTTAAATGTTCGACACACGCCTACCTGCTGTCCCTCTATTGCACGCCTCATTCGCATATTGTCTTCTGCACATGTCTAGTCTGAAAGTTATCGAAATCATATCATAATAAAATATCAAAAATCCCTCTTCCACTGGACTTCGGTCTTCGATTATTCTTTGTGTAGGATACTTTGAAGCATAAATAAAGTTATGCCGGTGCAAATCATAGGCAATATTCTATTTTTTATATAAAACTCTTGTCGAAATAAATAAACATTTTAAAATAGAGTATTGCCATTGATAAACATATTCAGCGCCATTACCAAATCCTTTACCGCAAATAAGATAGTAAGCCGTTTTATTTTACGCTTAGCCTTTGTTAATGCCGAGTATTTCAACACCAATTGTAACCTAAAAAGGCTTGGCTTAAAATTAAATTACCAGCGGTGCCTTTGTACAGCGACCACCTTTACGCCTTCGGCACATGTCATACCTGTTGGTAAAATGAGTTCTTGTGTCTTCATTCAATGTCGTGATTTATATGGGTCAACTCCATGACATACTATTACGGTATGTGTTCATATTATAAACATTGCATAATGGCGCCAAAAAGATTAAAGGCCGAGAAAACTTACCAGAGTCTCCGGTCTCTACATAAATTAAAATGTATGAGAATGATAATATGAAGGTTTTTTAGTTTTTCTATTAATTAAATAGATCCACTAAATTACTAAGTAACTTTACTATTATTTAGAGAAAAACTTATTCTAACCATCAATTAGGCGGGTAGCTTAGTGCGGTCTCTTTAGTAGCCGATTGGACTAAAGCTAGATATACATGTAAATGTGCACCGGACAGGTTTGCCTGTACAGTTTTACCTGTCAGGTAAGCCGAGCTACGTAGTGTGGAAACCTGCACAGTGCAATATGCACGACTCCGGCTTACCTGTAAAACTCAACTGTACACGCAAACCTCTCTGGTATACCTTTACGTGTATGGCTAGCATTATAGAACTAGAACCTTTCCAGGCTACACCCTACCCATCCCACCTAATTTTTATTTTAGAAGTGATGTTTTAAAGTTTAAACAATAATTATAAGTATATAAATATTATATTTTTAAATCTTTACTCTCAATAACACTTACCTTTCATTTAATAGGTTGGTACTTTGAAGAGATTTTTATTTGCCTATTACGTTTTTTGCTAATAAAACTGCTTTTTAGCAGCTTTTGTTGCAGATCATCATGCTTTTAAGCTCTTGATCAGTTTAGCAAATATCCTTACGCAACTTGTGGGGCATTAGAGACCCTTTGATAACAGTTTTTCTACAGATGTGCTTCATTTTCTCCACAAGAGTAATTTTATTATCTGTCTAACATTATATTATGTATTAGAAAGGGTAATATATTACTTACTTGGTGATAGCAACTGCAATGTCATATACGGGCAGACGTCGTTCCCTGAACAAATACTTGCCCATGTCAGTGAGCGCAGCGGCAGAGTCTATTGCGTCGCGACCCACCCGATTTTTTTCCAAATATGGCGTAGCGTCTCGACCCTACAATATAACAAGACATGAATAATATTTCAGCCACCGTATTGTATAATAAGGTGGAAAGGTAATTAATTATAATATCTTTAGAATTGAAATAAAAATGGCATAGCTCCACCGACAAGAGCATAATATCCATAAACCCTTGAACCAAGAAGGAAAATAATTCTATAGTAAAATTATTAAGATAGCGGTATTCATTCAAACGACGTTTAATTAACAATAAAATAGGAAAATGCCATTTTGACATGTCTGTAATCGCCGTGTGTATTGCGATGTATGCGTAACTGAGTTTAGCGACAACGACTATTAAAAGTTATAACACATCAATATTTTGTTTTCTGTTCCGTATTGAATACCTAATCATCAATAGAAGGTAACTTATTAATTTACAAAAATAACACCTACTTATGTGATAATGACTAAATCAATTGTTAGATAAGGTTTAAATAATTTGGAATTTTAGAATGGGTTCTATTACAAATATCTATTACCTAGATAAGCTTATTGTTTGTATGATGGTGTCGTACAAAAAGTGACTTAAAGTTTTGTTGTAATTTATAATACCTAATTGACAGCAAAAAAATATAATCGCGAACAAACGTTTAATAAATAACGTGGAAGATTTTAGTTCCTAAGCTGGTAAAAAAACAAGTTTTGCATATTGTTGAATCATCAATGTGACAGGTTTTTGTCATTTTGTGTTTGCGTTCTCAGTTATCTAGTTATCTGCCGTTTATTTCAATTTATTTAACTTAACAGTATGTAAGTTTACTGTTTAGTATTTGTTTACAGACCCTAGCTTAGTTTACAATCGCTATAGTATAAATATGGATAGGTACCTAGTAGGTAGTTGAGATCTTACGAGTGTTTAACAGCACATGGAGAATAAATATATTATATAGTTAAAATTTTGATAGACTATAATTATTTTAAAATGTATTACTTATTATTATGCGCGTATTCCACCTCTCTCGATTTAGACGTCCGTTTTCGTCCGACGTTTAGAAATGATTCAATAACTAATAAACTTGGCTAAACCAAGTGAAATAGCATTTAGGAAGTTAGGATCCTAATTAGCATCCTAAATCGAAAGAAGTGTGTGGCTTTTGACTGACTAAATTCTAGTTCGTTTTTTTTAAGGATTCTAATCAGGACTTCTGAATTTGATGAGGTGGAACCAGAGAGCCTTTATTTTATGTTTAGCAAAAATATTTTTATTTTCATGTAAAGCCTAAAGGGTATAATCTCAAGTTAGCCCCGTTGTCACCAAAGTGGAGACCTGACGATGGCATCCTTGAGGAATCAATGAAATGAAAATGATCTCAAGAATCAACTCAATGAAAAAATCAAGTTGGCTGGTAGTGCTGGTACCGACTTCAAAATAATGAAGATTTAGTAGAGAAATACTTTAAATTTTAACCGAATTTAAAAGAAATTCTTTAGAAAAGAAGATTTCTTTCATACTTTTTTGTGCATGTTTACATTGGAAGTCGGTTTTAATTTTTTGTTTACAAATAATGCACTAACATTCACAAACATTATTATTAATGGACTTTGCGAAACAAATTATGAATAGCGGGTTAAGTACCTACCTATAAAGATGATCTGTTATCGTCTCACAGTAAACAAGTCACGAGGAACATGACACGATTTTCAAAAATTCAAGAGGATTGTCTCAGATAGTTTAAAGCGTTAACACACGTACGGATTTAGTCCTGAGCAGACCACGGATTTGGTTGCCAGCTTAGGGGTTTCTCCCCAAAATTATTTTTTTTAGGGTTACTTTTGTAGGTTTGTATTTTCTGTTTTTGACGTGATAACGTCTTATGAATCGATAAACACCAGCTGCACGCACGAAAAATTGTCACGTTCCGCCTAAGACGAGCGTGCAAGCGAGAGCGCGGAACAAGCGAGAGCTCGGAACAAGCGATAGTGGCACGATCGGCCCAATCGTTCGGCTCGTGATGACGTTATCACGTAAAATTATCGTCCGTGAACCGATTTAACAGACATCCATTTTAAATAAATAATTAAGCTATTGAACTGTTTTAATATCGACATGCGATTTGAAAAGTCAACCGGTAGAAAATAAACTTTTGGAAGTTTATACGAATACTACAATAATGTACAAAAGAATACTATAATATGGACAGAATAATATTACAAAACATTTTTTTTTTTAATTATTTGTAACTATAACAGAGAGTTGGAACACTGCACAAAAATCGGAATGCAGTGTAAATAGAACACTGTGCTAATTGATCCTATAGAGCTGAAAATCAAATACACGAGTGTCATGCTGTCAATGGTCTACTCCAAACCAAATCGGTACGTGTGCAAGCATTCGTACGATATCGTATTTGGCATAAGCAAAAAAAATAAAATATTTACTATAAAAATTGAAACGAATCAAGAAGTACAAAGTACCAAAATAGATTTCGTAAATAAACTGTAAAAATATAATTTGTATTACAGGCACCTAAGTACATTCTAACTTATCCGATTGATTACAATGCTAGGTCTGAGTGCATGACTAACCTGAGTGCTGCTGATCAGCGGAAAATTCACGATACTATATTAATATCATTATGTAAATATACGTATCGTCTACCTACTACGTTCTACGACTACAGGTAGGTACTTGAACAAGCAGGTTTGTTTCTACGGAATTGGATTGGGCTCGTAATTGTTGCTCGACAAATTGGTTCATCGAATCTATTACGTGTAGAAAAACTTGTCCAAACTTGTCTCATCCTGACCTATTAAAGTCGTCTCATCAGCTTATCAATATTAAAACGTTAACCCCATCTTAGCCCCATCTTTTCGCATTGCCACAAAAATACATAGGTAGTCCATAGAGGTAGGCCGAAGGACTTAGGTCCTCCTAAGTCATACCTCTACCTATACAAATGTGAAGCAGGTAAGTAGATAATTCTATCAACGTTACTAAATTTTTTAAGTAACCTTTTTATAAAACAACAAAGATCTCTTGGCAAATAGGTAAATAAATTATAGTCAACGATGGACATAACACTATTGAAGATTAGTGTGGTAAGGTTAGTTTATTGGATTTTCGCAAGATAAAAGACGGTTAAGTGGGAGATTATCTAATATATTTTATTGGTCATAGGTGCAGGTGTTCCTAATTAATACAAATGTATGCTATCGATAGGCAAATAGGTGTTTTAAATATAGATTTGTAAATTATTTGCTTATTTTTGATGTTACCAAATTAACTTGTGCGTACGTATGTACAAGTAGTGTTTTAAATTCTCTTTGCCTATGTACGTAATACGTATGTTTAGTAAACAAAGGAGGATGGGCAAAATGTATGGACGCTTGTCTCATTGGAAAGGGCGTTTTTTATACTTTATTCCTTTCCTGGAATACATATATTAGGTATGTAAATAATGGGGTTTCTTGTGTATACGACAAAAACAAAAACAACATATTTTCTTCCCGTTACTATAAGCAGACATTTTATTATCTGCTGCATTTTTGCATTGATTTCCGCCGGGATTCGCGGAGGAGAGGGCAAGTAACGAGGCAAGATCAAATGCAATCCGTGTATGCATAATTATTTCGAAAACCTAAATTGGCCCTATATATTACCATAAGCAAAAATAGCACGAGCAACACTTAAAAATAGAAGATTCGTATAGAGCAGTTACGTGAAATACATCATTGGATAGGTATTATTGAGCTAATCAAAAGTTACAATGACGCCGAGACCCAAATTGTTGTCAGTTAAGATAAAATCCGCATTTAAACGTACAAATTATTCCCATACTTTTCGTCAGAGTATGAAGCATTTTATTATTTAAATACTAAGTTATCCATAAGTTTGCTGCATTGCATTTCTTTCCAGCATTTGTTTTTTATTAGTAGCACTATACGAATGGTGTAACAATATAGGTGTGATTTTTTTTCAAAGTGAGTCGATCAGTCGACAGTCCATAAGTCATGTCATTCGATTCAGTAAAGTGGTAGAAGCTTTACTGAAAGTTCCTAGGGAGTTTTGGCGGGAACACAAAATAGCACGTTTTTAGTAGTTGTACCACTTGCCCACACTTGTGCACGTTAATGAATATTTAATGGTTAATATTCTACCAATATTACACATTAAGAACCGAAATAACACAAATTTATGTTTATGAAAGAAATACAAAAACCACAACGTCACTCATTGAACTCTCCGGCAAAACTCCAATATCCATCCTCCTTTCATTATCATTTATTTAAAAAAAATAAGCAGAGTCTCCTGCTCATTTTTGAATAGGTGGTTTGTTTTTGTGTGGCTGTATGCACAAACTTTCTTGCCAATATAATAAATTATAAAAAAACGTAGAAAAATAATAAGCAATTCGCGCTATTAAAATTCTACAGTAACCTACTTTATTCAATTTAAATATTTTTTGTTACAACATTTTTTTACTCGATAATATGGCTGGGGAAGCAGTATTCAAATATTTAGTTGATACAAACAGACCATATTCGTGTGCCGACGTAACAGTGAATTTAAGAGGTGCGTTTGGCAAAACTGCTGTTCAAAAAGCTCTCGATTCTCTTTCGGAAGCTGGCAAAATACGTTGCAAGTTATATGGCAAACAGAAAGTTTATGCTGCTTTACAAACGGATGCCGTTGAAGAGTCTGAAGATACAATAGGTAAGTGAATTAATATTTCAATTATTTTAAGTTTGTTATACTATCTTAGGTACCTTCCTACTGGTGTGTTAAATAAAACAAAGCTAGAACGAGTTAAAGGTTTTAGATGTAATTGGTTTTAAATGTATACATCTACGTTATATTTTATTGCCTTGTTTAGATTATGATCATCAAATAAAGTCACTCAACGAAAATATATTAGCGCGAAAAAACGATTTAAAAACCGCAGAGACCAATCTTAAAGTTCTCACATCCGCACCTACGAATGATTGTACGAAATTACAAATTGAAGATATCAGAACTAATATACATAAATTAGAAACAAAGCTGACCACATTAAGAGGGTCTACTGAGGTCATAAGTGCTGATGAGAAAAATATCGTTCTAAGTTTGCATGAGAAGTACATGAAGGAATATCGGTATGTTAAACTTTAATACATAGGACTACATACATTTAATACATAGGATAGAGGTAGGAATACCTAAGTCCTAATGTTATGTTTAAATAAGTAAGAGAGGGGCTAATTGTAACATTTTTTCCTTTTTTCGATGGAGTTCGATGGGACAAAACTATTAATAAGAATTTTAATTAAAAAAGGGCGTTTAATTGAGAAATCATATATTTGGAAATTATATTCCTACAATATGTTTTCCTGAAACTAAACTTAATTAATTTATATAAGTATAAAGAATGCACTTTTTGTGGAAAAAGTAGCTTGTTACAAGTCTTAGTTTTTAGCTTCTTTTTGGGGCAAGAATACCTAACTACCAGGAATATTAGGGAGAGATGGATTTTGAAATCAAATTTTAAGAAAAATTTTTTTTTTATTTCTGGCAGAAAACAGTACCTACTGCTGAAAACCGGTCACGACGACCGGCTCTCTCCCGCGCTGTTTTGGCTGAGCTTACGTCGTAGGCCGCATCCTTAAAATATTTGAAACCGGCTGAGTGAAGTGTGTGTGTGCCTGTGTCTGCCCGTGGCACCGTATCTCCTAAACGAGTGAACCGATTATGAGCTAGTTTTTTTTTTGTTTCGAAAGCTGACACGGTCGAGAATGTCCTTAGCTATAATTCATCATCATCAGCTCACTCATTAGGCTGTTACTACTTACCCCGTTACGACAAGCCCCTGTTTACGTAAGATCTATCTAAGTCAAACCAACTTAAAACCTTTTCTGAAAATAGGTACTACTTTCAACACATGTCCCTCTCTGCTAGATATATAACTTACTAATTGTCCCGACACACGTTGTTGTGTCGCACCTATATAAATATAGTGTTAACTGTTAATATTTTCCCCTCAATTTTTCCAATGTTTCTCACCGTTTAAATTTCAAGACCAAAATTAGCCAAATCGGTCCAGCCGGTCTCAAGTTTAAGCGAGACATTGGAATTGCAATCCATTTTTATTTTAAATAAGATAAGATTTTCCATTACTTTGTAAATTTCTATATCAAATCACATATTTTATAAACGTCTAAATTATGTCACGTCCCACGGGAATCCTATGGCCGTCTCCTGGTTCTAAGCTACCTCCCCACCAATTTTCAGCCCAATCGGTTCAGCCGTTCTTTTATAACTAAAAAGTGTAACTAACACGACTTTCTTTTATATATATATATATATATATATATATATATATATATATATATATATATATATAAGAGTGGATTCAGAGCACTACATTTTGATTACTCAAAACTCGTCGACGCGTGAGTCGTGACTTTGTTTATGTAGCTACCCTAAATAATTGCCTTTCATGTTTGATTTTCCTAAGATTTCCTTGTTACTAGATTATGAATATAAATTGATGAAATTTGGTATAGTTATAGATTGTGTATAGATCTCGGTTTTAGAATCATAGAATAATAATAATTTTATATTTTAGGGGTGACAAAGTGGGGATGAAACATATTTTTTTCATCCTATCCCATCGTGTGGGGTATCCTTGAATAGGTATTTTAAAATAAAGTTTCATACATGTTTTTTTTACAAAGTTAACCATTTACGAGTAATCGGCCTCCAAATTAGTTTATAAGTAGAGGCATTACTAAACTATGAGACTTAGAAACTTGCCATTTTCCATGCTGATAGATCATGCTAAAAACTCTTTAGGAAAAGGAACCGAAATAGGACAGTAACTTTTGAAGTCATTTGAAAAAACGTTTTACGATGTTATAGCTACGGAACCCTCCTTAAACATGTCCTGACATGCTCTTGGTTAGGTTATTATAGTTTTTGATATCTTTAAATATAAACAATATTGTGTTAATAATCTTAATATGATATAATCTGCTGTTTTATATCATATTAAGCTACATTTTGTTAAGTAGATTTCAATATCACCCAAAGATTTCCAAACTATAGATGACGTACATCTTACAGAACACATCTTCATACAAGAAAAATTTACGCCATCTTGGTTTTCACCATACTTCAAATGTCAGCCATCTTGGTTTCACCATACCTCAAATGTACAAGTGGCCCCAAAATCTCAAAAAGTGGGTCCATTTAAGTGGGGACAGTTTTCACCTCCACATGCCTCGTCTATGATATCATCTACTTGTTTTTTATCTATACCTAATGTTTTAGGAAACGCAAAAGAATTTCTGCGGATATGTTGGAGGCGGTCATGGACGCTTATCCAAAATCAAAGAAGGCTTTTCTAGAAGAATACTGTATCGAAACAGATGAAATGGTCGATTTTAAAATAAAGGCGTAGTAAAATTGATTTAGTTATTTTTAGAAGCCCAAAGGTAGGTAGATAATTAATTGTAGAAAAAATAGTACTTGCTTACCTACTTACATAGAGGTAGAGAAGCCTTCATCGTGTAGGTAAATACCACAATATTAATAATGTACATTATATAAATTGCGTAAGTAGCGTGTACTGACACTTTAGGTATTTAGTCTGTGTATTTTATAACATCGCCGGGTATAAACCCGGTTTACCACTTTCGGACCTTCTTGCCATAGTAATAAGATTGAATTGTTACCACATTTGTGTACCCATCGGGTCTGTCGGTGACCGTAAAATGTAGATACTTACTTACTTGAGTACCTCATGTTTAAAAATGTGAATAAAAAGTCTAAACTAACTAATAAAGATATTATTCAAACTTTAATTGATAAACTCATTGACTGGAAGTGATAAAAACGTTTTAATTTGTCACGGGTGTGACAAGCGTATAAAAACTGCGTTGATTGAAGTGACTATGAAATATGAATACATTCAAACAACAAATAAAAGTCATGTTTTTTCTATTGTTCGCTGTTAATGGCAGAAATGCGCTTAATAAAAATGGGTCTATCTATCATTTTTAAGGGTTCTGTAAAATACTCAAGGAACCCTTAAAGTTTCGCTCTGTCCGCCCGTCTGTCTGTCTGTCCGCGCTTCTAGCTTCTGTAATTATGAAATATAAATTGATTAAATTTGGTATAATTATAGATCGTGCATAGATCTCAGTTTTGGCATAATAAAATAATAATTTTATATTTTAGGGGTTGGCACCATACATGTGAAGTGGGGATGAAACCCTCCTTAGGCATGTCCTTACATGCTCCTGGTTAGGTTATTTAAAACTTAACCAGCTTTTCTCTGTATAACTCTCTGTGTTATACTTGGTATACTACACACTATCCAACCTACTAATTCTTCACTAAAGCTTGTTGGTTCACGATCTAAGTTTTAACATTGAACTAGCTTTAAAAAACATAAAAATTCATTTGTTATGCATAACATAATATACTTAATACAGTGTTTTGAATACCTGTAACGCTTTTATCAGATAGCAGAGAGCGTTTTAAACACATCAACAGGTCACATTTTTAATATTTTCTTTTAAACGAGGACCTAAAATACAATTTAGAATGCAAATTCAAGATAAGCAATACTCACTCGAGATATTATGATGCCGGCGATGGAGATCCGAATTCTGGGCCCCTTTAGCAGTTTGTACCTCAGGTCGACGCCATTCCAAAACGACACGAAGTAACGTTTAATTTGCAAGTTGTCGCCGCCGTGCAACCTGAGTGACAAAATAATTTTATTAAAACCAAATATTAATGTGCTGAGGTCAGTCAGTGAACTGTTTATTTAAAAGGTACATTCCTTTTAAAATTTAAATAAATTGGTATGTCTGCTTAACGTTTATTTTTTGTATTTTTTTCATCCTAAATAATTTAAGGCGATGTGTCTGAGACGAAGTAAGTACATACATATATTTTTACATAATAAGCTGATTGTGGAGCTTTACTCAAGCTCAACTTAGATTTTAGAATGTGTTATCCTAACTAACAGGAACATGAATTTTGAGGATCATCAGCAGAACTCCCAATTCTTGTAATTAACTTACATTTTTGTTTTATAATACTTTTATTGAATTATAAATGAAGTCTTGATATCATAAACAGATTTTTTAAATTGGACCAATCAAAACGGGTTTGACGTTGGTTTGACGCTTATGAGAATACCATTTTGCAGTTTTAACATATCGGATCTGGATCGCAACTGTATTATTCAGAATCGACCTTCAGGATTCATCTTCATAATATTTAATTGTTCGTTCGTGTATTCACGATCAACTCGTCTAGCGTCTTAAATTTAATATACAAGTCTATGGCGTCCTGAGTCTTACCGTCAAGAATAACAATATAGGCAAGCAATTTAATTATACGTTAGTGGAATAACTAAAGTAAGGCCAACGAGACGAGATAAAGAATGTAAACAAATTTTCAGAGGTTCAAAACATTTTTATTTGAATAAATTATTATAAAGTTCGAATTTTAATCGCTGTCGTCTGTACTAAACAAAGATGATTCGTCGGAAGAGTCCGAGTCAGCTGTGTTTATGATAAAACTATCTATTGTATTATCAATCATGTTGTCAATATTGCTATAAAAATTGTCCTCGACTTTTATTACCGCCAGGCTGTGATTCCCTAATTAAAATCAACAACTAAGCACTCACAATAACAGCAAAAATCAAAAATAAAACTAACCGAAACGGAATAATAACAACAAAAAACCAAGTAAATACGGAGACGAAAAAATATGTATCACTTCGAACGCAATCCAAACAGGAATGAACTTGTTCACAATTGTTTGGCGGACCAAATGTTGACAACTGCGGCACTGGCCGCTTTCCTGTACCACGAAACACGCTACGACAGCTGTCGCCGACCAACTGACGTCATTATTGCATACGAGCGATAAGGACAGATATAATATTAACTCACTTTCATAATGCAACTTAGTAGCGGTCCGTTTATTTACGTTTTTTATCTCGTCTCGTTGGCCTTACTTTAGTAATAACTAATTACCTGTATCCATCATAGTCGACGATGACCAGTATTTCCGGATATATGACATAGGGCGCGTCCCTCCTGCGTCTGCCGTGGGAGTCCGCAGACCGCCGTCGTCTGTAGCGCTTGCTCAGGTGGTCTGGTTCCATAAAAGCTGTAACAATTTATGAGGTGTCTAATTATAAGTATTATATCAGTAACTTGGTACTTAGTTATGTCGGTAAATATATAATATACGTATACCTACGTACCTACTAGCCTAACCTAAAAAATACTACCACCTACCTACTCAACCTAGTAGCATTACCTACGTCTTGGTATATTTTTTATTATTTAATAAAAACAAACTACAGGTTTAATGTCCATACCCTTTTTAGCCAAATATTACAAGTATTATACTCAGGACATAGTAAATAGTCGCACAGGTGTCGGGTGTGTCGCGAGAGTGCTACAACCGCGTGGCGTATGCTGTCGTAAACGCTCAGCCTGTCGCTCCTGGGCCTCTAGTCAAGATGCATTCGATAATTTCGACGGCGAACATCGAAAGAAAAAACGTATGGGATTTGACATAAGTCATCGCTAAGTGACATGTCGCTTGCGATGCCTTATGTCAAACCATACATTTTGTTTTCGAACTTCGCCGACGAAATTATCGAATGCATCTTGACTAAAGGCCCTGATCTGTAAGATTATCACCGATTCAAAAGCGATCCCTTGAGATTCATGAATGGTTATTATATTATACACATATTTAATACACATCTATGACCCAGGAACACAGAAAACGTTTTGTTCCTTCGGTGGGATTCGAACCCGCGACCCCGGCTTGAGCACCAACGCGCTGAACCACTGAGCCACAGAGGTCGTCTCAAGGAGGCAATAAAATAAAAGAAAAGCATTAAAACATAAAAGTAATTAAGTATCCGTCGGCCAAATGTTGAGTTATGGACGCAAATAACCGCCTCCTTGTTTTGGAAGTCGGTTAAAAATAAAATCAATTATGGAAAACGAGTCTAGAATGGAAACTTGACATGAGAGGAACCGAACGTTAATTTCCACTATCAAATTAAGTGTTATTTAAAATATTTAACCAATTAATAGATTCAGGACATTTGTCGCTTCACAAATCATGATATAGGGCAATGAGCTGGGACTTAACTGAAAATAGAATTCTGCGCTAACACAATAGCGCAGAATTATATTTTTTGCGCTGAAAATAATAACACACAAGTGTCAAGTCAAATGCCATAAATGACACCGCAATACTCGAAACTTCGGTTTTTAACTCTATATTAATAGCGCAGAGTTCTATTTGCAGTGCTCTGAATTTTCATGGGCCCACCGGATTCCGGATCATATAGTTCCAAGACTATCTGGATTACCTACTTCACTAAAGTTGGTTCTCCCTACACTCCGTTTAAGAGTTATTTTATATCGGAGTTTACGTGAGAGTAATCCTTATGTCGTCGGTACAATGGTCATGTAATATGTAAAATAACTCTGAATGGAGAACAGAAATGAACAGACCACACGTGTTTTTTGGTAGACTTTTAAAGCCTCGGTCACCAGCGTATATTCACTGCGAATGCGTACTTGACGCGTGTATTCGCTGTACGAGACCGATGCTTTCATATGCTTTAATAGAAGAAATTTAAACATACCATAGTCACTTTCGTTGTCATCCGCGGCCGGGTCCCGTTTGATGATGACGTGCTGAGCGCCGTTCAGCGCCAGCTGCAGTTCCTCCTGCTCAGCTTTTCTCCTTGTTACTGCAAACAAAAGGCTTACAAGGCACTAGACGTTCACATTTTAAGTTCACTTTAATAGGAAGGTATCAAGGTCCTGTAGATTGTAGATGGGTTCAATTTTCTTGTAAGTACGATTTCTAAGAATTTTGTACCATAAAATAATTTTGTTTGAGGAAAAGGTGGCTTTATTTCAAAACTGCACACGGTTATTTTGTCAGATTACAAATCTAAAATCTTGGAAAATTTAAGCACTTGTAGTATAAACTTAAATATTTTTTTATTGAAATAATAAAAACTTATCAAAATTTATTTTGTATTAGATTAGTTGGACCCGTAGATTTCTATCTGCACTTTTCACCTTCAAATGATTGTTTTCTAAAGCTTATCTATTCTATATATTTTACTATTTTAGAGTAAATCGAGTTTTGAAACTCGTGAAATGTAAATGTGTTTTACCTCACAACTTACCAATAGGTAGACCGGTATCGATGGACACCATGTCGGCCATGCTGGTGGGGTCCATGAACATCTCGTCGTCCGGCGCGCTGGCGCCCGTCACAGAGTCCGGGATCGGCCGCACCACTAGCTCGTGACCGATTGAGCCTTCCTGCGACACATTCTCGATAATTGTATTATCTAATAAATAATAATATGACGAATGACAGTAATTAAGTATATCGGTAAATACCAATCGAAACTAGTGGTTCTATATCCTATTATTCAAATTAGGTTTTATGGTATTTTATGTTTGTCAATCTATTATTATCTAGGTGTGGCTATTGTCAAATCGTTTGGGTCTAGACTTTAGAACTAGTTACGATATACATTTTTCATAGGTAGACGTAAATTAAACGATGTTTGCCATTTAGCATCAATAAGAATTTGTATAAACGGCCGTTACGAAATGTATTTCGCCAGAACTCCAAAATCACAGCTGGTTGCAGGTGTAGGATATAGGCGATACATAATTCAACCTCGTATGAACAACACTTATCTTTCTGAATCTTCTCAGCGGGTACTTAGCATTGCGTAAGAATGATGGAAGCCGTGAATAGTGTTATTACCAAAATTTACATGCTAAATTCGCGCGTTAAACGTTAGTGCATTGCATTTTTCCCGTCGATTGTCCGTCAGCGTGTGCCGCAACCGACCTTAGTCTACTTATGCTATTGTTCTTTTCTTGATACTATGTGTTGGGATGCCAGCAATCTTATGACAACTATGAACACATTCAATTACAAAATGATTCTTAAAGTTTTCACGATGCAGTTGTACCTAAGTATTGTTGCAAAAAATTTCGCGCCTTTGCAAGAAATCTTGTATTCAATTTCATATTTATGGATATTTTAAGTACAGTACCTGAGTAACCGAGCTTTGCTCGGAGCTCTAGTAGATTTAAAAAATAAATAAAACTAATCACTAAAAGATTTTACCGGTATTCGTACCCACCACATTCCGAATTTGCGAACAACGCAAAAATGAACCAAATTGCCAATCGGACTGACATTATAAAGTCGAAAATATTGAAATATTGTTGCACGACGAAAGAAAACACATACATAACTTAAAAATGTTAAACGCAAATACTAAATTTCATGTGAATACTTGCAGCCGTTGCCGAGATTACGATTATAATATATATACAATATAGTCTCGTTTAAAGTATAAGATAGTTTTAGTATGGTGAATCTTAAAACTTAAAATCCCTGCACATACGAGGGCTGCACTAAAAGTATCGGGTATGGAATATTTCCACTGTTCCTGTCATATTAAAATCTTTTTAATTTAAAACTCATTGGTTTTAAATATCGAATACCGTTTATTTATTTAAAAAAAGATTCTCGGTCTTGTCAGAAGGTCTTGTCAAACTTGTTTAATCGTTGAGAAAATGGAATTGACTCGAGAAAATTCTAGAGCTATGTTTTATTATGACTTTCGAAGTGGTTTAACACAAAATCAGTGTGTTGACCGGATGATTTCTGCATTTGGTGATGAAGCCCCATCCAAAAACACAATTTATCGCTGGTTTGCTGAATTTCAACGTGGACGTGTCAAGCTCAGTGATGATCCCCGTCAAGGTCGTCCAAAAACTGCAGTCACCCAAGAAAACGTTGATGCTGTGCGTAAGCTGATTGAGGAAGATCGACATGTGACATAACGCGAAATTCAGGCAACTTTAGACATTGGCATGAGTCAAATACAGATAATCTTGCATGAACAATTAGGTGTAAAAAAGTTGTTTTCCCGATGGATACCGCATTTGCTCTGTGAAGAGCAAAAAGCGGCTCGCGTTACTTGGTGCGTCAGAACTCTCGAAAGATTCCACGCAGGATCCTCAAATGCTGTATACAACATCGTATCAGGTGACGAATCCTGGATATACGCGTACGAACCCGAAACAAAAAACCAGTCACGAGTTTGGGTGTTCGAAAATGAGTGAGGCTTTAGCCAACAAAAATTGTTCGTTCACGGAGTGTTGCAAAAAAAATGGTGGCCATGTTTGTCTCCAAAACCGGCCATGTTGCGACTATTCCTCTTGAGGGACAAAGAACGGTTAATGCAGAATGGTATGCTAACATTTGTTTGCCACAGGTCGTTTCTGAACTCCGTAAAGAGAACTGCAACCGCCGCATCATCCTCCATCACGACAATGCGAGTTCTCACACCGCGCACAGAACAAAAGAGTTTTTAGAGCAAGAAATCATAGAATTATTAGACCATCCGCCGTACAGCCCCGACCTAAGCCCTAATGATTTCTATACTTTCCCTAAAATAAAGAATAAATTGCGTGGTCAGAGATTTTCATCACCTGAAGAAGCTGTGGACGCCTACAAAACGGCCATTTTGGAGACCCCAACTTCGGAATGGAATGGTTGCTTCAATTATTGGTTCTATCGTATGGAAAAATGTGTTAAATTTCGCGGAGAATACTTCGAAAAGCAATAAATACATTTTTAAATAGTAATGTTGTGGCACTTCCTTGATTCCCGAAATTTTCAGTGCCGCCCTCGTAGCACAACATTCGTGTGTTTATGTGTCAATGTGAAAGCCAATACCACATTTCAATTATATATAAATCTATATATAAAAAGATATAAAATCAAACGTTTTACTCATAATACGTACCACCACTAATTTTCCGTGCTTTGGATGTCTCCTTATTAACAGAGCTGCTCCGTTTTCCTCGTCGTGGTAGAGGTCACCGATGTCCTCCTCGCCTTCCTGTAAAATAAGTATAATATTATAACTATTGACTGGAAACATTATAATGCGGCTCTTGTACCGACTGTTGAGATGGCGGTGGTGTCTGAGCACATACACGCACTAATACACAAAAATATTTTTAATGTGTTTTAGTACATTCGTATTAATAAACGACTTCGTGGACGTGTTTTACCATTTTGATTCCTTAAGCAGAAATTAAAAATCTTAGTTAGGTAGTTATTATACTCGTAACTAAATCGTCTCAGGATTTCAAATTACTATATTTACCTACATACATAATATGTGACATGCCACAATAGATCTTTAGATGATTAATACTTTTAAACCGTCGCATCGCGTCGGTCGATAAGCAAATGTTGGAATACTTACACGTAAGCTATTGTGTGGAAAACCCCCCTTGGAACAATAACGTTTTGTTCAACGAAATTCAGTTCAATATCACCAGACATATGGTCAACAATGTGATAGGAATATAAATGAATGTGTACTCTGATTTTGATACAAAAAAAAAATAAGATTTATGATTCTGTATTCGTAAGATAAATGGCGAAGTACTATAGTAATTATAGTTACGAGTACTAAAAGGCTCGTAAGAGACGAGTAATAAATATAATTCTGAAAAACGTATTGCAATATAATAATAATAATCGTAGGTAGCTGTTCTTTTTGATTTTTATTAACGCTGCGCTGTACGTATAGCTGATTTGTTACTTGTATTGTAAAGATACTTTTTTAATTACTTTAAGAAAGATTTTTGCTTGTTAGGTACGACTTACGTACGTTAAGAAAAGAGCCTAACAAAAAGCGATTATTAACGAAGTCCATACACAGTAATCTACATATTCAATACTAATTGATATTCTGCTCCAGTTTTCAATTTAATTAGACAAGCGGGAGACGTGCGAACGGAATTCTGATAAGCTTTCTGCACCTCGTGCGCTGCGGACAATCGCCGGAAGTATGTACCATAATGAAGGCTGCGGCCAAAACCCCTTTCGAAATATTCTGCATAATCAATAACGAAAATAAAATCTTCGTGTGCATTTTTTTTCTTTATTGTGCGTGTAGTCGAGTCTCATCAGAACAATCTGTGTTTTAAAGGAAACGATTTTTCAGAACTATTTCAAGAGAAATAATAAATTAATGGACATAAAATATTAATGCGGTTTCAAAGCAAACAACATAATATTTTTAAATTATGTTAGACTTTACTTTAATATTGTATATCGTCGTTTTCTCATGGTATAAAATTGGAATTGAAATACGACACAGATAATAACAAATCGGCATTATAGAGAGTTTACCACCATCTACTATATTCCTCATCGTTAATACTGGTCATCCTCCACAGGTGGTATAATGGCTTATAACAAAGGCGTGGCTCCCTTCCAAATTTCAACACTAGGGCATAGTTGAAGTGTTAGTCATATCGTGGGAACTGTACGGTCGTGACATAAGTGCACCCGCTCATGACATTCACCTGCAAATTATCTCAAATATCTACCTACCTAAACTCTCTGCTTTCCACTTGAAGTTTTTGTAAAAAAAAAACTCGCTAAAAAAATCTATAGATTATAAATGTGTAAGAAGAGACATTGATGGACCTATATGTGTTAAAATTGATCAACTCTTAAAATATAAAATAACATTTCTTTGAAAGTTAAAGAAAAATTTAAGAAGCTTTTTATATTAGGATGCAAAAAAATTTAATATTTCTATTTGTGAATTGCATAAACATCAAGTTGTATGCAGTAGCGTTCTGCGTAAATGCAGTTGATAACAATTAATCAGTAATCACTGATCTTGACATCTGACTTAATCGGAATAACCCCGAAGAAGACATAAAAACCACAAGGTGATTCCTTATGGAACAAAACATTAAATATATCTTCTTTCATGACGAATAAAATAAACACATCTTTCGACCAAATAAACGATAATTTTACCGTACATAATGACTTTTGACATACACGTGTCGAAGAAGATACGATTGTGATGTGGCTATTACAAAATATTGACATTAATAAAGCTTGTTATGTCTTTTACTTTCAATGCAACTTGTTACTTCCGTGTTCCTGCAGTACCTATAAGGACATCGTACCTTAAAACGCCTTAATAATAATTATAAGTTATAATAAACTTAATTAGCATTTAAAAATCAATTTTATTAAGTGTAACACTTGACATATTATGTAATATTCATTCGCCTTTTTACGTATACGGATTTTTATCCGACTACGGCGAAGCCAAAAGGACGGGTAAATGATTTTGGCAGTATATGTATATACTATGTATGTATGTATATTCCACCGTAGCACCTATAATACTGGTCCTATTTTAATTATTAAAGAGGTATCAATAGATTCGTAATAATAATAATAGCTTGGGTAACATACGCTATTTTATTTACGTAGTCGGGTTATAGTTTTTTATAGAAATTGTAGTTATTTAGCTATCAATTTAGATTTTAGACTATAAATTCATAACTGACCCTATGTTTACATTTATTAGCAATGCTTGCATGTTTATGTTCATGATTGTACTTCTAAACAACCATTCCAAGCCACACCATCAATAATTTGTGATATCGATATAGAGTATTGTGCGCCCGCGCCGTAGAAATCCGTAATGTGATCAAGTGATCGTGATCAAGTGCGACGTGACGATGGTTATGTAACACGTTACGATCGATGCTGAATCATCATCATGGCCAGAAGGATTTTCATGTGCTGTCGCAACTTCATAGTATCACGATAAGGTTGCCGTGGTCGCCAAAAGGCCTGCCCTGCGCGGCCTCCTAAACTAAAGTACTAAGAAAAAAATATTTCCAAATCTTTGTCATCTAAGAGAATTTCTGCATTTAAACATACTATTTATTCTCGTGAATTTCTTTAAAATATGAAGCATTATAAATACAACCCTATCCTATTTTATTCCTTGTTAGCAACACCATCGAACGGTGTTAAAAAACACCGTTTAACCGACTAAATTTAAAAAAAATCCCACCTGATTTTTTTTTAAATTTTGTCGGTTTTATCACGCCGGTTTTCTATGTGACCGTGTTTTTTTTTCGCTCGGGCTAGTCTATTCGTGCCGAAGCATGGCTATGGCATGATACCTATTTCTTAACGATTTTATTTCAACCAGAGAAAGCCATTTTTACTGTAATTCAAATCGCTCTTTTTATAACGCTTTTATTAGTTTCACCTGTATGTTTGCTTGCTTGTTTGCTTGCTTGCTTGTTTGTTTGTTTGTAACCGACTCCTTTGGGCTAGATTTTATCCTACTTTGAACGATCAGATTTAATTAAACTTTGCACACCTGTCAAGACCGATGACAATGCAATAATTCGATTAAAATATCCGATTATCCTGATTAAATTCGCCAGGATTCATAAATTTATTTCCGCATCCTATGTATTAGAGTAAGAGAGATAGAACTAGTGCGCGAACTACGCATGCGTGCAGTTCCAGGCTTACTCTTTGGCAAATCGTACTAAAAAGCAAAAAATAAATTATAGTTTTAAAAAACTAAAAAAACACGCTTTTATAGAAAATCTAACTAAAAAATAAAAAAAAAATTTAATAAATTTGGATTAAGAATAGTGTAAATGAAAAATAAATATTTATTATTGTAAAAAAGCGTGGGGTGCATAGCGTCAATAGTTATAAACATTTTATTGGCAGATATGAGAAGGATCTTCACTTTGATAATATCTTAAAAATCACTTTAAACGAAATCTGACCGTTTGAAGTGGATCAAAATCAAATCCACTGGAGTCGGTTACATACAAACAAACGTACAGGTGAAGACACTGCACCTCACGCTTTTTTACAATAATAAACATTTATTTTTCATTTACACTATTCTTAATCCAAATTTATTAAATTTAATTTTTTAATAATTTTGTTAGATTTTCTAGAAAAGCGTGTTTTTTTAGTTTTTTTTAACTATATTTTTTTATTAAGTAACTTTAATTATTGAATTTAAACGACCCTGAATATTGTTAACAGTTTTAGATACACACTTTTTAATGCAACACGCAAACGAGCAAACGGTTCGTCTAATGATAAGCGACTACGGTCGTAGCACCAGACGAGTACAAATGCTTTGCCGTAAATACACTATAATTCTACTATATTATAAATGTGAAAGTTTGTGAGGATGGATGGATGTTTGTTACTCTTTCACGCAAAAACTACTGAACGGATTTTGATGAAATTTGGTATGGCAGTAGTTTAGGCTCTGGATTAAAACATAGGCTATTTTTTATCCCGGTAAAGTACAGTGTTCCCGCTGTCACGGTTATACGTCGTGCTTGTCATGGTTGTAAGTCAAATGTCACTACGTCACATTTGACTTACAACCATTTTCATGTTGACGACGCGTTGATGTCTTTCATTTACGCGACTTTGCTACGACAACTCGTTGTCGTTGCTTCTAAAAATGTTAAAGTACTTTGAAGAATTTAAAAAGTAACTATTAAGTAATCTGGATTTCTATATACATAAGAGTAAGAGTCAGTTCACACAGATACGCGACGCGGCGTGCACTTTTTAGGATGGCGATACAAAGTATAACTTTATTTACTACACAAAAGATACATGTTGTTTTGTATCGCCTTCTCAGAAAGTGCGCGGCGCATCGTGTCTCGGTGTGAACTGATCCTTAAGCAATAAGATCCTTGAACCTATCTCAGTTACTAACTTAAGAGATTTTGGAAACTCAACCGGCCTTCTTTAATAAGACTTGAATGAAACGCATTTCCCTCAGTTTGTTTATATGCTGATCGAACTATAGTGCTATTTACGACTAAAAATACGTCCACGGTATGGATTGCCGGCATCGTACATAAAACGTCAAAATTCGTCATGGACCGCGTATAATAAGTGTATGATAATAATAACTGTGGATAATGCGCTGTCCTCGACATGCCAGAACGGACTGTCGGCCAAGCGCATTTACACGTTCAGTTCGGAGCGCGGGTTGGAACGGCGCGGGTGCTCTTTTCGCGGTCAGAACTGTACGTGACGGCCGGTGATGCGTGTATAACAGTGGCGAAGGCTGGTTCTCCCTAGCCTGTATAATAGGTAGGCATTTGGATGAGGGTCTTCAAAAGTTACGTGGTAAGTGAAGGCGATAGGAATGGAGTTATAGGAGCCACACGCCACTGGTGTACAATCGTATATAATTTCGAAAATGCTTGTATTATTTGTCAGTGCTCCTGTCTGTACACTAGGAAATAGACATTAAATCATGTCATAGGTCATTACTGCATCGAACTCTATACTTGCCAACACCTCGCATTGTTTTATTACTTTATAATATACGACTTTATAATAAATTATTAAAAGTTATTCTTCCTGAATAAGTAATGACGATTATAAATGCAGATGCGCCTCTGTTATTTATGGTTATTAAGGCAAGAAACAGATTTACAATGTTGTTTTATGACGTATTATTAAGAAAACATTATTTAATTATTAATTATTTTATGTTATAAATTAATGCCCATATGCCACATCGCAGACTACGCTATATTAATACTGCAGAACAAGCTGTAGAATCTGTAGTATGTAGATTATAATCTGTCAAATGTCACTTTGTCAAAATAACCATAGACTATTGTTAACCTTTTGTTTTTTTTTCTTATTTCATAAGAAAGGCGCAAAGCCGTTACTCGATTGCATCTTAATTTCTTATTTTATCTAGTGTGTGTAATTGTTGTTTGTTTTTGTGTGGTGAAGTCACTAATTGGTCCTTGCAGAATACCAGTCCAGCGGGCTTGCTTGCTGCGTATAGCTAAGCTAGGGTAAATCATTTGGCATCACACAACATCCCTACTAATATTATTAATGTGAATGTAAGTTTGTTTGTTACGCTTTCACGCAAAAACTACTGAACGGATTTTGATGAAATTTGGTATGGTAGTATTTTAGACTCTGGATAAAAACATAGGCTACTTTTTATCCCGGAAAAGTACAGCATTCCCGCGGGATACCCGATAGTATATTTACGCGGGCGGAGCCGCGGTTAACGGCTAGTATTATATAAATATAATTATGTACCTAATTTTAGTTTACTCCCCTGTATTTCATTTTGATCACAATGTGTGATGATACTTGTTCGGTTGGACATAGTAAACGCACGATGTAAAGGGTTTTGGATAGTGGCAATATGTTACTTGTGTTGGATTTTTTGATTCTGGTAAAATTAAGGCTTTTAAAAGATTCTGCGTGGTATATGTTTAGAAGGACTGAATCCGATCTTAGCGACCGTGACGCGCGATCGCGACCAGCGAAGCAGT
This sequence comes from Phengaris alcon alcon, assembly GCA_037179445.1. NCBI lineage: Eukaryota > Metazoa > Arthropoda > Insecta > Lepidoptera > Lycaenidae > Phengaris > Phengaris alcon. Next base: position 963,013 of record JAYRCH010000040.1, on the reverse strand, counting down.
TAATGATATTCTCTGGCCACAACACTGGTCGCGGGATTTGCTTAGTGCTCCATGTGAATTCATACTAAGTAGTAGGTCGAGCGACCCGGTACCGGCTGCGGGTCGCGATCGCATAAATCGGAAGTCTTAAGTTTTCAAGAGCCATAATGGTTTTAACGACGCTATGACGGACGGAGAGCTGTGAACAATATTATGGTGGCCGTTCACCTACGTCCTATGTAATTTAAAATTGTTTTGTCTTTTATCTGGTAAATTATAATGCAAAATATATTCTTGGTTCACCCTTCTCAGACGGACATATATTAGAACTGCAATTTATGTCAATATAAAAGCTATCTTTTCGTTAAACATAACAATAAGAGTAAAACTGGTCCTAGACAAAGTTAAGGTTACGTTAGTACGACGCTTGAATAAATGTGGGCATAATATTATTGTAATACATGAACAAAAGCATTTGACTTGTAAATGTCGTCTTGGGCGGTCGCGAAAATTATCAATTCATTCCGAGCGTGCTATGAATTTTGTACTTTTGCACTTTGCACTTCTAGAAATGAATTAATTGATTTTCTAAAAATTCTATGATTTTTCGGTGCTAAAAACCATAAAGTACATATAATTTTGTCTTTTGTAAAATCATTAGTACTTTCTAACTATATTATATAAGATCCGTATTAAGTACTTAGAATATCGTGTATGTAGAATATTTTTGTTATCCTAAACGCTAAAGGATTAACGGTTTTTTTAAATATTGAACGGAAACGAAGTGCATATCTGTTTGTTACTTCAGAGTGGTCGGAGTCGGAGCGACACGATAGTATTAACAAAGTTTTGTCTCGCATAAATAAGTTTGTCTTAAGACTAAAACACCAACGGTTTTGAGCTCTTCTAACCTAGTCATTTTTGTCTTTGTAACGTTTTATTTCAAGTGTACGCATCTTAATATATTTTGTAGTGCAATAGACTGTCTTAAAACTATCGTGACTCAAGTGAGCACTCGCTCTTATTTATTTAAGCATCGTTTACCTTAATGTAACCTCATTATTACCCTAATCACGGTACCTAATGAACTTACTTTCTCTTACCCAGTATATTAAGCGGTCAGCTGACCAAAGCTGTAATAGGCTAGATGTTTTTTTAAGCTATTGCATTTGCATAGCTTTTATCGCGGGCTTTGAGCGCGGCGACCGAATCAAGAAATTCCGTAACGAAAATAAACCTAACACCCCCCCCACTCCGAGCGGCACAGCGGTGCGGCGTTGAAAGCCGTGCATCGTCTAACGTCGTTTCAGTTCGGCAGACTTCGGCACGGTATTTGTGTGTGCGTGCGACTAGACGTATGCGTGTAGACTAGCTGCTAACTGCTCATAACTGATTCTATCTCTTTTAGACACAATGCTTGGTGAGACAGCGTGCCATTTGGCCGCGTCCACGAGTGAGTTCGAGCCCGCGACTAGTTGAACCTTAACGTGTATGTATATGGGTACGACTGTACGGAGCTCGCACGGATCGAGACGAGCTGCTCCGAAATCGGACGAATACGTAAGCAGCTGTTTGTGAGAAAGTATAAAAAATACTATGCAATAGCTTTACCGCGGCAGTCCCCGAGTGCCACACGTATTTTTTATTGCGTAAATGTATAGTACTCTTAAATATGAATAACTTTGCAGAAAAAACAGTATATCAAAATTCAATATTAATGCCACACCAAGAAGTAATGCCACAATATATAATAATGAAACTAAATAGTTTAGATGTCATCATCCCTATTGATTATTACGTTAATACCTACATTACGTTTAATGAATGAAGATCTCTATCTTGATTCTTGTTTCCAAAGATGCTATCTGTTTATTAGTTTTTAAAATTTTGGAAATCAATTATTATGATTTAATTTAACGTAACTTGTTACGTATTTTGAATACTAAGAAATTTTAAAATTATGGTTGAAATTTAAATGAATGTTAGACGTTTAGTCGGTTAGAACGTTTTTAGGATTTGTTTGTTTTATAATATCGTGAATATGGAGTCAGTCATCAATCGCTTATGGTTGCTAAATACTTAGCATTGATATTGTCTTGAGTATCTCTATATGCTAAACGTTCAATTTTCCGTAGTTTTTTTTAAACGGGCATTGGCCCTCCAGACATTCCCACCACTGCAACTCTTGTGAGCCAGGATCAACAGGGGCAACCAACGACAAAAACCCTTCGATATGATCTCAGGGGAGCCCGAGGGATATATTAAATCAGTTTTTTGTAGTTTGTATCACACACTCTAGAGTATTTAATGGTCTAAGATATTTTTTAGCTTAGAACATAGTTATTCACATAATATAGCAAAATTCTAAAAAAATACATTTTTATCCTTTAACGCGCGACCTCGCCTATAGGTAGGTGTTGGTCGGTCACTATCCGCATGCCAACAATCATTACCCTCTACATATCTTGTACACGAATACCGAGCCCTGATTTGCATTGTAAAGTGCTTGGGTAAATTGGAAGGTTTGTGTGCAACTTCCGGCTGACCCGCCGATATCGCAACGCGTAATCTATCAATTTATCGATAATTTATGAAACTCAGATACAGCACTAGGATTTTGGTAGCTAACAAGTTATGTATCCGGTTCCGGTATTTTGTAGAATTTAGTCTAGACAATTTTCATTTTCATATGGAGTAAATTATGATTTCAACTAGATTATGAAGTCAATCAATAATGAAGTCGCTGATGGAACGTGACAAATTTATTTATCGTCAAAGTTTTGTATCCGCGTTACGTTGCTAACAGATAAAAAATATTAATTGTATTGGGTTACTCATCGAACAATTGCTATGCAAATCGCATAGCTCAGTTTATCAAACATTATAAAATAATATATTTACTAAACTGCATTAGGTGACGCGTGTTCGTAATTGCACAATGGCAACTCCGTACGTTTTAATTTCTCATCATATCACCGACATTAGATAAGGCTTCGTGGGAAGAGCGAACGCTTTCACCCACCACTTTGGGAGAGCACATTTTTTGCCAAAGAACAATCGACTGTACGGAGTACACAATTAAACAATACCTACAAACGAATCCAGCGCATCTGGCAGAAGAAATAAGCGATAAAATGCTATGCAGTAATATCGCTACTATTAGTGTTATATATCAATTGTCCCCTATAAGTTGTATAACATTGAATCTAATTATCGCTTCGGTTTTGCGTTCAATTTCACTATTGATTGTGGTTTATGAGGCGGAGATGTCGGCTACAATTATGAGAAATTATCGAAAACGTTCGATATCGCCTTCTATTTATTGATCGATGTAAATTCTCATTTCAAAGTTATTAGCACAATCTACATTTTAACACTGTACACATTTCGGTTGCTTGGCAAATTTAAGGGCGATTTATTGTGATTTGTGGTATAACAAAGGATTTTCGTAATTTCTACTTTACAGGAAATGAAACTCACCGTTGTCGTTTCTTCGTAGTCAACGCCGTGGGGTTGCGACTCATTAGTGAGGACCCGCCACATCCTGAGCCCGTCTTTCTTCACCAGCCCCTCCTGCCTCCGCAGCGTCAGGTTCAGCTTCCTCCCGAAGGCGTCGAACTGGATCCTGTGCACGTCCGACTCCTGGTCGTCTACCGCGTGTTCCGTATCACCGAACTCACTATCACGAACACTTTCACTGGAATTTGACACGTCAAACTCTACTGGCACAGTCACGTTTAGGTCTCCTATGATGTCCACGTCCTTTATTAGATCCTTGGCCCTGACGAACATCTCGTCGTTGAGAAGCGACGGTGGATTTTTCCAATTGTCGGTGACTTTCTCGTGGGCAACCTTCCCACTGCTGGGCGTGTGGGAGTTGCTGGGGTGCGATGTGGCAATATTTCTCCTGGCAATGTGGTGCGTGAATCGGACTAGGTGGTACTCGGGCACGTGACTGTGGTGCTCCACGTGGAAGACATTTCTGAGCTCATCCGGGGTCATGTGCTCGTGGATCTGTAACAAAAGAAAACAAAATTAACACAAAAGTAAAAATAAACAAAACTTTATACTCAGCACACATGTCGCGTGGTGTTAATAATTACAAAAGTAAGTTAGAGATTTGACAAATATTTCACAAAATTTTGAAGCCAAAAATTAAAATGCAAAATAAAAATCATCGATTGTATCTGAATCAGCCCTGTCCAAGTTTTAGATTGCAGCCTCATTCGATGGGCCTTATTTCCCCATCACTGTGTCTTAAAACTGCTTCTGACTACCCGAATTACATATGTAAATAAATCATAATTTTGTTGTTTAAATTCATCAACAGCCTGCTCGGCTCGACTACCGAAACGAAATTAGACATAAAATATGTTAATTCTTGAATGTAGCTTTTCGAGGACGAGGCCCAGTCGTATTTTTAATCTTTTGCATATGCCATCTTAAACATCTAACTTATTTCCTGCTTGGTGACTGGTCTGCCAGTGATCGCCTGCTTTTTTGTTTCATAACAAAACTAGTTTGGTAAATATCGTATTTACCTGCAATCCTTTTATCTTTTTTGAGAACTGGCAGTTTCAATATAATATATTCAAATTTGTTATTTTCAATTTTAACAATATTGCAAATTGTCTGAGGTAATGATGCACCTATAGGAATTCTCGATACGGATCCATCTTATCAGTCTAATATGCTTAGCACTGTATATAATAGTAATAATCTTTTCTTCTTTCAACGCTTGGGTCTTTTAAGCATCAGTTCAAACCGTGACGCGATTTTAAAGATTGCGATTCAATGTTGAACTTTATTCACTCCATAAGAAAATACACATTTCATTGCTTTTGCAATGTTCGGGCTTCACCGGGCTGCGTAGCGCAGCGCCGCGGTTTTCCAATAAAGTTCAATTTTGAATCGCAATCTTAAAAATGCAGCACCATGTCGCGCCGCATTTCGGTGTGAGCTGACCCGAAGTTTCGCGTCGGATTTTAGTGCGGCTTTCATCAACCGTCACACTGGTCCAAGAACAAGGTTCACATTATGTTACATGTCACATGCATACGTTAGAAAAGCCTAGTATATGAAAACCTTTTTTATCATAACATTTATCCGTTTGATTTGGCTTAGCATATATCCGTATCGGAGATTTTGTTTGAATGTCATTGTCGTTAAGTTGGTTACCTTGGGTTCGGTCAATAGTATCTTTTCTCAGTAGCCTTTCTCGTGAGCATACATCAACTGTTCGCAGCTTTTATTTAACTGCCACTCGCTATTCACAGGATATTCCTGGTGACAGGATAACCTGGCGTTTGGTTTTCCCGTCATTTTCCGTACACAGTACAGAATGTTGTTTATAACATGTTCAGATAGTCTGTTCTTGTCATTTTACACTTTTTGCGGTCTTTTTAAAACAGAAAACTGAGCAGTTGCAAAGTAGACACTAACCCCCTCACTAATAAAAATATTTACACAACTGATTAGCTATTCAATCTTGCTATCTTTGTCTTATACGTTGGAAAAGTCCCTTGACAGACAAAGACAGCTTCATTGAATAACATATGCGTTTTGTAATTAATTAGGGCGTTCAGCTCTAAGTTTGACAAGTTTACTTATTTACCGTGTTTACTTATAACTCAATTTATAGTTAACTAGATATTGCCCGCACTTTGTGCGCGCAAATGTAAATCCCGCGAGAACCATAAATTTTGCAGCAAGAAAAAGTAGCCTTAGACCTTCCTCGTGGTCTACTCTATATATGAGCCAAAATTCATCAAAATCGGTCCAGTATTTTCGGAGCCTATTCAATGCAAACATACAAACAAATCTATTCTCTTTATAATATTTGTATAGATAGAATAGATTAGGTGATAAAAATAGGTGCATCGAAAATGGTACATGTAAGGATATCAAGGACTGATCTCAATGTAAATCTAACCCACGTGCTCTATAAATTACACATGGTTATGGAAATATCAATCTTATTATAATTACTATACGCAGTAGTCTCCTTTACCAACATATTATGCAAATATAATACTAATATAAAAGTTACGTCGACCGACTTACTCTATATTATGTAACAGCGCTGGAGTTTTAGCAAACTAGTTTGTCTAGATGAAAGTGGATTTATATATTAGGAAGGCTCGACTTTATCCCACTAATCTGCTAGAATTTGTATCAAGATTAATATAAGTTGTCAGAGACATAGTATTTATCATTACTTATGTCAAAGATTTCAAAATTAAGAATGGGCGTATACGTCATACGTACATGTGACAGAAAAAAAAAATCATACGCGAAAAAGTTACGCCATTTTGATTTCAGAAGACTGAATATATTTCGGAAAGCAAATATAAAATTGTTCAGATGACAAATGTTAAACTTAAATGGCTCCAAATAACCGCATGTTTGGGGCCATTTAGGTGTAGACACTTTATGCCTCGACGTGCCTCGTCTATAATATATACGTCTATGACTTATGACTAAAAATACACATTGCAGAACGCCAAGCAGATAAAAAAAAATTAAAAAATGTTTTGTTTGCAACAATTCTTTTAGCATGGTGGTTCCGTTATATTAGATCGAAATACTCATTTTAATACTATATTTCTTTAAATAAATATTTCATGAAATAAAAATGTCAAAATTTCTAAGCCTACTCAGATAAACCACTCGGAAGTTATAAACTATAATTACTATTAACTTAATATATATGTAATAGAAAAAAAATCAAAGGTATGCTTTAACTGCACAATCTAAATGTTGAAAATTACGAATATTTGTCCTTAAACAGTGAATTCTTATAATGACAGTCATACAATCCGCATTGCTAGGTGCATATTATGTTACAATTTATCGATATAGGTAAATACATTGGGAATTGTATATATGACAATAATCTGTGATAATATTACAGATCCTGCATTATAGGTTCTTTATTTATATCTATGGACGCTTCCAGACCACGTCAATCTGGTCCCGTGGTAAGATCTCGAAGAACTTGTGTTACGGGTGTAACCTACAAGACAACAGAAATATATTTCATAATTTTCTACAATATACATATTTGAGATTGATATTATATTATACACATATACGACCTCCATCTTGAGCAATGGATACATTAATTAATCAATAATTGTACAAAAAAAATGTATATTGCAGTTTACGTTTCTTGAAAAATAACTGCTAAGTTCCAGTCAATGGTAGGTAATATTAAATTGGTATATAAATATATTGTCAATGTGCAGTACATAAGCCGGATATTGCCTGATATGCAGGTCAAGCTGGGTACAATCGCGTGCCAAACTGACCCACATCCAGGGTCCTTGCTCTCGAAATTAGAATAGGAACTGTTTGTTACCACACAATAACCACACATTCGGCTAATCCATTCACTTGGCTGTTGCAAACCAATAACTTCCTTATTGACACGACAGTAAACACCAAATTGTTTTAAATTTTGTAATTAATTTTGCTGATAAACAATATTGGACCCTATTGTTCTCTTGCAAGATTGATTTTAGATTTGTCACAGCTTGGAGTCAGTAACTAGCAAACTATAATATTGTTAAAGCTGGACCGGTGATAATATGATAGATAAGTACATTTATCAAAAAGGTACTTTAACCCGTGTTAGTAAGGTCTATATTTGTTCGAAATAAATTTGCGAACTGCATAAAAGTTGTGAGTCATTACAGGCTAGACGGAAGTGGTCGCAAAGGTCGTAAGAAAGTTCAGAAACAAATGATCGTTGTCTGCGCCCAGCACACACTATTGTGTAACGGCCTTCTCCACGCCATACCAATATATCGTAGTTAACTAATCACCGATTTAAATTATTTGAAATATTTGTCTTGTGTGCTTATAACAAGATAACTACAATATTTATTTTTAATAAAATCACAGAGATCATGTCTCAAACAACTATCGAGCACATTGAAAATTAATCTACTGTATTGCCGTGCGGAGCAAGGACCACTAGACCGCTAGCCGAACTTACTGTGGAAAACGCAACATGGCACTGTCCGTGTAAGAAACAGTTCTCTCTTAGGTCTGTTACACCCATTTTCAATGGCTACCCCTGAGCTTTATTGATGGCGAAGCATACTTTTAGGGGAAACTGCAGTCTTTTAAATACAAATAGACACTCTGATGGGATCAATGGTATTTTAGGTATGAATAGTTTCCTCTTGAGCACATCTAGTGAGTACAGTAGCCTCGACAATGTTGCGATGGAGAACTTTTATCTGGAGTCTGGTGCCATTGCACAATTTGGGAGGGTTAATATTTCTTAATAACATAACTGGTGTTCCAATATTCCAACGGAGATTATCTGGTGGAAGACCTGTCGGGTTTAGAGTATTAAGGAACTCCACGGGATAGTTTACTGCATCATCAGTTTGTACTAACGAAATCCACTGACTTATATTGTTCTTCATCTGCTTCAAATGGCTTGGGTAAAAGTTAATTTATAGTGGCTGAGTTTTCATTTTTGGGAGTCAAAATGGCAAGCTCACAATATAACCTTTCTATGGGCTTTGTCATGAGATTGGTGACACCAGGGTAAGCTGCGTTAGTGAGTTCTGTAAGTGATGTCACCACTGTTGCCAAACTTTGCGGAATAGTAATTTTACCATCAATTGTAGTGTGATCGGCGTTTCCTATTTTAAGCAACAGTTCATAAAACCGTTCAGCAGATTGTACACCTCATTCGCCTCGCAAAGCGAGCTTTTGTATATGACTCCATATGTATGATGACTTTAAACACGACTTTACCTCATCCGCTCGTGTGCCCCTGGGTACTACGGGTATCAAAATAAAGAGCTTGAAGAGAAAATTCCAAAAATATACAACAAATATAGTAAAATTGTCAAGCATGAGTCTGACTCTGAAAAAAATACATTCATACCCCTTTCACGCCTTTAGGGGTTGAATATCAAAAAATCATTAAACACGTGGTTACTTATTTTCTTTTAAGACTACATTTACAAAGTTCCAAGCCGAAATGCTCATTTAATATTTTTTCTCATACAACATACACCTTTTTACCAATTAATATATCGAATTTTAGGAAATATTGAATTAGAGAATAGAGACACTGACAAAAAGTTAATACAAACGTTAATACTCCTTTTTACCCCTTTAGTTAGAGTTTCGCAAAATCCCTTCTATATTACGTCACAAAAGGAAGCCACGGTCCAAATTTTACGTTTCTAGCCCCCCTTGGGGGTTGAATTTTTAAAAATCCTTCCTTAGTGAATGCCTACGTCATATGAGAATTACGTGTGCAAATTTTCAAATTTCTAGGCTTAAGGATTTGGCCTGTGCGTTGATACATTAGTTAATCAGCCAAGATATAACACCTGTCAACAAACAAATTGCAAAATTTCCACACGCGTATCGAAGTTTGAATAATTTTCGACGTGGCGCATAAGTATACAGTACCTGGGAGACTGAGCTTTGCTCGTAGTGTTAGTAGAACGATAAAATAATTAAAAATAAATATAAAAAATATAAAAGAAAAATAAATATTAAGAATCAAAAGAATTCCAATCAGATAAATATCTGATTGGAATTCGTACCCACTTCATTCCAAATTTCAAAACTACGCAAAAATTACACATATGTACAATACCAAGCTGCCAATCAGACTGACGTAAGAGAAACGAAATTATTGATATATTGTTGCACGAAAAAAGAAAAAAACCATAAAAAACATATCGAGCACCAAAATCAAAAATTCGGAAAAAAAAATTTTTTTTTTCACTATTTCGGCCATATTTTTTTTCGTTTCTGACTTTCTCGAATAATTCTTTTTGCACCTTACAGCTCTCGTGAATACGTATCTTTTGAGCCTTCTTTGCATATCATCTGCAAAACTCACCGAGAGATAGGGGATTGCACTTTTTCGTGAAATCGGGGCCTATACTGGAGCGAACGAAAAGAAATGTCAAAACTATTACCCGACTGCGTAAAGCATAGATATTAAATCGAATCTATTGACACCTTATTTATTAAAATTGGACCGTCAATTTAGGCGCTACGGTGGAACTACATACATACATAGATCTCCTAAATCATGACCCTTCCTTTTGGATTCGCCGCAGTTGGGCAAAAATAATAATATTTAATTAGCAAAAGGGTGTATTTAAAAAAAAATATACATTTTATCATAAAGGTGAATAAAAATGTAACAAAGGCTAAATTATTCATTATTCAATCAAACAGGGCAAAGTGTTGATTGAATATTGAATAATTACTACGTTCCTCTACGCGCTGTAAGAGACTTCAACGCAACACGCGTCACACGAGTGCTGTGTCCGGACGGTTTCAATTTTCTCAACCCTCTTTAGTAACAAATTTTATATTATTATTCTAATCTGAGATATTTTTATTTCTATACTTTATTTACTACATTGAAGTTGCTTTATGATTTAGGTAGGTATGTACTTCATATATTAATAATAAAGAGGAAAGATTTGTTTGTTTGTATTGAATAGGCTCCGAAACTACTGGATTGGGAATGTCCTTCTCATATCTGTTGGCTACTTTTTATCGTGGCAAAATGTACGATTTACACGGAAGTCGCGGGCAACATCTAGTAATAAATATTTTATTATTAAGAACATCTTGTATATGAGAAGTGAGCATATTATTGACACTCTGTAGTGTGACGAAATCCAGTATTGGCACAAAACAATATGTTGCGTAAGCACTTTCCCGTTTACTGTGAGAATCTGAGCCGAATCAAGAGCGACGTAATCCTAGTTCGAGCAGGAAACGTTAGGTAACCCACTGAGCACTAGGTACGCTAGGTACGGTATGTACACTAGATACCTACAGATAGATGCAGATACCGCCGGCGTAGTACATGTGGCTGCGTGAGTACCTACACAGTACAGTGGGGTCTAGTACGAACAATCGACAACAACGGATTCGTAACGTTATCGGATGAAAATTGTATGTGCACTGTACGGATAAAAAGGCCTAAGTTAAAATGTTATGTACCTACCTATCATTTTTCTTATGCCAGGATTAATATGTAAAAGTTTACATATTAAATCTGACATAAACTCTTATAAAACCTCATTTTGTTTTCAAAATCCGGCAGTGTAAAGGTAATCATAAAGCTTTTCAAATTAATTTTACACGAGCTTTAGTACATAATGAAATCATAATTTAAGGATTTCATGAGATTTTGACAGCCAAAAAAATATTTTTATTGCGTGTACGCTTAAACGAAAAGATTTTGCCTTTCTTACATCTGTCGTGATAAATTTACGATGGCGGGATGTGACGCGCAGATAATAAGTTGTTAGCTCCCAGCTGCGAGACCGATCCGGCGCGGGCGCAGGGTGCCTCACAGAAACTACTGTTAGAATTATGATTCATAATATAATTCAATTGCCGTGCCTTTGCACATTAGTACTTGATAAATATAAATTTTAGTTACCATCATTATTACAATTGTATGTAAATACGCATAGATGCAATCATAGGGTCTTCAAGCAAACATACATTTTTCATTTCGCGAAGTGGTTTTTCTGTACTCGCCATAGTGAGTGAATGAGTGAATGAGTGTAGTGTGTTTTAACCCATAAGAATCTCTATCACACATATAAACCTAGCAATAATTAAGATCTATTAAGATAACTGCAAATTCTATGTTATGTCCCTCAATCGCCGGATGCTACTTATTGGATTCTATAGAAAAATGTTTCAACATCAGCGCCGTGGGAATCGTGTATTGAACAACACTACTTAGTTCTAAAAAAGACGTGTATTGTGTACATATTATGTAGGTATATCAAAACAGTTTGGACTAAATGAACTCTATAAAAAAATAATTAAAAAAAGCTTTATAACCTTTTGATATTGTTACTTTTTGATTTTGTATGTTGACTTCTTTTGGATTTGGTATGATATTGAAATTGTAAAGGAAACTTTAACCCGTATTATTATCTATACTTTTATTCTAATCTATAAAGATGAAAGATTTGTTTGTTTGTTTGCATTTAACTACCAAAACTAGTAGACCGATTTTGATGAAATTTGGCACAGCTATAGAGTAGACAATAGGGTAAGATATATATTTGGTAGTTAAACGCAAACAAACAAACAAATCTTTTAAGGATCCTTTTTATCACAACAAACATTTGTATACTCTTATAGATCATTATTCATAACATCTGCTTTGTTAATAAGATGAGGAATACTAAGCTTAGGTACAAAATATACATGTTTGGGAATCGTTCCAGGTTGCCTGCAATGAATTACTTTTTACAGCTCTACATTATTTCGTCAAAATTGTATGCTATAAAAATTACCTACGAGTTAGGACATTTAAGTATTTTTTAAAATTGCAATAATATGAAATACAGGTCTCCCTGTGGTCGAAATTCGCCCATAATAATTCATATGTTTTTTAAGTTTGAATTTTATAAGGGTTTTTATGCCTTAGATAGAAAAAATTAAAAATTAATGATAATGTTGTGACAGATTGACAAACGTCAACGTGTAACAAAATTGTAGAGAGTTTTGTCGGTGACCTTGTGGATTTTGTATTTCCTCATTACCATTGAATATTTTTTCCTCCAAAACTCCCTAGAAACTTTCAGTAAAGCTTCTACCACTTTACTGAATCGACTGACATGACTCATTGATTGCACTGACTATCTATTTGGACTTTGACTAGACAATTATAAAATAGACAATAAAATTGAAACAAAAATTCGATTTCCCGCCTTTGATACTGGCAAATAGTTTAAGCCGACGCCATATATTTAAAAAAACTTGAGAGGTGTCAAGGGACACCCGGATGGAACGAAGTTATAATATATATATTATAATATATATATACATATACTAGACCTTATAATATGAGCTATATATGCCAGTGAAAGTCCCGTGAAAATCGGTCTAGCCGTTTCAGAGATTAGCCGGAACAAACACACAGACTGACAGACGGACAGAAGTACCTAACGTAAGTAAATTACAAACAGACACTTCAATTTTGTTTATCTGTATAGATATAATATATTATATTATACAAAACAAATAGTTGAACTAAGTAGTCAAAGATGGCCGAAAGCACGTCGAAGGAATGCCGATAACAGTCACAATGTGTAATTGCTAAATTCTACATTATTGTCAAGGTGATAAGGTCGTTTTTTGTATCATTCTTAATAGTCGTTATTACATTGTGATTTCGAGTGGCAAAAAGTGTCGTGCCTATTTTTTCCGTCTAGCCCCCATTCGCAACGCGCCATAAGGAACTTCGTTCCAAAAAAACAAAAACAAAATTGTAACTATCAAAGCAGTTAGTGTGTGTTATTAATCTGAGGGAGTGTGTGTAGTTGTTTTTTTATTAATTTTATGTATTTCTAAGCATTATTTAAAAAATATATTAGCTTTCTGCATACCTTTTTCCACATGAACTTTAATTTATCGCCCATATTTCATGCACAGTTCTCATAAAACTGTACTGAGAGCTTCTGCTTCACGTATTAATATAATGATTTGAGAGATGTTTATAAGCATCTTATCGTGATGAACATCTGAGAGGAGTAGCCCATGTTTTGGCGCGAATCGGTTAACATTTGACGTGACTCCATCTTGGCTTGGCGGCCATCTTTACCCGACCTTGCTCCAGAAAACACCGGTTTGTTTTGCAATAGCTTGGTGAGAAATTTCACTATCTTTATTACTATAATATCAATCTATAGATTATATATAAAGATGAAGAATGAAACCAATTCACAAAGTCTTGCTAAAAATACATAGCCATTACCTACGTGTAGGTAATTGCTATATATTTTTATGATTGTGATATGTATTTTTATTTAGGTAGATGTAGGATATATTCTAATAGTTTGGTCTTTTCTGCTGGATTAAAAAGAAACAAAGATTTCACATTTCACTGATTTCACAGATTTCTATGGAATATAGAATTTCTATTTGGACTTTTGGCATTTTAAGGACCTCAAAATACGCCATAGTATGAACACCAACTTGCTTCTTATGTTTTAAATTTTGTTGACAATGTAGATCAAGCTTAAATTTATTATCACTTAAATAAGCTCTATGGGGTCAAGATTACCCAAAATTCACGCTCCAAATGACAATTAACAAATGTATGCCATTAACATTTGTCTATGGTTAGTGGGCCGCTCTACTTGTCTCCGGCACACTTCCCTGACCACTTTCGTCTATCCACTTTCGTTTTCGCTCGTAACTGTGATGTCATCAGCGTAATTCGTGTTAATTTCTTGTTGTATAATTAAACTAGTTATTATTAAACTGGTTCCGTTTTTACGCGCACTAGATTGTGGCTATTGATTTTTAAATAGCAATCGGTAACGTGTTGATGTAATTGAGTGGAATTTTGTCATGCTTAAGATAAACAAAACTATTAAATTAAGAAAATTCAATATTGAGCTAAACAAATATAAAAAAATATATACTTTCGATACCTCACATTCTAAAGTAGGTTTAATTTAGGTTTTTAGGTTTTTCCAATAAAACAATAATAAAAAAGTTTTTTTTTGAGGCTTTTACATAAAAGCTTTAAAACATATTTTAAGACTTGTTTTACATTATTTTCGTAACTAAATCAATCTTCCTCATCGTCAGTTTGTGCGCCAGAAGCATCACGTATTGTATTAATTATCTGTTAATTAATCCGCTATTTTATGATTGTGTAAAATGATTTTATTTTAATCATAATCCTATTGGTCACGCTACATTAATTTATTAAAGTTTAAAAAAAAAACTAAATTATCTATTCTAATATGTTTGGAGCCGGAGTGTAAAATATTAGAAGGGATATCGTTATCAAATAAGATACATAATTTGAAATAATATCAGCCATGTGGGAAACATATTTGTATGAATTTACTTCTTTTCTTTTTATGGTTTCGTAGTAACTACAAGGATCCCATACAGTTTTGCTTTATCCGTCCGTCTGTCTGTCTTTCTGTCCGCCCTTCTAACTTCTGTAATTATGAATATAATTAGATGAAAGTAGATGTTCCAAACTCTTAGTTAATTAAGAAATAGGTACTTGTAAATTTCGTGCTGATGGCTCCTGCTAAATACTCTATAGGAAAATTATTTTAAGCGAAATACGACAGTAACTTTTGAATTATTATTATTAAACTAACTTATTTAAAATAACCCATTGTGAGTTTATAGTTACGGAACCCTCCTTATGTTCGGCATGCTCTGGGTTAGGTTATTTAAGTTTAGGGCTAGCTCCACCTGTACAAGTGACAAGCGATTAACTTAAGTAAAAAAAACATAATTAAGCTTCAAGACGTTTTCCGTAAACTAACATATGGAAAAACAAGCTTTGATTTAATTAAGCGATTCAAGATTACATTGAAAAATCTCTTCCCTAAAGTCACCATGACACTGCCAATTATAAAGTTAATAAATCTTCATTTTAAACGAGACAATCTTGTATATATATAATCGGTGTCTCCAAACGGCTGCAAGTATTACCATGAAATTTAGTATGCAGGGAGTTTTGTGGGATAAAAATCTTAGCTAGGTCTTATCCCTGGGAAACTACGCATTTTTAAGCTAAATAGGTTTTTTGTTTCGTCGTGCCACAATATGTCAATATTTTCGACTCTATTATATCAGTCTGATTAGCAGTTTGGTATGCGTATATATATATATATTTGCTTGGTTCGAAAATTTGGAACGTGGTGGGTTCTAATCCCGGTCAGATAAATATTTTTGTGATTCTTTTTTAGGGTTTTTTAAATTAAGAACTATGAGCAAAACTCCGTTACCCAGGTACTTAATAATTCTACGTGAAAAATCAATATGCTTAGGACCGGTTTCACAATTTTCTAACTTTATATTGACGGTTTTTTGCAATACAAATTCGACGTTGCCAACAAATAGTTATAGGTAGATAGGTTATTGAAACGGGCCGTTAAGCGTAACTTTATTTAACAATCTCAGTTCAGTGTTCGGCTGTTAATGTCATGTTATTTGAACAGATATAATATATTATATCAAAAGCTATCATATCGCGATCTTCAACAGTTCCTTTTGCTCTGTTTAATTTATTCGTATGCTCTATTTGCTCTATTTTTTATACATTTTTGTTTGCATTATACTTAACACGTTATATAAAAGCCCAGTATTCAAATTGTGGCTTACTTACATAATTTCAATACATAATATTAGCATAATACAGTTAAGTTAGACGCCTGTATGACCAATATATTTGCCGAACGTAGATTTAAACACAAATGGAGTAAAATTAAATTGGAAATGATATTTTCTAAACATTCGCGAAGTCGACTTTACGAGTATGTGCAAATGCAAGAAATGTCTGCTTTGCTTTAAGCGTTAGGATCAGCTACACCGAAACGAAACGATCCGCGACGCGGCGCTGCATTTTAAAAATAGTGAATGTTATTTGAAATTTATACAGTACACAAGAAGATGCACGTTTCATTGTAAGTGCGGCGCCGCGCTAAGAAGAGCGGTGCAGTTTGACTTTCGAACTCTCGCTTTTAGTGTAGTGAATAAAGTTCAATTTTGAATCGCTATCTTAAAATGCAGTGCTGCGTTGCGTATCGTCTAGTTTCGGTGTGAACTAACGCTTAAAGTCAAATCAAATCATATCTTATACTTTAAACGAGACGATCTTGTATAAATATAATCGGTATCTCGACAACGGCTACAAGTTTTCCCATGAAATTTAGTATGCAGGGAGTTTTGGGGGAGAAAAATCGATCTAGCTCGTCTAATCCCTTAGAAACTGCGCATTTTTAAGCAATATATGTGATTTTATTTCGTCGTGCAACAATAATATTGTTGATATATTATATCAATAATTTCAACTCTCCTACGTCAGTCTGATTGGCAGCTTGGTATGCGTTACCTACGTATAATTTTTGAATTGCTTGGAAGTTCGGAATGTGGTGGGTTCGAATCCCAGTAAGATAAACATTTTTGTGATTCTTATTATTTATTTTTCTTTTATATTTTCTTATTTCTTTTTAATTATTTTATCGTTCTACTGAAACACCGAGCGAAGCTCGGTCTCCCGGGTACTGATGTTTAATTAAATATATATGATGTGAGTAGACGAATTTGCTTTATACAACCTGCCATGGAGAATAGAGGTAAGCAGGACCATCTCTCTAAGGCAGAAAAGCTAAAAAGTGTCCAACAAAAGTAATTAAATAATAGTTACAAAACTGGCCATAATGGCGCTAGAGTGGCAAGAGTGTGTGATATGAAGTTAGAAATAAGAGATGGAGTGAAATTAGTTGAGTTGTCATTTTTTTTTGATGACTATGAGTAGTTTTTAGTAGTTAATACAGTCAGTTAATATTTTTATATAAAAAACCGAAGAAGATCCTAACATTTAATAATCCGTTTTTTTGCCGCTTTACACACTTGCGTCTGTAGCGTCCCCTATTTAACGCTACTTTACGGACACTTTTCATGTATGGAGATTGTACTCCTTACCTCTATTCTCCATGTGTATGTCAACGACGAACGATAATTTGCAACGATATGTCATACATACGATCGATTAATCTGTAGAACTCAGTTTTCACTGTCTAATCGCTACGAAAAACTACTTTGTCGTTTGATTTCAAGATTCAATAATCAAGATTCAAGATTGTATAAAGTCAAAATGTTGTATAAACTAGCAGATATTAAAGTACCGAAATATTGCGACCCACGACTTTTAAACGACGCTTTTTTTGGCCTCACCCTACAGTCGAAATGATTTTATGAAGTGTTAGGTGAATTCATGAACGACCCAAATATAATTCAACTATATTTTTGCGCATTGAAAATGAAAAATGAAATGACTCTTTTAGAATTTCATGACCTACCACCGGTTTGGGAACAAACCCGGCGAGAAGAACTGGCGTAAAAAACTTGCGCTGGGCCACCTTTTACTAAAAATTTGGGAAAATTGTAAAACGTACAACTATAGAAATAACTAAAATAAACTAGGCGCGCCGTATCTTCATCAGAAATTTCTCAAAATTTTTTGACTGCATATGCTGCAGAACTGGGTCAGTTCTGCAGCATATGCCAGGTTGGCAATATGAGGACCCCACTTTATAGTGGGGTCCTCATATTGGTTTTACAATCTAGCTTTGTTTCAATGCTGAGCACAATGATGTAACCTGTTGCCTGCTGAGTGCCACGGATTGTCTCGGAAGCGGGAAGCGACTATCACCGTTGCGTGACTGCTATTGTCAATTTGTCTAATTGAATATTATTATTAACGTGCCATTATTTAAAAAATCATTTATTAAATAATTATAATTTAGGGCCGTTGTTCTAACTACACATTAGAAGCCGTCTTAAATATATCTCAATGTTATATGTCCTGATGGCCATGACTTGATCGATGGTCGTGGAATAAAAGAATTTCTATCTAGTTTGAAAGATTTGTATAACATGCCATTTTGATAGAGAAACTTAGTTATTTGATAGACAAAAATAACCGTTTTTATTATTATTAGAAAAAATATGTCAAATAATTATCTTAATTCAGGAAGTTGTTGTTTTTATAGTTCAATATTTTAAGACGTACTAAATATGCGTATATCAAAATATAAATTAAATCTAGTGGCATGTTTATACGTCACTGACACAGTGACACAGTGGACCACTGCAGTGACGTAACAAACACCGCCCGGGGGCAATACTTGTTAAATTAAACTGTTTAAGCAATACTTTTAATTACAACTTATGTTTAGAATAATAATTACGTAAATATTTTTAACGAAATGTGTCAAATTTCACGGTCGCTGGGCTCCGGAGCGGTCGTTCACCTCCAATCTTATTTTTTTATTTATAAAAATAAATTAACATAAATTTTACTGAATATGCGCTTTACTAGATGCTTATTCATCTCGTGAACAAAAAAAAACGTTAATTTAATCGGTAACTAATTATTAACATCAAAATTCGAAGCTATTAATTCGTAAAACCTCGGGTTATATTTTATTGAGTGATTAAAATGTAACTTAGTTATAATTATATTTAGTAGTTTATTTTGTTATTTTATAATATGTAATTTTAAAGATATTTTTAATTTCATACAATTGTGATCGTTATAAAATCAATTATAGATAGAACAGCAGTGACCACACATTTGCCCTTTACCCAGTGACACGAATAGAACAGAACACGTGCAAAAACCTGACTTTTAGACACAACAGATCAAACCAATTTAGACCGTCATCAGTAATAGATAAAATTGATTTTTAAACGTCAGGCAATGCGCTTAGATCTGACATTGGGCGAGTCCGAGAGAACACGCGAAATGAATGCCAATTTACGTGTAATTTAGCAGCATGGAACTTCATGATGGACGTGGTAAAATATATCTTGGAAATACGACTGGAATTTAGGAAAAGACAATCGGAGTTACAATATAACATAATATTAGCAAAAACATGTGAAATTACATTACTCTTCATCAAAGCTAAGGTAATTTCAAAGCAGCTCATTAATAAGTATAGGTAACATAATATCTGAATCCTACAGGCCCTATAATTTAAGTAAAGCCCAAAGCTATGAAGACATGCGAGGTATTTACGCAGGTCTTAAGAAAATATTTTAACTTTTTACAAGTATTTAGTTACATAAAATCACCGACCGAGTACTGAAACGATAATCAAAAATAAAATCCCTCTTATACACAGGCTGTTGCTGTCTCTGCTAGAAGAAATGACAAGGAAAGTATGTGACTTGAGCGTCACTTAATTTAACTATCGTTTCAGTATTCAGCCCTCAAAGTATTTAAAGAAATAATCACTTGTTTTCATCCATTAATTTGCATGAAGACACGTCGAATATTCGGCTTCCGCATAGCTCACGGCAATGCTTTGGAGATAAACAAAAGAAAGGCGTCGACAGCATTGACAAGTTCACGACAGCGGAACCGGAAGTCGTTTTGTTGTCTTTTGTCGCTGGCTTCCGGTGCTAAATTGTCTATGGGTGTCAGGGTCATGGTGCAGAATCGGTCCCAACATATCTCAGAAGTATATCTTAGTGTTTTCCACCCTAATTGTCTGGTATATGTAATAAGTAAAAAAACGATTATTTTTTAGAAATTGCAATGGAATCGTATATATATTTGCTTTTATCTGCTTATAGATGCTTATTGTTAATTGCAGTACTAACGTTAAAGTTGTTTCCTCCTCCTCCTCCTTTCTCCTAGGTTAAGATATTATTTGAACGCAACCACATTGAGTTTTGCTGTAGATTAAATAAAGGTTTCTTTAAAAGGTTTTGTTGAGACAACTTAACATTTTTTGAGATATTTATTGAGGTGTTGGCTGTACAGAAGTTATCACAGTGTTCACAGTGCGTAAGATTTATTCAAGGCTGGAGACAACGATCTGAGGCAACCTACATTTCAGACAATGCAGATATAACAACGTTGACAAGCACTTCAACACACTGACTGCGTGATTGTGTATTTATCGATATGACTTTCAATACTAACACTTGATAAACTGACTGAAAATAAAGATAAATTACATACATAAGCATGATCACTGATGTTTAACAAAGCTGTACAGAGTATCAGAGCTCTACAAAAATAAATTAACTGTAACACCTAACCTTAGTTTATCTGTTAGTCAAACTACAAAGCCTAAGCATCTTGACGATGCCCGAGTGACACATATAGCATCGTGGCATCCCCTGCTATCATCATAATATATATATTAATAAGTGAAGTAAAAACTTTAAGTACAGTTACACGAGAATTTTGTGAACGGAAGATTATGAAATTTGGCAGATAAAGTTTTTGTGGAGGAAGGTGTGCAGAATGCATATATATATATATATATATATATATATTAAATAATGCTATATTAAAAAATTATATATATTAAAAAAAAAAATTACACACACTATCACAAGGTACCATGCGTTTGTATAATAACAGTAGGTGTTGGTTTGACACAATTGTTAATCAATCTTTCTTTCACATTTCATAGACAACATTTGCATATTCTTATTGCGTATCTAAGAGGAAAAAGAATAACAAAAAGTTTTAACTTAAAAAGTAAAATATGAATTATGGTCGCATTTAACCACAGGGCGACCCGGGCGTGGCAACAATTTTACCCAAAAAATGTCACTTGACAATGACTTTCATTCTTAGCCGATTGCAACTATGTGCATCTACCTATTTAATTTAACGTTACATCGGTATAAGACGCTCTTATGTAAAAAGTCGTGTGAGAAAAACTCGCAGTGTAGTAAACTATGAGCCCGCTAAAGGCTCTGGTATAATAAAACTTATTTAGAAAAAAAATACCTTTATTTTACAATATAGGACATACACTACAAGGTATTATATACATTATAATAAAAACACGATAAAAGAACAGAAAAAGAAGATAAATAAATAACAATAAACGGGTATGTAATATACCTGTTTACCACAGGTATATTACATACTCGTTTAATCGTTTTTAGATATAAATATTTTTTTAAATTAGTTTTTTCATGACAGCAATATCACAATTCTGGAAGTGAAATCGATTTTATTTAAACTGTAGCTAACCTTAGTACGGAGATTAGGGTCGTAGATAATAATTGGAAGTTAGAAATTATCACGTAAATAGGAAAAAGGCATGTAGAAAAATAAATAATTCGGCATAATACTATGTAGGTAATATTTGTTTAAACTAATTTTATCGTAATCATAATTCAGTCTTGGTCTTTGGATATAGTTTACTTATTGATATCACTACATAGTATAAAACAAAGTAGCTTTATCTGTCTGTCCCTATGTATGCTTAGATCTTTAAAACTACGCAAAGTATTTTGATGCGGGTTGTTTTAATAGATAGAGTGATTTAAAAGGAAGGTTTATATTATATAACATGCATAATATAGTTGAGTAACACGGTTAATTTTAGAGGTTTCTAATGTCGTAAATAAACACATTTTTTGAGCTTACATTGCAAACGCTGGCTGAACCCTACGAGATATATCAAAATGATGTACTACAGTTTTGTACACATTAAAAAAGTCTACAAAGAAGTCCGCTATGGTATATGTCTATATCTTAGGGATAACCCACAATAATCATTTTTTATCCTTTACTTTTTACGATAAATTATTTACGTAGCGATTTTAAGCAATACAGCATTAATCCTTATCCAATCAAGTACCAGTGGGTTCCTATAACTCCATTCCTATCGGCTTGCTTCACTTACCACTCACCTTTTGAAAACCCTCATCCAAATCCCTACCTATTTTACAGGCTAGGGCCTAGCCTATATAAAGGAGAACCAGCCTTTGCCAATGTTAAGTACCACAAATACATTGTGCATTTAATATAGATTAATATGGCCCTTTACAGCATGTAATTGAAATAAATATTTTTGAAACATTACAGATTTAAAATGCAGGGACATAACGATAGACTTTATGATTAGCAGCGATCGTACGCGTTTATCGGAGCTCTCTAGCGAGGAAAAAATTAATTCTTTAATAAAACTAGGTGCCCGTGCCCAGTTTATACTTATTATTATGTATGGTATTTTCAGAATCTATTTAGACAGATTCAGTATGATCCTTGTCAAATTAAATACGTTACTCACTTTAAGCATTTTATATACATTATAGTAGCCCTTTAAACCATAAAGTTTAAATTAATATGTTATATTTAGAATGTATCGTATTTATATTCAAGCGAGAAAAATATTATATATCAAGCGGTCTCCCACGTCGCGTCGAAGTGATAGGGCCCCGTTTTTACCTATTGGGTACGAAACACAAAAAAAGATTTTCAATATTGTATACAGAAGTATATTGCAGTGAGTAGAGTTATTTGCTGAAGACTTTTTTTCTCCAAGAACACTATTCCACGCGGGGAAGCCGCGGGTTAAAGCTAGTTGTAGTATATTTACCGTCACGTAAAGCACAATATTGACGTTTTCTTTTAATATACAAAATATTTTTTTCCAACATTGAGTCACATAATGTTGACTTATGAAATTGAAAACTTCATAATAATAATAAAGATTTTTTGAGGTTGTTCACCCCACGTCGCTCATGATTTACATAACAATGTTAATATCAAAACTTAACACAAAGAAAATATAGTGATTTGTGTTTTAGCATATTATATTGTGTTTATTGCTTGCGATATACCTAAAACTAAAAACAATCATCTTTAGATCATAGGTCGTAACTGCGTACATATTTTGTAATATATATTTTTTTAATTGTTTCTCTAAAATTGGGAGACACCATTATTTAATACCATTGATGGAACAGAAAAATTCAACGGTACAGAAACAAAGTGTAACTTTTATATTATTGTCTCTCGGAATGAATCATAATATATTATTAATATAACAAAATATTAATTAATAAAACTATTACCATACACCCTTTAAAATAAAAATTATAATATATTTTGCTATCTCTCATAAACAAAATATACTTATTTATTTTATTCAATTATTATTTTTAACATTTTTTTTCCCTCGCAATTGACATTGATTATTTAATATCATGAGAAACAGGAGCATACATAATTATATTTTTGCCGCGCAACAAAACATAACAAGCCTTTAAAATAATCGCAGAATGTTTTTGCACCACTCCACTGACCTACATCTTAAACTTTTAACGTGACATATATGCAAGATGCATATATATATAATCGGTTTCTCGAAAACGGCTAGAACAATTACCATCAAATTTTGATTTTGGGAGAAAAATCGATCTAGCTAGGTCTTAGGTCTTATCCCTGGAAAACTGCGCATTCTTAAGCTATTTATGTTTTTTCTTTCGTCGTGCAACAATATATCAATAATTTCAATTGTGTCATGTCAGTCCGATTGGCAGTTTGGTGTGCGTTTATATAATTTTTGCTTTTTTCGAAAATTCGGAATGAAGAAACAACAAACAACAAACATAAATGAAATTCCAAAATTTCGGTTTCGAATCCCGATGAGATATATTTTTGTGCTTCTTTTGTTCCAGTGGGAATATTTTTTCACTTTGTTAAGCATAAAAAAAATATATATTTTTAATATTTTTTCCAAATATAATAATAAATAATTATCCTATGGATAAAATATCTTTTGTTTTACTGTTATTGGAATTAGGCCTTAGATTTAATCATATATTAGGGTTCCGTAGTTAACGTCTCGGAACCCTTATGGTTTCGTCATATCCGTCCGTCCGCCGTCTTCGGGTTACCGAATACCGGCTAGAACGATGAAACTTTGCATGGCTATGTGTCTTTACTACGACAAAGTGCTAAAATAAAATCACGAAAAATATTTTTTGGGGGGGACCTGCACGTAAATTAGGGATAGTTTTTTTTCTCTCGCGTCTACCTTAAATAGGTATTTTAAAAACATTGAGAGGTTACTAAGACTATTTTTTGATCTAGGTATCCGTTTGCAAGATATTTAAACTTTAAAGCGTATTTTTTTGTTAAAATATTTCGTCCCTCCCCCTCTAAAAGCTAAACGGCTGGCTCGAAATGATGGTAGTCAATGTGATCAACTTTAAAGGAAAAGTATAACGGCTCATATAACTTTTTTAGTTTAGGAGTTATAGATGCCTTACTTGTAAAAAGCGCTTACTTATGAAGGTTCATACAAAAAATAACGAAATAAAAGGTAAACATGTAAAATATTAGTATAGTGATACATAACCCTGCGTGAGCGAGTCCGTCTCGCACTTGGGCGGTTTTTACTACTATAACATATTGTAGTGGATATAATAAATTTAGCTTGTACTTGTATCTGTTATCGCGCCCACTTCCCGCTGACAGCTTTTCTCTCAGGATATCGGTTTATAAAACATATTTACATATCCTCTATATGTAAATGCTTGTTAACATACCTATAACTAGATCTTGCCAATGACTGCTTTATCAGCCCATGCCTTCATAGTTTTGTAATAGACAAAAATTCACATTAAAAGTAGACATATTATTATTGTGCCTAATATATCTTGTGTACACATATTTAAGTACACATAATAAAGGTTATAAGTTAATTAAGAAGTTGAAAACTACGAAAGTCTACTCTACGTTTACCCTCCTCGCAATTGACAGATTGTTAAAGATCTGTCTCACAGAACGACGTACACATACAACCAATAATAAGATTAATATCACGTCATTACAACGACAATACAGGATCATTCACCGCCTTACTCAATACATTCCCAAATTACTCTGTGCACGTACTGGCAATTAACGATTATAGCCGCACCAATTTCGAACTCAACGCCGTAGACATAAGGGTCATACCGAACCGTATAGAATGACAAATCCTTCCGAAACCAGTCCAAGATCAAACTGAAGGTTCGCGGTTAAATTGTATTATTTTTACGTAATTGATACTGCGATAGAGCCATTACCGAAAACACCTGACGGTAAGTGGAGCGTCACGTCGTGTCACGTGTGGCGGCGTGTGAGAACGTGTTACGTGATGCAGATGGCAGGACTGTTATGGCAATATATACGATATGGCAACATCAGAAGTGGGATCAAAAGGCTGCAACAGGGTGCCATTAGCCCCACTGGACAAGGGTTATGTTAACACTGTTTGTAAAAATAGATTTCAGACAGACATATATAATTTTAAGCTACAACCTGAGTCTGTCCTCATGTGATAACGTAAAATCATAAATGACGTGTTGCGAAAATTTTGCAATCAAATTGATACCTTAGAGTTTAGACATCGAAACATGTTCCAATAGTCCCTACACTGCGATACAATTTGTACATGTATATTCTGTAATTTTAATAATTATAGTTGAGTTTTGAGAATAAATTGTTGATGATGATGATAAAACGCGCCAGACATTGATAAGCGAGTAGTAAAAATTTATGAAATATCTTTTACGAGTCACGACTCTGAGGAAATACGAGTTTCGCTCCAATTCTACTCGTACGCAACTAACTCTGCGTGCACCGAAACAGTCTTACACTCTATTTTAACCCTTAATACAACGCATTAAAGTTCTTATTCTAAATAACTGTGGTAATGTATCCGCAACTGCTATGGGAACTAAATATTTTCGCGAATTTATGTTGTAACGGACACAAAAGGTAAGGACGTGACGGTAAAGAAATTACGTATCTTACTGAAATGTGACGAAACGATGAGAGTTAAACAAGTCATGATTTTAATCTGGGCTTCCTCGTTTCTTCCGCCCTTTCAACTGAATTGTAAGCTTACGAAGCTCTATATAACCGATAGTAAAGATTGAACTATTTTTCATATCGTATAAAAGACATCAACGCATGTATTGAATTTAATTTTTTTATTGCAACAAAAGTATGGTAGTGGAGTTTGTAATTTTCTTACTCTGTACAAAGTATTTATCTTGAATGGCCATTAGATATTATAATGGTTGCCTGTGAATATATCGAATAAGCAGTCCTCAAACAAATAGCGGCTGAATATCAAACAAATAGAACGTGCTGGGCAACTCTCAGAACGCGGTGGGAAACTCGATGGGACGGGCTAACCTACAAAATGCCATATTACTAATGACGATTCTGTGACATGACGTGTCAATTCCATCATCCAATAGGCATTCGCAAAGTGCTAGGCAGCAGTAGCACTAGTACTGGCAGAGGGCCAAAGAATAGTTTCGTGGAAGGGCCTCCGACTAGGTTTCAGCAGGCGAACGTCGCTTGTTGAACTGCTGTTGGTGTGGAAAACAAATAAGGAAACTACCACTTCCTTCATCACGGAGTAAGGAACGATGCTAAAAGATTACAGGCATTTTGAAATGTGGTGCTGAAGAAAGATAGAGGGTTTAAGTTGGACGAAAAATACTAATTTAGAGAAAAAAATAAAAACAGAATACAAACGAATGTGAATGTGAAAAAAAGAAAAAATATCAACGCGAATCCGTGTAAATCAATTCGATACAATTTTTACGCAATGAGTGACGGACTCGAACCCTGACCCCGTGGTACAATTTCCGTCGTCGCGGTCCGCGCCCTTGGGGGGGGGGGGGGGGGGGAGCGAGCTACTGAGGGGGGTTAGCGGCCGCAACTCTTTCACTTAGCTAATTTAATATTGAGCCACCGCAGCGGGCTGCGGTGAGGCAGTCACGAGCTGGAATTACTTTATAACACCTGTACCGCCGTGACCGGTCGTAAACTTACGAAATATATAATACCTAAATAAAAGTAAAATATACTTAAATCGAAGTCAGTAATAACACACAACCCTCGTTTAATGCAAGGATTGTGTGCAAAACGTTTAGCAAAATAATTTTATTTATTAGTTTAATAAAAATGAACCACTTTCTGAAAATTTTACTACGAGACGTAGTTCTGTATAATATATGACACTTACTTTCAGGAAAGTCAACATTTAAACCTCATGAATTTAAATTCAATTCAATTTTCAATTCAATTCAAATTCATTTATTTGCCAACAATGTAATAAATAAAACCGATCACAACTCAACTTATTATATTAGTCGTGGATCGTACCGAAGATCATAAAAAGTGATAGAAACGACAAATTAGATTAAGATTGTTTCGCAAGTCGACCCAAAACTGCCGCGCGTGACAAACGGGTCCGTCATGCCGGGTTGCTGACCATCGGCGCTTGTGGACCACCGAAATTGTTATGGCATCCAAATGCGCTAGGTAAGCAGCGATCGCCGGGGCATGGGGAGCTGTAGAACAGAAATATTTGCTTTGTAAACTATCTACCTGGCGTGTTAATCTAGCATTATTTCAACAAGCTTTTGCCCGCGAAAGATCAACGTTAGAAACACAAACAAACTTACGTCCCCACTGCTTGTTAAGGTAGAGACCAACCAGCTCAATATGAACAGAAGAAGGTGTGGCGGACCAATTAGCGCCACAATCCTGAATCGCGCTATCGAAGTTTTCTATGATCGGCACTATATATACGACATCTGAAATTCATTCAAGTGGGCTTCGGCCTGACCGAGCATACCATCTCGTTTGGTCGGAGATCTCCCTTTGGGGCTTGCCGATACATTTCCACATTGGTGACCCTCGACAGAACACGCTTCCTTCTGGACATCATCATCATCATTCCCCACCCTTCCGCACCACGCCAGCCAGCTTCAGCCTCATCGGGTACCTCGACCACCAGCCTCAACGCACTGCGGCCTGGTCGAACCCTCATCGGCTTCAACGGGCACACTCACTACAACGACCGGTCAGCAAGCAGAGCACATCTCTCCTGGTTAGCACGTAGCATCGGCCCGCACGGCAGCACTCCGACTCACTGGAGCCCGTGCAGCAGCAGCACATTTCCGACTCACTAGGACTCTCCGGCACTGGCGACTCAAGCAAGACGACTCAAGATTCGACCTCAGGTCTTCGGGGGGGAGTGATGTGGCGGACCAATTAGCGCCACAATCCTGAATCGCGCTATCGAAGTTTTCTATGATCGGCTCTATATATACGACATCTGAAATTCATACTAGTGGGCTTCGGCCTGACCGAGCATACCATCTCGCTCGGTCGGAGATCTCCCTTTGGGGCTTGCCGATACATTCCCACAAAGGCAATTGAGCCCTGAAGGGGTAAATAAAGATCACAGAGCAAATCTGTAGCATTTTCAAACACTACAAAATATTAAAGAATAATTATAATCCATACATTGTGTAAAACTCTACCTCCGGCTGATCTAGCTCATACGATTCTTAATCCATAATTATAGGTACTACAATTATTATTTATAAATACACACGGTACCTTTGTTCTTTAATAATGATTTATTGTCTGGCTCTTAACATAATATTATTATTATTTATTGGCATCAAACGTATACCTTCAAGAAGAGAGCGTATTCCCTCTTAAAAGGCCGGCAACGCACCTGCAGCTCTTCTGATGTTGCGAGTGTCCATGGGCGACGGTAGTAGCTTACCATCAGGTAACCCGTTTGCTCGCTTGCCCCCTTATTTAATTAAAAAAAAAAAAAAACGAAAACACAGGTTCGTGCATACGGGTTGAAAGAGTTTATTGGTCCGAATACTTTGCTCGCAATAATTATTAATATTCTTAACAATTACCCAAGATAACTACTGCGTCTGATTTAACTGATCGGAATAAACTGTTGTATTGTTTATTAATAGGAGCCAAGAATTTGGTAGCTTGAACCAGGCGAGGTATATCCTCGGCATTAAAAGACACTTTCCAGTCTTTTAAACCTCTCATCCAGACGTTACCATGGGCGGTTAAAATTGCTTAACATCAGACATTGACATTCCGTCTACACGATAATAGAGGCATAGGTATATGAAGGGGCCTGTTTTTTTTTTTGTATTTTATAGTATTTAATTTTGTTGCTGTATTAAAACGACGATGATGATGATCATGGTCACCGCTGATCAATCAAAACAAACTTCAGCGCATGTTGGATCGTGCGATTCCGATTCGTTCCGCCTCGTCCGAGAGTTCAAGTGCCTCTGTACTAGCCCAGTTGCATGTATTTACATTCATAATAATTAGGGTTAAACTATTGTGTGCTCATCTTGATATTTTTGCACTAATGGAGATCTTGTGTTTGTATACAAGTTTTCTGATGTAAAAAATGAAATGAAATTCTCTTGTCAATAAAAATAACCACTTATGCCTACTATAAGAGTATTTGAAGCGCCAATTTAAAAAATATGTTTAATTTTAAAAAAGTATTTAAATTAAATAATTATTATTATGTTTGAAACAAAAAATACAAAGAACTACATTGATAGAAAACCTATAGTTCCATAAACCGTTAAGCTGAAAACTAATATTATATTTACTAATTCTGGCTAAGCATTTGAAATTGATTGCTCTTTAGTCGTTTAACGGTGTTGGACAGGCGGGGTCAATGCCCTACGCCATGGGATAACCACAACTGACAAATGATATATGTAAATGACACTTGTATGAATTAGACGTAAACAATTCAAGACTTGTAGTATTCCTAGGAAGCCGTAAAACAGTTAAAGGAGAAAAATATGTAATCTATTCTTATAATATTGAACATATTGTGCTAATAACTATTAGGATACGAACGCCTTTCAAGAAGAAAGATTTGGCGTATTGATAGTAAATAAGTATTAAGTAGTCTAGCACGTAGATTGTAGGTATAGATTGTAGGTTATAGGTGGAGGTAGTAGATGTAGTTTGTGGTGTTGAAATTGTGGATTGGTAGGTACATCTACTCTTACCTCCCAGGTAGGCGTAGGTGTAGGTATATCTGGTAGATATTGGTTATAGTTATAGTTAAGACAGAACAACTTGTGTCGGGTCAGCGAGTAACGTATAAAATATACTTATCTAAAGCTTGCATTATGCAGCAGTAGGTATATTCTGGTTAGCCGATGTCGATTGTGTAACAAGTCATCGATCAAGGAGACGGACGTAGTGTAGAGGATGCGACGCTCATATTAATGTGGCGGCCAAAATGTCACTGTCAAGTCTACGCGCCTAACGTGCATACATTTTAGCACGATATTCTAAATATCTGGAGATATGAAATTCGACGAACGCTTAACCAACGGTATACAATTTATCTAGAACTTTTACAGTTCGACATCAAAGCTAACGTTGGAAAGAATTTGTAATTTTATATCTGTGTCCTTGTCAAATGTCTTAAAAAAGAACGAGATGTAGACATATTATGTAATTGTAGCTAATTTATTTTAGAGATGTTTAATACTACCTTGTATTCATCATAATATCAAGTATTACCTACATTGAATTGAATATGTGATTTGTTTCTATATAGATCGATGTCAATAGCAAGATGGTATAAAAGCTTCACTGGTACTCAAAATTCTAAAAATATCACGTCATATTAGTAGAAAATATAAAAAGCCCGTTTAAATTTATTTTTTGTAAAATTCCACCTGCTGGTTCCACTCGTTTATGAAACATCATCTATTCAATTGCAATAGATGACGTTTCATAATACGATTCACTTTATGTGGCCGTTTTAGACCTGCTGGTTACGACTAATATTTTGGAACGAAGTTCCTTATGGCGCGTTGCGAATTGTATTGGGGCTAGACGGATTGAATAGGCACGACACTTTTTGCCACTCGAAATCACAATGTAATAACGACTATTAAGAATGATACAAAAAACGACCTTATCACCTTGACAATAATGTAGAATTTTGCAATTACACATTGTGACTGTTATGACTGTTACATATTGTGACTAGCTAGCCGGGCCTTAGGTATGCGAGCGGTGGGACGGAAGAGCGCTTGATGTTATTACTCAGTACGGAGCCGGACTTCGCGGCGGCAACACTGCGAGCAGCAAGCAACCTCTCCCCTCCTCACCGTCATCCTCACCCCTGTCCCTACCTAAGGCGCGGCCAACTAGTTTCGCACGCACTATATATACTTAGTTCAACTATTTGTTTTGTATAACATAATATATTATAATATATACAGATAAACAAAATTGAAGTGTCTGTTTGTAATTTCAAATTAACAGCTTTTATTTTCACTCAATGCATTTAAAAGTATGATCGGTACTTACAATAAAATATAAATTGTTAACATTTTTCTGTCCGTCTGTCAGTCTGTGTTTGTTCCGGCTAATCTCGGAAATAATCAGTCGAAGATATATATATATATCTTCCAAAATAGGCTTCAATTCTTCATTATCAACTATATATTTATATTATTATATATATATATATATATATATATATTATAACTTCGTTCCATCCGGGTGTCCCTTGACACCTCTCAAGTTTTTTTTCAGATTAATTGAATCTTTCGTACGTAATACGTCCAATTAGAATCAGTTCATGACGCAATATCTGACGACATTTTCCACAATTCGCCCTGGTTTTGTTTCAAACAAGAATTTGTTACAAATTTACTTAAAATCAATTATCTGATTGAATTCTGTTATTCTATTTATGGTTTGCATACCTACATCTAACAGAAAATTGGAGAAAATAAGATGTAAATCTAGCTTTGTAACTTTGTTTTGAGCGATATAGCTTGAAAGTAAGCACAAGAGTAGATTAAGAAGTCGAATTAGAGAAAGAAGAAGAAGAATTAGAGAAGTCGATTCTGCTAATTAAATCCCGCAATAATACAATACAAATATACAATCCAGTCCCGATATTATGTTGAAACTACAAAATGGTATTCATATAAACGTAAAACTAGCGTCAAACCCGTTTTGATTGGACAAAAGTCCAAAAATCTGTTTATGATATCAAGACGATTTAAAAATTCATCATTATTTATAAATTCTATAAATGTAAAATTAAAGTATAAGTTAATTACGAGAATTGGGATACTGTTTATAAAAACAGAGAGGCTTTCATATCCTAGAGGAGACACAGTTCTTGTGGGATATAGACTTTAGCTCTACCCGTGTCCAGCTCTGCCCGTGTTAAGATAATGTGCATGTACCGATACATAATATAAAGCTTCCTCTTGAATCAATGTGCCTATTGATGAAAACCGTTGCTTAGTCCAAAACTTTTAAGCATTTAGACGCGTAAAGTGTTATACGTATTATTATGTAAGAGTAGGAATACATCAGCTTACCTTTATGTTGAGTGAGTCAGTGGAGAGGAAGGAACAGAGCAGGAGCGCTGCGGACAGCCACTGGGCGGGGTTTTGCCGCCGAGCCTCCATCGTGCGGCTGCAACAAAACACTCACGTCAATATGACTAATAAACATAGACAATAAAGATTAAAGATAAGGGCCATACTGACGGTCCAGCCTGCATATCCAGCGCCGGTACTTAGGTTCTTAATAGACACGTAGTTACGTACACAAAAAGTAAAGAAGAGAGTAATTTCATGGCCGAGTTATAGTTTTTAAGTTTTGATTATTCTTATCTATAGTTTTTCCTACATTTAGGAAACAGTATAACTTCAGGCTCTTGACGAGATTTATGGATATAAAATTAAGAATAATAACACACATATATTATTTATCTACCCGCCAAAAATTTTAATTCAGAACATAAACTCGTCAAGATTTTGTACGCGGTTTAGTTTCATTTGTAAATGTCAGAGCATAATATTATGAATATACATCACAAACCGGTGAATTGGTTAGGGTTTATTCCCTTTTCGGTCAACATTCTTGTAAGTTCAGTTAGGTGCGAGAAAATTATTTGTTTTCCGTCGAGTGGTGCCAATGATCGAACAAGATAAAGACTTTTCAAACATAAGTAGCAATCATTTACATAAATGTTAAACGCATTTTGTACGAGCGGTCTGGGCCTGTTTCCTCCATAGCAAAGGCTGAGTCTAGTTTGAGGGACTGGTTTGTACACTTATAATACGACAATAAAGATTTTGTATTTTTGAATCTTCTTTTTGAGTTTTTTTTTTTTAAATTTGAATTTGAAAAATATTTTTGAATTCTATAGCCGCGTTGGGCACTTTTTGGTAAGAGAAAATCTTATGGGTTTGCGTCACCGACATGCTCATGACTGACTTGTTGAAAGTCCGTTCAAAATTTTACCTCCGACTTAACCTTTATGCCGACGTCATAAGGATCCTAGTTTGTCATGTTTTTTCCTACGTCGTGTAATACAAATAAGATAAGTATAAGAAATTTTGAATACTAATGTCAGATTCGCGTAACGCAGTTACGTAGGCGCTTGGATTTTGCGTTGTTGACCAATTGGTTTCGGATTCGAATCTCAGTCAAACGAAATATTATATTTATTATTTTTATTTATTTTTCACTTCTATCGGCAACCCTTATAACAGCCAACATTTTTTGTTTTACAATCTTCTCATAAATGTCGAATAGCTTACTCGGAAGTTTTGTCGCTGCTTACTTCATATTGCGCGACAGAGATAAAACATGCTAGTAAGCTATCTGAAACTCATCAGTAGATTGTGAAACAGGTCCTAATACTAATATTACGAGAGCTTACTCTACCTACTAACGTAGAAAAAAATTTATTGCTCAGACGTACGTACCTACATCATACAATGCGCCATTAGTAATGTATCAAGAATATGCCCATTTCTTCATGGTTTAACACAAGGAAATTGAAACAACTTTTAAATTAAACTCATTAGAAAATGACTTTAATTTAAAATAAGTCTTCATAAAACAAAATAAACAGAACCACCCAAGAACTCAATTAAATATGCAATTCCATTTAAAAATTTAATATTACACGGACATAAAACTTGAACTTGACTTGCGCAAAGTCAATATAGGTATTTGAAAAGGGTTATATCGCTAAATTATAGTGATTTTTATCGCATTAACATTTTTATAAACCGTGTCAATCAGCAAAAACACAGATTAATAAAGGTCTAAAGCGCAAACCAGTACCTACGTCTGGGGTCTTTGCTCTGTGTTATGGGGCAGTGGCTTTTCTCGGAACCCGCGAAATAACCGCGCACTGGTTTGAGGTTCCTAAGGGTTTGCCGCTTGGTCCATTGACAATGTTTACTGTGAGTCATTCATGTTTACATTCTTGTGTACTAGGGGCCAATTCCATATAAGAAATGGAAATTCCGTAAAATTCTCGTTTGATCGGGTGCTGCAAAAGCCTTATATTATGATGACAGGATTTAATAAGGTTTTAAGTTTTCCCTTTATAATTCTCGCTTATCTTAAAATTGTACTAATATTATGATAATATTATAAATAAACAAAATTAAATAAATTATATAACCCCCGAATTGTCAAGCAGTGAGCGAGCCGATGGTGATGAATTATAGGTAAGAACAGTCTCGATCATGCCAGCATTCAGACGAAAAAACCGCATCTTAATCGGATCTTTCGTTTAGGAACTACGATGCCACGGACAGATAGGCAATCAGACACGTCATACTTGTAACACCCCTCTTTTTGCGTCGGGGGCTAAAAAGGTTACTAGTGTCTACCTTATGTACCTACAAATACAATTGCTTCACTAATTTACTTGTAGTTATGTAATACCTAAACAGTTGTCATTAAAACACTAGTAACTACTAACATATTGTCTGTAATAAATATGGATATTAACAAGTAAGGTCGCTGCGGTTTTCCCAACTCATCCCAAGTGCCGTGACCTTTTGCCTCAACCGGTCAATAAATATGGATCCCTTTGGAATGTTACGTTCATACATCCGTGACGGATCTGCGCACGCGCATGCAAATGCACGCGTAAACGTTCAACGGTAATTAATTGCAATTATGCAACTAAACATCCGCGACTCATCCCGGGGAGTGGATGTGATTTATCGCTATTACAATGACATTGACTTAAATATTGTAATGTTTCCGGCTTTATTGTGGAAATAAAGTTCTACTAATTTCATGCGACAAATCGATTTTCCGACATTTGTAGAGTATGCACTTCTTAACCTACAAGACTTGTAAATGTTATATTCTTAGTAAAAAATTTAGTTCCCTGGGCAATTTTAGCTAATTCAAATTATCATTTAATTTAGTTTTAATTCTATTTATACTTTTTCTGAATTTTCTATCGTTGTAATAAAATGACGCATCGCACAAACGACGTCATATTACAATGCGACGTCGTTTTGGTGATGCGTCGCCTCAGTGTCGTGGCCTCGCCCTGTCTCCTACAGATAGGTACCTAAGCTTTAACGGCAGAATATAAATTCTAGTACTGTAATACTGTAATGGAAAGAAATGTAGATTTACAATGTTTTATAAATTTATTTACTATATCTATGCAGCATCTATGTATTTAACATCAACGCTACGAAATACGCTTGTCAGCTACGCTTACGCTTCCGCGTATTTTCAGCATTTTTAAATGACGGCAACACCGGCCAATAAGTTAGCGTTTGTATGAGACGCGCGGGCGAGAGCTTGGCAATATGTTCTGCATGTAATTTAATATTCAACGATTTACATACGTTCAGATCTTTTTGCAAATTACATGATGGCTTTTCACTTTTAGTCGTATGAATATTTTCCATGTGCACATGTCCACATACAGGACATATTTTATTTCAATTAACAGAAAATGCACATATGCGCTATGTACTCGATATTATTTGTAAATCCAAAATAGTAATTTAATAAAATGTATAGCTAATGTATCTTACAATTATCTACTTAATCGTTATATGAACATGGAAACATCATGCATTTATAATTATGCCCTATGGTGTATTTAAATAAATGACATGAGATTTATTTTTACATGTACTATAATGTCGTATAAACACACGGAAGGGATTAGACAAAGTCGATTCATCATTATAATTATTATTACACTCAATACTTATGTAACACTTATTGTTTATTAACGGAATAGCATTCGGCACAAATGTGTATCTCTGTCGCAAGTCTGCCAAGCCACAGAAAGCCTTATCGTGGTGGAGTACAGCCTCGTTAATCCTAATACCCTCGTAGGTACTATCATATCTTTAAACTAGCAATTCTTGCAAATAATCAGAATCTCGGAAATGGCTTCGACAATTCCCATGAAATTTAATATGCAGGTAATTTTGTCGCGAATTTTTGAATTTTTATTAACTTTTCTTTCGTTGCGTGTTTATGATATGGGTTATTTCGCTTTCTTGACATTATTGACTTTTTGCGTTGTTGGCAAATTAGTGTCTCGGGTTCGAATCCCGGAAGCGACCCCGAGACACTAATTTGCCAATTGAAATTTTGACTCCGGGACTCGAACCCGAGACTACTATTTTTGTAATTATTTTTTTAATACTTAGTGACATCTGTTGATTTTTTCCGTCCTACTAAAACTCCGAGCAAAGCTCGTTCACCCAGGTACTCACTAGAATAGAGATCCAAGCCCCAGCGGGGGTAGGTAATGTTAAAGTTAGTTACGTTAGATATTGAAAATAATGATACACAGACACACACACACACACATACCTGCTCA
Source organism: Phengaris alcon alcon (assembly GCA_037179445.1). Classification (NCBI taxonomy): domain Eukaryota; kingdom Metazoa; phylum Arthropoda; class Insecta; order Lepidoptera; family Lycaenidae; genus Phengaris; species Phengaris alcon. The sequence goes on along the minus strand of JAYRCH010000040.1, from coordinate 926,168 downwards.
CACCTATTTCCCATTAGGTATTGATAGGCAGAGACCACCGAGCCCAGGTATAAGGCAGAGTCTACAGAACAAATCTGTAGCCTACTTCTCACCTTCGCGGAACCTTTACGGGACGGGTGGCCACCCATGTATTTAATAATAAGAGTTAATTAAATCACTTAACATAATAGATTCGATGATGATGATGGTGACGAATATGCATTTACCGTAAGTCCAAAGCACTAAATAACTAATTTGCGGGAGAAAACATTGTATGTGCGGTTGCTGGGTCCGCTAACCGTAATTACAAGTTACGTAACGTTCGCTGACATGAAGTAACATCTAACCTTTGGATACATTACAAGTATTGACATCTATTTCGCGTAGAACGTCCGCGTCGTCGCAATATTCTAATAAGTACTTTATTGTAACTACGTTTTATTATTCATTAAATTTACATTATATTTCGTTACTTCTGTGCATACAAAGCGATAAATATCTACAAATACATACGAACTTTCGAATTTGTAATACACATTATGTAAAATTAATTTTGCGTAATTTAACAAACATAAATTAGGATCAAATGCAATTTTATCGGTTTGTCACTGAAATCGTTATGTATTGGCAAAGTGACAATCGATTTTTAACCATCGTCACATTTTATCAATTTAACAATAAATATTGTGGAGAAACACTAGCGCAGGTTGCAAAAGCGACAAATAAAGCGCGTATTATTACAAAAATACATATTGCAGGCTGACCGACGACCGGGGACCGTGCGAACATCGCGCGTGACGCAACGGCGGTATCCGATTTTACGAAACCCACACTACCTACTTAAATTACGATTTCGACCTATACATTCGATAATAAATCGATTTTTGATTCCATCGATTATTGCAATTTCTCGATTGAATAATCGATTTCAACTTGTCTGCTGCGGAGCCTCAAATTAGCAAGAAGATAAATCGTCGCGGAGAAAATGATGTCATTAAATTGAAGGTTGACTTCATCATCTCAAAATCATTATTCTGCTTGTCTTGCAGACCGCGTCGTTTTGAGGAAATGCCAACCCAGACTGGCTCATTGGGTCTTAATTTTTAACAGTCACTTAAGCATTAACATTTTTTTTACTCAAAGCAGATTTCTAGTCAAAGAACAATTTGGTTATTTTAAATATAGGATTGTAGAAGCGACTTATAGCTGTATACCCACTCGTATATAAAACATCCATGTAGATGTCGCGGACGTTTGAAATTGTGACATTGTGTCAATTGTAACATGTGATGTAATTTTTTTTTACAATTTGCCGCCAATTGATGTCCTGCTACATTGAAAGGGCTGGACAATTTGTATTAATCATTGAAAGAAACAAAATAGTGTCATTTGTATTGTTGATTACAACCGAATTCTTGAGAATCTTGACAGTGCCACCATGGACGACTTATTGTGTTGAAGTCTCCGACACAGATTAAAGAAAGCTAGGACCAGATAAACACCTACATACTTAATTTTCGGTTAGATTGCACTACTACAAGCATACGACGTGTGCACAAAACTCCTATCGCGTGCACGGCAATAGTGTCAAAAATAAAGATTGTGCGCCGTCGAAAGGACGTCTAAATTTTCGAATTTCGTGTTTAAGTTTTTATGTCATGTGTTGTCGGTTGTCACGACGATAAATATTTTTTTAAATATTATACTTGTGTCCAATTAATGTTTAAACTTTATAATATAAAAACATTTAATACAAATGATATCAAACAAAGAAGTGGTTATTTATTGTACTGTGTGTATGAAAAATAATAGAATAAATAAAAATATATCTTATTTTACCTATTAAATATTTCATTCTCTAGGAGATGTCTCGCTTTATTTGAGCGTCCACGACTTAATGAATAGCCGTATACTGTCGCTAGACTTAGTTTAATTTACGCCCATCTTCTGTGACAACACTGACAAAATTTGGCTCGTTTTATGAAAGGTATTCCTCTGTACGTAAGTATTTCTACTCTGTGGTCTCCGTGGAGTTGTTAATTATTTTTAATTAGAACTGCCATAAAGGATCGTGACGGTCACCCCTATTGAGCAACGTCGAGGATTCGCACTAGTGTCAAAATTTTGTAACCTCTAGTCCTCTAGTCCAGAGGTTAGTAGGTAATTCAAATATGTATAACGCTCTTTAATCGCTAAAAGATTTGCGTTTGAAGAGCGTCATACATATTTGAATTACCTACCTTCTATCTAGCATTCCTCTGGAGGTTAGAAAATTAGGACTCTGTTCTTTGAAGCAAGGTGTAAAACCTGGGTGTAAGTAGGTAGGTACTAAATAGTGAGTAAATAGACCTCCAAAATTAAATTATAGACTTTAAGTTATAGTCGTGAAGTCTGCTAACTCGTAGTTGGCTAACTTGATGGATCACAGCTTAAGCCCACATTGAGGAAAGACCCAAGCCCAGTGAATGCGGATTGCTAATAAACATTGCGATTTAAAAAATCTAATAGTAGAATCTAATATTAAGTGTAGATACAGAATGAAACAATATTTATGCCCGTTAGGTCGTAAAAGTAGACTCGATTGATACATTTTTTATTTTTAAATACTTTGAAACTGCGGCGTGTACATAACTTAGTGATGCAACGTAGATACTTTTTTTTCTGACATCAGCAGTAACGGAACTTTTATAATCAGAATAATTAGGGGTCAAAACACTCTTGATACCGCACGCATATCGCGGCTCGAAAGCAGCAGCTTTGTATTATATTACGCATTTGCATTCGAGAACGGGACGAAAGAATCTTGATACTTGGTTATGTACCTAAATATGAGTAAGTAATTAATCTTAAACTACCGTTAGTCAAAATGTTCAGGTACAATTTATGATACTTAATATTTCGCATAGAGATCAATCCTTGGTTCGGTTTCGGTTTCAGCCAAAAATTCTAGTTTCGGCTCGAGTTTTGTTTTGTTTTTTTGTAAAACTTAACTTCTGGTCGGGCCGAAAAAACTCGAGTATTCGTGAATAACCGTGCGTCGTTCGCGACAACTTGTGTTCGCTTGCCCGCACCGCAGCTCAGTTTTCCGCATTTGTGATTGTATTTATTTAATTTTACATCATTATTTAACTATGTATCTGCTTGAACACACTCAAAAAGTAGTGAGAATTTGAATTTTATCCGTCATGTCATGTCAACCCAATGTTATCTCAATTAATTTCGTGTCGATCTCGTCTCAATCATATCTCAATCTCATCGCAATCTCACATCAGTCTCATTGCAATCTCATCTCACCTCAGTTTCAACTCTCATCTCAATTTAATTTCAGCCTCATTTCAATGTTATTCCGATGTCAACTCAGTGACAAGCTCATCTAATATTAACTATATGAGATAAGTTAGGTTACGTAGGGGAATTTACGCCTTTCCCGGAGGGTTGTGAGTCCCCCGGGGGTATGTGGGACTCACCAGCGCCACGCCGAAATACCGCATTAAACTACCTACGGATACCATCGGCCGCATAAATGAGTTTACCCCGGATCTAGATTACTGCTCCTACCCCGAACTAACTCTTCAACCTATCCTACGGTTACACACGCTACGCAGATTCCGTGGCGACGCAGATTCCGTGGCGCCGATGCACTAAGATTTATATTATTATGTTATTTTTGCCGCAGCGCCGGCGCGGCGGTGACACGCCATAGCTCCTGTGGCGCCGCTGCTGCCGCGCCGCATTCGTTTTCGGTTTCCGTTCGGTTTCAGCTGAAAAACTAGGTTCGGAGGGACACTAATTTCGTATTGAACAACACAGTTTATTTTTATAGGTGGCAGTTTATTATTAATTCATGAAATCGACCAGAAAACGAGCAGACGGATCGCCTGATGGTAAGCGATTACAGTCGCCAATGGACACTCGCAACACCAGAGGAGATACACTCGTAACTCCTCTGGTGTTGCGCACTTGCGTTCCTCTATTATTACGCATTCTTCTGAATCAGCATGATATTATGGTATACACTATACACGTAGACATTTGCAAAATCAAATTTGAGAATACCTTGCGTTATTAACGTTTAATTAGTAAAATACTTTAGAAAAAACTCAAGGATTATCCATTGAGTTCCGTTAACTTCTTGAAGAAGCCGCAGACCCGCAAATCTCTTAGTTACGTTGTTGCATTAACTAAATCGATCCATATTGGTGTTGATCGGTAGTAAAACTACCTTCTTATCACTTTATACTACCTTTTATAGTATATATCGCCTTGGTATAAAATTTATACCACCGTGATGGTATAAATTTTATACCAACGCGATAGAGGCGTCAAACCTCCAATGTTTAATAATAATTTGTGAAATATATTTTTTTTAACACGTTACATGGTGAAACAGCGGTTGCTTAACAAAAGAAAGCTGGATTTGTCATATCCGTCCGGTCAAGGGCAATCATTTTTAACCGACTTCCAAAAAAGGAGGCGGTTATACGTTCAGCTGTACATATACATATATTATATTTTTATGTAAAGGGTATATCCGAAGATGGTCCCGTTTTCACCATGGCGGTAACCTGATGGTGGCATCCATGAGGAATCGAGGGAACTCCTCGGAATTTATATGGACACGTATAGTGATTTCGACTTTATCAGAAGTGACCCAAAGCATATGCTACCAAAAAATATGATTCTGCACCAGGGTATACCCTGGATCCAAAAGCACTGAATAGAAATCCTCATTATTTAAATATACGCGTTCGACGCGTCGATCGCGTTGGGAATTTCGACATTGTTTAAAGAACTGCAAGCATATGCCATTTTGTAAGTTACAGTCATCATCATCATCATCTTATATACAATACCTAATGGAAGCTTGGTGCGTATTCAACATATACATTCGATCGTTTATTTTAAACGTTCGTAATAATTTAACAAATATCACTAAAAAGGGAAAAATGATTATTATTTTTCAACAAAAATTAAACCGATTTTCAAAGTAAAAATGCACAAAAAGTATGGCTTCAAAATTATGAAGATTGAGTAGAGAAATAGTTAAAATTTTAGCCAAATTTCAATGGGGAATTATTTAGAAAATAAGTTGTATTTCATACTTTTTTGTGCATTTTTACTTTGAAAGTCGGTTTAAATATTTGTTTAAAAATAATAATAATTATGACAAGAAAAATGAGGAACTGCAAACATTTTACGCAAATTATGCAAAAGGGCAGCACACTGGAATTGACCAACAGTAAAACCGGATAATTTGTATAATTCGTCTCAGGGACGAGGAGATTATCTTCTCATGATGAATTGTTTTTTACTCGACACTTTTGAACTCATGTATAATGGTTTTGAAGTAAAATCTTTTAGCAATGTTTTCAAGGTCACGTCATGACACTCGTCGCGACACGGTTTTGCATATAGCGCCATCTGTTAGAGGTTACTTAAACTTCTTAGATAACAGCTTAACCTTCTAAAGTACTCAATGCACAGATGGCGCTTGGTGTGCAAATTTTATATTTTCTATTCTTTTTTTAAGTAATGTTTTAGGCACGATATACTCTCGTATTTATAGATTTGAAATGATGAATGAAGTTCCACTTCTGCCACGTGTACTCAATACACAGGTCCAGTACAAATAAACGTATGACATATCTATAACAAAGAAAGTTTAATTCTGCATTCAGAGCACAATATTTGAAAGGCTATCGTGGATATAATATTCGATGAACGTGAAAACGGGTCGTGTGTGGAATCCCAAACCGTCTATTTTGTGCATAATACTCTTATTTCACTTTCTTTTGTACAAATTTGTGTGAAAGTCCGTTATCTGGAACAGCTTTTAAGGTATTGTACAATGAGAAAATAATATACTTATTATTACCCTAAGGTCAAATGTGTCGATTTGTTATTTTATAAGTTATGAGCCATAGAGCTGCATTGTGGAGAGTTATAGAGTAGGAGGAATAGTTTTTGATGTGTAACATCTTTCCTCTCGCTTTCTTGCAATTTGTGGGAGTGATTTCGTGAAATGAGACGGAAGTGTGTAACAGTATGTCGCGAAGAAAATCAAATTTTCGCGCGTGCGCACGTGCGCTTCACATTCGAAAAAGAAATCAAAATTAAAATTTTAACTGAGCTAAATACTGGCTTTTTTAAATTTTGACGTTGATTTATGTCACTGCGTAATGGAAAAGTTTCCTTTTTTTTATCATATTAAAAAATCGAACTAAGCATTTTGTTTTTTTTTTAATACTTTCATAAAATTTTACACATCATATGCGACTACTGTAAGGTTCGCTCGTCTTTTTTAGTATGTATATAATATATTTGTGAAAATTGTTGAGAAAATTGCATATAAGTTGTCTACCATAAAACTCATTTGTAATTCAAAAGTCTGGTATGTTTAGCTGATTTTCGTTTTAAATATTAAATTACTTTTATTTTTTTGCTTCAACGAAATAAAATCAATCAAACTATAAAATAGTTACATAAACACACCTGTTCCACAGACCCTGTGTAGTGATAAATTCATTAATTAATTATTAATCGTTTTCTTGTTGTTCATTATTTATTTTGAGGATGACATAACGTATTGATAGCAAATCATTAATCGTCTTGCATAACTCGTCAAACCGTCATGCACTGCGTGTAATTTTTTTTTTTTTGAAAAATTGTGACTACCACGAAATCAAAGTCACTGGGGTAGGCAATACTTAAAATAAATAGCTATGGAAATGTGCAAAAAAATTACCAGGTAGATAAAATTATATGCCAAACACGTGAAAAGCCCAGTTACACAGTCTTACCCCCCACTTCATCCTGTTCCACCTTTCCCTATACGAAATTGATTCCTGCATGGATGCTAATTCTTGAGGATAATAAAGGTACTACATAAGTACATTATACTTACGCAGTAACAAGGTATAGTTGTTTGTTCTGCAAACAACACAATTTACAAGAAACATCACAGCGTCCTAGAACTAGTAATTTGCAGACGCCCACAGTTTTCAAGAACCAGACCTTCATATGGCGCAATGACGTCAATTTTATGAGTTTTCGTCAAAATATTTGCAGGTCATCCGGATAATACGGACGTACAGTCATAAACCCTACCATTAATTAATCTACGAGTATTCAGTTACGAGTTTTCCAAACTATGTCGGCGATTTTTATTTTATCACTAGCTTAGAACTAACGGAAACGGAACCCAATTTTTTTAAACGAAACGCAAAGATAAAAGTAGCCTATGTTACTCATGTTATACATCAGATATCTACCAGTGAAAGTCCCGTGAAAATCGCTCCAGCCGTTTCAGATACGGAACAGACAGACACATTTATGTAATTGTAAGTTCCGTACCTATATATTTTCTTGTGCATTAGTTACGAGTAATAGTTGTTTATTTTAAATTATAAACAGACATCAATTTTACTGATTTGTATAGATGATTATCAGCATTATCATTGAATAAAATTTTAAGGATGATTGAGTACACGGTACACGGTAGATATGGGCGCCGATGGGTGGTAGGTCGGCTGCGGCGGCGGCGTCGTCGGCGGCGTGAACACCAAAGTGTTTTTTTTGAAGTTTGTACTTGGTAGTAAAAAAAAAGTGTAGTTCATAGCTATAAAAATACTTTTACTGATTGGGTTACATACAATTACAATGCAGTACAATTTATGGTACTATTTGTAGTGATGAAAAAGGCAACTTAATACAAACTAAAACAAACAGACATTATAGGTGGCATTGCCCCTGTAGAATCCAGCGCCCGCACGGTTTTCTTTCCTGGATCTGTCCGTGAACCAAATTATGTCATTAGGGTGACCATTAATTGAGACCTTTCCTTCCCAGTCCTCTCTAGGAGGTATGAAAACCGGGTATAGCTTCTAGAAGCTATGCATCTTGATCATGGCATCAGATGGCAAGGGCATGACAGGTGTCTCAAGAAAATACTGTTGCAGTTGTCCAAGTAGAGTGGAGGCCCATTTCGTCCTACATGCCGTCATGGCCCTGAGAACAGCCTTCTCAGCCTCCATATGAACAAGCAGAGGAGGTGGAGTCAGGTGAAACAGGGCTTCAAGTGAAGCGGTGGGTGCCGAAGAGAGCGCACCCGTGATTATCAGACAGGCCAGCCTCTACACTATTTAATGTTTTGATGCAGTTGCCCTGTACAGCTTTTTGGCTGCGTGTGGCATACCACACTACGCATATGTGGCCGTCGGCCTCACTATAGCTGTGTATAACCATGCATAGCATTGCCTTTGACCGAAGGGCTCATTTAGAGCTGACAAATCTCCAGTAAGACCCCAGAGCACATCTAGCCTTTTTCCAAGTAAGTCACTTATCTAGGATCACTCCAAGATATTTGACCTCGCTTGCAAACGTGGTAGTTTTCCCAAAGAGTGTAGGTTCGCTCACTTGGCACGCAGATATATTTTCGCAGCGGCGCGGCGAAGTCGGCGGCACGGCGAAGTCGGCGGCACGGCGAAGTCGGCGGCGCTCATATCTACTACACAGTTGAGAATTGAGGAATAGTCCGCTTTGCTCGGCGAAACTGACCAAAATAATGTAATTTATTTGAATAAATGAATCGAGAATTTTTGTCTGGGAAGATTGTTGTTCCTTGTAGAATTAATCCGACTACATCGAAGCAGAAAGGATGGGTAATGATTTTGGCAGTCTATGTATGTATGTTTGTTCCACTGAAACGTCTAAACTCCTGATCCGATTTTAATTAATGAGGTGTCAATAGATTCGTAATAATGTCTCGGATAACATAGGCTATATAATTTGCGCAGTCGGGTTATAATTTTTAACTTTTGTTTATTTTAATCAGTATATGGAAAAGCCCTGCGTACTTAGTATTGAGCTTTTGTTTGGGTCTTTTACCTTATAAGAAGAGCAAATCATTGAAAGTCTTTCCATCAATAAATTTAAAAAAGTAGGTAAAGAACGTTTGTATGCTAAAGCTTATTATAGTGTCAATGATTTCAGTAACTATTGCACACCTTGGGAATAGGATGGCCGGCCACCTATAAAGCTTCTTCTATGTACTATATGTATCCTGACTTTTGTTAATATTATATAGGTTAAGTTAAGTATTACATTGTAAAATATATTTTTTTTAATATCAATTTTCCATCTTTCTGCTAAAAGATGGCCCCGTGCGAGTATCTTACGCCGGTTCTTCTCGCCGGGCTAGTTCCCGAACCGCTGGTAGGCATCATGTAGGACAGTTCTGTAAGAGTTATAAACCTATATAATAAATAAAAAAATATAAGTTTGAGTTGAAACATAACATCAATTTGTCACAAGCTGACGTAATTTAAAATTGTTATGACTTCAAACTTCCCTTATGACTTCAAAAATGAATAAACCCAACCGCAAAGTATAAAGGCACCAATTCTTCATAAGCAATCCATAAATTATGTTTGTGTGATGTTTGCATCTATGCCATTAAACTTAATGCTATTTTTGGTTCCACAGTTAGTCATACCTACTTGTATAAATTAAGATATCTAATTAATAATAATGATTTAATTAATACACGATAATAAAATAATAGGAGAAAAAAAAGCAAGAAGTGGGAGTTAAAGGAGAATCCAAATGTATTCTGAAAATAATATAATGATACCACTCCTTATGTATACGTGTTTCGATAGTCCCTATACCATACATAAAATGGCTCTCTTCAAAATTATCCTCCTTAGTGTGGGTTTGATAATACATTAATATCCAATTTGTTGGTTCACTAAGGGTTATATTATATTCAAGATTATCAACATATCTATCAATATTTAGGAACGATTCGAGTATTAAATTAAAAATCTCTCGTTTGCCTTCAATTTTTCTCGGAGCTAGCCATTTGGAAAGCGAGGTAAATCTAATTATAACGCAACTAAATTGCACTATCTTTTAGGCAACAGTCTAGGTTGATTAAAATATATTCTCGCAACATTTTAATTTAGACATTGTCTACAAGTTAGTTGTCAACATCATTGCTAGCTCTAACGCAGGAGAACTCTTATTATTAAAATATATCAGATTCAGTAAAAACAATTACGGATATTTTGGGTATATAATCTCCTGCTTATTATAAAGACGTTTAGGCAAAATATATCGTCATACTCAAAGTAAATAAACCATCTCATGTATGGGTGACTCTCCGCTCAACGCAAACTCGGCCATATAAAGGAAGTTTTTTTTTCAGAGTATGACAACTATTTTTCTGCCTTAACGTCTCTAAATAAGCAGTGCCTTGAACATATGCCCAAAATATCCGTAATTGATTTTACCGGACCTTATATAATCTATATATTAATACGCGAAGCGAACATTTCAAGTACAGTTTTACGATAATTGTGCGTACGGATGAGAGTGAAATTTGGCACAATTAAAGTTAATGCTGAGGAAGGCGTGCGAAAAGCTTAAATTTCATTAAATAATGTTTAGAAATACATGTAATTGATTAAAATATCAGCAACACGTGTGTGTTTTTTACCATGAATTTGGTTCAGACATACACACAATTATTGTATTCATTATTGTCAATCCCTATGAGTTTTGACGTCCAGTTCCATCGTGAAAAACATGAGTGAATTTTTTGTTTTCGTAATTTTAATGGAACTGGACTGATATTATTAAATTAATTATAGTTTACAATAATTATTACCGCTACCTTAGTCAGCTCACTCTACCCACCGTGCGTCTGTATAATTTTATTACACGTTGACGTTTGTCAATCTGTCACAACTTTTTTTTTACTTATTTCTTTCTAAGAGGCAAAATATTATATAAGAAGGTATATGTTTCTATATATAAGATAATATAGCTGTCTCTCACATTGTCGCGCGCGATAAGCGACATCGTGTCGCATAATGTGAGTTTTCACATTTCTCTAATACGTGAAGCAAAAATCACGTTTTCACGGTTATCAACCTGTTTTAAGGGCCATCCGTGAGGATCCGTGATTTGCAGACTGGATCGTGAGGTCAGCAGCCAGTCAACAATTTGTTTATATCTTTTCATTCTGTAAATTTTAGTAAATAAGCGCCATACTCACAGTCTAGTCTGAAAATCTAGTACCGGTGCTAAAGGTCATCATTAGTGTCAAAAGTGTCAATCATTCATAATTTTTGCCTACAAGTCCGCGGCCATGGATTTGCAGGCTGGAATGTGAGTATAGCGCAATATACAGACGGGTTACGAGAAGGCTGAGTAGTCTGAAGCCTAGGGCGGCAAATTTTAGGGGGCGGAAAATATGACCTTCATTTTTTTTATCTTACAGAAATATAAAAAACATTTGCATACAAAAATACTGTCGAAAATTTAACAAAAAAATATCTTTTAGTACTTTGCAGTACCTATACACTCTAACGTCTGAATACAAAAAAATACTAAACGCTCTGTAAACTATACTTTTGCGGTGCGATGATGCGAATATGATGCAAAATATTCTGAAAGCGTTTCAGTATTATAAATACAATTTAAATTCAATATTTTTTAGATGAGAGTGGCGCGGCGGCGCGACGGCGGGTTCTTGTGGTATTGAGAAGATATGCGACTCTGCCGATTTTGACAGTGTGTAATACTGTGTGTCATTTGGATTTATCCAATAGAAATCTGTAAAATGAGAGACATTTTTGCTCGCTTGCTCCGCTCGCTCGCTTTCAATGTACAGATTAAAATAATGTTATTTCTAATGTTTAGTAGTCTATGTACTTTTATTCGCTGTTGATTATTCCAAAGAATACACCCTTTCAGATAGGTATTTGGTACAAATTAAATTAGAACAATTGAAAAAAAATTATTTATCCAATTTTATCCTGCGAAATTAGAGACATTTTTGCTTTCTCGCTCCGCTCGCTCGCTTTTAATGTACAAAACATAATATTATCATTATAATATATTTTGCGCTGTTGTTTTTATTTTAAGAATACACACTTTCAAATAGCTATTTGGTACAAATTTCAACCAGGACAATTGTAAAAAATTACTCTCGATTAGTATATGAAGAGTAATTTTGAGAAGAAGTTTGGGGGGAACTAAAATAGCCTATGGGCGGCAAATGTATGTCCAGCACTGTAAATAATATCATGGACAAAATTTTGATATTTTTATTTCATATCTAAGAGACACCAGAACCCTAAAAATTGAAACTAAAAAATTTAATTATAGTCGAATGTCGACCACAGGGGGCGTTCTCTAGTTATATAAATTTTGAGACCATTCTATTTATAAATACTGAATTTATCATTTTTTTTATAAATTTAAATTATATTTATTATAATCAATAAGACCTTCATTGTTAAAAAACAATAGCATGTTAGAATTTAGTAAATTCAAGGGTGTGTATTCCCTACGTCAAGTACCCAGACCTTGTCGTTTGTATTAAATTGTATACAAAGCCATTTACACGCATTAAGACCTTAACTAATTTAATTAATTTCAGGAGTTGACTTTTATGTACGCGTTAAAATAAAGAGAGTGAAGAACACTCAAGGGCTTTATAAAGCTGTCAAGACTTAAAAGTATTTTCTAAAAATACGTTTTATGGACATTTTATACTTAATTAATCGAGCCTCAAGTAATTAAATCAGTCTATACTCTATATAGGTACTTCTTTGCTATGTAAGTTGTATGCAGTTTTTCGATATAGTTTTTATTTTCATAGCTACAGAAATATATTACACAAAAGTCGAAACCATATTCTTGACACAAAGAACAGAAAGGTGAATTAAAGAAGGATTAAAAAATAGAATGATATATTTTTTCAGACAGTAAAATGCCAGTCAAAAAATAATTCTATCTGCACTAACTGCCAACGGAAAATAAGAGAAGTGACGTGAATAAAAATCACTCACCGAGATTATAAATCGCAGTACGTGTGTTTATAAGTGTTAAACTATACTTTTTATTATAAATTTTTTTATAAAAAAATAATTTAATATAACCCGACCATGTAAATTATATAGCCTATGTTACCCAGGCTATTATTACGAATCTATTGACAGCTCCTTCATAAAAATCGGACGTGTAGTTCAGGTGCTACTGTGGAATAAACATACATACACATGTTAGGTCTTTACCTATGAAATTGCCGTTTTGTATGAAAAAAATTAAACGAATTTTTTTCATGTATTTTTTATCTGTATTAATCGAAGTAATCACCCATGCAATCAATGCATCTATGCCAACGCAGTGGCAGTTTATTGATGCCCTTCTTAAAGAAATCAGCTGGACGGGAGGCAACAAATTCTTCAAAGGCATTTTGTACTGCCTCTCGGGTATTGAATTTTTTCCCGCCAAGAAGTAATCCAAATTCTGGAAAAAGTAGTAGTCTGTAGGCGCAAGGTCTGGTGAGTAGGGCGGATGACGGAGAGCTTCCAACCCCAGTTCTTGTAACTTGGAGACCGTCTGCTGTTCAGTATGAGGTCGCGCGTTGTCGTGCAGGAGCAGCGGAGACGAGCGATTGACCAATGCTGGTTGGAGATGTGCCAGCTTCTCCATCATTGTGTTCAGTTCTTCACAGCACACATCTGCAGTAATGCTCACCCCGTTTGGTAAGAAGCTGTGATGAATCACACCGGCCCTAGACCACCAAACAGTGACCATCACTTTTCTAGGGGTAAGTTTTCGTTTAGGGCATTGTTTAGGTGCTGAACCAGGATCCAACCAACTTGCTGAGCGCTTGCGGTTATCAAACATAATCCATTTTTCATCGCAGGTAACAATGCGGTTCAAAATTCCTTCATTTGTGTGTCTGTTAAGCATTGCAAGGCACGTCTCGACGCGCACTTCGCGCTGGCGATCATTGAATTCGTGGGGCACCCATTTGTCAAGCTTTTTTACCTTGCCAATTTGACGCAAATGGACCAATATTGTTTTGACGCCAACGTCGAAAGCTGCTGCTAATTCAGCCGTAGATTGTGTAACATCAGCTTCCACAATCGCCTTTAATTCGTCATTGTCGACCAAAGTCTTCGGACGACCGCGAGGTTCATTTTTTAGGTCAAAATTTTCAGAACGGAAGCGAGCAAACCAATAACAGGTGGTGCGTTGGTTTGTAGTGTTAGCTCCGTAAACGTCGTTGATGTTGCGTGCCGCTTGTGCCGCATTGCTGCCACGACGGTACTCATATTCCATAATTACTCAAATTTTTAACGTATCCATGATGACGAAAAATATTGAAATGCGATTAAAATGTAACACTAATCAATAAATAAATGACTACTTTTGGAAAAGAATTCCATGTTTTTAAAATAAAATTAATTTGAAATTAGAATTCTTAGCCAAACAAAAATTATTTTGATTTGAAATGGCCAGTACTGCAGAACGGCAATTTCATAGGTAAAGACCTATTATAAATGTTATATAGACTGCCAAAAGCATTACCCTTCCTTTTGGCTTCGCCGTAATCGGGTAAAAATAATCCGACAAATTCAACTACAACATTATTTTATAAACTGTCAACGCTCCTCCTAGCTAGGTGTCAAAAGTAATTTTCGTGTAGCCAAGGTTCAGGCGCACAAGGTGGTTGTTACAACACAAGGTAATTACAGGACAAACAATAGTGTTGTAACCCTCCCTTCCCCTCCTCTAGCCTCCCCCTCCCGTCCCCGCCCGCGCCGTCGAGGTGGTCGCACGGTCTTGACTCGATGCATATGAATCATGGTGAATTCACTATGAACATATTATGCAGAGGCCGCACTATAATGTACTTGGTTTGTATCGACGATAGCTTTATCAAGGATTCTTCGTAATTTGCGAATAAAATGTAAGCCACAAAACACGCCATCTAGTTCAAAAGGAAAAAAAATATACTTTAGGTACTAGGTACATACATCCTAAATTATTGTCATACTGTGTTGCATCTTTGAAAATTTTGCGCTTGTTCCTTGTAATGGGAGATTTACATGGGGCGATTTCCGCCACACCGCTTAAATAACAATTTGGCTAGGTCGCAAGGCATTTTGCCAACAAACATGACAAGGCGATTGGTCAAGCGACTCGATACACGTCGAAAATCGACCCATGTAAATCCCCCCTCAGTGTACAAAAAGTCCGACTTTCTTTGTATCTATCTATTCAAGGTCAAACTTAAGGCATCCTAATATCCCATCCATATTAGCTTAGCAAACGTGTCGTCAATGGTTGCAAGTTTGTTTGGTTATTAAACAAAACACTGCAAACAATTGCAATACCTCAGTTACACATAGTTTGCAATGGTTACACACAACTTGCGGACGATACGAACTTGCTTTGTTTTTTTTTTGCATTTTTGACTTAAGACAATAATAAAAATCACAGTTGAAGTTTCTTCAAATATAAGAATCGTTGTGCTAAAATATGTTTGAAGAAACTTCTGCTATAACTACTGTCTACATCGTCATAATCATATTATAATATTATGTTTCTTAAAATTTGCAAAATATTTTCCTCTTAGCTTGATAGAACTGAAAATTTGAGTTCGTTGAAATCTTTTTTCTCAGTCATGGTCGTATTGAAAAATCCAAAAAAAAAATATTAATCTGCATTATATTTAGCCGAGGACTATCTTTTTATAAATTGAAATTTTATTTAAATATTGATTTAAAAATATGCTAAGTCCACCATTTTTTTTATAGTTAAAACCTTTTTTCTCTTCTATAAATCACACGAGTTTGGATTTTTTTTCAGTATTTTAAGTAAAAGAAGAATCAGGGGAAGGTCGTTTTAGTTTTTGCAAATTTTGTCTCAAATATTTATAGCGATTTTTTATCCGATTTTAATACTCTCCGGTTGGCGCGATATGCCTACAAAATTATTATGGGACTTAACGCTCAAGGTCACTGGCGTTATACAGAACCTTAAGGAATCTGAGAGCGCGGCAGCAGTTTCGTCGAGTCTAAATCTTATATTTTTTAAATACTATAAATACTTTACTTTTAAATTTTTATCCAGTAAGATGTACAATAAACTATGATAGACAGGTTTCCTTACTGCGTAAAATGACAGCTACTGAAAACTGTCTAAAATATAAGAAACAATCACACAACACGTATACAACATGATGAAACGTAACCAGTCATAATAAACATTTTTAATCGGTTGTCTTCACTTGGACAGAAATAATATAAATATAAACAACCAATAAATAGCACATACTTACTGTTAAATCAATTTATTGTTTAATTATGTGCTAATAATTCATACAATATTGTATGTTATACAAAATTATGTTTTAGTGCTTATATTTTACAAGTACCTAAGTACCTGGGAGATCAAAGTTTGCTCTTAGTTTTAGTAGAACGATAAATAATAATTTAAAAGAAATAAAAAATTTAAAAATAAAAAGAAACACAAAGAAATACGTCTGACCGGGATTCGAACCCACCAATTTGCTAACAACGCATAAAATCCAATGCTAACCAAACCGCCAACAGGATTTGACATTTGAGAAACGAAATTATTTATATTTTATTACGCGATGAAAGTAAAGACATATATAGATCACTACTAATAAGAGTTAAGGGCATTTAAGGCATCGCAAGTGACATGTCACTTAGCGATGACTTATGTCCAATCCCATACATTTTTGATTTCGAACTTCGCAGTCGAAATCATCGACTGCATCTTGACTAAAGGCCAAGACCTAGATCGATCGATTTTTCTTCCCCAAAACTCCCTGCATACTTCATTTCGTGGAAATACTTGCAGCCATTTCCAATATTCCGGTTATATTTAAACAAGATTTACTCGCATAATAATAAGAGATAAGATTAAATAATAAGATTTATTTGATGATGAAGCATAGTTCATGTAAGTCTATCAATTAATTACGAAAACCTATTTTATTTGGTAAATTGCCCACTGCAGGGCCTTCTTAATACCTATCCACAAAACCTAATCGATTATTCAATATTTTAGATACTTTCATAATCACATTCTTATTAAAACCTACTTTCGAAAAAATTGCCCCTCGACCAGGCATAAGATGAAAATCGCTTAGCAGCGCCGTTAAATCGTGCGCACGCACACATACTCACGTGTAAATACGGACGAATCACGCCTGCAGTCGTTGCAGTCACTTCCTTCGTGTTTAAATTATTTTGAGGCGTCCCAGTGCTAAGGAAAATGTTTAGGAACGTAGCTTTGTCGATTTTGTACCTAGGCATTCTTGAACACAATAATAAGTGACAACTGACAAATCCCCACAAACACCACCATTCCTGTTCCCATTCATATGCTAAACATTTAGATATTTTTTCTTAAGGTAGCATTATTGTGTTGTAGAAAGTAACTCGTTCTTTGTAGTCAAATGTCTTCTAGGTCTGATACTGTTCGTTTGACACCAGTGAGTAGATCCTTTGTTAATGTGTAGATAATAATGTAGATATCACTGTAAGAGTAAAACTTTGATTGAAATTAATATTCTTCTTGTCAATATATTAGATAGAAGGCATAAGAAAGCAATTTACACCATCACTAGGGGCACGACAGTCTTAAGACAGTTTTGTCTCACAAATCTGTTTTAAGACTGTCTTCCGACTAAAACACCCACATTTTTAAGACAGTTGTGTCACTCCTAGTTATGTTTCATGTGTGCTCATTTTCATAATATATTTTGGTAAGCAATAGTTTGTCTTAAGATTGTCGTGAGTCAAGTGAGCGCTCGCTCTTAAAGTTTGTGAATGGTATTTTCCAGTATCGACATATTTTTATCACGGTTGTATAATTTAGATAATTATACAACCGTGATAAAAATATGTCGATAAAAACAAAACTATACACATAATTAAATGTGTTATGTTGTTAATATTATTTTAGACTTTGTATGTTATATAAGATATTATTATGTTTAGCCAACACCGACTGTTAATATACTCCATGTTATGTTATTTCGTGTTTAAACCAATAGGATTAGCTCGTTCGGGGTACAAATTTGTCATGTCGCTGTCAATATCCGAACCGGTCGTTGGATTTTTCATCCGCATAGATATACTCGAATATTAAAATATATTTAACGTTGATGACAAAAACTTTTTTCTTATTTTTCCTTAGTGACACCAACATTTTGTTAATAAAGTTAATTAATTTATAATAGTGTCATAGGTATTTAAAATGTTTGTTATTTTTAGCATTAACATAATATTAGAATAGGCATAAATAAAGGATTAGCGTTAAAATAAAAAAATAATGAATACCAAAGTATATTAAAAAGTATTTTCCATAGTAAATAATTGCAGTAGTGGGAACCAACGAGAACATTCCGATTTCTGTTCATTAGCGCGACTCGTCTCATGGGACTCGTCTCTCGTGGAGGAACAACTTGCACTATTATATTACTTCTACCCGAAAGACGTTGTTCTGTCTTAACTAAAATAATAATAATTCATTTTATTTCTGCTCACAAATAATCTTAAATGGTAGTTAACATGTTTACTAATATAAAATAAGTGTTAGCATTATAAGTATTTTTAGCATTTTATTATTCTGTGAGGAGATCACCAGGTCGTCACCCACGGACATACAGCGAGTTTTAAAAATATTGTAGACATATTGTGTAACATAACTATTTACTATCTTATTTAGTTTCAGAAGTAAGCTTGTAGTAAGTTATATTAGTAAGGTAACAACTATATTATTTAGCCGATCAAAGCGTTTAAGTGTTTTGTGCTGTTTCGAATGTTGTGTAACAACTATTAACTGAAACTTTCTTCATCAACAACTATATTTACTCCTATACCTACTACCTAAACGTACTACCTATACCTACACCTACAACCTACACCTAACACCTACACCTACCTACCTACCTGTACAACCATGATGTGAAAGAGTTATCGACTATGACTGCACTGATGGTTAAAGATTATTACAGTACAAATATCGCTCATAAATAATGGAGGTTGGTTTGAGAAGAGTGAAAATTGAGCATTGGATGTATTATTTCATGCCAAATCATAAAATAATAATTTAAAAAAAATGATCCCAAACTCTATGTCTGGGACTAAATGCTCCAGAATCAAAAACGCCGGTGAAAATTCAGAGCATAGAAAATAGAGCCATTTTTAGTGCTCTGAATTTTCCCGGGCACGCCGGATTTCGGATCAATATAGTTCCAGCCTTAAGGTAATGCGGAAGTAACAGATAACTTACTTTTTCACAGGCCTTTCCTGAATTTAGGAGCTTCGGAGACTAAAACTAGTGACCTGCTTTATAAATTGTACTCAATCTGTATTGACTGTAATGTCAAGAATCGTGTTAAGTATATGAACAGAAGCGAAGCATATGGCCTTTATTAGATAACACGTATTATTTATTATTTGAGCATGTGAACAACAATTACGTGCACAATTAAAATAAACTTTATGCTTATAATGCGTGTGTATTATTCGTTTACACAATTACTTAGCTGCAAAACATAGGCGATTCATATAAAATATATGTCACGGTCGATATTCAAGGAAAAAATGTTACATTCTGTTTAAATATTACTTGAAAACTAGTTATTTGTAAAATTAATAGGTATAGCTATATATAAATAGTGTAATAATGCAAAAAGCTTACATATTAATATTGTAAAAGTAAGCCTTTGCAAGTAGGTCGATTCTGCTATTAAATCTTACAATAAAACAGTCTCGAAGCAATCTTGATATGTTAAAACAGCAAAATGGTATTCTCATAAACGTCAAACCAACTCAAATGCGATTTGATTAGTCCAAACTCCAAAAACAAACTTATGATATCATTGATTGATTTATAATTCATTGAAAGTGTAAGTTAAATACGAGAATTGGAGTTCTGGTTTAATCAGTATTAATTGGCGCCATTTACATAATAATTATATTATCTAAGTACCTATTATTAGGAAAGTAAAAATAGATCAGTGTAATTTTATACTTTAAACGAGACGATCTTATCTCGTAACTCGACAACGGCTACAAGTATTACCATGAAATTTAGTACGCAGGGAGTTTTGGGGGAGAAAAATCGATCTAGCTACGTCTTATCCTTTAGAAGCTGAGCATTTTTAGGCAATATATGTTTTTTTATTTCGTCGTGCAACATTATATCAATAATTTCGACTCTCTTACGTCAGTCTGATTGGCAGTTTGGTATGCGTATAATGTTTGCATTGTTTGAGTTTGTAAGACAAAAATTTTTGTGATTATAATTATTTCTTTTTCTTTTATATTTTTGACGTGATAACGTCTTATAAATCGATGGAGCCGGCTGCACGCACGAAAAAACGCGACTTATGCGTTACCTGTTACCCGTTATCGTTACCAAGTACCGTTACCAAGTACCCAAGTACCAGCGTTACCTCGCATTGCCTTTACCTCATTATTATTATTGTTGTTGTTGTTGTTGTTGTTGACGTTGTCAAGTTCAACTATCGTCAGTAAACCGACTTTACAGACATCCGGTATGTTTTTATATTTATTTTTAATTATTTTATCGTTCTACTAAAACACCGAGCAAACCTCGGTCAACCAGGTAATGTACGTTATATGATGAGTAAAACATGCCATATTATTAACTTAGATACTTATTATTTAATATAATATTATCAAATTTATTATAAGTTTATTTAATACACCCATTACGCTGTTGAGTTATTTTATTATAATATTGTTGTGATATTATGGTTTTTGGCAAAGATTACTACACAACACTGTTCATGGAATTGGGTAGTTATTAAGAACCATGACATTATTAATTGATCCCTTAATTAATATTATAAAAGAAAATCTAACAAATCTAATTGATAATAACTTTTCTATTGAAATTATTTGGATTCCTAGTCACCAAGGCATCCCAGGTAATGAAAAAGCAGATGTTCTAGCTAAGGAAGCTACAAATTTAAATTAATGTAATTTGAAGATTTCTAATATATCTGATCTTAAAAAACACCTAAAGTTAAATATTAAAAAACTCTGGAACAGCTATTGGGCTAGAAATAATAATGGTTCATTGTATGATATTAGGAAATCAATTTTTGAAAATTTTAATATTAAATTTAACAATAGAAGAGATGAAATAGTTATAAATAGACTAAGAATAGGTCATTGTAATATTACACACATTCACCTTATTACCAAAGTACCTAAGAACAAATGTTCTAGATGTGATGGTGACTTGACTATAAAACATTTATTAATAGATTGCCCAATGTTCAATTCAGAAAGAAGTAAAGTTAAGCTTCATAACACATTAAAAGATTGTTTATCAGATTATGAAAACACTGTTAAAATTCTTATGACTGACTAACTATTATTCTTTGATTTGATATGTAATTATATGTTATATGTTAATACTTGTGGTCGCTAATGACCGTAGATGTTAAAAGCGACCTTACATAAAGAAAAAATGACATTATTAATTTAAAGACTACAAAATGAGCGAGAAGCCTCATAATGACAATTGCGTCTCTTACTAAGAAAACTCTACGTTACAACAGCGTATAGCGTGAGCTTCAATCATTAGAGATGTCCCTAACCTACATGCTCACGAGCATTACTGCAAGAGGAAGTACGTAATGACATTGTCTCCGAAGGAAATCGTGTGTCGTCGCAATAAATACAACTTGCGGATGGCCGAGCTTTGATGTGATGTAATATTAAGTGAAAAATAACCTAACCAAACATCAACGCAGCGTAGTAGGTTTTCTTTAAATTACTTCAAAGTTATTGTCCGATTGCGCTCAAAATAATTTTCCTAACGATTTTTATCATGATCTATCAGCATGGAAACTTACAAGTTTCTATCTCTTATAGTTTAGAAATGCCCCGCCAAAACTAGCTGCTAGAACTTATGGTAACAACTTAATAAATTACCAAAATTTACCAAATTAGTCATTTGAATCGGAATTCGATGAAGCTAGAGTTGAGCTTAATGCTGTAACTATACTAAGGTCCTATCTGTTGACTTTGCTTATCCTACTACTTAATACTTCAAGTCTGTGAATCAATGTTTGCTGTGACTCATGATCTCTTGATATTTGTTTGATTGTAGATGAAAATGAACTTATTTTAATGACTGTGCTCACCAGAATAGGCTGCTACAAATTACCGCTTTAAAGTTAAACAAGCTTGCTTTGTTTTAGTGTATTCATCTAATATGAATGACATGTAGCTTTAAGTTAATAATCTCACAATAATAACACCAAGACATATCTATACCATGCTATAATCTACAACAGTAAAATTACGAGTATTATGTGTTTAATGTTAAAGCAACACAATGGCAACTTGGGGAATTTTACACAATATTCGCTAGAACAATAGATATGTTTTGAAATCGATTCATCCTATATCGTACACTAGTTGCCGAGCGCGGTTTTGTCTGAATGAACAGAAATGTGATAAACAAATCAATCACGATTACCCTTTTCAGTGCCTAGTCATGATTAGGTCTCTTTGGGACAGTTCACACCGCGACGACACGGGACGCTACGTGGCGCTGCATTTTTAAGATAGCTATTCAAAATTGAACTTTACTCACGTATCGTTTCGTTTCAGTGGGAATTGACCCTTAGACTCAACGTCGATTGTCGGAAATTCACATTTAAATAAAAATGTAATAACTAAATGTTCCTATAGGTATGCAAAAGTAAAATTTCATGAATGGTAAGTTAAAATATTAAAACTGATGTAGTTGTTGGACTGAGAGAGGCTGGAAGAGAGTGACTTTGAGATATTATCTAATAAAAGTTTTCTAGATACGTCTTGATGTTTATATCAAACTCAAAATTTTTATTTCCATATAGGTTATAACTCTTACAGAACTGTCCTACATGATGCCTACCACCGGTTCGGGAACTAGCCCGGCGAGAAGAACCGGCGCGGCGCGGGCGTAAGAAACTCGCACGGGGCCATCTTTTAGCAAAAAGTGGAAAAATTGTTCTATTCAAAAAGAATATTTTTACAATGTAGTAACTTGTAACTAGCTTAATCTATATAACAAAAGTCAAGATACTTAAGTAATAAAAGCAGCCTTGCAGAGGGCCATCTTATTCCCAAGGTGTGCATCGTTAATGAAATCATTGACCTTATAATAAGCTTTAGCACACAAACGTTCTTTAACAACTTTTTTAAATTTATTAATGGAAAGATTTTGAACGTTTTCTGAGATTATATTGTATACATTGATTGACCTTTGAAAGATTTACTTACTCTGCTAAGTCTGATCGCCGGTATTTCTATTTTGTTCTTATTTCTAGTATTCCTACAATGAATGTCGCTTTTCTTTTTGAAATTATTTAGATTGTTTCTGACATACATTGTCCAAAATGGATTGAGAAATGACGGTCAGAATACCTGTTTCTTTAAACTTTTCTCTCAGAGATTCAAACATCTTATAAATAGAACGTATAGCTCGCTTCTGTAGCACAAATATTGTATTAATGTCTGCAGTGTTTCCGCATAGGATGCCGCATGACATAATACTATGCAAATAAAATAGTCGCGCTGTGTTGCTAAATTTCTCTAATTTTTTTGTCTGCATATGCTGCAGAACTGAGCCTATCTGCCAGATTATCAATATGGGGACCCCACTGTAATTTACAATCTAGTGTTATTCCTATAAATACAGTGGTTTCCACTAAGTTCATTTTCTCATCATTTAATAGTACATTGGTTTGTGCCTGCCTAACATTTGGCAGGCTAAACGACTCTATCTACATAATGTATCTAATATTATAATGATACTTACAAAATATTGTCTGCGTTACTCGGCATCCAATATGTTAGTTAAGTTTGTGATAGTTGGCTACTTACCTGAAATAAAAAAAAAACTAGTATTAGCATAAACATCACACAGAGTACAATATCGGAAGCATAAGTTTAGGTAAGTACATACACGTATGTACTAAGGACTACACTAAGAAAAACTGCCTCTGTTGAAAACCAATCGAACTACGATGTCTACAATTAAACTACGAATCGTACGCGTATTATCTTAGGCAGCGATGGGTTGATGGATGGATTACAACAAATTATAGTATTGTGCTTCCTTTACCTATAATATTATATCTCGTCCGTATTTTTTACTAGTTTGTCGTAATTTTTCATTCTTATACAGCACACCACTAACCTCTATATTGTCCAAATATGTAAAACAAAAGTAAGCACGTTTTTATCCTCCACGTGCCCTGTGACCTGTCGCTAGTATAACGTGTATGGGTTAGCAAAACGTATTCGTAAGTACTAATTATTCTACAAATTATAGGAAAAGCTGTGGAAATTCGGGACTACTATTTACATGTTCATTATTTCGTTTTAGTTTTTTTGATAACGAGTATTTCTACTAGGTTTTAATGCATAATTTTCGACTTTGGACACATGAATTAACCTAGTCAACATTTTGGCATTGACATTACAATAACTTTGGCAATGTATATTGACGATTTGACAAAAATGTTACTGACCTTATAATAGTAATTGATGAACAGTTTATACCAATTCGTTGTAAACATTAGGGTCACCGGTAGTCATTAGTTCAAATTAGAATAACTTGCTAATTATACTACAATTTTTGTGTAAATTTAAAATTGAAATCTCGTATAAGTAGTGTCTGCTCAAAGTCCCTAGTCCTAAATGATTCATTTATTTTTCAGTAAAAAAATCAGCTTCATTGGACACCATTACTATTCTTGACATTTGACAATATTTCGTTACCCTCTTGAACTCAAGGCATTAAAGGCAATTTTGTTTTATTTATGCACCAATTTAACAATCTAATATTCTATCTCGTGTAACTGGATGCTCATATATCAGTCTCCATATAAATGATATCAGGCAGATCTCAACTGTGCTCTAAAAGGTTTGTAATTATCGTATCACAATGTATCGAGCGTTACAAAAGGAGGAACAAAACACATTCCCTTTATAAAAACACCAACAACAACACATGGGACCGCGGTGAAAAGTGAACGGTCGCGCGCGTGAGTGTGTAGCACAGCACGCACACGTTACAGTATGTGTACTGCGCTCACGCCTATGTGTGTGTACCACAAATACGCGTCGGTGTGGATCGATCTAATGTAGCAAAAGAGGTAAAACTCACTATTATTACGGGCGACCTCTAGTGCTTAGAGATACGAAAAATTATTAAAAATAACAACAAAACACAATACATAAGATTAATTATAGTCCCTGGGTAACCGAGCTTTGCTCGGAGTTCTGATAAATTAAAAAAAAATAAAAAGAATCACAAAAATCTTTATCTGACCGGGATTCGAACCTACCACATTCAGAATATTCCAATAAAGCAAAATTTATACATACGCATACCAAACTGCCAAACTGGTCTGACATAATAGAGTCGAAATTATTGATATTTTGTTACACGACAAAAGAAAATACATATATAGCTTAAAAATGTCCTGTTTCCCAGGGATAAGACCTAGCTAGATCGATTTTTCTCCCCCAAAGCTCGCTGCATACTAAATTTCATGGTAATACAGCCAATTACGAGAAACCGATTATATATATACAAGATTGTCTCGTTGAAAGTATAAGATATTACCACACACTACAGTGCGTTTGATATGTACAATATGGGTACAATCAATTGTCAATCTATGACAATAGTTAATTGTTTTCTTTCCTATCTAAGAAGCAAAAGAACTCTTATAAAGTTGAAACTTAAATTTTTATGAATATGAATTAGTATAGATTTTTAAAGGGTTTAAAGTTTAAACAGATTATAAATAATAAAAAAGAAATTTTCGAAATTCGTTATGAATTGGGGGGAAACGGGGGTGCAAAGGGAGTCCACGTGGACGAAGCGAGCAAGACGCTTGTCTTGCGCGCAAAGGCAATATATACAATAATATGATCTTTGCCCCGGGCCTTATATGAAAATCTATAAACTTAATTTTTTTATCTAAATTTAAACTCATCCAATTAAAATTTTTATCTAATAACACAATTTAAAAAGCAGTATAGGTATCATAATATTGTTATAACATTAGTTTAATTTTATTTACATTTAAATAGTTTAAATTTGATGGTAAATTTATTTATGTTTATTTAAAATTATTCAATGTTTATGCTTTTCATTGCTTTTAGTCTATTAAGTATGTTAATTTAACATATACAAAACATGACCCATGGCATGGCAAACAATCTACGTTTTCCTTGTTCAAATTAATGAAATTACCAAATACCTATATGAATTAATATTATAGCCAAGACTTCATACTCACAGGTAAGTCGTACCTCATACATGCAACCTTGATTTAACGAAGCATTAGGCGATCAGAATATATCTGATATATATTATAAGCAAATATTTTCGATCCATGAGATTGTTTATTATCATCTTGGAACAATTTATCTTATACTTTAAACAAGACGATCTTGTATATATTGTATAATCGGTATCTCGACAACGGCTACAAGTATTCCCATGAAATTTAGTATGCAGGGAGTTTTTAAACAATATATGTCTTTTTATATCGTCGTGCAACAATATATCAATAATTTCGATCACTTACGTCAGTCTGATTGGCAGCTTGGTATGCGTACCCGCGTATAAATTTTGCACTGTTTAGAAATTCGTAATGTGGTGGTGGGTTCGTCGAACCTAGTAAGATAAATATTTTTGTGCCTCTAATTATTTCTTTTTCTTTTATATATTTTTTATTTATTTTTAATTATTTTATCGTTCTACTAAAACACCGAGCAAAGCTCAGTCTCCCAGATACTATATTTTTATCACAAGTCCAGTAGTAGATATAAATTTTATAGAATATTTACTACGTATTAAATAGCTATTAAGTTTTTCAAAAGAATCTTAACATGATTAGGTTCATTATTCATTCATCAACATGTTTGCTACACCAATTTTTCAAATAAAACGTATAGAAAGTACCGTACCTATTTCCCGCTATTTTTTCACCTGACAGCTTAGAAAGCTGACATTTTAATTCCGCAATCGGTGCATCACTAGATATGTGCCGTCAGCCTGATATAAGATACATTTAAGATCGGATGGTGAACTTTCAAATTATGTAAGAGGCACACTCTCAGAAGTCCTCATTTGCTGCAACTCATGATTCTAATTTTACTGTCGTTCAAATTTCCTGCTTCTCAAATAAGGTTACGTGTAAAATAAGCCTAAATTACTTCCTCCAACTAAATTCTATGATTTGCTCTTAAAAATTTTAGTCACAATAATTAGCAAGTGTGACAGACTTAGCAGTTTGTTTAAATTTTATAAACGACTTTCTCGGTATCATGGAAATAATTATATTTTTATTTTATTTAATTATTGTAATGACCGTTCATAACTAATTTTGTCACTTTAATTATTATTATATTAGGTATTTACCTATGAAATTGCCGTTATGTATGAAAAAATTTAAAGGAATTTTTTTTAAGTATTTTTTATTTGTATTAATCGAAGTAATCACCCATGCAATCAATGCATATTTGCCAACGCATACTTTGACTGAGCCATACTTTTGTGATAAAGGTATCAAAACATCGGCACAAGTGTATCAAGATACCATTCTTGAGAAGGTAGTGAAACCCCTTAACAACACCATGTTCAATAACCAAGAATGGTCCTTCCAGCAAGACTCGGCGCCGGGTCATAAACATTGGTCTACGCAGTCTTGATTGGAAACGAACGTTTCGGACTTCATCAGAGCTGAAGACTGGCCGTCGTCTAGTCCCGATCTTAAACCGCTGGATTATTGATTTATGGTCAGTTTTAGAGAGTACGGCTTGTTCTAAACGCAATGATAATTTGGAGTCCCTAAAACAATCCGTACGATTGGCAGTGAAGAATTTTCCCATGGAAAGAGTGCGTGCTTCTATTGATAACTGGCCTCAACGTTTAAAGGACTGTATTGCAGCCAATAGAGACCACTTCGGATAAACTTTTTATATTTTAAATTGTTTTATATTTATGTATTAAACTAACATACTGTAAAAGTAATATATGTTATTTGCAATTCTATTTTTTTTTCTTTGTTTCAGTATTTATGGCAAGACTAGATACATATATTTAAGATTTTTCTTATCCACGACCCAGGAACATTGGAAAATTTTTGTTCCCTCGGCGGGATTCGTACCCGTGACCTCCGGCTTACTCACCGACGCGCTTTCCACCTAGGATTGCCAGGTGTCCCGATTTGCGCAGCAGTAGCGTATTTACGAGTAGGTTACGTAGACTGGAGTAATCTACTGATTACTATAGTTGTAGTAATCTACAGTTGTACAGCACGGGGGCAATTCCTAAACATTAATTTGGCTTCTATATATTTTTTATTTCCTATATGGTATCTGTTAGATTTAATTTAACCTGCAAAATAGGATAAAAAATGTTTCTCGCTCGCTTTAAAGTTTTTATATACAGAACATAATTTAACATTTCGTAATTTCTGTTTTACTCTTTTGTTTTTGTAAGATGCAAAGTCATTAAATAGGAATTGGTCAAATTTTAACCAGCAAATTTGCTCGCTCGCTTTTAACTTACAAAGTATATTTAGGACCTATGTTCTAATTTACGCTATTGTTTATTTTTTCAAGTATATAGTCTTTCAGATAGGGATTATCTTAACAAAATTTAACCAGTTAAATTAGAAAAAAAATTTACTCGCTCGCTCTGCTCGCTCCTATTTGACTAAAATATATTCTAGAAGTAAAGAGCTGCCTAGCGATCAGAAAAATAATATTATTGGCAGTCCCGATTTCGAGACTCAAATCCCAATTTATTTTGCCTTCTTTCCCGATTTCAATCAAATTGCACCTGGCAACACTATTTCCATCTGAGCCACAGAGGTCGCGAGATTCAAATAGATTCACAATGCGGGTAAATTCATTGATTTTTTCTTAATTATCATCAAGCATTTCCACTACTGGGACACGGGAATTGGCGATGAGATTATGCTGTAGTCTTACACGAGTATACTTTCATGTAAACATAAATAAAGGTTACACTAATTATTATTAACCGTTGCAAATAGCAACACACACATGTTGCGTTGCGAACATGCATTTGTTTTTAATTCAGCAAAATTCTTATATTATTCGAAAGGCAACATAAATATGGACCGAAAAATACAAAAAGTACATTAATCAGTTGCAAAATTAAAAAGTAACAGAACTAAAAAGGACTTTAAAAACGACAATTATTTTGCTATGATTGAAAAACGAAAATTACTGTTCAAATCCTAATGTTATTTGTATCATTTTTTTTAGTACAATGCAGTATTTAGAATAATAAAAATAATTTTGTACCTATTTTCATAAATTTTCAACTGCTGTGACGTCACTCATGCATTATTTTTTGTATAGAGCGTTGTAATGCTCTCCAACGATCTCACTTTTGTGATGACTCTATTTCGTCAACGGTTGATCGTAAGATGCTATTGCAAAGACACTATTTCCTGGCTTTTTATATACTTTTTTGAAAAGCCAATAAAAAAAACTATGCATGTTCCACGTTTAGGCGTAAACCCGACGAACGAAGCTAGTCGCGATATGATAGTGTGATAAGATGTTACACAACCACAATCGCTGTTACGAGTGTTATCTCACCGCGCGCACGTACGGACAGTACGTGACCATACCACGCTTGCGGCTCTATCGCCTCTATCGTCATCGATGACATGCTCAGAGCCTTCAGCCAGGTTGCCATCGCTAATTCCGACGACGAAGTTCGAAAAAAATTAATGGGATTTGACATAAGCATAGATATGTAACTTAGCCATGCTTATGTCAAATCCCATACAGTTTTGTTTCGAACTTCGTCATCGTAATTAGCGCTGACAACTTGGCTAAGGAATGAGCAGACGATTTACCTAAAGACGAGCAGTTACCGCCGCTCATGGACAATTGGACACCCGCAACAAAAGAAACCCTTCCGTCTTTAAGCCACTGGTACCTACCCTTGCTGACCCAGCGAAATAACGCAAGCGTTATTATACGCCGGTTTTGAGTTGAGTGAGTTAGGGTTGAGTTTGGAGCTGTGAGTTAGTCGTATTTCTCCAGAGTCGGCCCATTTATGCCGAAGCATGACTCTCCCCCAATACAAATGCTTTGGTAATAAAATGGATACTTTTTGCAACAATTTTGTATTTTATTCTTAGCATGAAATCAATGTTATAAAGAACTTCTACATAGTTTTAATACCTTACTATTATTTACTTAATTATTATTTACTTTACTAACTAATATTTTAACTTGGCGCTTAAAAATCGTAATAACTTATATTCTATGCCTTCGTGTCAGTGTTTTCTTTAATAAACAAAGAAAAAAAAGCTAATGTAACGTTACGTAGTCTCTATGCGCTCTACTTTTCAGAGTTCGGTTGGAGACTTGTCACGCGAAAATCGACCCTTTTCCTGCTAAGTAAAATACAATTTACATTTGCTCGTATTTATTGCATATTGTTATACAACTTTGTGTAACACAAATCCAGTAACTCAGTTTTTAAGTTGAATTCCTATATAAAGGCCGCATTCTTTCAGACTATCCACTTTGTTTTCTTTTTTTAAATTTTGAATAATAAATTAAAAACAAAAAGGGTAAGTAATAATGAGAGCAAACAATTATTTCAATAATGATTTTATTAGAATTTGTAACGAACTTTAGAACTGAACAAATACAACTTAGTCACGGCGCTAGAGGAAACGAAACCTTTTGATACCTTACATTTGTAGCAATAAACGCAAATGCCAAACCTCTCTAGCACCTAAATATTAATTCTGTCTATATTTAGAAACTGAAATAATAATTACAATTAGCGGTGTGATGAGCCTAGTTACTTTTATGCTGAAATGAAAGGACAGGCTCATCACAGTAGATATTAATCGACAACAAAAATAAGCCTGGAACTAGATTTTAACATAAACATATTAATTTAAATTAATATTGTGTTTATGTTGTGTAAATGATTTAAACATAAAAATGGATTGCGATTCCAAAATAATCGCTAAAACTCGAGAAGGGCTACACCGATTTGGCTAATACTGGTCTTAAGATAATTGTGAACGTTCAGGGAATTGGAAAATTTGACTATCAAATATTTATAGGTGCGGTCAGTTTCCCTGTTTGGTTTGTTTAAAAAAAAAATGATAGGCCACAGTACGTTGGTAGATGTAGGTGTATTAATGTAGTTGTAGATGTAGGCGTACGTGATAGGTGTAGGGTGTAGTTGTAGGTGTAGATGCTGGTGTATTAGTGTAGTTGTAGATGTAGGCGCACGTGATATGTGTAGGGTGTAGTTGTAGGTGTAGATGTTGGTGTATTAGTGTAGTTGTAGATGTAGGCGCACGTGATAGGTGTAGGGTGTAGTTGTAGGTGTAGATGTTGATGTATTAGTGTAGTTGTAGATGTTGGTGTATTAGTGTAGTTGTAGATGTAGGCGCACGTGATAGGTGTAGGGTGTAGTTGTAGGTGTAGATGTTGGTGTATTAGTGTAGTTGTAGATGTTGGTGTATTAGTGTAGTTGTAGATGTAGGCGCACGTGATAGGTTTAGGGTGTAGTTGTAGGTGTAGATGTTGGTGTATTAGTGTAGTTGTAGATGTAGGCGCACGTGATAGGTGTAGGGTGTAGTTATAGGTGTAGATGTTGGTGTATTAGTGTAGTTGTAGATGTAGGCGCACGTGATAGGTGTAGGGTGTAGTTGTAGGTGTAGATGTTGGTGTATTAGTGTAGTTGTAGATGTAGGCGTACGTGATAGGTGTAGGGTGTAGTTGTACGAGTAGATGTTGGTGTAGGTTTTAGGTGAAGTTATTCCAGTTCATAGTTAAGACAGAAAAACGTGTGTCGGGACAGCTAGTACATAGTCGTACAAATAGTGCTTCCGCAGACTATACGCCTGTTTTAGGGGCGCAACTTGACATTTATATATGTTTACATTTTGAATTTAATTTAATTTAGGAATGTTAGGAATGAAGCAAGTTGACAGACGGTTTATGTCCGTAAACAGCAATATGCTTATAAATATTTTATCTAAGTGTATCAAGTCAAGGATGCTCTAAGCAATACTAATATGGACTCAATTGCTATATTTTTGGGACATTCCGACGGCGGCCTTGGTTAATGTCAACTTCTTGACCTTTAAAAAGCGCGCAATATTATTTGGATCAGAAACTAATTTAGGTCACAGCAAACAGGCATTAACGCTAACGAGGTAACTATAGCGTTAGGGTCAGCTCACACCGAGACGCGACGCGACGCTTTATTTTATGACAGCGATTCCAAATTGAACTTTATTAACTCAACAAGATACACGTTACATTGCAAGAGCAGCGCTGCGCTGCGCAGCTCGGTGCAACTGCTCGAAATTCGAACTCTTGCAATTAAACGTGTGTAAAATTCGGTGTGTGATTTGTCACTGCATTGTTAAGTTTACTTAATCTGTTTTCTTATTGTTAATAATTGTACGCACCAGATACTGTTAATTTTCTTTATGTTCTCCTGTATCGGGTCTACTGGAAGAAATTCCAATTTTAGAATAAGTAGTACCTTTGTACTAAATTGTATCCTAGTTTTAAGATTTTATTATTTATTATTTGAACTTTATTTTACACAAGAGCATACACGTTTCATTATGGTTTTATCACTTTCTTAAAAATGCCGCGTCGCGTCTCCGGCACCGGCACAGCGGTGCGGCGTTGAAAGCCGTGCATCGTCTAACGTGGTTTCAGTTCGGCAGACTTCGGCACGGTGTTTGTGTGCGTGCGACTAGACGTATGCGTATACTAGCTGCTAACTGCTCATAACTGATTCTATCTCTTTTAGACACAATGCTAGGTGAGACAGCGTGCTTTTTAGCCGCGTCCACGAGTGAGTTCGAGCCCGCGACTAGTTGAACCTTAACGTGTATGTCATGTATATGGTACGACTGTACGGAGCTCGCACGGATCGAGACGAGCTGCTCCGAAATCGGACGAATGCGTAAGCAGCTGTTTGTGAGAAAGTATAAAAAATGCTATGCAATAGCTTTACCGCGACAGTCCCCGTATTTTTTCACCCGTATTTTTTCATTTTTTTTCATTCATTCACCCGACTGCGCCAGAAAGAGAGTTATTTTTCTCTGGCACGCTCTAGAGCCTAAACGGCTTGTAACTTTTGAGCTCTTAGTCGTGAGGGTGGTTTTTTGAATAATTAAGGTAAAACTGCACTAGGAGGCAGCGGAGCGACGCGTCGCGTCCCTACTAGTATTACCGTAATGGAGTGCCGCATCACGTAGTTCCGCTGCCGCGTAGTGTGTCATCTTATACTTTAAATAAGACAATCTTGTATATAATATATAATCGTAATCTCGGAAACGGCAGCAAGTATTTACATGAAATTTAGTATGTAGGGTGTTTTGGGGGAGAAAAATCGATCTAGCTAGCTTTTATCCCTGGGAAACTGCGCATTTTAAAGTTATATATGTTTTTTCTTTGGTCGTGCAACAGTGTATCGATTTTGCGTTGTTCGGAAATTCCGAATGTGGTGGGTTCGAACCCCGGTGAAATATTTTTGCGATTCTTTTTTTTTTTAAATCTACTAGAGCTCCGAGTAAAGCTCGGTTACCCAGGTACTATTAATTATCTAATACAGTTTCATTCAAAGAATATAAGCCGTGTCGTGTCGCGTAGTTCCGCTGCCGAGTAGTTACGCCTAGTGCGGTCCCACGTTTATGGTTCTGTAGCTATGTGGCTGCGGCAATTGACTTCTTCGGCGACACTGACGGAAAAAGCCGACGACGGTTGTGACGGACGGACAGACTACTAACTAGGTTGAACATTCACGTTGGCCAAACGTCAGTGATTATGTACAAACGCGGTTCACCCCAGATTATTGAACGTTACATAATAAATTACATTATTCAAATTAATACCTAATACATTAATACTGCAAACGGCTTTTTTAATTGACATGGAAGTTGTAATTTACCAACACGATAAAGCAGGTAAGGTTGTATAAATGCAATAATAAGTGCAATTTAATATTTGCCACATAACGTCTGTACGGTCAACATGATTTCTGTAATTATGTCATAAGCTTTCATGTTACAGGTAAGGTAACAGACGCGATCGTAGACTTTAGTATCAAATGACAGATCAGCTTTTTTATTGCTGTCAGTAGCCGCGGGCTGGTATTGTGAAATGATTGCTTTTTGGAACCACTTGGCAGGGTCAGCTCACACCGAGATGCGACGCAGCGCGCACTTTTTAAGATAGCGACACTAGATAGCTTTACTCACTAAACAAAAAAATACACGTTTCATTGCAAGAGCGGCACCGCGCTGCGCAGAGCGGTGCATCTTGCAATTACAAACAGAATGACAAAATGTAATTAACCCCCGAATTGTCAAGCAATCAACAAGCTAATGATGATGATATTATAGCTAAAAACGCACTCAATCATGTCAGCTTTGAAACAAAAAACACACAACACAGACAGACACGTCAAACTTACAACAACCCTCGGATTTCGTCGCGGCTTAAAAAGATACACTTTTGGGTAGTAAATAAATTTCAATTTTGAATCGCTATCTTAAAAATGCAGCGTCGCGTCACGGTGTGAACTGTCAGTAATAGGCAGTATAATGGTGCTTACAATTGGCGTGTAATTAGGCATTGTTGTTTGATTAAATCTTGGAATCAAACAAGAACTTATGTATCAATACGTATATCTGTTTCTTTGAATTAGTTAGTAAAATTCTCTTCACCCTTATTTTAAATTAGGTTAAATATATCTATATAACACTTGTAGTATCCATTTGTAATATCTAAACACAAACTGCTAACATTCGAAAATTCAAATAACAAACAAGCATTAAAGTCATTGAGAAACAACGGTGAAAAACATATTTGTTTTGTATAAACCACACACATCGAGGTGTGCGCGCGTCTAATCAACACATTTGTATATCGGTCCAGAATTTTCCGTTAAACCAACCCACATCTAGGCCGAATCATTTAAAACGTCAACGCACTCTGTAATCTTCGTTCAAATATCACTTCAAATTCGTTGCAGTCAAGGCCATAGGTAAGCAAGTATCAAGTTAATGCAATCGCCCAATTATTGTTGATTTCGTTGCAACAAATTTATCTAATAAGTTTCCAACTAAATTTCGAAATTCCTATTCCTATCCTTAATAAAGGACTTAGGGTGTAACCGTTAATAATATGTCGTTATCCCCTATCTTAAAGGAACTATTTTGCATTATATCTAATAAAGTAAAGAGTAAAGACGTGTAACTGTCTCCAAATGAAAAAAAAAATGTGGTATCATTGTTCATCATTTAATAAAAGCCCATGGATAAATATTTAAAGCTATAATGGCCGATGTTACGGTAGTTAGACAGAATAATATTGTTCATGAATCTGATAGTGCGTTGATCTTATATTAAATATCTATTAAACCGAGGTCGATGCCCCATCACAGTTACTCCGATACACTTGTCAAAACTATTTAACACACATAATATTGATTTATTTGCTAACGGTAGATCGTATGAGTAATGGCATGATTCGTGAGATGCAAGTCTAGGCGAAACTTTTGCCGTCGATCTTTCGAGAAGTATTTTTTTTGTTTTTCCGAACTGAGCTGGCAAACTTTTTCTCAAATTTTGCATCTGCGAGGATCCTGGTATTAAATAAACAAATAAATATTTATAGACGCTTTCACACGTCAATCTGGGTTTTGGCCCCGTGTTAAGTATCCAAAGTAGTCGAAATTATTGCACGTTAACATTTATTTTATCGACAATAAAGATAAAATCTATGGATCCTAAAAGGTTCAGTTCACACCGAGACGAGACGAGGCTCTTTTATGATAGCGATTCAAAACACAAACAGATACACGTTTCATTGCAAGAGCAATGCAGCAGCATTCGATCTTTTTGTGTTAATACAAACCTGTAATTCTGAAGAATTGAACTTTATTGAGGTTTCTTCGCTTCGCTTCTTGAAAAGTCCGCGCCGCATCACGTCTCGGTGTAAACTGACCCTTAAGCTGTTGCTTCAAGACCTATCACTATAGACACGACGTACTTGCAATATTGAATAATTATAAAGAAAAGGTCACAGTAGGAAAATGGGATTAACAAATGTTACATTATAGATGCGATAGCGTTGCGAAACGAAAGGTCACCTTATGTAAGATGCATCTGGTCAAAGTGTATATTGGTAATGTTACTTGCACAAACCTATTCATTGTTGGTTTAAATGATTTAAATCTACTAATAATGCCTACTTGGCCAGCAATGTAATCATTACCGCATTTCGTACAATCGGATTTATATTAATCGAATGTTTATGTAACCTTAATACAATACAAAACAATAGATAAGAGGAATATTGTAAGTGAATTCAGGTACAATGTATATATTTTAATGCTAGTTTTACGCGCTAGGCCACTAGCTAAGCTGCTTAGACCCACTTGCATAGATCTGGGTTAAAGTTAACCCGGGGTTAAAATATCATGCCTTCTCTTTCATAAATACAAAGAACGAGAGAGATAATCTAATATTTAACCCGGAGTTTACTGTAACCACAGGTATGTGCAAGTGGGCCTTAGCACAGCAAGTAAGAAATTTATACTTTGTTCGGCAGTGCCTCTTAAAGCTTCCCCACACTCGTGGATTGCTTTCCACGACAAAATTTGCAAAAACTAAAACGACCTTCCCCTGAGTCTTGTTTTACTTAAAATACTGAAATCATTTTTGACACAAGACACTCTTGTGACTTATAGAAGAAGAGAAAAAAGGTTTTAACTTTTAAAAAAAGGGAGGACTTAGCATATTTTTAAATCAATATTTAAATAAAAAAATTAATTTATAAAAAGACGGTTCTCGGCTAAATATAATGCAGATTAACACATATTTTTTTTGAGATTTTTCAATACGACTATGACTGAGAAAAAAGGTTTCAAAGAACTCCAGTTTTCAGTTCTATCCAGCGCATAACCCCTTAACATAATATTCACTCGACGCTCATCGGAAATTATATCGCTTTATTGGTAAAATTTTTCCTCAATCTCTACCGTAGAGTTGTAGAGTCAGTATGTGTTAATTGGCTTTGCCGCAGCTTGTCCACGGCTTTGTGTACACTGTTAAAACTATGGTGTTGTTAGTTGCTACCGTGTAAAAAACGGATTGAATAAAGTTCTCTCTGCATTTGTTTGCTGTTTAGATTAGGAGCAGTCGTTGTTTTATACCGCAATGCATAAATTTGATGGAAGAAAAGAATAGCTCCGTAACTACTTACAATTGGCAGTCTTATTTCAATACCTAATTTAACTTCTTTAAATAATAATCTGTACAGACGGACATACAGTGAAGTCCAGTAATAGGGACCCGTTTTCACCCTTTCGGTACAGAACCCCAAAAATGTAACGGTTACAGTAATATTTTTTTACTTAGTTAAATGTTGTGTTGTGTTGGTGTCTTGGCTAAGATTTTTCGCATTACTTTCCAACTAAACGTTCTATTCATTAACCTTAAAGATAAAATTAACTTATGTTTCTTTTAAGTTTTATACAACACATTTTAGGTGTTATACAACACATTTTAGGTGTTATAATAAATATATAATATGTTAGGATAAATAGTTATTACAGGAAATAAATGATGTTAGTCGTTAACTTACATGTAGCTGCAATACTTCCTGTGAAAAGTAAAATATGTATTATGTTTAGTTTTCATGAAAAAGCTTCTGGGATTTTATTCAAGAATTTAGTTTTTTACTTATTAGCAGTTACCTATAGTTTGAAGACTATAGGTACGGTGACAGCCTTAGAATATTGAAATAAGAAACAACAGCTTTAAAGCTTCTATTCTTGACATGAACTGAATAGGCTCTACACGACTGATTTTTTTTTATTGCATAAAATATAATTGAGTCGTACCTAACTGTGACGTCACTATTAGGTAAAAGCACGTAAAAGTGTATGTAATATAAGTTAGTAAACTTTTTTTACTAATTTTTCAACAAAAATGGAAACTTTTTTGTATCTTTTAATATATATTTTTTTTTATGTTTATCAAGTAGTAATGCCTCAAGACTTCTGAGCATATAAATTAAACTAAATATTTTACATGTAGTCGTCTCCTCAATTTAACACTTTATCGGTGCTTTAAGCACTGTACCATGGAGACAAAGTCAAGAGTTACGTCAGACATTGGCTCGGTCGGAGCTGAAATAATGGAGAGCGTTCATGAGTATGAAGGCACCGCGGCCCGCGCTAATTCACATAACAATTCTAATTACACTAAGTAGCTTCTTTAACAGGGTTGCCACTCAATAGTACTTAAATATTTTATTTTTATTTGCTTTAATTTACTCAGTAATAAATTCGGTAAATGCTATCGTAAATGGGTTTGGAAAAACGAATTAGAGGTTAATCACATGACCATGTGAAATTTAATTATGAATAACGCTACTGAATATTAGAATAAGAATCTGTGAGACAAATCAAATAGTGATTTAGTGAGTTAGTTAAAAGCTGTAAAATTTAAAATAAATAATTTGCACTTATCATTTCCAGTTAAAGTTCAAATAATATCTTGCACCCACTATCTTTACGTACTTAACCTATGAGGATAATTGGGTTACAATTACACAACTATCCTGGATTTATATCCATTACCATCTATCCACCAAGGCGAGATTTAAAAGAGAAGCTTATCGCCAAATCATAGAGCACAATATAATTTGGCAACGTAACCCGCTAATTAAAAGATAACATCTCCCTGACAGCCCTGTACGGTCAGCGGCCTTCACCTCGCGCACTTACACATCACTGCACATTCTAATACATTCTACTCCGAGTTTCGTAACTGACTGACATTTATGATTTTGTGCACAATACAGTGCTCTGAAGATGAGCGTTCAGTGTCCTTCCAAGATCTTGGGTTTCTGTTGTTTTAACGGCTTTGGTTCTTTGTTTTAAACCAAGCGAGAAATTATTTGGCCAATTTAAAAATTTAAATAAAATTAATTATAAAATGTGAAATTATGGGATTCCCCGAGTCCACCGCATTATTGCATTATACTGCAAATCAGACAATTAATTATTTTTATTACGTAATTGAAATATTGGCCGAATTTTTTATCAAGGCTGTATTAAACACTCATTAACTCATTAAAGCACGTGGAATGCATAAACATTCGATTTGTGGGTCACGTGAGTTGCCTCAGGCGTTTCATAAAGACATGCTCTGCTACACATGAAGTGTTCGCCGCGGCTGCTCATAGGAAACATTACAAAATGCTTCAGACACAATAACGGGTATTGGGGGTTGCACTGAAAAATTTGTAAAAATAAATCAGATTAATTGAAAATTATATTAAATTACCTCTCTACTTATAGAGTAAATAAAAATATATCTTATTTTACCTATCCTAAAAATAGTACTTATAGGTAGGTAAATATCTCATTTTCTAGTAGACTTCCTTCTCCAAGTGGACATCCTTCTCAATAACCGTATACGGACGCTTGACTTAGTTAAATTTACCCCCATCTTCTATGACAACCCTGATTAAATTTGGATCGTTCTATGAAAGCTGTTTCATTGTATGTAAATATATTTGAACTCTGTGCTGACACGAAGCGGCGATCGTTTTCGGTTGTTTTGTACCGAAAGAACTTTTTAATTATCAAAAGATATTTGTTTGATATTAGAAGAGAAGACTGGCTATTTATTTCGTTTTGTATTTGAGTTGATAGATCAAAGTTTCCTACATTTGTTTACTAATTTAAAAAAAATGATAGAAAGATACGTCAAACAATGTTAAATACATAAAAGTTTACTGAAAAAATTCGCAAAAATTATTTTTTTTCCTAATTTATTCAAAAATTGTGATTATTTGCAAGAATAATCACAAAATACTTCCAATCTCGCGAGATCTCGAAATTGACGAGACCTCGCGGTTTTGTCCTACTACTATTATACTATTATAAATATGAAAGTTTGTGACGACGGATGGATGGATGGATGCATGTTTGTTACTTTTTCACGCAAAAACTACTGTACGGATTTTGATGAAATTTAGTATGGTAGTAGTTTAAGGCTACATTTTATCCCCAAAAAGTACAGTATTCCCGAGGGATAATGTATTTACGCGGGCGAAGCCACGAGCAAGACCTTATAAGTTATTCATAAACTCGCAAGATTCCCAAACTACAACCTACACCTACAACCTACATCTATATCTGCCTAACCACCTGGCACCTACCCACATACAATTTTAACACCAAAAACTAGACCTTTTACCTCCACCTACAACCTTCATCCTACCTACTGGGGCCGACCGATTTTCCTGAAATAGAACTGTTTTGCAATCCAACCAAACAGATAAACTGAACGTTATTTATATATTTTTCAGTCAAGTGACAATGAATAACCTTTACACTACCTAACAGTTAGTATGGAAAAATGTAATTATCGTTTTTAGAATTTTTCTCGCAAGCATAAGAGTTTACTTAGTGGCTACTAGTTTAAACGCTGTTTAATGTTTAGTGAATGCGTACCATTACAACTAACGGAAGGATGATCCGTACGTCGTTGGGCCTTGGAATAAATATTCGTTTTACAAGATATTATATGTTTCCTGTTTACTGCTAATATGTAAAGGAAATTATTTTAACAACATTGTAGCTTGTTTGACTAGGTACTGTATGCCTGCTAGGTATTACCCATACCTACCTACTAGTATGCATAAATATTCAGTAAGTAGGTAGGTTAGACTAAATAAATACTACACACAAAGTAACTTTGATGACTGAAATTTTAAAGTCAATCTAAACTTACTCAAACAGTATTAGGGCTACAACTTTAAAAGCTAGTAAACAATCGTTTCCTTACTCTAGGTGATGCAGGAAAATGCAAGTTATTCCTGCATTATATAGAAATATAAAATACATTATTGTACATAACTAATAGCAAACTTCATGACTATGAGTAATAAATAAGACAGGACATTAAATCTAATAGCTACGCTTACCACACAATTAAATATACACGTGTTTTCTATATGTTAAAGTCAAACCTCGAGTCTCCGGCTCTCCGTTTGACTAGCCAACGGTCTGACTTGACCCCAAACCGAAATAATTGAATTTTTTTGGCCTTTGACTCGAGTCCACCAGTCCGCTTCCAAGATCGACTAGTCAAGGCTCGAAATAGATATATTTTACTTTCGTCGTTTGACTAAAATTACTTTAGTCAAAGTAGAAATATGAATTTATATCGGTGTTTGTCCGAAGGCTTTGGTCACGCCTAAGATCATCTCGGGAAGAGACTGCATATCGACGTTTGACTGTAACATTTACATTATGAATAATAAAAGGTCAGTTTTAGATTTATACAGATTTGTTAAATTTAGTGACTAGCATAAGAGTGCGGTTTTTACGTTTGCAAAAAAAATCCCAAGACTAGTAAAACTAGACTCTCTGGTGACACTTTAAATTATTATTTTTTATTTCTTTGGAATTTCTGATTAGTGATTGTTAACCTAATCATTAAGCAAGGGCCTCACTAACGAGAAACGTCAATTGCTCGATATCATATTATGGCGTTGATGCATTTCGACTGATCTTATCTTAAGATAAGACATGACTTCACTTCACCTAAACACCGGGAGTGTGAGTATCAAATTAATGACTGTGATGATCCGCTGTTGTTAGGTACCAGCACTACCAACATTACTGCTTTTAGTTAGTATCTGGCGTTATTACACCGGCGATATATCGTATAACCTGTTCGTCAATATTGAGAGGAATAATTAGCGTATTCGCGCTCCACACAGTAGACACAACCTTGCCTGCATGAACCTTTGCTTGTCGTCTAGCTAATGTGGAAGTAAGACGAGGTGTAGGCCGCAGGCCATGCTACTCGACTACTGCTATGTTACTCCATAACAGTAGTGGAGTAGCAGGGGTGGAAATTATCCTGAAACTTCTACTAGGCACAACACATATACATACGCATTAATTATAAACTATTCTTAAGGTACAATAATATTACGCTCATAAATCTCGTTCGTTTTTTGTATCTTTAAGACAAGCTGCATCGGATCAGACCGCCTGCAAAGAAAATGGACGCGTCGCCATGCCTATTTACAATAGATAAAAAATTTTACAAGCTAATATTGGTAAATAAAGTTTTTTCACCAATGCTTAAAAAGACACGAACTTTTTTCGCTTGCGCGAAATTTTTTGTATTTCTAAATGATTACACGTGAAAATCGCATGACTAAATTAGTAACGCTATTCCAGTGCAAAACGAACAGTCAATACAGGAAATATATTATACTGCTTTCCGATGACATTATTGTTGGTATAATTTGTGAATATTAATATATTAATATTAATATATCTGATTGTGAATATAAGAATAATGATAATTATATATTTGGCATATATGTTAGTACGCTTACACACGAGCCGCAGCTCCCGCGGCACTGTTGTAGGATTTTTATGACTTTTTTTGCCGCAGCGCCAGTGGTGTAACCCGCAGTTACGGCAGCGGCGTCGGCGGCTACGTATATCGGTTCTAGTGATTTTTAAATAATTACCTTGTAAATAAGTATATTTGAAATAATTCTTGCATCATATTATTGTACAATTTCATGCTCCGAATTGATGGCTTTACATCCGAATACTGAAACGCTAATTAAAATCTCTCCTATTCACAGGCTGTGTCTGACAGCATGTGACTTAGCGTCACTTAATTTAACGATCGTTTCAGTATTCGGCCGTTATTCTTTATGCAAAGTTGTCTTAATTATGTCAATACCCAATAAGCAAACTACGGCGAAGTTAACACATATAATTACTCATTCATCCTCATTGTATTATTGATAATAAATCACTCGCCGGTAGCTTCCTGCATGTAAATCTTAATTTAAAACGTACAACAGCTGATGAAGATAAGATAAGTTAGCTCACGTGATTAATCAATTATTACTGATCAGCGAGTCATGACAAACGGCAGTATAAAACATTATATTATTATATCTTACTTACCTATGAATCTATATATTAAAAAAGTTATACATTTTGTATTGTAAGGCAAATGAAGTCTTCGCTTCTATACTTATGACATAAAGCTACGTAACAAGCGCCAACTATAAACAAGGGGTCCATTGACTTGCGATGGATCGTTACGATCAAACTGGAATAACCTGGCTTCGTTGAAAGCAAATCGTTTACAACGGTCGTAAACGATGTACTTGGTCGTATACGATATCGTAAACGATTTAGTACAAAAACTTATAGTATAGGAGCTATACAGCAATGTTTTCGAGAGATGAAGATGTACAAAATACACAAATTACGTCGTCAATACAGGATGGTAACGGCCAATTTGGGGAAAATTCATACTGTAGAGGGCTCACTTACTCGGCGAAGCACAACGCAAGCGTTACTTCTCGCCGATTTTCTGTGAGGCCCTGATATATATCGAGGTCGAGTCTGCCCTTTCGTACCGAATCATGGCTCTCCCACGTAAATAAAAACGAGAGACGAATAGCAAATCAACCTTCTTAAGTTACCTACTTCTGTTCAGGATATAATATATAACGTTACAATCAAAATAACTTCCAAGGTAGACATGATTGCGTAAACTGTTTAAAACATTTCTAATTATACATTGGGTAAATCCGGATAGTTGCCCCACTTTCAAAAAAAAAAAATTAAACTAATTGAGAATAATTCAACGTGTTTTGGATGACC
The DNA here is from genome assembly GCA_037179445.1 of Phengaris alcon alcon. Taxonomy (NCBI): domain Eukaryota; kingdom Metazoa; phylum Arthropoda; class Insecta; order Lepidoptera; family Lycaenidae; genus Phengaris; species Phengaris alcon. The sequence goes on along the minus strand of JAYRCH010000040.1, from coordinate 882,515 downwards.
AAGGCAACTATCCGACTTTTACCCGATAACATAGCTTTGATAGTAAACCCAAATAATGCCAATATTGAATGCTCCTACAGTGGCTTTCTACGGTTGTTTTAAAGGACATTGGGATTTTACATTGGGAATTTTACAATGGAACAATTACCCATTGATTACAACGGTGAAGGTGCCATATCTGCAAGAGGTGGGGTAAATACTGTGATACTGTCAACTATATTTTGTAATTGTGTTAAAACTCAATTACAAAATATAGTTCGACTTTTTTAATTTAGTTCTCTACTTCTCCATGGATTTAATTATAATAATTATTATTACCTACGGGGATGAACATTTTACAATCTAATAGTATTTTTGGTTTGTGGTCGCCACTTTTTTTAACAACGGGTAAAAATAATCCAACGTCTTTTTTCACGTATTAATTGACGATTTTAAATAATATTTACTTTACTGATTTTACTTACTGATTACTTACTGATTTTCGCCACCGAACTACCTGTTAGCTTATCTAACAGGTTATTCGGTGGCGAATTTAATCTATATATAGTATAATCTATATACGTAAAGAGAAACTTTCAAAGAATTGTGCGTATGGACGAGAGTTAAATTTGGCACAATTAAAGTTTATGCTGAGGAAGGCGTGCAAAGTTTAATTTTCTTAAAATAGTGCTTATAAATACATGAAATTAATGAAAATATCAGAAACACACACTAACATGAATTTGGTTCACAGATACACAAACGTAGTATATTTCTGACTTAAAGACAGTTTGGACACATTGTGTTTGAAATTTGTATCAAATGTGTTGTATCAAGAAAGTTATTAGTTGAAACCAAATCGATTTTCGAATCGCCGTCAAACAAAAACGAGTATTTGAATAGTCAAAACTATATCGATCTATGGTCGATTAATTATTGTCAATCCCTATGAGTTTTGACGTTTAGTTCCATCGTGAAAATAATGAGTGATTTTTTTTTAATGTAATTTTAATGGAACTGGACTGATATTATTTTAAATATTAAATTAATTATAGTTTATAATTATTATCGCTACCTTAGTTAGCTCACTCTACCCACCGTGCGTTTGATATAATTTTATTACACGTTGACGTTTGTCAATCTGTCACAACATTTTTGATCTAAGAGGCAAAATAATAAATAAGAAGGTATATCTTTCAATATGAAAAATAATAAAGCTGTCTCTCATATTATCGCGCGCGATAAGCGACATCGAATCGCATAATGTGAAAACGATCTAATACGAAGCAAACATCACTTTTTCACGGTTTCGGACCTATTTTAAGAGCCATCTCTGGGTCCAGCCCGCAAATCCAGCAGCCTGTCAATAATTTGTTTATATCTTTTCATCTGTTATCCTTAAATAGTAGAAAATTTCCAAGCTGATTTACCAAAAAATATAGGCGTAGGCGGCAAATTTTAGAGGGCTGCAAATGTGGCCTAAACAAAGATTTCAAAACTCAAGATAGGCTATGACGTACATTTGACAGAACAAATCTTCATACAGGAAAAAGTTACGCCATATTGGTTTTCACCATACTTCAAATGTCAGCAATCTAGTTTTCACCATACTTCAAATGTCAAAATGGCCCCAAAAAACTTTAAAAGTAGGGCCATCTAAGTGGAGACACTTTTTGCCTCAACATGCCTCGTCTATAATATATACGTCTATGGGCCTAAACATTTTTGTCTTACAGGAATATAAAACACATTATTATTTGCATACAAAAATTATTCTCGAAAATGTAACAAAACATACACTCAGTCTGGCCATAAATACTGTTACAATTAAAAATAAACAAAATATTACATTTGAATTTGGAATCTTTCATTTATAAATGATTCTTCATTGGGTTTTCTCATTTTGGCGCCAATACATTGTGCAATATTTTGCGATATTAAAATGGAGTAGGGTGATAAAGAGAACCGAATCGCTGTGATTGCATTACACAAAGTAGGTATGGAGCCAAATGCAATTTTTAAAACTCTCCATACGCTTGGTATTAGTAAAATGTTTGTGTACCGGGCTATTAATAGGTACAATGATACCTCCTCTGTTTGTGACAGAAAAAGATCTGGCCATCCACGTAGTGTTAGTACGAAAAAGGAGGTGAAAGCAGTAGGGAACGAATTCGAAGAAATCCTGTCCGAAAGCAAAAGATTTTATCTCGGGAGATGAAGGTAGCACCTAGAACCATGTCGCGTACCTATTTTAAAAGATGACGTAGGACTTGCAGCCTATAAGAGACGTACTAATCATTTCTTAACTGATAATTTAAAAAAGAATAGGGTGGTAAAATCGAAACAACTACTGAACCGGTACGCAAAGGGAGGTCACAGAAAAATTTTGTTTACGGATGAGAAATTATTTACAATTGAGCAACATTTTAACAAACATAATGACCGTATTTATGCTCAAAGCTCTAAGGAAGCTTCCCAATTAGTCGACAGTGTGCCTATCTGACTTCAGTGATGGTTTGGTGGGGTATGGGGTAGCTATGAAGGAGTGACTGAGCCATACTTTTGTGAAAAAGGTATCAAAACATCGGCACAAGTGTATCAAGATACCATTCTTGAGAAGGTAGTGAAGCCCCTTAACAACACCATGTTCAATAACCAACAATCGTCCTTCCAGCAAGACTCGGCGCCGGGTCATAAACATTGGTCTACGCAGTCTTGGTTGGAAACGAACGTTTCGGACTTCATCAGAGCTGAAGACTGGCCGTCGTCTAGTCACGATCTTAATACGCTGGATTATGATTTATGGTCAGTTTTAGAGAGTACGGCTTGCTCTAAACGCTATGATAATTTGGAGTCCCTAAAACAATCCGTACGATTGGCAGTGAAGAATTTTCCCATGGAAAGAGTTGCGTGCTTCTATTGATAACTGGCCTCAACGTTTAAAGGACTGTATTGCAGCCAATGGAGACCACTTCGAATAAGCTTTTAATATTTTAAATTGTTTTATATTTATGTATTAAACTAACATACAGTAAAAGTAATAAATGTTCTTTGCAATAGAATTTTTTTTTCTTTGTTTCAGTATTTATGGCAAGACTAGGTATACTTATTTTAGCACTATACGGTATACTTTACACTCTAATGACTATATTATACAACGATATACGATACAAATATACGATACAAAAAATTACTGATCTCTGTAAACTATACTTTTGCGGTACCTAATATACGATGCAAAAAATTCTAAAAGCGTTTCAATATTATAAAATACAATTTAAATTTAATATTTTTAGATGAGATCGGCGGGCGGCGGCGGATTCTTTTTTTATTTTATTTATTTATACATGGCATCGGCTTATAACCATTTGCCAGTGTCAAGTTAAAAGGCGGGAAATAGAACTTTCATTTCAATTTTCAACACCGTATTTCTATATCGTCAAGTCGAAAGTCTAGTCAAAGTCCAATTATATAGTCAGTACAGTCCATGAGTCATGTCAGTCGATTCAGTAAAGTGGTAGAAGCTTTACTGAAAGTTCCTAGGGAGTTTTGGCGGAAAACACAAAATAGCACGTTTTTAGAAGTTGTACCATTTGCCCACACTTGTGCACGTTAACGAATATTTAATGGTTAATATTCTACCAATATTACACATTAAGAACCGAAATAGCACAACTTTATGAGGAAATACGAATTCCACAACGTCACTCATTGAACTCCCCGGCAAAACTCGGCGGATTCTTTTGGTATTGAGAGGATATGCGACCAGCAGATTTTGACAGTGTGTTACTGTGTTTCATTTGTTTTGGTCCATAGGGATTTATCAACTAGCGGCAAATGTGTAAACCTGGCACTGTTAATATCATAGATAAAAATTACACATTTTTATTGCCTATCTAAGAGGCAAAAGAACCCTAAAAATTGAAAATAAACAATTTAAATATCAATTATGGTCGAATTTAGACCACAGGGCGATCTCTAGTAAAAAATAATTAAGTAATTTGCAGCGTATGGTTCTACATACGGTATATAGACTCTTCTACTCCTACATTTCTTTTATTTATTTTTTTTGTTTTTGGCACTGACACGTGGGATTTATATACTTTTTCATAGACAACGTAGGGAATAAACGGTGGAAAAGGTAAATTTCGGGATTTTGGTCCTACATTTCTATCGTCTATTTGACTATTAGCGAAATCTTTTTATGAGCAGCAAAGTAGTTTTAGACTTGACCCACATGTTAATTGTATATATATGTTCTTAATTATTATTCACAGTTTAATGATTTCGCAGATATAACCAATATATTGAGACTGGAGGTCGCCTATAATAGTAATTCATATAATTTTTAAGTTTGAACTTTATAAGGGTGCTTTTGCGTCTTAGACCTATTTTATTTTAAATGTAAATGTTGTGACAGATTGAAAAACGTCAACGTGTAACAGAATTGTTAAATCAAGCGTTTACTCCATTTGTAGACACTCTATGTTCATTTATAGTTTCAAATCACATAAAACTTTGATATATATATAACTAATTTTTATTTTATTTATATATGTTCTGTATATTATGTAGGGCTTAATAAAAAATTTTTAAAAAAAGGCTAAGAAACATTGGCTTTGCATATTATTCTGTTTTTATGCTAGTAATTATAACTTGTATCTGCATGAGGTACCCATGAAGTCATTGCATGAGCCATTCCCTGCACTGTACGCCATCAGCTTTTCACTGAACATCTGTTGCATCACTCTAACGTTGGCAACTCCTATTACAGGGAAGGCTATGCCAAAAGAAGAAGAAGAAGATAAATCAAGCTCACCGTACTCCGTAGTGTGTTATTAATCTGAGGTAGTGTGTGTTGTTGTTAATTATATTAATTTAATGTAATTTCTAAGCATTATTTCAAAAATAGTTTCTTTCTGCATACCTTTCTCCACATAAATTTTAATTTATCGGCCACATTTCATACTCCTCCGGTTGCACAGTTGTCGTAAAACTGTGCTAAAAGCTTTTGCTTCACGTATTAACAATTTAATAATTTTAAATATTATGCAAGTCATTCTAATCATCTGCGTCATATTTAACCTACTTTATCTCAATCAAATGTCATACAATTACGCGGCCTCGGCTTGTATATAGCCTATGAAAAGCTTGTTTGAATTAGTTTTATGTAAATACGCATGCAGACAACGCGGAAATACTCGAGAATCATTAAAATAGGTCCTACGAAGTCACTTCTTGTAGAAGGTGGATTTAATAATACGTAGTCCTTACACATCAGGTTTTTTTGTTTATTGAATGATGGCTACGAAGTTTATACCCAATTTTGTAAATTTTGTTCATTGAAGGCTTATTGAATGTACTTAAATAATGATCGGAAGTCTTAAAATTTTATATAATTTTTATATAAATATTATGAACGCCTCACACCACGTCATTCAGGCCCTGTGGTAAGTATCCGAAGAACTTGTGTTACGGGTACTAGACAACGGAAAGTATATTTAATAGATACTTTTATGCTACACAAATATTTAAGATTTTTATTATATTATACACATACCTATTTCATACCTACACATAATATATGATCCAGGAACATGGAACACTTTTTGTTCCTTCGGTGGGATTCGAGTCCGCAACCTACAGCTTGAGCGCCGACGTGCTAACCACTGAGCCACAGAGGTCGAGAGTAATAACATTTAACTTCCCTTTAAATGCAGGAAATGGCGAAATTCATTGCAAGCTATTTATAATTTAAGAGTTAAAAAGTTCATCGAAATTGAAAAATTTACGTAATATTAATAGATTTAAGGTAATTGGACATTGAAAAAAATATAACATGCGGCGACGCGTTACTCCCCACGAGTGTAAACATAATCACTACTACTAACAGTATAACGCTCCGCATTAGTGAAATAGCATAGTGGAGATATAGTGAAAAATCCACTTACCGGTTATACAACTCGCGCATAATCACACAATCGTAACATCTGACACGCAAGTTACTAACTTGGATGTAATGCTGGTGTAACTTATTACCTGATCGGGGAGTGGCCGCCATTAAAAATGTTTTTAATATGGTATTTTATGATTTTGGGGAAAATAATAAAGTCATTGTTGTAAATAATAACTGTTATTAAAAACATTTTCCTTTTACGAAAAATTGACTGATCAATTATTTTCATTTGCTCCAATAACTCTACAATTTAAAAAAAAAAATTCTGATACAAAAAAATATATCTATAACCATAAAATTGTGTAAATAAATATAAAGTTGTCAATAGAACCAGCTTTTTAATATTATAATAATAATACATAAATAAATATCTTCACACCATGTCAATCTGCCCCGTGCTAAGTATCCGAAGAACTTGTGTTACAGGTACCAGAAAACGGGTAGTATATTTAATACTTTTATACTAAACATATATTTAAGATGTTTATTATATTATACACATATTTAATACACATCCATTACCCAGGAACATAAAAAAACTTTTTGTTCCTTCGGCGGGATTCGAACCCGCGACCCCCGGCTTGAGCACCAACGCGCTGAAGCACAGCCATAGACGTCGTCAATATAAAATAACCCATTTGAAACGAGATCTTAAACCAGATAATTGTTTGTAAAAAGTTTGAACCGCACTAAAATAAACATACGTCGATCAAATTTGACACTCTGCTGTTTAAATTTTCATCTATCAGTTAAAAAACCTAAACCACCAAATCACTCTTGGATAACTCGTATTTATTGCGTAATGTTCATCGAAAAAAAAATGTTAATCATGATCATACCTTTGATTTCAGAATACTTTTTCTGTAAATTTACTCGATATAAAAAATCATAAAATAACCATTAAAATGGATATTCTTGGAGTTGTAACTGTATTATTTGTGAACAAAAATGAGAAAATTAATTACTGTTTCGTAATAAGTACATAATAAAAGGAAGGGAATTGTCGTTTCTATTTTTCGATTGGAATAAGATATTTGTTAGGATTAATTTATTTTAATGATAAAAAATTCGGACGAGTCGAATGTAACAAACATTGCGAAATGACGACCTGTCATTCCTTCTTTTTCATTTGTATGTAAAACGGCCACTGAGGCGTCTTGCTGAATGGACCTATGTCGTTTTGTACCGCACAAAACTCATTAGAATTTATTATTGAAAGGCCGTTCAAAGTTATTTTACCCCCGACTTTAACTTTATGCCGACGACATAAGGAGTAAGTATAACTTAGTTTGTCATGTTTTTTCTTTCGTCGTGTAGTACTAATAAGATATGAGTAATTTAGCAGTCTACTGTCAGATATCCGCAGCTCAACTACCAATATATAGCAATTGGTTTCATGTTCGAATCCCGGTCAGACGAATTCTTTTTTATTCTTTTTCTTTCTTTATCTTTTATAATTATTTTTTCTCGCACTGTTAAAACTCCCGAGAAATGCTTGTTCTCTTAGATATAGTATTGTATATTATTCAAAGCGGTGTGTATTGGTGAAAAAACCTTGATATACCTAATTATTTATTTTATTATTAGTTTCTCTAAGTTGTTGTAAATATTAGTGTAGATTATAAAAAAGGTAAAGAAAAAAATATGAAGTGAACAATCACTTCATATTTTCACTTCGATGTAAGTACAAAAACCCTCTTTTTAATATAAGGACCTGGGAGACCGAGTTTTAGTACAACGATAAAATAATTAAAAAGAAATAAACAAAATACTACCGTGCCCCTTGATATAAGATTGACAACAGAATGAATAATAATATATATAAATATTATCTTGTTTGTTTGTAAAGTGTATTTAATTATATCAATAATTATAATCAATTCTAATAAAGTCCTTCACCACAAGTATTAGGAACATTTATTCAGCAAACTATGTTTATAATTCACGCGTTGTATTAATTGATTTATTTTTTTATTAAATAATACAATAATTACAATAAATATTATGATGTAGCCGAAAAGACTATTCGGTTAAACTACTAATGTCAGAAACTAAAACTATGTATTTGAAATTGTATTTTTTTTATTGTTAGATAACAGAAGATATCAAATTTTATTGTGTATTTATGTATTGTATAAAATCTGGCGACAAAATTTAGCTTTGTGCTACGCGAACAAAGTTGCGGGCAAAAGCAAGTTTAAAAATGTGAAATATAAAATTTTGAAAGTTCGTCTTAAAAAATGAAACGTTAATGTGTGTATTGTGTAATGCGTATGTTGTAGTGCGTATATTCCGCAATACTTCGACCGCATATTATAATAATATATTTTTGCATTTTATTATATAAACTAAAAGCACAAACTTTGAATAAAGATTCTTTATGCCTTAACAATATTGAATACGTGAACTTTATTTAACAATTATGTTTTTTTAGCGTTTTTAGCTTGGGGAAACTAAAAAGCTTAATTTCTAAATCGCAATGGCTAAATTTGGTTGGCACAATATTAGGAATTAGACCTATTTTAGTGGTATTAGACAGAAAATAGTCATTTATCACACTTTAGATGTGATTTTGTACTGGACGAAAATGACGTAAATTATGTTTTCATACTCTGAAGGCTGCTCCAGATATGATACCATTCGTATTTTAAACTTTAAATAGATTTTTTCACTTTTATGGCCATTTAAAACACCAACCACAAGTTATCGAATTGCTCGAATTGCAAGAGGCAGAAATGGCACAAACTTAATAATAAGCTCCACGGACTACTCTACACACGCGAAAATTCAGTGACTTTAGATTTTTATCCACTTACTACCTCAAAAGCGGCTACCACGACCCTTCGAAGTATTTATTTTACGTTATGATTAGTTTCCCGTAGTTGTATTTATGTCGTAAATATTAGTGCAGATCATAAAAAATGGATAACAAAAAAATACGGAGCTAAAATATGTTGTGTTATATTATTATTTATTTAAAAAGCAAGGAAGATGAGAAATATATTAATTTGTAATGAGGTTTGAACCTAGACGCTACGCTTTACCCCAGGCAGGCAAAAAACCGCTAGACTATGAAGCACATTATCAAGTTGTCGAAATTACACTTTTGTACATTATGGACACATCACTTTGACGTAATTCGCGCGAAGCACCCCGCAGTTACGGGGGCGGCAAGTCCCCCACTCATCTCCCTCATCTCCTCGAATACTTCATAGTTGGCGACTCACTTCGCCTTAATGTTTGAATAATTATTTTACAAATTACAGTTTATAAGGTTGTTGATCGACTATTTTTGGTTTGTAAACAAAAATAAAATTTTTGGTTTTTAAAAAAATGTCACGTATATTATATTCTTTGGACGTAGATTGATTGACTAATAAGTAGGTTATTACCTGGGAGACTGGGCTTTGCAGAAAGAGGAAAAACTGCTGAGAAATAAGAAAAAAATATGTTTCACAAAAATACTTATCTTACCGGGATTCAAACCCACCACATCCCTAATTTCCGAACAATGCAAAAATTATACGTAGGTACGCATATCAAGCTGCGAATCAGACTGACGTAAGAGAGTCGAAATTATTGCTATATTGTTGCACGACAAAATAATAAAACATATACTGCTTAAAATACGCAGTTTCTAAGGGATTAGACGTAGCTAGATCGATTTTTCTCCCCCAAAACTCCCTGCGTACTAATTTTCATGGTAAAGCTTGTAGCTGTTGTCCAAGTTTTAGAAAAGAAGGAAAACCGAAATTGACAATTGTATCTACGTCTATTTCTTAAAACTGTGGTGTTCCCGTGGCTTTTAAAACACTTCTTCAAATTGTATAATCTAATTCCGTTATAATTTATGTTATTTAAAATATGGAATCGTAGAATCCTAATAAGGTGCACGTGCAAAATTATCACAATAATTTATTCATAATGGTAATATTCATCCATGTGTAAATACAAGATGTTCTGAGCTAATGGTAATTGTTGAGGATGACATAACTTACCAATAATAATTATAATGTAAGTTGCATTCGGTGCTAGCGCACACTATAGACTACAATATTATATTAGGCTGTTGCCTAAGGCAGCGTACTTATATAATATAGTAGGCATAGACGTATATATTATAGATGAGGCATGTTGAGGCAAAGTGTCTCTAGTTAGTAGAAATTTTTAGGGGCCATTTTGACATTTGGAGTATGGTGAAAACAAGATGGCTGACATTTGAAGTATGGTGAACACCAAGATGGCGTAACTTTTTCTTGTATGAAGAATTGTTCTGTCAAATGTACGTCATAGCCTATCTTTGATAGTAGGTTGTACTTGACGATAGTAGAGAATTGTCTAAACTAATAAATAAAATAGGAAAAAAAATACAAAACTTTACATCACTTTATTGATTGGGCCTCCTGTATGACGTAATACCAAATCCGCTTAACAATCCGTTTAAATAATGATACAAGAGCGCGGACGTGACTTTAACCTTTGGTGGAAAGTGCCTACGATAAGCCCCAGCACACGCTATTCACATTTTTTCTAGTAATTTTACTAAAGGTATGTATGGTATAATATTTTACTTATTTTTACTTTACAAGGTAATCCATCCATTTATACATTATACTTTAAACTAGCTGACTCGTGGCCCCTACGTTGGGTGTTAAATATTTTTACCTGTGACGAAGAAATGTAGCCCCAGGCTATGAACTCAAGGAGCGGTTTTCACCCGCGCCGCGGTTGCGGGCCCGCAACTTCTGTAGAATGCAGATATGTATGTAAAAAATTAAAGAAGAACTCACGGCGCGTTTTACGCCCGCGGTGTGTGCGGTTGTTTGCGGGTCCGTTGTTGTGAGTTCTTAGCGTAAGTTACGTTAAGTGTACATCAGCCACCTGCCAGTGAGAGTCCCGTCAAAATTGGGCTAACCGTTTTAAAGATAAAGATAATAAAGATAAAGATAAAGCCGGAATAAACAGAACAGACAGATAGACAGACGGACAGGCGGACAGACAGACAAAAATTTTAATAATTGATTTTTGATTTTAGTACCGTATATACTTGCGTATGCATATGCAAGTTACCAACAGACACTTCAATTTTATTTATTTGTAGTATAGATTTCATTTTATTGTATGCGAGCTTTACTTGTTGGCATTTTGTAAACTCACAACTTGTATCTTTACTTTTAACCTTTTAAATCGCGTCAAATGACAAAACCCAACATTCCACAATTCCACAATTTTTTTGTAAGGGAACACTATAAAAGTATCATAAAGAAAATATATGGCGATGTATTATATAAAACAAGATAGTTTATTAGGAGCTTTATAGTTCAGAGGTTGCGATACTGGTTTGGCTGGTGGCTGGTGGCCGGTGGCCGGTGGCTCGCCAATTGACTTTATAATACTAACCTCCGCACTTTGGACTTCTTTCCTTTTCATTATCTGTTGTGTGTGCTCACTTAGAAACCAAGTAACTTTGTCATTTGTGGAAATATCTTTCTGAGGTGATCGCTGCTAATCTAGCTTATGTCATATGAAACGAGTATCTTCTTGTGTTCCATTTTAAACTGACCCTAAGCAAAATATAAATCCAAACATAATTATTCTTTTTAGTAGGTTTACTTAGAAATATTGAGTTGTTTATTACAGATAACTCATAACAATTAATGATATGGAGTAAGAGGTTGTTTTCGCAGATGAGTAATAAAATAATAGTAATTAAATCGTGTGACGGTTTATTTACGGCCTCGACAGAAAATTACTGTCACGTGAAGGACTGAAGGTCCCAAGAAAACCGCCCAGTTCCTTTATCGGTCACGTTACCTGAGAATAGCAAACGTTCCAGATAAAAAAATGCTGATGACGATGGTGACGACGGCAACGACGTTGATAATGATGATGGTGGTAATGATGACGATTATAATATTAATTTAAATGGTTTTTATGGAAGAGTATAATGGTTATTGGTGATATTTGCGTGGTGGTGATGGGACGTCGATGCGGTTATGATAATGACAATGATGATGATGAAATATTTAATGATGATTTATTGTCACGTGATGTCATGACAATATTATACCATTCTTATGAGCAAGGTTTTTTTGAAATGGATTTTTTAAATAATATAATTATTCAAATATTATAAAATGTATATTAATATACATTTTATAATATTTGAATTAATTCACGTGTTATCATCTCCTCGAATACTTCATAGTTGGCGACTCACTTCGCCTTAATGTTTGAATAATTATTTTACAAATTACAGTTTATAAGGTTGTTGATCGACTATTTTTGGTTTGTAAACAAAAATAAAATTTTTGGTTTTTAAAAAAATGTCACGTATATTATATTCTTTGGACGTAGATTGATTGACTAATAAGTAGGTTATTACCTGGGAGACTGGGCTTTGCAGAAAGAGGAAAAACTGCTGAGAAATAAGAAAAAAATATGTTTCACAAAAATACTTATCTTACCGGGATTCAAACCCACCACATCCCTAATTTCCGAACAATGCAAAAATTATACGTAGGTACGCATATCAAGCTGCGAATCAGACTGACGTAAGAGAGTCGAAATTATTGCTATATTGTTGCACGACAAAATAATAAAACATATACTGCTTAAAATACGCAGTTTCTAAGGGATTAGACGTAGCTAGATCGATTTTTCTCCCCCAAAACTCCCTGCGTACTAATTTTCATGGTAAAGCTTGTAGCTGTTGTCCAAGTTTTAGAAAAGAAGGAAAACCGAAATTGACAATTGTATCTACGTCTATTTCTTAAAACTGTGGTGTTCCCGTGGCTTTTAAAACACTTCTTCAAATTGTATAATCTAATTCCGTTATAATTTATGTTATTTAAAATATGGAATCGTAGAATCCTAATAAGGTGCACGTGCAAAATTATCACAATAATTTATTCATAATGGTAATATTCATCCATGTGTAAATACAAGATGTTCTGAGCTAATGGTAATTGTTGAGGATGACATAACTTACCAATAATAATTATAATGTAAGTTGCATTCGGTGCTAGCGCACACTATAGACTACAATATTATATTAGGCTGTTGCCTAAGGCAGCGTACTTATATAATATAGTAGGCATAGACGTATATATTATAGATGAGGCATGTTGAGGCAAAGTGTCTCTAGTTAGTAGAAATTTTTAGGGGCCATTTTGACATTTGGAGTATGGTGAAAACAAGATGGCTGACATTTGAAGTATGGTGAACACCAAGATGGCGTAACTTTTTCTTGTATGAAGAATTGTTCTGTCAAATGTACGTCATAGCCTATCTTTGATAGTAGGTTGTACTTGACGATAGTAGAGAATTGTCTAAACTAATAAATAAAATAGGAAAAAAAATACAAAACTTTACATCACTTTATTGATTGGGCCTCCTGTATGACGTAATACCAAATCCGCTTAACAATCCGTTTAAATAATGATACAAGAGCGCGGACGTGACTTTAACCTTTGGTGGAAAGTGCCTACGATAAGCCCCAGCACACGCTATTCACATTTTTTCTAGTAATTTTACTAAAGGTATGTATGGTATAATATTTTACTTATTTTTACTTTACAAGGTAATCCATCCATTTATACATTATACTTTAAACTAGCTGACTCGTGGCCCCTACGTTGGGTGTTAAATATTTTTACCTGTGACGAAGAAATGTAGCCCCAGGCTATGAACTCAAGGAGCGGTTTTCACCCGCGCCGCGGTTGCGGGCCCGCAACTTCTGTAGAATGCAGATATGTATGTAAAAAATTAAAGAAGAACTCACGGCGCGTTTTACGCCCGCGGTGTGTGCGGTTGTTTGCGGGTCCGTTGTTGTGAGTTCTTAGCGTAAGTTACGTTAAGTGTACATCAGCCACCTGCCAGTGAGAGTCCCGTCAAAATTGGGCTAACCGTTTTAAAGATAAAGATAATAAAGATAAAGATAAAGCCGGAATAAACAGAACAGACAGATAGACAGACGGACAGGCGGACAGACAGACAAAAATTTTAATAATTGATTTTTGATTTTAGTACCGTATATACTTGCGTATGCATATGCAAGTTACCAACAGACACTTCAATTTTATTTATTTGTAGTATAGATTTCATTTTATTGTATGCGAGCTTTACTTGTTGGCATTTTGTAAACTCACAACTTGTATCTTTACTTTTAACCTTTTAAATCGCGTCAAATGACAAAACCCAACATTCCACAATTCCACAATTTTTTTGTAAGGGAACACTATAAAAGTATCATAAAGAAAATATATGGCGATGTATTATATAAAACAAGATAGTTTATTAGGAGCTTTATAGTTCAGAGGTTGCGATACTGGTTTGGCTGGTGGCTGGTGGCCGGTGGCCGGTGGCTCGCCAATTGACTTTATAATACTAACCTCCGCACTTTGGACTTCTTTCCTTTTCATTATCTGTTGTGTGTGCTCACTTAGAAACCAAGTAACTTTGTCATTTGTGGAAATATCTTTCTGAGGTGATCGCTGCTAATCTAGCTTATGTCATATGAAACGAGTATCTTCTTGTGTTCCATTTTAAACTGACCCTAAGCAAAATATAAATCCAAACATAATTATTCTTTTTAGTAGGTTTACTTAGAAATATTGAGTTGTTTATTACAGATAACTCATAACAATTAATGATATGGAGTAAGAGGTTGTTTTCGCAGATGAGTAATAAAATAATAGTAATTAAATCGTGTGACGGTTTATTTACGGCCTCGACAGAAAATTACTGTCACGTGAAGGACTGAAGGTCCCAAGAAAACCGCCCAGTTCCTTTATCGGTCACGTTACCTGAGAATAGCAAACGTTCCAGATAAAAAAATGCTGATGACGATGGTGACGACGGCAACGACGTTGATAATGATGATGGTGGTAATGATGACGATTATAATATTAATTTAAATGGTTTTTATGGAAGAGTATAATGGTTATTGGTGATATTTGCGTGGTGGTGATGGGACGTCGATGCGGTTATGATAATGACAATGATGATGATGAAATATTTAATGATGATTTATTGTCACGTGATGTCATGACAATATTATACCATTCTTATGAGCAAGGTTTTTTTGAAATGGATTTTTTAAATAATATAATTATTCAAATATTATAAAATGTATATTAATATACATTTTATAATATTTGAATTAATTCACGTGTTATTGTTAAAATATATTATACCAATTTTTCAACTATCATAATATCTTAATAGGCGGAATTTACAATGTTTTCAACACTTTTATCCTAGGCCGATTACGCTTCATAGAAAATTCTACAATAATATTAGAAAATACAGTCCTTTCATAGACTTAAATATGAAATACTATTTAATATTACATAATTAATATTACATATTAAATCTATTTAATATTACATAAAAATTTAATATTACAAATTATTACACAATTATTAAATTCAAAATACAAATATTAAATAATACGAAAATGTTACCTTTTTTCCAAATTATTATTTTATCAATTTCACCTCTTT
Source organism: Phengaris alcon alcon (assembly GCA_037179445.1). NCBI lineage: Eukaryota > Metazoa > Arthropoda > Insecta > Lepidoptera > Lycaenidae > Phengaris > Phengaris alcon. The sequence continues at coordinate 867,074 of JAYRCH010000040.1, read as the reverse complement.
TATTTCGAGTTTCTTTCAACATCTACCAGTAATTACATGGAAGTAAATTATTACAGAAAAAATATTTCAATTAAAGATCAGCTGGTATTAGATACAATAATTCGCATCTCTAACATTTTCTTTGCTTTGATTAAAATTTACGCGAATAAAATTGCGTATCTATTGATGATAAATTATATTTTTTCTTTTCGCAGAATACTTAGAAACGAGTTTTTCCCGGGTATTTTACATAACTTGATGTCATCAGCATCTACTTTTTTTATAATCAGTGTTTGGAATAAAATTGAGAATTTTATATCTTCAAACAATAACTATTACTAATAAGTATTATAGAGCTAGCTCATAAAACGCGAATTTTAGAATAATCTTATAAATAATCTATTAAAAAAATACCTTATGTGTATATACCATGACTATTTTGCCTAAAAGTGTAATGAATTTAAAGAGATTGTTTTAGATGGAGATTGAAATATTTTAAAAACAAAACGAAAAAAAGACAGATGAAGCATAGTGTGGGTAAACGGACCTGAACAGGTAAAAAATGTTTTCCCATAATCGAAACATTTCCTTCACCTTTCATCTTCACAAACTGGCTCTGCCGACATAAGTTTTATTTTATTTTCCGCCAAACGATGATCTAATCGTAAATTCATAAGAAGTGTCTCGTGGCAACTGAGCCATATTAATGGCAGACTATCAGTCTTGTCGCACCAATATACTTGACCACCTGGGCCCTAATAAACATTATGATCCGGAAAATTTGTCAGCTATATTACCAAATATTTATTATAGCAAAAAGTGTGAGGCATGTGTAATTTCATCATACCATAATAACCACATTTAAAAAAAATCGGTTGTCTGTAAAGTCGGTTTACTGACGATAGTTGAACGTGACAACGTCATAAGAAATGGAACGCCTCAGAGCGAGGTAACGCCGCACGAGTCATGTTTAGCGAGATAACGCCGGTAACGCCGCATGAGTCATGTTTTTTCGTGCGTGCAGCCGGCTCCATCGAATTATAAGACGTTGTCACGTCAAAAAACTATAACCCAACTACGTAAACTATATACCCTATGGCCTATGTTACCTGGGCTATTATTACAAATATATTGACACCTCATTCATTAAAATCGGATCAGTAATTTAGACACTACGGTGGAACAAACATACATACATATGACATACATGGGCTGCAAAAAACATTTACCTTCCTTTTGACTTTGTCGTAGTCGGGTAAAAAGATATAAAGGTAACTGTTACCCTCGTATCTTTTCCCGATAAACGTGCAAAAGGACCATGGGCTTTAATACCTAAAAGGCAGAAGCAACCCTTGAAGCGAGAGATCCGTGCCTCAGTACCGGTGACATAGTGGTTGATGATGACAATGAATTTTATTAAAAAAAATTGCAACCAGTCGGCCAATAAGTTAAGCCCAACGAATGTAACTTACTAAAGAGAGTGAAATCCGTTTATGTAAAAGGGTCTTGGACTATAATTTCTTTAGTAAATAAACAAAGGGCAATTATATAAACTCATATTTTACTAATTTTTTCCAGGATCAAAGTATTATCCAGAAAACAAAGAACATAGTACATAATCTTAATTGTTACTTACGGCATCATAATAACATTATTCGCAATACTTAACGAATGAAAAACTCTTCGTCAAATCGTGCGTTTTACACTCTATGATGATGATGATATATAATAATGATGTACAAAAATTTACCCTTTTCTTGGGAAGTCTCACTTTAAATTCAAGTATTCAATAGAATTATAATAATTAGTAACGTTTTTACACTCAGAGATGACTTTTCCCTTAGTTTTGGGTATTACTTTCTAAAGGTATGCTTACGATTAACTTTTTTTCGTAATTTTTAAGGGCTTGTATTTTAGTATTTACACAATACAATTGCATAACACGAGAATACAATATCTATCGCAATGGTTGTTCATACAAATGTCAAATTAAATTGACTGGCGTGGCAATTTCAGTTCGTGGCGAACCGTAAACTATCGCACATAACGACCGAACTTTTAATGCTCCTTAAAGTTAAGGGCTTCTTAAATTACAGGCTACGACTGTCTCTGCTTGGCAGAATGACAAGCGAAACTTACGATTTGAGACCATCTTAACTTCAAGAAGCGATTGAGTATATGTGTGTTAGTAGATTATATAGAACTTAGTAGCAATGTAGTATGTACGAGTTCCTAATATCTAACATAATAAGCTAATAACATTTACAAAGATATTGAAAAACCTCTCATATTTGCAACATATCGGTGGAGCCGCTACCGTGTCCATTCGACTGACCTCCGAGAGAAATATGTAGAGACTGTCCTTTAATTTATGTAGATCACTTAAGGTAAATAATTCCAAAAAAAAACTTAGCTCGTACGAGTCGCTTTTTGTATAAGCTTTTCCGAAAATGTAGTATCTCGAAAATTTTTTTAGAGCCCTGTCGAGAACTTGTCTGAAAAAATTTTCACATGAAAATTACTAAACATCTGCAAAATTTTACACTGATAAATCGATATCGCTCCTATAAATATCGGTCTATTGACAGTCTCATTAGCGTCTGTGACGACAATATTCGGCTGGACCGTGTCGCAAGAGAACTTTCAGTTTCAAAATTCGCATAACGCTTGCACAACCCATTGCACAATCGATGCTCCGAAGGAAAACAGTATTTCGTGTTTCCTCGTGCCGCAATTCCGCCAATATCGGCGATAGACCTCGCTGAATTAAATGTGAAAACGGAGTGAACGGTTTGTTTACTCACGATGCAGGAAGTTTCAGAGGGGTGGGCCGGGCGCGCTGCAGAACACACAGTATACACACTTAAATGCCATACACATAATCCATTACGGGCCCAGTCTCGCGCGGACAGAAGGTCAGGTCCGTTGACACTCGCGACACAATTTTTCCGCGGGGAAAACTAATGCCGCGCGACAGGCGGCGCGGGCGACGGCCGGTGGGTGACTGACGGCGCGCGCGCTCCCCCACGCAATAAAACCTTCGCTTTTTAAAGAGTGGGGCGTTGATCCGACTAGATTTTTTTTGTAAACGGTACAAGCGCAAAACGAGAAAAGCCTCGTGCATGGATTAATTGGCCAGTTATAATATCCTGCCTTGCAGCTGTCAACACAGCCGTGACGTCAACGTGGCTAATAGCCACAATGACTACTGGAGTATCAGCGCCTAGTAGGCTGGCGTAGTGGAATTCGGTCTACCCTCATAATGAAGGTGGGTGCTTATTGTCATAAGTAAGGCTCGGTGGTTAATAATGATGACTAAATACTTAAATTGGATACTTAACATTCATACTAAACAGGAGTTCAACTTAGGAGTATACCAAATTATACGGGCTGCGTGCAACTGCAATAATTGTGTGCCCTTCGCATAGTATTATGATCTACTTTTATCAAAATCTATTTCTACATATGACGATAAAAATTAATTAATTTGTCACGTTCTTAATAGTGGCACAAATTGTCGTAGTGTATTAAAACAAAACAACGAATTGTTAATAATCACATGAATGTAGACTATTGGAGAAGAAGAATGAGACAGCAAAAGGAAGCATTTTATCCAAACATATTTCATTCCGTAGTACAAAAGTCCATCCAAGCGATTAGAATTACATTGCAGATTTAAATCATGTAAAGGAGGAACTTTTAAATTATTAAAATCTTCAAAAAAAAACAACAAAATAATGATAATATTGCAACGGTGACGGTCAATACCTTTTCAACAAAAAATACGAGGAAATCGCTTTAACACTTTTCCATTCGCAGAAAACACCACGACCCTCGGTCGACCGGTCACACAGGCTCATCATAAATCATCCACATCCGTCGTCCATACATAATATACACAAATTACATCCACGTCCATATACGTATTGACGCATATTGATCGTCACCGGTCACGAAATAGACAACGTATAATCTATTAAAATGTATACAGTAGCTTTTTGGTAGCAGTACATACTCGTAAATTGAATTACTCCAAACCGTTCGAATGACAGGATAATTTTAGTGTTACACTAATGATCACGATGATATTAGATAATGATAAACATCGTTACGTTATTAACGATTACAATGATAAGCTACAATTTAGTTTATGCATGATTTTATTGATTTTCTGCGCCATCTTCATTTTAGTCATTTCATTTAATGATTTAGCCCTATTAAAACCTTGAATTATATCGTCAATTTTCCTATGTCAGTAAAATTGGCTCTTTGACACGAAAACACAATTTAGTAAAATTATTATTGGCACTATTAAAATTGGTGCCTGTATTTATTCATTAGTTAAGGTTTGAAGCATAATGTGCTTTATTACAGCTTATTATTAGAAATAAAAAGGATATTTATCCAATATAAGTGTACTTTACCACCTTAAGAAAGAATCTAATCGTTGCCACTCAAGTCGCTTCAAAGTTGCAGAAAAGGGAATAAAATAAGGTCAAAATTAAATAAAATAGGTAATATTTAGAAAACTTTCATCCACCCAGTGTGTACAAGTTGTACAATAACGCGACCTTATCACATTAATGGACAATTTCCTCCAGTTCCATCCGTATACTCATGTAATTTGATTAAATAATATAGCTCACAGCTAAGCATTCTATAAGAAATGTTCCACTTTTATGACTAACCTAGAAATGAGATAGTATTACAGAATATAAGTTTGTTTGTCTAGTTTATTTTTAAAACAAATATAATTTTAGATAAATTTCACTAAAGTGCATCAATTTCCTTACTGTAAGCATTGACTTAAAAAATACGAAATAGTTCAAGGAAGGAGCAAAAGACATCAACGGGTGCGAATGCGTTACGAATATTATTTCTTATAGATTTTTCATTTTACTGTCTAAGCTTATTATTAAGTGATTTATTGAAATACTATCATTTTGTATATAAAAATGAATTGCAGTTCCTTTGTCTCGCTAAAACTCGAGAACTGCTGGACCAATTTGTCTAATTTTGCCTCAAATAATTAAGGAAATTCAGGGAAGATTTTAAAGGTGATTAGATATTATTGCGAGGAAAATACTACAAACCACAATAAAATTTTCCCATACTAACTGTTTCTACCTATTATACATTTGACTTTCATCGGTACCGTCGGTAGTGTAAACTCGGTTCTCCAGTGTCACTTGACTGTCAAATAGGTGCGTTCAGTTGCTTGGACTAAAAAACAGTTCTAGTTCAGAAAAATTCTCCGGCCCTAGAAGTTTGTAGGTAGGTGTAGATAAAGGTGTTGTTAGTTTAGACAGAAAAATGTGTGTCGGGTCAGCTAGAGACTAGTCACGTGCAGGCTTCCTTACTCCTTTCAGGAAAAAATCGTATCATAGTAGTGATGACATAGTGCCGGCTACCCTCTTGAGTAAGCTATACACGCTATTGTCTACCATAGAGATGACCTGTGCAGGTTTGCCTGCACAGGTCATCAGGCCTGCATAGACATGTCAGCCGAACTCGGTAGCGTATATTAGGACGTTCACGTGTACCGGTGCGGTCTTCAGTTCTTATTGCGATTGCGTCGATTGATCATGATGACGCGATGGCATTTTTAGACGTTTTATAGGCGCGTCCTGCACAGGTGACCGGAGTACACGCACGGTGTTACTGAAAAGAATAAATTTTCGATTCTACTCCGTTCGCCTGCGCAGGTTCAAAAAACTGCGCAGGTCTATTCCCACACGCGTTGCGGTCTCCATGCATAGGTAGACCACTCCAGTGGTCCGTAGCGTGTATGCCCAGCAGTCATACATGTGCAAAATATGGTTGTGATATTGTGTATGGGTGTGGCAAGATAGTCAAGATCAATAACTAGCCATAGTTAATTCATAGGTATTATATAGTTTTCCGAATAGTGGCGACCCAGTTATTGCATGAACTAGTCTGCGCACGCGACTGTGTCGTAACCGTAATTGTTACTATTGTTACGCCGCCAACGTATAAAATATAAATAACAAACTACAATATGATATTATGTATTTTAAGATGCATACATCAGTAATCTATAATATTAATACTATGTAAAAAGTGAACGAATATGTTTAATTTAACGCGCTAATATTAGGATATTTCCTGAAAATTAGCGCTTTCAACTAACAAAATCTTGTGCTTTATAACATCCAGTACCTAGTGTAGTTCAATTTGTTGTGTTCAACTTCTTGTGTTGAATTGTAGGCATATTTATTGATGAAGGCTTCATCAGAAGGCTTTATATTTTAAGTATTATTGTTTTAGTTAACTACCATCATTACCCAACAACAGCGAAAAGTAAGGGTAATTTTGACACTATGCACGTAGGTGTGTATATTCGTTCCACCGTAGCGCCTAAATTACTCATCCCATTTTAATAAACAAGGTGCATTTATATTTGTAATAAAAGCACGAGTAACATAAGCTACATATTATATAATTTAAATTTTAACCCGACTGAATTTTTGTCCTACGCAAACGAAATAGTGTTTAGATAATAATATTTTCTACTATGGGAAAATTGGCGAATGAATAGAGAACAAAAACTAGAGATAAACAAAATGGTGTTGACCAAGACGCGGCTCGCGGGGATTGTTTAAGGTAGCGTAGTAAGGTTCCGATCTAGGCGACCACGATGCGAGACCGCGTCCCACGACCGCGACCAGCAAACTGGCCAATCAGGTTCTCGGGCTACGCTCTCCGGTCGCGCGTTGCGGGTCGCGGGGATGAATTAGTGCTCCATATAAATTCATACTAAGCAGTGGCTCCGCGAGCCTAATTCGGTCTAGGGTCGCCTTCTCGCGTTGCGCGTCGCGCGCATCGGGAGGCTACCTTTAGTGCTCCGTAGCAGTGGCTCCGCGACCCTAATTCGGTCTAGGGTCGCCGACTCGCGTTGCGCGTCGCGCTTCGGGAGGCTACCTTTAGTGCTCCATAGCAGTGGCTCCGCGACCCTAATTCGGCCTTGGGTCACGTCGCGAGTCGCGTGCATTGGTACTTTAAGCATGAATGGTCTTGATTTTGCAAAATTAATATTGCGCATCATCAAATAAAATACAGTCACAGTTTTATATCTCCGTCTCGTCTAGTTTCTGGAAACATCACCGTTATTTTTATTGCGACGATAATGTTTTGCACATCGTATAAATATCATTTTGCCTGCACAGGTCATCAGGCCTGCATAGACATGTCAGCCGAACTCGGTAGCGTATATTAGGACGTTCACGTGTACCGGTGCGGTCTTCAGTTCTTCTTGCGATTGCGTCGATTGATCATGATGACGCGATGGCATTTTTAGACGTTTTATAGGCGCGTCCTGCACAGGTGACCGGAGTACACGCACGGTGTTACTGAAAAGAATAAATTTTCGATTCTACTCCGTTCGCCTGCGCAGGTTCAAAAAACTGCGCAGGTCTATTCCCACACGCGTTGCGGTCTCCATGCATAGGTAGACCACTCCAGTGGTCCGTAGCGTGTATGCCCAGCAGTCATACATGTGCAAAATATGGTTGTGATATTGTGTATGGGTGTGGCAAGATAGTCAAGATCAATAACTAGCCATAGTTAATTCATAGGTATTATATAGTTTTCCGAATAGTGGCGACCCAGTTATTGCATGAACTAGTCTGCGCACGCGACTGTGTCGTAACCGTAATTGTTACTATTGTTACGCCGCCAACGTATAAAATATAAATAACAAACTACAATATGATATTATGTATTTTAAGATGCATACATCAGTAATCTATAATATTAATACTATGTAAAAAGTGAACGAATATGTTTAATTTAACGCGCTAATATTAGGATATTTCCTGAAAATTAGCGCTTTCAACTAACAAAATCTTGTGCTTTATAACATCCAGTACCTAGTGTAGTTCAATTTGTTGTGTTCAACTTCTTGTGTTGAATTGTAGGCATATTTATTGATGAAGGCTTCATCAGAAGGCTTTATATTTTAAGTATTATTGTTTTAGTTAACTACCATCATTACCCAACAACAGCGAAAAGTAAGGGTAATTTTGACACTATGCACGTAGGTGTGTATATTCGTTCCACCGTAGCGCCTAAATTACTCATCCCATTTTAATAAACAAGGTGCATTTATATTTGTAATAAAAGCACGAGTAACATAAGCTACATATTATATAATTTAAATTTTAACCCGACTGAATTTTTGTCCTACGCAAACGAAATAGTGTTTAGATAATAATATTTTCTACTATGGGAAAATTGGCGAATGAATAGAGAACAAAAACTAGAGATAAACAAAATGGTGTTGACCAAGACGCGGCTCGCGGGGATTGTTTAAGGTAGCGTAGTAAGGTTCCGATCTAGGCGACCACGATGCGAGACCGCGTCCCACGACCGCGACCAGCAAACTGGCCAATCAGGTTCTCGGGCTACGCTCTCCGGTCGCGCGTTGCGGGTCGCGGGGATGAATTAGTGCTCCATATAAATTCATACTAAGCAGTGGCTCCGCGAGCCTAATTCGGTCTAGGGTCGCCTTCTCGCGTTGCGCGTCGCGCGCATCGGGAGGCTACCTTTAGTGCTCCGTAGCAGTGGCTCCGCGACCCTAATTCGGTCTAGGGTCGCCGACTCGCGTTGCGCGTCGCGCGCATCGGGAGGCTACCTTTAGTGCTCCATAGCAGTGGCTCCGCGACCCTAATTCGGCCTTGGGTCACGTCGCGAGTCGCGTGCATTGGTACTTTAAGCATGAATGGTCTTGATTTTGCAAAATTAATATTGCGCATCATCAAATAAAATACAGTCACAGTTTTATATCTCCGTCTCGTCTAGTTTCTGGAAACATCACCGTTATTTTTATTGCGACGATAATGTTTTGCACATCGTATAAATATCATTTCGATAAAAAATTGTAAATCATAATCCATTACAGTGATGTAAATTAATGCGAAATTGTAAACAATTTAGATAAGGATTTTTTGGTAAATAGGAAGTGTATGATTTTGTATGTTGTATGATTTATTTTGGTTATTGTTCGCCGGGACGTGCTAAAAACAGTACATTATAGTATAATTTATTGTTTTGTAATCTGAGGAGAACCTCCAGGCTATGGAAAATCACGTCATTGAGTGTTTACTTCGCAATAGTTTTAATTATTTTTTATTGGATGATGATCTGTTGACACTTCGTGAGACTTATGGTCGCCATTAAGTACAATCGAAAAAGTTGCCGCTCGACCAGGCTAAGATCAAAATCTCTTGACAGTGCCAATGATTCGTGCGCACACACATACTCTTATTACTACTTGTTAACACGGACTCCTACCACGTCTGTAGTCCATGCTGGCACTTCCTTTATGTGTTAATATTTTGAAGCATCCTAGTGCAAAGGAAAATGTCTAGCAGGAACTTTGCTGATATTACTTTGATGACAAACCATAAATTTTGAAGCCTTGACCTTCCTATTAATTTTTAATAAGAAGGTTGATTCAGCAATTTAATCCTGCAATAATACAGTTACAATCCAGTCCCTATATGTTAAAACTGCAAAATTGTTTTCTCATAAACGTTAAACCCGTTTTGATTGGCCGAAACAAAAATCAATTTATGATATCAAGACGATTGATTAATAATTCAATAAATATAAAATGAAAGGGTAAGTTAATTACGAGAATTAGGATTCAGATAATATAATATCATCTGTTTGTTATAGTATCATTATTGATACTATAACAAACATATTCCATTTAACGGGTTTGTTTAAGTCATTTAGCCTACCCTACCTATATTGTATCTTAAAAGAGTCCCGAACAACCCGACCCGACCTCCAAACAAACGGTACTTCATATAATAACTCCATGTAAAGGAATTTCACAAATTAAAATTATTAAAAAGACAACCGAAAAACATGCACCTAATCGTGTACGATTACCAATTTGTTGTACATCGGTCATCAGTAACAGTTTACGCAAAGTTGGCACTACGTTACCTCATCGAACACGCTCCACTTCGCCGTGCATGTGCTAACTGCTAGCTAGTAAGTAGCTACAACTTCTAAATTACTTCAAGGAAATCCTTATTTACTATCTAGTTTTGCCCGCGGCTCCGCCCACGTACATTATCTCACGGGAACGCTGTACGTTTTCGGGATAAAATGTAGCCTATATTTAAATCCAGAGCCTAAACTACTACCATATTAAATTTCAATACTAGTAGTTTTTGCGTGAAAGAGTCACAAACATCCATCCATCGATCTATCCATCCATCCATCCTCACAAATTTTCACATTTGTAGTATATAATAGCAGTAAGATACATTAGTGGATACTGGACTATGAACAAAAAGTTTGAAATAAGCTTGCAAATATGCATGAAAAACCAGTTTATGGCGTTTTCCTCTGTAAATTGAGATTTTTCTCGATGATACTATTTTTCATTCGGTTGCCAGATGTTGTTTTATTCAGCTGTTACATAGACTTCTAGTAAATTAATGAAGAATTAAATAACCTAACCAATATCATATCAACAGGTCTAAAATGGCCACATAAATTGAATCGTGTTCTGAAACATTATCTATTCAATTTCAATATATGATGTTTCATAATACTAAAGAAGAGCGAAACTATAAGGGTTCCGTGTAGTTACTACGGAAAACGTGTAAAACCTAATGAAAAATTTATAATATTAGCTGTAGGTATATTAAGCCCTATTACCTTGCCTCCCTTCCCCTTACCTTCACCGAACTAATTTTAAAATATCAAAGTAATGACAAAATACTAAAACACACCTAGATATTTGTAGTACATACATAACAGAGTATTTCCTTTCCCACACGTACTTCCTGAGCCTGGGAACAACCGTTGACAATACTTAGTTATATAAACTAGCTTGCAGGTAACTTGAATTCACTTGATTCGCTTACTTGTATGTAAACAGTTTTTTCGCTTTGAACAAAGCCAAAATGATATAAGTATTATTATCAATTTACACCACGGCAAAGTAGACCTTTGGTAAGTATCGGAGTAAATTAAGGTGTTGTCTGAAGGTAAGTAAGAAGGCACCATTAATGAGCGTAGTCTGTCAAATCAACCATTGATTTTCTACCTTCATTACAACGATAAATGACTTGTCATCTTGCCTTTTGCGCCTTTTTTAACCGACTTCCAAAAAAAGGCGGCGGTTATTTGTGAAGACGACACGATTAACAATCGAGATTGACAATAAGTAAGTATTAGGTAAGCGGTATTCTATACCTTGTGGCGGACCAATTAGCGCCACAATGTTGAATCGCGCTATCGAAGTTTTCTATGATCGGCACTATATATACGACATTTCAAATTCATGCAAGTGGGCTTCGGCCTGACCGAGCATACCACTTCGCTCGGTCGGAGAATCTCCCTTTGGGTTTCAAAATTCTTTTTTTGATGTGAAGGATATACTTCGAAGTTGGTCCCGTTTTCACAAAAGTGGTGATCACATCTGATGATGGAATCATAATGGATCCATAAGAATCGAGGGAACTCCTCAAATCAATTATACATTCGATCGTTTATTTTAAACGTTCTTAAAATGTGTTAATAATAATTTAAAAAATATCACTAAAAAGGGAAAAAATATTAATATTTTTAAACAAGAAATGAATCTCTTGCAAGTTTCATATTACGAGGGCGGCACTGAAAATTTCGGGAATCAAGGAAGTGACACAACATTACTATTTAAAAATGTATTTATTGCTATTCTCCGCGAAATTTGACACATTTTTCCATACGATGGAACCAATCATTGAAGCAACCATTCCATTCGGAAGTTGGGGTCTCCAAAATGGCCGTTTTGTAGGCGTCCACAGCTTCTTCAGGTGATGAAAATCTCTGACCACGCAATTTATTCTTTATTTTAGGGAAAGTATAGAAATCATTAGGGCTTAGGTCGGGGCTGTACGGCGGATGGTCTAATAATTCTATGATTTCTTGCTCTAAAAACTCTTTTGTTCTGTGCGCGGTGTGAGAACTCGCATTGTCGTGATGGAGGATGATGCGGCGGTTGCAGTTCTCTTTACGGAGTTCAGAAACGACCTGTGGCAAACAAATGTTAGCATACAATTCTGCATTAACCGTTCTTTGTCCCTCAAGAGGAATAGTCGCAACATGGCCGGTTTTGGAGACAAACGTGGCCACCATTTTTTTTGCAACACTCCGTGAACGAACAATTTTTGTTGGCTTTAACTCATTTTCGAACACCCAAACTCGTGACTGGTTTTTTGTTTCGGGTTCGTACGCGTATATCCAGGATTCGTCACCTGATACGATGTTGTATACAGCATTTGAGGATCCTGCGTGGAATCTTTCGAGAGTTCTGACGCACCAAGTAACGCGAGCCGCTTTTTGCTCTTCACAGAGCAAATGCGGTATCCATCGGGAAAACAACTTTTTTACACCTAATTGTTCATGCAAGATTATTTGTATTTAACTCATGCCAATGTCTAAAGTTGCCTGAATTTCGCGGTATATCACATGTCGATCTTCCTCAATCAGCTTACGCACAGCATCAACGTTTTCTTGGGTGACTGCAGTTTTTGGACGACCTTGACGGGGATCATCACTGAGCTTGACACGTCCACGTTGAAATTCAGCAAACCAGCGATAAATTGTGGTTTTGGATGGGGATTCATCACCAAATGCAGAAATCATCCGGTCAACACACTGTTTTTGTGTTAAACCACTTTGAAAGTCATAATAAATCATCGCTCTAGAATTTTCTCGAGTCAATTCCATTTTCTCAACGACTAAACAAGTTTGACAAGACCTTGTGACAAGACCGAGAATCTTTTTTTTAATAAATAAACGGTATTCGATTTTTAAAACCAAGGAGTTTTAAATAAAAAAGATTTTAATATGACAGGAACAGTGGAAATATTCCATTCCCGATACATTTAGTGCACCCCTCGTATTAGCTGTAGCCATACGACCTTAAACAGGAAATGGCACTATTTGCGTGGCATCATGTACATTATTTGTTGTTGAACACATCGGAAATAGTAAAAGTCAAGATCACACGTGTGTCAGTACAAAATACAAATGTGTATGTGTCCGACAATACATTTAGTGATACATAACATGTCGGCACACAGGAAAATAAATATTTTATAATTATTATGTTCAACGTTTTGCCATTAGATGTACTAAGAAAAACAATTAAGGATCAGTTCACACCGCAACGATACGCGGCGCTGCATTTTTAAGATAGCCATTCAAAATTGAACTTTTTTCACTACACAAAAATATACACACTTTAATAAGACATCAGTCAAATACTCTGCACATGCGCTGTGCAGCGAACTGTCACTTAATAATCGAACTCTTACGATGTATGTGTATCTTCTAGTGTAATGAATAAAGTTCAATTTTGAATAGCTATCTGAAACATGCAGCGCCATATCACGTATCGTTTCGTTTCGGTGTGAATTGACCCTAAGGACGAATTAGAATATTACTTCATAGATATAGGTATATTTTTTATACGGAGACCATGCTTCAAATCACAGAAAACCCGGCATGAAAAAGTGCTCGCATTGTGTTTCGCGGAGTGAGCGAGTGTACCAGAGATTTAAGAGGGGATACTTCCAAGTATTAAAGACCTTGTAACTCGTCTGGTGTTGCGGGTGTTCATGGGCGGTGGTTATTGCTTTCCTGGAAAAACAATAACCACTGCCCATAGACACCCGTAAGTAAGCCTACAAGTCAGACATTTTGTACGGTAGGTACAGACCTAGAAAACGAGCAGACGGATAGTCAGATATATGGAAAACCTTTCCATGATCCATCTGTCGTCTACATCTATTCGTCCGCTCGTTTCCTAAAAGGTTTTCCCTTATATTAAGGGATTACTTAATTTATTTATGAAAAGGTCAATCACAATTAGCACATGACACGCCTTGCTTAGATATAAGCTGAAACATAACAAGCTGTTTATCATGAGGAAGTGTGATACGCATCTGTATTACAATAATAATTCTTACGCATGATGACGTCGTCTGTTACCTTTGTTAAAAGTACCTATAAACGTAGCTCATGATGTTTAAAATGGAATGAAAAAAATTAAAGAGAGTTAAAATAAAAACCGGCCAAGTGCGAGTAGGACGGTTAAGGAGATACAGCCTGGTGATAGACAGAGAGACAGCGAAATCTCAGTAATAGGGTCCCGTTTTTATCCATTCGGTACGGAACCCTAAAAAGCAACCTACTTATTCATTGACGAGACGTTACCTTTTCTGAAATGAGTGTTTGATGATGGGCAGTGGGCACAATACAGGATAAGTGTCATGTAATTTACCTACATCTAAAACAAACCATGGTCATCATGATCATCACTGACCACACTACTGAGCCTTTATTAAGATACACAGAAATATGCAAAAATGTGTTTTTTACTAAACAAATAAATAATAAATCAACACCAACTCAATATTTTGGTACTTTCAAACATAGATAATATATAATAATTATAAGTTGCACTTGCGTAACCGGGGCCCTGTCGCTTCTGTAGTCACGATCAAATTCGCTCAACAATACCACTTTACACTTCATTACCTCTAACACAATATCCTACGCCTTATTGTCACAGTGGTAGTGTCCAAAATAGCATCGAAGGTTTTGCGAAACTGAATAAAACGTTGCTAAGACATAAAGCAGTAAAAATTATATCAAAACTTCAAACAGTGGTTGCATAACCTCGCTCCCAATAGAATAATGGTTGATGTCGCAGAAAAAAACGAAAGTGCAAAGAATTGGAGCGGGGAACAGATACAATGGCATTACAGACACGACTATAGCTAGCCGATACACTGAATATCAGCCGAAACTATCGTTACGTGTGCTGGTACCATCAATATCTCTGGTACTCTATATTTGCTCCATGGCTGGTACAGATCTGTTGACGATAGATGACCACTTTTTAGAAGGTATGTTTAGGTCTCCTTGGAGGAGCGGATAATGGATGGACGGCGGATTCATGCGTGGGTAGACAACCAGCATGAGCTTCATGAGTGTGCGTATGCGCAGGCGGTCGGTATTTCTGAACTCTCACACACATCTTTAGTGAACCGAACTGTAACAAGCTGGAGTTATAGATTATATACCTAGGTACAGAGTTGAACTCAGTTGTGCGCGCGGGGCTATGAGTCCCTGCGCTTGTATATTTTTACCCGACTACGGCGAAGCCAAAAGGAAGGGTAATGATTTTGGCAGTCTATGTATGTATGTATGTTTGTTCCCTCGTAGCGTCTAAACTACTGATCCGATTTTAATAAATGAGGTGTCAATAGATTCGTAATGATGCCGCGGGTAACATAGGCTATATAATTTTTTTCAAAATTATGTATTTCGTAAATTAAACCTCAGATTCTAACATCTAAAAAAATTAAATCGAGATAATTATCATATGTTTGGTATCAAAAAAAAGGTCTTGGCAAGCACGCTACAAATATTTACATAATTTGTATATATATTATATTATATCATATTGTTTAAGTCAAGATATACGTTTAAAATACAATTCGTACAATATTTGTCCAATTTTCTAACATTACATATAATAAGACTATAAATATATAATTTATATATTATGTTCCTTCATAACATTATATTTTATTTTATAAATATAATTTTTTACAGGCAATACATAACAAATTAAAAACAAAAAATAACACCTATATTGTCAAGCAGTGAACGAGGTGATGATGATGAGTTATAACTAAGACCACTCTTAATTATGTCAGCTTTCAAACAAAAAAAAACTAGATCAAAATCGGTTAATTGGTTCATCCGATTTTAATAAGAAAAGATGAAATTAATAAGAGAATAAGATGAAATTAATAAGAATGATTTTAATAAGAGAAGATGAAATCAATTACTAGCAATTTTATTACTCACTCGTTCGATAGATGTCACTACGAGGGCGGCACTGAAAATTTCGGGAATCAAGGAAGTGACACAACATTACTATTTAAAAATGTATTTATTGCTTTTCGAAGTATTCTCCGCGAAATTTGACACATTTTTCCTTACGATGGAACCAATCATTGAAGCAACCTTTCCATTCGGAAGTTGGGGTCTCCAAAATGGCCGTTTTGTAGGCGTCCACAGCTTCTTCAGGTGATGAAAATCTCTGACCACGCAATTTATTCTTTATTTTAGGGAAAGTATAGAAATCATTTGGGCTTAGGTCGGGGCTGTACGGCGGATGGTCTAATAATTCTATGATTTCTTGTTCTAAAAACTCTTTTGTTCTGTGCGCGGTGTGAGAACTCGCATTGTCGTGATGGAGGATGATGCGGCGGTTGCAGTTCTCTTTACGGAGTTCAGAAACGACCTGTGGCAAACAAACGTTAGCATACCATTCTGCATTAACCGTTCTTTGTCCCTCAAGAGGAATAGTCGCAACATGGCCGGTTTTGGAGACAAACGTGGCCACCATTTTTTTTGCAACACTCCGTGAACGAACAATTTTTGTTGGCTTTAACTCATTTTCGAACACCCAAACTCGTGACTGGTTTTTTGTTTCGGGTTCGTACGCGTATATCCAGGATTCGTCACCTGATACGATGTTGTATACAGCATTTGAGGATCCTACGTGGAATCTTTCGAGAGTTCTGACGCACCAAGTAACGCGAGCCGCTTTTTGCTCTTCACAGAGCAAATGCGGTATCCATCGGGAAAACAACTTTTTTACACCTAATTGTTCATGCAAGATTTTTGTATTTGACTCATGCCAATGTCTAAAGTTGCCTGAATTTCGCGGTATGTCACATGTCGATCTTCCTCAATCAGCTTACGCACAGCATGAACGTTTTCTTGGGTGACTGCAGTTTTTGGACGACCTTGACGGGGATCATCACTGAACTTGACACGTCCACGTTGAAATTCAGCAAACCAGCGATAAATTGTGGTTTTGGATGGGGCTTCATCACCAAATGCAGAAATCATCCGGTCAACACACTGTTTTTGTGTTAAACCACTTCGAAAGTCATAATAAATCATCGCTCTAGAATTTTCTTAAGTCAATTCCATTTTCTCAACGACTAAACAAGTTTGACAAGACCTTGTGACAAGACCGAGAATCTTTTTTAAATAAATAAACGGTATTCGATTTTTAAAACCAAGGAGTTTTAAATTAAAAAGATTTTAATATGACAGGAACAGTGGAAATATTCCATTCCCGATACTTTTAGTGCAGCCCTCGTATACGAGTCTTAAATTTTTCTGAATCGCGGTATCGTTGTGTTTAGAAGTTTATGATATATTCCACTACAAATGTTGTATAAGATCGAAATACGATTAAAAGAGAATAAGTGATATAATTGCATTGGTGAAATGAATGAATGTTGAATGATCTCTATTGCGTTTTATTGAATATAAATTATAAATTTATATTCAATAAATAAAGTTATATTTTATAATTATAAATCGTTCTTCGAGTTCGAATTATTATTTTATGTTGTTGGCAACACGAATCAAGTCGTCATTTACTGTGTATGCTATGGTTAGTTCATTTTAATTTCAGTTTCATTTAATCAAACAAATTTTCATTTTAAGTTCATTTCAGTTATTATTACCTATAAATATTTATGTAAAAAAATTTGCCCGCTTGTGGATAATTTGTAAAAAAATAGTTAGATTGGGAAGCGGAAAAATATAAAATAAGAAAATAAGTTTAAAAAACTATAACCCGACTACGTAAAAAAAGGGGTCTAAAAAGGCCGAAACAAGAAAATAATTCTAATAGAAATCCAGAAATGCATAGTTACAAAAATGGTCAAGATAGAGCCGTGGTCGCACCTACTGTTCGGAACAGTCGATGTCAAAACGCAGCCGTCTGTAACTATCTTGGGGTATGCATGTGTACATGACGATATACGCAGTTTCAGATTATACCTAGACGTCACGCATCTCGGTGTGAACTGACGCTTAGATGACGCCATTAGTGTGTGCGACCACGGCTCTACCTTGACCATTTTTGTAACTTTGCATTTCTGGATTTCTATTTGTTTTTTTTTTTTTATTTCGGCCTTTTTAGACCCCTTTTTTACGTAGTCGGGTTATAGTTTATTAAACTTATTTTTTTATACTGCATATATATCGGTGACGCGGCCCACAGACAAAAGATAAGATTACTAACGTGTTACATAAAGAACCGTCAATCAACGATTTACACGCATGACAGCTCGCAGCTATGTGTGCGTGGCTAGGCCAGTGCGGGGGCTGCGGGACGTGGGTTTTTTAAGCCAGGACTAAGCATTCACAAGCTCGTTTCGTGCTTTGACTTATTTGACAATATAATTTCTTATTATTATAGTTTATGAATTATGATAGATTTGTCTGACGCGACGTTTGAAATTATTTCGGTGTCAACCTTAGGCTTACGTCAACATGGCTGACATTCGCCTGTGCTCGAGCTGTCATTTGTAGAGTGTCCTATGTGTCGCCACTCGCCCCTGTCCGTCAGTACCCGTACGCAGCGCTGTGTGTGAATAACGTTACCCACACAGCGCCACGCGCATATAAACACCTAAGTTGAACTATCTACACCTACCTACTTACCTACCGAGTGTAATTAGAGCATTTACGAATTGAAAGTAATCATTACAGAAGTTGTTATTTTCACATTACCTAGTTTAGCTTCTTTTAATGTATGTATCTAACTTACCTCCTACTTACCCAATATATTATGTAATTAGTAAATTAAATAATGTGAAATAATTTACCTGTAGGTACCTAATACTAAATAGAAAGTGACTTGCTTAATTCGGCAGTGAATAGTGATTGCTTTCTAATTAAAAATACCTAGGTAGGTAGGTAGGTACATAACCAGCCATGAACTAGGTAGTTAAATATTTCTCCAATGTAGCTGCATCTTTCCTTCTATCTGTAAGTTGTAACTAGATTTCTGATTAATGGGTACAAAGAAACAACTATTGCATAAATTCAAAGCATAGGTAATTAAATACCTATCCACCTACTATATTTTTATTTATTTATATATGGCATCGGCTTATAAGCATTTGCCAGTGTCAAGTTAAAAAGGCGGGAAATAGAACTTTCGTTTCAATTTTCAACACCGTATTCCTATATCCTCAAGTCTAAAGTCTAGTCAAAGTCCAAATATATAGTCAGTACAGTCCATCAGTCATGTCAGTCGATTCAGTAAAGTAGTAGAGGCTTTACTGAAAGTTCCTAGGGAGTTTTGGCGAGAAACACAAAATAGCACGTTTTTAGAAGTTGTACTACTTGCCCACACTTGTGCTCGTTAACGAATATTTAATGGTTAATATTCTACCAATATTACACATTAAGAACCGAAATAACACAAATTTATGAGGAAATCCGAATTCCACAACGTCACCCATTGAACTCCCCGGCAAAACTCCCACCTACTACCTATTATTAATACCTGTCAACCGAATGTTTTTTTTTCGATGCCGAAACTTTAGCATTGATTCCTATTAAGAAAGTTAACGGTCTTCAATTTACAAACGTACTACAGTGGCCATGTTTAATATTTTTGTAGGTAATCGCTTCATCCTGCATTATAATTTGCAACAACGTTGCGTGCCACGAGCGTATTAACAGCTATCAAACGGCAAAAGGTGAACAAAGTGAAATCTGAAAGGTCATAATATCAACAACTAACCCTTACATTTTAACACACAAACCTGCATGCGAAACTTATCCTTATCAACCAAATGTAGAACTCATTATTGGTTAATCGATTCACCATCACGAAAACGAAGGGTCAAGGTACAATTTCATTCCTGAATTCGTCGCAGTTTACGTTCGAGATTTATATTTATTCGATTTTCAACAAAAAATATTTAATGCTTTCATTTACTGAACGGTCAAGGTCAAGTGACGTAGGAAGTTGGTTTTTCAGTCATCTCGAGGCTTGAATGGACTAGTAACAGTTACCTACCAGTCCATTTGAGGCTACAAAAAACAACAAAAACTAAGGCTTAAGGCACTAAAACATTAATAGCATTATGATTTATGACTTCGTGACTACTGACTTTTAAAAGCAATGATTTCAAAACTAAAGATGGGCTATGACGTACATTTGACAGAACAAATCTTCATACAAGAAAAATTTACCCCATCTTGATTTCACCATACCTTAAATGTCAAAATGGCCCCAAACGACCCCAAAAGTGGGGCTATTTAAGTGGGGACAATCTTTGTCTCGACATGCCTCTGTTATATTATATACCTACGTCTATGTTTAAAAGGCTTTCGTTTATAACATGACAAATCCCTTGATCTAATATTGAGAGATAAGTACACTTTACCTACTATGTATCAGTTATACGGGAGCTTGGGAATAGCTTAAATTATCATGTACCTAAGCTGTCTGTCCAATATAGGAAGGAACTTCGTTGGTAAGTCATTTACGATGGTAGCTGTAATATAATGTAAACAAAAAATTAAATTCGACCAAAATAATGTGTCATTGACTCATTGTATTTCGTTATAGCGCGCTGAATAAGTGACTTTTAAATTGGAAGCATTATAGCCACTTAAAGCGGCATTATAGACACTTACTTGAGCTATGTTTACATTTAGATAACATTTCTTGTCCCCGAACCGGTGGTAGGCATCACGTAGGGATAATTCCGTGAGTGTTATATAATAACGTATAATGGAAAAGGAAATTACTTATATAAAAAAAAAAATATTTTTGATTAAATCGGAACGGAGTTCATAGTGTTTTTTCTTTAAGAATGTTGCTAATAATTTTATTCAGGCATTTAATAAGCAATTCCGAAAACAAAAGCAACAAAATGCTACAACCTACTAGAATGCTATAAGTACATTGTTTAGGCTACATAATACATCAATTTAAAAATTAATTAACTTATTATGCTTGACGAAATGTTAGATAACATTGCTATTTTAGTTTTTCAAGAACTTACATGAGGACATGATGTGGGTGCGAAAACACCTAAAATTGGATATCATACATTAAAAAGAATATTGAAATCAAACATCTTATTCAATTATCTTCCATAACTAATAAGTATTTCCAACACTTTGAAAACAACATAACCTACCATACCAGTTAGTTTTCATTTCAAAGTTCAATAACGAAATAATTTAAAAGTATTTTCTTTTAGTAGGAATATAGTTTGTTTACAGATTTTGTGAGTAACAGTGAATAAGCAAATATCCAAGTATTAATTACAATACATTTTTGTCTTCATCTCTGCATTATATTGACTTTTTCAATTATTTCGGGGATAATTTCTGCAGATTTCTGTATATTCTCATATTGATAACCCATGTGCACAGCAATCAACTGCATCTTCTTTAGGTTTTCCTCACTACTCTCCATTAGGTGTTCAGTTGAGGCAATATCCCTGGCGGCTTTCATCAAAAGCTGAAATTAAATATAAAGACATTAGGAAATAGAACAAAACCAGGGATATTAAGACAATAACAGAACATACTCATACTACATGAACTGTGGGGGAGGGGGTATGGCCTTCAAAGTATATAAGTAGTAATCTTGGTCAGTTGCTTGGGTGGGCTTAGGTTTTTGTATGTGACAAAATCAACAGAGTCAACATCTTCTAAGAAAATCTCGCATGACGGCCATTAGTACAATGTCAAAAAGAAGGGGTTAGGTTAGGGTATTGGGTCTTGGCACAATATACTACACGGATAGGTTACCTATGGGGGAGGGTGTAAAAATTGGTAAAAAGAGGTCACGTCATATTATGGCTAGGTTTCGTAATCGGATGCTAAGATTTGAATTCAGTCAGTGCCCAGAACAATGTAATATTTACCTAAATAATATTATGTTGTAATATTATGTATAATAATATTATGTATTTCATATCATGTTCATGTACCTCATTGGACTTAGAGCCTCGCTGAATTTGTCGAGAAAGCGAGGCTATATTATTCATATTCACTTGGACCCTTTCAGCTAGTCTTTGCTTTGATTCTGCAAACAACGATCGAGCACTACTTGTCGATGCCGACGTCATATTTAGAACTTATTATAAACTTTTTATGATTATTAAACTATATTTTTGTATTTGTTCCTTTTTTCAGAAAAGTGCTAATTGAAAATAAAGTAGGTAGGTAGGTACCAGCTGTTGTAAACAGTAGTAATGTCAAAGATTTTATTTTTTTATATAAATATGGCATCGGCTTATAACCATTTGCCAGTGTCAAGTTAAAAAGGCGGGAAATTTAATACTTGTCTTCCGCCACCGGCAGACGTTAGTGAGTTGGTATAGGGCAATAGACGGTGAAAGCGGATTTACCAAAGAAGCATTACATGCTATTAAATTAAAAGTAAATACTTCATCTAAAGAAATATATGTGTGCCTATCATTTGATATAATGTCAATTAGAAAATCAGTTACTCTAGACGGTGACAAATGTTTTGGTACAGTAAATATTGGGGAAAATTCAGGGAGAGACAATGTTAGAGCTACCACCTAGGTTTTAGTTTTTAAGGTTACTGCTGTTATTGATTCGTGGAAAATCCCTGTTGGGTATTTTCTACTTGTAAGTATAACGGCGGAACAGAAGCCACAACTCGCCAAACATTGTATTAAGTGGCTATATTTAAATAATGTTAATGTTATATCGATAACTTGTTCATGAACAAGGCTTGAAAGGTGATAAATAAATTGAAACGTCGGGTAAAGAAAAGTGCACCGCAACACAATCCGTAAGTGTTTAAAACAATGAACAATATTCGCGTAAACCTAAGAAATCAATATGTGAACAAGTACGGACTGGATACTGCAAATCAAATACGTCGACTGGAAGATCTCAAGATAAAGCGCGCAAGATTCGTAACATCGTTAAATTTCTTGAAAAGATGTCGAGACCACAATTTAATGCCTACGTGTGTCAAAATATCACCCAAAGAATACATACGAGGGAGCGCAAAGATCTTATACCAGGCCAGTATGAAGTTACAAAAAACCATGATTCATCAAAAACGTTCCGATCTCGCTGCCCTTGAAAAAGAAATAATAGTTTTGACAAATAACCTTAAGACAGTTTTGACAACATTTGATTTTGAAAATTGCATTCAAATATTAAATAAACGTGAAACATATAAATATAATAACTGTAAAAATAATCAGGTTTTAAAATTCAATAAACTCAACAGCAAAAGTACCATAGACAATTCAACCATAGACAAGACCGTCTCTTGCGCAGTTGTCAATCTGTCAAAACAAACTTTTGACATAAATACAATAAAAGTTTTGGAAAAGGGCTTGAATTTTGCAATAACACCGCGAAAGATACCTTTTGAGGAAATTATCTGCAGTGTAGAGGATTGTTTATCGAATAATAACATAAACAAGGATGATTTGGAGGCCATACGACAGGATATATCGTCAGTCTTACGACGAAGCTCGGCGCCCAAACCAAATCTTCCTCGTGAACAAATGAAAGCGTTACAAAACTTGCGCACCAGATCGGATTTGACAATTCTCCGCGCGGATCAAGGTAATGCCACGGTGATTATGGATACCTCAGATTACAGTGATAGAATACAACATCTATTATCGGACGAAAGCACATACAAAAAAGTCAGAACCGACCCGACTAACAACGTTTTAAAGACTACTCAAAGTCTCATATAGAAATACTCCGACTCACTGAATCTAGACACCAAGTCCTTATTGTCTTCGTGTCCTAAACCCCCTAAGTTGTATGGTTTGCCCAAAAAAAACATAAACCTAACGCTCCACTTCGCCCAATTGTAAGCCAAATTGACTCACCAACCTATAAATTGGCTCAGCTAGTGGCTAATGTACTTTCACCACTACGAGGGCGGCACTGAAAATTTCGGGAATCAAGGAAGTGACACAACATTACTATTTAAAAAGGTATTTATTGCTTTTCGAAGTATTCTCCACGAAATTTGACACATTTTTCCATACGATGGAACCAATCATTGAAGCAACCATTCCATTCGGAAGTTGGGGTCTCCAAAATGGCCGTTTTGTAGGCGTCCACAGCTTCTTCAGGTGATGAAAATCTCTGACCACGCAATTTATTCTTTATTTTAGGGAAAGTATAGAAATCATTAGGGCTTAGGTCGGGGCTGTACGGCGGATGGTCTAATAATTCTATGATTTCTTGCTCTAAAAACTCTTTTGTTCTGTGCGCGGTGTGAGAACTCGCATTATCGTGATGGAGGATGATGCGGCGGTTGCAGTTCTCTTTACGGAGTTCAGAAACGACCTGTGGCAAACAAATGTTAGCATACCATTCTGCATTAACCGTTCTTTGTCCCTCAAGAGGAATAGTCGCAACATGGCCGGTTTTGGAGACAAACGTGGCCACCATTTTTTTTGCAACACTCCGTGAACGAACAATTTTTGTTTGATTTAACTCATTTTCGAACACCCAAACTCGTGACTGGTTTTTTGTTTCGGGTTCGTACGCGTATATCCAGGATTCGTCACCTGATACGATGTTGTATACAGCATTTGAGGATCCTGAGTGGAATCTTTCGAGAGTTCTGACGCACCAAGTAACGCGAGCCGCTTTTTGCTCTTCACAGAGCAAATGCGGTATCCATCGGGAAAACAACTTTTTTACACCTAATTGTTCATGCAAGATTATTTGTATTTGACTCATGCCAATGTCTAAAGTTGCCTGAATTTCGCGGTATGTCACTTATGATACTTTCACAATTTTACCATCTGACAAAGTAACCATATTCCTAAATCATTTGAACAGTCTCAACCCCAAAATACAATTCACTATGGAGTTAGAGACCAATAACTCTTTAGCTTTCTTGGACGTATTAGTAATAAGGAATCCCAATGGCACCTTAGGTCACACTGTGTATCGCAAACCTACACATACTAATAGATATTTAAATGGTGAGTCCCACCACCATCCTTCACAGCTATCTACCGTTGGCAAAACTTTGTTTAGAAGAGCACGAGGAAACTGTGATCAGCAGCATTTGGAAACCAAGCTTCATCATGGGATAGGTTAGAACTACAGGATCACTAAAGAGATTCTGCAACCACGTTTAGCATAGCAAGACAAGATCTAAAAAGATATATTTGTACAGAAAAATACTGTATTCTCATGGAGAAGGTACATACTTCCTATTTTTATTTTTGATTTAGCCTATTTGAATAAAGAACAACAATTTCATTTTTTATTTTTATAATTAGTAAGTACTATCTACCTGCCAAAGTAGAGAAAAAGACTGAGTGCTTAAAACAAAGAGGTTTACAGGTTTACATAAACCTTAAAAATTATGTTTTGATAATTTATGTTAGTTTATTTTGAATTTTGATTTAAAAAAAAAATATTTGTGTAAAAACTTTTGCAGTTTTTATTTACTATATTTATTAAACACAATGAACGAAGCTATACGAATCTATGCCTTGCTTATACCTTTAATATTCTTTGAGAACCGATGACTACAGAAATATCTACCTACATTTTACACCTAGATGTGTATTATGAGTCACATTTCACCCGAGCGAAGCCGGGTTTTCATCTAGTAGTATATATATAGTTGTCATTATGGGTGTGCATACAAATTATACCGCGATGACGTGACGACTAAAATCAAATCGATCTATAACTTGTATCATGCGGCTGTACATAACTTTTCTTTAAACGGCCGAGTTTGAATGAATTTATTAATTATAACATGATATTATGCCTTCTACGGTAAAATTTAACTTACATAGTTATGGTGTTGATAGAGCTGATGCGACACGTACGCAGCTGGCGGCTGGTACATCGGCGCTCCCGCAAACACTGCGTTGTTACCCCCTTGCTGTAAGCAATGTATCGATGGTAATAACTCTTTCAACAAATCATGCTTATTCACTCAAAATTATCATATATGAGCGAGTAAGCATCATCAAAATTATATGGTTTATTTATATAAACGAGTCATAAAGGGCTTAGGACATTATTGTGTAGAGCCTGGCATAGTGTAAACGGCTCCAAAATCTAAAGAATGACACCTATATTCATTTTATTATAAATAGATGCATACCATCTTGGAATTTCAAAAAGAATGTCATTTTTGTATTCCTGAAAACCTAGACTACCGACGACCATATCAATTTTAATTTATTTTGTTTCAATAAGATTAATATGGAACGGCTAAGAAACGACGCAGCAACTATTAATTAGGAACCATTACTTAGTGCATTAACTGTTAATGACAAAATCAACATTTTTAATGCGACCATAAATAGGTTGTACAACACTCATGCACCGATAATGAAAATCAAATTAAAACACCAACCAGCACCCTGGCTGTCTGAAGAAATTCGGGTGGCGATGAGACGCAGGGATCGTACCTTTATTAAATTTAAAAGAGACCGATGAGTGACTAATTAGGAAGCATTTAAAGTTGCTAGGAATCGTTGCAACCAGATGATACGTAATGCCAAACGCCGATTGTAGCTTCTTCTTGAGATTGTAGCTTCTTCATCCCCTTCCAATATCTGGAAGTTCCTTCAAACCATTGGTGTAGGCAAGTCAAATGATCTTGAACTGCCTAGTACTATTAGTCCTGACCTCCTGACGATATTAATCTACATTTTTCTACCACGATAGCACTAGATGGTCATACTAAATTACAATCCATCAGGTATTTAAACTGTAAGCAGTGGGACGAGATAAGCCTCGTCCCAATATAGTGCCACTTCAGATTTCTCCTGTTGCTTCGGACGAAATCGACAAGACAATCAAATCTATTGTTTCTAAAGCTACGGGATGTGATGACATTAGTCGTCGCATGATTACTTCCATCCAAGTCCAACTTTTGCCTGCTATCACACATTATTAATTTTTCCCTCAAATCATCTGAATTCCCAACCTTGTGGCACAAAGCTTTTGTACTTCCGCTTCCGATAATCACCAACCCCAGTCATCCTACACATTTCCGCCCTATATCCATCCATCCCTACCTATCGAAGGTTCTTGAAGCCTTTTTTGTGATGGATGCCCATCAAATTTCGCGATGACTTAAATATTAGGCTGCAAAATATATGACGAAGTAGAGCCTGTTTTTCTAAATAGACGTAGATGGGATGTCAAAATAAATTATATTTTTCCCCGATCCACCACACATGTTAAAATTAATGAGAAATCTTCTCGTCAGTAAATATATATTAAAAAATTGTCATGACCAAAGCTGTATAAAATGTTCATTTTTTACATGTTTACATGATTTACAGGAACAAGAAGGTCTTCATCTAGCAAAGAAATTAAGGAAATCTTTAATTAACTTCATTAAACAAATAATAAAAGTTAAATTGGTTGTTCAGACGTTTAGCAATTCAGTGGCGGATGCCCTAGAATTTTGTCAGGAATTAGATTTAGATGAGTCCCGTGGGTCGTCACCCACCATCGAGTTTATTAGAAAAGTGAATAATCTTTTTGATATTTTAAATAGCAGAAATTTTAACGCGTATGGCTATAAAAGCCGTTAAATCGGAATAATTATGATGATATATATTTTTCAAATTAAATATTTGGTTATTTAAGCAATCTAAAAATGGCTGACGGCCTGAGTGTTAAATGTACGAGTAACAGAAAGGTTGGTAGAAAGGCATACGCGGAATACAATATTTATTTAATAACCTTATCGCCACCTCCGAATAACAGTTTTTACCGACTTACAAGTTAAGCCAAGACCATTTGGAATAATTTCTTAGTGCAATCAGGTCAAAAGGTAGCTTTAATAATAATACGTCAGCGGTTCAATTCCGAGTAGCACATAAAAGGTTGATCGTGCACGGGGTACTGGTACAGTAACTTAAACATATTGGTACTGGAAATTGGACACCGCTTGAAAATATAAGCATATTACCTTATACCAACACGCATTATGAAAAATCAATTAATTCTACCGTTAGGAGATATATCAGTAATTTAGAATCCGAAAGTGCTGGTGATGATGATCACGACTACCTTGCGGAGCCTACCCGACTTACAGAACTTGCCAAACAAATAATATCGTATATTGCAGGGTTTGTCGACCAAAGTAGCGAAGGTAGGTAAATGTGAAAATTGTTTGATGTGTTTGATGAACGTTAAGTCGAAAAACATGCACGAATTTATATATGAAAAGTATAATGGTGGTCTGCATTATCCAGCTATTTGTGAGATTGCACAAAAAATATTTGAGCACAATTTATCAAAATCGGGGAGTAAATTGTTAGAACACAATAACTTTTGTCATATTTTATTATCCAATGTCTTCGAAGATGCATAGGAAGACAGTTCTTTACAGAACATACAATATGTTATGATTATTCTCCGCTTGATGATCATAAAATAGGTACTTCTAATCAAAGCAATCACATTAAAATATTTACAAGACTGAATACATAAGTTCACAAAACATTTATCTGAACCCAAAGAAAGAGTAAGAAATATTTACACTAAATTAAGTTTGTTCCGAAATCAATAATTAAAGATTTTAAGAGTATATAAAAATTATTTTATAATGATTGTGTGAATTGTTTCGTTCAAAATATGGCTAATTATTATGATTATCTTCTATACTTGTATAAATACACCTCCTGTAAATCTCCTGTTTGTCAAGCAACCATTATGTATATATATTAGTGTGCTATTAAAATGTCGATAGCTACGCTTGTGGTTTTTTTTATTTAATATGTACATTACAAACAAAATAAATATATCGTAATATGCTTAGTCTTTCATTTGCGCTTATCGTAGTGATTATAGTACACCACCTTAACATCCCGAAAAAATGGTAAGTCTGTTATCACCGGCAACATTCAACATTCCTACTGACAATTATTGTCTCTGTCTCAACTGTGGTTACACCATAGCTTTTAGTTTCTCTGTCTACGGTGAAGACTCTTCTATTGCTTCATAATCTTCGTCTTTAAAATGGCGTCCTTGTCAAGACTCAAGTGTCAACTGTCTATACTCTACACGTGTAGGTACTGTCGAACAAGTTACCGCTCGACCACGCATAAGGTAAAAATCGAATAAATGTGCCGTTGAATTGTGCGCATGCACAAATACTCACGTGTAAATACTTAAATCAACCTCTGTAGTCGATGTTTGTAACGACTTCTGTATTTAAGTATTTTTAGGCGTCCTATTTCAAAGGAAAATGTTTAGAAACTCAGGAAGTTTTGGAAGACCATTTTAAAGATGAAGAACCCAGGCAATAGATTGCCTATGACCAAACCGGGAGTTTAGCCGGGAAATTCAATGGGTGTCGTTGTGGATTTTGTATAATTTTCTAAATGTGTTATTCCGGTTCTTAATATGTAATATTGGTAGAATATTAACCATTAAATATTCGCTAACATGCACAATTGCGGGCAAGTGGTACATCCTCTAAAAATGTGCTATTCTGTGTCCCTCCAAAACTCCGTAGGAACTTTCAGTAAAGCTTCTACCACTTTACTGAATTTACTGACATAACTCATTCACTGCACTGACTATTTATTTCCACTTTGACTAGACTTTAGACTTGACGATTTAGGAATACGGTGTTGAAAATTGAAACGAAAGTTCTACCTCCGCCTTTTTAACTTGACACTGGCAAATGGTTATAAGCCGATTCCATTTATAAAAAAAACAACAAGGAGTCAAGTGTCAAGTCACGCTTATTGACGTGACAACGTCTTATAATTCTATGGAGCCGGCTGCACGCACGAAAAAACATGACTCCATGTGGCGTTACCGGCGTTACCTCGCTCTGAGGCATTCCATTTTTTATGACGTTGTCACGTTCAACTATCGTCAGTAAACCGACTTTACAGACAACCGATTTTTTTATATCTTTCAGTAGTAGTACATCGAGTTTTGCCGGGGAAATCAATGGGTGACGTTTGGATTTTGCATTTCTTTCATAAATTTGCGTTATTTCGGTTCTTAATGTATAATATTGGTAGAATATTAACCATTAGATATTTGTTAACGTGCACAAGTGTGGGCAAGTGGTACAAATTCTAAAAACGAGATATTTTGTGTTTCCCGCCAAAACTCCCTAGAAATTTTCAGTATAGCTTCTACCACTTTACTGAATTGACTGACATGACTCATGGACCGTTTTGACTATTTATTTGGACTTTGACTAGAATTTAGACTTGACGATTTAGGAATACGGTGTTGAAAATTGAAAAGAGAGTTCTACCTCCGCCTTTTTAACTTGACACTGGCAAATGGTTATAAGCCGATGCCATATATTAAATTAAAAATAAATTAGTAGTACATATCATCTATGTTTTTATCTGGAGTTTTGCCGGAGGTTCAATGCGTGATGTTGTGGAATTTGTAAAATTTCTTAAATTTGTGTTATTTCGGTTCTTAATGTGTAATATTGGTAGAATATTAACCATTAAATATTCGTTATCGTGCATAAGTGTGGGCAAATTGTACAACTTCTAAAAACGTGCTATTTTGTGTTTCCGCCAAAACTCCCTAAGAGCTTTCAGTAACGCTTCTACCACTTTACTCAATCGACTGACATGACTCATAGACAGTCTATCTAAAGTCTAGTCTTCTATGATAGACTGTACTGACTATATATGACTAGACTTTAGACTTGACGATATAGGAATACGGTGTTGAAAATTGAAACGAAAGTTCTATTTCCCGCCTTTTTAACTTGACACTGGCAAATGGTTATAAGCCGATGCCATATATAAATAAAAAAAGTTTTTATCTGTCATTGCAATCTGACTTTTCGTTTGTCACGGACACCTTTGTGTAGCAGCAAATTTCTGTAAAATTTAATAAAACTAAAATCTTTTTGCAATGTTTTCATAACAGGCTTCAAGTTTAAACTTATTTAGTAATAGTATACATAATACATCTTCTTCTTTTTCTAAGATATAAGCAATGTTTGTTTACTTGATAACAATGATTTCATGTATAATGATTTTTATTTTTACGTAAATCTTTACTAAAAATAATTGATATTCTTCAAAATGGATAAAAGCGTTACGTGTGACCATCTCAACAAACTTGTGGAGCACTTTGACAAAGAACTATGGCAGTCGAAGGAGGTAAGATTGAAGTTATTTAAGGATACATAACCTCAAACGTAATACAAGTGTAATGTTTAATTAACATTCCGTGTTTGTATGCTCATTATGCAATTTGCTGGACAGCGATAGTCGTCGGACGGTCTGTGTACTCATTATGTGCGATATCATGTTATTACACTTTACACTGCTGTTCATAATATGGTTTCTTATATTATAGTTTAATAGTATTTTTATTGTAGAAGTACCTACTGTATTATATGATATTGTAGAAGTACTGCATTATATGATATTTAATCTAATAAAAATAAATCAATGTCACAACTTTTATAAAGATATAAAAAATACTAAAACAAGCAGTTATTAGTTACTTTGTTCACTACATTTTCCATTATGTTGCTAGTTAAACTATATTCCGTTGTTTCATATTAACTATAACAAAAGTGCAATGTTACTTGTTAGGTAAACAAAGAAAATAACTGATTTCCTTAACAAATATATTTTTAATAGGAAATTATTATTTTGTATATTATTGATCATATACATTATTTTAGGGTGTTTTTGGCAAAACAGATATCCTATGTTGTTTACCAATTTTATAAAAAGTGGGACAAATAACAAAACTAATAAAACAGTTATTACATAACTCATACTTTTTATAAAAATGCATATTCAATGTGTGATTTGTCAGGTGACTTGCTAAATGATAAAATTGATTTCAGTCAATGTATTATTTATTTTTTTACCATAGAATATAGTTTTTCGTTTAATAGAATAATATTCAATGTCATCAGGAAACACAAATATTTTCTTACACAAGATTGGCAGCAAAGATAATTAAGAGATAAATATATTTTTATTCTGATAACTAATGAAATAAAATAATTCTAAGAAAAAAAAAAATCTTTTACATATTAATGTTATGTAAGTCTACATTTAAAAAAAAGCTTTTTTTTTTGCTCTAGGAAAGAAATCTGAAAGAATCATCTTATATTTTTTTCCTATAAATTATAATTTCATAAAATTATCATAATTTGACAACACTGTGTTAAAAACATTTTCAACAGGTATTTACATAGTAGTTGAAATTTTATTTACAGAATCTGGTGTGTTTTGACTGTGGCTGCCCCGGACCCAATTTATGGATATGTTTACAGCCCCAATGCCTCCATGTCGGTTGCTCTGAAGTTAAAAATGACCACAGCACAATACATCAAAAGGTAATCATAACCTCTTTTTTCAAAGGAGGTATATCCGTATTCCATAGAAACACAACACCATATCTTTGCTAATGATAAGAAGTTTAAGGGTTTGTTTGTTGTGAGTATGCGTTGATCTCAGTTACAACCCATAGGGCCGAATACTGAAGTGTTAATTAAAATATAAGAGCCCTTCCATTCTCAGGCTGGCACTGCGAGCCAAAAAGACAAGGATGGCATATGACTTGAGCAACACTTAATTAATTACCGTTTCAGTATTCGGCTGATAATATGTTTCATTGAAGATCTCACACAATGGGATAGAATGATAAAAAAATTTCTCCCCACTTCACATGTAGGGGAGCCACCCATTAAAATTCAAAATTATAATCAGGTATTTATGATGGAAAAAACGAAATCAAATGCAATTTAAAAATATACACTACATAAGTTATATTCATACATAAGTTACATTTATTTATATCCGTATTTAACAATGTTAGCAAGGGTAAACTAACAGGTTCCTTGTAGTTACTACAATACCCTAAAAACATTGTTACAAGGTAATGCTACACTAATTATACCTTACAAATATGGTTGGGGTCAAAGTGCAGACTTTGTGGTGACAAAGAACAGTTGTCACAGACTGGTTTATAAATATTTATGTTTCAATTTACCTGCACTTTGCTAGTCATAAAATTGATACTAGACAGTATGTATAAGGTCATTACATATAAATTGCCGTTTTGTATAGGAGGATGATGAAGTCGATTTTTTTAAACATAATATATTTATTTAATCAAAGTATATACCATTGCTATCTATGCACTTTTTCCATCTCATATGTAGTTCATTGATTCCTTTACTAAAAAAACTATTCGGACAGGAATCAATAAAATCTTTGAAGGCGCTTTGGACTGCCCCATCGGGGTTGAATTTTTTCCCTTGTAAGAAGTTATCCAAATTTCGAAAAAAATGGTAGTCTGTTGGAGCAAGGTCCGGGGAGATAATATACATCATTTTAGGGTGTTTTTGGCAAAACAGATATCCTATGTTGTTTACCAATTTTATAAAAAGTGGGACAAATAACAAAACTAATAAAATCGTTCCTACATAACTCATACTTTTTATTAAAATGCATATTCAATGTGTGATTTGTCAGGTGACTTGCTAAATGATAAAATTGAT
Source organism: Phengaris alcon alcon (assembly GCA_037179445.1). Taxonomy (NCBI): domain Eukaryota; kingdom Metazoa; phylum Arthropoda; class Insecta; order Lepidoptera; family Lycaenidae; genus Phengaris; species Phengaris alcon. The sequence goes on along the minus strand of JAYRCH010000040.1, from coordinate 833,674 downwards.
TTCAGTCATGGAGTCAGGATTGGGACATCCAGGAGTCAGGATGATAAAGTCGATTTTTTTAAACATAATATATTTATTTAATCAAAGTATATACCATTGCTATGTATGCACTTTTGCCATCTCATATGTAGTTCATTGATTTCTTTACTAAAAAAACCACTCGGACAGGAATCAATAAAATCTTTGAAGGAGCTTTAGACTGCCCCATCGGGGTTGAATTTATTCTCTTGCAAGAAGTTATCCAAATTTCGAAAAAAATGGTAATCTGTTGGAGCAAGGTCCGGGGAGTAAGGTGGATGTCTTAGACATTCCAATTGAAGCTCCTCTAATTTGGTAGCCGTCTGTTGTGCAGTGTGTGGTCTAACGTTGTCCTGAAGCAGCAGTGCCCTTGAGCGAATGACTCGCGAGCGAATGATTTGCAGTTGCTGGCAATAGACATCTGCCGTAATCGTCTGGCCAGATTTAAGAAAGCTGTAGTGAACAACACCGGCACTAGTCCACCAAACGCTCACAAGTAACTTTTATTGAGTCAATTTTCGCTTAGGGCAGGCTTTGGCTGGTTCGCCAGGGTTCAGCCATTGCGATGAGCGTTTCCGATTATCGTACAGGATCCACTTTTCATCACAGGTAATGATTCGATTTAAAATCCCTTCATTATTGTGCCGGTTGAGTAATGTAACGCAGTAGACGTTTTTCGGTTTATCGGTTTGCTGCACTCAATTCATGAGGTACCCACCTTTCAAGCTTTTTACCTTCCCAATTTGCTTCAAGTGGATTAAAACAGTTTTATCACTAACACCGCAGCCTGCAGCTAACTCGGACGTGGTTTGCGATGGATCCGCTTTCACAATAGCCTTAAATTCTCCATTATCAACTTTTTTCCGGCCGTCCACGGGGCTTGTTCTGTAGGTCGAAATTTCCAGAACGAAAACGTTGGAACCAAAAACGCACTGTGTTTTCTATTGCGACACCGCCGCTATACACATCATTAATCCTTCGAGCCGTTTCTGCAGCACTGATGCCACGGTGGAACTAGTACTCGAAAATAATACGATATTTCAAGTTTTCCATTTTGTAAACAAAGTGACGTAAAGGAAAAACCAAAAGAGGAAAAAACAAATGAATTACGGTTTTCGAAACACAAATGCACGAGTAACTATTAACGGTATAAATTTGAAATTGGAATTCTTAACCAAAGAAGATATATTTGAGATCAAAGTGGCGACAAAACTTTAATTTCATATGTTAGGACCTAATATTAGGAATACAGTATTTTTTTTAAACTATAATGTTATCATCTAAACTCTATACTAATATTAAAAACAGAAAAGATTTGTTTGTTTCCATTAAATAGGCTCGGAAACTACTGGACCTATTTTGATGAAATTTGGCACGATATAGAGTAGACCATGGCGAAGAACATAATATGCTACTTTTATCGAGGCATAATATACGGTTCCCGCGAGATTTCTTTTTGCGCGAGATGTAATTTTAGAGGGAATAAATATCATCATCATCCAGTGTATGGTCATCATACGTTATTTCAGAGTAAACGTCTTATCTATGAATCTTATTCTGTTTCCTCTATTATGTTAACTACTATTTTCATCAATGAAAATTAGCAGAAAATGATAAGTAATTACTTTCAGAAAGTCACATAAGAGAAACTACCACTGGTTCAACCAAAACCCAACTTTAACATTAATCATCTAAGTAATTTTGTTTCAGAACTACCCTCTGCACTCTGTCCATATGAACATCTCGACGGATCGGATATGGTGTTACCTGTGCGAGAAGGAGGTCCATAAGAGGGCCGCGTTGAGGCATGCGCAGGCGAAGGTGTTACTTTAAATAAATTACATTATATTTTATTTCATAGTGAGTTACCGTGGCTGGTCTGAGATTTAAAGTCTGAACTTACGAGTTATTCAAAGTTTTATGCATCTTTAATCTTTATTAATTCTAGAAATTCTAGCTTCAAAGCCCATGTTTACTGTTCCTATAGTTAAGGTCATTTAGCTTGCAATTAAAAATGTGTTATTAAAATCCTTTTTTTTTTTCAGATAAATCCAGAAACATCCGCAGAAGATGTGCCAGTCACGTCCAGGTCGGGCACCATGGGTGTGGGCACTAACTCTGACGATGACGCTGACCCCGACGACATGGACTTAGACGACGAACCACCTAGAGGTAAGCTGATTGTACAGTTTTCTTATAATAAATAATTTCAACATGTATGTTAGAGCAAACTTAATCACACTAAAAGAAAATGTCTTAGGTTTAATTTAAATGTAAAACAAATGTACATATTTTCATCACGCTCACTTAACTGAGCTAAGCATGTTTAACAGATTATATTCTGTATTTATCACAGACTTGGTAGTCCCATTTTTAAGTAAACATAACTCATCACGCCATTAATTAAATACCTTGTTATTTAAAAACCGGCCAAGTGCGAGTCAGACTCGTGCACGAAGGGTTCCGTACCAGTCTCCTTAATAAGCTAACCAAGAGCATCAGGAGTCCAAGGAGGGTTCCGTAACTAGAAACGCGTAATAGGTTTTTTTTTTCAAATTACTTCAAAAGTTACTGTCCGACTTCGTTCAAAATAATTTTCCTAAGGAGTATTTAGCATCATCTATCAGCATGGAAAATTGCAAGTATATAAATGCCACCAACTCACAAACCACTTTGGAGGCCAATTACTCAAAAATGGTTCACTTTGTGAAAAATTAATGTATGGAACCTTGCCTTTACGGAGACACGGAGAGCAACCCTTAACATATAAAATTATTATTATTTTATTATGCCGAAACCGAAGTCTATACACAACCCATAACTACACCAAATTTAATCAATTTATATTCATAATTACAGAGGCAGGAAGAGCGGACAGACAGACAGACGAACGGACAGAGCCAAACTATAAGGGTTCCTTAAGTACGACGGAACCCTAAAAATGGCAAAAAAATCACGATTGTTGTATGTGTCTCCTTAAATATTTATTTTATTCTGTTTTTTAGCATTTTTTGTTATAGTGGCAACAGAAATACATCATCTGTGAAAATTTAAACTGTCTCACTATCACGGTTACACGGTTACCAGATACAGCCTGGTGACAGACGAACTGACAGCGGAGTCTTAGTAGTACGGTCCGGTTTTATCCTTTGGGCACGGAACCCTAAAAATGTGTTGCTTTCCGTTTGATATCACATAAAAAATATAATAAACAATATTGTTCTCTAAGGCCCGTATTAATAAAGCGTTCTTAGCTCCAAGACAATTCTCAAGAAAGTAGTTAAGATGTTGTTTTAATTAATAGACCGTACGTAAGTGCAGCTGTAGTTACGGAGTATCAAGTGAGTGCGAACGTATTAATAAACGAGACTCGTTACACAAGTACGCTGTCATTGCTGTCAAACTGTTACTTGAGACGCGATTTCGTGGGTACAGTCAAACCTTAACTTGAGTACGGCTTGGGATACAGTACAATATTATTTGTTGTGTTTTTGGTTGTGTTACAATTATGTAAATTAAAATCTAAATACTTATAATTAAACAAACTCAGAATTTACACAACATACTCAACACAAATTATAGTTATAAAAGACGCGTGTTGATACTATTCTTCTTCTTTTTTTTGGCAGTCGCGGTTGCAAAGGTTTTGCACCATTCTGTCAGGCCCGTATTAATAAACCGTTCTCAAAGTCGTTCTCAAGACCTTTCTTGGCTGAGACAGTCTCAAGTAACGATTAGCTCCTCAAGACGGTCTTTAATTCATAGTATGATCTCAAGACCGTCTCAGTTGATAACGTTATTGATATCACTTACTCAACTTTTAAGCGTCATCTACACGACAAAGAACGAATAAAATAATGTTTCGTTTACACTTCTACAAAGAACGGATTTATTGATTATATATTCCTTCAATATTTCTTTTAAAAAATGTAATATTTAATAATATAAATACCAAAAAAAGTTTAGTCTGTATTCTTTATATTGAAAAAACTGATTTTCATTAATTTTTACGTATATAATAATATTTAATTATTGTCGAGCATAATAATATTCATATTTTTTTAACAACTACGTAAAACGGAATGCGGATCATTGTCATTCGAAAAAAGTTCTTCTTCTTATTCTTCAAAGTGGCTCCTAATGAAGTGAATCACTAATTCGCCAATGTGTTGTGTTGACGAAAACTCTGCCTGATGAGTGGGTTTTATGAATAAACAAGGGCGCGGTGTACAGGAGAAAGTCTGTTGAATAATCTAAAACCTAGAACAGACAAATTTAGGGCCAGTACCACAGTATGTACATAAAGTTTCAGTAACTCCTTATTTACAAAACACAGAACAGATTTAAGGTTGATAGGGCGAGGAATTGTAGGAGGGAGGGATCATATAATGAGGATTGTTTTTTGGGCAGCGAAAAAAAGTTCTGCTGTCAAGTGTCAAATCAAGTCAATTAATATAAATCAAATAGGCAATTCGTTTAATATAAATAAATAACTAAATATATTTAAATAAAATCGAAAATATTTCTACAAATACTCGACACTGGCAGAATGGTGCAAAGCCTTTGCAATCGCGATTACCAAAAAAAAAAAAAGAATAAGTATCAAACATGTATCAATATACGAGGGCGGCACTGAAAATTTCGGGAATCAAGGAAGTGACACAACATTACTATTTAAAAATGTATTTATTGCTTTTCGAAGTATTCTCCGCGAAATTTGACACATTTTTCCATACGATGGAACCAATCATTGAAGCAACCATGCCATTCGGAAGTTGGGGTCTCCAAAATGGCCGTTTTGTAGGCGTCCACAGCTTCTTCAGGTGATGAAAATCTCTGACCACGCAATTTATTCTTTATTTTAGGGAAAGTATAGAAATCATTAGGGCTTAGGTCGGGGCTGTACGGCGGATGGTCTAATAATTCTATGATTTCTTGCTCTAAAAACTCTTTTGTTCTGTGCGCGGTGTGAGAACTCGCATTGTCGTGATGGAGGATGATGCGGCGGTTGCAGTTCTCTTTACGGAGTTCAGAAACGACCTGTGGCAAACAAATGTTAGCATACCATTCTGCATTAACCGTTCTTTGTCCCTCAAGAGGAATAGTCGCAACCATTTTTTTTGCAACACTCCGTGAACGAACAATTTTTGTTGGCTTTAACTCATTTTCGAACACCCAAACTCGTGACTGGTTTTTTGTTTCGGGTTCGTACGCGTATATCCAGGATTCGTCACCTGATACGATGTTGTATACAGCATTTGAGGATCCTGCGTGGAATCTTTCGAGAGTTCTGACGCACCAAGTAACGCGAGCCGCTTTTTGCTCTTCACAGAGCAAATGCGGTATCCATCGGGAAAACAACTTTTTTACACCTAATTGTTCATGCAAGATTATTTGTATTTGACTCATGCCAATGTCTAAAGTTGCCTGAATTTCGCGGTATGTCACATGTCGATCTTCCTCAATCAGCTTACGCACAGCATCAACGTTTTCTTGGGTGACTGCAGTTTTTGGACGACCTTGACGGGGATCATCACTGAGCTTGACACGTCCACGTTGAAATTCAGCAAACCAGCGATAAATTGTGGTTTTGGATGGGGCTTCATCACCAAATGCAGAAATCATCCGGTCAACACACTGTTTTTGTGTTAAACCACTTCGAAAGTCATAATAAATCATCGCTCTAGAATTTTCTCGAGTCAATTGCATTTTCTCAACGACTAAACAAGTTTGACAAGACCTTGTGACAAGACCGAGAATCTTTTTTTAAATAAATAAACGCTATTCGATTTTTAAAACCAAGGAGTTTTAAATTAAAAAGATTTTAATATGACAGGAACAGTGGAAATATTCCATTCCCGATACTTTTAGTGCAGCCCTCGTAGCACCTTTTTTTATAACTTTATTTTGTGTTGAGTATGTAGTGTAAATTCTGAGTTTCTTTAATCATAAATATTTAGATTTTAATTTACATAATTGCAACACACCCAAAAACACCACAAATAATAATGTACTGTATCCCAATTCCCAAGCAAGCCGTTCTCAAGTCAAGGTTTGACTGCCCACCCACGAAACCACGTCTCAAGTAACAGTTTGACAGCAATGACAGCGTACTTGAGTAACGAGTCTCGTTTATTAATACGTTCGCACTCACTTGATACACCGTACCTACATGTACAGCTGTACTTAAGTACGGTCTATTAATTAAAACAACGTCTTAAGTACTTTCTTAAGAATTGTCTTAGAGTTAAGAACGCTTTATTAATACGGGCCTTAGTGTCGAGTATTTATAGAAATTAAACGAATTACCTATTTGATATAAATTAATAGCACTCAATACCAAAGATAGAAGTCAAAACAAAAGTGAATTGATTTGACACTTGACAGCAGAACTTTTTTTTTTTGCTGCCCAAAAACAATCCTCATTATATAATCCCCTCCCTCCTACAATTCCTCGCCCTATCAACCTTAAATCTGTTCTGTGTTTTGTAAATACTCCTTTTACTGAAACTTTATGTACATACCTATTAACAAAAGAAAACTGTGCTACTGACCCTAAATGTTTGTGTTTATTCTAGGTTTTAGATTATTCAACAGATTTCCTCCTGTACACCGTGCCCTTGTTTATTGATAAAATCCACTCATAAGGCAGAGTTTTCATCAACACAATACATTGGCGAATCACTAAGGAGCCACTTTAAAGAATAAGGCGAAGAAGAACTTTTTCTTCGAATGGCAATGATCCGCATTCCGTTTTAAAAAAATATGGATATTAATATGCTATACAAAAATAATTATTATTATCTACGTAAACATTAATATCAGTTTATTCAATATAAAAAATACAGACTAAACTTTTTTTGGTATTTATATTATTAAATATTACATTTTTAAAAAGAAATATTGAAGGAATGTATAATCAATAAATTCGTTCTTTGTAGAAGTGTAAACGAAACGTTATTTTATTCGTTCTTTGTCGTGTAGATGACGCTTAAAAGTTGAGTAAGTGATCTCACTAACGTTATCAACTGATACGGTCTTGAGATCATACTATGAACTAAAAACCATCTTGAGAAGCTAATCGTTACTTGAGACTGTCTCAGCCAAGAAAGGTCTTAAGAACGAGTTTGAGAACGGTTTATTAATACGGGCCTAGTATGGTGGGCTCTTGAACTGTATAATATATTATGTCCATCCCGCAGGTCTGGTGGGCCTGCAGAACATCGGCAACACGTGCTACATGAACGCGGCACTGCAGGCGCTCAGCAACACACAGCCGCTCACGTCGTACTTCCTGGACTGCGCGGCCGCAGTCGCCGTGCTCGCGGGCGACAAGAAACCCGGCCTGAGTCGGTGAGTGTAGCATTGACCCCAAAAATAGTAACTGCGCAGATACAGCTGAACGAGGAGGGGGTGTGTGGAGTTAATATTTCTTTTATAATCATCTAAAGTTAATATTTCTTTTATATCATCCTACTACTATTATAAATGTGAAAGTTTGTGAGGATGGATGTATATTTGTTACTCTTTCACGCAAAAACGAGTAAACGGATTTTGATGAAATTTGGAATGGTACTAGTTTAAGCAATGAATTAACACAGGCTACTTTTTATTCCTATAAAGTATAGTGTTCCTTTGGGATACTGTATTTACGCGAGTGAAGCCGCGGGCAAAAGCTAGTGCACAATATTAACCGCGTAAGTTTAAGGAATTTGGTACAGAGATCTTTTAAAATAAAAATTTATAGATATATTCTTAAATCGTCGCTGTTAGCTGCTAGTCTGGTGATTCAGATGATGGACTTCGTGCTTCAAATGTATATATAATCGTTTAATAGAATTTTGTTTTCTTTTCAGAGCATACCAAAAATTAATGCAAGAAATGTGGCATATTAGAAGTAGAGGCTATGTTGTACCAAATGGCATATTGTATGGTATAAGGAATGTAAGTTCTACTTTAACACTTTTTCATTCTTTTGTAGAATGTATGTAAGCATCAAATAATTTAATATTTGTTAACAATAACATAATATTGATTTTTTTATGTTTATAGATTTATTTTAGTAAGTCCAAACTGAGGTCGTGATTTATATAATTCACATTACATACATCATTTAATACAGACAGAGTTATAATTTTACAGACTGAGATTACTGATTATACTTCGGTTCACGCCTATAAATAATTCAAGTTAACATGTCAGGTCCATCCGATGTTCCGTGGCTACCACCAGCACGACACGCAGGAATTTCTGCGCTGCTTCCTCGACCAGCTGCACGAGGAGTTGAAAGAGCCGGTAACTTCTCTTCTTTTAGTTTAATTATATGTTAAGTGTTAACCGACCTCAATAATAAAGTACACAATAAAGCAGATTTATGATAAAAATAAGGCTTTTGCTTTTTAGAGACCTTTACAAGTCTGCAATGTTAAAATGCTATAAAATCACTAATAATCCTACTACTAAATAAATATGAAAGTTTGTGACGATGGATGGATGTTTTTTTATTCTTTCACGTAAAAAACTACTGAACGGATTTTGATAAAATAGTATGGTAGTAGTTTAAGCTCTGGATTAACTCATGAGCTTATGTCTTTATTACGAAAAAGTACAGTGTTTACGTGGGACACTGTATTTAGGCGGGCAGAGCCGCGGGCAAAAGTTAGTATTAAATATAAGTAATGTACTATTAGGCTACAACTATATGCTTGTTGGGGCCAATAGACGTCACTTCCCGCTTAGTAGAAAGAATATCTATAGAATATCCTATGTAATAAGAAAGAATAAGAAAAAAATTACGAGTGAAAGTTTTTATCACTTTGGTCAGGTATGGGACGCCTCGCCGGAAGACAAGCTGACAACCGAAGCAGACGGTGACCATCGGGAAGCCAATAACATTCTCATCAGACGGAGAGCGGCTTCGTCAGGAGGTAAATACATTTTTAATATCGCAATTTTATTTATTTACAGTCACAAACAGAAACCAACGTAGGACATAGCTGATGGCTGTGGCTGGACTTCATGGAGAGTCCAAGCACTTAAGATTTATATTTTATATTTAGAACAGTAAAAAAATAACTAGGAATGGTTGTCATAGCGAAGAAAATATTTATAAAATAATTTTATGTAAATAACAATTCATAAGTTTGATTCCGGCGCCTCCATCTGGGCAGCAACGCCGTTCACGTTACGCGTTACGTCACGTTAGCCGCCTGCGTCCCGACCGCTGGGCAAAGACAACAGACTGGGTAGATAATAGACGGCGCCGCTGAGCCGACTTAGGAAAAGATTGCTTGACGAGCTGAACAGTGGGACAGTATAGGCTAAATATAAGAAAATAGTTACGAGAAAGTATTTAAAATTGCAAATTCGGAGGCAAATCAATGAACGAATTATAACAATTGCGGAGGACACAGTTTAGCTTTGCAGCTATTCTCTCTGTTCAAAATTCGAAGACACCATTAAATACTTTTAAGTACCAAGGAATTTATTACGCTAATTGATAACTGCAATATGTCGCGCTTTCATGGCGTTATCTTAATTGTTTGTTGCAGCTAGCGACGCACCATTCTTCGCTCGCATGAGGCGGCAATCCCCGGCGCCGTCGTCCTTCAACGAAACTCGTGATGGCTATCTGAGGTAACTATCGTTTCTTCTTATACATATTTTCCCTTTTAATAATAAAAGTAAAAATACGATTATGATTTTAATTTTTTTTTTGTATCAATTTTATTAACCTGTCAAATATGCTGGGAACGAAAATACACTATAATACTTCCTTCTGTACTATTTTTAAAATATAATTACTAATTCGTTTTGCATGTTATAAATGAATCAGTCCTAACCTCCGTTTTACCTAACAAAACTTCAAAACTAAAGATAAACAAGAAAAAGTTACGCCGTCTTGATTTCACCATACCTCAAATATCAGCCATATTGATTTCACCATTCTTCAATATATTATGTCAAAATGGCCCAACCCCAAAAGTGGGGACAGTTTTTGCTTCGATTTGGGTCTATAATAATCTATACTAATATTATAAAGATGAAAAGTTTGTTTGTTTGCATTGCTCCTAAACTACTGGACCGAGTTTGATGAAATTTGGTACAGATATAGAGTATACAACGGGGAAGGACATAATAAGGACTGTTTATTGCGGAAAAGGTACGGTTTCCGCGAAATTAACTTTTGCGCGCACGAAGTCGCGGGCAACATTCTAAGTTATTTATATATGTCTACTACTAACTATGAATATGTGTTCAGGATGGAATCGAGCTGCGAGAGCGCGGCGCGTCACCGGCGGTCGGCCAGCTTCGCGGGCACCTCGCACGCGCCCTACCAGCCGATCCCCGCTCCCACCACCAACGGTGCAGGTAACACAACCTAATTGTCACTCGTTGGTAAAAAAATCGTTTAAGACCTATAGGCCGATTTTGCTAGTTAAATCTTACAATAATACAGTTTCGTAAAACAGCAAAATGGTATTCTCATAAATGTCAAACGCGTTTTGTTTGGTCTAAACTCCAAAATCAGTTTATGATACCAAGACTATTCATTTATAATTCATTGAAAGTAAATTGAAAGTCTAAGTTAAATACCAGATATTCTATTCTCATACCTACTGAAAATAAAAATCGATCAAGCCGTTTCGCCGCCGACAATAGGCTAGTTTCATCTATTAAATTAAAATTATATAAATTTGTTATTTATATATTTTCTATGATAAGAAATACGAATACAACACTATTTTGTTATATAAAAATGCGATTTATTTATAATTTCGTTTCGTTTTATAATTTTATTTTACGTGACCTAAAACGCCAGCCGCCATATTTTTCTTGTAAGTGACGTCATAAGAACATAATCAAATCGAATAAACAACAGCGAAAAATACATCTAAAGTTCATGCACTGCACACGCACGTATGACGTTTCTGTTCTTATGACGTTACGATAATGGTGTGTCGTTTTGGCGCAAACATTTGTCATTTAAATCATAAAAGATCTTTGCATAAAGAGATATTATTTCCGGGAAATAAAAATAATAGTTGACTATCGAATCGATAAGGAGATTTTAAAATATATTTGAAAAAAGTGTAGAATAGCCAATTTGATATATTAAATGCTAACATATACCACCATACTAACGACATACAGTACAGTCGGAGCAGCTAGAAATGTTTTAGGTAAATATCATGTGAGACGTGTGTATTACATATCAATTTACATGGTTCAAAGCTTAAAATAATAAGTTACTTGTACGTGTGCCTATTATTTTAATGTGCCAATACGTATATTTATAGCGGCGGGCTCGGAGTCCGAGCTGTCGTCCAGCGAGCCGGACGAGCGGTACGAGACGGCGTCGAGCAACAGCGACTGCGCCTCGCCGCCGCCTGACCCTCCGTGAGTGTAGATAAATACATACCTCACTGGTTACAATAACACGATTCATATTATTACAATGTAAGTTGCAGTGGTTACTGATATGTGCTAGTCGCTAGTGGGACAGTAATGTTAGTTATGAGGTATTTATACGGGTGCCTAAAGCCGCACGATTTCAGCCGCGACTGCGAAAATCGACCGTGTAAATGCCAATTCGACGAGGCCGCAAGTGACTAAAGCAGTAAGCCCCAACATTTGTAGCATTTCCACGGGTGACTAGCCGCACGATTTCCGCAGCACGGTGAAAATCCACCGTGTAAATGCCAATTCGACGAGGCCGCAAGTGACTAAAGCAGTAAGCCCCAACATTTGTAGCATTTCCACGGGTGACTAGCCGCACGATTTCCGCAGCACGGTGAAAATCCACCGTGTAAATGCCAATTCGACGAGGCCGCAAGTGACTAAAGCAGCAAGCCCCAACTTTTGTAGCATTTACACGGGTGACTAGCCGCACGATTTCCGCAGCACGGTGAAAATCGACCGTGTAAATGCCAATTCGACGAGGCCGCAAGTGACTAAAGCAGCAAGCCCCAACTTTTGTAGCATTTACACGGGTGACTAGCCGCACGATTTCCGCAGCACGGTGAAAATACACCGTGTAAATGCCAATTCGACGAGGCCGCAAGTGACTAAAGCAGCAAGCCCCAACTTTTGTAGCATTTACACGGGTGACTAGCCGCACGATTTCCGCAGCACGGTGAAAATCGACCGTGTAAATGCCAATTCGACGAGGCCGCAAGTGACTAAAGCAGCAAGCCCCAACTTTTGTAGCATTTACATGGGTGACTAGCCGCACGATTTCCGCAGCACGGTGAAAATCCACCGTGTAAATGCCAATTCGACGAGGCCGCAAGTGACTAAAGCAGCAAGCCCCAACTTTTGTAGCATTTACACGGGTGACTAGCCGCACGATTTCCGCAGCACGGTGAAAATCTATTGTGTAAATGCCAATTCGGTGAGGCCGCGAGTGACTTAAAGTAGCAAGCCCCAAAGTTGGGTATTATTCGACTTTCGCAGCACGGCGCCCGGCAGTGTGGCCAGGTTAAGCAAAATCCTGAGATTTTAGCAGAATCAGAATACAATTTTAAAGTTTTGTAGATTTTATCGCAGATCTGAAAAATTTGCAGTTTTTAGGAGCATAAAAAATGTTTTTAAAACATACCTCATGTATATTCGGCATGCTCTGCCCTGGGGTATGTTCTAAATCTCGAAAACGCTATTTAAAAGTTGACTCTAATATTATGTGAATTGCAGAATGATCGATTTTATTTATTCTGGTCACACTGGTCAAACGCTCAGTTGCAGGCGAAAAATGAAAATGACAATAATTATGATAATATCATCATTCATTTAATATCCAAACGGAATCCCCAAAGATATCTATTGAATGAAACTACAGAGTTACACTAGTAGACGTATTTTGTTTTCAATTCAAATCTTTAGAACTAATCCTTGCCTTTATCTATACTAATACAATAAAGAGGAAAGGTTTGTATGTTTGTTTGTTTGCATCGAATAGGCTCCGAAACTACTGGACCATTTTTGATGAAATTTGGCACAGATATAGAGTAGAGCATGGGGAAGGACAGAGGCTTTTTATTGCGGCAAAATGCTGTGAGATTTTCTTTTGCGCGTACGAAGTCGCGGGAAACATCTAGTAAATTATACGTTAGTAATATATACATTCTTTGCCATTATACATAAAATATTCCTCGATGCTTTGATAGCGCGATGCATCCGTATAAAATGCGTAGAACTCATTCAAATATTGACGTTCTAAGCATGACATTAAATAAATTCAAATTTAAACGACAAAGAAGTTTTTTACAGTTTAAAATTTGACTTTTTTGAAGAAAGGTGACTAAAGTTCAGCTCACACTGACGCCAAATCTCGCGGGAACCGTACTATTAATTTTAGGAAATATTTTTTGAGACTTGATAACACGATCGTACTCGTGCGTTTAACTATCTACGCTTTCTTAATATATATAGATAGGGTGATGATTATTTACAAATTGATATTATTTATGTGTTTCAAGGTTTTCAAAAATGTCTACTGAAAAATGAATTCTGCCGAAACATTTAACACGCTGTATAGTCAAAGTCTGACGCGTCACTGCGCCCGAGTAAAACATGGCGATGCGCGTCGACTACTACTCCACAAAAACGCAAGCGTAAGGATACGCACGCCGACGCGCGACGTATAGCGCTACCGTATTATCATAATACAAATTTGTACCTTAATCATTATTAAGATTACGAAAAATAGAAATGAATATGCTTTAAGCATAGACCTATACCTAATATCTATACTTTCATACTAAGGACTAGATGTTGCCATTCGTGCGCGCAAAAAGAAATCCCACGGGGTACATTTTTCAGGCATAAAAAGCGAAGTAGCTCCGTGTTCTATTCCATATCTGCGTAAATCATTTCATCAAAATCAATCCACTAGTTTCGAAACTTATTCAATACAAACCAACGTACAAACTAACAAATCTTTTCTATTTATTACATAGACGGAGGCATGTCGAAACAAAAAGTGTCCATACTTAAACTGACCTACTTTTAGGATTATTTGGGGCAGTTGAGGTTTGACATTTTGACATTTGCTTTCCGCAGTATATTCGGCCTGCTTAATGTAATTGACAAAATCTTCTGAAATCAAGAAGACGTATGTTTTTCTTATAATATGAAGAATCTTCTTTCAAATATGCCTCATAGCCCATCCTTAGTTTTGAAATGACACGTTATAGCCTCTATGAGAAAATCATGACGTCTCACGTCGCTTCCGACTCTGCGCCAGTGTGAGTTGACCCTAAAGCCGCACGCTACTTTAATCACCCGTGTAAATGGGGTTGCGATGAGGCGAGGTGAGGCGACTCGTCAGACGGCTCGCCGCACGGCGAAAATCGACCCGTGTAAATGGCTCTTAAGAGAGCAAGTTTCTCAAGGGACAATTAGAACGGAAAAATGCCCCAAGCAGCAGCAGTTTCATTCAATGAAAAAGTAAAGAGATTTGTTTATTAGGAAATGCACTCCATATAGTGGCAGCGGCGCGAGTGGTGGTAGCGGCGGGAGCGGCGACGGCGGCGCGCCGCGCTACCGTAGCGTCGTGTCCGACGTGTTCGACGGCAAGCTGCTGTCCTCCGTGCAGTGCCTCATATGCGACAGGGTGGGTGTCCTATATCCCCATATTTTATGTTAAATTGTCCTTGGGATAGCAGCAACCATTGCAGGTTTGTGTTGTCCAGGTGTCGACGCGGGTGGAGACGTTCCAAGACCTATCGCTGCCGATCCCGTCCCGCGAGCACCAGGCCGTGCTGCGCTGCCAGCAGCCCATCCTCAACCACACGCCCATCACCAACCAGGAGTCCTGGGTGAGTTGTACCAACTTGCACTACTGGGATGGTTGTTATTTTGACGTCATATTGTAATACTCCATTAAAATTGCTTCGGTGGTACGAGAAAGTCGTGATAGTAAAAACGGAGATACAGTATAGTGCTGCAGCTAAATATCAATCATTTCCATCCAGAATTTTAACACAACTGGATAGCTAAACGATCAAAGAATTAATACAATTCATGAGGACTCCGACATATCACGCTCTGTCTAGGTAAAAAAGCTGTCATTAATAGAAGTATAAAGCCTAATGGCATTATATATTAATATATATATATAGGTGATACGAGGGCGGCACTGAAAATTTCGGGAATCAAGGAAGTGACACAACATTACTCTTTAAAAATGTATTTATTGCTTTTCGAAGTATTCTCCGCGAAATTTGACACATTTTTCCACGATGGAACCAATCATTGAAGCAACCATTCCATTCGGAAGTTGGGGTCTCCAAAATGGCCGTTTTGTAGGCGTCCACAGCTTCTTCAGGTGATGAAAATCTCTGACCACGCAATTTATTCTTTATTTTAGGGAAAGTATAGAAATCATTAGGGCTTAGGTCGGGGGCTGTACGGCGGATGGTCTAATAATTCTATGATTTCTTGCTCTAAAAACTCTTTTGTTCTGTGCGCGATGTGAGAACTCGCATTGTCGTGATGGAGGATGATGCGGCGGTTGCAGTTCTCTTTACGGAGTTCAGAAACGACCTGTGGCAAACAAATGTTAGCATACCATTCTGCATTAACCGCTCTTTGTCCCTCAAGAGGAATAGTCGCAACATGGCCGGTTTTGGAGACAAACGTGGCCACCATTTTTTTTGCAACACTCCGTGAACGAACAATTTTTGTTGGCTTTAACTCATTTTCGAACACCCCAAACTCGTGACTGGTTTTTTTGTTTCGGGTTCGTACGCGTATATCCAGGATTCGTCACCTGATACGATGTTGTATACAGCATTTGAGGATCCTGCGTGGAATCTTTCGAGAGTTCTGACGCACCAAGTAACGCGAGCCGCTTTTTGCTCTTCACAGAGCAAATGCGGTATCCATCGGGAAAACAACTTTTTTACACCTAATTGTTCATGCAAGATTATTTGTATTTGACTCATGCCAATGTCTAAAGTTGCCTGAATTTCGCGGTATGTCACATGTCGATCTTCCTCAATCAGCTTACGCACAGCATCAACGTTTTCTTGGGTGACTGCAGTTTTTGGACGACCTTGACGGGGATCATCACTGAGCTTGACACGTCCACGTTGAAATTCAGCAAACCAGCGATAAATTGTGGTTTTGGATGGGGCTTCATCACCAAATGCAGAAATCATCCGGTCAACACACTGTTTTTGTGTTAAACCACTTCGAAAGTCATAATAAATCATCGCTCTAGAATTTTCTCGAGTCAATTCCATTTTCTCAACGACTAAACAAGTTTGACAAGACCTTGTGACAAGACCGAGAATCTTTTTTTAAATACGCTATTCGATTTTTAAAACCAAGGAGTTTTAAATTAAAAAGATTTTAATATAACAGGAACAGTGGCAATATTCCATTCCCGATACTTTTAGTGCAGCCCTCGTAGGTAAATAAAAGATAATATTTGTGTATGTTAGCTCTGGTGGCTTCTGTCGTGGCTGCGATCGTGGTTCTACGGGCCAGTGGTGTCGCTGCAGGACTGCCTCGCCGCCTTCTTCAGCGCCGACGAGCTCAAGGGCGACAACATGTACAGGTAAAAGCTTAAAGCAATCAGAGAAAAACACATATAAATGTTTTAGAAAGAAAAGACCGATGTCAAAACTATTTGACCGATGTCAAATAGTTTTGACATCGGTCAAAGGTTTCAGTAATCTGTAGCATGGAGACTAGAGATAAGGACGACTGTCTTATATGGCAGATCAGTTCAAAAGGTGTGTTAAAAAACAGTAAATTCTACTTTAAAATATCCAGATTAGCGCTAGCGTTGCAGGAGGATATGGAACGAAGCGGAGTGAAGTGTGCACAGTTCAAAAATTTTACGTTCGTGCGATAGTAGCGCCATCGATATTGTGCTGCTTTCGGTGGACACTCGTCTATAGTACAGAGATCGTCCTCCTTATCTCTAGTATCCATATAGTGTTGTTTCATTAGCAATATTGTACTATAAAAACACAGCCTCGGTGGTCCAGTGGTTTAGAACTTCGCTCTCGACGTCTCGACGACGACGGAGGTCGTGAGTTCGATTCCCGCGTTCGAGCAACAAAAAATTTTGTTTCCAAGTTTGGTTAGGACAATTCAACCTGATCACCTGATTGTCTGACAAGAAAGGTGATCCATGCGTCGGATGGGCGTGTAAAAAGTCGGACCTGCGCCTGATCTCTCGCCAGTCGTGTCGGTTATCCGCCCCACTAGGTTTCGAGAGTAAAGGAGGAGAGAGTGCTCTTGTGTACTGCGCTACACTTGGACACTATTTACTAACTCCTGAGAGCTTGCCTGGTTTTAAGGAAACCGGTCACCGTCACTGAAAGCTATGTTGGGAGCTATTATTATTATGTACTATAAATAAATAAATCTGATGTTTTATATACACAGCTGCTCGCGGTGCAATAAGCTGCGCAACGGCGTGAAACTGGCGGGCGTTCTGCGGCTGCCGGAGGTGCTGTGCGTGCACCTCAAGCGCTTCCGCCACGAGCTCATGTTCAGCGCCAAGGTCGCCGCGCGCGTCTCCTTCCCCGTCGCCGACCTCAACATGGCGCCCTACCTGCACAAAGGTAACACGAATAGAAAATAAATTGAAATAGAAATAGAAAAAAGACTGA
Organism: Phengaris alcon alcon; assembly: GCA_037179445.1. NCBI lineage: Eukaryota > Metazoa > Arthropoda > Insecta > Lepidoptera > Lycaenidae > Phengaris > Phengaris alcon. Next base: position 816,026 of record JAYRCH010000040.1, on the reverse strand, counting down.
ACAAAAACTGTATCGACCGGCTGTTTGGAACGGGCTCTGTAGGATACATAACCTTTCTTCGTTACCCACCTTATTAATGCTTTAAAGTTAATAAATAGGGCAAACGTGCAGGTAAAATATAAAGTAACGCTGAAAATGCTACCGACACCAGCTGATACAACCATTCTGTCAATATTGCAGACTGCACGTCTAAAATAAGCCGCTACTCGCTGTGCGCCGTGATCTGCCACGCGGGCACGGCGGGCGGCGGGCACTACACCTGCGTGGCGCGGGGTGGTGCAGATGACTGGTACCTGTTCGACGACGCGTCCGTCACCCCGCTGCCCGCGCACCAGCTACCCGCGTGCGAGGCCTACGTACTGTTTTATAGGTAATTTTTCGGTGTTACCAGCAGAATTTTTTAATTTTACAGTAAAATTATAATCTTCTACCTGTAAATAAAGGGTACAATTGCTATTTCGATGTTTCGAACCTTTCTTGTGACTACTATAAAATTGACCTGGAGGATATTGGGGAGGCCTTTGCCCAGTGGAACAGCTTGTGGTACTAAAATAATTAATAAAATGGTCGTAAAAAGTAACCAAATCAAAGTTTAATAAAGTGCTACACTTATTCTTTCAGGAAAGTGAACCCCCAGATGACTGTACTAAGACAGAAAGCGGCTGAAATACTCAAGTCAACGAGCTCCGAACCCAATGATATTAAGTTTTATATATCTAAACAATGGTTAAATAAGTAAGTACACCAGCAGGCTTAGCATGCGCACCCTAAAAACACTGAAGAATCGACAAAATGCCAGATTCGGAGCAAAATAGTTCTTCTTGTAAGGCAGCAAGGTCAATGCATCGTCATTATGAGAAACAACATTTCTTTTCTTCCCGAGCATGAGCTCACAAAATGGCTTCTTTTGACAGCTAAAGTAGAAACATTTTCATAATTGAATGTCAAATAGTCTTACAATAATGTCAACCTCTCCACATCATGGCGGTCCAAGACAAATAGTTTCTTTCCGTTCAGTCATTTACTTGAAAATTTTCCGGCAGCCATTTTAAAAATATGGCTATTTAAAAATGTTGACTTCTATTGACGACCTTGTTACCATGGATTAAGAACTGATTTGCATCGAACTGTTTTGGATAAATTATTTCTTCGGATGGCCATGCTAAGCCCGCTGCATGTTAATAGTTTTAGACAGAAGAGTAACTAAACACTAAACTAACTTATGAATTTTATTTTAATCATATGCCGATATAAACAGATCCGTATGGGCCTCACTTATATTATGAGTAAAAGAGAATTTAAATACTGTAGGTGAAGTGAAGGTCTTAAGAATTTTCCTTATTTAGTATTGAATATTGAACTATGGGAAGTGAACGTCTAGGCAATTTCATGCAAAATTCCGTCGCCACGCCCGGGACGTAATGAAGGAATTTTGCTACTGACTCTAACTCAGTTTTGGTTCTTAGATCATCAAATTAAATTACAAAATGGGAGACACAAAATCACGTTACATTGTTTCGAATGATAATGATGACTATATAGGGCTAACGATGACACATAGGGGTGATAAAGTATCGACATTTTATTCAAAAAAAAATATATATATATATATATATATATATACAATATTAATTTAACTTTTATTTAAGGGTGCTGCATATGCCTGAAATTAAGACTTGTTTATTTATTTATTAACTGTACAGGTTCAACACATGGGCGGAGCCTGGCCCGATCGACAACAGCGACTTCGTGTGCGCGCACGGCGGCGTGCGCCCCGAGCGCGCGCCGCACCTGCCACGCCTCGCCGCGCGCCTGCCGCAGCCGCTCTGGGAGTTCCTGCACCAGCAGTACGTATCTTACTGCTCCATAACCACATTGTTATATAATCCTAAAAGCTGTTACGTAGCCTTCGTGCACGACTGCACGTTACATTCTGTATAAGTTAAGACGTTTGGCAGATAAAATATAATTGTCAATCTCCAAAAATATCTTAAATGACCAAGTTTGCTTTTTGCGGAGAACAATTTATTATAGATAAATTTTATACATACAACATAAGAAACTTTTTCGAGTATAATATTTCTTTTTTTACTTTTTAATTCTGCGTAATTGTCTTTACATAAACAGTACATCATGGTTCCGTAATTGCTTTTTGGAAACCTTTTATATAGTATCTTTACGTCACAAAGTGCTATTCTGCGTCTTCGTCGTCGTCATTGCTATTTGCGCGATAATAATGGGCCGAGTTATCTCTTTCAGTTTTGGCGGCGGGCCGGCGGTATCGCATGCGCATGAGTGCGGAGCATGTGCGCGGGCTGCGGCGCGACTGCGAACGCGGCGCGAACGGGAACTGGCCGCCTTCGTCGATTTGCATAGGCGCTTTCAGGTATGTGTTGTGCGGATAGTTTTAAGCAACGTGATTGTGATTTTGTTACTTAAATTATGTTACCTTTAGGCGGGTTTTCCTGTCACGCTGACCGCACACTGACAGTCGGCGCTGGTAGATCAATATGTATGTAGTTATAAGTAGCGTTTTCGAATAACGCGTAGCTGTCAGGCCATTTCATACATTTTCGGTGTCAGCGCTGACGGTCAGCTAGAGCTTATAGATAATGAAGGTACTACGCTTTCAGGTATGTGTTGTGCGGATAGTTTTAAGCAATGTGATTTGTGATTTTGTTACTACATTACGTATGTTACCTTTATAGATGATAAAGGTATACATGCAGATGGAATTTTAAAAAATGGTTAGAGCTTTGAATTGAATAAGTTCACTCTTACTATCAACTTATCACATAAGAACTTTGGTACAGTGTAATTTACAAGCATGTCCATTTATCTGTACGACCGCTACCCGCAGGAACAAGAGCGGCCCAGTGCAATATACGCCATCAGCATGCAGTGGTTCCGGCTGTGGCAGGCGTTCGTGAGAGACCGCGCACGCCAGCCGCCGCCGCCCGTCGACAACACCAATATATGCAATAAACAGGTCAGTTTGTTTTTTTTTTACCTACGAAGCTGAGAGGCAAGAAATTTAGGGCTTCGCCTAGTAACTCCTAAATTTGACTTCATATAACTTACTTACGTACCTTGAGAGTACATCAGTCATGTCGTTTAGCGTTACATATTAGCTCCCTGTCCACTCTTCTGGTAAGTCTGTAAACTAGATGAAAGGCCACAAGCCGCCATATTTGATATAACTGATCATGTTAGACCCTAAGCTTATGGGTCTATAGTTGCTCACGTCGCTTTTGTCTCCTTTTTTATGTATTAGGACAATCTTTGAAGTGGTCCATTGACAGAAACTGATTCTGTTTCACTTTATATTATGTTACAAATAGGAAAACGAAAAAATTATAATTCTTGCCGGACTAGCAATACATACTTGTTTTCTTGTAGGACGTTGTTTAATTTAGACCGAGAACCTACTATGTACTATTTTTGTCCTACAGTTAGTAATGAGAAAAATGGTTTTATGGTACTAACAGCTTTTGAACGTAAGACCGGGATAACCTACCACGCAATTTGTAGGACAATGTGGTTGTTAAATTATATAAATATAAACTAAGCAACAGATAAAAAACAGCTCGTTAGTAATCATTTTTGATGACCGCGTTATTGATCATGTTGGAAGGGTATTATATATATCCTACTCTTCCAACATTCCAATATTTACTCTTTTTTATAATATCAATATTTAGTAGGAGTAATATATTTTCTAACAGTTTAGATAATTAAGGAGGTTCTTTTCAAAACTGACTATTATTTCACTTTTTGTGTTTTTTCACAATCTGAGAAAAAAAATTCTTCGATTTCCATAAGGAAATAATCTATTTTTGACGAAATCATGAATTTTAATCTTTTTTTTTCTTGTGCTATTATCAAGTTTTCGCCCAATTTTATTTTCGCGGAGTGTAAAGGACCATGCAAAAAAACTATATGACCATAATCTGTTGGTGGGCGAGGACCATTTTTTTTTGCATGATTCTTTGAATGTTACCAAAAACAACAGTTTCATCATGTGTGTGTCACAGTGGAATAGTCAAGTTTTGAAAAGAAGCTCAATTATCTTGAGATTTAACAAAAACAACCTGTTAGTAATGAATTTTTGAGAGTCGTAAAATCGACATATTTTACCCCTGCTACCCCCGTTAGCTACCACCATACAAAGTTGTTATAAGATAAAAATTGGGCGTCTCATCAATATGAAGTCACTCAAGAAAAATTTGCTTAATAGTAATCAATTTAAGAAATATTCCCCGTACCCCGGACTATTGTATGGTTTAAACTAAAAAAAATACTAATTATTATGGGCTAATTTCGACCACAAGGCGGCCTCTAGTAATATAAAATGCGCCTCGAGTCCAGAATATGAAATCACATCAAAGCTAGCCTTCACGTGCAACGCTAACAGTATCCAATGTGTTCTTATTATTTTCCCATTTGAAAATTTTATGTCTCGACTCTCGTCTATATATTTCAGGAGGTGGAAGGCGTAGTGACGTACGCGGTGAAGGCGGGCTCGGACCACGCGCAGCTCAGCGAGGATCTGTGGCGGTTCTTCACCGGCGTGTACGGCGGTGGGCCCGAGTTGCGCCTGCGCGCGCCCGCACCTCCCCCGGAACCCGCCGCACCGCCCACCGCCCGCGCGCACTACGATTCCGATAGGGAGGACTACTGCACTAAATCCACCTCCGAAACCAACATCAGAGATTCCGTGCACGGGGAGATGAAGAACCATTCTCTCCAAAATATAAGAAGATACAAGAAGAAATCCGCGGAATCCGACGAAGATATCAGCTACAGACACTTCCAGTACGAGAAACACGAGCCTAACGGGAACTACCACTCCGACGATGATAAAACAGACGCCAGACTGGAAAACGGAGTGGACAGCTCCGACCATGACGCCAACGACAACTACGTCCGCCGAGACCCCGCCCCGCCCACCGACGGCGTCTCGCACAAGAACAAACCCAAGCCCGGCAAAGTGAGGAAATCCAAGCGGAGAACTGTCAAATGATTCTATACTGCGTTTCGGTCGGCGCTGCGGCCGGGCGGGGACTAACCATTTACCGCTGATCTGAATCGTGTACTGCATTCCTGAAGTGACAGAGGGCTTGGGAACTTATCCAGTTTTTTGTGAGTGTGATAGGTACTAAGAATAAATCACAAGTTTACTAGACAAATTAAAAATGAAATGTTAAATCTAAATCTATATTTTTTTATAATATTATAATTTAAAATTTAAATCATTGTAGCTAAATTTTATACATGTTTTTGTCGCTTGTAGTTGGTATTGGAGTGGCGAGCGATTGAGACTTTTTCAGTGCACTTTTGACTACATTCCTTCACAAGGCTTGTACATTTGGTACGTAAATCTTTTACATTTGAACTGTATTATACTAAATAAGTGGTATATAATTCAGATTAATGGCATTTTTTTAAGTTAGAAAGTTAGTAAATAATTTAAAAAAACATTGTCACATTGTACATCAGGTGATGGACTACATACACATGTGATATGATACTGTCGCACACTCCGGACTCTGAATCAAAGAGTACACCGATTTAAATATTTTTTCTATAGATATATCGGCCTATCCTGCCGCTAGTATTTTAGTACAATTTCAGTTCAAATCCAGATCTAGACTATACTGATTTGAATAGTGTGTTTATAAGATGAATATTTACAATTGAAATGTGTATTTCAAAGATTTATAAAAGTTGTAATAATGAAAATTACGTGTTTATAAATATAATCGAACTACCACTTGTATTTCTTTTTCATCACTGTACCATGGGTAAGGTATTTATTTTGTTATTCCTGGTTCTAAGTCTATGTTATTTGTTATTACAGCAATAAAATGTATATGAAATGGACATATTTTGTGTATTTACTTTTCGTAAGATTTTTTTTCTAAACCCTATCAATTTGGTTCCTCATTTACATAATTTTGTTGAGACAGCTGCTTCTCCTGCTTCAGTTTTATATGCTAAGGTTAAATATATTATTAACATGGTTAACGTGGCGGAAGCCACAAGGGCAGGCTTTGGGAAGGGGCGTGTAAAAAAACTCTTATTAAAACGATGACCAAAATATTTATTACACTGACGAACATTCCACTGTATAAAATCCAGGTACTGTTTGAATTAATATATCTAAGTAATTGTTGAGATAAAGCATAGATACAGATTGGGGTATGATTTTAGAATAGGCCTTGTACAAAAACTTTATTAGATTTTAGAAAACATTGAAATGAATAATTGGTTAACATAATGCAATTTAGAATGTCGAGGGTGATTAAAAAAATACAAATAAATGTTAAAAGTATCGAAAAATACAATTTTACTTAATTATAAAAAATAAAAACCACAAGGGTTATATTTTCTTAAAGTTCAGTTTTAAAACCTCAAAGGTTTCAATTTATTCGAAAAAGGCACTGCTGGAATCGTGATATTGCTAGCAATGTTTATTCTGAGTGATCATCTTTATTTTATAGTAAAGATAAAGATTTATTATTTTATGAATATTACTCATTCATAAATACAAGTATTTATTACTATAAAGCTTTCTTTAAGAAAGTCATGTATGTAGGTAATTTCCATTCGATACTTTTATGTATTGAAATCTTTATCTTCACTTAATAATCACACAAGATTTGGATATGTTTATAAGACTTGAAAAATGGTCAGAAAATTACTTTATCATTTTGTAAACTTTCATCTAAAAATATTTTGTTGTACGAAATATAGGAATTTCAATTTTAAGGCCCCTATTGTTTATTTCTTTATAAATAAATTTAATTTTATTATTATAAATTTAATATCTATTGTAAATTACACCAGAATAGATGCTACAATATCGCTACGAGTTTAAAAATTATAGTAGAAGTAAGTAGGTACTATATTTTCTTAAAGCATCTTATGATATTAGATTGGAATTATTTTGTATTATATCACCTGATTGAGCTTTAATTTTTTGTATGGTTCGGTACCTGCAATAAATTTGTCAGATCTTTACTATGACGACAACGAGAAATACAACCATAATCAAATATAGCACCACTGATTGCGAGTCGTGACTAATACAATATCCCACCGAAAATAGGAAACAGGAAAGCGGATAACAGTTAATTTTAAATTCAGTGACAAAGATTATTGATTAACGATTCGATGTATAAAATACAATAATAGTTTAAATCGTAGCGTTCTTGTAACGTCGTCGCATACTCGTACGTAAAATAAAAATAAAAAAAAAGAGAAAAATGTTACAACTCTTACAAATTATATATAAACTCAAAAAATATTATTTGGCATTACAAAACATTACAAGACTTACTGGCCAAACAAAATGTTTGAAACATACATAAAAAGTCAAAAGACGAATTATTGTTAACAATATTCATTAATTTTTATTTCACTTGGCGTAATACTTGAAAATCTGTTACTACATCTATATATTAATATGTGAATATTACGAAAGGTTTATGATACATTATCTACAAATATAACGTTTTAAATAAATATAACTAACATTATTACATTGTTAGATCCAAGTATCAATTTAGTTTGGCCAGTAGAATAATGTATACCACTATAACAGACGAGTTACACTCGATAGCTAATAAATATAAAGACATTAAAAACTGGGTAAAATTAACAATAATATAATATGCAAAAACATATTTAAAGGAATATAGAACACTTCGTGTCACAAACAAAATAAAACAGATTATCATAAGTTGACCTCTGATCAAGTCAATGCCAAAGAAATTTCTGGTAAAACCCATTGAGGATAATGTACGCAATAAAACGATATAAAGAAAATTATTTAAGAATATACAGACAATAATAACAAAATATATTGTACAAATTCTTTGATATGTTAACAATTACAGTATATTTTTAATATAATCTAAAATATTATTATCAATACAAAAATATATTTTATATCGTTGTTTTTATCTGTAACAGCAAGGGCGTACCCAGGATTTCAGCTTTTTATCCTTTTTTATCATTTTACCTGGGTACACCCATGTGTAACAGCCCTTAGGTTAATAGTATTGAATATTGTGCTTTTCACAATTTGTACTTTGCATTTGAATACACTATTGGTAATATGAACCATAATAGTACCGATGACATTAACTTGGCCTAAACATAACAAATATACTATAACCTACTGCCAAGTTTAAAAGCCAAAAACATGTATTGATTTCATCAGCTCTATTTAACTTAACTATTTTTAAATATCCTGTTTTAAGTATTGTTTTATATCTATTTGAGAAATATGTACTGCATTTTAATGACTAGGCATTTAACAGAGTGAACTTAATTTAATCCTCGTTAAATAAATATCTAAGCATCTCCCTGATCTAAGAGATTAAAAATATACATAAATACTATGTAATATATTCAAAGTAAACTATGTTATGATATTACCAAAATAAACACGACTCTTGAATAATTCATTTAAACAATATATTTTAATTGGTAATCACTTAAAAGCATTGTTTAAATTGAAAAAAAAAATGTATAAAAAAGAGTGAAAAGTATTTTCAAGAATTCAAACATCCAAAGTTTGAGACATCCAATAAATCCATCCAATAAAATTTTTGCTTGTTTATTCTATCTGTTTATACATAATATTTAAGTTTTATTAATTATTATTTTAAATTTATTTTTTTGTGTTCAATTGCATTTTAAAAATGTAGTCCTAACCAATATTTAAAATAAAGACAGTTTTTATTATCAAGATTATAGTAAACTAAAGCAAAATCAATAAGAATAATATGAAAAATGTATCAATATGTTCATATTGCAGCACACACTAACATTAATTAAACACAAGAAGGATAATGTTAATTATAAACCAGCCCATGGTTGCGTGTATTTCTCATATAGAAAAAAAACTGGTATTTCTCTCACTAACCTAACATAGTAATTTAACTTCTAGACATAATAATAAGTTGCAACTGAGGTAGATTAAATTTTTTACAGTCCTATTAACCTAAAAGATTAGAAATATTTACATGTTCTAAAATATGAAGCGTGTACAACGTTGGATCTCTCCTTTACACATAAATGCTTTGCAATTACTAGACGCCTAACACATTTTTTTTATTTCTGTTTAAAAAATACACTTACAATTATTTTACATTGGTTTGTTTTTTTTTTATTTAAAATTATTTTTGTATATTTTTCAATAGTTAACTAATTTTGAAACTTAAATTTAAGTTCTACCCATGATTTCATGAATAAAAAATGCTGATCAAAACCACTAAACTATTATTATAGAAATGTAAGGCACCTAATAATGCTGTAATCACACCTTCCATTTCAAAAAAGTTAACCTAAATTTTAGACATCCTAATTTGAAAAATATATACAATAAAGGACAACAAAAATATTTATATTCTTCTCATTACGTATATAAAATTTTGCAAAACGATTACAGAAATTAATAAAAATAAAGGAATTATAAATTTACATGAAAAGAGATTTTATTAAGCAATCAATTTATATTGACAACCAATGCTTATATTTTATTTTTAAAGAATAGTCCATCCAGATTTTATTTGGCACATTTACATGTTAAAATCTATTTTAATAGGTATACTAGTGTTTCTATAATAAAGGCAGACCCAATTAATATGCTAAGGAAGCAAAAAGATAAAAAATCTGTCTAAAATTTTTCTGTATTAATTCATTTTATAAATAAGATGTTAAAATGACACCTAATACAGTCAAATAAATAGATATTTAACTTATTCGCTTCTGAGGTATATATTTGAACTATTTCTAAATCCTGTATACTGTTTATTGGGGTTGTAAAACATAAAATAAATATAAAAATCTTACTTGTACAAAAATTGTTTTGGACTACTTAAGACAGATCTGTTTATTTTCACTAGTTTATGAATCAAATTAGCCCACAACTTGCCTATTTATAATTTTCAACCATGACGGGTTCTAGCTCTCCAGTTGTACTATCATCAAGTTAAAAAGCAGTAAGACACTCAGAAACATATAATACAGCCTACTGCTTTTGTAAGAGCTAAGTCAACCCTACAACCCTGCTGTCTCACATCTCTGCCCCATACATAGCCTTGAGCCGAGACATAACTTCAGTAGCTCATGGAGTTGGTCCCATTTATACTCCCAAAAAAGTTTACCCATATCCACTATACATAAACTTATAATCCCGAAAGTACATACATGACTAGATCACATATTCATGTAGAATTCGGTAGCATTTTTTCCAAGTTTTCGAGTAAAGTACTACTACTAACCTGTAAAAGTTTGTTTGGTTTCAATAATCAAGCTCAGGTATCTTACCTAGTGAGGTAGTTCAATAGGGACTGCAGCAGAAATCAGCATGTACCAGGAAACCTAGTGAGGTGGCGGTGGAGGGAGAGGCGGCTTTGGACTCTGCGCTGTTTGAAATGCTTGGGTAAAGGCCGGAAGTCTTTGTTGGCCATGACTCTCTTCACTAACAAAAGTCGGTTCACTTTCCTCTAATATTCCTAGCATTTGGCTTGAAAGTCCAGACGGTCCCTCCCCAGGGTCCATCAATAAGGAATCCACACTCCCTGGTGCAAGTAAATCTAATTGATCCGAGAGTGGTTGCGTTGTGATGTATGGCAATTCTGTTGGTGTTTGTGCATATTCAGGTGGCACTAGATACAATTCAATAATTTCACAACTAGGTGAGGTTGGTTGCTCCAGTTTTATTTCTAAAGGATCTTCCACTTTTATATCAATTGGTGGAACTTCAACAATTAGATCTGAGGCTGGCACACTGGTCTGACCTTCTTGACTTACCTCCTTTGGTAATGATTTCCAAATTTCGAAATCTGTACTTTCTACTGGACATTGAGCATAACTCTCTTTCATAGTAGTTTCTATGGGTGGATCTTTTGAAGTGCCTACAGCAGCTGATCTCCAAGATTCATCTGGATGGGCATTTTTAACATGTCTCACTAAGTGATCCTTTCGACCAAATTTTTGTGGGCAATGAGGACATAAGAAGTCTCGTCGACCAGTATGTACAACCGAATGTCTTCTGACATCTTTAGCAGTGAAGAATCTTCTCTCACAGTGATCACATACAAACTTTTTATCGCATTCACTCTTTACAGTGCGACTGCCTGTATGTACTTTAAGATGATATACTATATCCTGTTGTGATGTAAACAATTGATCACATATTTTGCATTGTAAGTTTCCCTCCTCAGCAGAATGTAAAGCTGCATGTTTACGATAGCTGAGCAAAGACGTATAAGATTTTCTGCAGCCAGGCCAATCACATGTATAATGTATTTTTACAGGATTATGCACCCTTTCATGATTCGTAAGATGATCCTTGCGATTAAAAGTCTTACCACAATCTTTACATGCAAATGCTCTCGATTCACTGTGAATAAGACTATGGCGTACTAGCTTAAACTTGGAATTGAAACGCTTTTCACATAGATCACAAGAAAATGGCAGTTCTCCTGTGTGAGAGAGTATGTGTTGGCTAAGCTTACCCGGGCTGGAAAACCGTTTGTCGCAAATGTTGCAAACATGACGCTTGTGTCGCTGCCGAATCGTTCGGCGGTCGGGTGCAGCCTGGCTGGGCGCCCCCGACCCGCTTGCCCCGCCAGACGCACCCTCGATTTTCTTTGGCGGCAGTGTGGGTACTCTTCTGGCGACTTTGACCGTCCGAAATGTGTGCTTTATACTACGTCCTGTGCCTCCACGAGCTACGAACTCTAGTTTCGTAGGTATCTGCTCTGCAGATGGTGCTATGAAGATCTTCTGCGAGGCGGCCGTGTTTTGGCTGCTCGTCCCCTGCGTAAACTCGGAGCCGCCCTCCGCACCTTCTCGTGGGTTTGGTGGCGAGCTGGCCATCTCGCGCACATTTTTAATGCTCTTGTCGCTATATCACTAATTCCTTATCATGCGTTGTAGTCGTATCGGCTCCGCTGTAGCACAGGATCGTCGTGATGGCAGAAAACATTTCTGTCACATTGACGGTCTGGAAGCCTTTTTCGTATTCGTGTCACATGGGTCTCACTAATTTTCGGAAGTGCTTTTCGATTTTTCTTCAAATATTTTGGGAAACAATTCTTCTAAGCTTCAAATCCAATAAAATGCATGCAATTTATAAAATTTGCTAAAAATTGCAATTTTTCTCAGAAATACGTAGCGGTTGACAACGAAATGTCAAAATAATAAAATTTGAATGAAAAGCCAAAAGGTCTTGTCAAATTATTTTCGCTGAATTTTCGTTTTGCCCCTCTTCACATTGGCTATCATGATGGCCTTAACGCTATGGGCCATCGTATAGAATAAGTGCGTGTTGGAATGTTGGCCCACAACTGTGATCGCAACTTGGCCAAGATCTGTGCGGTGTCGGTATTATGACGAAAGATTTGAGACGAAGGTTGTGGAGTTTAGATGTTATGTACTACTACTGAAAGAGTTATGGCTGTACCATTTACGCGTTGGCGCACACTTAGTTTGTCACGAGCTCCTCCATAGTTTCTAGCTCCAGCATAGTGAGTGCACGCGTACACCTTTTGTTTGCATCGTCGAAACTTTCGTAATTTAATCTTTAGTAATAAAAATGTCTAGTTTAACAATGACGAATGAGGAAACATTCTGATTTATATAATTATATCAAACAGAAAAACCGAAAAATCAAAGACACAAGAATAAAAACATTAGGTGCGTTCTTTGAGAAAAAAAAAATTGGCGCATGCGCTGTGTACGTGCGCAAAACTTCTGTGCATGATTTTTCGAATGTCAAAAATTTCGTCGCCTAGATGTTGCCCGTGACTTCGTGCGCGCTAAAGAAAATTTCGCGGGAACCGTACATTTTTCGCAATAAAAAGTAGCCTATTTCCTTTCCCGTGGTCTACTCTATATCTGTGCCAAATTTGATCAAAATCGAAACAGTAGTTTCGGAGCTCGCGGGAACCGTACATTTGGCTGCAATAAAAAGTAGCCTATATCCTTTCCCGTGGTCTACTCTATATCTGTGACAAATTTCATCAAAATCGGAACAGTGGTTTTAGATCCTATTCGATGCATACAAACAAACAAACTTTTCGTTTTTATTATATTAGTATAAATGCGCACCAAAAAAATTTTTCGCCAAAGAAAGCACCCATTGTAAGTACCTACTTATCTAGTAGGTATTAGTGTTTTCCCAGTATGCCTAGCCCCCGTGGTCGCCGATTTTTTAATTTTGATGATTACTAGCTTTTGCCCGTGACTACGCCCGCATAAATACAGTATCTCGGGAACCGTGCATTTTCCCGCGATAAAAATAATTCTAAGGAATATAAATCTGTGTCAAATTTTATGATGATTGACTGAGCACTTTTTACATGAAAGCGTTAAATACAGTATCCCACAGAAACCATATATTATCTCGCTATAAAAAGTAGCCTCAGTGTCTCAACATCCATTTTAATAAATACCTTTTGGCCCGAACTGAGCATACTAAACGACCTTCCAACGTGTGGATGCCTTCACAAACTCTTGGTCAACACTCGGCCACAATAAGGCCCAATGACGATTGACGAACCATAGAAAGCCTATTGGCTATTCTAACCGAGATTAGAAATCCAGCGACCAGCGCCGGTACTAATAGCCGTCAATATGCGCCATCGCCAAACAGACGGTCCAGCCTGGAAATCCAGCAGCCTGTCAAAAGTGCAATTAATATATAATAACATCCTAATAACTGTTTAAAAACATAAAAATATGTCTCTAAATATGTACCAGTTACAGTTTATTGAGCAATCAAAACATGTACTATGTCAGCTCTTTTTCATAGTAACTGTAATTTGTTTTATGTTTGTGCTCCAATTCTTGTAAGTACAAGTTGTTTTTGTATTTAAATTTCATGTTTATTGTATCCACCTAAATCAAGCAAATTTCACTTTAAAGAAACATAAATGTGGCTTAAGTTTAGGTTTGAAATAAAGAATTAAAAGCGCCAAGTGTATTGTGTTTGCATCTAGATTCCTTTTATTAAATTAGTATTTTTCTAAATAGGCTATTCTAAATTTTTTTTATATATTTTAAAATGTTCGTATCGATTCGATAGTCAACTAGTATTTTTTCCTGGAAATAATATCTCTAGCAAAGAAAAAATGTTAAAAATTTCAACGATAAATGTTTGCGCCAAAACGACAGCCATTATCGTGACGTCATAAGAACAGAAACAAACAAATGTTTTATGTGCGTGTAGTGCATGAACTTTAGATTTAACTTTCGCCGTAGTATAATTGATTTGATTAAGTTCTTATGACATCACTTACAATAAAAATAATGGCGGCTGGCGTATTCGGTCCCATGACATACAGTTAATAAAACTAGATTTATTTTCGAAAATATTATATATATATATATATATCTATATATATATATATATATATATATATATATATATATATATATATATATATATATATATATATATATATATATATATATATATATATATATATATATATATATATAAATTTAAGTAAAAAGCTCTTTTAGGCATGCTTATTAAATAACGTGCAACGTTTATAATTTTTATTTATTTATATATATATATATAAATTATAAACGTATATATATATACTTAACATTAGAGATGGAAAAAACGGCTTAAAAATTATAAACGTTGCACGTTATTTAATAAGCATGCCAAAAAGCGCTTTTTACTTAAAAAGTTTTTTTTTCCACTTTCAACGACAAAACGTTTTTATAAACCGCTAACTTTTCGTTTTCTGTTGTAGTTTGTTGTAAATTTAACTACTTTTATCAATCGCAAGTATATTTTAATCGACATCCAAAAAGTTTTCGATGCTGAGGATAGTTTTATTCTGTTTGCAATTCCAAAACAGCTGGACCAGAGACCTTTGTAGTACCTGTATTAATCATGGGAGAGTTACCTTTATTAAAACCATAGGACAGGAAGTGTCATTTCTTTATTGAACTCAACACGCATAAGTTTTTATTACTTATAGGACCTAGAGGTTATAATATAATGTAGTGTATTTTGGTTATATATTTTGTATTTTAATCGAGACAATCTTGTATATATATATTCGGTAACTCGAAAAGGGCTACAAGAATTACCATGAAATTTAGTATTCCGAGAGTTTTGGGGGAGAAAAATCGATCTAGCTAGGTCTTGTCCCTGATTCCTGCATCAGCACATATTTAAATCATTTTTTTTTTCTTTCGTCGTGCAACAATATATCAAAAATTTCGACACTATTTAAAAGTCAGTCAGTTGGCAGTTTCGTATGGGTTTTTTGTTCGGAAATTCGGAATGTGGTGGGTTCGAATCTCGGTCAGATAAATATTTAAGTGATTATTTTTATTTTTTACTCCGTTACCCAGGTACTTTATTTGTACACTAGCTGACCCAACTGTATAAATTATTGGTATATGAAATGAAATGATGCTTTTTATTATTAATTTATTCAGGGACTTTTGACGCACAGCGTAAGTCAGTCCCATCGGAAATCGTAATCTAATCTTATAAGATTAGGTTACGATTTCCGATATAAAGGATTATGTCTTTAGGTATACCTAAAGACATAATGCTTTATTTGGTGAAAATATGGTTACGTTAAATAGGTGTTATATTTTTACAGCTTGCCAAATTAGTCTTGATGGATGTGACAGATGGAACTAAAAACTTTTTGAACTATGTATCTAAGGAGAATAGACATGCCCAAAACAGTACCCTGTAGTGTAATGCTATATAGCATGACATTCCGCATCGCGTCATATGGCATGCTATCAGTACGCAGAACACTAAACATGACCTGACATGACGCGTTATACGAACGGCCTGCTATTACATAATATTATGTCGTATACCTGTGATTGTACTGAATGTTCTGTGTAATAGGTAGGCCTTTTATTATTATTATATAGTCTTTATTTTTGACAAAGTTGATTTCCCTTCATACTTAACCCTGATTATGAGATACTATAAAATTACAAATTTAACTTATAAACATTATTTTAAAATAACAATTGTTTGGTTTTTCTGTAGGACACACCGGAGACGTTCCTTAACCTACGACAAATAATGATACATGATATCGAAATAAGTACTAAAGACACCATTGAAAATTGAAATTTTCAATCGTCTTTTTTAGGGTACGTAATACTTAAGGAACCCATATAATTTCGCTCTGTCCGTCCGTCTGTCTGTCTGTCTGTCCGCGCTTCTAGCTCCTGTAATTATTAATAGAAATTGATAAAATTTGGTGTAGATATAAATTGAGTAACGATCTCGGTTTTGGGATCATAAAATAATAACAATTTTATATTTTAGGGGTGGCTCTCATGTGAAGTGGTGATGAAAAATATATTTTTACTCTACCCCGTCGTGTAGGATATCGATGAATAGGTATTTTAAAATAAAGGCAAGGTTTCATACATAACTTTTTTATAAAGTTGACCATTTTCGAGTAATCGGCCTCCAAAGTGGTTTGTAAGTTGGCCCCCCCCCTAGCATTTCCTAACTTTATGAGATATAACTGTCAATGGTGATAGATCATGCTAAAAACTCTTTAGGATTTTTTTGTGAACAGTACCTTTGATGTAATTAAAAAAAACCTATTACGCGGTGATAGTTACGGAACCCTCCTTAGACATGTCCTGATATGCTCTTGGTTAGATTATTTACATGGTAATTGTACACTTTATTTTTCAACTGATGCGAGGTAATTTTAGCCTGAAACATGGCATTTTTGGCAACAGGCATGTAGGTAATTAGGTATATTTCATGTATATAGGAAACAAACCCGTGTGACGGAGACAGTATCCCGTCTGGCGGACTAGACTCCTCGTCACTTGTACTCGAACCTTACCGATATTATCCGACGGACACCCGAGTACTATCAGAACACGGCAGGCCGCGCCGATCGTAGAGCATGCCGGCCGCCGGGGCATGCCATGTTTAATGTCATACGTCATGCTAAATTTTGTCGGGTAATGCGTACTGCTTCAGTACGCGGTCGTGCTATATTACGCGTAATACATTACTCACAGTACCTACACATCTCTAAAGGAGAATACAAATAAAAAACAAAGATATATGACCAGTGTCCACTTAACTTTATTCAAATGAATAAGCTTACACATTTCTAAATAAAATTAGTTTGTTCAAAAACTGTCTATGCGATTCTCTTGACAGGAAATAATATTTTCTTCTCCAGCTTTCAACCATAATTTTCTTGTTGTATCACTTTTCGTAAACCTATTTATACGGTTAGAACAATAATTATTAAAAGCTGTTATCTTATTTTAAAACCACATAAAACACATTCAGATGCCTTTTGTCTTCAAATAAATGACATCACACCAATGTTAATGATTTTAATTATTTGTATATTTATGTATAATTATTTGTATATTTATATATTTATTTACAAACGGTACAACAGTTTTCAATTATATAAATAAATCGAATGACATAAAATGCAATATAAAGGACTGTTTTAATGATTTCATTAAAACAGTACGTGGATATAGATATAATAAATGAAAATACCTAATTGTGTTGCAATTATTTCATGAAATATTTATATTATTGCTTATAACTGGCTACTAACCTGTGTAAAGACAATTGAGGTTGGTTTTTACTATATATTGCATCTCACCTTGGTATATAACATTTAGGCATGTTAATTATCACTTTTACAACATACAAGTAAAATAATTTTGAAGGTTAACTTATCTCCTGGAAATTCTATTATACAAAACCATTGATGATAAGTACTACTACCCATAGATGGTACTACTACTGAAACTACTACCTACCCACTGAAATACAAAATTATTACAAGAAGAGTTTTGCCGGGAAGTACAATGGGTGACGTTGTGGAATTAGTATTTCCTCACAAATTTGTGTTATTTCGGTTTTTAATGTGTAATATTGGTAGAATATTAACCATTAAAAATATTTGTTAACGTGCACAAGTGTGGGCAAGCGCTATAACTTCTAAAAACGTGCTATTTTGTGTTTCCCGCCAAAACTCCCTAGGAACTTTCAGTAAAGCTTCTACCACTTTACTGAATCGACTGACATAACTCATGGACTGTACTGACTATATATTTGGACTTTGACTAGACTTAGGACTTGATGATATAGGAATACGGTGTTTAAAATGGAAACGAAAGTTCTATTAACCGCCTTTTTAACTTGACACTGGCAAATGCTTATAAGCCGATGCCATATATAACTAAATAAAAAAAAAATTACAACCTTTTGACAGCGGACTTTTTTTTTTTTTATATATAAATATGGCATCGGCATAAAACCATTTGCTTGTGTTAAGTTAAAAAGGCGGGAAATAGAACTTCAAAACTCCGACAGGAGACCTACCACAAAAAGTGAGCTGAAAATGGCGGAACGTGCCACGTTAATGACGTGACAGTTTCTAAGTCAAATGTTTCTAGAATGAGGAACAACAAAACTATTGCTATCTCTTTTATTACTGGAAATTATTGCATTAGATAGAAAGATACTAAATGATATTTCACCTCTGTGTCATATTTACATCATATTATTTGTTTAAGCGATAGTATATAAGGAACTATTTTAGCATCTCCATATATTTTACACCTCGATGATTTACGTTATTGTATTTTCTTATGACAGAAACGAGTAGTGTTCTGAAAATTATGAAAGTTTACAGAAGAATATAATCTTATTTTCTTTCTACTTGTACCAAGTTGGATACAAATTTTATTATTACACCTCATTATTTCTGAATGTATTTGAAAATTATTTATTTATTTAAATTTTGAAATTTGAATAACCTAATGAAAATACGTACGCGAATCACTCCGGTGACGGTGACGTTGTGGTTTTTGTATTTCTTTATAAAATTGTGTTATTCCGGTTGTTAGTATGTAATATTGGTAGAATATTAACCATTAAATATTCTTTAACGTGCACAAGTGTGGGTAAGTGGTACAACTTCTAAAAACCTGCTATTTTGTGTTTCCTCCAAAACTCCCTAGGAACTTTCAGTAAAGCTTCTACCACTTTACTGAATCGACTGACTAGACTCATTGACTGCACTGACTATTTATTTGGACTTTGACTAGACTTTAGACTTGACGATTTAGGAATACGGTGTTGCAAATTGAAACGAAAATTCTATTTCCTGCCTTTTTAACTTGACACTGGCAAATGGTTTTAAGCCGACGCCATATAAATAAAAAAAGTAAAAAAGGTGCAAAAAAGTTATAATGTCATTTGACACTACAGACTACACTGGTAGGCAAAAATCAGCGTCTTTGATCTTGATTCTTGATTATATTTTGTCTTTTAAATATAACCCTAAATTATTTGAAAATTTTCTTGTAAGGTAATAAAAAACACCTAACGTATTGCACATCTATGAATACTGAATAGTACATATTCTTGGTTACGTACTTAGATACAGTCGCCAATAGACCTGGTGTACCACTTTTGAACCTTTTGTCTAGGATTAAGGTGGGCAAAATTTACACCGATCTGTTTTCGACCGTACTTTAAGTTTGTGTACAGTAAGTAACACTAATAAACCATACCTACTTTTGATAATTTAATAAAATTAGTGCATAAAATCTGCATGGGTATTAATTATTCTATTAATAGTCTTAATTTTAGTCTGATAAGGTTACGCATTAAATATGAACATTGTACCTAATTAAATTATGTACTTATGTTTTCATTATGAAATCAATAAATTTTATTTTAAAACTAAATTTTTAGTTGTGCAGAGAATTGAATAAAAAAACAAAATGTAAGGAGAATAAAGAGGCATTATTTTAAATTTGGATAAATTTACTTTGTTCAGAACAATAAACCATCTATTAGTTTCTTCTATCAGTTAATAAACTACCTAAAAATAGTGTATTATTATTTATTACAGAAATATGTCTGACATTGGTGGTACAGTCCCCGCCACTGGAGATGACCTCCGCTCCAGTTCTGGTGCTGCAAGTGGTAAGATCTTGAGTAAATTATTGGTTGCACTACTATGCAAAAGCTTTATACAATGTGATAAAGGTAAGAAAATATGTTGTTTACCAATTAAATTTGACTTATGAATTGTTTTATGCTACTGATTTATTCAAATTCTAATTTATTTATCTATTTATTTTAAATACTTATTGTAATTAATTATTTTAAACATTCAAATTTTTGAAAAATTTAAAAATCTTAACAACTAGTAAAAGTATGAAATGATAAGAACTGTGTTGTTTTTTAATGGCATAGGCGGTGATGAGAAGGTGTATGGTGGTTGTGAAGGTCCCGATGCCATGTATGTGAAGCTAGTGTCGTCTGATGGCCATGAGTTTATTGTGAAGAGAGAACACGCCCTCACTTCTGGTACTATCAAAGCTATGCTCAGTGGACCGGGGCAGTTTGCTGAAAATGAAGCCAATGAAGTCAATTTTAGAGAAATACCGTACGTTTCATATCTGCATATTGTTTTTTTTTTTCTTTAAGACAATGTAGAATTATTTTTCAATTACTTTTTAAAATTATAACATTAATAATTCAGTCACTGTCTTAAACACTTACAGATTTTGTTGCAGTGCACTTTTCCTTTTCCTGACGTTTTGGTTAGTTTTCAGTGTTTATGACAATAATATTCATGTAAATATAAGTTTTTGCCTCTGTCTTTTATATCTGCAATTGGCTCATTATGATATATTATAGCCATAATCAGACCCTATCTTCTAATTTTGGATTGTTGTAATATTGTCCTGACTCCATTGAGCCAGGTCCAAGTTTTCAGGAGTGGCCATTATTTGATCTATCTTTTGTCACTGTCCAGGAAATTCCACTTTTTTAAGTTCTGTCCCAAAGCTTTCTATGACAGGTGTGCTAGGGGTAGTTATTTTTGCAATTTGATTGTCTTTAAACAACTCATGTGCATGTGATTTAATTTTCTTTATAGTTTGTTTACTGTTATCTAGTTTATTCTTATGGAGCGGTTTAATTTTGTTTGCGGGCATTTCCTATTTTCCTTGCTAGTATCTTTTTGAAGATAACACATCCTTTATAATTGGCTTGATGATTGGTGCATGATCCCTGTGCACAAGGAACATATAGCGGTTGTGTTTCTATGTAATGTACAGAGTGAAGTTTTTAGGGACCAACACATTTAACACACCTGAAAAGTCGCATACAATTATTCTTTGTGTGTCCATACTGTTGACAGAGTGTGCACTGTGGGATGGTTCTACTTTTTCTTGGATCTTCAATTATAGGTATATCAAAAAAATTAAGGCAATATATTTTATTTCCTTTATTTTTTTGTTATTTTCGTATGGTAGTACATTAACAAAGAAAACATTTCCGGGTTTCTTAGTTTGTTTTTTGCGTAGTGTGACAATTTCTCCTGTAACTTCATTATATATTCTTCTATGACTTATTTTATTTTCTCAATTGCTGTACTATGGTGGACATTTTTCATTGCATAGCATGGGCACCTTTGGTCTTTATGGGTATTTTTTTGTCTATGGATTTTCTAGATAATATTAGTTGGTTTTTTGTATGTTTAATTTCCCTTTTCTGTTACTTCCTCTTTTAATTTTGAAAAGTGTACAGCATCATCAATTCCATATAGTATAATCGGTGGGGGCTTTGGTGTTTTCTTTTTGATGACCACTGTGGCTCAGTGGTTCAGTGCGTTGGTGCTCAAGCCGGTGGTCACGGGTTCTAATCCCGCCGAAGGAACAAAATAGTTTTTCTGTATTCTTGGGTCATTGATGTGTATTAAATATGTGTATTATATAATAAAACCTTAAATATATGTATAGTATAAAAGTTCTTCCCATGTTCTTGGATCTCAAGTGATCTCAGTCGTTTGTTTGTTGGCATTCTCTGCCATGAAACATTTGTGTTAGTATAATTTTCTTGGTTTACTGGTTATGGGAGGTTGATCCTTAATGTTCCTTTAGTCCTTTCCTTCCGTTCCTTTAGGTGTTCCTATAGGTGTCCGTTGTTGGTCTCCTCTTTTGGCTATCCTTAGGTTGTTGCCTTAGTTCCTGCTGCGATATCTGTGACATATCACTCAATGACGACGATCGTGGTCTGTTAAATAATCTAAGGGTTTAGTACTTTTTGCGGTTTTGTTGAAGTAGATGTTTGGGGTAGCAAAATAATTATGTCCCCCCCCCCCCCAGAATACGCGGGACAGCCTGATTGTCGGTAGCCTCCTGAGGTAGTCTCTCTTTTAATGTTGCTTCCATGATGGCTTGTTTTTATTTCAGGGTTTACTCGCCTAACTAGGAATTTTATTCGGTTATGGCGCCGAAAGCTTGCTTTCGCCTTTCATACTTAGCTGGCCACTAGTATGCCGCAACCCACCGAGGCCTAACCGACCCCCCCTTAAATCAATAAATTAATCACTATTTAAATTGTTTTGTTTCAGATCTCATGTCCTTCAGAAAGTATGTATGTACTTCACTTATAAAGTGCGTTACACTAACTCCTCTACTGAGATTCCTGAGTTCCCTATTGCACCGGAAATAGCTCTTGAACTGCTGATGGCCGCTAACTTCCTTGACTGCTAATTATAAGTTCAACAATAATTATTGGTGGTGATTTAATGTTGCCAGTATTTAGAATAATCACTTATTTCTACTTAATTGGGTATGTAGTACAGTCGAAACTCAAGTTACTCTCTTTAATGCCCAGTTTCTGAGGTGAAATTGTCAGTAGTATATCTATGTATTTGTGCTATTGGTCCGATAACTTGTTTCTGAACAAGAAAGTGTCATTATATAAACAAAGTATAGCATAACTGAACAATGAGGTTTATTATTTCCATAACTCGTAATTGACATTACTACTGACAGATGTCGCTGACACAGAAAGGAACTGAAAAGCTTCACAATTAATTTTACTAGTTAAAATAATTTAAAGCTCCATTTCACTTCTAAAGTAACAAATGTTTTTCATAAAACTCCAACATCCATCTAGTGACTCTGCACCAAATAAACTTAGTTTATCTAGAGTTTTGTAAAATCATTAGAAACTGGGCACAAATTGATTTGATTTGTCAATATGTGCAACAATATTCAAGGAAGTAGAATAAAGAGGCTCATAATACACAACAATATCATTTATAAAATTACTACCAATGTATAGTCTTGGCTATATAATTTGACTATACCCGAGTCATTTGGTTGTATCCAGTCATCTGACTTAACACTGAGTCAATGTTTCTTGTAGTGCTTTGGGAATTTGCTTAATGTGGGTTTAATTTCTTTATTTTTTTTACTTTTATATTTATATGTTTACTCATTTTTTATATTATCTCAATTAATTGATTGAGAATAATATGTAATGTACCAGATATTTAAAGTACCTATTTCAAATGCCTTAGCTTCAAAAGATTATTTTTTACAGATTTTTTCCATTGGTTTATGCTATACATATAGTTATATATACTTTGCGAAGAGCTTAGACTATCACCTAGCTATAAAAAAAGATAAAAAGGTAGGGTACATGATGTATTTGTGATTAACTTGGCATTTGTGGCACGACGCGTAAATTTTTTATATGTAAAGATATTTTTAGATATTATTATCTAATGAAAATACCACTGAGAACTCATTATTCGATGCAATCAATGCAAGCAAATTAGATGTTTTAATTTAAAATGGTAGTATTTATTTGTTAATAACAAACCTTGTCTGTGTAAACTAATAAGATGTGATTTTTAATAAATAAGAAAATATTTATCAGACTTTTTCTTAACTTTGCAGGCATGAATATTTCCATAAAAGCCACAACGTCGTGAATTGTGTGTACAAAATAAAACGGGCATATTTGACCAGTCCTTTATTCAGTTACACATAAACAAAATCCGGCCAGGACATTAGATAACACCCGCGCGACCGCTCACGCACTTTGGAATGACTCCTGCTTAACTAACATAAACAATTTACAAATAAACCGACAAGATCCATCAATAAATAAATTCTGATATAATTACACAACTAATCAGTTACAACACTATGTGGTTGAGATCTAAGCTTATAGTAAACTTTGGATAAAAATTAAAATTATTGACAATATTGGTTTTGTACATTTTTACAAAGAAAATATAATGTTTGTCGTTTACAATACTGTGTAAGATTTAGGAATGCCGTAAACTAAATGCACACTTGTGACACTCGCACGCACTACGCACCCTAACTTAAAACTGCAGTCGGCCTAAAATAAACACCATAAAACTGTTATAATTTATATAAATGTAAGTACCATATCAGTAACTGCAAAAAATAAGATTTATATTGTAAAGCTTTTACCATCAATAATCTCATTTTGATTTCAAATATTTTTAAGAGCCGACTGTACAGTGTAATACTTTAGTCAAAATCATTTTATACATACATTATATTACTATATAATGTATGTATACATCATAATTATACTTAATTATAATGTACACTCGTAAAATAATTATAAGTGCATATATTTACTAGGAATGTGTGCCACTGCTCGTACACAAACAATCTATCTCACAAATACAGAAAAATGCACTCGTCAGCTTTAAATGACAGAATGTTGAAATGCTTTATTTGAAGTATTTGTCGCGCGTTGTTAGAGTAAAAATCCAGAGAAAGACCCTTATGTTACGAAAAGGTTGTTTACGACAAATCTATTGCAGATCCATACATTTTCGTAATAAATTTTGTAGAATCCATGGAAATATCTGATCAAATTAACATATTATTTAACGAGTATCTTCGATTATGGTCACTAATGAAATTGACAATATATTACAGTAAAACCGCGTTGCTAATGGCCCTCGGCAATTACGTTTTTCCACAGAGTAAATAATATAGTGGTTTTTCTATGGAAATGATAATCGATATGTTGAAAAACGACAATTGCCGAAATACATTCGACAGAATATCGTGGTCTTACTGTACTTATCAGTGTACATTTTTCACTAAATAATGGAATTAATATTGCTAATAAAGGGCTGCCACAAATTTATAAAAATAAAGTCTTCAAAACCTAAAATATAAAAATAAAGCAACCTTTGAAATAGAAATTTAAAATCTACAAATATAAATGAATGAAAAAATTAAAAATATTATACTTTGAGTATTTTAATGAATAAAAGATCATGGCAACCCTCATAATGACATGTCATACATAATTGAAGATATGTAACAACTCGAAGCAACACTTTAATGAGACACAAGCGAAACAATGCCAATGATATGTCGAACCATTATAATATATTTAGAACCAGACTTTCTATACAATACTTTTGATTTTTTTGTGAATTTTGTTTTTTTTTCTTACGAAAATGTAAATGATACGGAAGACTTTTCAGACGTTTTGTATTTACTTCGAACAAAACTGTTAAAACAAACAAGCACATCTCTATCTTTTTGCTCGAACAATAATATTATCGTTTCCAAGCATTCCACCGTACTGTACGTAGTATCGTTTATAAAGTCCGGTTCGATTACGTATAAACTCCAACGAATAAAATATATTGTAATAATTTATAACTGACCACTAAGTTCCGATACACTCGATGTCGCTATATATTGAGCAATCGATACTATACAAGCAAACGGCACTAAGAAGCAAACAATATCGGGTATAATACAACGAAACCGGTAAGTACTAGTGACTATGCCCGCAGGCGCGGATCTAGGGTTGGGACTTGGGACAAACAAGAAAACATCAAGCCACTCTGGGATCGGCGTCCTTTTGCGTTCACAACAATCGTATTCCAAAATAAATGCACTCTATAAAGTCTGATTAGGGGTGTACGTCTGTTTAGGGCCCCGAATCTCCCGAAATCCGCACCCGAGCTCCGCCCGAGAAAGCCATCGGCCGTCAAACAAACTGCCACTACAAGCGAACTAAAACTCCGGCGCCGCGCTCAGCCCTGATCGCCGTGCGGCATGTTCTGGTCGACGGAAATCATCTTCTTGCTGACGGAGTATATCGGCGGCGAGTCGAGCTTGCCGGACAGCGCCTGCACTCGGTTCCTGACGGACTCGATGGGTATTTCGATTTTGGAGTCGTCGCAGGAGTGCGAGTGCTGGAACGACACGCCCTCGTTGCCGTAGATGTGCTGCGGCTCGCGGACGTTGCCGTACAGGTTGTAATTGTGAATGAGGGTGGACACTCGGTTGGATGTTATCGGGAGGCTGTTGTGCTCCTTGGGCGCGTGGTCGGAGAGGTTCGGCTGGGTTAGGACGGTGGTGACGGGCTGGTTGATTTTGAAGTCCGGTTTGGGGGGTTCGTCCTCGTGGATGGATGACTGGGTGCTGAGGCTGGGATTCTGCGGCGTGAGGGTGGTGCAGTGCGGGGCGAACACCTGGTTCTGGGAGTTGATGGTTTGGTTTTGGGGAAGGGGCGCGGGGGGCGAGTATTCGAGGGCGGAGCGCCAGTCCACGTGCGGGTAGCGCTCCCGGATGCAGTCCACCACGTCTAGGAGGTTTTTCGCGTCCATCGCGAGTACGTGTGCCGCTGCCAGCATATTCCTGTAAAAATTATACAATAAGCTTTTACTGTACTTCATATTTATTGTAATATGACTTAACAGCGTGCATTGATTCAAATTGTGGCGCACCAATAACTGTCACAATCCTGAATCGCGCTATGGAAGTTTGCACAGTTCGGCGTTCAGTACACATATGTGTATACGACGCAGGAAAACGACTTTAGAACAACCTTATATAACATTAGGTAACTATACTGACTTGTTGTACTCCTGCTGCAGCGTGGTATTGGCGTACTTGAGCGCCACGCGCATGGCGTCTACCAGCGCCGACATGTCCTTGCTCAGCA
Organism: Phengaris alcon alcon; assembly: GCA_037179445.1. Classification (NCBI taxonomy): domain Eukaryota; kingdom Metazoa; phylum Arthropoda; class Insecta; order Lepidoptera; family Lycaenidae; genus Phengaris; species Phengaris alcon. The sequence continues at coordinate 789,169 of JAYRCH010000040.1, read as the reverse complement.
CCTGGTGCGCCATCTCCACCTCCCTGTCACGCAAACACGAGAATATGGATGTTATCTAGTGTCCATGGAGAATAGAGTAAAGGAGCACCATCTCGCTAAGACAGACAAGCTAAAAAGTGTCAACACAAGAGATGTATACCTCAGTCTCTACATCAGTCTTTTAATATCAATAGCAGCTTTAGCGGTATTGAGATAGACATGGACTCGACGCAATATATTTGTCACTAAGGTTAATATCGTCACACGGACAAGAGATATTTGACATTTAAGTCTAATGTCAAATGTATGGACTACATAAACTTATTTGACTTTAATGTAAGTGGCATATTTATCGCGTCGTGTCCTACGAGGGCTGCACTAAAAGTATCGGGAATGGAATATTTCCACTGTTCCTGTCATATTAAAATCTTTTTAATTTAAAACTCCTTGGTTTTAAAAATCGAATACCGTTTATTTATTTAAAAAAGATTCTCGGTCTTGTCACAAGGTCTTGTCAAACTTGTTTAGTCGTTGAGAAATGACTCGAGAACATTCTAGAGCGATGATTTATTATGACTTTCGAAGTGGTTTAACACAAAAACAGTGTGTTGACCGGATGATTTCTGCATTTGGTGATGAAGCCCCATCCAAAACCACAATTTATCGCTGGTTTGCTTAATTTCAACGTGGACGTGTCAAGCTCAGTGATGATCCCGGTCAAGGTCGTCCAAAAACTGCAGTCATCCAAGAAAACGTTGATGCTGTGCGTAAGCTGATTGAGGAAGATCGACACGTGACATACCGCGAAATTCAGGCAACTTTAGACATTGGCATGGATACCGCATTTGCTCTGTGAAGACCAAAAAGCGGCTCGCGTTACTTGGTGCGTCAGAACTCTCGAAAGATTCCACGCAGGATCCTCAAATGCTGTATACAACATCGTATCAGGTGATGAATCCTGGATATACGCGTACGAACCCGAAACAAAAAACCAGTCACGAGTTTGGGTGTTCGAAAATGAGTTAAAGCCAACAAAAATTGTTCGTTCACGGAGTGTTGCAAAAAAAATGGTGGCCATGTTTGTCTCCAAAACCGGCCATGTTGCGACTATTCCTCTTGAGGGACAAAGAACGGTTAATGCAGAATGGTATGCTAACATTTGTTTGCCACAGGTCGTTTCTGAATTCCGTAAAGAGAACTGCAACCGCCGCATCATCCTCCATCACGACAATGCGAGTTCTCACACCGCGCACAGAACAAAAGTTTTCAGAGCAAGAAATCATAGAATTATTAGACCATCCGCCGTACAGCCCCGACCTAAGCCCTAATGATTTCTATACTTTCCCTAAAATAAAGAATAAATTGCGTGGTCAGAGATTTTCATCACCTGAAGAAGCTGTGGACGCCCACAAAACGGCCATTTTGGAGACCCCAACTTCCAAATGGAATGGTTGCTTCAATGATTGGTTCCATCGTATGGAAAAATGTGTCAAATTTTGCGGAGAATACTTCGAAAAGCAATAAATACATTTTTAAATAGTAATGTTGTGTCACTTCCTTGATTCCCGAAATTTTCAGTGCCGCCCTCGTATTTCAATTGTGCCGACCCGGCAAATCGTGTTATTTAATTTTAAAAAAGGGGAGGTTTGACTAATGAGATAAACAACGATTAAACGTGAACGCATACCGCTGCGCCACCTCCGGGAACACGGCGATGATCCTGTCGACGGTCGCGCACAGGTCGCGCAACGCGGCGGCCACCTCGCGCACGCGCGCCACGAGCGCATCCCCCCCGCCTGCGCCCGCACCGCCGCTGGCGCCCGCGCCTGCCGCCAGCCGCATCACGCAGCGGACCACCGCCGTCGTGGCCGCGTACACCGGCTCGCCGCGCTCCGTGTGGACGGGCTGTGAATAGATAAAAATATAGAATAGGCTTATTATACTACACGGTATTCAGGGCCCGGGAGTCAGGAAGGGCGTGGCCCCTTGGAAGGGCGTCGGTTATTACACTGCACTGAACACCGGTCCCCTTTCTTTTCTTTTATTAATTTATTAGAGAAAAGAGAAAAGCACTCCAATATGCGGATACTCAGTGCTCCGGAACCAGAGGATCTTAAAAATTATTTAAGAATGGGAGGAGGAATTTGAATAATTATTAAATTTAGTAGCTCCGTATATAAAAAAGAAGACACAAATTAAAGCCAGAGTGCTAGACAAATACTGGTTGTCACATTAAGATTTCTAGCTACAGGAAGTAAGTGTTAATAGCCCTAAGTGTTATTACACTACTCGATCGATTGGGGAGAAAGGCTTGCCGGGACCGTCCGGCCGCCATAATCCAGGAATTCTATTACACTGCATTAAATAAGGGTAAGGGTCCCTTAATAGCGTGTAGTGTAATAGGCCTTTTAGTTATCAAACCTTACGAAAATCGTAGGCCAATTTTTTAGTTTCGCATTTAAGTCTACCTAATACCACTGCGCATGATTTTACCCTACCTATTAACTATGCACAGATTGACACAAAAACTAATGATGCGGAGGTTAACCAAACAGTTTAACGGATAAGTTTACATTTTTCTGTTATACAAACTAACACACAAGATGTAGTATTGTAGATAATCATAATACCTATATAATTGCGGACTAGTTCAACGTGAATTTATGGTTTCATTACTATTGTGAAGTAATAAATGTAGTATTTAGAATGTGTAATCTTTATTCATTTTCCATTTGTAAACTCACAATGTTGCTAACATGACAACCGTGTCATAGTCTCACAGATAATATATATCAATTACTATAACACTTTACTTTACCTTCTCTTCCAATGAAGGTTTTTCTTTAGGTTGTTTAACTGTATTTGCTGGACTCGTATCTGATGATGTCGCATCTGAAAATAAAATAAAAGTTTCAAGTGATCCTTTCTAACATGTCTCTTGTCGCGTCCTGTTTGGCAAAAGCATAATTTCACTCTAAATTACTAAATTAATGCCACAACTTCTTCAATTAATGTCTCAAATATGACTTTACGTACGATAAAAGAGGACCCACATCAAACCCTAGGTTAATTACGCGCGTGAACGTACCCGAGTGCGTAGCACTGGAGTCGCGCGCGACTTCATTCTTGTCGCTCCGCTCCGAGCCCGCCGGCGCCGCGGGCAGGAGCTGAACGTTCGACATTCGTTTCTGAAACAAAACAATAAGTATGTATTTTTTTTCTATATCTATGTTGAGGGTGTTGATTTATGTCTCTACAAGGAGTTACGTTTCTTACGTTAAATAAAAATATGGATCATCACCTCATGTTAGTGGTAAATAAAGTTTACTTACTTGAATTACAAAACAGACACTTAGGAGGTTTTTGAGAAGGAATTTTTGTAATGTTTTACCAAGTTGTCTTCCTGCATCTGTAGCCACCTCTGATCCTCTTCGCTTTGGTGTTGTTGCCTCGCCAGCTCCGCTCGTATTCGTTTCTCGACCGCTTGCTCGGTGTCGAACTCTGGACTCTGTTGTTACCATACAAATAAAGGTAAGTTTCCTATTCACAGGTCTCTCGAACTAACGTTGTAGTTTTATACATTATGTACACGTTATCCACTGCCAATGTTACCAACCACAATGTTAGTTCCTTTTTATTATTTTGAAATCACATATGGAACGTATAAATTTAATAAAATATTAATTTATAAGTTGCAACATAAAACAAGCATATTTTCACAATAAAGCTTTATTTTGTGAGACAAAAATCTAGCAAAACAACTACTTGTGTGACGCATGTTTATACAAAAAAGTGTAAAGAGATAATTCACACGTAATTCAAACACTCAAATCTACTCAATCCACCTAAACATTTACTATTGCATATGCGATTTCAACAAGTTAGGTAGACAATAGACGTCATCCCAGGACAACCAGTGATCCAAAGAAATCTTAAAAATAAACATAAAGTTGGCAAATATACACGGAGAGATGTGGGAAGGTGGGAGAGGAGAGGAGTGTATGTACATACCGTCACGTCCACCGGTCAGTTATGTCTACAGATAATCCCACGGGTCGCGCAGTCGCGGGTGACGCGCGAACGGTACGAACTAAAACCTCACAACATTACGTCAATATCTCGCGGTCAACATTTACAATTATAAAAAAAAACCGATACGCATGCGCAAATAAAATAAATTCTATCTACAAACACGAAATCACCAGGTACGCAAATAATTTACAATTTTGATTAAAAAAAATGCCAATCCAGCCATGCTAACGGTGCGGGTGATACAAGTCGGCAGTCACCTGGTGACTGGTGAGGCGCGCGGTCTGCCGGCACGCCTGCGCCGGCGCAATCTGTCCGTGGTAGGGCACGCCCTGCACCACGCCCACCGGCACGGCGGCGGCCGGGCGCAGCTCCGCCGTGCCGAGCGGCCGGAACTGCGCCCGCGGCAGCGCACGGCCCGCGGCGATGGCGACGCACGAGCGCGCGTTCCCGCCGAAGTCGTAGATCTCCTCCACGAGTGGCGGGTCGGGCTGCAGCCGCATCTTGCTGACCACGCTCGCCGCCAGCTGCGCGTTGATGGCGCCGCTCACGCCGAACTGCCCCACGTCGGGCGGCGGCCGCGCCCGTGCCGGCGCTGACTGTTGGCGAGCTACGGGCGGCGGGCGCGGCCGCTCAAGTGAGCCCACGCGGCTGGCGGGGCGGTCAGCGGGCGGGCGAGTTGCGCGCTCGAGCGACCGCACGCGCGCGGGGGACGGCGGCGCGGGCGCGGCCAGGTCGTCGGCACTGGCGGCGGCGGACAGGTGGCCGGCGAGTGTGACGGGGGGGTCGGACGCGACGGGGTCGAGGCGGTGCAGGGAGGCAGCGGGGATGGGGCGGGTGTGGAGCGTATGCTCGGGTGCGAAATCGACGGCGAGCGTGTTGAATACCGAGGCGGGCGTGACGTAGGCGCGGGGGTCGAGCGCGCGCGCCTGGTTGTCCCGCAGCAGCTGCGCCAGCACCTGCGGGTTCTGCGCTACGATGTACGTCTGCGGCACGCCCGCGCCGACGCCGCCGCCACCGCCCGGCTCCACTATAAATATACAACACGGTTATACAATAATATTTTTAATGATTACTTTGTATAAATATTCGATAACAAATGGTTCAGGGGATGTGATAATCTGTAAAGTAGAGAGATTAACCTGCGGCGAGCGCGGCGAGTGGGCGCTCGGGCTTGGGCGGCGCGTCGGCGGTGGCGGACGCGGCGGCTACGCGCCGGTTCTCGCGCCGCATCGTGTCCCACGCCGAGTTTCGCTCTTCTTGCAGGATCTCACTGCCGATAAACATACTTATAGGTATACGCCGTTCCGTCCGTCTATCTAACGTCCGTCCGTTTATCGAAACGTAAACAACGAGAACAATAGAACACATATGAATTTCAATGTCACTAACTTACCGTGCAATAAAGAAATACAAAACAAATCAATTTGGTCAAATTTAATATTTTTGTTTACGTTCAGATGAAAATGGATTTGAGTATAAAGGAGCCAAACGAGTAGACAGTGGACAGAGTAGCTAATTACAAGCATTTATCCAGTACCTAATAATTAATATTTTATAATTTTACTGAAGTGTAAAACAATGAACTTACAAAAGCGTCTCCTTCAGCTGATGCGCCGTAGGCCTCTGCGAGGGCTCGTAGGACCAGCAGCGCGACATGACGGAGTACAGGCGGGGCGGGCAGCGCGGTGGCAGCGCCAGTCTCTCGCCGTTCTCCAGCTTGCCGATTACGTCGTTGTTCTTCACGCCGCTAAACGGTTTCACGCCCAGCATGAGAATTTCCCACATACAGACGCCTGTAAATAGATTTTCATTTTATTCAATGCATAGAGAATATTCAAATTAGAACTAAGAAGTACAGTTACTAATTTACTAACTTCGACAGTCAGATTCGACAATTAAACTCTAACAATTACAACTCAAAAGATCCGATTGTCCATTTTGATTCCAATATAGTGTCACTTTCACAAGCAAGCACGGATTTTAGCTTTAGAGGTGTTCGTAGAATAGTTCTAAAACACCTCTAAAGCTAAAATCCGTCAAACCCATTAGGCTTTAGGATGCTGCCATGAACGCAGCGGCGAGCAGAGTAGGAAGAGAACGAATTCTGCGTTAACTAACCAAACATCCATACGTCTGAGGCCGAAGTGAACCGTCTGAAGTTGATGGACTCGGGCGCCATCCACTTGATAGGCAGCTTGCCTCGCGACGCCTTGTAGTACGACTTGTCTTCCACCATCTTTGACAGACCAAAGTCCGCTAACTGCAATTGATTTCCATAGATGAGATTTTTGTATTTGTATTTTCTAGGCATATAATCAGTAATTCCTTCCATATTTATTATCCGCGCCGCGCATTGTACTATGTCCCTTGTACGAGCGGAGTCGTACATTAACGCTAGTTTAGTATAACCGCTGACCGTACACTTTACACACGCTATAAAATTGTGTAAACATAACTATATTTTTAATGACAATAAACACTTTGAACGGGTCACTGCTGTCGTCATTCGTTGAGTTCAGATTTATTTTGGACTTAAGTACATCCAACATCAACAACAAAATTCCTCTAGGTGAACACACTTACATCCCTGCATTTTAAATCTGTAATATCTTCGAAAATATTCATTTAAATTACATGCTGTAAAGGGCCATATTGATCTACATTAAATGCACAATGTATTTAAGGTACTTAATTGGATAAGGAATAATGATGTATTGCTTAAAGTCGCTTCGAAAAAAAGACATAATTTTTCGTTAAAAGCAAAGGATAAAAAATGGTTATTGTGGGTTATCCCTAAGAGATGGACATATAACATCGCGGGCTTTTTTGGAGACCTTTTTAAGGTGTACAATACAGTAATACACTATTTTGATATATCTCGTAGGGTTCAGCCAGCGTTTGCAATGTAAGCTCAAAAATGTGTTTATTTACGACATTGAAACTCCTAAAATTTACTATCGGTGTTTCTCTACTATATTATGCATGTTATATACATATAACCTTCCTCTTGAATCACTCTATATATTAAAAAACCCGCATCAAAATCCGTTGGGTAGTTTTAAAGATCTAAGCATACATAGGGATAGACAGAAAAAGCTACTTTGTTTTATACTATGTAGTGAAGCGAACTGAGTCATATCAAAAATATATATTTCGGAGAAAATTTATGGTGCTCGGAATATAATTTGATGATATCTGTGGCTCAGTGGTTAGCGCATCAGCGCTAAAGCCGGAGGTTGAGGCCTGCAGGTTCGAATCCCGCTAGGGAACAAAAAGTTTTCTGTGTTCCTGGGTCATGGATGTGTATTAAATATTTGTATAATATAATGAAAATCTTAAATATAAGTATAGTATAAAAAGTATTACATATATTTCCGTTGTCTAGTACCCGTAATACAAGCTCTTCGACAAATTACCACGGGACTAGATTAACGTGGTGTGGAAGTGTCCACAGATATTATTATTATTATAATTGTCTATGGACCTTGACGCAGGTGGGCGTGGAGACGAGCACGTTGCGTGCGGCGATGTCGCGGTGCACGAACTTCTTGCTTTCCAGGTAGCTGAGCGCCGTAGACAGTTGATAGATGTACAGCACCAGCGTGCACGTTTCTAGCCTAAAGGGTAAAAAAAATAATTAATAAAATAAACACATTTAGAATCAAGAATTTAATATAGGTCGAAATATCTAGTAGATTTTCTAGAATTTGTGAAAATATAATGTCAAAAAACATTGTATATCTAATGTTAAATGAAAGGTTTTCATACAAACGCCATACGACGCACCTGTGAGCATTCTGCTGCAGGTACGCTCGCATCTCGCCGAGCGTAGCCAATTCCATGACGATCCATATCGGCGGCGAACTGCACACGCCCACCAAACCGATTATGTGCGGATGCGAAAACTGCTGCATTATATCTGAGAAAGAAATGTAACATGTAATGTTTATACCAAATTTTAGTACGTATCGTTTAGAATAAACTAGTTCTGTTTGTTTAAAACGAAAGTATTTTAGTATGTGCATACTAACAGGCCTCCTCGAGAAATTTCTCGGCAGTGTCGAGGTCGGCGTCCATCTTGCACGTCTTCACCGCGACGGGCAGCAGCAGCTCGCCGCGGTCGCCCCGCGCTGCGCGCGCCGCACGCCGCAGCGACGGGTGCGTCGCCTGCGTCACGCGGCACGTGCCTGTAATGTGCGGGTGATAACGTTAAAATATGCTACTGTGAAAACACTGACTGAGATTACAAGATTATATTAAATTCACGCTTGTTCAAGCAAACAGCAAGTTTGATTGAACAACTTGCTGTTTGTTACTTACTTCATATTAAATAATATAATTTCAAACAATAGAAAATATTTTACCTTTGTGTACATCACCGAACTGTCCCTCGCCAATGATACCCGTCAGTTCGATCTGGTTACGAACTAGTTCGTAATCGCGAACTGAAATAATAATTTATATTTATGACTGGACTTATGTGATTCTGACATACTTATTTACTTTCTTTTATATTTATTTTCAATAATTAATTGCTTAGAAGAAATTGCTGCATATCAATAAAGCCGCCTGTTGCGTTTGTGCTCTTTAATAGTTTTATGTTGTGTGTTATTAAGTTACTTTGTTATGGGTGAACGCAAAGGATATTCATACATTCATTCATTCATAAGTAAAGCTACGCTTACAAGTAGTCACGTCGTCGTCACAGTATATGCGTCGAATAAAGCTGACCAGCAGTAGGCTAGCATATAATTATTCATATTATTAAATGAAACAATAATTTTATCAAATGAATTACAGGTAGACAAGTAGGTAACAATTCACACTTATCTATACAAATAAATATATAAAATTGAAGTGTCTGTTTGTGATCTTGATTTATTAGCTTTTCAGTTAATGTAGGTATATGAAAGTATATACGGTCCTATCAATAAAAAAAACTATTTTGGGTTCCGCTTCCGTTAGTTCTATGCAAACGAAGTTGTGGGCACCAGCTAAGTAAGCAGCACCAGCATAGTGAACTCCTCACTTTAAGGAGAGATCCGAGCCCGACGAACGAGGATTGATGATGAATGAATGCATCTACGCGTACCTTGCGGCGTGGAGTAGTCGCCGTCGTCGTCGACGATCTCGGCGTAGTCCTCCGACAGCAGCGTCGCCGTCGTCGCCTCCCACGAGCTCGTCTTGCCCTCCGACGAGCTGCTGCTCATCTCCGCTGTAATGACAATATTATTTTTAATGTCTTAATTCGAGTCGAATTAAGTTACCGGAACGATTGCGAATAGCCCGGCAGGTTGTTTTTGTCTGAAACATTGTTTCGTAGGAATGTTGCCTAAAAAAATATTTTTCGTATATTCAATATTAGACAAAATTATATTAAACAATCTTAAACGCTTTTTTGTTAATCTTAAAAAATAATTTAAATGCAACAATTTTAAATTTTGCAATAAGAAAGAGAGCGATATATCGGGCCTGCCCTGGGACGTCAGAAACCGCTACCGCCATACATTTTTCATAAATAATGTACGGCGATAACAATTTGTGACGTAACAAATCGTTTTGTGAGATAGAGATGGGCAATATTTTTTATTTGCTTATAATTTTAAATTGCGTCAACTTATATAATTATTTCTTTTATATTTTTGTATCTCTATTCAACAATTTTTCAATTTTATTTCTAAATATTAAATATGCGTCATTAGGCAACATCCCTATTGTACAAAATTCCAAGTGGTAGGAACTTACTTTTGCATTGACAGTTTAGTTGTTTCCAAACAGTTGCTTGTAACATAAACATGACAAATCAGCTTAGTTTTCCAAATAAGTTGCAGTAATAAAATTAATTAAGTATGTATAGTTATATTTATAGTACAGTGAGAATACTTACTTGTTCTATTCCAAAGTGAGGTTTGTGAGTCAGTCACTAGTCTACAATAACCGTCAACTAAATCCGCCAAACTTTCCGCGGCCTGTAACAAGAAATAAAAATACCTCACAATATTTTTCAATAGCTAATTCTTATGCGGGTATTCCACCTCACTAAGTTCAGACGTTGTAAATGATTCAGTAACTAAATTCAGTCCAGTGAAATAGCATTAAATAAGTTAGGATCCTAATTAGCATCCTAAATCGGAAGAAGTGTGGCTTCTGACTGACTATATTTATTTGTAGGATCCTAATTAGGACGTATGAATTCAGTGAGGATACGCGCATGAGCATCAACTTGGTTTATTATTATTTGTAGTTTTTTTTTTTATATTTATATATGGCATCGGCTTATAACCATTTGCCAGTGTCAAGTTAAAAAGGCGGGAAATAGAATTTTCGCTTCAATTTTCAACACCGTATTTCTAAATCGTCAAGTCAAAAGTCTATTCAAAGTCCAAATAGATAGTCAGTGCAGTCCATGAGTCATGTCAGTCGATTCAGTAAAGTGGTAGAAGCTTTACTGAAAGTTCCTAGGGAGTTTTGGCGGGAAACACAAAATAGTACGTTTTTAGAAGTTGTACCACTTGCCCACACTTGTGCACGTTAACGAATATTTAATGGTTAATATTCTACCAATATTACACATTAACAACCGACATAACACAAATTTACGAAGTTTTACAAATTCCACAACGTCACCCATTGAACTCCCCAGCAAAAATGTTATTTGTAGTTCACACTCTATTGATACTCGAATGAAAATATGATTTCGACGAGCTACGGATAGATGGCACTGAGCGCAAGTTTACATCGCTCTATATAGCTTGTCTCAGATAAATTATAATAAATGCACTGTCACTTTTGCATTTCATCAATCCTAAATCACAATGACGCTAAAGTAATTTTAACTTCATAACTTACTGAAGTACCTAAATAGGTACGTAAATAGTAAACTGTGGGGGAGCCACGCTTCGGCGCGAATGAGCCGACTCGACCGGATAAATACCACGACCTCACAGAAAACCGGCGTGAAATAACGCTTGCGTTTTTGGACTTGGCAATACATATAGGTTGTTTAGAAATTAAGTAAGCACTTAGCTTATTTTTGAAGTATTTAAAATTCATGATCCATTTTTTTTATAACGCTTTTATTAGTTTCACCTGTATGTTAGCTTGCTTGCTTGTTTGTTTGTAACCGACTCCTTTGGGCTCGATTTTGTCCTACTTTGAACGATCAGATTTAATTCAAACTTTGCACACCTGTCAAAGACCGATGACAATGTAATAATTCGATTAAAATATCCGATAATCCTGATTAAATTCGCCAGGATTCATCAATTTCTTTCCGCATCCTTTGCATGAGAGTAAGAGAGATAGAACTAGTGCGCGAACTACGCATGCGTGCAGCTCCAGGCTTACTATTTGGCAAATCGTACTAAAAAGCAAAAAATAAATTATAGTTTAAAAAAAACTAAAAAAAACACGCTTTTATAGAAAATCTAACTAAGTAATAAAAAATAAAATTTAAAAAATTTGGATAAAGAATAGTGTAAATGAAAAATAAATGTTTATTGTTGTAAAAAAGCGTGGGGTGCATAGTGTCAATAGTTATAAACATTTTATTGGCAGATATGAGAAGGATCTTTACTTTGATAATATCTTAAAAATCACTTTAAACGAAATCTGACCGTTTAAAGTGGATCAAAATCAAATCCACTGGAGTCGGTTACATACAAACAAACGTACAGGTGAAGACACTGCACCCCACACTTTTTTACAATAATTAACATTTATTTTTCATTTACACTATTCATAATCCAAATTATTAAATTTTATTTTTAGTTAGATTTCCTATAAAAGCGTGTTTTTTAGTTTTTTTAAACTATAATTTATTATTTTATGAAATGAACCAGGAAACGAACAGATGGATCTTCAATTATCCGCACGTCGGTCAACCGAACCACCGCTTGTCCGACTTCGGTCGCCTAATTCCCGCGCCCCCGCGGTGCTGTGCGTATTTTTCTCGACTTGTTAAGGTGGCACCGCACTACGGGCAACTAAGGGCAGCAGAGCGACGGGACGCGACACGTCCCTACTAGTAATGCCGCAACGGAGTGCCGCGTCGCGTAATTCCGCTGCCGCGTAGTGCGTTATATCTTATACAATTTCATACAAAGAATATTTGACAGTGTCGCGTCGCGTAGATACGCCTAGTGCGGTCCCACTTTTAGTTGTACTCGTATATCACTTTAAATAGTTAATAACGTTTATTATCTAATTGTCGCGTCAAAGTAAATATACGTTTTAAAATTCCTAAACATAAAAGTGTAGTCCTTTCTGTGAAAGATAAATAAGAGATAAGCTCTGTATAAGTATGGCCGAATAAATATACTGATCGATTATATGACAAAACTGGTTTTTCGTCCGAACACTCATGTCCGCCAAATAGTTCGGATAATCGACGCTCTACTAGTACTAGTACTGACCTCTACACTACTGCAGGTGATGGTGAGCGTCTCCTGCGCACCCTTAACTCTCAGCTGCAACGCCGCCTTGCCGCATGCACTGCCGCTCTGAAAACAAACATAATATTATTATTATTACACTAACACTGTTTGTTTCAATAGACTTACCGACATTTCCTCGTAGTTACCTTCGTAGTAACAATTTGCTTTTTCCAAAAGTAACATTATTACGCCGAACTAAAACAACATTAAAGTTGTTTGTTTGGAGATCTTGAAGGGTGTAAAACTTTAAAGTAGGGTGGCGGTGTTTGGTTTTCTATAATATTAAGTGTTTGAAGATCTTGAAGGAATCTCCGCCCGTCTCTATTGGATTGAAATGATTACCTGCGTCTGCGATTGCGACTGCGTGCAGTTGGACTTGAGCGTCTGTATGGCGACGATGTTGCTGAACGACGCGATCTTCGTGTACGCGGGCGGCTCGCCGGCTTTGTGTGACACGGACGATATGTCTGCCAACAACAAAAGGGTAAAACTTAATCATATGAAGTTTTTAACGAACTTCGGGACACATAACGCCCATCTTGAATCTACCGCCCTACTGTCGCGGTCGGTCTCTTAATATAAGGTTATTTAAAATCAATTTTGAGTATATATGACCTACTGCTTATGTCACGACGTTTAGGCTGCAAAATAATTAAGTTTCGAAAAAGAAATAATTATAATAAATAAAATAACATTGTGCTCTTTACGGCCCTGTTAAGGTCAATGACCTCACACAGCTGATTTTATTGATGTAATTTAAGCAAAGTTGTTGCTCCGTCTATAAATCACCTGTTTCTTCACGGTTAATGACCTCAGCGCCTTAGAGAGCGCAATGTAATTTTATATATTATAATAATTTCTTTATCGACATTTTTAATTATTTTTCTGTCTTGACATAAGCAAAAATATCCGATATTGATTTTGGACAACCTTATATAGTCATAAATCCCTAGTAGACTCATAACCTGCGACTGGTCTACTGGTCATTGGTCCGTGTACGAGCTGGTTCTACTGGTCTACCGTTCTCACCTATGTCGGGCCCGATGGCCAGTTCCACGGGGATGGCCCAGCCGCTGCCGAGCGCCGCGGTGAAGGTCTCGCGGTCGTAGCCGTAGTGCGTGTGCATCGTCTCCAAGTATTTCAGCATGCATTCCGTGTCGCTCAGATTGGCCACCTGTAATGTAAGTAAATAATGACGATATGATAATCACATCATAAAATTCATCAGCTTTGACTACGAAAGTCAGCACTTCCTATCAAATAAATTTTGCTCCATAAACTCAAAATTCTTCGATTTCTAAGTAGGTTAGAATGTAACATTTAAAGATTTGTCCTACGTGATGGCTTCCCACCGGTTCGGGAACACATTTTTGTTTCACAAAAGACGTTGGGCGTTTATGACAGTTTGAAAAGGTGTCGACCACAAACCAAAAAACTATTAGATTGTACACTTTTCATTCACATTTAATTTCCTGTAATTATTTTAATTCTGATCCATAGAGAAGTGTTAATAATATTTAATTAAATAAACAATTATTGTTAAACATATTTTATATGAATATTCGTTGAAATGAGTTACAATGTATGATAATTTACCCCCCTCCTCCTGCAGATATGCGACATGTGTCGTTGTAATCCAGGTGTAATTACACTTACATCTAGCCTAATTTTGTCTTTAGTCGCCGTAGCAAATTGTTCCACAGAAAATATCCAGTGTCCTTTTCAATTTAGATTCTCGAAATTGGCACGCATATATTATGACGTAGGGATCTACTACGAAAAGTTCATCAAAAATTTACATTGAATAAGGGAATAAAAAAAAGTCATTTATGAATTTATGGTAGGCAAAAAAGTTTATAACAATATGTCCATATAAATTCAGTATTTTTTTTTTACCTTTTTGAACTGCTGCTGTATGGCTTTCTTGAGCGCCTTGGGTTTGATGGCATCTAGAACTGACTTAGGCAGGAACTTATGCAGGCCGAACTCCTTCTCAAGGTACTCGATGTTCGACTTCTTGTCCAATGATATCTGCATGTCCTTACAGAAGTATCTGGAATAGTACACTAGTTCACAATGCCTGTATAGCATATAGGCAGAACCTAAGGCACAGCCAACAACAGTATTAATTCATTCTGTTGTTGCATAATGCATTTAACAAAATCAATTGTGGGAGAGTCACGCTTCGGCGTAAATGAGCCGGCTCCTCCGGGTAAATACCATGGCCTCACAGAAAACCGGCGTTAAATAATGCTTGCGTTGTGTTTCGCCGAGTGAGTGAGGTTACCGGAGGCCCAAGGGGGGTTGACGATTTTAGGCACTGGAAACGCAAGTCGCGACACCAGAGGCGTTAAGTGTAACTCCTCTGATGTTGCGAGTGTCCATGGGCGGCGGTAATCGCTTACCATCAGGCGATCCGTCTGCTCGTTTTCTGGTTCATTTCATAAAATAAAATAAAAATTGGTCATGAATTTTTAATACTACAAAAAAAAATCTAAGTGCTTACTTAATTTCTAAACAACATATATGTATTGCCAAGTCCTGATTGTCCATTGGGTGGTTCGCGTGGAGGTAGTCGTGTCGAACCTGAAAATATTATTCATATTGTAACTGGTAAAGTACAAGTCCTTTTAACTCAATTGATAAACTTAGCGGCAATATTGCCAAAATTGCAAATTTTGTTGTCGGAGCCTGCCATCAAGGTTAAAACCCTTCAAGATAATGTACGTGTGTATGTAAGCATCTGTAATCATTATAATCATCAGATGAGAAAACCTGCAAAAATTGTCACAAATCTAGTGGCGACGCCTCACTTCGCCAACCGTCACAGTCAGATATACCTGGTCGTAGTAGTAGTGGAACGTGACCCGGTCGGCGTCGGCGAGGTCGCGCAGGTTGGCGGGCAGGTAGCGCACGCGCAGCTCCAGCCGCCACTCGCTCGCCGGCCACGCGCCCAGCAGCTCCGACACCGGCGTGTCCTGGTGGATCCACCGGATCTGTGGATATGAATGTAATAAGCTACTAGCTAAAGTGCAGTCGCGGAGCACGTAGAATTTCGTACATTGACTCACCTCTACTTATTTATTTTATTCATTTATTTATTTAAAGTTAATTAAAACGGGTGATCCCAATTACATTAATTAACAAATTACTAAGTAAATGTACAAAATTAACAATAAATTAAAAATAACATTTATAGGATTAAAAAAACAAATTACAAAATAATTTTACAAGAGAAAATACAATTACAAGTATTAACTAGCTATAGAAGAGACTTTTTCGTACTTTCCCTCGCAAAATTTCAAGCATACTTTCTTCACATCCATCCACTTATCAGCAAACACCTCACACTCCGGATTGGCGGACAGAAGGGCGTTGAGCAGGTCTAACGCACGGCACAGTGGGGACTCAGTTCTCGCGACAGATCGACATGCCGGCAGTGCGAATAATTTGGGCCGACGACTAGGACGGTGTCTCAGGAAGTTGTCGGCTATACAAGGGGCAGATCAGAGTGTGAAGTTCCGGACAGTCTATAACACCACGAAGTATTTTTATAGTTTTTACCTTTAGGTCTTCTTTTTTTATTCGGGCAATTGGCCCACCACACTTACCCACCACCGCAACTCCTGTGTAGCCAGGATTGATGGTGGTAACCAACCGCAAAAACCCTTTGATATGATCTCAGGGGTGCCCGGGGGCATGCTAAATCTGTCTTGGAACCCGCAACGAAATTAATCAGAAGATTGTAGGAGGAGTAGGAAGTATTCCAGTTACCTTTAGGTCTATACCTCTCCGGACCTCCAGGGAGTTGTATCCCAAAGCACCTAAAAGATAGCCCGTTGGGTACACGCAGGTATAAAATCCATGTACCTAGTACCTAACTCTTTTGTACATAAATCTAAGAAAGGCCTTTTGTACTTGTCTCTTACACTCGCGCACGAATATATTGTTAACGCGTCCACACATTTGCGCGATAGGAGCGCGTTAGCAATATATTCGTGCGCGAGTGAAAGAGACAAGTAGCTATAAATCAATGTACGAAATTCTACGAGCTCTGCGACAGAACTTTAACTAATTAAATATTTAAAAACATGTTGAGACTGGTGATTCTTCTGCATTTAGTCCTCCGTCAAGTACCTACGTTCGTATGTTTAAAACACGTTTCATTATTACCTGTGCTGGAGCCCTGGCTCTAGAGCCAGGTGCCACTTAAACATAGGTGTTCTTCTACCTTGGTAAAGGCAGATATTTGAGCTCACCTAAATATATGCTTGGGGCTTAAAGCTTAAATGCAAGCTCTTATTATTGTAGTAAGATTTTTAGGAGCTTTCAAGTAATCTGATATTCTAGAGAAAACTGTCTCTCACCTTCAGTCTATAAGTATCCAGCATTGACAAACGTATATATATACAAACCGGTATATTTAGCGGAACATAAAATAAAGGTTTGATATCAGTATCATATAAGGTTGCTGGCTGGTTTATACGTCATTTAATTTAAAAAGAAATATTTTCAAATTAAGAAAACAACTGAAAATCACATTTTATGCAATTGTTTTAATTTTATTCAAATACACCTTATCTGGAGCGAACTTCGAGTATTTCTTCCTTCTGAGTTTGATTTAAAATTTCATTGAAATACTGTTTTTTGTTAGTTTTTTTTAATCGCGTATCTTTTTGGAGTTGAGGACTGAATTATGCCTGACTTAGCCCCAACGGAGATTGCCAGGGCACTCAAAATGCGAAGAAATGGTCAAACCTACAGAGTGATATCCAGAGATCTTCGTCGATCAGTTTCAACGATCCATCGCAGTATCCAACGGTTCAGGGAGACCGGTACTTATGTGAGAAGAGCAGGACAAGGCAGAAAAAGACGCACTTCGAGTAGGGATGATCGTTTCATTCGGCTTCGTGTACGTAGGAACCCCCGTTTGACGGCCGTCCAAGCCCGACATGAGTTAGAAGCAGTGCGGGGTGTAACCGTAAGTGAGCGTACGGTACGAAGAAGGTTCGAAGAAGCTGGTTTGGGTTCATTTGTGCCCGCCAAGGCTCCAAGGCTCGAGGTAAATCATCGTAGAAACAGGTTAACTTTTGCTCAGGAACATCGACTTTGGAACGCGGACCAATGGAGTAAGGTATTGTTTAGTGATGAGTGCAGAATTCTCTTAAATCAAATTGACGGCAGGCAAAGAATATACAGACGCAAAGGAGAACGATACATTCAGACAAATTTTGAAACTACAGTTGCATACGGTGGTGGACCAATAATGGTTTGGGCGGGCATTTGTTTGGGAGCTCGCACAGACTTGGTAGTGATTGACAGAGGGAGTCTGACTGCAGACCGCTATATCAGAGAAGTTTTAGAAGAAAATGTCGTACCGTTTGCCCCATATATCGGTGACAATTTTGTTTTTATGCAGGATAATGCTCGGCCGCATACCGCTCGGGTAACTCAAGCTTATCTTAATGATATGAATTGCACTGTTATGGAGTGGCCGGCGAGATCACCGGATATGAACCCAATAGAGCACGTTTGGGACTTGCTGAAAAGAAAAGTTAAGTCCAGAATTCCAGCTCCTGCCAACGTGGGTGAACTGCGAATCGCCGTAGTTGAGGAATGGCGGAGACTATCCCAGGAGACCATCGATAACATCATTCTCAGTATGCCTAGACGGGTAGAAACTTTAATAAGAGCACGTGGAGGAAATACGCGATATTAATCACCATTTTTATAATTTAATTAATTGTTATTTTAATATTAATTTTCACTTTTCCCGGTTACATGAAAAGTTCAAAAATGTACCATTTTTCACAAATAGCCTTTACTCGCAAAATCTGTTCTTAATGTGATCTCATTTTAAGTAAAACAAATGAAACTTTAAATTACAAAAGAAGTGTAGTACGTAGATTTTAAAATAAAACATATTTTTTTAATTATGGACCTTTTTTTGTGGTCCGCTAAATATGCCGGTGTGTTTATATGCTCTAGGATGGACTGATAGAGACATTACGTATACCTTGCCGGTGGTAAGCCTGCGCGCGCGCATGGCGTAGCAGGCGGCGTACACGCGGTCGCCGGTAGCGAGTCGCGCGGCGAGCAGGCGCAGCACGGCGCGCACGTCCTCGTCCGCGCTCGCGCGCACCACGTTGAACCCGCCATTTGGTAGATGCACCTTCAGCGTCGATGCGTCCGACGCCGCTGTCAACCAAAGTCACATTGATGTACGGTTGTTTGTAACTCTTTACCGCCTAAACCGCAGGTCAGATTCGCAAAAGCTAAGATATAATTTATATCCTTATGAAGAGATAAAATGAGGCCAGAAGCATAGAGAGCACACTTGGACACAGGCTTCCACATCACCATCATCACAAGTTTCCATTAGGTAATGTGACACTTGCATGGCCATGGATTATGGATTAACAGTAAATTACAAATCTTCTAAGCTCAGTTTACTCAATGTTACATGTGTACAATAAATATCTCTATCGTGTCAAATACATCTTGTTAATCAATTTAATATATTCAACGCAGGTGTTTTCCGATAATGAGTGGCGACCAGCTCACCTCACCATGTAGGGCATGTGGCTACTCACGGGAAATTAACTATAAGTGTCAAGTGTCGTTCTACGTATAGGATCAACACCAAATGAATATTGATCGATTCTAACGAATTGACGTAAAGATGTCCTGGTGTAAGGAAGCTTGTAGTGACATCGGTCGTGAGACCTTCGTCATCCATGGTCATAACATTATTAAATATGTAGGCAATTTCACATGACTTTGGTTCTTCACAACAGCACGCTTGTCTGAAAGATGTTAAACCTGCTTACATTAGAATAAAAATGCTTTTCCTTACATTTTTATTGAACTGATATTATTAATTCATATTAAATCGATAATTCATATTTTAAATCGATTATTTTTCTTCTTCAGAATTAATGTTATTACAACTACGCAAAAGAATTTCGAATTCTACCTTATCAATAATTGTCGTGCATACAAATGGGGAATTACGGGAAATTCGAATTTGATTATTTGACACGCTTACTAATTTCAATACACAATATAAAATTACAATTCAGTGGACATATTGCAATACCGAGAATAACACAATTACATCCAAGTGCTATTCAAATTACAAATACAGAATATGCAAATTCACTCCGTATAAAATATAAGGACAGGAACGATTCATTTCTTTTATATTATTATATTTCTAATATTTTTTAGTACCGTCGATGTTCCCTTGTCGGCATCAACATCGGCTTCTAAGATTATAATTAATAGGATTAGTCAATCGTGGTAGCAAAATGCGGCCGAAAGACGTGCCTTCGAATATTTTTTTTGAACCTATCCCTAACAAATAACAATACTATTGTATAATATTATAAAAATCTTAAATAACATGTGTATAATATAAAAGTATTAAATATACTTCCGTTGTTTGGTTCCCGTAACACAAATTCTTTGAGAACTTACCACGGGACCAGTTTGACGTGGCGTGCCATCGTCCGTGTTATAAAAAAAATACTCCGTTTTACATATTAATCCAAACGTGAACAAAGAGAACAATATACCACATAATGCTACCTACAATATTAATATAAATTTCAGTTATTTACCGTGCAATATTTTTTATGAGAAACTTCGTCAAATTTAATATTTTTGATTCCGTTTAAATTAAATAGGCTAGATAATTGATTTTTTTTTATTGCATAAATGAATGTACTATTCATTTTTATTTGTGTACTATTCATATTTATTTAATTCAATGGCATCCAATGAACTCGGATACTTAATTGACTCTGTTGTATTGAGCTGTTGTTGCGATATTATTTTAATTGTTTCTTTATAATGATGATTGCGATAATTCTGGCTTAATAACTCTGTTCTGCGTGTAACATGAGTAGCGCTCTTTTTACAAACGTTTGGAATCTGGATTTTTACAAAGGATCAGGATTTTAATTTTGAGTTAGATTTGAGTGATTTTTGAACTGCATACGCCATCCCTCAGGTATAGGAGGGGTTTCGCAAAACACAAACTTTGTGGTTGAAGTTACAATCGGAATCCTCGAATTACAGTCTGGAGTAATCATAGAACCACCGCCAATTTAATTTAAAGACCGGTGGAAACCTTTTGGTCAAGCCTTACAAAGCAGGGTACGCACTGCTTAAGGGCAATAAATACTTGATACCTGCCAGCTGGACAGTTCTTACCGCCTGCTTCGCCTCACGCAGCCGCACATACATCACTTTCACTACAAACAAGCTTTTGATCGATATCCGACGTGTCCGTTACTCTGCAGACAGAATCAGATCTTGTAACAACTGGACAATATCATATAAAATTAAATTATAAACAAACAAATAATCGCTTTTCTCACAATCTAAGTTTTAAATGTTTTAACTGCATGCTTCACCGCCCGAGGAATTAATTTAGAAGTCCAATTCTCTGAACTATTTTCTATAAAATCTCGGTTCGGTCAACACGCTGACTCATTCGCATTCGCTTCAAATAGAGCGCGCGCGAGCGGAACAGCCTGAAAATCCAATCAATATTTTAACCGATAATGATTACGAGAAATTTCCCCCAGGCTTTGCTTGGCCATTGAAGTCTTCGGAGAATATAAGTTGCGCGGTTCACAAATTTTCTGGCAACAACATCCTTGTTTGTAACCGTCGATGGCAAAAAACCAGTCAGTGCTGGTATATTGACATTTCCCCAACCCCGCCCTACAGCCTGCTTGTACATAACTAGTACCTAACTACCTAGATACGGCCGGTGTCGCTAATGAGTCACTGGAAATAGATCACTTGTCCATACTACATATGTCAGTGGGTCGCGATTGATTACGTACATAAAATTAAACGTAATGCGAATCGCTTAATGAATATTATATGAGTAATTGGCGGTTCCTTTACAGTCATTACACTCAACAGCTTCTGGCTCAAGTTTGACGATAAACAAGCGAACGCGGTGTTGTTTACGTTTTACTTCGTATGAACTGGGTACTGGGCGAAACTTTCACGAAAACTTATATGGTTAAGTCGTAAAATCGGGAATGTACTTTTAGACTTTAAATTTTTATATAGATAATAAATATCTGACTCAATCTGGCTATACTGGTATTATAAAATGGTTACGTACTTGATATTATTCCACAAACAAAAAAAACATCCAGTCGGCGGCGTAGTAAGTTCTCGAATTAGTCCTTTTCATTTTCTGACAAAGATAATCCTTTTATCAACGGGAGAATCCAATAATTAATGATGATGATCAGTGACTCACCGTGCGCAGGCGCAGGGTTCGGATGGCGCTTGGGCGACCCCCCGGGCGGGGCGGGCTGCATGGCACGAGCTAGCGGCCTCTCCCCGCACCGACCGCCGCCCTCCGGCTCATGACTGGAAAGAAAAAAAAACTTTTTACTTCATTTGATTTTGACTGGATCAACAATGCAACAAAGAAGCCAATGAAAATGAAAAAATAAATCTTCATAGCGTTGCATAGCTCCAATTAAAGTTTTCCGTGTTCACATGAGTGATCCCACAGGATTGATCACAATAATTAAGATTTGGTAGAGCTCTTGGTGTCGAGTAAATAAATATGAAAGTTGTATCCAACTTTCCTATTTATTTTACTCTATTTAACACTGGCATGTCATAAAATTAACCTTTACATGCAACTAAAGATAAAAAAATCATAATGTCCACATTTCCAATACGATTGAAACTGGTTATAAAAGCGTAGCATTAAACTGCATATTAAAGTACTCTTGTTGGACATTATTATAGTAAAAAATGCCTCGAGATGCACTTTATAATCAACTGCAAGTGCGTCTTAATTGTGGTATTTTATGGTGCAAATTAACCCGCTCCGCTGGAGCCGTAAAAGGATAAAACCGGTCGGCTCCGTGGTGATATCAATATAAAACTAGCGCTCCAGCCATTAAAATTCAACAATAAATAATCAATTAATTCTAAAGCTTGTAATGATAAAAAACTAAACAAGACCTGAGGTCAGTAATAAGTTTTAATATCGGTATAGGTGAAAGGTACGGCGCTGGTTCAATTTCTGTGATTTATCTACGAATGTCAAATACAATTAACAATATTATATAGAGTACATAATACTTGGTGTCGTAATTATAGAAGTAACAACACGTAACTCGTAAGAAATCAGGACCCACGAAAGTTATTACAATCGAGCACAACAAAGACCTTGAAAACATTTTCAATGTTCAGTTATAAGCAACGACAAATCGAATTCGTAACAATGTTCAATCCATTGGAAATTGAAGGTAACCCAGAACTCTTTACGAACACCGACGTTTCCTTCGCGGCGATAAGATTTTACCTTCGACCCAACAGAATATAGTAGGACGGATCGAATCTCAAATTTTGTAAATTATTTCGTGTTGTTGTTAAAACTACCAAATTATACTACCTACATAGTACACAGGTAGGTACGGTCCGGTCATAACCATTTCTAACTTAGAATTGAAAAACAGAACGTTATAAATACTTTCCAATATCATTTAGTCTATTATATCTAGAGCAACACTTTTGCAGACACAACTTTTGGTAATAAAGCGAATGACCCAGAAAACGCTTTCCAAATGTGTCTAGCTAAGACTCACTAATTAGGTTGAAAAACGATTCCGCTTTTCGGATTAGTCTGAACGAATCAATGAAAGGATCCATAACTTTTGTTTGTTAAAAAATCTCCCTTCGCTTTCCGCGAACTGTGCACACTGCACATTCACCGAAAGGGTATCCATATTAGATATCAGTGTAGGACTTAGGTATAAAAAGTTGATATTATTTAACTAACTAGTAAATTCAGGGTGAATTTTTATTTTATTTTATTTAAATTCAGGGTATATCTACCCAATTCCCAAAATGGTGTTTCCCATGTCAGGGACCAGGATGAACATCGCAGATTTCGGTCAACGCATTGGGCTCGTTTAAATATTATCAAAGGGCTGGTGTCCAGGGCTCCAGTGTCTGCAGACCACAAGACCTGCACCACCTCTCCATAGCTGCCCACTACCCCCTTCATCAATTGGCCGCGTTCGGCGTATTGAAATACCCCCCCTCGCTTTCGCATATTTTATTGGATTGTTTAAAATTAAACAATAACTACGCATAAAGCACGCAAAGAGCGTTGAATTTAAATGCGGCCTTCGTATTCATACTGCGCGAAACAATCGTAATTTGTCATTACATAATTATGTACAAATTGTAAGTGTGTGTAATTATATTTTAATTATATACAATACGTATAATTGTAAACAAGTTTTCAGAAATGGCTATACCTAGCAATATGATTATTGACATTTACTACCTGGTTGTATGAAGATGCATTTAATTATCTTACAGATGGACATTCAATACCTCAAAACACTTACGAAAGTAGCAGCTGAATTTAGTACAGGAATCAATATTCATGATGCATCGTAATTGGTAATGCAATATATGTCGATCATACATAAAACCTAAGACATGAAAGTAACTCTTCAGATTACCTAGACTAACCTTAAGTTGGTAACATTCATATTAAATATATTATATCATATTATTATGATCATTGATCATATAATTAATATGTAAAGCGAAAACCTCTTACCCCTATTTACAAAAATTTTGCAAACGGAGTAGTTAAGTTTATGTGGAGGATTGTAAATAATGCTTAGAAATACATCAAAATAATAAAAATAACAACAACACACACTACCTCAATCTGAGGTATAACTTATAACTTATGGAAAGTGATAGAATTATTGACAATTGTGTCAAACCAACACCAACTGTCATTACAGAAACGCATGATAGTTTAAAAAACATTTAGATTTAGATATTTTTAATGTGTTTAGACAAAAGAACCCTAATAAAGTAGAGACAAATAAAATAATATGAATTATACTATGGTGAATAACCACTAGTTTATTAAAATATACAAAAAATATATTACAACATTTGGGATTATTTTCCCACGGATTAATATCAAGTGATAAAGATATAATTGAATCGGTCAATCTTATTGAAACAAGGCTAATAAGTTGACAGTGGGATAAACAGTCATACAAACATGTTAATTTTTATGGGTGTATGTGGGACGTGGGTGGAAAAGATTTCGAAGTTGGACTGGTTTTCAGCCTTGGTGAGATTAAAATATTATTGTGTGCCGAGTGTAAATGAACTAAAGTAAATACAGCTGACATCGAGAATACAATCACGTCGGCTAATCGTTTGTTTACTTATATGGACAATTATATGTAGATAGTCAATAAGATAGATGAAGCTTCTAGTTTTAAACAATACCATTAGTTCTCGTTTAACTTAATATATAAACAGGTAAAAATCGAATTGATCTTAATATTGCTTGCATCAGGTCGAGCTCACTGATTGTCGTAACCAAAAAGACCATTAACATGCAATCGGTAGAGCAGATAAGATCTTTATGAAATTTAGCACCTATTCAAATTGATGTTTATCTATAGATGTTCACGTATATAGAACAGTACGTGCAGTAGAGGCGTCGACCTGCAGATCGCAATCAGTGACGTCATCGAACGTTACTTCTCCGATCCAGTGGCGAAACGTGGTGTCGAAATAATAATCAGGAAATCACTTGATTTAGACATCACAAGATATCTTATCTATATTTTGAAATTTCATTTTTTTCATGGGACAAAACTTACGTCAAAATGACGAAAAGCACCTAAAATCAAAATAAAGTAGTACATGGTAAAAAAGATTTTCTTTTATTTTAAACCGAATTTATCAAACTAAGAAAATGTACAAATAAGTAGTTGGTATGCTTGACAGACACGAAAGTCAATGCTCAAAGCCGACGTAGCGCAACATCTACGAACGTAGGCACTGCGCTGGCGTATCCCTAATGTTCAATATTCCCTTTGTTGGAGTTCTACAATAAGGCTTCACGGGCATTAGAAGGGATTATATACCTTACCTTAGTAGCCAGAATTTATTTGTTAGGTGTGGGCATTAGGAATGATGTGATGTGGGTAAGAAAAAAATACAGTGAAGAACGAAATCAGCTGATATTTCGGGGACTTATTGAATGCTCATAGGTAAGGATTCCAAAAAATCCAGACATTCCTGACATTGTGAGGAGAGTTACGCTAAAAATCTTATCGAAATCTCATAACAGGAATAATGGAGGATGGCTGTCAGTAATCACATAATTGAATTATTTTCAAACGTACACTCTGGTTGTTTCTCTTGAGACATAAAACTTGGTTTCAACGAAGTAATTGGTCCTTTTCACGAGGCACATAATCGATCGGATGGGATATGCTAATGGCGATACGTCCGGCGCATCGTCGCCTATGATTCAGACCACGTAAATAATAACGGACGACTTGACGCCGCCAAATTATTAAAGGCGTATACGCACTTGGTAACTCGACACAAGTCCGGCGAAACGTGGAACTTTTTTGAAAGGACTAAAATTCCAAGAGTCTTAATGTATTTAACAATTAATGCTGTTTAGAGGCTCTTGCAAAAACAGCATCTAAACAGCATTAATTAAACAGAGAATTGCGAGAGAAATAATTCTCTACTTGTCTGATAGCCAGATTAAATTATTGAATAGTGTCATGTGTGTGCAGTTTTGCTGTTATATATTGTAACCAGTAACCACACGTGGCTGACGTCAGTGTCAGTCACAAGGGATTCTAAAAGAGGAAATGTAGGGGAAATGCAAGTTCGAGGTAACTCACATAACCTAGTCTCCAATAAATTTCAAGCAGTTTGTTTTGATACTATTGGGTCGCGTAGTCCGTACACGACTCAGCTCGGCTAATTACGTCAACGTCATACGAGAGTTTACTACAAACCGGTGTTTGCCTTGCGCTGACGGACAAGCGGATTAATAACCTCATTTCGCACGTCCCCTGATTGCTTTCATAACTTTTTATCGAGGGCGAGTTAATAATTTCATGTGAGCTTTTACGGAATCGAGTGTTTATCGACCGAGATGATAAGTTTTTCGTGACTACGCTACGGTTTAATTGTTTAATCGCCTGAGAGAGGTTGATTGTCTTTTCGTCTTTAATTTTTATACACATACTTAATTTAAAGCTTTATTCTGAGTTTGTATCGTATCCATTGTAATAACTATGCTATCTATATGCGATATGTAATATGTGTTATTTACCAAGCAGATAATAAATAACAGCTTATTTAAAAAACATATCGGCCCTAATCCTTATATATATATTTTTTACTGTCCCAAAATATTAAACTCCAACCAATTAACACATGCCCACATATATTTAAAATATAATCTCTACAAAATTCAGTCATGTGTAATCTTTAATAAATTGCAAAATAAAGGGTCATAATATTATTATGTTCATCCAATATCGAAATATCCATAAAAATGAATGAAACTTAATGAAATAAACTTGGCCTTAATCCCATGAACCGGCTTCAGCCGTGGCCGCCCACACACGCCCACCGAACATTGTGCAAGGTGGACACAGGAGAAAGGGAAAGCGTTTAAAAAATGACCAATTTATTAATCACTGGTTAGATAAAAATAACTACACATATTACGACCTAAATCGTCGAGAACAACTACGGGATATGAGTGTAATGTATCAAATGAGTAAACTAAAATTTGAAATGCATCACGTTCGGAGTCTGGGGTGATAAAATAAATTTAATAACTTTTATTTGGTATTTAAGCATTCATCAAAAAAATCTAAAATATATAGTCTAATATATATCTAATAAATAGTCATCTTAAACATTAAAACATTAATCAGTAAAAATTTTATTTGTTCCACAATTTGGTTTGTAGGAGATAATATAAGCCTGTGGCCTGTAGGCTGCTGATGTAGGCGCCTTTCATTATCCATAATAATTCTATCTTCAAAAACGGCCTACTTACGATACCTAAAACATAACGAATTAATGTACAGTACCTGGGTAACCGAGCTTTCCTCGGAGCTCTAGTATTAAAGTCCTTATCTGACCGGGATTTGAAGATACGAGCCCACCACATTTCGGGTTTTCGAATAACGCAAAAATTATACATACACACATCGAACTGCCAGTCGGACTGACATAATACTATAGTCGAAATTATTGATATACTACATACAAAAGAAAAAACATCTATATCTATACTAATATAAAACAGACGAAAAGTCTGTTTGTACGTTTCTTTGTTTGCATTGAATGGGCTCCGAAACTACCGGACCGATTTTGAAGAAATTTGGCACAGATATAGAGTAGACCACGGGGAAGGACATAGGCTACTTTTTATCGCAGAAAAATGTACGGTCGCGGGCAACATCTAGTAATATATAAATTAACAATGCGCAGTTTCTCTGGGATAAGACCTAGCTAGATTGACCCCCTGACATTCTAAATTTCATGGAAATACTTTTTAAATCCAAACCGTTACACTTTTGTGAAAATTAAAACCAAAAAGAAACAAACCTTTTGGAGCGAACCCTGGTGTATCTCCAAGTGCTGCTACTGTAATGTCCCGAACTGGAAGGACACAAAAGTAACTGAAGGCTGTTCGGTCTTGGCTCTCTGTGCTTTTTTAATCTTAGTTTTACAGCATCCTCGGGCCTCCTCATTTCTTTCACTGGCGGCTTTTTGGAGTCACCGTTCAATTTATTTTCAAACAAGCATTTCGTATTATCTTGAATGAAACTCCGTGAACGTAGCAAATCTGGCGTCTCGTCGATTCTCGGGTGCTTTCTGATCTCGATCGGCGATGTCGGTGGTCGTCTCGGCTCGAATACAACTTTGGAGTATTCGTGGCTCCGCCGCCATAGACGGGGCGATAAGGGCCAAAAATGCCCATTAGGCTGTGCGGACTCCATAACCATCTTGAATTATATTTCCTCGCTCACTCGTAAATTATATCACTTCGACTTTATCGTTGAACTGATCTAAAATCTATCCATTAAGATCTCATATGGAGCACTACACAAAATACGTTGCATTTTTAAAGTCTTAAAATAGTTTTTACTGCCTACTAACGTTTTAGGAGCGTTATTTATAGTCACGTACTATATTTAAATCACTAATGACGTCCTACACTTCCGAAACTAATCCGTCGACTACAAAAGGGAGGACAGAATATGAATACCAATTGCTCAGCGTCATCGATACTGCGCTACGGCGGGCCAGCCTACACCTACGGGTTCTAGATAAAGACTGTTCGCCGGCTGGTGGCTCGGTGATAGCTTAGAATGCATACTAACGTCTAATTTAACAACTCTATCGGTAAACATCACCTGCGGCCGTCTCTTTCAATTTACACTAACTTCCGGAATGGAATATCACTAAAAGACAACGGAAACGAAACTCACTATCATAAAATATATGAATGGATTACTCATTTCGGGATAATGATATAAAAGAAAATAACATAATAGTGACGAGCAAAATTTTTATAGTCTACCCTACTCTACAAACTAGTTTCAATACAGTGCAGAACACGAGAGTAAACTTAAAGTTAGTTTTAGTTTATAGAATCAACACTAGCGTCCATGACTACAACTAGAGACCAAGAACGTATAGTTTTGTGTTAAGGCAATAGAGTTATAACACTCAGATTAGTTCATTAAATGAAAGTAAATTAGAACGATTCGTTCCAACGCCGTATTAATATATGTATTGTCCGTTCTCTGTTACACAGGGAAAACCACATTAATTCTCACTGACTCGCTATAATCTGAATCATGCACTTCTCCTAAAAAGTCACGTAGTCTCCTGATAATTTTTTAACAACACGCAATATGAATCCTACTACTACTTATCAAATCACAAATATTGATAACGTTTGACAGAAGCTCCGAGTATTTTAGGTGCATCATTCTTACTATTTATATCAAGCTCATCGGTAATAATAAAAACATCGTTTTTGGTACGAAGTTCGAACGAACGAACGAAGTTCCTTATGGGGCGATGCGGAGGGGTACCCTAGCCGGGAAAAAACGTCCGTAACGTAAGATTTTTATGTATAGTATTTATTATTTTCTTTATACCTCGAGTAGAATTAATATTTTTATAATAAGGAACCTCGTTCCTATCCGGTGTCCCACGACACCACACGGCTTTTTATTTTGAATTACCACTACACACATAATTATATTAGTTGAGGTAAGAGGGGCACATTCTATTTATCTTTCTTCAATTCAAACCAAAACGATACGATACGAGACATGGCGCGTAAGAGTTCGAATGTCAGTTTGCACCGCGCTGCAAAGCGCATGTTCGTCATAAAGAAACGTGATACACGTTTCTTTATGACTTTATGATTTTTGTGTAGTGAATAAAGTAATTCAATTATTGTTCAATTTAGAATAGATATCTTAAAAATGGAGCGACCCTAAGGACCTGTTTCACAATCGCCTAATAAGTGACGAAAAGCCTATCCGGAAGTTTTGTCGCTGCTTACTTTATACTGAGCGACAGAGAGCAAACTTCCGGATAAAGCTATTCGATAAGAGGAACATACTTTTCAATATACATAATACATAGTCCATAGACCATCTTGTCTCAACTCTCAACTGACAATAAAGTATGAAAAACAATCACAGCGGTTGATTTTGTTTCCGCTTAGGTGATTGACTTGTCAGCCAGGCTGGTGCAATGAAGTTGAGAACTTTTTCCAGAGGTGGTCGTTTAGTGTCAGGATGCAGTCTATTAGCGCGGGATACGTAAATACATCGTGCACACGGCACAAAGCCATCGGGTAATGTGTATGTACGGCCATATGGCCAGACTGCGGGTATATGATGTACCTATTTACATACATACGAATTGGTTAATTAATGGTTTTTGTGCGGGCCTATATTTAGTACGCCTTAGTGGTCCAGGGACTTAGAGCATGACTCCGGAGGTCGTGGGTTCGATCCCCGCATTGGAACAACAAAACATGTTGTTTTCAAAACTAGTTAGGACAATGCAGGCTGATTACCTGATTGTCTGACAAGCAACAAGAGCCATGATGCGTCGGATGGGCATGTAAATCTTGTGTATTGTGCACACACTTGGGAGCTATAAAATAATACCTAC
This sequence comes from Phengaris alcon alcon, assembly GCA_037179445.1. Classification (NCBI taxonomy): domain Eukaryota; kingdom Metazoa; phylum Arthropoda; class Insecta; order Lepidoptera; family Lycaenidae; genus Phengaris; species Phengaris alcon. The sequence goes on along the minus strand of JAYRCH010000040.1, from coordinate 758,651 downwards.
CTGCGTAGCTGGACTGGTCTCAATGAAACCGCGCGGCCACCGTCACCGAAATCGCTGTGGGGGGTGAGCTAGGATAATTAGTACGAATTTGATATGAAGACAAGTTAAAACTAAATTATTTACCGTTCAATACTCAATCTTATAACTCCTTTAAGGCATTTAATAATATTTTATTTTTTTATTTTATGAAATTAAATGTCTCAGTCTTCCTGTAAGGATTAGGAAATTCAAAATTATGTTATATCAGAGTATGTCTTAAATTCTATCTACTTCTATTAATATTATAACAAAGCCTTGTTTCTCTACATATATTTTGCGCTATGTACCTACTAGTATATAATGAGTATGACAGCCGAGTGATAGCCGGAAAGTATATCCTTATGAGAGGGGAGGAAGCCCGTTTGAATCACCGGACGTTATAATAGGTATGCATCAAAAGACATTATCATTGTTTAGTTCCTGAGTCAATGAAATTCTTGATACCAATGTTCGATAAAGAACGTTATGGACATACGACATTCTTATAAGCATGAAATGAATAAATCCTGGTGAATTAATAAAATACTAGTGGTCGAACTTCGTTAAGTGTGCCAAATTTTATACCCCTCCGTTTGCATAAGTTTCATAAAAAAGGGGTACAAAGTTTTTGTTTCAAGTATCCTAATCTATCGATATTATAATATGTATAATAATTTTAGAAACTTAAAAGACTTATAAAACTTATTCCAAACTCTGAAGCGTCCGAACCATTTGTTTTAACAATACCTAAAATCTGTTTTCAAGTCCAGCAATGCTTTATACGCCATAATATTATACCATACATACAAACGATAAATCACGATCAAAAGGTGGGAAATAATAAAACACAGTCTGATGGACGGTTCAGGTAAATTGGATGTGTCAACGCAAAATCATATTTCACGCCGAAATCTCCAGTCTCGGAGCTGGTGTTATACGAGACAAATGAAGATTGAGGCCCACACTGGAATGGATTAACTGAAGTTGCAGCTGTAACAATATTGACCTGAACGTGTTCGATAAAGAGATGAGATGAGAAAACGAAAATCAATTGCCAAAATAAGTGAGTATTCATATATCGTTAGAACAACGCGCGGCGGTAGCAACCTTCGTTGTGTTTTATAGTAGAAGACAACAAGTGTTATAAGCAGTGCTGTACATAAAACCATAATAGACCCACTCAAAATATTATGTATAATGATCAGAGTAGCTTGTAATGGCCTGAGACTGACTTGCATATCACTGACGGCGGTCAGTAAATTGTATGTCAAACAATCATTTAACACTCGTCACGAAAATCAAATATTTCGTTCCACCTTTCATCAAGCGTCGAAGCCTTGATGATCTCATTCGATAAATATATATAAACAACAACAAACAAGAAAAAATAATAACCCATCGAGATAACAATAGTCTGGCCGTATTAATGGCCCGTGGGCTTGAGAGACCATTAAAATAGTGTCAGTGGAGTGTTGCTTTTTAATATTTATTGGTCCGCATTCTGCAGGGATGCGCCAGTAAAACAATTTTTTTACAGCAAATCAAGTCACTAGTGAAAGTACTAATTACTATGCAACTAATATCGGCAACATTAACGTGATATTTATAATAAGGTCTGAGCTTAAATAGCATAAAAGTAGGATGAGTATCCGCTTGGGTTGCCATTAATTAGATTTCATTATAAGCATTACAAGCTGGGACGACAAACAATGCAGGATGCGCTTTCGCTAGTGCGCTGGCAAGTCGCAGCAGATTTATAAACACGACTAAAATTCTGATTGACTAGATCAAATTTAACCAACGAGAAAATCATGCGCCTCAACTGAAGAAGGATAAAACGCATTATTTCGATTTTTCAAAGACAAGCAAACGTCACAAAATTCTATTGTATGTATTAATCATCATTGCGCTCAAATATATCATACGGAAGTGCACGTCACATTGTGGTGGACAAAGAGGTGTTACTTTTGGAGGAGACAATGGCAACCCTGGTGACCGGGTTTGTAATAGGACGTATTGGAGCCGCGCCAAGGGATCCGATGAGTCAGGGCCGACGCAGCCAGAGCACCGATAGTCCGATACTGATCGCGACACTGATACACATTTTAAATTAAACTCCAAAACGTCTCGTTACGTGATTAACCTCCATTTTTTATGATTTGTGACCTGACAGTTTTGGATTCTTTCCCGGAAACTTATAGTGCAATTTCACAAGGTAGAGATGTGATACAGCGACGTGTTGTTTTTGCTATAAATATGGTTTGTTTGTTAGGGTACAAACAAAATAATTAAAAAGCCATACAAATAATGTAGGCAAAATACATAGCGTTAAAACAGTTGAGCTTTAATTAAAAGGTTATATTCTATAACTTAGAGTACCTGGGTAACCGAGTAGTTGAAAAGTTGTGACCCGGGGTCAGGTGGCCGACCTTAGTCGCCGAATTTACGAGAACTTCGCCCAATTTAGCTAATGGACGTCTGGAAACGTGACACATAATGGGTCGCCCACAAACCGAAAAATGAAAAAACTCGATATACCTACCGTATACAAACTTCGACAATCTTTTTAAGTAAGTCCCTGGATAATAATCATCGGTTCATACTTACTAGGTACTCACGTACTTTGTTTATTCTAAGTTTTTTTATATATTGTTGTCATAGATCAGAAAGGACAGAAGTAACTTATAACTAACCTAACACATGTCATCCTCGTAGGTGCCAAAGTCTATGTATACAACTTACGAACGACATCTCACATAATTATACTGTCTGAAAGATCGTTTCCGTTGAGTTCAGATTACTCATTGCGGTCTTTGAAAATACTTCCAGTTTCACAATCACGAACATTTGGGAACGACTTGTCATCCAGGAAACCGACTGACACTTTATTTAGTTTTACCGCTCGATCGTTCCTTTTATCATAGTCCTAAAATATATGGGTAATTTAATATATTTCGAAAGAAAACTAATTTGAGAAGGTAATCAGCATTTTTACATACGGAAATATCCGATTTTTTCAGTATCCACGCACAGGAAAATTCGTTTCAGATATATAGATGTTTTAGAACTCTACCTTCGTCTCCACTCTACTGCAGTGTATATACTGTGTGTACTAATATTACAAAGAGGAAAGATTTGTTTGTATGTTTGCATTGAATAGGCCGGAGCCTATTCAATGCAAACGGTTTCGGAAAACTGCTAGACTGATTTTGATGAAATTTGGCACAGATATAGAGTAGACCATGGGAAAGGACATAATATATGCTACTTATAATCGCGGCAAAATGTACGGTTCTAGCGGGATTACCTTTTGTGCGCACGAAGTCGCCGGCTACATCTAGTCCCCAATAAAGCGACAATACACTTTTAAACCGTGACTCATGACTCACGGTTTGTTAATAAATTGCGCGATGAGATATTGGCTGCGATAGCGGCGAGCGTTTCAGACGGTGACGAAAATTGAACTTCACTATGTTTATGGTTTACCTTCGTATTCTCGTGCAGATAAAATTAGGCTGTTTGTTTTATTTGGGGTTACCGAACGTGGCAATTAAACAATTTTTTCTTAATTCTTATAAATTTCTTTTTAATTCTTATGATTTAAAAAGCCTATCCATTCGCTTATCAGAAAGTCGATGAAATAAGTTTTAAAATGCGCCAACGTTAAAAGGCAAGACCACAAAATCTCTGAAAACATAATATTGTAGCAATTGTCTGAAATATTTATTACAATACTATACAAGATATTTAAAAATGCTACTAATATTATAAATGTGAAAATTTGTAAGGATGGATGGATGTTTGTTACTCTTTCACGCAAAAACTACTGAACGGATTTTGATGAAATTTGGTATGTTAGTAGTATAAGGCTCTGGATTAAAACATAGGCTACTTTTTATCCCGGAAAAGTACAGTATTCCCGCGGGATACCCGATTGCATATTAACGCGAGCGGAGCCGCGGGCAACAGCTAGTATATTATAAAACCGGAATAAGGGAAATTAAACATTTAATCCATTCCCCCCTGTAAACGCAATTACCAGAATTTGGAAGGCTAACTCTACATCTTCGAAAGGGCCTGAAGTGATATACTCTCTATATAATATATTTCAAAGCCGCATCGAATCTCTTAGAATAAAAAAAAAATACATATCTTTTGTATATACACATATATTTACCTACATAACTTAATTATTAATCGCATATACCTATTATGTTCCCCGGCCTCTACAAAAGGCCACTGCGAACTGTTCTAATTAATTCCATAACAGGACGACTTTGCATTTCTATACAAAATATGGCTCTACCACGCCGTAGGTAAACGAGCGTACAGAATTCAAGGAATTTGGTATGTTGTAGCTTATCTTATCATTATAAAACAGAATTACTTTTTTCCAGAAAAAAATAATTTTCGCCAGATTTTTTGAGAAACGAGTTAACTTTCTCTTTACATTAACAATATTGATTACTAGTTTTTTTTCACACGGCACGCATAAATACAAAAATATAAGGTATCCCACGGGAACACTGTACTTTTTCGGGATGAAAAGTAGCTTATGTGTTAATCCACAGCTCAAACTACTACCTTACCAAATTTCATCAAAATCCATACAGTAGTTTTTGCGTGAAAGAGTAACAAACATCTATCCATCCTCACAAACTTTCACATCTATAATAATAGTAGGATTATACCGATTAAGGTCATTCAGCATTCTGTCTCTACATTTTTATAACACGACAAAGTTAAATATTTTGCGTAACGACAATAACAGTAGGCTCTACCAAACCCACAAGGTCCTTCCCTAACATTTCCAACTTTTTCTAAGACCTTTGAAGAAACCATCAATCACCGATGTATGATCATCATCAAGTGATCCATCATCTTTACCCTTTAACCCGCATCAGTTTTCGTTTGCGTTTCCGCGTTTCTCGGGCAAGGCTGCCCAGTGCCTGTGCCCACCCAGTCGTGTAATTACTTCACATATCTACAATCTTTATCCAACACCAACAAGGTCTTAAGTATTTAAACTTTTGCAATATAACATGTTTCGCTTGATTAAATAACTGATATAATGCACATTGTTAATATTATGTAGATGATTGAATATCGATGTAGGAAGAAATCCCGTGGTTTAAAATAGAACTCCTTAAGAGATTTCGATGAATTATCAATTAAGTGCTTCTTCGTAAAAAAAAACACTACAGCGGTAACATCGCTTTACGTTAAATAATTCGACCGTAATAATTTCATGGTTTAATCATATGACTCAAAATAGGCATCTACTAAAAAAAGGGCTTAAAAGAAGCAGGATATATTTTACTTATTATGTGTAGCTGTTCACAGTAATTGTACATCTAACTAGACGCTAAGTAGTCTAAGTACAGAACTAAGAATAATGTCCCATAAAGTTAATGACCACTAAAACCATGGAACAAAACTGGGAGCCGTGACATTCGGTAGCGTTACGAATACGTAATTGACAATTGATCCAGGGGCCTAGTAGAAACATTTGACAGTGGTGTAAAGTGTAAACGTAACGTTATCGAATGACATTTATTGTATGGGCGCTGTCATGATTTTGACAGATTTTCATACAATTCTCATTCGATAACGTTACGATTACGCCGCTGTCAGATGTTCCTCCTAGGCTCACTGCTTGGGCTACTGTTCGATATAGCCACGGCTACTACCGAAAGATATTAACGCTTGATATAAGTAACAGTAAGTCGTATTTTTTTAAATTAAAATAATAACATAATATGCTACATACAAACACCATCCTTAGTACTTACAGTATCAGTAACATGATAGGCACAGGTCTAAAGTCTAAACTAGACAGATGAGTCAGTGTCAAAGTGATCTTATTAGTTTAGATACATGGCGTCTGTCGTGCGTGTACGCATTAATAAACCTACGCGTAACGCACGCCAGAAACACATAATTTATAATATTTAATAGATATTTGTGTATTTGACTCAACGTCTATGGCACGTAGACTATTTGGAACAGTCGTAAAAACAAAACAGCCAATTAATACAAGCTACACATAACTTGGTATTCATTAGTTATTCAAAACCTTGTGTACCAACTTATAAAGCAACGCGCTTTAATCGCACCCGCAGATCAAAAAAGACTGAAAACCGGAAGAACTCTTTAATTTCATGCTGGTGAACAAATTCATTGCCCGGTTAATATCTTCTATTTTTCTCCAACATTAGCTTTGCCGTAGACAAAACAGTGAATAAATAGTCCACTTAAGACGTGTGCGAAATAAAATGTATGTTTATTGCGTACGAACGCCGAACGATTCGCGGGCGTGAAATAGGTACTCCCGTCTAATGAAACCTCGCTTTGCGTAAACCCATCGTAAACTAAACGCACTCGTTCTAGTAATTGTCAGTTAAATACCAATTGCTTTTAAGAATATGAAGGTGTCTTAGGGCATCTAAAAAAAGACACATCTTGGTATAAGTATGAAGATATGATACATGACTTGTTTAAACAATAAGATCATTTTTTCGAATCATACACATCATTCGAATAAGACCTCTCATTTTTGGAACCTCTGGGGTCGAGTCGGCTGAAGTATAGATTTCTCACGATTTAAAAATATTCTTCACGGTAGAAAATAAGCGCAAATCCTGTAGCTAGCAAATGTATTAAGTATACTGTTTGTTCGCAACGTGTACGGGCTCTAAAATACAATATTATTTGCATGATATAGAAGATACTGAAAGTTTTAAACTTTAACGACCTTGTTAAACTGACACAATAAACAATACCTTATATACTATTGTAAATGTGAATGTTGGTGAAGATGGATGGATGGATGTTTCTTTCTCTTTCACACAAAAACTACTGAACAGTGAACGCATTTCGATGAAATTTGATATGGCAGTAGTTTAGGCTCTGGATTAAAACAAAGGCTACTTTTTATTCCGAAAAAGTACAGGTGTCCCAAGGTATACCCGATAATATATTTACGCAGGCATAACCGAGGGAAAAAGCTAGTCCGATTATATTAATATTCAATATTTTTCTTCCATATAAATTTTCATTGAGAAAATCGTAGCGGAGAGTTAAAGACCATAGAAAAAGTAAGAATATTTTTCGCAGTCGATAAAATTCAACAAATATGACATGAACAACAATTCTTTTGAACTGTTAATTCTTTTGATTTCAGTTGAAAACCAATGTGGTTTATTAAAAATAAGTTCATCTCGATAATTGGTAAACTAATTATTCCTGGATCGCCGTTTTTCGCAAACCATTTCCCTCGAATTGAAGAAGATAAATTGATTTCGGTTAATAATTAATTAAAGTTTAACGTAGCTACGGAATAATGTGTGCTTCAAAGATTTCGTATTTCCGATTGAGTGTTGAAGTTAATACAATGCCGCAACACCTAACGTTACATCGTCACGATTTAACGGTACAAGCCGGACTGTGCAGTTTTATCGATCGTATGTCATTCGTTGCTATATAACGTTAGATGTGTAGCGGGCTTTAGTCTTTAGCTAACTGTTAACTATATTGTGATCAAAATATGTATATGTTCACCTATAAAGAACGGAAACCCTCATTGGGTAGGTTACACCCACCTGCCTACCTACGTTGAACGTTTGTAGAAGTTTCTATGCCGTCCTGTAAAGAAAATGGTGATTTGTAAACCATTATGCTTAACGTATAAAGACGCTAACAGTCCCAATAAGTTTCGTTATGTAAGTCTAACAGTGATTTAGTTCCCACGGTCCGGTGTACGCCGCATACCGTTTACAGAGGAAGTGTTTATTGGCCGCATTATTTACTTCAATGACATTTACGACCTCAATCAATATATTCAACTAACACAATGATACATTTCTTCAAATGAATAATTTTAAGAGGGAAATTCCACATTTGAGCCATTTAAGCATAGACGTATATATTATAGACGAGGCATGTCGAGGCAAAAACTGTCCCCACTTAAATGGCCCCGCTTTTGGGGTTGTTTGGGCCCATTTTGACATTTGAGGTACGGTGAAACCAAGATGGCGTAACTTTTTCTTGTATGAAGATTTGTTCTGTTAAATGTACGTCATAGTCCATCCTTAGTTTTGAAATAAATTGAATATTTGGGTCGGCAGTGATAAAATAAACGTCACCTACTTTTAATTATTATTACATACTAAATGTAATGTGGTACGCCAGAAGGAGGGTTGTTTTTCCAGTGTATGTATGTATTACTTATGTATGTTTATTTGTGAGTGTCACACTGGGTACCTACTTAAATAAAAATGACGCAATCGGTTATTTTTTAAATCGATAATAATTAATATGGTCATTTAACTATGTACACTAAATTAAGAAACAGCTGTTGACAAATGACGATAGTTAAGTTACAATTATTATACTTATTAATTGTCATAATATTTTGTGTAACTGGCTTTACGAGAATCAGCAATGCCTTTCCGTATAAAATCATTAACTTTATCACAGTAGGTACATATAACCTTCAACTTAAAATTACCGAGCTCCAAAAATAAATATCCTAACCTAACCAAGAGCATGTCAGGAAATGTCTAAGGAGGGTTCCGTAACTATCAACGCGCAATAGGTATTCTTTGAATTTCTCCAAAAGTTTTTGTCCGATTTCGATTAAAATAAATTTCCTAAAGAGTTTTTAGCATGATCTATCAGCATCAGATAGACCAACATCCGAACCTCTTTCGAGGCCGATTACTCGAAAATGGTCGACTTTGTAAAGAAGTCATGTATGACTTACACCATGTACCTTGCCTTTATTTTTAAAGATCTATTCAATGATGTCCCACACAATCGAGTAGAACGAAAAAAAATCATCCCCACTTCACATGTATAGAGAGCCAGCCAGCCATTCCTAAAATATAAAAATGTTATTATATTATGATGTCGAAACCGAGATCTATACACATTTAATAACTGTACCAAATTTTATCCATTTATATTCATAATTACAGAAGCTAGGAAATCGGACAGACAGACAGTCGGACGGACAGAGCGTAACTATAAGGGTTCATTAAGTATTACGGAACGCTAAAAAGAATATGATTTATTTATATTCATGAATATTTAAATTTAATGTAAATAATACAAAACAAAGGTAGATTATTTAATTATAATGTTTTAATTCTTCGTAATATGCTCAATTTCTCACGAAGGCTTCCCATAGGTCTATACTCTGCAGTCTGCACCGCAGGTATACATACAGCTGCTCCACGTAATTAAATCTAGATTCCTGACTAACTCTTGCGTCGACATATTTCGCCATAATCCTATTCATACACGCTCATCTTTGAATCCTGCATTACGATTTCATCTCTATTGGTTTATGTCCTCGATGATAACTTAATATGATAATGACACAATTCTTTTCTGTTCAACCTCATTAATAACAAACTGATCTATAATACTCCAAACACCATAAATAATATAGCATGGTGTGGCCAGTAATTATGGTGTCAGAATTGGACGCAGCCTTGGATGTATGGTGTAGGCGCGGCGTGGCGGTGTGGTATACCGACCACACGACAATTAATTAAACCTGTGTATCTGTATGTCATGTTGCAATATATACTTGGAAAACTTCGTACAATAAAGTAAACATGTAAAATATTAGTGTAATGGTAGAGAACCCTAGGTGCGCGAGTACGACGCGCACTTGGCCGGTTTTTATTATTTTATTCCTTAAATAACATGTAAAGCACACCCTAATTGAATTAAGTGATATATATATAACTTTATGACAGTTGACAGGATCCTGACGTGTGACGTGTGGCAATGGGTACCACTTAGCATCAAGGAGTGTGTGTTCTTGCGCGAGAATTTACTGACTTCCTCATGCAGAATGTTGACGATATTGATTTTAAACACGCGATATTGACCATTATTATTGGAAAAGATTAAAATATTACTAAACTATTAAGCTTTATTATAAAACTTTTGGGTGCCCAGTGCCCAATAAAATATTTTTTTCATAAAGTCATGTCGATTCTTTATTAAAAAATCTCGGTTATGAATTATAATAAATGATCTTTGTATTTTAATGGCTTACCCTTTTGCATAACTTATATACGTAATACTAATAACAGAATAATTTCTGCGAAATCACTAAGGAAACCGACAATCAAAACCAAATTAATAAGAAACAAAAAATCTTTTATTTTGAAAAATATTCTCATGCAAATCATGAGTTAAGACTTAAGATGTAACTATAGGTTATAGCATAATATGAATCAATCTAAACTAATAACTTTTTGTTGATTGTTTGTCGTTTGTCAATTTAAAAAGTGATACGCCTACTGGTAATGAAAATTTGCCAATAGCACTTAAACTCGAATTTAGTGTATTTGCACATTTCAAAGCAAAATATAGAAAAAAATCACATGCCAATCCAGTATCGTCAAGATAAATGAATCCATTTGAGAAACAAGGCTCCCAATTAGATGGCAATTTGTTCTTTTACGATCCTCGACTGTCATCGGCTTATACCACACGCATTTGGGTTAGAAATAAATAGTGTATTGTTTTATTTATTGCAGCACAACGAAACAATCACGGCGTTTGTAGATTCTGGCACGCATCCAACACTTCGGCAACGGTTAAATCGTCTTCTCTACTCTCCTCGCTTCTCTACTCCTCAAACTTTACTTTCGCACTTGAAAACACATCTTTGTCTAAACGTTTAACCGCGTAAGACACGTTAGCCTTGCAATCTACGCGACCTGGTCGCGCGACCCACTGCTTAGTATGAATTTACGTGGAGCACTAAACAAATGCCGCGACCGCGTCGCGCGACCGGTGGGCGTGACCGGAAACCTGATTCGCTGGTTAGCTGGTCGCGGTCTCGAGTTGCGGTCGCTAAGATCGGAATGCTATCTTTAGGACCAATTTCGTATAACAATGAGAACTACTTCTCACAACTCACTCTGAAGTGTTGAACTTAATTTACCTTGTTATTGATTGTGCTGTAGGTTTTTTGGCGGAAAATCATGTTATACAGTAATAATACACATAACTTCTTGCACATTTTCCACTTTATTAGATATTTTACAATTTTACATTAATTTATTATATTACACGACCGGCTTCGACTAAGTCATCACCAGGTTGACACCGGTCCTGTAATATAACAAATGAATGTAAAATAAAGTGGGAAAAGGTTCAAGAACGAAGTATATTATTACTGTGTTATTTTTACCTATTTCTCTATCATCTTGATATAGTTGCATTTGAATATGAAATCTTATAAATTCATGGAATTGTTTATTATTATTCTTGTTTTTTAACGTGGCTAGTGATTCCACGTCAAGACGGTTAGACTTTACTGACCTCAAAATGTTCATGTTTTTGTACTTACACCGTCATAACAATGACACAGATGTTCCGCCTAGCGTGTTATAACTTTATAAGTTATTCTTTTGTTTTTCTTACGTCTCTCTTAATCGTCATTATTATTATTCTTGGTTTAATTAGTAGGCAGCAGGTACACTTGATTACAAAAATTTAGTGTTTATGTTAGAAGTCTGAATTATGAAGCACACTTGAAAGGAATTTTGCCTGTTATCTCACAACTTTTTAATTATTTAATAACAAAAGCTTATTATATATATTATTACGTGAAGCGAAAGCTTTAAGTAAAGTTTCACGAGAATTGTGCAACCGGTGGAGACATTTGGTCGGTAAATTAAAGTTCGTGTTCATGTAAAGGTAAATCAAAGGTGTGCAGAGAGATAATATTTTTTAAATAATGCTTAGAAATACATCAAATTAGTAAAAATAATACACACTTCCTCAGATTATTAACACACTACCTTCTTATCTTCTTCTTTTGGCATAGTAATAACCTACCGTGCGATTTTGTTACAGGTTGACGTTTGTCACACAAAATTTACATTTTTTTTAAATTTATTAAAAGAATCACTATAAAGTTCAAACTTAAAAAAAATATGAATTATTATGGGCGAATTTCGACCACAGCGCGACCTCTAGTCCCTATTACTATTGCTTTTTAGGTCATCTCCATCCACTACATATTAAATAATTAATATTGACGCAGTATTGGTCCAAGCAAATAAATACACGATATAATTTACATTATTTATTGACTGCCCTATGTGGTTTTCCTTAGAGCTATACGAGTGATGAGTCACGTGACAAATATGTGTGTGCTTTCATTTTCTGTTGCTTGCAAACTTTTACTTGAATGCGTCCTTTTTCATGTATATTACAGTAGGGAAAATGACCTTATCCCGTTTATTTTATTTGAAGTCTACTGTTTTTAATATATATAAAAACTACCAATTTAAAAAGCGTTATAATATTAGCTATCTTGAATCAGCATGAACGTGATCGAAAAGAGAATACAAAAGATAACTTCCAAATTAGACCTAAAATATATTTGTTGTTAGCAAGACGCGCGACGTCCTGGATGCTATATGGAAGATAATTAAAAGTACCTACCTACTAAAACTAATGTTTCAATTGCAAAAATAACATTTGAATAATATATACATATATTACATAAAAATAATCAACATTAAAAAAATGTTAAAATAAACGTACTAAGTATAGTGCCCCAAAAAAGACAAGTTGTTGGAAAATCAGCTTCCGTTACCGTTTATTGCTTAAATGTAACTGGCAAATTCACTGTACACAAAACTTTTTTGAAAAAAAACAACGATAAACTTCGACTCAAATTCGATTTTTCGAAATTCGAATTGAAAAGCGCATAGGAAACGCGCGAACCGCGCCGCACGCGCTGCGAGACTGGATGGAGACAAACGAGACACGTTTACTAGCCTCAGCTTCTTACTCATTCATGTTATAAAAAAACTTAGACGAAAGGCGGCCTGAGATGATCCGAGTTAGGTGTTTCGCAGTTTCGTCGAGCTCAAGGATAATTTACAAAATCGTTAAACGAGTATACTGTTATTTGAAATGTCAGCTGTGCCTACATGGCATTTAACGGCGCTAGGGACAGCTGCGTGCGATCACTTGTTTTATTTATAGCCTGACTATAAACACATGTACTATTACGATACAAAACGTAACGCATACATTGTCATGTAAGAGAACGTAGGCGTATCTGATCTTTTAAAGCTTATTAAGTAGTAACGAGGTATTGAAATACAAACACGATCTGTTATGAATTATACATACGTTATTCGATCAATCTTGGAACTTGACGGGCGAATTAATAAATAATGATGTTTTCATCGTGTTATGAATAGGTAACTAATATTAGGAGAGAAAGTAACGTCGTTATTAAATAATAGCAACGTACAATTTTGTATTCTCAAATCTTGTAGGTAATCTATTTTCAAGCGTATTGTCTGGTAAAGATAGATTATTCAAGGCTATAATACCATGCCGGTTACATTCCCCTGCAATTATGTTAGTTGTCATATTTGTCACTCATTCATTACGTATTTAATCTGCTGACAAAAAGGAATTTTGCTCTACATAAAGCTTTTTAATTGTTGACTGTTTCTCCTTTTTTTAAAATCAGGTGTGTTTCTTTAAAGCGCCATTAATTTTAATTAAGTATTTTGCAAAATTATAGCTTGTCTTCCTAAACTATAACTGTATTAATGGCCAGTACGATCTGACGTCATCGGTAGGTGACATACTGTTATCGCGTTCCAAAACGCTACATTTAGGTATACAGCTGGTCAGCAGTGTTGCCAGCTCTGTTTTTGCAAAGCTACTAATCCCGCGTTTTCTTCCTACTAAAAACTAATAAAAGAGTTCAGAACTACCAAAAAAGCTATTAAACTACTAAATTTAGTTGTACAACTACTACGTTGGCAACGCCAACATATTTCTCACCGTTTGAAACTTTCCTGAACTTCCCCAATTATTTCAAGACCAAAATTAGCCAAATCAGTCCAGCTGTTCTCGAGTTTTAGCGAGACATTGGAATTGCAATTCATCCTACTACTATTATGATATATATTATTATAAATGTGAAAGTTTGTGAGGATGGATGGATGTTTGTTTCTCTTTCACGCAAAAACTACTGAACGGATTTTGATGAAATTTGGTATGGTAGTAGTTAGTAGCTATGGATTATTAAATAGGCTACTTTTTATCTCAAAAAAGTAGTGTTCCCGTGGGTATACTGTATTTACGTCGCCAGAGCCGCGGGCAAGTTCATGAAGCTATTCGCTTTAACAGCGGGCCACAGGGAAGCAGTGTAACAGGCCGGCAATAAAGTCATTAGTTTTTGTCTATTGCGCCTGAGTCCAGACAGACCGCCCGCCGACGCCGCCCCTGGCTGCTGTCAAGGCCCAATAAATACTTTACAACCACACTACTACTATTAATACGTGTTTTTAATCTCCGTAGGTTGCTTGATATTATTCATGGGATATGTGAAAGTAACGAGCATACGGAGACCATTCTATATAAATGTAGGAAAGCCCTAACACCTCATGAAAACAATGATTGATTTATAACAATGAACCAGTGATATATAATATTATAGATAGATTGTAGGTCTTGTAGAGTTTTACTAATCAAAGAAATAAGACTCTTAACTTCAGTTCTAATTAATTCCGTATTTATAGAGAATTGAAATGCTGCAGATTTTAATGATGACATGATTCATTTTAAAACGAGATGGCGGATCATGCGTCACGTTTAACCCATCTCCAAAAATGTTAAGGTTGTATAATGTAAAGATGTATGTATGATTTCAAAAATACCTCAAATGAAACGCCAAATAGCGACTTAAACGATTTATTAACAATCATTGATACTGTAGATTTTTAGTTTATCGAAAATTGATAGTAAATCGTTTAAGTTGCAACGGCGTAGGTAGATCTATGTATAATTATTTAAGAGACAATAAAAAATTATTAAGACCAAGTTTCATTTCATTTACATACCCATCATTTACCTTAATAAAACTGGGACAAATAATATCCTTGAGTAGGTACTAGGTGTACAATACAGGGCTTTTTTAGTGCTTTTGAATATTGGATTTAGTGTTATTTAGGGGTATTTTATCTTGATATCAGGGGTAATTTTTTTGAGGAGTTGGTAACCCTGTATGATAGTATAATTTAGTTAGCCAAAAGCCTATGTATAGTGTAGACGTATCTGTGTTGATCATTTCTTTCATACATGTATATTATAATACATAAATAAACAAATATTAAATAATACTGTTGCATCTCGGCTTAGTAACCTCAGACCAAATAAAAAAAGTGAAGATAGCGCTTTGTCAAACAAAAACTGAGGGAGGTTTTTTATGTATGTAGTCCACGCTAAATACATAAAGAAACCACCGCGACAGCTCGCTGTACAAGATAAGGCGTGGTTTTGTTACATGTCTGTTTGTGGCGACACTATGTAATTACACGGCGAGGCGTAGTTGAGGCCGGCCTCGCTGTGTGGTTCGCAAAACTGTGTCTTCAGTCTTTAATTTTTGAAGTGAAAACTTCTTTAGCGGCGCTGTGTACTTTTTTTGGAATGGGTAAAAATTTCTAAACTCGCGTCAGGACACGTGACCTGATCGAAAATTCGTAAGACGGATGGAGAGAGGACAGGCGGCGCAGGGCGCTTGCGCGAATCTTCATGTGTGTTAATGTTACAGCGTGCCACGCGCATCCATGGATGGTGACAGCTGATGACTCGACCGTCAGCGTAGTGGCCACACTGCTGTGTATTCGTGAAATTCGTGTATATACAGTGTTAAAAATATGGAAATTGAACAAAGTGCATCTATTAATGAAAAAAGCGACGAAGAAATAGCGAAAGAAAATGAGACAATAATATTTAAGTTTTCACTTCTGCCGGCACTCCCGGAGTGCAACCCGTCGTTTTTTTATTTGGTCTTAGTTAGTAGTATGGACCTTGTATTGCTACATCGCCTGCACCTCGCTAGTATCTGTGGATTGTTGTCGTTGCGACCAGTTGCAGGCGTTGTGCGGCCGTTTCATTGCTCTTTAGTTCATTATTTATCAGCTCTGCAACCGTGACCGCTTATGTGCACTTAACAAAAAACATTTAGCTAATAATAATTTTTTCAACACAATCTGCGAGATATTTCAGTAACTATATATAATTAGGTATGTATTTATTTTCACTAGAGGTCGGCCCTGTGGTATAAATTCGTCCATAATAATACATTTTTCAGTTTTTTTTTTTAAGTTTGAACTTTATAAGGATTCTTTTGCCTCTTAGGTAGAAGAAAAAAATGTAAATGTTGTGACATGTAATAGATTCACAAACGTCAACGTGTAACAAAATTGTATTAGAATCATGTATCTATCTATCAAACGCACGGTAGTGTGTGTTAATAATCTGAGGTAGTGCGTGTTGTTGTTATTTTTATTATTTTATGTATTTCTAAGAATTGTTAAAATATAAGCTTTCTCTACACATTCCTCCACATAAACCTTAATTATCGGCCATATTTCATACTCCTCCGTTGTACACAATTCACGTAAAACTGTACTCAAGTTTTTGCTTCACGTATAATTAATATATTTAATAATTACTAACAAGAACAACGGAGGTCAATACTCTGTAGTTTTATAATAATAATGAATTAATTACTCATTACCTTTAAGAAAAATTACACAGCTGCACATTTATTACACTTAAATTCAGTTTTTATTGCATATATTTACATAATTGTTAATCTTATTGGAACACGAAGTAGATATAAAACAATCACAGTCGTTTCTCAAAGTATGACTCAGTAGGTATTTAGTAATGATGATAGTACGATCTATTATAGCTAAAGTAAAAATGTTTCACCGTGTCCGAGTCCAACACTATCAATAGACGCTAAGTTGCAAACTTTGCAAAAACCTCCTACACACTACATACACCGTGCAATTTGTAATCTCTTTATTTTATGAACAAAGCCGCATGCTACCTGTACGGTGTGCACAATCGATAAGCGAAACAGGCGGTGCAAAAGATTGATGCATCCTTAACGAACACAAAATATGACACGATACAAAAAGTGATTCCGTTCTTATTGCGGCCATTCCTCAATCGAGCCCAAATATGTAAACATTATTAATTTCCTGACGGACGTCGAACAATCAATTATTTGCATATCACCTCGCTTCCTTCATCAGTCAATCGCGGCAGAAACATCAAGTTCGTACAAAAAGTGTCATTAAACATTAAACAATGAACAACAAGTAATCAAAAGAGTCCGTTTCCCAATATCAATTATTAACATTGTGCGCACACGTCGCGGTCGGTACAAGAAAGCGGGCGCGTCATTACGGCGAGAAGCATTGATTTTGAAAGTAAGGCTGGGACTATATTGCCCGGAATCCGGAAGGCCGGAGAAAACTCAGAGCATTGTCAGATTGACATTGAAATTTGACTAGATTTGTGTGTTCGATTTTCAGCTCTATTGTATTAGCGACAAGTTTTATTTTCAGTAGTCTAAATTTTCACGGATCCCGGAACATATAGGCTGGGGACTATATGCTCCGGAAAACGGAACGCCGGTGAAAATTCTGCGCTAATACAATAGAGAAATAATTGAATTTTCTAGTGTCGAGCTGTCATATATGACAGTGAAATTTTACTCGACACTCATGTATTCGATTTTTAACCCTATTGTATTATCGCAGAGTTATATTTTCAATGCTCAGAATTTTCTAAGGCCTTCCGGATTCCGGATCATACAGTCCCAGCCAAATCATGAGCCTCTAAGAACTATTTGCACAAACCTTCTCCATATAAGTAAACCTTCATAAAGTCGAGTTTCGCGGACAGCAGGCAAAGAATATACAAAATATTAAATACTAACAGCTAGTATTTAATATTTTGTATTAAGATATATTATAGTATTTTGTATATTTTGTACTATGCACGCGGCTCCGCTTACGTAAATACAGTATTCCACGGGAACACTGTTTTTTTTTCGGGATAAAAAGTATCCTATGTTTTAATCCAGAGCTTAAACTACTACCATACATATAACATAAAATTTCATCGAAATCGGTTCAGTAGTTTCTGCGTGAAAGAGTTACAAACATCCATCCATCCTCACAAACTTTTACATTTATAATATTAGTAGGATTACTAACGTACCGTAGTTTAGGTGACAAATCGCGTTGCCACCAATGGGGCACTCACGTTGGAGACATTTACCGCTCAGGCAGGGCTTATGCTTTCGACAGTAATGTAACTCAATGGCGAGAAGTCAGCTATCGTTTGAACTCGCGCCATATAAGTATGTGGCGCGGTTATCACAATGATTAATTGTAAACGAGACAGCCGGTAATGGTATATTGACGTTGTAAATAAATTCACGCTTCGCCTTATTTAATTTAAATACAAATAAAAAATTAAAAGATACACGTAGAGTCAGCATGACAGGATAGCTTTTATTTTTGACGGAGCTTTTTTTAAACGGGTAATTCAACAATTGGATCTGGAAATCATGATCAATTGGATCACCACAAATACCCACCACTGCAATACTTATGTAGCCAAATTCTACAGCGGTAACCAACCACAAAAACCCTTAGATATGATTTCAGCCTTCAGAGGTGCCCGAGGGACATGCTAAATATGTCTTACCCGCAACGAAATTAATCAAAATAATGTGTAGTAAAGGAGGAGTAGGAACTAGGAAGTGTTTCGAGTTTTTATTGACAGAGCTTTAACTTCTGTTATATACTGTTGCTTTAATTACTCCGTTTACATCAGTCTAATCGGCCTAAGTATTCCCTTATTTCTATTATGTCCCCCTCTATCTGTCGACCACTAGTGGAGTCGAGAAAAAAGTAGCTACACTTAGCTACGATTGGGGAAAAGTTACTACTGTAACTTTTCTCCAATCGTCTCATCGAATAGCAGCATATGGATGTGCTATTTCTCTGATAGTACTCTAATCCAGTTCCGCAAGTCGTACAATCCGTACATGTCTAAAGTATAAACATACAAATAGAGGTTAAGAATGTTTTGTATCTCATCAATTCAAATTAAATTTTACATGGGAAGTGGCATTATTGTACGGTATTCCGTATATTTTCTTCGCGCAGACTGCAGATGACAGCGGTGTTTGCCCTTGACCTGTCTCGCTTAGAAAGTTTGTGTATTGTCATCACCACTCGCCAGACAATTCTGTAGTCAAAACTCAAATATTTATTTTAGTTAAAGTAACTGCACAATGAATTAATTGCTAATATTAATCATCACACATCTTGTATTAAAATAAACAAGTTTGATATGTGAAATTCGAGTTTGTTAAAGATCTTTTTCTCTTAATCCTAATTATTCTTTGCTAACCTTACCCACAATAAATAAGAAGTTGTATCAATTCAATCAACATCAGCATTATTACCTAGATATTTTATGTGATAATAAATGTATCCTAGATCTATACGAAATAAGCCGTCATAAATTCTAGACACACCTTGCTCGCCGCGCGCCGCTGCCGTAACGCTCCACATGAAATCTGTGCAAATACTCAAAGTTATGCAAATTACAGGAGTTGAACTACGCTATAGATTTTATTAAGTAAAAAAAATTAATAGCATCTTATTGACGTTATCAAATAATCAATGACGAATGGTAAAAATGGTGTATAAAATTCATGTTATATAGCGTTTAGATAATGATTATTGTAGCCCTTAATGTTTGAACGACAAAAAAAAAACAACATTTTCACCTCTTGTCTGTTTGAATTTCAAACAAAATATATTCTAAAACTTTCGAAGTCGATAATGAATGGGACGGGACGTCTTTTCAGTTTCTAGTCTCTACTCACAAATAAATAGTACAAACACAGCAATACATTCAATCAGAGCCGCGCTGCAAATAACTCTGTTAGACGCGTGGGCGGACACTAATGGTATTTCCCACAATTCACCATCGCCTGTATTATGAACCTTAAATTATTTTACAATGAGGTTAAGGCCCTTATCACCACATTCGAGTTGACTATTCGACTTGTTTATACACCTCTACCTTCTCGTCGCCCGGGGCGTTGAATCAAAACGCGTCGATATCGCCAGCTTCTACGATAAATATAAACAAACATTGCCCGAGGGAGTTAAAATTGAAATCTTTGTAGAAATTTAAAAAAATAGGAAAGTAAACTTCGAGAGTGCTCACTGGAGTACAAAAAGAGTTGAACTGTGCAAATAAATAAAATGTCATTTTTCTCATTTCCTCAACATCAGTGAGAAATCAAGGGTCTTTATCGCTGAACGTACTTATTACAACCGAACAGGTCCGGTGCCCCTAATGACCTATTTAATCACGGATGCTCACGAAAAGGAGTTACTTTATGTTGGCAATACTGCGGCTGGCGCGCTGCCAACGTTGCAATTTTATTCGGAACTTCAAAACAAACGACCGTTAACATCTGCTACATACAAATGTAATTAAACTCTATTGATAAACATATCAAGCCAACGACCTACTATCAGTATTTGCATACAAATTTTTAGAATTTCATATTTTCATTACGATTATACGTTGCGAAGTACGAATCAGCGAAAGCTTCGGGACGTTGAACGATTGATACAATAGATATAGACACTTTAATGTCGAAATTATATAGCTGTCTTCACTAAAACGAAACTTTAAAAGACAAAGACGGAGACCGCGACTTAGAACTGTACGAAACAAGAGATTAGTCATATAAATGAGACCGTAGCATCCAAAGGCTAAAGTTCTAGTTACCTATTATCTGTTCACTCAAGTTGTCCTGCAGTCGACAATGAAGTCAGTGCAAATGCAAACTGGTAATAGCCGAAAAGCTGGTACAGTTACGCCATAAATAAATGGTCGCATTGTTATGCTTGAACGACTGAAAAGGGGACATTAATAAGGTTGCAGCGACTGTACAAAGAGAACTGTACAAGAGAGTTAGCACGAGATACAGAAGTAGCAACTCTCATTATCACGTCTTGTTCCGTTGAGTGCTCCTAACGTACTGTGACGACTTTGTACCTAATAACAGCGATACACGTAACGGCATACCTGATAGGTTTGCCTGTACAGTTGAGTTGTACAGGTAAGCCGTAGCGCGTGTTTTTTCAGGTTTCCTTTCTACTCAACTCAAGCTTACCTGACAGGTGTACCTATGCAGGAAAACCTGCAGGTACACCGTTACGTGTATGACTAGCTTTAAGCTTTAACATGCGCAAAGGCGGCATGAGTATTTGGCAACACGAACTTTGTACCTAATACAGATCGGCAATATCTCAAAACCCTCGGCAGAACATAGAACGAGAAGGTAAGATAGATAGGAAAAGAGGTAATAAGATAATATAAAATAATACGGAAGAGGTTAAGGGAGAAATAACTCCATATTCCTACATGTTCACAATACAGTACTTGCTATGAGAAATAGTAGAAGTAGTAGTCATTTCTTTCAATGAAATATGAAGATGAAAAGTTGTAGAAGAAAGTGCCAGTGGTCTTATAAATATTACTTTAAATCCAAGAAAATACTATTTTTAGTTTCTACCCTAATATAATTAAGAGTAAAGGCTTGTTTGTTTGCATTGAATAGGCTCCGAAACGACTGGACCGAGTTTGATGAAATTGGCACAGACAGAGTAGATAAGTACATCGGCGGCAAAATGTACGGTTCGCGGGTTTTCTTTTTGCGCGCAAGAATTCGCGGGCAACACCTAGTTTTTCAATAAATGTGAAGAAGAACTGTTTATAAGTCCTGTCATAAACATAGCGTTAAAGAGAGCACACACATCTTACTCTATCTAGGATCTAGTTTTGTTTCCGTTGATGGAGCTTTAAGCGAGCATAATACCTTTGTGCTGTAAAGCGAACTGAGTGTCAATAGGGGCGGGCGCACATGAAGCAACATTGTGAATAGCCGTAAACGGGCGCTTAGCTATCAAGTATCAGACACACCTGAACATGATGGAAATATTTTGTGAATACAATATTCCTCATATTAAAGTTGTATTTTCGCAATAACCTACTATCTGTGATAAATTGAATAAATAAATATATACGGTAGCTTTTGGTTCATTCTGTGGCTCGCGATACAGGGAACCGTCACGTCAGTAACCAGTCATCTATATCGTTCAGGCCTTAAGGCACCCTTCCGATCTACGCGACCGAGACGCGATGCCACGACCCGCGACCGAGACTAGGTCGCGCGACCCACTGCTTAGTATGAATTTATATGGACCACTAAACAAAGCGTGCGATCGCATTAGTATACATGGTCAGAGAATCTGATTCGCTGATTTGCTGTTCGCGGTCGCGTAGATCGGAAGGTAATCTTAGGGTCATCCCATGGATTTTTCAACATGGTATTTTACAACTGTAAGGGCACAGAGCACGGGCCAGGGTAATGATTACAAACGTTTCGCGTGGGTGAGCGGACGCCGGATAACGTATCCCGTCGACAATGCAACGGTCCAACTGATAGTGATGAGCATTGAGCGTTTATAGATATTTTATTTTCACGAATTGATTATAATTTGCGCAGCACTTAATGTTATTGATAAATATTTGCTTTAAGTCGGTAGGTAGGGTACTCATTTTTAATAAACAATCGTATCGTAAGCTACGAATGATTTAAAACTATTTTCTAAGCATCCACAAATTATCTATTTTATCCTACTAATATTATAAATGTGAAAGTTTGTGAGGATGGATGGATAGATGGATGTACGAATGGAAGTATATTTGTTAATCTTTCACGCAATAACTACTCAACGGATTTTGATGAATTTGGTATGGTAGTAGTTTAGGCTCTGGATTAAAACAAAGGCTACTTTTTAGCTCGGAAAAGTACAGTATTCCCGCAGGACACCCGATAGTGTATTTACGCGGGCGAAGCCGCGAGAAACAGCTAGTATTCATACGGAAGTGATTCAAATGTTAAACAAATACTAAAAGAGCTAATAATTTATAAAATATTTATATCTTATACTTTAAACGAGACAATCTGGTAAATATATATTAGGTCCTATGATAACGATAGAAACGATAACATAATTATGAAATCGGCGTTTTGTCGTACTGGCCATATTGATCTCAAATATATCTTCTTTGGTTAGGAATTCCAATTTAAAATTTAACCGCTATTTACTCATGCATTTGTGTTTCGAAAACCGTAATTCATTTGTTTTTTCCTCTTTTGGTTTTTTCTTTGCCTCACTCTGTTTACAAAATGGAAAACTTGAAATATCGTATTATTTTCGAGTACGAGTTCCACCATGGCACCAGTGCTGCAGAAACGGCACGAAGGATTAATGATGTGTATGGCGGCGGTGTCGCAAAAGAAAACACAGTGCGTTTTTGGTTCCAACGTTTTCGTTCTGGAAATTTGGAGCTGCAGACCAAGCCCCGTGGACGGCCGGATACCAAAGTTGATAATGAAGAATTGAAGGCTATTGTGGAAGCGGATCCATCGCAAACCACTTCCGAGTTAGCTGCAGGCTGCGGTGTTAGTGACAAAACTGTTTTAATCTACTTGAAGCAAATTGGGAAGGTGTAAAAGCTTGAAGGTGTGTACCTCATGAATTGAGCGCAGCAAACCGACAAACGCCTCGACCGCTGCATTACATTACTCAACCGGCACAATAATGAGTAGTAGGTTTTCACCGGGTTTGCTCCAGATTTTCGGCGTTCGATGGGCATCACCAGCTAAAAAAAAAAAAAAAAAAAAAAAAAAAAAAAAAAAAAAAGTTTGGTGTCAAATTGGGGTTTTTTGCCCATGCCCGATCGATTGCGCTTATCCGCTTTTCAATATCTCTAACGGTTACAAAGATAGACTTTTGCAATCACTAGGTTCATTAAGCTCTATTCATTTACTAATTACGTCATGCAGCGGTAAACAATGGACGGTGATAAGCTTAGGGCCATTAGTGGTTCAGTGAAACAATAATGGTATTGTAAGTGAGTCATTTTATTGGTAAAATAACACAATTTCAAATCGTTGTTTTGTCAGGAATCGAGCAGATGGATCGTCTAATGTTAAGCGATTTCCGTCGCTCATGGAAACTCGCAACACCCTACTCTGGTGTTGTAACCTGCGTTCCCAGTCATAAAAATCCCCAACCCCTCTTGGACCTACGGTAAATCCGCACTCACACAGCGATACACAACGCAAGCGTTATTTCATATCGGTTTTCTGTGTGGCCGTGGTATTTACCCGATCGAGCCGGCCCATTCTTGCTGAAGCATAATCCATGACCAGGAACACAGAAAAACTTTATGTTCCTTCGGCGGGGTTCGAACCCGCGACCCCCGGCTTGGGCACCAACACATTCAATCAACTGAGCCACAGAGGTCGTCATTACACTTTTGTTTACACACCTGTACCCTAAAGTGTATCTACCCAGGTAACACTGAAAATGTTTAGAAAATGAAAAACGGCTTAATGTTGAAAGTTGTCAATACTTTTATTGTTTTTCGAAGTAATCTCCGTTCCTCTCTACACATCGTCGCATTCGATGGAACCACTGAAAAAAGCGGTGGACCCATTATTCCTTAGGGGTCTCTTCTATGGTATTTTCGTACTCTTTCACCGCATCTTCAGGGCTCGTAAAGCGAATATCTCTGGCTGTATGGTGGATGACTCATTATCTCGACACCTGCCATAGTCAAATATTCAACAGTCCGTTTTGCGGACTGCGCTGAAGCATTGTCGTGGTGAGGGAGGATCCTGCTTCGAGGGCACTGCTGTCGAATTCTTTCCAAGACAACAGGTAAACAGCGATTAACATACCAGTCTGCAGTAACTGTAAATAGTGGCACGAGATGAAGCCTTCATTAAGAAATGCTAATCGCAGTCTATCATAGCTTTGTTGTTGAGTAAGCCCACAACGAAAGTCATAATAAATCATTGACCGAAAAATTTTTCGCGTTAGGTTCATTTTCACGTATAACAAGAGTTTTAGATTTGCCGCCAATTCATAAAAACAAATGACAAATGAATGCAATATACTAAATACAGGTTACCAAAGAGTTCTAAAATTGAAATTCAAAAAAAAAAAAAAAAATTCATTAGCAATGTTTCTAACTGGCCAGTTCTAAACATTTTCAGTGTCACCCACGTATTAGGAAGCACTACACTGGTTTTTAAAAAGTGGATCTATAAGGAATAAAGGTGAACTTTTTTTCAAAGTGTATCTACGAGGAATAATTCTTTAGCAGAACCTTTCTCAGCCTTTAACAGAACCTTTAACAGAAAATCTCCAGTTTTAGAAGAAAATTAAATAGAAAATTTATATATTTTAAAGCAAACCTCATGTATATTTGACGACCTCTGTAGCTCAGTGGCCAATAGTTGCAAAGTGGAGGCGGTGCGAGTTTTCTATGTTCTTAGGTCGTGGATATGTATTCAATACTAGTATTAATTGCCCGAGGCTTCGCCCGTGTGAAATTGGGTTTTAAACTTTTGTTCGCGCCAACACTAGCGCGACGTTTAGAATAAACACAAAGGACATCACTACGTGATGTATGGCCGACCGACTCGGGGGCGCTGTGAGAGAGTGACGAACACTTGCATTTAGATCCCCTTCCGCGCCGGATGCATTTTCAGCTCATCCCGAAACCTAGTGAACGCGAACGCGTGTGCGCATATTTATTTGTGCTCGTTAATATAATACCAAATTCGCCGGCGAACCGCGATAAATCTATCGATAATCCGCTCAACAGCTGTGTAGTGTAGTGAGAAGAAACCTCCGCCCAGATACAGAACCACCAGCTCAACAATAAGGTCAGTCCCAGATTTCTCCAGCCCTCACATTAACCTATATACCTACTTCCCTCAGCTCAAAGTCGTATGTGTAAGTTCCTAGCTTACACATTTCTTGGTCCATCAAGCCTTCGTGAAGCCCTTCTCCCTATTACCGGCGTTGGGCCTGATTAGAACCAGCACCTACAGTTCCACTCCGCCCAATTCTGCACATAAAATCAGCTCGATTATTTATATTTTGTCCAATTAATTCTGGCCAGGCCGCCCCGCCATTTTAAAACCAAGTTACAGTCCATTCCCATTATCAATTCGGCACATTTAACATTAAACCCCTATTCTGTACTTTGATATTAACCTATATGTTAATTATTTAAATTATTTTGTGCATATTTCGGCCCATAAATTCATAAGAAAAACCCAAAAAAAAATAAAAAAAAAAAAAATAGTGGGTAGGTTGTCGGCTTATTCGAACAAAGAACTCGAACATTCCAGAACTTCCCTAACGTACCTAATACATAATTTGTGCCAATAATATCTCATATAATTTTCTCAGCTCTTAATTACATACAAAATATTTTAATGTTTGATTCGCATATAAAATAAGTAATAACTAGTGCGTATTGTGAATTACGTTCGGCTCATAACAGAATTGTGAATCGTCGTTACATTACTAAGTATTTTATCTATATATAACGTTTATATCTTCATATTCTCAATTTTTAAAACACAATATTAATTAACTTAGCATTATTTTAATAGTTATGAGTCGCATAACATCTCAAGTGCCCATACAAACATCGTCGGCTCGCTTCGGTACTTGATTTTTTGTGCATTCTGTAGGTAATAGGTACCTACACGGCGCCCGTGCGTAAACAACAGCTGTTACATTCATTCTCAATTAGGTATTCTTCATAGAATAAATAGTGACTTTCATATTGAATTCATATCTTATCTACGTTCTGTGTTTATACAAATATATTATACGTTTAGGTGTTACGTTACAGCTGTTTTGAATAAGTCGGCACACTATTGAGATTGAAACTGCTCATACCTACTTGCATTGTTTTCATTATGTTATTTTGTTTCTAACGCGCCCGCTAAGATTTGTTTATATTCAAACTTCAGGACATTAATATAATATTACAGACGACTTCTAACGCATTAATCTCCGCTCATCAAACATACACTAATACTATATTAGCATCAGGCGATCGGTCAGCTCATTTGTTAATTAACTCGTACACATTTTATGATAAAATTGTATACATTGTCGGCACATTATTAAAATCTATTTTCTGCGTTTTAATATAATTGCGCGCGTATTTTCCGCTCATTACTTTTAAATATTTAACTTAGTTACACGCATATATTTTTAAACATGCCTTCAAAATCGCAAGCGGCCATATTTAGGCAAACTATAAAATCTATTAGTCGGCTCAGAGAGATCGCATTGGCATTACACAAAGGTGACTCAAAATCTAACAAATCGGAGTAACAAATGCGCGTTTTAAAGACCTATGGAGATTGCTTTGGGCCCGGGGAAGCCCATAGCCTTCGGCACGATTTTTGATTTTGCTCATAGGACTCGTTGAGCACTCATGCGATTCACCTGTAGCTCAAGTTGGCTCTGCTCATGTTACTCATACTCATTATACTCAGTCGGCTCACTCTACACATTCTGCTCATTCTACTCATGATATTTGCAAAAGCTCCGCCCCATCGTTTACAAACATTTGAATCAAATAGAGTAACAAAAATTAACTCAAATTCACTCACACTTAAGTGTCGTCATGTACCTTCCCAATTAAATCCTGCTGACTGTGCAAGCAGAGGATTATCAGCTCAAGCTCTCTCCGCTCATGATTTATGGTGGTCTCCTCCTTGGCTCAAATTGCCAGAGGATACCTGGCCCAAGATGCCTTCAGCTCATACTCGACAAGACTTGCCAGGGCTCAAACCAAAATACGTACCATGCAATTTCTCGATACCCGGTGTCGATAGTGATCTGCTCACTCGCTTCAGCTCTTTAGAAAAACTAACTGGTGTCACTGCCTACATGAGGCGATTCATTCGTAACTGTAAACTAAATTCAAACTCGCGACAACTAGGCCCTCTAACTGTAAGTGAACGTAGAGAAGCATTACTCTTCTGGATCCGCTCTGTACAGCAGAATGCATTCGCAGAAGATATTCACCGCCTGCAAACCGATAGAATCTGCACAGTACGATTACAACGTCTGTCGCCTTTTACGCAGGACGGTCTCCTCAGAGTAGGAGGTAGACTCACTCGTTCGGAACTCACATACGATGCTCAACACCCATTCATTTTGCCTAGTTCTAGTCCGCTCGTAGACCTCATAATAGATCACTATCATCGCATACACTGCCACCCTGGCACGGACACGCTACATGCTATTTTACGTCAGCAATTTTGGATATTATCTGCCCGCCGCATTATAAGGCACAGAACGTTTAAATGCATAAGATGTTTCCGTTGCCGCGCTCAGCCCGAAGTACCTATCATGGCTGACCTTCCAGCTGATAGAGTCATACCTCAGCCCGTATTTAGTCACGTATCAACAGATTTCGCCGGACCGTTTCTGCTCAAATCAAGTCAATTACGTAATGCTAAGTTAATTAAGGGATATTTTTGCATATTTGTTTGCCTCACTACAAAGGCGGTTCACTTAGAACCAGTCTCATCGCTCACTGCCGAAGCGTTTATTGCAACATTACAAAGGTTCTGCTCACGTCGCGGACTTCCGGTATTGATACGTTCGGATTGTGGCACAAATTATGTAGGAGCTAGGAATCATCTACTAGAGGTACAACAATTTCTCAATGACAATAATGACGCCATTTCTCATAAACTCTCAACTCAAAATATAACTTGGTTACTCAATCCGCCTAAAGCCCCATGGATGGGAGGTATCCATGAGATTAATGTTAAATCCACAAAGCAACTTCTATACCGTGTTATCGGTGAGCAACACCTCACTTTCGAGGAATTCTTAACTCTGCTCACTAGAATCGAAGCTGTGTTAAACTCTCGGCCCATCTGCCCACTTTCGTCCGATCCCACGGACTATCAGCCCCTTACTGCCGGCCACTTTCTCATTGGCCGTCCGCTCACAGCTCTCCCCGAGCTGACTCTAGATGAAAGAGTAATATCTCCGCTCAAACGCTTTCAGCTCATTCAATCACTCTCTCAGCGCTTTTGGAACCTTTGGACCAAGTCCTACCTCCATACCCTTCAAATCCGCTCCAAATGGCTTTCCTCTTCCTCTCCACCCAAAATTGGAGAACTGGTTCTGCTCAAGGAGGACAATTTGCCTCCTCTACAATGGAAGATGGGAAGAATCTCACGTCTGCTACCTGGGAAGGATGGAGTCATCAGAGTTGTGGACTTGGACACGACTCAAGGCCAGCTGCGGAGGCCTGTCGGCAAGATTGCCCGGCTCCCACTGGATTCTGCTCAGGATGGGGCTCAGCTCGCCGCCTGTGCGGGCCCCCCAGGATGTTCGCGCCAACACTAGCGCGACGTTTAGAATAAACACAAAGGACATCACTACGTGATGTATGGCCGACCGACTCGGGGGCGCTGTGAGAGAGTGACGAACACTTGCATTTAGATCCCCTTCCGCGCCAGATGCATTTTCAGCTCATCCCGAAACCTAGTGAACGCGAACGCGTGTGCGCATATTTATTTGTGCTCGTTAATATAATACCAAATTCGCCGGCGAACCGCGATAAATCTATCGATAATCCGCTCAACAGCTGTGTAGTGTAGTGAGAAGAAACCTCCGCCCAGATACAGAACCACCAGCTCAACAATAAGGTCAGTCCCAGATTTCTCCAGCCCTCACATTAACCTATATACCTACTTCCCTCAGCTCAAAGTCGTATGTGTAAGTTCCTAGCTTACACAACTTTCATCACCTATTTTACTCACCTAGGGACTGAATTTTAGAAAACGCTGAAATACGTAACTAATTTTTTTTTTCGTTCTCAATTCATATGAAGTATCATGTAAATATGTCCAAGGAATAAGAAGATTTATACAGGGATAAAAATTTTACCCCCTCGAGTGTTTAATTTAGAAAAATCCATCCTTAGTGGTTGCATACGCTATACCAGAAATACGTGTGCAAAATTTCAAATTTCTGGTCTTAAAGGTTTGGCCTGTGCATTGATACATTAGTCAATGAACTTTTCTTTATTAAACTTTTCGATGTGCAGGTCCTTACTGGCCCTACAGATACAAATGTATTATTATCGATAGGATGCTGTTGCCGAAATAATTTCCAGCGATAGTTAGGAATGGAATTGGTGTCCCCAATAATCTAATGATAATAGTCGTGATGAAATACAATTAACATTTTCTAAGTTTTGTTGTTATAAATAGTATTCTCCACTAACCACGGTATATTCATTTTGTACTCTCAAGATTTCAACAGTTTATTCACGGTCACCGAGCGAAGCCGGTGATGTACTAATATTAATACTAAAGTACTAAATAATTTAGATAGAAATAAATGTTTAAGGATATCGTCGTGGGAGTAGAAATCGAAAGGGACTAAGAGATTCCGAATCAGAGAGCTGCATATTTTCTCATACTGAATGTTTTAATATTTTTATCAAATAAAAAATTTACTTTCTTAATAAAATATGTCTATTAGAATATAATTTTCTTTAATTTCCTTTTATTCTGTTATAATAAATTAAACCAAGGAGAAAAAATCTACACTATTTAGTTTTTTTTATTTGTTCAAATTTTTTTGTCATCCACCATACAACCCTGACCTGGCACCCTGTGACTCATTTATTCCCAAGAACTAAAGATAAAATTCGAGGTATTCGCTTTACGAGCCCTGAAGATGCGGTGAAAGAGTACGAAAATACCATAGAAGAGACCCCTAAGGAATAATGGGTCCACCGCTTTTTTCAGTGGTTCCATCGAATGCGACGATGTGTAGAGAGGAACGGAGATTACTTCGAAAAACAATAAAAGTATTGACAACTTTCAACATTAACCCGTTTTTAATTTTCTAAACATTTTCAGTGTTACCTAGGTAGATACACTTTAGGGTACAGGTGTGTAAACAAAAGTGTAATGACGACCTCTGTGGCTCAGTTGATTGAATGTGTTGGTGCCCAAGCCGGGGGTCGCGGGTTCGAACCCCGCCGAAGGAACATAAAGTTTTTCTGTGTTCCTGGTCATGGATTACGCTTCAGCATGAATGGGCCGGCTCAATCGGGTAAATACCACGGCCACACAGAAAACCGATATGAAATAACGCTTGCGTTATGTATCGCTGTGTGAGTGCGGATTTACCGTAGGTCCAAGAGGGGTTGGGGATTTTTATGACTGGGAACGCAGGTTACAACACCAGAGTAGGGTGTTGCGAGTTTCCATGAGCGAGGGAAATCGCTTAACATTAGACGATCCATCTGCTCGATTCCTGACAAAACAACGATTTGAAATTGTGTTATTTTACCAATAAAATGACTCACTTACAATACCATTATTGTTTCACTGAACCACTAATGGCCCTAAGCTTATCACCGTCCATTGTTTACCGCTGCATGACGTAATTAGTAAATGAATAGAGCTTAATGAACCTAGTGATTGCAAAAGTCTATCTTTGTAACCGTTAGAGATATTGAAAAGCGGATAAGCGCAATCGATCGGGCATGGGCAAAAACCCCCAATTTGACACCAAACTTTTTTTTTTTTTTACCTGTGATGTAAAGTGGATCCTATACGATAATCTGAAACGCTCATCGCTATGGCTGAACCTTGGCGAAAATTGACTCAAAAAAAGTTACTTGTGAGCTTTTCGTGGACTAGTGCCGGTGTTGTTCACTACAGCTTTTTTAAATCTGGCCAGACGATTACGGCAGATGTCTATTGCCAGCAACCGCAAATCATGATGGAAAAGCTATCTGCTAAACAACCGAGGTAGGTCATTCGCTACAACGCTAGACCACACACTGCACAACAGACGTCTACCAATTTAGAGGCGCTT
The DNA here is from genome assembly GCA_037179445.1 of Phengaris alcon alcon. Taxonomy (NCBI): domain Eukaryota; kingdom Metazoa; phylum Arthropoda; class Insecta; order Lepidoptera; family Lycaenidae; genus Phengaris; species Phengaris alcon. The sequence continues at coordinate 726,909 of JAYRCH010000040.1, read as the reverse complement.
CAATTAGAATGTCTAAGACATCCACCGTACTCCCCGGACCTTGCTACAACAGATTACCATTTTTTCGAAATTTGGATAACTTCTTGCAAGGGAAAAAATTCAACTCCGATGGGGCAGTCCAAAGGGCCTTAAGATTTTATTGATTCCTGTCCGAATGATTTTTTTAGTAAAGGAATCAATGAACTACCTATGAGATGGCAAACGTGCATAGATAGCAATGGTATATACTTTGATTAAATAAATATATTATTATGTTTTAAACAAATCGACTTTATGTTCCTCCTTTACAAAATGCCAATTTCATATGTAATGACCTAATATAATCGTAATCTCGTAATTTAGATGCAGATAGTTTTGGGGGAGAAAATTCGGTCTAGCTAGGTTTTATCCTTGAGAAACTGCGCATTTTAAAATTATATTTGTTTTTTCTTTCGTCGTGCAACAATATATCAATAATTTCAACTGTTTAATGTCAGTCCGATTGGCAGTTTGGTTAATTTTGGTTTTGATCGGAAATTCGGAATGTGGTGGGTTCGAACCCCGGTAAAAGATTTTTGTGATTCTTTTAAATTTTTTTAAAATCTACTAGAGTTCTGAGCAAAGCTCGGTTACCCATGTACTAAATATTTAGGAAAGTATATATTTTGTTTGACTAAAATACGACAGTGTAGAAAAATAATTCTGAGTTTCAGCAAAAAGGCTTTAATATCAGCAAAGCATTTCAAACAGGATCTTTATCCTCCAATCCTTTGCCTTTTAGCTTGTCTATGAAAATTTAAACATCTCTATAAAAATTATCCTTTCATTTTGTATGAGAATCAAGTTGAATTTTTCATTGCACATATATATATTTTAATTGAATTAAAAAAGTCACGATAAAACAATAATAATAATTGAATAAAAATAATAATAATTGCAAGAAAAATATCGTTGCCTATTGCAACGATATTTTTCTTGCAATTAGCAACACTAATTGAAAACGCCCTCAGCGATGCCTCGGGCTGAAATATTTATTATAAACAGAAAATTGATTATACTAGGATTTAGGACACTCTCCAAATAAACGCCTGTTATTTTCCTTTCTAAAACAAAACGTTCATGCAAATACAAATTAATTACCAAAATTATCGCCGAAATTCAATTTGGGTAAGAAATCAATGAAAGAGAATTGATACTTTTTGTCAACACTGAGTTATGAAGAAAGATATGACAATTATCGTCAAACACAAAAATATAACACACATTATTGACAGAAATTGTCACAAAGGCGGTAGAGAATAGAAAAAAAGATAATATGTAGCTATATAGCCTATATTACTTTTACGCATTACCAATACTGTAAAAATTTAATATGCGGTCAAATTCTCTGTGGAATGGTCATCGGTGGACAACAGCGAGTTAGTGAGGGAGCACAATATGCAGCTGCTGCAGGGGGAGAGAGACTGATTGCACAAATCGATACCAGCCCTAATGCACTATATGTATATATGCACTTTAATTAACACTAGCCTGTGTATGGGGATATACCCTTTGTTCATAGCTGAACAGGCAAAAGGCAATAGCGGCTTATCTGCAACCTAATGCATTGGAAATGGTTTATGGATAAAGGTAAATGAGGATTGATTGGTGGATTAAAAATATAAAACCAGACCAAGAAATCAAAACAGTGACACGTGACGTAATAGATAGCAATTTGTGATTCCAAATCGAATCACTTGAACCCTTTGCTAGCTATTACACAGAACAATTAAAACAAACTATAAACTACACAGTACACACCAAATTGTAAAAAAAGAAAACCAAATCCAATACTGTTCGTGGAAGGCATTCGAAAATATTTGCTTTGAACGTTGGACTATCCACCCGTGTTTTAATTTCGGGCGGGACAAACAAAAAACCGCATTAGTTGACAGGTGTCGTGGCGGCCAAGGATTCACGCTGGCACGACGCGGGAACGCGGCAAACAGCAACCGCCAATGGTCATCCGAAATAACGGAATTGAAAATATTTATACTTTTAGAACCTGACACTTTGATGCGGGATGAATTAGTAAAAAAGTCCGTAGGTGGCGAAAGCGACGTCTGCTATTGAAAAGTATAGAGGAAAATTATGGTGAGTATTTTTCTAGTTCTATTCAAGTGGAACATAACATGAAATTTTAAACGCATGACCTTCGTAGCAACTGAACTAAGCTGGAGGTAAAATACAATTCGTGGCAGTACTTTAAGGAAAAGCGGTGTCTAAATGCTGCTAAGAGTCATAAGCTGTTAGTGAAGATAGGAGAAGTCTTATAAACTAGTCCAGACAATAAATGGTAAGGGTAATACTAATGTTCCGCATGATACGTAGCCTTTCTAGCGTTCGCCAAAACCAAATATTCGGGTTTTTAAGCATATAAGGTAACTATAGGTACATAACTTACTCCTGAAATATGCCATCTTCTTTCAATCCTGAAAGTTTATTTTGAAGAATATAATAATTATAAAACGTGATGGAAATACTTGTAATAATGCCTGTCAAGCTCAGCCACCATTTTCATACAAATTGCGTGATAAAAAAAATATTCTTTACTTATTTTAAATCCATTCCAAATGGAAAACTAAGCACATTTAGCCGGTTAGAGTCAAAGTAAATATAATGTAATGTGAAACAGCTCGTGACAAACTTAGTTTCGCCGGCCTCCCTTAGAAGGAAGTCAACAATTTCCTTGATATATTGAGCACGACATCTAGTAGGCATAATTAAAACATTGTAGTAGCCCTTATCGCGTGGTAATTCTGTTTAGAATCGCGTGATAGTAGGCTAATTGGTATTAATTCAAATCATTTGAAATAAGTAAGATATAGGATGTGGACATGTGTACAGCTTGTGAGACGCATGACAGCTGCTGATTAAGGACTCCTACAGACGATTTGTCCACGTCAATCCGACATATAATTTGATTACTAGTATATAATAGCTAATAGCATATTATGTATTTAGTTCTATTTATGGGAATGTTTACTCTGTAGTAGGTGTATCATGTTACCAACAGGAAAATTTCATGTTACTGATATAAATTTCCATCGACCACACTACAACAACATTTATTCAAATAAGTAAGAATGCATTATGCACAATAATAATAATTTCCTTTAACTCCTCAAACCAACTTCACTAAGATAGGTTCCTAAGGTTTTAGCTCTATATCTTTATATCTATATCCCCTTACTAATAAAAATATTTACACAACGGATAACTTAAAAAACGTTGCTGTCTTTGTCTGATGCGTTGGAAAAGTCACTTGACAGACAAAGACAGCAACGTTGTTTAAGTTATCAATTAAGTAAATCTTTTTATTAGTTAGGGGAATAGTCTATACTAATATTATAAAGAGGAAAAGATTGTTTGTTTGAATTGGATAGGCTCCGAAACTACTGGAATGATATTTATGAAATTCATCACCAATATAAAGAGTATACTACGGGGAAGTACGGGGAAGTACGGGGAAGTACTACATATGTTACTTTTTATCTCGGAAAATGTACGATTTCCGCGAGATTAACTTTTGCGCGTACGAAGTCGCGGGCAACATATAGTATATTATTTTATATATTCTGTGCGTGTGTTTGTAATTGAACTCCTAGTCTAAACTGCTGGACCGATTATGATGATTTTTTATTATGTGTTCGAGGGGATTCGAGAATGGTTTAGATTTACAAGTTTGTCCACTAAATTATGTTTTATTATTTTAATTTTTATGAGTAAAAATTTACAAATAAAAATGTTTTACACTGAAAGAAGCGGCAAGGGACAGCTAGTTAAGTATAATATGTTTTGGTACGTCAAAAAATGGAAAACGCCTATCATTTAAAAATGTTAAATTAAATAATTAAGCCTTTGAGTGTCTAAAGAAGATCGGCAAGGTGCCATACATTTACTGCCATGTAATTAAAATACGAGGTTACAAAAAGTATTTATTGTAAGTTGTACTTTATGAATATAGGAACAAAAAAAAACAATAATATTATACATCAAACTCGGGGGATAAAAGATAATTGATTTAATATTATAACCTTACCTATTGTTCAATATATTGTTCTAGTGGCGGTTTTCCACTCTACTACATATACACCACTAAATGGAGCTTTTACGCCTCAAATTGACAATTAACATGATAACCATAGACTACATAGATATGATGACAACGATTACCACAGCTGTGTACGTATTTTGGACATCAATTCTCTGATATTCGGAGATTCATAACTTTTTATTCCCAAGTCCTAAAAATGTAATATATTTCTTTTATATAACGACGTTTTAAGTACTATAAAACCACATATTATGTTCGAAACTTAGCCGCTCTTGATGGAAAATCAGGCCGGATTCGCCAGTGTTAAAGGTGTATTGCAGTTGTGGTGCATTTTGCAACAGCTTTTCCTTAATTATGTGCGAAGTCAAGCTCTCAGCGTTCACACTTCGCCCCTTTGTTTTGTTCTTAAGTATAAAAATCCAAGCTCAAAGACTTCCTTGAATAAGGTATAATGGAGAAACTTTTCATGGCGTCGCTGAGAATAATAAATTGCGTCTAACAGTTTTTCCTTTCTTTACACTAATATATTCTACGTGTAGCTTTTGAAAACCACTAATATGAGGCATGCCTTTTAAGTTCTGTCGTTTCCATATTTCCCGGCAATTTTGAATTTGGAACTGTTCTATATTAGAATGTGTTTAAATTTTGTATCTCAAAACAGTTGCAAGTATTAGGATTAATGATATTGTTTAGTCACAGCGTCGATTAAAATCTGTCAGGTCACGTACGAAAATGAATCTTTCTAAGGAAAATGTTCGTGCAATAATTTTCTACAACTTTAGAAGAGGCCTGACACGGCTTCAGTGTTTTGAAGAGCTAAGAGTGATGAAGCCCCATGTCTGCGGACTGTCGAACGCTGGTATTTAGAATTCCAGCGTGTACATATGTTAGTGACAAATCTCGCGAAGGACGCCCAAAATCCGCCTTCACTGAAGATAACATCATTGCTGTGAGACAACTAATTCTCGAAGATCGTCATGTGACGTATCGAGAGGTAGAGGCTCTATTAGGCATCTCAGGGACAACCATTCAGAAGATCTTGCATGAAGCGCTTGGTGTGAGAAAGCTAGTTTGCCGTTGGATACCGCAACTGCTTTCCGACGTTCACTAGGCGGCCCGCGTCAGATGGTGTAAGAAAACTCTGCAAAGGTTCAACCGAGGAGAGTCAAATCACGTCTACGACATCATCAGTGGTGACGAATCTTGGATCTATGCCTACGATCCTGATTCCAAACAACAATCTACAATCTGGGTCTTTCAAGACGAGCCAAAGCCGACTAAAGTTGTTCGTTCTCGAAGCACTTCAAAGAAGATGGTGGCCAGTTTCGTTGGAAAAACCGGTCATGTTGCGACTATTGCACTTGAAGATCGTAGAACGGTTAACGCAGAGTGGTATACCACAGTTTGTTTACCACAAGTCATCGCCGAACTTCGAAAATCTAACTCAAAGCGACGCATTATCCTGCACCACGACAACGCAAGCTCACACAGCGCTCGTCAAACGATTGAGTATTTGAAGCAAGAAAAAGTAGAAATTCTTGACCATCCTCCATACAGTCCTGACCTAAGCCCTATTTCTTTACATTTCCTAAAATTGAGAAAAGTCTTCGTGGTCAAAGGTTCCAGTCCGGTGAAGAAGCAGTCGACGCTTTCAAGTCAGCCATTTTGAACACCCCCACTTAAGAGTGGAATAAATGTTATAATAACTGGTTTGAGCGAATGGAAAAGTATATTAAGCTACGTGGTGAATACTTTGAAAAACAATAAAAAGTATTTTAAGGTTCTAGTTGTGTTTTTTTCTTCAAACGACAAAACTTACAAGGCATGCCTCGTAGTAGGTATTATTTAATCACTGTGTTATGAAAAATATCTATCTTGATAATACATATTTCGTGCTGAACATGCCACCAAATGTGGTAACAAACATTTATTAACTTGTAGTGTGACATTGTAATTACTTTAATCAGAATAATATATTATTATGTTAGCGATAAAATAGCTCGCGTGTAACTTTAGTACTAAGTATTGTTTCAGTTTAATTATTTGAAGGTCAATCCTCGGATTAAAATATTATATACGATAAAAATAAAATGTAAATCATAGTTATTAGCTACTGATAAATGATAATTTCATTTACGGTTTATATTATGAACAATATAAAGTAATACAAGGTACGTTGCAGCATTATAGGTACTTGCAAAATATTATGCAGAAGTACACTTAGGATATGGAAAGAGAAAAAAATCTATCCAAACAAGATGATAACAATTTAATAATGTAACGCCGAAATCTAACAGCATAGCAGAGTCAAAATATCTGTACATTATACAAAGGAGATGTCCGTACTGACTGACAGACTGATTGACATATTATAGTCGCTCGCACAGCCGTAACCACTAATGGTAGAAACGTAAATTTTGAAAAATTTCACCCTTAAAGGGATGAAAGGGTAACCCATAACCATAGGGGTTGTTAGTTTGTATGAAAAATCTTTAAAACTGCACCGATGTCGATGAAGATTGAAATGTATGCTCTTAAACACATTTCAATATTCATGTGTTTCAGGGGTTATTAGAATCTGAGGGTGTAAAATAAGGGTTGAAAGTTTGTTGCACAGATTTAAAATATAATTCATTTAAAATCTGTCCCGTTTTCCATGAAATTTAACATCCGGGGTAATGAATAAAAATTATTAAGTATGTATTTCATAGTTTTTTAAATTAGTCACTTAAAGGGATGAAATGGGGGTCCAAAGCTTGAATAGTGAAATATCAACAACTGAACGGATGGCGTAAAATTTTGGCAAGCCGTAGTTATTATGGTGTAGAAATCCGTTAAAAGGGATTTTTCGAAATACATACCCAACGGGGGTGCAATGGGGATCCACGTGGACGAACTCACGCACAAAAGCTAGTCTACAATAAAGCTGCTGAATGTGGTGTTGCAACAGATACGATTGTGCCAAATGTTATTTACAAGCGCGACGTGTTGCAAGCCGTAAAGCGCTTTAAAGGCCATATTATACGAACTGGTGACAAGCAATAGCCGCTAGACAAATACTTGGAAAGCATAAATTCCAGTGCCGATACAACTACCTTAAATACATTTACAATGTTGATGACGTAAAAGGTTCCTAATCACTGCTAAATAGTTGTACAGCAAACCGGCTATTTTATCGTACCTAATCTTTTTATATTTTTTATATGTTACCACTTCTTCGCTAAATAAAAATTTTACACTTGTCAACCCAGTCCACCACCACCGCCATTTTGTGAAATAAAGATTTTCGTACCGATGAAAAGGCAGTGCAAAAGTCACACATCTACTGATTATGTCATGCAGATACACCAGCACCCTTACCTGCAACAAAATAAAAAAAACTATTTAAAACAAATGAAGGGAAAAGTAAACACTGCGAATTGCATGATGGAGCTTAAGTATAAGCTTTGGGTATTATGTCAACTGTTGTTGGCGTCTTTTGATATTCCTTTTATGGAAGTTTAAAGTTGTAGAGGTATTATTAAAAGCGTCCTCTTAATATGTAAATGCCGTAGTCAATCGTCAATCAGAAGAAGATAAATATGACCTTTAAGAATGACTTAGTTACTATCACCTTGCATAAAATCAAAACTGTGATACCATAAAACAACAGTAAAGTTGTTTAAAGAATTTATATTAAACAGTCATAATGATAATTTTATAGATACTTAAAAAAAGCTGGCGAAATTCAGGATAGTGAGAGTTTTATAAAAATAATTATTGAAGTACAAAAAAAATATTAGTACTACTTATTACCTTATTAGTTATTAACGTATATAAAAATATTCATTTAATGATCAATTTTTACCCGCCTACGATGAAGCCAAAAGAAATGATTTTGGCAGTCTATGTATGTATGTATGTATGTATGTTCGCTGGTAGCGTCTAAACCAGTATCCGATTTTAATAAATATGGTGTCAACAGATTCGTAATGATGCCGCGGCTAACACAGGCTATATATATTTTTTTAAATTTTGTATTTCGAAAATTAAACCTCAAATTCTATAATCTAAAAAAATTTTACCGTGATAATCATCACGTGTTCAGTATCAAAACAAAGGTCTTGACAAGCACGCCACAAATATGAATATATGTATAACATGTACATATGTATGTATAACATATATACATATTTGTGGCGTGCTTGCAAAAATATGTCAAACGTTTAAAATGCATACCCAGTTGTTTATCTTTATGTATATAATTCTACTGTACGTGTGTATGTCACTGAACTCCTCCTAAACGGCTGGACCGATTTGAATGAATTTTATTATATGCGTTTGGGTGGCGCCCTGGATGGTTTAGATTCACAAATCAGCCCGGCAGGACAACGTCTGTCGGCTCCGCTCGTATAATTAGGTAATTACGTAAGTCTTATTTTAAGTAAATATATAATTTTTATATCATACATAGTATTTTACATTCATAAAATATATTTTATTTTATAAATATTATATTATTATCGTTAAAACCAAAAAAAAATTGGCTCATTCCGCGTTCGTGACGAAACTATTATTTTTAATTTCAGGTGTTTTGATTAGGAACTTAATAATATTAAATCAAAAACATGCTTGATTTGGAAACGGAGAAATACGAAATAAAAAAAACTTGAGAGGTGTCAAGGGACACCCGGATGGAACAAAGTTCCTTTCGATTAATTAGTGAAGGAATTGTAATATTTTTTTTTTAAGTTATAATAATATTTTTTTTATTATTAACAAATATAATGTAATATAAACTTAATCAGTAGGCTCAATTAGAGAGATAGAGAGAGACAGAGAGAGAGAGAAACACGCGCACGCCGCACGGCTTACAACTATAGGAAAAAGTGTCGTTACAACTTTTGGTCTTAATTTTTTCCGTCACGACACTTTTTGCTAGTTGTAAGCCGTGCGGCGTGGAATAAACTATAAATTCCCTTCAATTGTTTACCACAAGCCAATTATTACTAAAATTTAGCCTACTGATTAAGTTTGTATTACATTATATTTGTTAATAATAAAAAAAATATTATAACTTAAAAAAAATAAAATCATTACAATTCCTTCACTAATTAATCGAAACTTTGTTCCATCCGGGTGTCCCTTGACACCTCTCAAGTTTTTTAACTTATTTTTTTACATTTCGCTTTATTTGTTAATAATAAAATATTTAATTTTGGTTTTATTAATGTTATATCTCGTTATAATATTGTAACGAAGGTAAAATCATATAACTACCTAAACTGCCAGCTCCCTAGCCACGATGAACATCAAAAGTGCATCTACGTTTAACACGATAAAAACTCATGACAATGAAAGCTCAACTACCGGAGCCATTTCCCAACTAAAATATGAACCCCAACCATAATATTTCCGTACAAACAACGAACTACCACTTGTCGAAATAAAGGGGAGAACACTCGGGTTTCGCTAAAAGAGCGTCATTATGACTACACTCAGACCGAGCGTCGAGTGCGCGAAAAATATCAAAGGTAAAAACCCGCTGCGGTGCGCAAAAATATTGGTCCACTACCGAACACTGAGGCCACTTTTGAACACTCTATAATATGGGCTATTGCTTACATTTTTTGTGACATATTTTGTTACAAGCTTTGACAAAGCCGGTGCACCAATTTGCAACCTTAAAGCAGAAAAAGTTTAACATAAACAAACTGCAGCTGTTCCAACGTAACCTATTTTGAGGATTACAATATTCCAAAAGCATGAATAGGATAAAGGGTTGTCAATTGGTACAGGTTCTAAATCGCATTACCTCGCCGGAGATTGCGCAAATTCGGTGTTACTTAAAGTAAACCGTCCGAAGCATTGATATGGGTTATTTCATGCAGACACTTCGTGTACAAGTGAAAGTAGATTATATTTTAGTCATTAATGAAATCCATATCGTCACGTGAGGCGATAAATCTCGTGCCTCCCGCGGAGACAGCCGTATCTAGGAGCGATTTATAAGGAAGTCGCGCGAAGTTGGCTTAAGGCTAAGTCGTTACATAAACTATGGTTTTTCGCCCCGCCCCCATCTGCCTGAAATACTCAGCTCTAATAGCAGTTTAAAAAGTTTGCCTTGGTTTGATATATTTGCCGAAGTTGGTACCTGGTACATATTTTTTTGTATATTATGTTATTCATTTGTAAATTATTGTCCTTCAATATGATTACTATTCTGGGAGCCTGAAAATATACATATCATGATAGTCCGCATGCAATCACCCAAGTCCATATATGACATCCTGGGTGGTTTTTTATTCTGCTTTGAGAGAAATTGGGTATAATAGGTACTACCTACATGAAATAGAGTTCTATGGTATTCTTAGTTTACTTTATTTTTCTTCTTGCTATAAACTTGGTGAAAATTTGTTTTACATAATCGCAAAACTAGTTTAAAATCATTATTTACTTATTTGTATATTATTTCAGAAAAAAATATTGAAATAACAAATAATTGTCACCCTATTGACCCCTGTTGATTCCTATGACGTTGCGCGTGAATGGAGCGTACAACGGCATGCGGCGCGTGAGTCGGCGCCACGTCGCCCCCGCAGTAGAGTGACCTAAATTCATGACCTTTTGAGGATTTTTCAACATTCAAATACTTGAGCTTTGTCCTTTGACACAAATGCTTTGGCATATTTATTACATTTTTCATACAAAACATGTCCTGTTTCTCGAAACGGAATAAAAATTCATTCTGTATAAACACATAGATGTAGAGTTTTAAAGTAGCCTTTTGTGTAAATCCAATAACACTAATTGCTAATAAAACAGAAAGTCAATACAGAAATACGTTAGAATGTATTACATACTATGTAGTATGTACCCAATGTACACAAGAACACAAGACAGCAGACCTGCTATCTGCAGGTATTTGCTTCCCATTTTCCGCTGTCAGCGCTCGGTTCTAACGTGAAAGGATGGATTCAAGTGCTTATACACGCACTCACCTACGAATACATTAACCTTTCGACCCAACGACCCAACGACATTGTTTACTTAAGCATAACCGAACCGAAAAAAAATTGGTACATAACGTTTGACTTATAAAGACGCTTTCCAAAAATTAATAGCGTATCCTATCATTAAAATGCACAGTGATAACAACATAAAAACGTATACAAATCAAATATTTTTAATGATGTACTCGGTATAATTTGAACAGAGGGCCTTACTACTTAGCAACAAATTGGTTACTTGAGATCTCGCGGTAAGATCGAGCCAGCCGTATTAAGGCGCTGCCGGTACATTACGGTGAAAATATCACGGCGCCCGCCGCCCGAGTATCGTCGTTTCATAATATCACTTTGCCTGTATAGGTATTATTTACTTGTTCCTACTTTATTCAAGATACTTTAAAACAGATAAGATAAAAATTAGTTTCTTCCTATTTAGTTAAAGAGTTAAGTACCCTAAACCTAGGCATATGATAATCGAGAAATAGAAACTTTGGTTTTAAGTAAAAAACACAAGGACCTTAATCTTTATCTTTTGTCTACATTATTGAATAGGTAGACTTTCCTATATATACATAACGCCTTTTGACCCGACTTCAAAAAAGTTCTCAATTTGACCTGTATGTTTGTATGTATGTTTGACCTCGATTTTCTCAAGAACCACTGCCGCTATTTGGACATTTTTTTTCACCATTGAATAGCACATTTACTAGGGAAGGTCATTGCCATATAACGTTTCAAGGACAGATGAAGATCTTCGGAGATAAATCATGGAACTCTTCAAAAACTAACATCAAGTGATGACGAGCGACTGCTGTTTTAATCGGCTTTAACTTTTTTTTACTGACTTCAAAAACAAAAAAGGAGGTCTCAATTTGATTTGTGTACAAACACACAAGTATGTGTGTATGTTTGTCCGCGATTTTCACAAAAACTACTGATGTTGTTTGGACTTTCTTCTTCGTCTTTTTTTAACAAAAGAGAACCGCCTTCAAAAAACCAACCCACTGAAAAACTAAACTTTCGGAACTAAACAGCATTAGGAGGCACCGACTTCAGAAAGTGGATTAAAATAGGGACTAATATTTTACATTGAATTAAATTTTAGTTCTCTTTTGTTAAAAAGAAAGACATTAGGTGGTTTCGACGTATTTAGTATTATTTGTAATTTTTATTTTATTTACAAATATAGGTAATACTAAACTTGACGCCTTCACAGGACTCACACTTATGCAATTTCATATACTGTGTTCAAAATATATATTAATATCATTAAAAATTCAAACTCCTTTGGATTTTGTAAAGTCGGGGGTTCAAATATTATTTCTCGACTTTACTCCGTCATTTAATGATTTGCCGTAACCAATTATTTTAGATTGTTTTTGTAAAATTATTGTAAAAACTAAATATAAAGGGATATAATGGAAATATTCACAGTCGATTTGACATTTTATCATTGACGGTAACAGAGAAATTCAAAATTGTATACCACGCTGTATTTTAATGCCACAAAACTTTTAATTATACTGTATTATACACTTAAAATTATACATTATCAATTGTTAGGAAATCAGCTTGTGAACGTAGGTATGATGATATGGTACGATTCTAATTAGGCATGTAAATGTGTGTATTATTTGGTATTTACAAGTATTAATCTTACTCTTAAGTAGATTAACACGGTATATATGGCACTGTCAGAGATAAAAAAAAACATTTGTATGTTTGTGGTTGTTAAATATTATAAGGTCTGTGTAATTTTGTAGCAATAACGAAACAATTATTGTCATCTTCATAATCAAAAGTTTGACCAGGCGATTGAGAGTGACAGAGACACCATGCATTACGGATAAAGAATTCATACACAGCACGTGTCTATGTGTAGTACGCGCCAACTCTTATGTTTCCACCTATACAAGCATTTCATTGTATAGAATTGTCTACAAAATAAAGTATAACTTTGAAAGTCAATCACATTACTTCTGAACAATTTAGCGGAGCAACAGCGCCGGTACAGAAGTTCTATATTAGTTGGGTGTTTGCACTCGGGGATTTGCTCTTTCAGTTATTAAATCTGTTCAAACACAGCGCGCCGCTCCGAAAGTATTCATGGAATATTTGAGCGTCTTTTGTGTTCACGATTAAGTTTGATGCGGTTTGACATTTATCGAGGCGAACGAATTGGGAACCATATTATTCTCCTAGCTGATAACGTCATAGTGGTGAATGAACTTACATCGAAACTTCAAATCTTACTTTCTTCAGGGCTTTCTTTAATAGCAATTACATGCACTAGCATGCGCAATCTAACGTCAAATAAATGGTCGATGTCCAAATAACTATTGTTACAATAACTCCTTCATTCCTACCGGTATCTAAGCAGTGGTATCAGCTCAATGTGATATCGAACATAACTCACTTCGCAATAAAATTCGCAAGCCCAACGTCTTTAATAGCGAATGTCATAGAGATTGCACTCCATTGTACTCGGATAACTGCCCTCGACAATAGAGTCAAATGCCGGCGTTTGTCGCAAGAAACTGGCTACTGCCCATTGTCTCCCAGGTGCACCATCAAAAGAACGTTTGACATCAAAGAAACGATTGTATAGCCTGCCTATATTAAATGTTATCGACCGCAAAGGTATATGATAAAAAGGACTCTCCAGTTGAGAAACAGCTCAGATATTAATTTGCGAAATAGAACAACCATTTAGTTCTAATAATAATTCAAAGACGTAGAAAATATTTGATGTTTTGATTAGTAAATGCCTAAAATAAGAGAAACAAAGATCACACTTAGCACACTATAACCCGGAATGGGTTATCGTGCGCTAAGATTAACGAGTTTGCTACGTTGGTACAACATAAAAGTAGCGAAAAAAGTCCGGATAAAAATTCATTTTTCGTAACACTTGTACACAAACTACTTTGTGATACAAAAAGATTCACTGTAGAAGCTGCTACGCTGCAGCCGGCCTCAAAAACTAATGCCACTTTTCAGGCGCTTAAGCGATTAATTTTCCTCGCTGTGAGCTCGTAGTAAGCCAGGATACAATTTAAGGATTTAAACGGATTTTTAAGTAAGCATCAAGAAAATCAGTTACTTCTTGTAACACTGCTTGTTCTTCTGCTTGTGGGAAGGAAATTGTTTATTTACCACATTTAATACCTATGTAAAATGTAAAGGAAATAATATATGAACCAACATAAATATCTTATGAACTGAAATTGTAGCGAATTAAACTTTTGAAACAATTCTTTACTTCATTACAAATACCACCTTCATTGCATGACTCTTAAAACTGTAAATTATTTAAAGTAGTCCATTAAATAACAAGGAGATCATTTCATTTTTTTTTCTCACAAAATTATTAAACCCACAAATCTTAATTAAGAGTTTTGCCGGGATTTTAACTTCGATGTTATTATTCAAGTTACGGAGTTACTAATAAAGGATTGTTCGGGCTACAAGCTTGTCCTGATTGTAATATCTTTTACAGCCGAGTGGCTCTTCAGAAATTTTATAACTTTGAGCCACGTTACAATTAAAAGTTCTTAATTGCGTAAACGGCTTCGCCCTGGTTAAACTGATTTAACCTTTGGCTTTTTATTAGGGTTCCGTACCCAAAGGGTTAGTTAGTTTTTTTTTTAAAGTAGGTTGATCCCATAGTAAAAGTTGCTAATATTCGAGAGTATATTTCTCCTGAAAGTTTGGACTGAAAAAACACCCGGTACATCAGATAGAAATGATCGGATGTTCCATTTGAAATTGTAAAGTTTTCAGTGACACACAATTTAAAAAAATCGTAAACATAGTACCTTCTACGTATTTAATAAATACTTAAGTAATAATCGCACCTTTCGTTTGGGAGCTACAATGCCACGGACAGACACACAGACAGACACGTCAAACTTATAACGCCCCACTTTTTGCGTCGGGGGTTGAAAATACCATAATGTGAATAGAAAGGATCTTTTTGCAAGCAACCCAAAATGCGCGCGGCAAAGTTTTTCGTAGACGTTTGCTACGATAAATGCTCAAGGGCTATAGATGAGTTTGGCACAAACGAGTACTAATTATTACCTGCATCATTTTTACGGAGCTTCTTATGTTATTATTTGTATTATTTGTTGCTTTTATTCAGCTTCTGTTTTCATAAACGTAAAAGTAAATTTTCGTATCCAACTATCGTATATTACCTACGCGCTACGTAAGTCGTAACATGTCGCTACGCTAATGCTCGGCATTTCACTGCCCTTATCCTTGCTATACAGGGTTTTAGGTTAAGTCCATGTTTTTCGATGTTTCTATATTAAGAATAATGAATCAGCTCATTAGCTACATAAAAACTATAAAAACAAATAAATTAAAAGAACAAATTTAAAAAAAATGGACTTGAGTGAAAAAGTCGCCATTTTTTTATAAAAATCTTAAAAGTCCAAAATCTCTCAAAATATTTATTTTGCGTATGTGCGTTTTATGGCGAAAATATCAGAAATCTAGAAAATATAACTCCTTAGAGGAAAACCATCAACTTTACCTATAACCTTGTAGGTACATATAAAGAATATATATATTTTAGAATTTTCATAATAAAAACATTCCGAGCCTTGCATTCGTTCGTTTACACCTTTTGTGCACAAGTGCGATAAAACGTAAAAATAATGGGAAGCGAAAATGATGGTGCTGAAACTGGAGGTTTTTTCATCGATGTAGGCTAAGAACTCACGGAGGGATTTTCAGTCGCGCTCGTCGCGATCGTCGCGACACCCGCAAACAATCGCGCACGCCGCGGGCGTATATCGCGTCGTGAGTTTTGCTTTAATTTTTTAAATATATTTTTGCATTTTACAGAAGCAGCGGGCCCGCAAACGCGGTGGGCGCGACTAAAAATCGCTCCTTGAGTTCTTAGCCTTGAGTGTTATCGAGCGAAGCAGGGGTGGAAGCATAAAGGATCGTGACGCGGCAACTGCTACAAGCGGGAGCTCATATCAGCTGGAGAATAAACGTCCCACTTCCCAGAACTTATTACCGCCGAGGGAAAACGATTTCACACGATCATCATCGTCTCCATTAGGATAATAAGATAATACTATGATGATGATTTTATTAGGTCCTTACATATTTAAAATTGGCGTTTTGTCGTACTGGCCACTTTGATCTCAAATATATCTTCTTTGGTTGGGAATTCCAATTTCAAATTTATACCGCTATTTACTCATGCATTTGTGTTTCGAAAACCGTAATTCATTTGTTTTTTCCTCTTTTGGTTTTTTATTTTCGTCACTCTGTTTACAAAATGAAATACTTGAAATATCGTATTATTTTCGAGTACGAATTCTACCGTGGCACCAGTGCTGCAGAAAGGGCTCGAAGGATTAATGATATATATGGCGGCGGTCGTTCTAGAAATTTCGATCTGCAGAACAAGCCCCGTGGACGGCCGGAAACCAAAGTTGATAATGAAGCATTGAAAGCTATTGTGGAAACGGACCCATCGCAAAGCACGTCCGAGTTAGCTTAAGGCTGTGGTGTTAGTGATAAAACTGTTTTAATCCACTTGAAGCAAATTGGGAAGGTGAAAAAGCTTGAAAGGTACCCCCTCATGAATTGAGTGCTGCTAACCGACAAACGCGCGTCGACTGCAGCGTTACATTACTCAACCGGCACAATTATGAAAGGATTTTAAATCGAATCATTACCTGTGATGAAAAGTGGATCCTGTACGATAATCTGAAACGCTCATCGCAATGTCTGAACCTTGGCGAAAATTGACTCAAAAAAAGTTACTTGTGAGCGTTTGGTGGACTAGTGCCGGTGTCTTTCGCTACAGCTTTCTTAAATCTGGCCAGACGATTTAACGGCAGATGTTTATTGCCAGCAACTGAAAATAATGATAGAAAAGCTAGTCTAGCTAGAAAGCGAGGCTGGTCATTCGCTCTAAGCCACTGCTGCTTCAGGACAACGCTAGGCAACACACTCCACAACAGACGGCCACCGAATTAGACGAGCTTGCTTCAATTGGAATGTCTAAGACATCCACCGTACTCCCCGGACCTTGCTCCAATAGATTACCATTTTTTTTCGAAATTTGGATAACTTCTTGCAGGGGAAAAAATCAACTCCGATGGGGCAGTCCAAAGCGGCTTCAAAGATTTTATTGATTCCTGTCCGAATGGTTTTTATAGAAAGGAATCAATGAACTACCTATGAGATGGCAAAAGTGGATAGATAGCAATGGTATATAGTTTGATTAAATATTTATATTATGTTTAAAAAAAACGACTTTATGTTCCCCCTTTACAAAACGCCAATTTCATATGTAATGACCTAATATTATATCTTTTGCATCGAAACCAGAACTAAGTAACTGCGACCATTTGCGATTTGCGACTTTGCGACTTTTATTCGCCGAATTTCATTCGAAATGACAAAGTTAAGTTACTCAATACAACAGTGACAGAAGGTTTTAGTCGATATTATTCCTTATAGCGACCTGAAGATTCTTATTTTCTTCTCTCAATAAACATTCTTTAAAAAATCCACTCTTTAAAGCATAGGGAACTTAATCAATCTTAATTGCTATGCTACAAAAAACAGACCAACAGACGGGCAACGAAGTGATTCTACAAGAGTTCCGTTTTTAGGGTTCCTGTCTGTCTGTCTGTCTGTCTGTCTGTGTGACTGCCCTTGCTAACTTCTGTAATTATGAACATAAAATTAGTATTTTTTTATAATTACATAATATATTTAATTTATAATCGCATTTTCTCTTTTTAAACTGTACCTACTAAAGGTAAAGTTTAAAAAGAGAAAATACGATGAAACACAGTAAACAAATTAAGAATTTCGTTCGCTGATATCAGCTATGACAAAAATCTGTAAAAGTCAGCAGCAAAAGGATTTTCCACACGAAAGGATTTATTTATATCACGGCGACGCGACGTTATGTGGGGGCGATAACTAAGCCACAGTGACTAAAAGTAGCCAGGGGCGGGCCAGTTTTTCATTAATTCCGGTATAAACAAAATGAGAAAAACCAGGACCTGTCGGGCCCAGCCACCCTCGATCGATTTACATGGAAGGGGTTCGCCCTATCTAGGTGTAGATAGACGCTGAAATATTTAAATAGTCTGGCTTTAAACACTGTGCAATGTCGTCCCCATACGCCGCGCAATGCAGATTTAATTTTATACCGCCTGCAGCTATTTGCGTTGCTAACAGGTATTCTTATACAAAAACTTCTTTTCAATTTCTCTTATCAATTCAACTTAAAGTTAGAGCTGTTGTTAAAAACTACATTTAAGTTTGAAATGGAAATAGCAAATAAGAAATTAAATTAATGGAAAACAGCACCACTCGATAATGCATGGATAATGCATCTACACGGTACCTACCGATACGTCGGAAAAGTCGCTTGATAGACAAGGGCAAAACATTGTATAGCTTAAACACTAAAAATGGTACCATATGGTAGGGTGAACTGGTATTTAGATTTGAACATCTGGGTACTGAGTGTTTACAAGTCCCATTTTATTTTCAAGCTAAATCTAAAATACTTCACAAAATACATTAAAGTTAATGAGTGGCAATAGTCAGTCAGTGAGTTTGCGTCTGAATTCTAATTTACACATTACACAAATGCACCTAATTCAGTTGTATATCTTGGAGAACTGCCTAAATCCACTCTCAGCGCTGCCAAGCTATTCACATGTATTTTAATTTACTTTAGAACTCATAGCTCGGGCTTCGTAATATTTTATATCCCAAACTTACTATTCGGTAAAGGCATTTTTAATTTCCTTTGATAAAAGGGACCCGAAACTCGAAAGCATAACCGAGTTATATTAAAAATTAATTTTACGAGCTAACAGGGTGCTAACATAATTTTTGCGCAGTTTAATAAGTGGAAATAATTCGGAAATTATTTAAAGAGAAACACGGGGTTTTAAACGCGCTGACCTAGCAGCTATTATGAACGTCGTAAAACTTTTACGCCGGTGACAGAATCTACTTATGCAGTATGGTAAATAGGAAATAACATTAACAGCAAATATTTTAAGTGTCTGAATTAACATACGACGAATATACTTTAAACGAGATCAATGTAAGGGCACTGAACTAATTTAACGACAGGACCGTTATAACCAATCAATCAGATCGACAAACGAACAAGATTGGTTCATTCATTCAGATCAAGGTCGCCAACAAATTATATGACCAACTTTTTCTTTTAGCGTCTGTCACTTAGTATCCCTTGGTTGTATTCAACACAGGTTCAATTCTCAGAAGCAATAACAAATTGTAATTGCAGCTACGAATTGAGATTATGTAGAAAATATTTAGTCACACGGCTAAAATCCAACTTAAAAAACGATCGCTGTGTTCACATTCACATTTCTGTATCTAGGTGGGAACATTACATTATATCCTTATCCTTAATTTTTATGCGAACATTTATTTTCCTACCCTTAAAGCAAGATGCTAGTTTTATTTCTCTATTTTTATGCCCATGCAATTTCGCACGATAAAAGCGTTTAACAGAACAGTGTACCGTTCGTACGTCAGTTTTCACTTTTCACTTTTTCACCCCTTGTTCCCAACAATGTGTACCGCGCAGTCAGCTCCGCCGCACAATGTACCGCAAGGCGCGTTACCGATTGCAAACGTACAATTTCACAAGGCAAAAACTCCCCGTTACAAGTCATGTGTAAACACGGTATTTACTAGGACACAATGGCAAACTGTATTGTGATTCCGTTAATACTTGGATGCTATATACAGCGTTTGTGATTTAAAAGCCGCCTCCTCATAAAACTTAAATGGTTGGACAAGCGTCGCTTACACCGCGCCGCCCGTAACAACATTTGCCTAAGCGTTGCTTAAATTACAAGGTACATAATATTAGGTTGGGGATAAATAAATCCATTATTTTTGAGTGGAATTTTGGTGTAGAACCCAAACATCGAGCTTCTTTTTTTTAATCCAACTTTGCGTAAATGGTATAAAACTGTTTAATGTTCGATCTTTACCTTCTCGCCGATGCTACGTCTACTAACAAGCCAAACACAAATTCGCGCGCAGCAAGGCGTCTCGTCGTTTTCGTCCGTTCTGGACAAGGTCATATTGCTATACAGCTGAGCTGTTTCATCAATTGGGTTTGTTGCAACTTGATATGGATGCTAATATCTTGTATCTATTCAGTCAGTAGGTACCCACAAATAGCTGATAGAAAGATCTACGTTATTTTGCAATACAAAAATTATAGCACTTTGTGTGTTTTTTCCCTTAGATACGTTTGGATCATACAGGTGTAGCCCGTCAACATACATCGAGTGCGGTTCATCGAATCGTGTGCAGTGAGGCGACTGAGTGGACTCCGTGGGGCTAATCAAACGTGCAAATTAATTATTTGTAATACGATATGTATTAATCCACAACATGTTACAAACACGAGGAACGAAGTTTAGTGATACTGTATAACTAAGACAGACAGTTTATACAGGTAATAAAATAAATATAACAAGTTATATTGAAAACAGAAAATGTATAGATTTTAGTATAGACTACATACTCGTTATAAATGAGGAATGTTTCATCTAAAAAGTAGCTTTAACTTTCATGTCTGTAATCAAACTCAAAAAAAAATCTCGATTTACAAAGACAAATTTTCATGTACACTAATATTTTAGTGGATAGGAAAAAAAAACAAAAAAACATACAAAACAAACCTTTGTTTTGTATGTTTTTTTTTTTTTTTGTATGTTTTTTTGTTTGCACTGAATATGCTCCGAAACAACTGGACCGATTTTGATTTGGCCACGTAGACCACAGGGACGGACATATATGCTACTTTGTATCGCGGTAAAATGTACGGTTCCTTTTTTATGTCGCGAGTAACATATGAAATAAATTAATAAACCTATCCTCTTATATTTCATTACCTTTTTGACGAATAATCGCCTGTGTAACATAAGCCTAGCTCCTAAGCTCGCTTAAACATTGCCCCTTATGGCTAATTAAAATTAGCGAATAAGTGGAAAACTCGTGTGAGGTTCCTCGGTGTAACGAACACAGCTTTGGCTCATTATTAATTAACGTCAGCAGATTGTACGAGATACGAGTTGTGACAGATAAGACATATATCATGCTGAACTTATGAAGCAGCAGAATGGATAACACGTTGGAGAAAAATACATAGAATACCGAGGTTGTGCAGGGATTCCCAAAGTGGGTTCCGCCAGAATCATTATTACCTTTATTAATACCACGGTTACAAATATTATTTTGAATTTACAACACAAACGTATATACTTTTGTGTTGTATGTCAAGTGTGGACGAACTGCAAATTGGATTAAGCCTGCAGCGTCTCATTGGAAGATAGGTAGTACGGTGTAATATGTGGATACTTTAACACGCAATCTATCTCTACTAATATTATAAATGTGAATTTAAGTTTGTTTGTTACGCTTTCGCGCGAAAACTAATGAACGGATTTTGATGATTTGGTATGGTAGTAGTTTAGACTCTGGATTAAAACAAAGGCTACTTTTTATCCCGGAAAAGTACAGTGTTCCCGCGGGATAGTATATTTACGCGGGCGGAGCCGCGGGAATCAGCTAATATCCCATAAATATGAAAGTACATTCTATTTCAAAAAAGCTCAAAACTCTTACCACATAACAATTAGATAACTGAACCAGCATCGTAGATAAGGAACAATTCAGTATTAAGTATTAACACAAAATCAAGTAGTAGGTGTCTCTATTTACTGCACGTCGCATTGGTTCGACGTTCATTATATCGATAGCAGACCGATAGTTATCCTCGCGTGTAACTTTAGAAGCTAAGAAATGCTTTAAACACACGACCTTCCACGTCTCAGGCTACAAATTGCTCTAGAAACCATCTTCACAGATTAAACCACGCATCACTGAACAAATGAACACAATCAGATACCTATGCAGATATTTACGGCAAGTTAACATTCTTACATCGCAAGTCGGAAATTTACTTATAAGTTTGTATTTCATTACTAAATACTGATAGATCGTAAATTAATAAACACATTTGTAACTATCTAGCGCAAAAATGTTGCACCGAGACAAATTTATAACTCATTCAAAACGAAAAACTACGTAAAAAAGGGGTCTAAAAAGGCCGAAACAAGAAAATAATTCAAATAGAAATCCAGAAATGCATAGTTACAAAAATGGTCAAGGTAGAGCCGTGGTCGCACCTACTGTTCGGAACAGTCGATGTCAAAACGCAGCCGTCTGTAACTATCTTGTATGCATGTGTACATGACGATATACGCAGTTTCAGTTTATACCTAGACGTCACGCATCTCGGTGTGAACTGACGCTTAGATGACGCCATTAGTGTGTGCGACCACGGCTCTACCTTGACCATTTTTGTAACTATGCATTTCTGGATTTCTATTTGAATTATTTTCTTGTTTCGGCCTTTTTAGACCCCTTTTTTTACGTAGTCGGGCTATAGTTTTTTAAACTTATTTTTTTATTTAATATTTTTCCGTTTTAACTTTAATCTAATACAAAACTATACGTATATTATTTACAATTTAAATCAAGTAATTACCGTAATAATATTTATTAAAGGACCTTAAAAGCAATAAAGTAACTGAAAAACTGAAATTAAAATGAACTAACCATAGCATACACAGTAAATGACGACTTGATTCGAACTCGAAGAACGATTTATAAAATATAACTACATATTTATAATTTATATTCAACATTCATTCATTTCACCAATGCAATTATATCACTTATATTCACTTTTAATCTATTTTGATCTTATACAATAATTGTAGTGGAATATATCATAAACTTCTAAACACAGCGATACCGCGATTCAGAAAAATTTAAGACTCGTATAGTGACATCAATCGAACGAGTGAGCAATAGAAGTGCTAGTAATTGATTTCATCTTCATTTTCTTATTAATATCGGATGAACCAATTAACCGATCTAATTATTTTTTTGTTTGAAAGCTGACATAATTAAGAGTGGTGTTAGCTATAATTCATCATCATCAGTTCTGCATCAGTTCACTGCTTGAGAATATAGTGTGTTATTAAATTTTTTAGTTTGTTATGTATTGCCTGTAAAAAATTATATTTATAAAATAAAATATAATGTTATGAAGGAACATAATATAATATATATTATATATTTATAGTCTTATTATACGTAATGTTAGAAAATTTGACAAATATTGTACGAATTGTATTTTAAACGTATATTTTGACTTAAACAATATGATATAATATATATACAAATTATGTAAATATTTGTAGTGTGCTTGCCAAGACCTTTCTTTTGATACCAAACATGTGATATTTATCTCGATTTAACTTTTTTAGATGTTAGAATCTGAGGTTTAATTTTCGAAATACATAATTTTGAAAAAAATTATATAGCCTATGTTACCCGCGGCATCATTACGAATCTATTGACACCTCATTTATTAAAATCGGACCAGTAGTTTAGACGCTACGAGGGAACAAACAAACATACATACATAGACTGCCAAAATCATTACCCTTCCTTTTGGTTTCGCCGTAGTCGGGTAAAAAGACAAGCGCTATGAATAACAGCGATGCAATGTTGGTCCAAACTTCGCTTAAAGCCGCGCAAAGCTTTCAAGTTAGTATCCATTTGCTTCCACCTCATTGGCTCGGGAGTTTGGACGCTTCGGCACCTCACTGCACCAAGCTAATCGTTCAAACCTTTCAGTTGCCGGCGAGTGTGTCGAGGCTAGCATATGTTTACTTCAGTTCATTTTTATTTGCAAACAGATTCGAGGTTTTGACCGCAGCTTCTATGAAGTAAGTAAAATATATGAAGCGTTCTACCATAAATTCATATTACAAACGAGAGCAAATAAAGAGCTCTACATTTATTATGAACAATTGCGTAACAAGAGAGTACCTACACAATTTCTCGGAAAAGTTGTGCCGCGCAACGTTTTAAATTAACAAATGTCAGTTGCCGTCTGGCCTACTAATTTTGCTTTAACATATAATAATTTGTTTATATGTTCATCAAATAATCATCAGATCACATGTAATATTAGGCGTGGTGTGTATTAATATAATTATGTATAATATTATTATTTTGTACCTATATTGTTACTAGTATAAAATTATGTGTGTATTGTTACATACAATATATATATATCCGTTGTTTGATACCCGTAACACTAGTTCTACGTGATATACATTATGTATTAATAATGTTTTTGTATATATTTTATGTGTGTGTGAATAAAGAATTTGAATTCACAAATGAATAAATAGCCTTAAACCTACCCATACCCCATACCTACTCTGTTCAGAACCAATTTTATCTTAACATAGACAAAAAGACAATAGATCCCTTTAATGCTACCAATTTAAATGTCACTCATTTACCGTGTAATAAATAAATACAATGACACAAGAATTTGGTCAACTTTATAATATTTTTGTTTAAGTTTGGATAGCAGATATCTTAACAGACAAGAACAGACAGAAGAAACGTTATTCTGAAGCAGTCCAAAACACTAGTAGGATCAATAGCAAAGAAAAGCTATATCCACAATTAACATGCCAGCGGTTTGCGATACTTGGCAGACACGAACCGTCGCGTGCGGCCCGGCGATCACTTCTCCCTAACAGACGACATCGGTGTTAGGCACTGTACTACTGGATTGTTGTATGACGATACGAGTTCCTTTCAAGTAAAACAATCAATCAAAAAAGAATAGTCAGAAGTGTTCAACCTTTACAAATTCATTCGCAGCACTTTACGCTGCGTCTTTTGAACCACAAATAATGCAATGAAAGTTCCTGATAGATAACCTCTTAAACCTGTACTTAAACTTTGACCCCCTTATTAATTAAAATATTTACACCACGGATACGCTGATCGAAGTTACCGTCTTTGTCTAATCATATAAAGACAAAGGAGTGGAAATATTTTTATTAGCGGGGTAAGATAGGAGACACTATTAGAAAATCGTTTTATATACAAGTCAGATAGGACAACAGAGATGCAGTAGTCAGACGTGCTTAGCAGTTATATGTACACAGGTGAAATAATATGGTTTTGGGGAATTATGCGCAATAGACTATGCGATGTAGGTACTCAAAGTTTTGACGTGTGTCTGAACAAGTTAAGCAGGCGTAAGTTATTTAAACCTGAACGTTGAGAGACTGTTTGGATACTCTCATGTGCTTTGATTGCATTAGTTTGTTTCATTGTTGTTGAAGCAGATTAAGTAGTTACTAGTGGTCGTAATTCGCAAATAAGTTATATTTAAGTTTATAAGGGTTCTTTTGCCTCTTAGATACGAGATAGGAATGTAAATGTTTTAATGTATTTTTAAGCATTATTATAAAAAAATATTAGTGCAGTTCACTCCTCCTCCATCTTTCCATATAAACTTTACCTGTCCCATATTTCATACTCCTTCGCTAGCATTATTTTCGTAAAAGGGAGCACCAAGTATTTGCTTCACGTATTAATATATATGATGATAATAAAACAATGTTTTAACATGATGGCTTCATGTTTTTTTTTTTTTTTTTTTTTTTTTTTTTTTTTTCTTGTTCCCCCTACCATAAGCAGGGCCAATTTTTTGCTTGTTTCTTTTATTACATTATCATTACTTATTATTTATACATTTCCTTCTCCTCCTACATCTTATTCTTACATTCCTTTTCTTACATTTCCTTCCTTTATCTATTTTATAACATTCCTTTTTCCTATTTTAAAAACAACTTCGCATTAATTATTCCTTACAATTTTTTCTACTTTTCCTTACTTACTTTTTATTACATTTCCTTCTATCTATTTTAATCGATATTTTACTTTACATTATTTAAATGTTTACTATTTTATATCATATCCTTTAAATTCTTTATCTATTACATTTCTTATTTATTTTTATAACTCTATTTCTTGCTTACATTTATACACTACCATTTCCCTATTCCATTATTTACATTTGTATTCATTTATTATTTTTCCATTACATCGTGTTCTTACTTTACTTTTATTTCTTTTCCCATCATTACATTTCCATTCTTAGCCATTCTATTACATTTCTTCTCTCTGTTTTAATCTATATTTACTTTACATTAATTATTTATTTTTAAATTTTTTGCTATTTTATGTCCATATCCTTTAAATTCTTTATCTCTATTACATTTCTTGTTACTTCTACAACTCTATTTCTTGCTTACGTTTATACATTTCCTTTACCTAATTCCCTAATTTTACATTCACTTTATTACATTAATTATTTCTTAAAATTATTTACTATCTATTACATTTCCATCATTTATCATCCATCCTTATTACATTTCTTGCTACTTCTGCAACTCTACCCTTACACTTTTTTAGCCCCCCTGCGCCCAGGTCGAAGTGTCCGTCCCGACAATTAGTATGCTCGGGATTCATATTAATATGGATCCTTTGCATACCTTGTGGGACTCCATGGCGCGCGCATACGCTAATGGTACCAGATTTTGGTTGCTATGGGTACATATGCTACCTTATGTCACCATAATCATATGTATCCCCAGCTTCACCCCAACAGTGTCGCACCGCCCACTTATATTGTTTCTAATTAGTGTTTTAAAAATCTAAGTTTAAATGACATCTAATTGTTTTGGGCGGCGCTGACACTACTGGTCCTCCGGACCATACGCGACTGTTGCGCGCGCCATAGCGTCCCACTTTTGTCGGACCGGGCACCTCGCGCTGAAAGCGTTATGCTCTACTTCGCGTAACTCCTCCTTTTTACAGTTTATACAGCAGGCTCTAGTCCCAGCCTTCAGCTCCTCGCACTGAGACTGGTGGTGTGTCCCGGAGCAATGGCCGCACCTCTCCTCGGCGGTGGTGCAGAATCGCCTCCCATGTCCATACCCTAAGCAGCGCGAACACTGTATTAGGGGGGACTGGTCGGCGACTCGAACACGCTGCATATCTAAATATAGATAGCCCGCCTTGGTGAAGCACAGCCACAGTCCCGGAGACACAGTCAGCACCACGTGCTCAGTGCTTTCATCCTTTCCTCGCTTCCTATATTTTACTTCCATCCTATCCTCCTTCCTGTCCAGGGCCCGTTGTATGAGGTGCTTGTTTTGACTTTTAATTGCCTGTATTATGTCGTCATTGGTGTTAGACTTAAGCACCCCATACAACACGACCTGCGGATCCTTATTCTCTATACTTTGTACTTCTAATTTTTCTCCACTTTTTTCTATTCTTTCTTTAACCTTATCCCTATCCTTCCTATTGCTAAATCCTATAACGACTTTCCTATCTTTCCCTTTTCTAATTCTATCTATTTTTATTCCTTCTTTCTTTGCCTCTATCACTTTTCCTACCTCCGCCACTATCTCTGATCCTGTCATGAAATCTTCCCTGTCAGTCACTATCAGGGAGTGGAGGGTCACGCGCCTCGGTTCCGGTGGCGTGGTTTGGGTTTCCCCTCCACCACTGACCACGCTCGCGTAAGTCGCGGGTTGCGGTTCTGCCGCGGCCCTGGCCCCCCACTCCTCGACAGCCCTGCTTAAATTTTTCTCATTTTCCTTTGCTAATTCTTGATTGCCCTTTTTTATTTCCTCTACCCTGCAATTCATTTCCCCTTTTATACCCTTACATTCGCTTAAGACCTCCTGATTTAGCTTGTTTATTTCTTTTAATTTGTTACTTGTCTCCTTTCTTATGTCCTGACTTAACTTTTCTACCCCACCAATCAGCTCGACTGCCCTATTTAAATTATCTTTACTTTCTTTTGCCAATTTTTGATTTATCTGCTTTATTTCCTCTACCTTATTATTTATTTCCCCTTTAATTCCCTTATTTTCTTTTATAATATCTTGATTTAATTTATTTATTTCTTTAAATTTATTAGCTGTTTCCTCTTTTATTCCTTGACTTAACTCTTTTACCCCCTTTATTAACTCGACTGTCCTATTTAGATTTTCCTTACTCTCTTTTGCTGATTTCTGACTTATCTGTTTTATTTCTTCCATCCTACCATTCAACTCCCCTTTCATATCCTTACATTCTTTTTTAACATCTTGGTTTGATTTATTTATCTCTCTTGTGATTGTTTCTATTGTTCTTTCATTCATCTCCATGATGGCTTCATGTTAAAACATTTTCCAAATTGGAATCTCGATGTTACTTCGAAGTAATACTTACTAGCATTATTTAAAACGTCGATAGCTCTAATGAAACTATGTAGTCCTAAATGTTCTAGAGGTGAATCTAATATACCATTTTAAAACGAAATTACAACAGAGTGAACAGAGCTACTTAAATGGCACTTGACGAAAATCGGCCCTCCTAAGATTAGTTAATTCACGCAATGGCGGATAGATGTGCTCTCGCGTGCCGCCGCGCCGCGCTGCCCGTTACCCAGAGAGCTCAGCAGGACGCTACAATCATATAAATTACCACACTCTGTATCCCGAGTACTAGACACCGCCGCGCCTAATTTCCAACAACTTTTCAACCAATTACTTACTCAGTTTATTTGGTGCATTAGCTGTGCTTCCTTTGTGTTACACGTTTCAGCTCCGGTTCGTACTAATAGACGCCTGTAATTTTATTTAAATAAAGCAGCTTCGCCGTTTCTATATTCTTAAAAATTGTCTTGCTTATAATAATCATAAGTCATGCTTTAGTATATATGGTAATTATTTGGAGTTTATTCTGGAATGCTCGCTTAAAGTAGCCAGTGACAAAAGTCAGCCTTCTTTATTACGTAAAACAATGAGGTCTTGGCACCATGTCATTTTTCTTACTCGCTTAGTATGCTCATAATAATCTCGTGGGAACGAAAAAGAAAAATGGATGTGTAGTAAGTACCCTCTGCCTCCTGACAATACCTTTTGTGCATTGTTGCTATGTCACTAAGTACTAACATGTTAAGTAATTACATATATAATACTAAGGGCCTGTTTCACAGCTTTCTAAGTGTCGGATAGCTTATTCGGAAGATTTGTCGCTGCTTACTTTATACCGAGCGACAGAGACAAAACATGCAAATAGTCTATCTGACACCTATGAGAATTTTGTGCAACAGGCCCGTAATAATTAAATAATTAATTTATTAAATAGCTTCATTATAAATTAATGCTTAGTAGTATATTTTACAAAATATGTCAATTGTCACTACTTCGTTGAGTCCATGAAGAGTTATTAAAATCTAATCTATTCTTCAGAGATTTAGATTGCTTGCACTATATGAAATGGTTTTAAATAAAACTACAAAGCCTTTCCGTGAAGTAATAAAGAAAGTTGTACACTACCTAAGCTTCTTTCAGCAAAGTTGTCGAGTACCGCCAATATTGAATATTAAAAATGTATTGATTGCAATATTGCGAATATTAAAAGTTGTCGCCGCCACGTGGAAGCTTTTTAAAAGTCGTCTCGCGTCGCAGACTCGCGGAGCAGGTGACAGCGGGGAAATGAGTCTGTTGGATCCAACTTCGATTATTATTCTACTTTCAAAGAAACTTTCTAAATTCAGTAGACATATGGTCTGTTCACGTAATAGTCCTATTCCACGTGACAAACTACGATAGCGATAGATGAAATTCTTTTATTCGTTTTCAACATAGAAACGGAAAAACCTTTTACATCTTCTTCTAACTGATTTATTACTTTGAAGGCGACTTTCGTTTTTAATAGATGATCCTTGATCAAATTTAAAAAGAAAGAGATTTTTATATAGATCGCAGGCTGTAATAACTCCCTTTTTTATTGTAGCTCATTAATTTAGCTTAGAGAGAATACCTAACAGTCCAGTTCATAATCCCTGAATAATGAAAAATGGTCTCTAAAAAAACTCAAACAAAAAGTATAAATAGATTGTATGTGAAGTAAGTGCAACCCTTCACTCGCAACCCTCCTGTTTGTCTAGAGGGTGCCCGACGGCGGCGATGCATTTAATTTTACCCATAAAACATATTACAGTTAAAACAACACTGCACATGAGGTAAATTTAAAACTTTTATTCAGTAGACTACATAGACATGATAATAGAGATAATCTTGCTCAAATCTACGAAGATTTGCACTTAACCCCATTCCCATAACATGTTACATGTCATGGGTATGGGGTAAAATTACTTTTGCACTATAGATCGTTACATTAATGGTTTTTACAACCCCACAACATGTTCCATACAGCACGTGCTCTTGTATGCGCCCGCCCCTAACCTAGCCCCAACGTGCCAACTAACAATATATCATGCGCGTTATGACATATGATATATATACACAATATGTTGTGTAAGTTAATTATTACAGTTATTGATAATAGCGTACATGTGTGAAGCCACTTATTATATTCGAGGAGATGGTGTAAAAAACAATTGAGTACTTTCTGCTACAAGAACACTTAAAACGAGTACCTACGCGTTTAAAAGCAGATCCAGGTAGCGCTTGTTAACATTTTATATTTTCAGTAGGCGGCGCACATTACGTTTAATTTGGAAATTAGTAAGCACCATCTGTCGTCGGATTTTTATTGCGAAACTATTCAAGTGGCGTGAATGAGGGTTTAATATTTTTGTATGTCAACATGTGTATGTCAACACACAAAATTACTAAAATCGAGATGTTGATACTGATCGCTTCCTCGGGCGATAAACTATAATTTTCAAAATAGTGTTAAGTGAATTAAATCATTTTAGTACTGAAAAACTGACAAAAACATTTGACACGTAGTTGAAATTCTCAACACAGGGACAGCTTTAAAATATTTTACTTGTGAGATACAAAGTCATACACTCAAAAAGAAACAAACTTTACCTCTTTATAATATTAGTATAGATGACACTGGCCATAGTCCATAACGTACGTTATCATAGAATACTAAAAAAAATGTAAGTTCCTAATTAAGTTCAATCATACTCCATAATTTTATATCTACAAAATACTATAGAGGTAGGTGGGGCATTTTATAACATTATTCCATAAAAGGGGACTGAATAATGGTAATCCATTAGGCGTTCAATGAAATATCACGCTGTGCCCAATAACATTCAATTACATTGGTGCCCATTAGAGAAATGGGGAAAACTCCTCATTCCATACTCCCTGTGCGTGAGGCAAGTTTTTCTTCCCTGTAGCCGTTTATTCGCATAATCTTTTCCCGCATAAGTTATACACGACGTGTTCCGTAGGTGTTCGGTGTTCGCTGATCGCAGATCGTTACAAATGCTACAATATAATTTTGTAGAGGTCAGGGTTTTCGCAACACAACGAAATAGGAAATCCTTATATTTTCGCGATATTTTAGTAGTGGTTAGGGTTTACTCAACTCAATATAAAATACCTAACCAAGAGCGTGTCAGGACATGTCTAAGGAGGGTTCCGTAGCAATCAACACGCAATAGGTTTTTTAAATATTTCGCTCAAAACAATTTTATTAAAGTTTTTAACATGACCTATCAGCATGGAAACTTACAAGTTTCTATCTCTTATAATAGTTTAGAATTGCCAGGGGGGAGTGCGGACCAACTTATAAACCACTTTGGAGGCCGATTACTCAAAAATTTTTCATTTGTAAAAAAAGAGATGTATGTATGTAACTATGCCTTTATTTGAAAAGCCCTATTCGACGATACTTGTACTACGGAAATTAACGTAGTTATATTGTGTTCGAACTTCTATTTTTCGGTACCTACCGTTCTTTTTGCCCGGATGTAGGAAAGCTAAACAATTATCTACATAAACGTATAAACAAAATTTTAAAGTGTTCGATAAATGTACGTTTTGTAGCTTGTATATCCTTGTTTATCATAAACACATAAACAATAGAACTCTGACCATCCAACACCGTTGAACAATAACAAAACACTTCGGAAAACACTTCAAGTCACATATACGAGAGCTATATTTAAAACTTCAGTATCTCATCCATTAGAGTACGATTCTGTTTTTTAAAAGCGCATCCATTTTAAATGCACAGCCGATTTAACGGCGTGAGGCTGAAATAGTACACTAATAGAGCTTTTCAACTTAAAAAATATAAAATGTTTTATAACATTTTAATAGTGTTAAGTGTTTATTAAATATTATGAAATACTTTTTAGCTAGCTTCTGAAAATTTCATGTTTCTATTATTAATAGAAGTGCATAATTGCTTCTCCTCTAAAGTCGTATCAATTCGACACATTAACGTTATAACTTTTGATATCGTGCAGTCGAGTCCACTCTTAGAAACGTCTAAGTTCATGAATATGAATTTCTATTCCAATTGTCGGTTGGGCAGCACAAATTATGGCTCGGTTCGGTGTCTGGAGAGCTTCACGGGCTTCACGGGTCCTTCGTTGTAGTCACAATAGAAATTGAACGTGACAGATTCGTAACACACATCGCCGCAATCGTGGACAGAGTAGAGATATTTTCGTATGCTATGGGACATATCGAACGTCAATATTGAAATTGTTTCTCCATACAGAAGGATTTGTCTAAAATGATTCAATGGAAGTTCGTGTCTTTGATTTTCTTTTGTCACTTAGCTCTTTGAAAAAAAAACTTGTTTGGTCTTTCACTTTCACATCTTGAGTTTTAAGTTGACTAATAATACGCTATCCACAGAGGTTTTTAAAGGATTTAATTAGAAATTAGATTCAATTGTAATTCGAGATATAAAACCAGTGCCTGCGAGTGACGTGAATAATAAAAGTTTTTACGAGTGCGTCATCAAATTTTCATTCCTCCCGAGGGTTATTTCCTGAGAGTTAAAGCTTCTTGACTTATTTCCTAAGCGGACGATGCATATTTATCATTGAAATAAATAAAAAAAACACTTGTTTTCATTTTTTATTAAAAGTTGGCTCAAAAACATTTGAGTTACACCTCGCAACTTAATGTATACACATAAAGTGAATAACATACAAATCGCATACCACGAAGTTAGTGTCGATTGCCAACTGCTCTGAAACTCCATCCCCCGTGTGTTGACCCAAATAAGCCTTTATCGGCACTGCACACGAATTCATTTTCATATTCAATTCCGCGCCACCACTGCACACGTTCTCATCTTACATCTTTAAATCTTCGCCATAAAGGATCATATGTTTGGACAGCTTTAACACATTACAATACGTAGTTTAGTAATCTTAGTGTTTTTTTCTTGTAGAAGTACAGTCTTTTTCAGAATGTGACTGGTCTATAGCGTAAAAGTAGACACAGTGTTATATCATTGTTGTTTGTTCACACATTATTTTTTCAAAAACATTGAAACATCAGTAAAAATTCAAAAAACATTTAACTGTTGTTTTTTTTTTCTAAAATATCAACACGTGCACAAAATAACCCAAACTTATGAAACAAACTACTTAAAATCTATTGCCATTGCTGAATAGCAGTTGAGGAAAACGTTTCATTTTCTACAGAAATCTATAAAAAGAACTGTAAGCATCTTTTACTGTAGCAACTGTAAGCAAGGAGGAGCATAATATAAAAAGAACAATCTTGAACTATAAGGAAGTGGGATCGTTATGCATTTGAACTCCACAGTGCCATTGACCCAATGACATATGATTCATATAAATAGCTCCTCTGAACTAGATTCTTCTTAACCTACATTAACGAGTTTGCATTACATTCATTTTATAAGACGTATGAAATATAATGAAAGGAATTATAAAGAGAATGTTACAGAGCTCCCTACAATGTCTTAATGAGGTGTTACATGTTTGATGTTTACAGCGTTTTAAGGCTTTTACCGTCTATACTGAATTAAAGAGTTACTCATATTTATTACTATTATATTTATTATTACCTACTATTTCCGTCATTAATTAAATTATCATCCGCTACTGATTAATTTATGAATAGACAGTTCTTACTACTGAATTGACCTGCAATTCGACATTCATAACAAACATAATAATTTCAACATAAATATCCGCTAAAAACGATTTTCCGAAATGTAAAAAATTATTATTGCGTATGTTATATTATTATGTACTATGTTAACACTTACGTTTCCAAATACTGGAACACCCTGTAGACCGGTTTCCGGAACACGAGGAACCCGTCGCAGCGCTCCATCTCGAACACCCTCTATCACCAGTTAACACCGCACCACATCCCACTCACCGACACGCAAGACACACTTCATTATCAAAAAGACTATCAAACTTTTAACACTAACTGGTATAAAATTAAGGCGTTCGTACAAAACCGTTACAAAATTCTAATTTGGTCCTTTAAGGTCATTTCGTTTATAAGGCTTCTTTATTGGATTTCGTTATTTGTTTAAAAGCACTTAAATATTTTAACGCCAGCAGGCGATCACAGTACATTTTACACTACGCTTCGTTTGGCCTCTTCGCTTTAAAACTGTTTCATAAGAAATATAACTTATGTTTCCACAATTTCAGAGCAACGTCAGGAAAGTAGAAGGTCCAAGTGCAAATCCTATTAGTGAAACTTTTAAAGGATTTTTGCTCTTAGTGCTGAAGGGAAGATATATAGAGATATATTTACTTTAAGTCTACATTTTATTTGGCTTTCATTGGTACTTTTCTGTGAGTATCTTTACTTTTGGAACGAAGTTCCTTATGAGGCGATGCGGAGGGGTACCCTAGCCGGGAAAAAACGTCCGTAACGTAAGATTTTTATGTATAGTCTTTATTATTTTCTTTATACCTCGAATCGAACTTAAAATTAATATTTTTATAATAAGGAACTTCGTTCTTATCCGATGTCCCACGACCACACCACACCACACGGTATTTTTTATTCCTTTTAGGATTTAATAATTAGAAATGAAAAAACACAATTTTCAACGCCACTGATAAGGCTTTTTATATTATATTTATCTACAGTCTACACGTTGTCTGGTTGACGTCCTGTGACTTAAACGACGAATGAAATCTACACGTATTTATATTTCCAATTGGTCAATTAGAATATGAGGCTTCATGAGAGCTGTAAACGAACGTAAAGCTGGAGTGATCGTCACTCGACAGACAGCACTCGGAACTGGGGCAAATACGGCTTCGTGGAGTGCGTCGTCGCGTGCCACTCGTCTTAATTACTTCGACGAATTGGGTTAAAATCCGCCAATAGAGTTCGTCTTTGGGAAAAACATTCACATGACACGAACAGTCATCGTATACGACCACAATAATCAATATAAGTATTAAGTACTATTGAAGCTTTATTAGACTCCTTGTATTGTTAATGTCAAAAATTAATTATTATAAACAAAGCTTACGGTAACAATTAATAAACGTGTAATTTTAAAAAATTCTTTAATTATAATACTCAATATAAACATTATGGGTTCTAGATCCTAATATGTGACCAGTGTGACCATACCAGGCCAGTGTGCTATATGTGACCAGTGTGACCAGACCAGACCAGTGTGCTGAGTGCGAGTTTTTGTCGCTACTCGCGGTGAAGAAGTTAACTACAATTTTTATGGCATCCAAATACCGCCCCTAGTGGTAACTAATCTTGCACTCGGCACACTGGCCGTCCCTAGCGTAAGGGCTGATGACGCATAGGAAGCAGACGGGTATCGAGCGATAAACTTGCGGGACTCACCCGCGCGCATTTTAAGCACCGTGGCCTATGTGCAGCATACATATTACAGGTTAGGCAATAACCTTTCGACGTAATGGCCTGGGACCGAGTGCGCCGATGTTAACTGACAGTAATGACATGGAAGAATTCCGCCTATAAACGGTATGGGAAGGAATGGAAATTCCAAAAGCATAACTGCTTTAGGGCTTAGGAAAAAATTAATTCGAATGATAGTACGCAAAATATTACGCAACCTAATAAATTATCATGTAATACATCCACAGATGAATTTCAAACAGAAATCCGCGGTACTGATACGAATTTTCGCCGCCAGCGATATGTGAAACGAAACATGGAAGATGAACCATGAACATAACCATTCTAAATTGCTCCTCGAAAATATTTATCAAGAAGAGCAATAATAATAATATTATGTATGTAAGGCTTGTAATTTAAGAATCAATAAAACTTATGCAAATGATCAATTTGCCATATGTATGATGTCACATTTACATAACATTTTATGTTCGTGTCTAGCGGAGTCAAATGATGGATGCGAATAATATGAAGCTGGTGGACCCATTAACACCTTTAATAGGTTAAACGGCGTCGCGGCGTGCATTCGCTATCCTATATATGCGCGCGCGCCGGAAACTCCGCCATCTGTCACACGTCGCGCATAACAAAACGCAGGGCGTAGAACAATGACCCGTCTACAGTTATTAGCCAGACATTCAACGGAATCCAATTGTAAACACGTCGTAAATATCTATCGATGTACCGGGCGATGATCGACCGCATTGTGTAAACGGTCGCGCTCGCGACGATATTACCGGCAGACCACCTATTACCAAGCTATTGTAACCTACACCTACGACACCCGCTACACTGGATAAGTCGCAACTCGCAAAGAATCTAAAAAATGTCTAAATCACTGTAAACTGTATGTGTAACTGTAAGTCAGTTCCAATAAAAAATAACAAAGACAATAACAAGACAAATAACATGTCAGGACATATCCATGGAGGGTTCCGTAACTATCGACGCGCAATAGGTTGTCTTTGAATTACGTAAAAAAGTTATTGTCCGATTTCGAAATAACCGAAAGAGTTTTCAGCATGATCTATCAGCACGGAAACTTAGAAGTTTCTATCTCCTATAGTTTAGAAATGCCAGGGGGGGGCAACTTATTAACTAATTTGGAGACCGATTAGTCGAAAATGGTTCATGTACCTTGCCTTTATTTTAAAAGACCTATCCAACGATACCCCACACCATGGGGTAGAATGAAAAAATTTTCATCCCCATTTCACATGTATGGAGAGTCACCCCTAAAATATAAAATTATTATTTTTTTATGATGCCAAGACGGAGATCTATATAGCCTTTAACTTTACCATATTTCATCCATTTACATTCATAAATTAAGAAGCTAGAAGCGCGGACAGACAGACAGACGGACGGACAGAGCGAAACTATAAGGGTTCCTTAAGTATTACGGAACCCTAAAAAATACAAAACCATAAATACAATACAGAATATTTCAATAAGACAGTAAAATATTCATAATCTTGGTCACGGTTCGCAATCGCCAAACGGCAGAGAATAGAGATAAGACATCAGCCGCACACAGTTGGCGGACCTCCAACGCTGAACAACCCTCTCACTGAATACATCAACGATGAATGGGCAAAATATTGGCCCTTTACACGCAATAGTGTTTAGTAATATGATCATGACATAAAACCATAAAACATATTCCTTTTGCTAAGATTTACTAGTATTATTCATTCACTTGTCCTTTCATTTTCTAAGAATTTCTAGAATTTAAGACGGCCAGATTCCAGTCGAGCGACACACGCGCCAATCGCCCTTTAATTTGCAAGCAATCAAGTGTACGCATTAATTGCGCCTATTCGACCCCATCAGCATGTAGCGGCCGGCACAAACAAGACTTGTCTAGCAATCAACGGGTTCAACGGCCTCGCGCTAATGACTCGCTGTAAAACTGCCAGTGTTTATATGCCAACTAGCCATACGGAGACATACCACAGTAAACAACCTCTGCAAAAGGACAACACGACACTAAATAAAAGACAGCCCATGCCTCATACTGATTAATAAAGAACTCATATTTTAGTCTGAAGTGTTTTTGAAAACTTTTATGCAGGCCGATCAGCAATTTACTAAATTCCTAGCAAATTCCTCTCTGTAAGCAGCCAATACTTATTAATGTAGAGTAGCGACAAGCGACACTTATAGTTAATCTGAAATCAGTTGGTGCAATGATTCACTCAAGGCCATAAACAGTTTAGAATCGCCTTGCTCCTCGCCGCCGATCGCCTATCTCGGCCGCGGAAGCGCTAACAAGGGCGAATAGTTTCGACACATTCTAATTACAAATCAATGACTGACTAATTACAATTAATTAACTATGAATAAGGAACCTATTCCTAATAAATTATTATATTTAATTCTTTATATGTTTACAATCTGTTAAGGGCCTTGTATGTAGGATGACCCTTTGAACAAACAAAATACCGAATTCACTCTTATCCATCATACTAGGAAAACCATGAACTTTTAATTATTCGTTCCCCTAGTTATATGACTATGGAAGCAAAACACTATCGCCGCTAATTAATAACAACAAATTTTTGAAACACAGCAATAATTAACGTCTATGTAAATAATGAAACGTCGCACAATACTATGAAAATTATAACAGCTCTCGAGGTAGAATCAATCAAAACACTTAATTTTAATTCATCATTCACTCATATTCACCGTAAAGTCACTATGAACCTAAGAAAATTTTAGAAAGTAAAATAAACATACCCGACACATGATTAGAATTAGATAGAAATATTCATAGCGTATCCAGTTGAACTAAAACCAACATTGTAGCAAGAACACCTTGAGCAGACAAACATTAAATAATGTGTAAACTTTCTCGTGAGACGAGAATAATTTTCGCATTCACAATCATTTAAGAAAACATTATCTCAAAGATGTTTACAATGTTAGATGGGAACTAGACGCGGTCGTAGCCCTTGTATCGATCGCGACAGCACTAAGG
The DNA here is from genome assembly GCA_037179445.1 of Phengaris alcon alcon. NCBI lineage: Eukaryota > Metazoa > Arthropoda > Insecta > Lepidoptera > Lycaenidae > Phengaris > Phengaris alcon. Next base: position 688,185 of record JAYRCH010000040.1, on the reverse strand, counting down.
ACACCTAAGTCCGGCTGTGAATGGAATACAAAAACTGAAACTCATGCAACGATTCAACAAATTTTCAAATGGTAGTCAATTCCGTCATTTGCCAATATACTTGACAGGACTTTAAGGACATTTGAAATTAAATCTAAAAAGCAGGTAATACAACTATAAGTCTTGAAGAAAGTTTAAAATTTTAAATTAGATTTCCACAATGAGCTTTACACTGCTTTCTACATATAAGCTTTAATATATTTTCATAACTTTTCTACGTCTGATATAAAAATACATTCGTAGATTTTAATAACAGCGCAGAAATTGCACGGTAACTAGAAACAAAAACCTCATCATACCCGTCCAGGCATCCAATATAAATTCCGAAGTTTCACAATATGTTGTCATAGGCAATAATAAATAATTCCAAAGTAATACATCAGCTGCTACACGATAAGTACGGACAGCACAACGTTACTTCAGTTTTATAGGCGATCGTATTTCATTGAAATTACCAAAACAATATCGAAATTCAGAAGCAAGTGATATATATTGTATGTGCATTGTAAATATTAAAAAAGTTAAAAAATTGTTTCTTTTTCTTTTTTCTAAGTAATCAAGCAACTTACTGATAAATAAAACAATTATAAACTAATCTTACCTCTCATGAGTCAAAAGCAGTCACATTTTATCACCTGTAGCATCTTACATAACCTAGTTATCTAAACCTGTAGCATCTTAAAGAAACTGAGGTATCTTACATAACCTAGTTATCTATTATTATTTTTTATGCCAACCAATTATCTGTGTGCCGGCATCACAACCCAATAAAGACGAAATCAATATTATAGACGACTCAGCTGGCATCGCAGATAACAAGATGTCTAATTTATTGAACACTAATATCAGCCTGCAGATTCCGTTCCAGACGTAAAATTATATTCGTATAAATTACTAACGAGACTCACAATTGCCATAAGGAAACTAGATCGCGAGCAATTATTGGGTTTATTATTTTTTTGTTTTACGACTCTCTGTAAATTACATTTGTGTTATGAATTAAGGAAACCGTCTCGTGATATTGTTATGATTGTAGGTTTATATGTCTGTACTGTAGATTCAGTGATTGTATAAAACAAAGCAGTTTTAACAACAAGTTTCAAAGCAGACTACGCAGAAAAAGACACCGACAAAGTTAGTTAGTAGTGAAGTAAATAGACGATACACCGATACGCTCCAGAGACAGTATAATTCTAATTATAAAGTAATATAACATATTAGCCTCGATACAATGATCCGTTACGACCGAAATCGGCACATTAGGCGTGTCATTAATCATCGCTAACTCGCCATCAGCTAATATTGCTTGTGCAAACTGTACCAAACTGTACGTATACTGCTCACCTCTACATCTATACTAATATTATAAAGAGTAAAGGTTTGTTTGTTTGCATCGAATAGGCTCCGATTCTATTGGATCGATTTTGATGAAATTTGGCACAGTTATAGATCATAGACGACGGGGAGGGACATAGGCTACCCGCGACATTTCCCTTCGAGCGCACGGAGTCGGGGGCAATATCTAGTATGTAATTATACATATAAAAGAAGCCGTAAGTTAGGTATAAAATGTTCATCTCAATGATTAAGTCGATCTAGATAAATACATGAGATCTGTAAAAATTTTGTATCTTTTTTTTTTTGTATTGGCAAAAACTAGTTCGAGATAAAACTAAAATATATTTTATTAAGATTGCCTATTAACATAAAACCACTTTTACATTCCATTCCAACATATACAAGCCAATAAATATTGAGCATCTATTTTTAGGACTTTAATAAACACAGTTAATAAACATTAGTATCGAATTACTTAGCCCGAAGATCTTAAAAAATACCAACCTCGATAATGTTTTGCTGTTAAAAGTTTGGGTATGCCTAATTTTCTGATCTAAATTGTAATGAAGCTTGTACGGGCGAGATAAGCATATTTAATGTCGAGCAAACTTTGGACAAGCTCGTTAGGCCAATGGCCAAATTATTATCTGCCCACAATATTTTAAGATATTCACTCAATGGATGTATATTATTAAATCTGATTACTTAATTCTTGGAGTAAGTTTAAGACTAATTTTTAACCGACTTCCAAAAAAGGCGGTTATACGTTCGACTGTATATATTTTATGTTGAACGATAACTCCGCCATCTGTTGACCGATTTTCAAGACTCTTTTTTTGATTTGATTTAACCTTTACAGTTATAATCTGAAGTTGGTTCCGTTTTCACAAAAGCGGAAACCTGATGATGGGATCCATGAGGAATCGAGGAAACTCCTCGAAATTGAAATGTACACATACAGTGATTTTGACTTTTTCTGAAGTAACACAAGCATATGATACCAAAAATAAGATTTTGCACCAAGGTATACCCTGGATCCAAAAGCACTGAACAGAGTTCCTCAGTCTTTAAAGTTACGCGTTTGGAAGTTTCAGCATTGATAAAAGAACTGTAAGCATATGCTACTATGTAACTTTCAGTAATCATCATCATCATATTATTTACAATACCTAATGGAAGCTTGGCGCATATTCGATCGTTGATTTTAAACGTTCTTAAAATGTATTAATCATAATTTACCAAATATCACTAAAAGGGTCTTTTTTATTATTTCTAAACAAATTTAACCGAATTCCAAAGTAAAAATGTACAAAAAAAGTATGAAATGTAACTTATTCTCTTAATAATTCCCCGGTCAATTTAATAGGAAGTCGGTTTAATTTTTTGTTTATGATAAGGCATATATATTTTCCATAATATTTACTTAAAAAGGGCAATCCTTTAGTTTCTTTAGGACTTATCATTAAAGGAATTCGTATATGGTCGAATTTACCCCATATATAATATTGTCAACTGTCAAGGGATACAGTTACGTTATACAGTTATGTCATCACTAGCCATGCACGGTCGCGCCCTAATGTACAGGATATCAATAGGCGCGTTTGAGGGCATTTCAACGTGCCTTATACGCTATCATATCGGCCACCGTATTACATAAAGGCTACTTACTGACACACAGAAGATAATATCGATCTTGTAACAGCGTTGCCGTTGGTTTAATTCAGACACTTTCGAACCCACCACATTCCGAATTTCCGAACAATCCAAAAATTATACGTAGGTACGCATACCAAGCTGCCAATCAGACTGATGTAAGAGAGTCAAAATTATTGATATATTGCTTAAAAATACGCAGTTTCTAAGGGATAAGTAGATAGATTTTTCTCCCCCAAAACTCCCTACATACAAAATTTCATGGTAATACTTGTAGCCGTTGGCGAAATACCGATTATATATATATACAAGATCGTCTCGTATAAGATTAAGTATAAGATTGAAGTTACCTTAATTACTATTATACTATCGTTAGAACTTGTTGAACTTATCGATATTGAAAACTCTCAAAGTGTGGTATGTACTTCAATTCATTTTATATTGCTTAATTTAAGCGATGTAATCTATTGACTCTATCAAATAAAAAGCCTACCCAATATTCAGATTTCAGGCCTCTTTCTATCAGTTCACGCTGCCATCCTTTTGTTCCCCACATTCGAATTGTTTTAATTAAATTATGGGTTTTATTGAAACGTTTCAAAATGGTAAACTAATAGGCCTTTTGTTAGGGATTAATTCCAGTTTGGATTAAATGTTTGTTTTATCTATTGGAAGTGACATTTTTTATTGATTGGTCCTTTCATGATCAGCATAACTTTTAATAAAATCATTCAAATAAACAATTTTCAGACATTTTAGAGCAAACTCGAGAAAGCCTTCAGAAAATAATACCAGTAAACATCAAAATCTTTCAACTACTTCTGTATCATAAATTGCACTACAAAAATAAACTTACAAAAGATAATAAAGTCGAAACTGAATTTGACATTAAAAAGTAAGTTTGGAACTCGTTATAAAAGCATTCAGATATAGCGCACTTCATCGTAATCCGACAGATCCTTACGTAGCGAACAAACACCGTGTATAAACTCCAGACGTTGCAAATGGAAAACATTTGTAACGTATGAAAAATATTGGGACACCAGATCCCGGGGAACGAACCAACATCACGTTTCTGCAGGCTCGTGATCTATGTAATCTTTATAGTCAGGCACTCACGCCAATTCCTGTACAAAATTATTTTATTCGTTGGTACGAAGAAATATAACTAGAAGAAATATGGTTTTGAGAAATACGCGAATTGAACAATTTTAAAGTTGACATTTTCGGAACTTTGTATAGAGGCTGCTAATTTGTAATTTCTCCCTCGAAATTTAGATCTTATAGTTTACATTAAGATCCAATTTTAGATTTAGATCTTATATTTTACTATAAGATCTAAATTGAGAAAGAGATTCGGTCGGTTAATCTATACTTTAGTATAGATATAAAAGTATGTAATTTACAGCACAAAATGAGGAAACAGGACTGATACTTGACAATGGAAACTTTAGTATTGCTAATGAAAACCGAGTAGCTACATAAAACGTTAGTTTAGCTAGCGGGGTAAACGAGGAAAAGCTGTAACTTAAGTTTATATGAGGTTTATTATGTTATGACCCGAGCTTTAAGACGATAGATGACAAGCATAAAACCCTACATTTAATATTACTCGTGATATTACTAGATTCAAGTACAGTAAAATTGCAATCCATAAAATGATACATTTTTACGCAAAGTGTTTACAGTAATAATAAATAGTAGGTATAAGGAAGACACAATTAATAATAAGATACACAACATACTTTTGGTATTTAATGAAACGAACGTATCAATTTATTCAGAAGGAAAAATAGATACAATATGCATGAATAAAATTGTAAATCTTCACCTTTAAGTACAAAAAATCATTAAAATTGAATCCGCATAACGTATAAAAAGAACTGCTCAGTAAGAAAATTGTGAAATAGAGATAAATGAATAAAGCGGTAAATTGTAGGTGAGCGAGTGGTGCAAGTTTTTGTGACGCCGCCGCCGCCGCCGCCGCCGCCGCGCGCCGCAGCCGAGTCGCAGAACAATGGCGACAATTTACTGAAATTACCACCGAGGAGGTAAATTGGCCTACGCCAGACTCCTTTAGACTTAATTTAGCTTCACTCATCTTCGGAACGTGAAATTACTTCTACAATTAGACTAGAGATTCGTTTATTTGTATTTCATTAAGAGATTCTGCTATAATTTTAATTAATTAACGGTTCTTGCGTGTATTTCTGATTTGACTGGGCCAGAATTTACTAAAACTTAGAAACCACTAAAACGTAAAATAAACAGTTCAATACAGAGGCCCGAAGAACAAAAACGTCACATCATGAAAGGGGAATAAGGCATCTTTAAGTTTCTCAAATAAAATACAGTTTTGTGGAGCTGCATATTATGAAACTTGATTTATAGTCCGCAGCCGTGTTGCTCAGACGAAGATGCGTAGGTCTAATAATTTCTCGAGAGACTTTCTTGAGACATGCTTCTTTAAAATGTTATTAAAAGTCTTATTTAGTGCTCATTCCAGCAGCATATACAAAGCAAGTATATAATAGTTCATAATTAAGTAACAGATGAAAAGATAATAAAGGATTAGTTATTAAGAATTTAGAAAATATGCACAATCTTACGAAGATTTTCAAACGACTAGAGCTCCATTTTCCACGTGCCGTCGCGCCCTCGTTCCACGTTATAAATCAAAATCTGAGAAGCCCCATTTTACAGTTTACACCGTTATTATATCGCCCAGTAGCTCATACTAAATCTATATATGTTCATATTCTAAGTTCAATCTTTGCAAGGCAATTTGCCATTATCTTTTACTATGTATATTTAGCTACTAAATATAATTTAAGTATTTTTTTATTCATACACAACTTCAAGTTTCATGGATCGCAAAGTAAAGTAAAATAAACGACGTATTTCATAAACAACCATGAGTTAAGCAAGACACGGTGTATGAATGCAGTTAGCAACTTGTCGTCTAGCAAACTTTAAAAGCGTTATTATTTGCGAATATTAAATTCATGAAGTATCTGAGACGGAGTTAAAATGATAGAGAACTCCTTCAGATACCCGGAGTGGTATCTCGTGCTAACTCGATTTGAAGCATCGTCGACTCTTTTTTTAAATTAATTTCCTGAACTACATCGCGTCGGAGACGTGTTTTAAATCGAATTCCCTCGTTGCAAGCAAATAAACTGGAAATAATGATGAGCCCGTCTCACATTTCGCCTCCTTAATATTATTTAATCATCAACATTATCGAACCTACACTTACCTAACAATGTTTTTTTAAACAATTTACGTTCATTTACTGATGCGGTTAAGTGACATGCAACAAAATGTGAATTTCATGTTTACAAGTATATTGAATATACCTTAGTATATTGAATAAGATTTTTTTTATTGATAATGATATAGATATGTTCATCATTATTGTGATCCCGAAGCACAGAAGCGTAAGTACAGATGGTAAGGAGCGTTCATCATATAAAGGCAGACTTAATAAATATTCAAACTCAGCTAGGTCGGGAGTTAGCGGCCAATTTTCCTATCCCCTAGTTGAGAACACGTAGCCGCAGGCGGTCACGATCCATGGACCTGAATGTTCGAAAAACTTGGCAATCCCAGAAAGCACACTTACGTAAGCCGTTGCATAATAAAAATAGTAACACTGCAGATAAAACTAAGCCAAATTAAATAATACAGCATGCTTTTTTGCGTTTTTTGCATTCGGAGTTTCGGGGCTTTGTGATAATACATAAAATCAAAATATAGTGAATACATTCTTATATAACGTCGCTCAAGGTCCGAGCATTTTTCGAAGTTATATGGAGTGTTCGTTATATGGAAAGAGATATAAAGATAATATTATTTAAAAAAAAGTATAATATTACATACTTACTATTTTAACACTAACTTTAAAGTCGAAAGTCTATAAACAACTACGAGTATCAAACAAAAACGGAAGACTTTTTTTTTGGAATCTCCAGCTGTCAATTGATGTAGAATATAATAGAAAACTCTTTATTTGAACACTCATAGTAAAAACACGTCATAACAATAATTACAAAACTATAGGAACTGTACAAATAGGCGGTCTTCCTGCTTACAGCAGTTTCTTCCAGATGTATACACGCGCCAGACAATAAATAAACAAAACAGTATACAGGAGAACCTAGAGAGCTGCGGTTCTTATCTATTTCATTAAAAAGGGTTAACGTGACGCTGTGTACGCTGACGCTAATTTATATAAAACAAGGCCAACCGACCAAAATCAAACAATTTCGACGTTTTAAAGAGTTTGTCGTTATATAGAGCGACGTTATAGTGTTTACATGGTATATGTAACTTTTTTATCATTTTTTATATTTTGTTATTAACTATTGAAGGAAAAGTAATAAAAATGAAATTAAAAAAAATGAACAAATTTAAACAAAAACAAGCCAATTAAATAAGAGGAAAAAAATGTTTTATACAAAAGCGAGTACTCTTCTACAAAATACATTTGAAAGGAATTTAGTACCTTAACGTATTTAAGCAAACTTGTTTGTGTATCAAACAGAAGCTACGAGTGGTATTCATTTTCTCCAGATTCCAGATCTTATCTTAAACTTATCACACGTAATTATTTAGTAGTCAAATACGTTTCTTCTGTTGTTACAAGCAGAATATTATAAATGAACAAACAGAATATATTCTAAATAAGTTAAATGTGTTTGTGTTTGGTGACTGGTCTGCAAAATAATAAAAAAAGTCGGGAGTAAGAAGTTTGTTACGTGATTTTAATGGATTTTAGTATGCTGAATCCAAAACTGTTCAAAGAGTGATAGTATCACGTCTAGTTATTTTAGTTTTTTTTTTAATTTCAATTTTACTGAGTTTTACATATTAAATTAAATACGTATTGTTATAAGAAGTACAAAATTATTTGACTTATATGATGTTAATTAAAATCTTAGATGAATAAAAATACAAATAAGATATAAGAAAACAACTATTTGGTAGATCGCTCTCTGTATAGTGTGCTTTTATATTATGTTCCACGATTGATTTTCTAGGTGAAATCAAAAGGTCGATTCTGTTATTTTAATCAAACATTAATGCAGCTCAATACTTATTTGATACTGTCCGGATCCTATCAAACAGCAAAATCGTATTTTACTTAACTTCAAACTAATGTCAAACGGCGAATTTCACCGCGATGCAATTATTATTGTATCGAGTCTTGATTGTAGATTGAGCGAACAACTTATCCATAGAAAACGGTATTCTTCTTCTTCTTCTTCTTTAAAACTCTTATATTTATAAACTTGACTCGAACCGAACCGTCAACCGGTTTTTTTAACTTTGAAATGTGGGGATGTCTAAACTGTATTTTACGCACAATTCACTTTTTTTGGTTTCCCCTCTCTACCCGCGTACACACAAATGCGTAAAACATTGTGTATGCGTACACAAATGTGCACGCATACACAATGCCACGCCCCAATTTCTATGATTTTGTGTAATGTTTCAAAAAAACACGAGCAGGAGACGCGCCTTAAATGACAATAATTGGCAATACTGGACCGTACAAACGTCAAGCAACAGATGAATTTGTACTCGCTATAATTATTATGAATGTAATTTCAAAATGACTGTGTTAGGATTTTAAATGTACTAAAATAATGTAGTAGAACACCAATTATTTTATAATATAAAGATGAAACTAATCTGCAGACCACAGCTGTAGGTTCTGAAAGATTTGTTAGAAGATTGAATTTCTATGTATGCCGCTCACGTAATGATAAATGATTTCAGATTTCGTATCATGTTCAACTGGATTTAAGACTACTGAATACTCTACTGAAATTCGTACCAAAATAATACCTTTTTAAATGTATAAAACAGGAAAAACCAAAAAAAGTCCAATGGGAATTTTGAACGTTTATAAAATCTAACATTACACACCTAGTAATGTTAGATTTTGTAAGTAGTAGTAATACGAGAGGCTAGTAAATTAAATTCAGAGATTAAAAATACGGACATATATAAACATTTAACCTGTACATAACAGCATTTAAAAGCGCCGAGATGAAGACAAGATCTCAAAATAACAGGAGATAAGCGCTAAACGCAACAACAAATTACTGCCGAGAAAAATATTCATTCAAGTCGATTATCTGCACAAATCGAGGCACTCGATCACAAAAGCCTTATCTTGTTGATTAATCTTGTCACAATACGTTTACGCAATTTTATTACCAGCAGGTTATACACCCCATACAACCAGTTATTCGCGCGTACTGGAGACGACCCCACTGCTTGCGGATCTGATTTGATCTGATAATATAATAACTGGTGTATCATTGGCCATATGAATTAGGAGAAACATAACGCTACAACTCGATTGCGTACCTCACAACGTACCCTTACACTAATAAAACGATCACATAGAATAGCTTTTTACAGATATTTTTGGTGACGTTGTGGGAACGAAACAAATCATAATAAAGAAATGTGAACAAGCTTAAAATATTTACAAAACAACCTGCAGGATATAAAATTTACCTCCTACAAGTCTTTTACGAGATAAAATTTACATAATAACTCTCATTATGAAACTTCTGTACAATAGACTGCCTTGTTTAAATACTTTCACTTACAATAATTAGGCATGACAAAAGTTGTATGTGCTTTAACATTTTAAAGGCCTTTTTAGTAGAACATAAAGAGTCGTTAAAATACAAGAGTATGAATTATTTTAACATCTATTAGCAAATGCTGAAGTAGAAAAACTATTTGCCAAGAGTCACTACAAAACAACTGAAAGTGCTAATGTCAAAACAACGGCATGTTCTCTAGTAAGCTTTTAACAACAGGCTCATATAATGTTACCGTCTGCCTGGATCTGTTCAAGCTCCGCGGCTGCACGTGGGAATCAAATGCGGTACAATTGTTCGCATAGATTGTATCATTAGAAGACCGGTCACCAGATTTACTTCCTACGATAAAACTGTTATTCAGTTCGTTAGCCACGTTCCTTACTACCTTCGATCCTCCGGTGTTCCAATGTCTGGACGTTATCGTACCCCTAATTAGAGTTTTAAATAGAATTTGTACCCATTTGTACAATATCATGTTTTACGAAGGTCTTGGTCTTCTGAACTCGTGTCAAATAAACCTATTCGATAATTCATTACTACTAGATCATTACTTTTGACTACTACATTACTTAGACAATTTGGGGGAATTAATTTAATGAGCATAAGGATTTCACGTCAAGATAATTAAATTGCAAACCGCGAAGAGACTGCGGTCAATTAAAATCTATCTTCATTTTAAAATCGTAATAAGCTCCAGTAAAAAGTCTAACATAACAGCCTGGAAATTTACCACGAGCAACTTGATACCAAATAATACTTGTGAAGCTTAACTGCGTTATTATTTTGCAAAAATAAATGAAGAGATTGCCTTCCGTTTGTTTTTACTCGAAATTGTAGGCTGCAATACAAATTAAAAACGATTTATGTAGGATTTTTTTTAAATGTCAATTGTTTCAGCTGCGCTTTTATCAAATAACTCTCACATGCAACGAATGAAAAAAAAATTATCTTTCCAAATTCATATTCTTCACACTTTGTGTTTGTTAATCTTTAAATGAGTAAGAAGTAAGGAGACAGTAACTTAATTTATTTTAACAGAGTTTAAATACAACAACAAAGTCTTTTTCCTTAGCGCTAGAAATTTTAACAAGCTTCAGATAATTTAGCAAAGGAATATTTAACGAATCTCAAATGGCAAGAACAGACGAACTCATTAAGTCCATGGCTAGATGTCTGTACAATAAACAAAGCGTTCCGAGACACCCGAGTAGAGAATATTGAAGATATTTAACCTGCAGATTCAAATTAATGGGCGTCATTGATTCGTTTTTCCGTCAATGAGCGTAATACGTCCCTTTGATTTTGTCTTCAGCTTTATCTGATGTTAAGTGAAAGAGATTGTCAGTCCCTTTGTCGAACGTGCTTGACTTCCGCAGATTCGTTTGAGCGTCGTGTCGTCCTTATTAACTTTGCCTAATTTTAGATTCTCGAAAATCTGACGATATGCAACAGATTTTCAAAATATGTTGTTTTTCTTTTTATATCAATCTATGACAACTGTAAAACAAATGGATTTTTTACCCTTCAAGCCCAATTCCAAAGGAAATTAAAAAAAATATTATCGACCGATATAACGCCATCTCTGTTGCTCGTGTCGAATTAAGAACGCAACTTGTAGAGTTTGGAGTGCATACTTAAGGACATCACGTGTTAGTCACCCTCGACTCGACATAACTCTCAGTCTGCGCACGACCACAATGTGAGCATACGTAACTCATCGCCGATTACAGAAATAGCTATAAACCGTGACGATCATATGAGGCAACTACAGTGAGGCAATTTAATTGATCTGTTCAACGATCTTCATCAAATGTTCGATACATGAGAGAAAATTGAGGGCGTATTTAAAAAAAATTACGTGAATATGCTTGATTCTACTTTTCCCGTTTCATTTTTATATTTTGGACAATATTAGATCAAAACTAGTAGAAAATGAATTGACTACTCTAATATTGTCAAGAAGATACACTTATGTTCACAACTCAATAAAAGAGCTAATAATAATGATACAGTTAACTGAAATTTACAATAGAGTTGTTATGGGTGGGTACAATTTGCATAACAAGGAGTCTGAATGCGACGGGTCCTGTGCCGTGTTGAATGGGTTTTATTTCGACCTACGTCGGATATTTTTGGGCAGCCGAAACGGGAACATGACGTCATCAAATAACATGGTCATGTTTCATTTATAGAACCAAATAAGTTTCTTTATTACTTCAAGGAAAGGAAATTTAAGTTTTTCAATCTTGCTGATCAAAGAGCGATAATTGTTTTTATATTGGCGGATCTTTTGAAGTATTTATTCGGTTTAACTTCTGTTCCTCAAACATTGCTACAATGCCTAGGTACACGTTAGGAAGGACGAGTAATGTAAAAAGAAATCACCCGTCTATTTATACACGGTGATCTGCATGCGCCGCGGCTACTAGACAGATAACGTCCCATCACGTCGGTCAATAACATTATAATGTATAACCATCGCGGACCGCGTTTTATACTTTTTTTATCTCCTACTTGGCAATTGTAAACTGTTTCTGTAATTAAATCTAATTTGGGACATATTTTGTTTGTTTTTTGCCCATTATCACCAACGCGCAACGTTATTGGGTTTTGATTTTATTTGTTAGTTCCTTAATCATATCTTGTTCAAGATTCAGCAGACACTGAGACTCTACGCGACGCGTCTCGGTGTGAACTGACGCTAATTTGAAAAGGATGACTGACTCTCATTTTTGGGTAAAAGGCATAGAATTGAACACGATGATTATAATGTATACCTATATCTAAACAAGAAAAGGAAAAACCGGTCAAGTGCGAGTCGGAAACGCGCACGAAAGGTTCCGTACAAAACAACAAAAAATCACGTTTGTTGTATGGAAGGGGAGTAATTTGTTGAATATTTATTTTATTGTTTTTAGTATTTGTTGTTATTGCGGCAAAAGAAATACGTACTCATCTGTGAAAATGTCGGCTATCTAGTTATCACGGTTAAGTAGATACAGCCTGGTGACATACATACAGCCGGACAGCGGATTCTCAGTAATAGGGTCCCGTTTTTACCCTTTGGGTACGGAACCCTAAAAATGAATATATTTTCATCAAATCAGAATTATTATGTCCTAATATTTAAGTTCGCAGCAAGTGTTGATGTTACGCAAGATGTTGTTGAACCTTTACAGAAGTTTCAAGAATAACTTTATTTACAAGCGCTTACACAGTACACTGTAAAACACGTTTGATCTGCCGTGCTAATTGCGTTTGTAAATATTGTGCGAAATCAATTACTAAATACTACTTTCTCTTGAACACTCATGAAATAACGAGCTTTATCGTATTATAGGTAACTAGCTGTTCCGCGGCTCCGCCCGCGTAAATACAGTATCCCACGGGAACACTATACTTTCTCGGGATAAAAAGTATCCTTATTTTTTAATCCAGAGCTTAAACTACTACCATACCAAATTTAATACCGAAATCCGTTCAGTCCATCCATCCTCACAAACTTTCACATTTATAATATTAGTAGGATTCACAAGTAATAATTGTAAAAGGCTTCAGAATAAAAAAAAACTTTATTCATTTCGACTCTACTAACGTTTTCAAAACACCGTTATGTACATTGTACATATTGAAGTCGTAATTGAGATTTACGGTTTAAGATCATTTATTTCCTCAAAAAAGAATACAATTCACTTACATTGAGGGAGAATACATTTTTAAAACTTATTTGACAGCGGCGCGGCGGCACACAACAGTTATTATTTAGTATTTTTAAAACAATTAAATTCACAATAGCTCAAAATAAATATCACTCTTCAATACATATTTTTTTTTCTTGGCAATAGATGTACATTTTATTTTGAGGGTAAATTGAAAAATAATTGCAAAGCATTGGGTTCAAACTAGTTGCGCTTATCGGTAAGACATAGATCGAGCGTACCTGGAAGCGACATTAAATTTTAACTTAAACTTTTGAAAAGATTTGAAGCTATATTTACATTTTTTTGTTTTTTTTTACTCACTAGCTGTTACTAGACACGCAAATATCTGTGACGTGAAGTGAGGAATAACAACTAGTCACCGATTACCGGTAGATAGTAAAGCATGGATTGCCAGTGATGAGATGCAGTAAATTATTTTAAGATTTCCCATCTTTATCTATAATAGGTAAGATTATTAGAAAGTAGGCACAGGCGAGTGACAAAAATATAATATTATTCTATTTAACAAAAAGAACCTAACGGTTAAACTTTAGAATTATACATAAAACCAAAAGTTACGAGTTAAGCCAAAAAAATTAAACACCTCTTTATTTTCAAGAAAAATGTAGGAATCATTCTACTATCTAAAAGTTCATAAGATTAAACAAAAACTTCATAGTGTTATTAAATAACTACGTTTCGAATCTTGGTTTTAGTGAAACTATAAAAAGAGATGCTAATATAAAAAAATTATGTAACCCCCCAATTGTCAAGCGCACTGCACTGCGAGCTCGTGTTGATGAATTATAGCTAAGAACAATATTGGTGATGCCGGCTTTCAGACCATAACAAAGCTAGATCGAAATCTGTTCATCCGTTTGGGAGGTACGATGCCGCGGACAGACGCACAACAGACACACAGATAGACACGTGAAACTTGTAACACCTTTCTGTTTCGACGGGGGTACAAAAGAAAAGACAACAGGCTGATGACACAAATAATAAACACAAATGGGCCTATGAAACACAGAACTGGCCGCATGCTGAGAGCTCACCGCTGGTGATTCATCAACTATTGCTGACGATATCACTACCGACTATTTAAGTACACAATACAAAAAGTAGACACGAGGCTGACGAACACCCGCAGATTGGAAATGGATAACGACTTTTAATTATTGTTTAATTTAAGCACATTATGATCCACGGACAAAAATAAAAGAGAAACTTGAAGGGTTATAGCTCGCATAATTTTTACGTCTTCTTTGATGCTTGATGTACTAGATATTGTATGTAGTATATAGGTACTCGTAAATAGAAACACATATTAGATATTCATCCAGCTTACTTGTTATTAACTTTAAAGTAAAATAGGTACTCATATTTTTTACTTCCTTTTCGATTCTCGATCTAATTCTACTATGAATCTTGTATCTATATAAAAATGGATGGCGATTCCAATTTCTCGCTAAAACTCGACAACGGCTGGACCGATTTGGCTAAATTTAACAGTGTTCAATTTGTCACTTGACTGTCAAATATTAATAGTTGCGTTAAGTTTATGTACCTGTTTGGTTATTTACCAGTTCATAGATAAGACAGAACAACGTGTGTCGGGACAGCTAGTAAAATATAAATAAGAAATATTGGATATGATGTCACATAAGCCAGATACTATTACTATCGTACGTACAACCTGATTAGTGGTTTCTTGGTCAAAAATGTCAAACATGGGTAAGCCACACTTATAACTTACTCCTGTAACGTCGCCTGTACTGTGTATCGCAGGTAGCACCTAAATGTTTACCTCGTTTTAACATCAACATACAAGAAGCATTCAAATTATGCCAAAAAAAGGAAATTTAGTTTAAAAGACTGATATTATTAGTTTATTTTGTTATTACACAAAAATATGAACACACTATCTTTTTCCCGCGGCTCCGCCAGCCCATATCCCACGGGAATACTGTACTTTTTCGGGAAAAATTTAATCCAGAGCCAAATAAACTACTACCACACCAAACTTCATCGAAATCCGTTCCGTAGTTTTTGCGTGAAAGAGTAACAAACGTCCATCCATACATCCATACATCTATCCACCCATCCTCACAAACTTTCACATTTATAATAGGATATTCCCTATATTTAGATGACTATTCTCGTACGACACTGCAACTGATAACGTGCAGAACTGGCGTTGCTGGTGGAACACATTGTTATTAAGTACAAACCCACAATAACATTACTTTACGTAGCACAGCTGATATTTTCACTATAGGAAACTAGTGTTGAACAAATACTAAATTTGGACTCTATTTCCTATCCTCCCTCCGATGAGATCATGAGCCGATTAAGAATGTGACAAATAATAATCGAACCTTAAATTTTTGAAGTACCGTAACTCCCTCCTATCCTTCCATCCTACTATTTTAAATGTGAAAGTTTGTGTGGATGGATGGATGGATGCTTGTTACTCTTTCACGAAAAAACTACATAACTGATTTTGATTTGGTATGGTAGTAGTTTACGCTCTGGATTAACACATAATATACTTTTTATCCCGAAAATGTAGTGTTTTCGCGAGCTACTGCATTTACGTGGGAGGAGCCGCAGGCAACAGCTAGTATTTAATTAAGCCCCTGAAATTTATTAATACAAAGTAAATACTGTAAAACAATGCCAATTCTGTTTCATGTTAGGTCAAAACGCCTTTGAATATCAGATCGAGCAAGGTACTTCGAGACTTTATGGTCCAACATAAAATCGACTCTAATAACAAACGTCTTTATAAATTTCTCAGTTTATTCATCAGGAATGTCCGGTTTGTTTCTTTTTGGCGGTCTGCGTTTCGTTTGGCAACATTCGATTAGCGTATAACATCGACGTTTTTTTTCGATCAGATAAATGTGTAATCGACCAGCATTTTTTATGAGAGCATATTTAATATACAGTACACACGTAAATAATGTTAAACAAACGTTTTTAAATGAGCTTTTCATTTATCAATATGTATTTAAAATCATAGTTTATTAGCATAATAATAAATTGAACATCAAACAGGACGATTATATTGAATTGGTTAATAAATGATGCGCATTCTAATGATGTTTTTTTTATAATCTGGTTAAATAAATTAAGTGGTAGCTTTTAGGAGTTTTTTTTTTAGGAAAATACAACGCGACTGCTAAGAAACAATTTATAAATAGCGGTCAAATTTGAAATTTCAGAAGACAGATAAAATACAACAGGGTTGTTATTTAAAAAAAACGAGTAAAGTAAAGTACCTACGAATATAAAAAAAAATCTGATTTAAATCAAATAAATCCGATTTAAATCAAATTAATCTCATTACTTTGTTTTTTTTTTATAATGATTTTTATCAACCCTGAAATACAAGGTTCTCAAAAATTAAAAGAAGTTCTTAGTTTTTAGCAGACCAAAAGATCTATATAATGAATCTAATAAGATAATAACGCTCTATCAAAGTCAAGCTCATTAAGCTAATAAACAAATTAATTTAATCAAAACACTAATAATGCTATAACAATGGAGGCCGTATTTCCACGAAGTGTCTGCAGCGTCTGCGGTCTGATCCTTCGTCAGACACGTCATCTAGAGAACACTGGACCGAGAACTCATTACATACAACAATTAGATTCGATCATCACTATTTTAAACGACTTTATATAAAGTGGCGAATAATTATATAATAATTAAATAATTTATATAAACATTTAAAAAATTCGATATGTTTCTCTAATCATTTAGGTTATGGTTTTTTTTTCTTTTTTTCAAAATTCTATGCCGCCACATTATAATTAAAAGCACAATTATTCAAAATGTGTCCTATAAAGACCTAAAATAAATACAAAACAAAAAGCACAGCCTGCCTAAAAGCTCTATAAAATGTGACCTTAATTTACAATTTCATTTAATTACTTAAAGGAGTTTAATGTAATTTATTTCTATTATATCTATTAATTTCCCATTATTTATTTAGTAACAAGAACAACATAAATTGTGGAAACAAAAGTAGAGTACGTAGAATTTACCATAACAGAACACTAAGCACAATTAACAGTACACTTATCACAAAAATTTCATATCAAAACACTTATCCAATTTTTATTTCGGTAAAAAAAAACGCACATTCACATAACGCGGCCGCAGCGCGTCGCATGTTATCGCCGACAGTGGGACCACGCGGGCAGAGCAGCCGGCGAACGGCTCGGCACTGCGGGCCTGACTCCTAGCGCGTGGACGGCAATCGATCCCGAAACCTTACGGCATAACTCCATCCCCCGGAGCCGCGAACCCTCACCCTCAACCCGAGGCCTAAGGCTCCTTTTCGGTTGGCGATGCGTGACAACGCTAATCGATGCTCCTGGAACAGGACAACAGATCTTTCCGCCTCCGCTCCTGGCGGCCCGACCACGCAAATACGAATTTTTGCAAATGTTGTCGCTCCGCTTGTACAACAAAAATGTAATTTTATAAACAAATTGCTTCCGAGTCCCCATCGCCGCCGGTGTTTCTCAAATTTCATTGCGGAACAATGAACGTATCAATTGGTAAAATGCGCAAAACAACTTATCGAAATTAAATTACTAAGGTTCGATGAATTTGAGCTTTACATTAGGTATATGTGATGGAAATTTTAAAATTACAAATGATCTTTTTAATGATTCCTGGCAACCTCCGCTGACTCGAAGTTTCGTATACAGTAGGCGACCACAAAAATATTGTACAAAATTATATAGAAGTTAACCCTTAACGCACCGTCCGAACTTAATCGTAAAAATAGTCGTCAAAGATTTATCATGAAACGTCTCGTCTCGTCGCATAGTGCGAACGCGGCCTAAGATCGCAGACTCGGCTAATGAACGTCATATCTTTCACAACCCACCTAAATTGAAACACGTTTGAGAACTCAAATTGCTTACAACTAACAGCTGCATACGAAACCTATTTGAGACCCGATAATTGGTTAGATTAAAAAATTTAAATTGCATCACACTCGACCAATATCATTTCAAATTAGGTAGGTATAGTTCTTTCATAATATTTATTATTGCATGTAGAATGTAGATTGAAGAGAGTCCGGAGAAAAATGTCCTATACCAGTAGTGAGTACAGCATTTTGAAATTCAAAATAATAATTCGAGAAATCTAGTTTCACATAGATATTAGATAGGAAGGTACTTTATTATTTACCTGATAATAACTAGCACCTAAATTCATGAGGATATTTCATAGTTACTTATAAAGTGTTAAACTAGCAGCTCTTAGAAACAAAAGCTCCTACATTTTAAATTTTCTGGTATCGTATTAGTTAAACATTTTAGTTTTTATGGTTCCGTAGTAACTACAAGGAACCCTTATAGTTCCGCCCTGTCCGTCCGTCCGTCCGCCCTGTATGTCCCTCTGTCCGCCCTTTTTGATTCATTTGTTCTTGACGAAATTTGGAGCGTTATAGATAGCGTATAGACTTTGCTTTTGTCATTATATTATAGTAATAATATATTTTTTATTTTTGGGGTGGCTTCCCATTCATGTGAAGTGGTGATGATTGTTTTGTTCAATTCCGATATTGATATCTGAATTTAACAAAACATACAATATTATTATTTTATGATGCCGAAACCGAAATCTACAAAACGCAATCTATAACTATACCAGATATTACCAGTATAAGAAGCAAGAAGGGCGGACAGACAGACAGACGGACGGACAGAGCGAAACTATAAGGGTTCTTTGAGTACTACGGAACCTTAATAAAAAGTTTATGAAAAATCTGATAAAATTGTCCTAAACTTTTTGCTCCTACTTATCATTATTTAAACGTATTTATTTATTGATATTCTCTGTTTTTTGGTAGTCAAACTTTTAATATAAGAACACAATGTCTCTGGCACCTTTTGTCGTTACTTAGCTAAATTATTCCTAATTTTAAATATACATATTTTCATTACGGCAGAGCCTAGATAAAGCTTGCTGCCTCCTAAAAATCAAGCAACATAATTGCATATTATGCTTTTTGCTGTCTTATATTACATTAAAATATAATTTCTCTTAATCATTACATTTTGTACAAACGATAGCGCGATGTAGACCTACTACAGCGCCATCTAGTGTGACAAATCAAATCAAATCAAAAAATTTTTATTCAAAATTGGTATTTTTAAATACTCTTTTTGAACGTCGATACTACGTGATGCCTACCACCGGTTCGGGAACTAACCCAGCGAGAAGAGCCGGCAAGAAACTCGTCTGGGGCCATCTTTTACCAAAAAGATGGAAAATTATTCTTTTAAAATCAAAATTATTACAATGTTTACTTATGTCTATGTAACAAATAATAAGATAAGATAAGGAGCCACCTTATTCCCAAGGTGTGCCGTCTTGAATAAAGTCATTAATTTTATAATACGCTTTGGCACACAAACGTTCTTTAACTACTTTTTTAAACTTATTAATGGGAAAGTTTTGAACCTTTTCTGGGATTATATTGTATAAGCGTATACATTGGCCTTTAAAGGATTTACTAACTTTGCTTAGTCTGAACACTGGCATATCTAACTTGTAATGACATGAATAGAAGTGCGCAAAAAGGTCATATAATGCCCGTAAGAAACCTTTACCACATTCAAATGCCATTTAACAAATGGCGTCTGTACGGCAACATTAACAAATTTTTATCTCAGTCAAACAAAAATCGAATAAGGGTTCTAGTGGCGTTTCGTCTTCGGAGACGTACAAATCTAAACATTCAGATCGTAGGTTCGAATACGATATGGCTTAAGTTACAAAGTGCAATTCCAAAGCAATTCGCGACAGTCTGTGATCAGCACCGACCTTTTATGAAACTGTTGTTTTTGCCTAGTGGCAACATTTATCTCTATTCGAAGCTATAATACATCAGCTGTATTTTGAGTAGCTATAAGCAATAATTTACAGTTGATAAGCAATTATATTTCTTAATTAATATTTCATCAGTATTAACCACGTTTACTATCGCTTACAATATTTCGAAGATACTATCGATCAATAAATTATTAAATAACGTATTCCAAGAAAGATTACCTGATCTCTATTTAATAGTGCGTAATAAAATACACCTGTTAGCATAAAGCAATGTGCTGGGCAGCGATTGATAAATTTATAGGAAGGAGATACAATCAGCTTAAGGACCAGTCTCCAACTTCGACTCTCCAACAGCCAAACATCCATTTACACTTGAGTATATACTCAGTATACTCAAGAATAGTTAAACTTATTCAATGAATAGAAATAGGAAGGCAAAATTTTCAACATACAAAATAATCTGGTTAATTATTAACTTTCATCATATTGTGTAAATCAGACCTAACGGAAGCCCCGCCATGCAAACAGAGTTCTACTTATTGTTGAGAGAAGTATCAACAATAAGATTACTGTATCGCGTTCCGGTTCACGCACATATCAGTCATGGGAATGGCTCGACCCGTTCCGTAATCCCTGAAGTATATCGCGAAAAATAGCGATCCGCGACACACTTCTCACTATTCCAATACGAATTACCATTTTAAATCCGCGATTATGTGAATTATTATTATTTTTGGCATGTTTCATTCGCAGAATTCAAGGTTTCGTGAACAAATCTTTTAGTGCCAGCAAGGCAAGATTCGTTAAAGTATTCTGCGTCTTGAGACAGAAAATTATCTATTATAAATCATGATTAAAGCTTTGATTTGACAGAATCTCTGTGTTATCGCGTGACTTCATTGGCTGGTATCAGTTTAATATAAATAAAATTATGGATGTTTCTGTTGTGCGTGCATCACGCAAAAACTGCTGGATAGATTTAGATTATTTTCTTTGTTTTATATTGTTAGACTAATATTTTTGTATACCTAAACTATTTACTGAATTATCTTACCCGATTATAAAACTTCAACGTTTTAGTAGCGTCATTTCTAAGTTCCAATATTCAGAATAGAACTCTTGACATTTTCAATTGCATCCAATAAGTACATTACCTACTAAAAACAATTTTAATCGCTTTCGATACGTTATCATTCTACTAAATTATAGCCATTTATCAGATCAATTTCTGCTAGTGTTGGGGGATATGTAGGTTACACGTAGATTACAACGTATTCCGACGCGTTTGTAAGGCTTTAATGCCAGAATCCAGGCCGCATGCATTTAATTAACTTATCAAGCCTACTATTGCAATTGAAATTAATTCTGCAATCATTCCGTTAGTCTCAACATTGTAATCTTTACAATAATAATAATATTTATGGACGCTTCACACCACATCAGTCAACAATCAGACATGTCTAAAGAGGGTTGCGTAACTATAACAACGCGCAATAGGTTTTTTTTTTAAAATTCAAGTTATTGTCCGATTTAGCTCAAAATAATTCTCCTAAAGAGTAATAAGCAAGTTCTATCAGCACGAAAAGTTAGGTACAAGTTTTTGCGCCTTATAGTTTAGAAAAGTCAGGAAGGGACCAACTTGTAAACCACGTTGGAGGTCGATTACTCAAAAATGGTATATATTATAAATAACTACATTTAATAAAAACTATTACCCGACTACGTAAATTATATATATAGCCTATGTTACCCGGGCGGCTATTATTACGAATCTATTGACTCCTCATTTATTAAAATCCCACCAGTAGGTTAGACACTGCGCGCGGTGGATAAACATAAATATACATGCTTAGTTGCCCCCTAACCTTACCTTAACTTTACCGTAACCTTACCGTAACCTTACCGTAACCTTACCGTAACCTTACCGTAACCTTACCGTAACCTTACCGTAACCTTACCGTAACCTTACCCCCTTACTAATAAAAAGATTTACACAATGAATAAGCAATACAATGTTTTGTTCTTATCTGATACGTCGGAAAAGTAGCTTGACAGACAGGGACAAAACATTGTATAGCTTATCTATTGTGTAAATATTTTATTAGTAAGAGGGATAGACTGCCAAAATCATTACCCTTCCTTTTGGCTTCGTTGTATTCGGGTAAAAAGTCATGAATGTAACATCGTCTTTTTTCAAAAAGACCTATTCGACGATATCCAACACGGGGTAGAATGAAAAAACAATTTTCATCCCCACTTCACATTTATGTGGAGGCACCCCTAAAATAAAAAATTATAATAATGTTATGATGCCAAAAAAATAAAGTCTATATTATGCTATTTATACCTATACAAAATTTATTCTATTTACAATCATCATTACCGATGTTAGCAAAAGAGGACAGACGGACAGGCGGATGGACCGCGAACGGACAGAGCGAAACTTTATGGCTTTCTTGTAGTTACTACGGAACCCTAAAAAGACTACATTTTTATATTTCGTAGCTCTGGAGACTAGATCATAGACCATAAACACCATTTATTAACTTAGATCAGCTTTAATTGCCGCTATCGAAGTCTACTACAATTTAAATTATTAATAACATCAAACCGACAATTTGCAATTTAGTAAGACTACTTATTACTGTAGCTGTAGTACAATTTGCCACAAACCTGGCAACACCGCAGTAATTCAGATGATTGTGCCATATCCTTTGCGGGTTAAACTAGTAATTTTGTATCATTACTAAAGACTCACTGAGCTTCATCTCGCTATGCGTTTAAATGATGGTAATTTTTGCCATTGTGCGCTTATATTACTTATAAATAGCCTCTTCTAAATAATATGTTCATAATCACGGTCGGTGACAATTTGTAATGATTGATAAAACACGTACTGCACAATAGAATTTATTTAAAAACTGACTCACTTTAGAGAAGTTAAACTTTAGATACCAACTCAAATCGCATGAATAATAAATATTACACGAACGTATTGTTACTGTAACAACTCATCATTGTGGTAACTTTAAACTCACAACGGAAAATGTTCCAAATAAAATTTGCCAAAAAAGGTTTTTGTTTTGCAGATACAATTAAAACTTACAGCCTCATCCCGCAAGGCGACCAAATACATTTCCGTCACTAGTAACAAAGTTAAATACATGATCACACACTTTGTCAAACCATCTTGATTCGTTACACAAAATGTGGCAGGATAAGACCTCTCCCGCACCATACGGCTTTATGGTTACGTAGTAACTATTTCTGTGGTTATGGGCATAAGAAATTAAATTACTCCTATTCGTCTTGTATATGAATAGCATTTAAAAGTGCATTTGCCGGCGTTTAAGCCGCGGAGGCCAATAGTAGTCACTCATTAAAAATACGCACATACATTTGAAACATCCCAGAACGCTTCGTGTAATGGGCGGGCGCCTTGCCGTAATTACGCTCAGTGAGAGAGCCCTAGAGCGGCGACGAGTTATGATCCGAGTGGCCCTTGAACCTCAGTTAGTTAATCCAGACGCACGCTAATACTTTTCAACTTATACCAGCCGTTGCTTCTCAAGCGTTTCCAGTGGTCAGTGGCAGGTGAATTTTGAAGAAACCTGTTTAGCGAATGCTAGCTGTCCCGACACACGTTGTTCTGTGTTCTGTCTTAACTACGAACCGGAAAAATAAATAACTACACCTGCACCTACAGCCTACATCTACATCTACACTTAAAACTACACCCACAACCCACACCTACACCTAGTTGTATACCTAAAAAGGTTTTTAGGTATACAACTAGGTGTACTTAGACCGGCCAATTTTTTCAAACACACCACACGGGGAAACTGATCCTATAAATTTTTGACAGCCAAGTGACCAATTGAACAAAGTGAACAGGTAGTAGGTATGGAAAAATTCAATCGTCGTTTTTAGTATTTTCCCCGCATTTCTTTTCAAATATTTCTCTACTTAAACTTTCCCTGAACTTCCATAACTATTTCAAGACCAAAAGTAGCCAAATTGGTCTGTAAAAATAGCCGTTCGCCAGTTTTAGCTGTGGTTATTGCGAGACATTGGAATTGCAATACATTTTTATCTAGAACAATCCATTTAAATTTTAAGGAGTTAAAGACGGGATGGGTTAAAAACCAACGCATTGCATCACCGAAGTTACTTTCCTGTGCGGTAGAATTTGCATTTGAAGAGATATGAACTCGTAAATGACAGTAAGAAACTTGAGTACCATTACCATTTTTACAATTTACATGTATGTCCATTAGAGAGTTTGCGATAGATCTATATTCTATAATCTATACCTAGATCATCTGTGTCACATAATCGAGGAATGTTAGATATTAGCTAATAGCTAATTTACCACACAACCACTTATCCGCTAAACATGTTCGAACGACTAAATCAGACCTTCGGTTACATGACTTGTAATTGCAATTTGCATTTGATAGACAGGCTAGTTAAATTAACGATTTCAGCTTATAATTCATATTTACTTGGTGACACAATAATTGACTTTGCGTATTACTTCGTTAATATATACTTTATGACAAGTACTATACATATCTCACTATCTATATTCTGTACCTACTACCTACAAATAAATTATATATTATGAGTGTATGTTTATAATATAAAATTAACAGATTTGCACCAAATGCGACACACAAAAAACTTAAATGTTAAAAAAATTGTCTGTCTGTTTGTTCCGACTATTCTCTGAAACGGCTGGACCGATTTTGACCGGATTCTCACTCGCAGATAGCTGATGTTATAAAGAATAACTTTGGCTACTCTGACGACCTCTGTGGCTCAGTGGTTGAGCGTGTTGGTGCTCAGGCCGGGGGTCGCGTGTTCGAATCCCGCCGAAAGAACAAAAAGTTTTTCCGTGTTCCTGGGTCATGGATGTGTATTGAATATGTGTATAATACGAGGGCTGCACTAAAAGTATCGGGAATGGAATATTTCCACTGTTCCTGTCATATTAAAATCTTTTTAATTTAAAACTCCTTGGTTTTAAAAATCGAATATCGTTTATTTATTTAAAAAAAGATTCTCGGTCTTGTCACAAGGTCTTGTCAAACTTGTTTAGTCGTTGAGAAAATGGAATTGACTCGAGAAAATTCTAGAGCGATGATTTATTATGACTTTTGAAGTGGTTTAACACAAAAACAGTGTGTTGACCGGATGAGTTCTGCATTTGGTGATGAAGCCCCATCCAAAACCACAATTTATCGCTGGTTTGCTGAATTTCAACGTGGACGTGTCAAGCTCAGTGATGATCCCCGTCAAGGTCGTCCAAAAACTGCAGTCACCCAAGAAAACGTTGATGCTGTGCGTAAGCTGATTGAGGAAGATCGACATGTGACATTCCGCGAAATTCAAACAACTTTAGACATTGGCATGAGTCAAATACAAATAATCTTGCATGAACAATTAGGTGTAAAAAAGTTGTTTTCCCGATGGATACCGCATTTGCTCTGTGAAGAGCAAAAAGCGGCTCGCGTTACTTGGTGCGTCAGAACTCTCGAAAGATTCCACGCAGGATCCTCAAATGCTGTATACAACATCGTATCAGGTGACGAATCCTGGATATACGCGTACGAACCCGAAACAAAACACTAGTCACGAGTTTGGGTGTTCGAAAATGAGTTAAAGCCAAGAAAAATTGTTCGTTCACGGAGTGTTGCAAAAAAAATGGTGGCCACGTTTGTCTCCAAAACCGGCCATGTTGCGACTATTCCTCTTGAGGGACAAAGAACGGTTAATGCAGAATGGTATGCTAACATTTGTTTGCCACAGGTCGTTTCTGAACTCCGTAAAGAGAACTGCAACCGCCGCATCATCCTCCATCACGACAATTCGAGTTCTCACACCGCGCACAGAACAAAAGAGTTTTTAGAGCAAGAAATCATAGAATTATTAGACCATCCGCCGTACAGCCCCGACCTAAGCCCTAATAATTTCTATACTTTCCCTAAAATAAAGAATAAATTGCGTGGTCAGAGATTTTCATCACCTGAAGAAGCTGTGGACGCCTACAAAACGGCCATTTTGGAGACCCCAACTTCCGAATGGAATGGTTGCTTCAATGATTGGTTCCATCGTATATATCGTAATAAATACATTTTTAAATATTAATGATGTGTCACTTCCTTGATTCCCGAAATTTTCAGTGCCGCCCTCGTATAATAAAAATATTAAATTTGTGTAGAATATAAAAGTATAAGACAACGGAAATATATTTAATATTTCCGTTGTCTGGTACCCGTAACACAAGTTCTTTGAGAACTTACCACGGGATCAGATTGACGTGGTGGGAAGCGTCCATAGATATTATTATTATTATCTTAGGTTTCCGTGTAAAAAAATAGGTTTCATCTACGTCCACACCAACGAAGTTGCGGGCACCAACTAGGTAATCATAAAGACCCATTGTGGTACTACGTTTTTCAAAATCCAACAGTTGGAATCTGCAATCTCTATTCAACATTTCATGACATCATTTTGCGGAAGCGACGGCTCGGGCTTCCAATCACAATTTTTTTGTAACCCAAGTGTAGCAGCTGCTATCAAATTTATTTACTATTAGAGGTCAAATACCTCTGCTAGAAATACTTTTAAATATATAAGTAGGCGCTTTAATTCCAATTAAACAAGACGTACACAGAGCAAAAAGTTGCCTCAATCACAAAGTCTGACAAAACTCTAGATCACGAACTTTTCCAGTTTCTAAAAGGAGTTTCTTACTTCAAGAATGTAAAATAAAAACTTACCCCGACAGACGACGAAGAGGTCAATTTGATCTGAAAAGAAGAAACTATTCAAATTATCAAATATGTATGTTTTGCCGAAACTTTTCAAATATATATATATGGTATATATACATAAATGGTTTAATAATAAATACGCAATATTTATTATTAAACCATTTATGAGATTTTTATGAAATAGAAACAGTAAATAACCCGCTGTCCTACTTTTTATTCATTGGGAGTCACGCGTACATTCGCGGCAACACAATTGCGCAGTCGACAGACTGACCTGACACCACAACGAAAAAGTTTACTCTTTCATTTACAGTCCGCTCAAAGTTATTTTATCTCTGACGGGACCTTTATGCCGACGACATAAGGTTCACTCTCATATAATCTCCGAGGTAAAATAACTCTCAACGGATAGTCCGTTATCGGGATCTCAATATTGGGGAGGCAGGGTTTTTATTTATATATTTAAATATATGGCATCGGCTTATAATCATTTGCCAGTGTCAAGTTAAAAAGGCGGAAAATAGAACTTTCGTTGCAATTTTCAACACCGTATTCCTATATCGTCAAGTCTAAAGTCTAGTCAAAGTCCAAATATATAGTCAGTACAGTCTACGAGTCAAGTCAGTCGATTCAGTAAAGTGGTAGAGGCTTACTGAAAGTTCCTAGGTAGTTTTGGCGGGAAACACAAAATAACACGTTTTTAGAAGTTGTACCACTTGCCCACACTTGTGCACGTTAACGAATATTTAATGGTTAATATTCTACCAATATTACACATTAGGAACCGAAATAACACAAATTTATGAAATACGAATTCCACAACGTCACCCATAGAACTCCCCGGCAAATCTACAATTACAATTATTATTAACAAAGCAATTTAGAGACTCATAATGTCATATCAGTTGAACAAGACTTTTAGTGGAATGTTTGTAATACATATACAGACCAATAAGTTTTACAAACCTGGATTAATTCTGAATAGCTTCCTATTTTACAATAAGAGGCTACTTGCTAGATCAACTGTTGGAAAATTGTGAAGCACGCTTGTATAAGTTGACATGATAAAATATTTGCAGGGAAGAAAACACATTATAAAAGTTGTTTATTTATTAGAAGGGACACTACTATTTTAGCATTAATTAAATACACATTATTTATTATTTAATATAATTTTCTGACATTTGTAGCTGTAGGTGACACAATATTTACATGGCAGCTTTACTTTTTCTTTAATTATTTATATAAAATATTATATCTTCATTATTTAAATAAAGATATAGTATACTGAGTATAAAATTTAGATATGCAATAGGAAGACAAAATAGAAAAAAACAAAATAAAAATTTTTAAGTACCTAACTACTGAATTGACAAGCAGTGAGCAAGATTCTTGATCATGTCAGCTTTCAAAACAAAAAAAAAATAGATCAAAATGGTTAATTAACATAAACACACTCACATCCCCTAAGATTCCTTATTTTTTTAACTTAAATTGGCCCAACAAATTAATAAAATATTTTTCTTAAGAAACATTATCTTTATTACCTAATTAATTTCATATGTAATGACCTGATAGTAAACAGTTATTAATCAAATAGGTGTATATGATTTCTTTTTTGGGCTTTGTGAATTGTATGGAGAGCCCTAAAATATAAAATTATTATTATTTAATAATACCAAAAATAAATTCTATATGCAATATAATAGAGTGGTCCAAAAAAAAATGTATTTTGCCTATCATCTCAAAAGCTTCTCTAAGGTATAAAAAAAAACCCTCCAAAGTGCAGCTTGATATCTCAATTCTCCACGAGGCTCAATGAATTTCTATTTTCCCGGTTAAATAACATGTAAAAAGAAAATTACGTTTATATCCAGTAAAACTACAAAATAAAAATCGGAATTTTACATCAGTTATATTTGTCCTACAACAAATTTAATCTCTACAAAAAAGTATTGAGATAGTTTTTCCATTATCCTAACACGTAAAAAATTATTGAGATTTAAATACTCCCAACAAAAGAGTTTGAAGAAATATAGTTTCAAAACAACTTTTTGAAGTAATTGACAATTTTACTAGATCATTTACTTAATTTTTATGGATTTTAAATAATTTTTCAAAACTTTTTTGGTGACTTCATGTATTTATTTTAAAATTTATCAAACTCTACACCGTTTATAAAATAATTTACACATGTCTTTTGGTCAACTATTAACTGCAAATTATAAATAATTTTTCTTATTACCTATATAACTACTTGTAACAAATATTGTTTCTGTTCTTCTTATTTCGTCCCAAATTGGTTATATTTTTAAATTAAAGCAACCACGGCTCTGCGGTCTGCCACATCGTTGACTAAGGTGTAGAGTCAGAAGCTTGGTTTTACATGAGATCTGATAACTTTTTGACAGTGCAATCTTAGCATCACTTTACATGAAAATGTTTTTGGTGGGATATAAATTATATAATCAAATACTTTGTAACAAAAAATGTGGATTGTGAACATGGATTCTAAAATCATATCTGATTTAATGTTCTTTTATTGCGAGTATTTAAGGCTCAATAACTTTTTACCCATTAGGATTATGAAAAAACTACTCCTGTACTTTTTTGTAGCTCAGAATTATATTTCCTACACGAATAATTGATGAAAAATTCAGTTTCTTTTTTGTAGTTTTATTTGATAAAAACTTTTAAAAAATGTGGGTTGTTTGAATAGGAAAATAGAAATTCATTGAGCTCCATGAAGAATTGAGATATCAAGTTGCGTTTTGGAGGGATTTTTTTTATACCTAAGAGAAACTATTGAAACAATAGCACTTGAAAAAAAATATGTTTTTTGGACCACTCTAATATACAAATTATAACTAAACCAAACATCCGCTTACAATACTCTGACTGTCTGACCGACAGAGACAGACGGACAAACAGATTGAGCAAAACTTTTATGGGTTCCTTTTATTACTAGGGAACCATAAAAATTATCTGTTCGAACCACTCGATGTCATGCAACTCTTCCTATGCCTAAGCCTCATATTCATGACGTAAACAAAAAATTATAGAACATTTTTATCATGCAATGTAGCAGTGTTAGAATAATTGTTAATAATTTCCTTCTAAAACTTAAACGGTAACTTAGTTGTTTTGCGAAAGTACAGTTTTATATAGTATTAAACCTTTACTCGTAACAACGATGATATTTCTTACTATTTTGGAGTATTTGTGATAAAACACTTAAAACCTAATCAAATGACTAGAACACTTACTCAGCAACGGTGATATCAAAAAACAATAAAATTTACAAAAATACTTTTGGCCAAATTATGTAAAACACGTACCTTTATAAATTATAAACAATATATCCCACTTTAAATGGTATGTTCCTTTCTTAAAATCGTAAATAGCAAGAAAAACAACAAACACAATTTCATGAAAATACTGACAAATAGGTTTTTGACAAATCGAAGAATTGGCAAATTAAACCAGTTTTTTTAATAAAAATATAGGCGTACGGCTTAAAACTATTACCAGTGTCAAGTTTAATAGGCAAGTTACCTAAAAAAATATATTTCGCGACAAAGAGATGGGCAGTATTTATTTTTGGTTATAATTTTTAATCGCGATAATCTGAATACCTATTTGTTTTGTATTTATATGTAACTTTAATCAATAATTTTAAAATTTAATTTATAAGAATGTGATATTCCACACTAGGCAACATCCCCATTATATAAAATTGAAGTGTCTGTTTGTAATTTAAAATTAAGAGATTTTCCTAAATGCATATAAAATTATATACGGCAGTTACAACAAAATATTAAATTTAAACATTTTTTATCTGACTGTCTGTCTGTTTGTTCTGACTTCCGGCTAATCTTTGAAACGGTTGGCTGGCTTGGGGTTCCGTTTTCATTAGTTCTATGCAAACTGCAGATAGTGCCTTCAACTTTTAGGCACCAGCTAGTGGAATATAAGTTTTCAACTGCGTTTTTCTAAATCGTCAAGTCCAAAGCCTAGTCAAAGTCCAAATAAATCGTCAGTGGATAACATGAATCATGTCAGTCGATTCAATGGCTTAGTGCTCTAATAGAAGAGTAACGTTGTTGTTTATGAGTTTGTTTAAAAAATGAGTTTTAACGATTTTGTGTAATATTGGTAGAATATTTACCATTATATATTTGTTAATGTGCACAAGTGTGGGCAAGTGGTACAACTTCAAAAAGCGTGCTATTTTGTGTTTCCTCCAAAACTCCCTAGAAACTTTCAGTAAAGCTTCTACTGAATTTCTTCTTTACTGAATCGACTGACTTGACTCATTGACTGCACTGACTATTTATTTAGACTTTGACTAGACTTTAGATTTCCCGCCTTTTTAACTTGACACTGGCAAATGGTTTTAAGCCGTCATATATTTAAATAAATAATAATTTAAAAAAAAAACAACTGTCAATTGCCAGTCAAATCATCAAATGCCAAAGGAAATAAGTTTGAGTAGGTACCTACCTAGTAGTACTTATATATCATCTATGGAATTATGGAAATTAATTAGAATTTGATAAAACGTCAATTGTGCATGTAAATGTCTTTTTAATTATTCATAAAACTTTGAAACAATCTAAACACTATATGGAAACAATTAAAGGTTTAAATTTTATTCTAAAGTGACTACTACTAAAATTTTAAAATGAGTGAACCACCTAAACAATTTGACCGAAACTTTGACCCCAGTTTATCGAACTCTGTAGTTGGAGGCATGAACGATGCACTTGGATTTAGAAACGCAATACCATCTTCATCTACTGCTACTATTGGACCGCCAGCGCTCCCTCCACGACCTGATTTTATGCAGTCAAGTTATGGGATGAACAGTGGCTATCCGTTTGGAGGTATGGGGGCCATGGGTGGAAATTATGGAATGGGATTTGGGGGCTACAATAGTTATGGAAGCTTTGGCGGTGGATATGGAATGGGAGGTATGGGTATGAGTCCATATGGAGGGTTCAATAGATATGGACCAATGCATGGGGATATTGAGAGCAGGTAAATACTATTATTGATAATAGAAGGATAAATTTGTGTTTGCATAATGTTTACTTTAGTTTATGGAAACTCAGAACTACTATATTCTTATCAAATTGTAATGACTCAAGTCACATGTGAGAAGTTAGTGTAGACATTATATTGTATCGGTATAAAACATCTTAAAACACATTATCTTTGCAAAGGTCAAAACATCTAGCAACAATAAGCTAATACAACACATAAATTTTTGAATTATAAAATAAGATTCATGTTATCAACACCTTACACCTCAAATTGAAATTTTACACTACCTAATATAGTCAATATGGATATTGACCTCTTGGGTGCCCCATTAAATTTGTATGGTGTACTGATTTACCTTTCTAAAGCGCCACACCATTGTTCTACAGCGGTTGAGTAATAGTCCCAAAAACAATTAAAATATGTTTGAAAACACTGTTTGTCTCTTTTATACATATATCATATTGAAGATAATGAAAAGGTTGACAAATTCATTACACATACATTTAATATAATCTTGACAAATGACAAAAGAAATAGCAAATTGACAACATGCACACCATTTTTTTTTTAAATAACCCATTTGCTAGAAGTTATTTTTTGTAATTTCTCAAAGCAGAGGATATTTTGACGAATTTATAATACCAAAATGACTTGTTATTAATATTATTAGTCCATTTAATAAGTTTTTAGTGACTTAAATTGATTTTTATATGCCTTTTTCGACAACAACATTTAGATTATATTTTATTTTATATTATATACTTATTAAAGCAAATTTTATGTGGATTCTGAATATACTAATAAAATCTAGTACATTACGTTTCATACGTAAGTACAATATGTGTATAATATAATAAAAATCTAAAATATTTGTTTAGTATAAAAGTATTAAATATACTTCCCGTTTTATGGTACCTGTAACACAAGTTCATCAGATATTTAGCACGGGGCCAGATCGACATGGTGTGAAGCATCCATAGATATTATTATTACGTCAGACTTGAGGGTGGGCTCTTGGCGAGTTATGGCATTTAACACTTGGGGCACTTGAGAAGTTATCTTAGGTGTTGTTATAATTATACTTCAAAATTATGAAGATTGAGTAGGTAGAGAAATCGTTAAAATTTTTGCTGAACTTAAAAGGGGAATTATTTAGAAAATAAGTTTTGTTTCATACTTTTTTGTGCATTTTTAGTACTTTGGAAGTCGGTTTTATATTTTCAATTATTTTACTGTTCAATTTTTATATCTGTTCAGTCAGATGTTTTTTTTTTATTACTACAATAATCTATTAAATGGGAAAAAGGAAGCTGTAGTCATGTTAAAGAATTTACTAATACACACTGTTACAAATTATTTGTAGATTCATACAAATTGCTGAAGAGAGTTCCAGACCTACATTTGATTCAATTCAAAGTGTAGTGCATGCTGTTGGCAGTGTGGCAATGATGCTCGAAAATACATTCTTTGCATTAACGAGTTCATTCAGAGCAATACTTGGTAAATATGACATTAATCTTTTTTTCAATTTTTTAAAACTGTATCACAATATTTGATGAATGTGATTTTTAGTTAATCATCATCATTAACAGTAGGCTTATGTACTGTAAACAATCTTAATTAAGCTCAAATTCATTGTATAAAGACAAAACTAACCTAACCCCTGTCATTATCGAGTCTCTATCTCAGAGATCTATCAAAAAAAAAAAAACTAGACCAAAGTTGGTTCATATATTTACACCCCTCTGATTTTGTTGGGGTTTAAAAATAGCCTTATATCTTTAATTAGATACAACTTAGCCGTATGCCTTATGTAAACTGTACTTTGAATATGTTTCACTGAACAGGTGTGGCTGAGAATTTTGGCAGATTGAGATCTCTTTTTGCACAATTTTGGTCAACATTTGCTGTTGTCAGAAGTTTAAACTGGATTGTGAGAAAATTATTAGTTCTGCTGGGAATTCGGACAGAGAATGAGTTTAAGGTACAAAAGTATTTAAAGATTTTTTTTACATTAAACATGTAAATAAAAAACTAGTTGAGTGTATACCTTATTATCTATTGTATTATTTGTAGTCTTATTGTTGCTTAGTAACTTCATACATAATTCAATGTTTCAACAAACTTAATCAATACAATCTTGATTTACCTCATTTAATTTTGTTTTGGATTGATTTGATAAATTCCTAATTAGATTAAATAAAGCTAGTCTAATTAATAATTAATTAGACTAGCTTTATTTGTGAAATAAATAACATTTAAAATTATTGTTAAGGCGTGGGCTGAAGCAGTAGCCGCCACTCAGAATGGTTCTGCTACACCTGAGCAGCGCGCAAGGGGATCCAGCTGGCCAATTCTCCTCTTCTTTGGTGTTATCGCTGCGGCACCTTACATTGTTCTAAGAATGCTAAACGGACTCACCTCTAACATACATGAGAGATGTAAGTGATAAGTATAATGATTTTAAAATAATGACGAAAACCTTGAAAAGAGCAGCCCAAATTGCTTACTACAAAATACGACTACAATTTTAACATTAATTTAAAATTAACGTGATTTGGTAGGTAATCATTTTTAGGGTTCCGTTTTTTCCGTTTCCGGTTTCAAGGAACCCTTATCGTTTCGCTCGCGCCGTCCATCTGTTCGTCCACCTCTGCTAACTTCTCTAGTAATGGATATAAATGATGAAAGTTAGTGTAGTTTAGATTGCATATAGATTTTACTTTTGGCATTAAAAAATAATAACAATTGAATATTTTACGGGTGGCTCCCAATTAGACCTCCAAAGTGGATTAGTTTACAAGTTAGTGCCCCCCCCCATATAATTACCAAACTATAAGAGGTAGAAATTTGAAACTTTCCATGCTAGTGGCTCAAATAAATACTCCCGAGGAAAACTATTTTCAACGAATTAAAAAAATGACTTTAAAAGCAATTTGAAAAAAAACGCGTACGGAAACCTGTAAGCCATGTCAAAGTAGTAGTGTAAAGTGAATAATTAAAAATTGTTGTTAAGCAATGGAAGTATTAAAAGCGTTGATTACACATTAATTTTGGCATCTGCAGATAGACTTCATGTGGATTTGATTGGATTATTTTCATATTCTATTAAGTAGATTGAATATACTATGTTTCTGCAAGCAGATTAATCCTTTTTACTTTAAATGTACTTAATGCTACGGATTTCTAAACGCAAGCAATAAATTAGTAGTTTTATATTATAGTTTTTCCTCTGATTGATATTTTATATCATATGTAAATCGTTTATCGAAACCAAAACATTACAGATAGCACTATCAAATGTTTATCGGTCACGGGAGGCCTACTTATCTGCGTAATTTCTTGGTGCGTATTCTTTGCAATGATTATTTATTGATTTGACTCGTTTTCGTTGTACGTATTATCAAACACAAGATCTCGGTTATCATAGATTTTAATGTGCGCCACAGCATTTTATAGGCGCTGAATTTTGAGTGAAATTTAAGTATGTAAACATAAACCGATACATTTGTTTGAAAAAATGTAGGTATACATAATATTGATGCAATGTATCGTATGTATAAGTTTCTTTTTAATCTCTTCAATCGCACATTCTGCTAACAACTGCTCGATTGTGGATGCGCTCGCGCTTCGCAAATCCTTTGTCGCAGAGCATAACTCATAACACCGCCACCGAGAACGCCGAGAAGCCGCAAACTGTTATCGGGAAAACCATCCACTCTCGCGTCATAGAATATAATATTAGGGAACATACCCTGCATACCCATACTACATGATCTGTTAAGGGGGGAAGAGGTGTCTTCAAAGTACTTGGTCACCAGGTGGGGCGGTTTTTGTTTTTATCCAGGGTTTAGGTTATGTCGCGTAGCTTAGTCAACATATTTTAGGAAAATTTCGAGCGACGGCCATTAATACTACGTGAAAGGGGGCGGGGGCTTCTCTGCATATAATACGGATGGTCACCGCGAGGGGAATGGGGGTTAAAATGGGTACTAGGTATTAGGTAAGGTACGGTACTAACTACTACGTAACTAGTACTTCCTCGTTCCCTTACATTGTATGTACTTAATTTGTATGGCATCGAAACAACGCCCCTAGTGGCAAACAATGGTAACTAATTCGATGCCATATAAATGAGGGTTTTTGATATTTTTTCTGCTGCTAGGGGGCCCAATTGGTCCTAGACCCAACGCACACAAAGCGTCAGCTGGTGGTGTAAGTGGTATCAAAAATGGTCAATAAGAATTTTTGATTCTTTTTCTGTCACCAGGCGGCGCTTGGTAGCCCGACGGTCATTTGTCGTGTCAAAAAGCTGTCAGATGTCACAAATTTAAAAACCCTCATTGACAAAAAGTGTGTGCCTCGCATTCTGACTTAATTTTTTTTTTTTTCACCTTTATTAAATATATGTACAGTATGTAGATGTATGTATTTGTAATTAATTTCTTATATTTTATGTTTAGTTATATTAATTATACCACTTACATTGAAGTTTTCCTTTGACACTAAGGTTGTCTGGAAGAGATCGCTTTAAGCGATAAGACCGCCTTTGCCCACGCTGTCTAACCGTTTTTATGGCTAAGTCTATAATTTTGTAATTTGTGAGCAATAAAGTGTTTTATTATTATTATTATTATAAGTTCTTTACAACTATTTTCAGTAAACGATCCTAATTCGTGGCAAAATCCTCTTCGGGCTGTCGCGCAATTCGACTACCAAGCGACATCCCCACAAGAAGTCAGCTTCAACGCCAACCAAGTTTTGACCCTAGCACCACAACATCTTCAAGGCCAATACTGGAACTCTGGTTGGCTGATGGCAACCACAGACAGACAGCACGCAGGCTTGGTGCCTGTCAACTATATAAAAGTCATAAAACCGACGAATCAATTAGAAAATAATACTACTACAAACGAGAAAATTGAAAATCATACAAGTAAAAAAGATTCTGAACCAGTTAATTTAGATAAATTTTACGCAGATGAACTATAATTTGTTTTAATGATGCTAAAAATCGGCGTGGCAACTTTACTATCCAGTATCGAAAAATGACGGAACTTTGCTGAAATACCATTACTTTAGTCCAGGGTTTCTCAAAGGTTAAAATTGTCCAAAATGACTTGACTTCATGTCAGTCTGTACTAAGTAGCTCCAAAAGTAAGCATTAAACGTCTCTGAGTATGGCCGCTAAACAGTAACTTTTTGGCATCGCCGCATTTATATTTCAACAGTTGCGAGGCGATAACAGGATACAGGCAATATCCGTTTCAATAATAGTAATTGCCTTTATTATAATAAAAAATATTCTTGACATACTTGTACATTTTCGAGATTTAATTAGCATACAAATAAAAACATAACATGAAAAACTGTTAATACTGTGGCGGATCAATTAGCGCCACAATCCTGAATCGCGCTATCGAAGTTTTCTAAGATCGGCGGTATATATACAACATCTGAAATTCATACAAGAGGGCTTCGGCCTGACCGAGCATAGCACCTCGCTCGGTCGGAGATCTCCCTTTGGGGCTTCCCTTCATCCCACATTGGTGACCCTCGATAGAACACGCCTCCTTGCGGACATAATCATCATCACCCCTCCGCACCACGCCAGCCAGCTTCAGTCTCATCGGGTACCTCGACCACCAGCCTCAACGCACCGCGGCATGGTC
Source organism: Phengaris alcon alcon (assembly GCA_037179445.1). Taxonomy (NCBI): domain Eukaryota; kingdom Metazoa; phylum Arthropoda; class Insecta; order Lepidoptera; family Lycaenidae; genus Phengaris; species Phengaris alcon. The sequence continues at coordinate 650,464 of JAYRCH010000040.1, read as the reverse complement.
GAACCCTCATCGGCTTCAACGGGCACTCTCACTACAACGACCGGTCAGCAAGCAGAGCAACATCTCTCCTGGTCAGCACGTAGCATCGGCCCCGCATGGCAGCACTCGCGACTCACTGGAGCCGGGCGTGCAGCAGCAGCACAGTTCCCCGACTCCACTGGGACTCTCTGGCACTGCAGCACTGGCGACTCAAGCAAAACGACTCAAGATTCGACCTCAGGTCTTCGGGGGGGAGTGATGTGGCGGATCAATTAGCGCCACAATCCTGAATCGCGCTATCGAAGTTTTCTAAGATCGGCGTTATATTATATACAACATCTGAAATTCATACAAGAGGGCTTCGGCCTGACCGAGCAAAGCACCTCGCTCGGTCGGAGATCTCCCTTTGGGGCTTCCCTTCATCCCACAATACCATGGATACAATACGTTAGTACTGTGATAATTACACAATATAACGATAGCTAATAATAATTCTTAATACATATTAATAATAATAATTAATCAGTTAGTGCTGATTTTTTATATTGATAGTCAGTCTTCTATTTAGGGGGGAGGTTTATGAACTGATGTTAATGGATAGTCAAGTTTTAAAATAAAATGCATATTTTTTAAGCTAACTTTAGATTCTTCAATATTTATTTAAATGCCTTAATGTAATTTATTTATTAGGTACTGAAATTATTGCCAATGTTATGTATTATGTTGTATTTAATAATCTTTTTCTTTGGGAACTGTTACTTTATTTCTTAGACTGATAGTGCATTTTTTTTATCACTTATGCTCTCTGAAAATCATTAATATCTTTGTTGAAATAATTATTACTATTTACTTAATATATATTTATTTACTATTAACATTTTTTTCTTTTGCCTACTTTTGGTTCCCTTCCTTTGGTTGTAAGATTAGGATTTGTAATATTATAATCAAATAATGGTAGGTAAATAAAAGGTAAAGATTTGTATGGCTGTTACTTGTATTTGCCTGTTGCCCAGGCCCAGTTGTACACACGGCTAGTTTTTGAAGAATAGCATGTTTTCTACTTAACCATCCTGGCATGCTGATCTGACTACTACTACTGGTTTTAGCTTAGAAATAAAGCTAGTATTGTCAACACGAAGCTAAAAGTACTAGCTGGCTGTGACACTAGCCAGATAGTTACGGAAGCATGACATGACCGAGAAACGAACAGAGACAGTTCGCAAGATTGTAAGCAAATCTCCCACGGTAATAATTTCTATTAATACGACGATGAATGTTAACGACCTGTGGTTGTGGTTAGCGCGTCGGCGCTTAAGGCGAAGGTCGCGGATTCAAATCTCGCCGAAAGCACAAAGTTTTTCTGTGTTTCTGGGTCTTGAATGTGTATTAAATACATGTATAGTACAATAAAAATTAAATGTGTATAGTATAAAAGTATTAAATATATTTGTTGTATGGTACCTGTGATACAAGTTTTTTGAAAACTTTGTACAGGACCAGATCGATGTGGTGTGGAAGCGTCCACAGATTATATATTTATTTATTTATTATTTAAAAATAATTAATACGACATATGTTTTTGTATTTATTGTAAAGTCATTAGTCTAAATTTACAAGTAAGGTTCAGGGAATTCGAATGTGACTTCACGCCCCGTAAGCTTCTTGTATACTGACTGGAAGGTGTCGACCTGAAATAAAAAGTAATAAATAAAGCAAAAGGTATACTTCAATTAAGTTGTTATAATAGTTAAAAAGTTCAGTTGATTATTATTGGTTGAATCATGATTGCAATAAGAGTTTAACACTAGCTGACTTCTGAAGACAATTCCTGGAAGCCTAGTAACTTAGTACAGTGCAATGTGAATGCGGACCATAGTGTTTATGACAGAATGTGCAATCTATGTGACTAAAGGATATCTCCATCATTGTACTGTCCGCGCGCGAGTTGAGGGCAGAGCTAAGGAATGCAATAGCTATATAAAACAGGCGCGTGAGGCGTGGTGGGCGGGCGGCTGAGACCCCTCACTTCAGTCGCTGACGGCATTCAACTCGGCCACGGACAGTACATTTATTTATTTATTTAGTGGAGACCTCAAAATTTGTAGGTACTAACCTTTAAACTATGTATATGGTATTCATAAACAATATTGACAACTCATATCAAATTAAAAATAGAGTTATATTACAAAAAATAAAAATAAATGGAAACAAAATCCGTAAAAGTCATAGAAAATGTCATCCATTTTATTGATAACATAGGTAAACCAGGAATAAAAACAATATATGAATCTTACCTTATGTTCAATAGTGGTCTGCTGGTTCTTGTCAAGGTGAACTTTGATGAGCTGGGAGCCATCCAACTTCACTCGGATGCGCTTGCCGACGATTTCAGCTGGGAACACCAAGTCTTCCAAAATAGCATCATATACCGAGGTTAAAGTCCTGAAATAGTAATTACAAGCATTTAATAGGTAGCACAAATCATATTGGTATAAAATACTATTTGCATAAGAAATAAAATAAATATACGTAACAATTTAATTTAGGCACTAAATATGATTGGAGTGCACTCACTCCGATTCCGTTCTCTCCGTTACAATTTCATATGAAATTTGAATGTACGACCAAAAGCAAATAGCCCAATACAAAAATGTATTGCCATTTGACAAAATATACAGGTCAGTTTTATCCGCATTTGCTTTATGACAAACTTCAAAGTTTTCATATTTGACAATAGTGTAGTAGTAGGTAGTACATAAATAGTAAACAAAATCCATCAACATGAAGACTATCATGCCATTCAGAAACAAAATTATTTCATACTTTAATGGTATGTTACTAACCTAGGTTACTGATTATGTTTAGTACCAAAATATGTTATTAAAATACATAGTTACAGTACAACCACAACCTCAGTGTCTTTCATCAATCGCAACTTTTCATACATCGTCTGTCATTTTCATAGAAAAACAAACATTTCCAACAACCATTGGCAACATAGTTTTCTCTAGCATTATTCTAGACTAGTTCATCTCTTGATTAGTTCGTGTAAACAATTTAAAGCGAAAAAATAATAAAAAAAAAAGAAAATCTAATTTTTGTTTTTATTTTTTTCTGATTAAGTTCCGCTGTACATGTAACTGCAACTTACATTAATCGAAAGCGATCACCACTATCACTGGTAAAAAAATCAAATTCTAAATCCACTGAACTTAGTGGAAAAATAGTTTTAAAAATGTTCAGTATTCGCAGCATTAGTCTTACAAGTCAAAAAAAAAATATACTTTTTCGAAAAAGTAACATTAATTAAGACTGGTCAGGACTTGAATAAGAACAATAAAAATATATAATACAGATAAAAATTCACATTTTTAGCTAGTACAATAAAACTGGAATTTAATGGATACCTACAGTTTACTTATTGGTATCACTACATAGTATAAAACAAATTCGCCTTATCTGTCTTTCCCTATGTATGCTTAGATCTTTAAAACTATGCAACGGATTTTGATCCGGATTTCTTTATCTGATCCTCAATGACTGATCCTCATTTCTTTACATGTGCAAATATGAAATTGTAGCACTCTTGTTCTAAAAAAAACCCTTCAAACCTTACCTAGACCTGGGCCTCTTCTGCTTGTTAGCAACACGGGTCTTGTGGCTAGGCTTAGGCAGGATTTTGCGGTCACCAACGAACACAACATGTTTGCCACTGAACTTCTTCTCCAACTCACGGACCAGTCTGATTTGGATCTTTTGGAATGCCTTCAGTTTGGGCATTGGCACGTAGATGATGATGGACTGAAAAATATAAATTATTGTTAATATTTGACAAAACCTAAATTAACATAGTATTTACTTTAAAAGGAGTATTTGGCATAAGGTTGGGGAAGTTGGCTGTCTATATTTGAATATTTATGACTAACATTAATCTTATACTTTAAACAAGACTTTCTCATATATATATATATATATATATATATATATATATATATATATATATATATATATATATATATATATATGAGAAAGTCTTGTTATATATATAATATATACGATATATAATATATACGAGCGGACCTGACAGACGTCCTGATGGGCTGATTTGTGAATCTGAACCATGCAGGGTGCTACCCAAACGCATAGAATAAAATTCATTCAAATTGGTCCAGCCGTTTACGAGTTCAGTGACATACACACGTACAGTAGAATTTTATATATATGTATATATATATATATATATATATATTCATTAATCATATTCTCGGCAACTGCTGTTAGCAAGTATTTACATGAAATTTTAAAGTTATAACAATATATCAAAAATAATTTCGACTCTATGTCAGTCCGATTGGCAGTTTGCTTAATTTTGACGTTGTTGCGAAATTCGGAATGTGGTGGGTTCGAACCCAGGAAAATATTTTCGTGATTCATTTAATCTAGAGCTCGGTTACCCAGGTACGATTTTTTGTATCGCTAATAATATTCAATCTTTACCTTTTTGTTGTGGAGTTCAATTTCCTTAGCTTTTGTAATGTAAAGCTCCCTGAGTTGAGCCTTTAAGTCTGAGTTGGTCTCCAATTCCACCAACGCTTGCGAGATCGAGGTCTCGAAAGCATCAGGCTCAACGGCGCTGGCCTTAATGATTTTCGTACTCATCTGGAAAACCAATAAACCATTCATGTAGCCCTGAAGTCTGTAGCGTATAGGTTATATTTCCATACGTGATTAAAACTTCACAAGTTATGCTATAGTCACTATATAAACATAATGCCGCAAGTGTCCTAAGCTCATTTTACGCAATATATTTGATATTATCAGTATTTTAACACTTTTAGCTTCAATAACAATGTTGGACACAGAACATAGTATTTGTACCGCAAAATATCTTATCAATCTTTACCATAAAATGCAATGTAATATAATTATTATATCCCTAGATTGATATTTATTTAGAACACAGTAAGATTTAACAAAAATATCTTGAAAATTATTATTTTTTTCAAAAAATATGAAGAAATATCCACCTTGAACACTACTCGGGAGCGAAAGAGACGGAAACAATTATGACAGATGACAGCTGTTGATCAATGCTGTCAACATTTTTCTACTTCTTCTCTTTTTTTTAAATTAATATGGCGATCGGCTTCAAACGATTGCCAGTTCAAAGTCTACACAGAGTGTTTTGCTTTGAGAGGATAACCTCTCGCCAAAGAAAACCCCCTCTGTGTTTGACACAGTGTCACACGTTGTCGAATATTTTTTTAAATGGAACGAGGAGTAACTAAAGGGCCATCCATACAGCTTGCAAGCCCAGGGTCGCGGACTTGTAGGCAAATAATATAAATGATTGACACTATTGACACTAATTACGGCTATTAGTACCGGTGCTGGATTTGCTGGATGGGCCGTGAACACTATGAAAAAATGTCTGCGTACAATTTTACACATAAAAAATTTTTCATAGTGCAACACAGCTTACACCGTGTCGACATATTTTTCTAAATATGTCATGTTCAGTCCCCTGTCACTATGTCAAGTCAGTCGATTCAGTAAAGTGGTAGACGCTTTATTACAACTTCCTAGGGAGTTTTGAAGAGAACACAAAATAGCAAGCTTTTTGTAGTTGTACCACTTACCCACACTTGTGGACGTCAACGAATATCTACTAGTTATTATTTTATTGCTATTATATTGGTAGAATATTAACCAAATACTCGTTGACGTGCACCACTGTGGGCAAGTGGTACAACTACAAAAAGCGTGCTGTTTTGTGTTTTCTCCAAAACTCCCTAGGAACTTTCAGTAAAGCTTCTACTCGTACCACTTTACTGAATTGACTGACATGACTTGTTGACTGCACTGTAGTAATGGAAATTAATGCTATTTTTCATTAATTACATTAGCATGCTAATTTTCATGTCTTAGCATGCTACGTGCTATTGCTATTTGCTAAAATCGATTTTTAATGATCATAAATAGCTGTATTTTGTGAAACCTAATGTTTTTTAATTACGTCGCGTCGCCTATTAAGTATTAACATACTTTTTTTTTTAAGATTAGCGATTTCCAGTCTGCGCTAAAGTAAGATGCAAATTGCAAAGCATATAATAGCGTATTATTTCTTAACACGTTAAAATCAAATTTTATATCCTTATGCACTAAAATGTAATCTATATTTACACAAATACACACACACAGTTTTAAATTAAAGTAGGTTGATTTGATCACACGATCGATGTTAATCGCGCAAAAAACGCAATTATTTCACCTGACTAAAAAAACTGACCTACGACCTAAACGACAAAATACGAAAAAATTAATATAAAAAACAGCTATTGAATAATGGACCCTAAACGCATGCAATTAACTTTATTTTGAAAAAATTAGACGGCCGTGCCGGTAATGTATTTTCTCTTCTCACTCGCTCGTATTAATTCGTGAAACATCGCGGCAAATTATTTCGCATCGAATGATTTTAGCATTAGCAAATAGCAATAGTTTAAAGTACGATAGCCAGTTAGCGCCGCGGTGCGAAGCAGCGCGGTCACATAATTTTTTCATGAACGCAGACGATTGGTGCGCACGATAATTTTAGCAATCGTTTTTTTTAGGAACTAAGATTAATTTAATGATTGGTAATGGGCATTTAGCAATTAATTATTATTGCGAATGCTAATTATACCAACACTACTGCACTGACTTCTAGTTGGACCAAAGAGAATGTAACATACTACGTAATAAGAGGTGGCACTTTGAATTAAAAAAAAATGTTCGAAATTCAAAAGTTGACCGTAACTTTTATACGTATTATCGTCTAAAAGTGCAAAAGTTTCAAGCCTTAAATGAAAAATAAAATATAAAAAAAACTATACGTAAGTTATTACAATTTTTTTTATTTTAAGACCCAATTATTAGGTTAAAAGGTTTAAAAAAACAACAAAACATTTTATTTCGATCGTTTTTATTGCATTAAAAAAAATACAAAAGTAAGGCAATGTTCCCACGAACGTTTTTATGTAGTCGCGACAGAAAAAAATGCACTTTATAGACTGCACTATAAATAGAGAAATGGATAGAATATAATGTAACTCTACGCTAATACAACACAGCTGAAAATTGTGTACAGCTGTCAAATCTGACATTTTACACATGACACTTGGATTTTCAGCTCTATTGTAGGTTAGCTGCAGAGTTTTATTTACAGTGCAGTATTTTCTGTCACGAGTCGCGACCACAAAAAATGCTCTTGTGGGTACGAGGGCTAAAGGTTTGTAACCAAAATATTTCAGGTTATCACATACGGCATAGCCTGATTAACTTCACCGGTTAAGCGTTGGTGCAAAAAAGGTACACTTCTGTGGGCCTACCAGGAACTTTGACTGCAGCGTAACCACGTAACGTAACGTTATCGAATGAGAATTCTTGAAATATATTCATGTTCACAATATTATTGCGGGCCCTCGAAATTGGAATCTAATACCTGCAAATTATGAAATTATGCTACATTTTACTTATACGTAACAGTAACAAAGGTTCAACTAAATGTAAAATTAGATCATTATGTATGTGGTAAAACTGTACAATAGTTTAATAAAAATAAAGTATAAATATTATTATGCACCTATTATAAACTATAAAATTTTTACTGACGGGTAGAACTTAGAAGAAAATGTAATGTCTGTATTTTTATAAATAAAATATCAAGTATAACCAATATTAAGTTAAACATATTGCGTGCATTATTGAACATTCGACTCAATAAATAAATTATCAATAGGTAGAGAAACTTTACAATCTTAAATCTTAGCATGCACATTAAAACCACTACACAATATTATATTTCATTTATTGAAACAAATGTAATCTTAAATCTCTTTTCATTAAATCGAGAAGTTAAGGAAAAATTTTATACAAATACTCACCGATATCAAGCATGTTTATATTATATTCGATAAAGACATGAATTTATTTTATCAAAATCATTGTTTCATCATAATAAATATTGATTTCGAGTTTACTTCACTAAAATGGTTTACACTTTATAAGGGCGAGCCAGTTATATGGTTTGCACAGACGATATTGAGGTATAATTGTGAATTTCGAACACCTATACTTACGATCGCCAGTTGTGACACCCTGACTTGGACTTTGACTAGACTTTGGACTTGACGATTTTGAAATACGGTGTTGAAAACTTGAACGAATATTCTATTTCCCGCCTTTTAAACTTGACATTGGCAAATGGTTTTAAGCCAAACACCATTTAAAAATAAGTAGAATAAAAATAGCTGACAGTCCTGTCAACTTTCAGTAAAGATTCTACCACTTTACTGAATCGACTGATTCAGTAGTATTACTTATCATCTATGGACTGACATGACTCATGGACTGCACTGCTTATTTATTTGGACTTTGACTAGACTTTAGACTTGGCGATTTAGGACTACGGTGTTGAAAATTGAAACGAAAGTTCAATTTCCCGCCTTTTCAACTTGACACTGGCAAATGGTTATAAGCCGGTGCCATATATATATATATATATATATAAATCATTTGTCAATGTCAATTGTTCTAAAAATGTCCTAAATTTTATATGGAGTTTTATGTTTTTAGAATCAAGAATGCGACAATAATAAATTTCAGGCCTTATTAAAAGGATGATAAAACAAGATTCTAAAGTACCGAGTAACAAACATATTGATACAAATGACAGCGGATTAAAATATCTTAAACCTAATTGAAAATGCTACTCATAATTATAGCTACAAAGTGTTTGTTTATTTATGTAAATAAACCTTGAAACTTGTAGTAAAAATGGGTGAAGATACATTCATCGAAGATAAAACGATGTAAGTTGTTGCTTTTAAATCGTAAAAATAGCAGTTTCAATAAGAGAACTTTTGTGTTTATTTAGCCTTTGTTCAGCTTGCCTTCCGATAATATAGTATTGCCTCATTATACAATAAACATCTTAGCACTTACAGAAATTTTTTCTTTGATAAATAGCTTATATATAATAATAGCTAGCAAAGTAGCAGCCAAGTAGAGATTATAACTATAATATGGCACTACTTTACAATATAACTTACAAAATTGTGTATTTTAACGAATACACAGTTTTGAAACTTATTTTATTATAAATTGTAGTAGTATACATTTTATAACTAGCTACTAAATAGTTCTTTATATAGAAGGGGTGTTCTAATTCTCTTTCCTTACTGTCCATTTAGTCCTCTAATAATAAGTAAATGGTCTGTAATAATTACAGGCCTTAGAAGTTAAGAAAGCAAAAAAAAATATGCTGGTCATCAAACAAATCTAGAACTTATGTTTAAACAAATTAAGGTTTGTAACTGCTATTTTTTTCAACATTCTGTAATGAGCCCTTTTCAAGATCTGTACAATTTCAAAACTCTCCAGCAAAAACGTAATGTACTCATGCATCACGACATGTACAATTTTTGCTGAATGCAAACATTTTAATACTTAGCTATACTATTAATGTATAAAGTTTTGGCTCAAACAATTTTCTGAAATAAAAACTTTTTCTTGAATAACTTATAAACTACAGTTTGCACAAATTTTGTTCTGTGTAAACAGACCACCCCTCACAGTGTACTAATTAATTACATTTAGTTCTTGAATCACTCTAAAGCACAACTTTAGTGGATTACACTGACTAGACTTTTTTTGAACTGTCAGGCTTTTCGTCAGCACTTTTTAATTTCTAAATGTTGACCCTAATTTATATAATATTATTTAATACTAGCTGTTTCCCGCGGCTCCGCCCACGTAAATATACTATCGAGTATCCCACGTTTGTATCCCATGTTTTAATCCAGAGCCTAAACTACCATACCAAATTTCATCAAAATCCGTTCAGTAGTTTTTGCGTGAAAGAGTAACAAACATCCATCCATCCTCACAAACTTCCACATTTATAATATTAGTAGGATAATATGTATATAATATTATTTAATATAATGTATGAATTACCTCATTTTTACCCTACTTTATCCTTATTTGTTGCCGTGTCATTAAACATTTTAAAATATATAAAATACTAGATGTTGCAGTGACTTCATTGCGTGCTAAAGAATATCTCACTAGACCTGTACATTTTACTGAGATGTCTATCTCCAAGGTCTAATCTATTTCAGTGGCAAATTTCATCCAAATTGGTCCAGTAGTTTCGGAGCCTATTCAATGCAAACAAATAAACAAATATTTCCTCTTTATAATAATTATTATAAATTAGTATAGAAAAATGATTTGTAACTTGTTGAATAATATAATCACTTTGGTATTCTATTTAGATTTTTAGAAAGCTGATTAGTACCTAAACACTTGCAAATAGTTGCCAAGTAGATTAACCAACCAACTGCTTAGGTATAACTTGTTTACCAGAATATTATAATGTATAGTTATAGTTAGTTACTGAAAAATATTAGATTATGAAAACATAATTACACCATGCTCTTCTGATCAAGTATTTGACAGTAAGTAGAAAATTCTAACTAAAAATAACACAATAATAGACTGGTGGACACATAAACTGCATCATAGTACAAGATAACTTGAAATATAATGAAATATAATTAGTGAAAGTGCAAACTATTTTGATTTATTTCAATGATAATGCTAATGGTTCTTAATATGATAAAAAAATCAATTCAAGTGTGCATAGAAACACTTTTTTTTTACTTCACTTTTCTCACTAAAAGAATGAAATTACTCCTTTTGCAGCTTTTTGGAATCAAACAGTGAATAGAACAAACACGGCTATATTCTGAAAATTTTACAATACTAAGAAAATAAAGTTAATAAGGTGTATTACCTCCTCTTGCCCTAATAACTGATTAAAATCGGTTCGACCTGATCAGTGTTTCTTGTCAGTGATCAAAGATCTTGCGGAGTATTGTCCCATTCTTGTGCAAATGCAACTCTGAGCTCTGCAACCGTTGTTGGGACCGGACTTCTTGTAAATACAGCTCTTTTTAGGTTGTCTCACACATGTTCTATCGGATTGAGGTCCGGGTTATGTGCTGGCCAATCCATGGAACGAATCTCAACCTGATTAAAGTATTGCTCATCTTGTCTCGCTGCGTGCGGACGAGCATTATCCTGCATTATAATGAAGTTTTCGCCTATAAATCCGCTAAAAGGTACCACATGAGGGTCCAATATCTCCGTTATATAGCGATGTGATGTTAAACCACAGTTACCACGGCCATGTGTGTCTGCGTCAATAAACACAAGTTCAGTTCGAGCATCCATCAATATGCCGCCCCAAACCATACAAGACCTGCCTCCAAATGGGTTCCACAGGCAGCACACAGGCAGGTCTTGTATGGTTTGGGGCGTCTCCTCAATGCAATTTTGAGCATATCGCTCTCCTTGTCTACGGTAGACTAGTCTGCCACCATCAGCACCGTACAAACAAGTCCTACACTCATCAGTGAATAATACGGAAGCCCATTGCTCTTCAGTCCAATTTAAGTGTTCACGAGCAAATCTTAGTCGAGCTTGCCTGTGTGCTGCAGACAATTTTGGTCCATTTGCGGGTTTGAAAGGTGTGATATCACGCTCTTTAAGCCTTCTTATGGTTCGTGCTCTAACTGCTACGTCACGTACCTGGTGGAGTCATTTTTAATGCTTATAGACCTTAAAAACCGATTTCGCAAGGAAGTTGTCACAAACCTGTCGTCACGAGACGTTGTCACCCGAGTTCTGCCGGTTCCACGTCTTCTTTTGAATGAACCTGTCTCCATTAACCTTCTGTAAACTCGGGAAACCGTAGACTGGTTTACATTTAAATCTGCAGCAATTGTTGGTTGGTCTAGGCCTTGCTGCACAGAGCAACAATTTGTGCGGCTTTTTCGGACGATACGTCCATATTCGTGAGAGAAAAACGCGTTTAAAATAAAAACAGACTAGCAATTAAACAATTAGTACCGATAATTCAACATGTAACAAAACAAAAAAAAAATAACCATCAATCACATTATCGTAACAACGAATTAATCTTTAGTAAATTGACAAGATTTCCTCTATAGAATATTTTCTTTCTTTTGTGACAGTACCATATTTAAATTTGATTTTGTTTTTGTGTTTTATAAACCAGCCTTTATTTTCCAATACCAATAAATATGTAAAAAGTTTTCATATTTCGTAATAAAATTTGATTGAATGTGTTCTTGCACTATGATGCAGTTTATGTGTCCGCCAGTGTATGTAAATTGTAAGGTCTATTACAATTTACAATACCTTAACGACATAGTCATTTTGATGTCTGCATGATCATGCAGTTTATTATTATATTTGTCATTTGTTTAATTTTTTTATATTAAGCAATTGAACCTCATCTTGCTGTCATAATAGTAACTCAATAATATGAATAAAGATGGAGATTTAAGAATATAATAATAATATGTAATGAATTAACAAGCACTGTAGACAGACAATGCTGATGATTACTAAAAATGGCGGAACTTCAAAGACTTAAAAAAGTGATCAATCATAAAAAACTATCCATGTCCAGTATCAACTTGTTTCACATAAATATATAATAATGTAACTAGTTGATACGCGCGCCGATAAACTAATCTACTCGTAATAAGAGAGAACAATTTGATAACTCGGCAGTGACCTGGCAGCCACTGCGACTTACACGCGCGCTGAAAAAAGTTAGCATTCGAAATTAAAATTTCCTGGCGCCTTGTGGAATCGTAGTAAGTTACTTTTAAATTCGTTTAAATTTTCTTTACGAAGAGAGCTTTTGTTTAGTTTTCCTCATATCTGAAAATAATAAAATATGTATCGATTTTCCTATTAAATTACTAACATGAATATGGTTCAATTCCATTACAATAAAGGAACCAAACCCAAAAAATAACATTTAAGATTCTCTAAATTCGACACGTTTTACACAGGGAGGAATAATAATTCATCATTGACCGCCAAATTGTGCGCTTTTGGCGGTCAATGACTCACATGTTCTCAGAAATATTCTGATTCCTGATGGAATCTCAAAAGTGGGATATTATGTTAGAATCGGTGGTGGTGGACTATGTTAACTATGTAAAGTAGGTATACCTACTATGTCAAAAAAACATATATTTTAGTAAAATACGAAATCTTTATTGTTTTATGGTTGGGCTTTACTGTAAATTGATAGGAACGTTACGAATGGAAAATAACTTCTGCTCATGTATTAAATTGTTTGATAAAATAGCAATATATTCGGAATAAAAATAATATAATATAGGTTACCGTAAAGCGCAAGTATAATTTTTATAATCAGATTATGCTTTGCGCTTAATCCAGATCCAATCTGTCGCTCCACGCTCCTTGTAATATTTATATTAGAGTAGAATAAGAATTACTAATTAGATTACTTGTTTAATTTTTACACACATAATTATATTTTTAGCTGTGTTACAAATTACACATACCAGCATGTATTCAATTTATACGTGCAATGGTTTTTTACATTTCTTTGAAAATTTCGCGAAATTCAATTCATTCATTCTTCGAAAAATCCAATAAAATACGCGCAGTATTTTATTATTAATATTTAGGTCTTTACCTATGAAATTGCCGTTTTGTATGAAAAAATTTAAACGAATTTTTTTCATGTATTTTTTATTTGTATTAATCGAAGTAATCACCCATGCAATCAATGCATCTTTGCCAACGCAGTGGCAGTTTATTGATGCCCTTCTTAAAGAAATCAGCTGGACTGGAGGCAACAAATTCTTCAAAGGCATTTTGTACTGCCTCTCGGGTATTGAATTTTTTTCCCGCCAAGAAGTTATCCAAATTTTGGAAAAAGTAGTAGTCTGTAGGCGCATGGTCTGGTGAGTAGGGCGGAAAACGGAGAGCTTGCAACCCCAGTTCTTTGGAGTTCCAGTTCAACTTGGAGACCGTCTGCTGTGCAGTACGAGGTCGCGCGTTGTCGTGCAGGAGCAGCGGAGACGAGCGATTGACCAATGCTGGTTGGAGATGTGCCAGCTTCTCCATCATTGTGTTCAGTTCTTCACAGTACACATCTGCAGTAATGCTCACCCCGTTTAGTAAGAAGCTGTGATGAATCACACCGGCGCTAGACCACCAAACAGTGACCATCACTTTTCTAGGGGTAAGTTTTCATTTAGGGCATTGTTTAAGTGCGGAACCAGGATCCAACCAACTTGCTGAGCGCTTGCGGTTATCAAACAGAATCCATTTTTCATCGCAGGTAACAATGCGGTTCAAAATTCCTTAATTTGTGTGTCTGTTGAGCAGTGCAAGTCACGTCTCGACGCGCACTTCGCGCTGGCGATCATTGAGTTCGTGGGGCACCCATTTGTCAAGCTTTTTTACCTTGCCAATTTGACGCAAATGGACCAATATTTTTTAATAGTTTTGACGCTAACGTCGAAAGCTGCTGCTAATTCAGCCGTAGATTGTGTATCTTCAGCTTCCACAATCGCCTTTAATTCGTCATTGTCGACCAAAGTCTTCCGACGACCTCGAGGTTCATTTTTCAGGTCGAAATTTCCAGAACGGAAGCGAGCAAACTAATAACAGGTGGTGCGTTGGTTTGTAGTGTTAGCTCCGTAAACGTCGTTGATGTTGCGTTCCGCTTGTGCCGCGTTGCCGCCACGACGGTACTCATATTCCATAATTACTCGAATTTTTTACGTATCCATGACGACGAAAAAGATTGAAATGCGATGAATATGTAACGCTAATCAATAAACAATTGACTAATTTTGGAAAAAGAATTCCATGTTTTTAAAATAAAATTAATTTGAAATTAGAATTCTTAGCCAAACAAAAATTCGAAACGGCCAGTACTGCAGAACGGCAATTTCATTGGTAAAGACCTATTATTAAAATTGGAATTTATGCTCTCAAATATTATATTTAATTAAATAAGTATTTTAGAGTTTGTTAGAATTCACCCTCCGAGGGTGTAAAATAAAGGTTAAAAGTTTGTATGATTTTTTGAATTCCATGCAATTTAATATCAAAGCTAATAAATGAAAATTATTGAGTACGTAATTTATAGTTTTTTTTAAATTCGTCCCCTAAAGGGGTGTAATGGGGGTCCAAAGTTTTTATAGTGAAATATCAACAGCTGGATGCAAGGATGCAGTGACAGTACCTGTCACTACTTAACACAATATGTCCCTCTTGTGTTGTATTTTTACACTTGTCTATGATAATTGATAACACAACAATTGTAAAAACATTTTAAATGTATTCTTATCGTACACACCCTTACAAGAGTAGGTAAGTATTTATTTAATCATATATAGGTGGAGCTGACATGGATCTTTTTATGGAAAATTACACTCAGAAAAATCGTACCTATCTCTAAGAAAATGTCTTGTATATAGTATTTACTTGTAATTATTATTATTTAAATATAAAATAGCTAGAAAATCATGATGAATTTGGAAGCTATTTATACAGGTGTATATATCATGTGCAAGAAAAATATTGCGTATTTTTTGTTTGCACAATTTTTATACAGTAACAACAACGTACAGACCGGCGACTCATGTCACGTAACACTATGAAGCCGAAGATGTTTTTTACTTTTTTAAATAAATCGGACAAGAGCGAGTCGGATTCGCCCACCGAGGGTTCCGTACAAAGTAGCAATATCATTTATTAAATAGTTCAGGAATCGAGTCTCGACTCTCGTAGTTTTTGTAGTGCCTGAAAATGGGTGATGATTTAGATCAGGTATGGCAACCTTTGACATGTCGAGGGCCAAACTTTAGCGTGCAAATACGTTCGCGGGCCGCGTTTAAAAGTACTTAGTACATTTTAAAGTAGTGATAATATTTTTGCGATAGATATTAGACATGAAATAATACGACAACGCTATTATAGTACAATTTATTAAAATAACAAAATGAAATTTAAATAAATGGTACATTATAATTAAATCGTTAAATTTGAAATTGTTACAAACCACGAAAGTTAAATACACCGAAATCAATGAGACACTTGAGCTTGGATTTGGGAAACTAATCCATCGATATTTGGATTAATTCCACTGATACAAAGACGTAAATAATTTTCCAAATTATCGTCAATCGAGTCTTGTACGATGTGTTGATTTACTAACTTTCATCAATGAAAAGAACTGTTCGCATTTATAAGTACCTACTGTCAAACGCACAAATCATTCTTCTTGCGAATTTTCTAAGCTGCGGAAAATTGTTTTTTTCTAGGTATTTTTTGTAGAAATCGCACAACTCTACGTCTTCAAATTTGGATTTTAGGAGTGAGTTTTCTTGAACCTCGATCAACTCCATTTGTAAGTGTATTGGAGCATTTTGTACATTACATTTTGTAGGAGTAGCAAATAAACCGAAACAGTCTTCCATGTTTTTGAAGTCGCTAAATCTGTTCGAAAATTGTTCCCACAGTAACTTGAGTTCTTCAGCATATTGAGCATAAGCAATATTTTCATACGCAGAGAGCTTGTTGAAATGGTAACTGTTACCAGACAGCATCTGTGACTCCCACAAGCGTAGTTTGATCTGAAACGCTTTCAATGGCTGTACAAATCATTTACTAACTGTCCTTGTTTTTGAAGTTTCAAATTTAAATCATTCAAATAGCCTGTAAGATCGACCAGAAATGCTTAATCACATATCCATTTTGGGTCACTTAATTCAGATAGTGGTTTATCTTTTATTTTCATAAAGTCTGCTATCTCATTTCTAAGCTCGTAAAACCGTTTCAACATATTTCTTTTGCTTAGCCATCTGACTTCACAATAATATGTTACGTCGTTATATTCAGCTGATACTTCATCCAAAAACGCCTTGAACTGACGATGGTTAAGCCCTTCGGGATCGAATAAAGTTGATGGTTTTTACTACCACATTCATAACATTCTGGAGTCGAATGGACTTAGAACACAAGTTCTGTTGGTAGATATTGTAATGAAGGTCTATCAAATCATCATTTAATTCTGTTGCTTTTTCATTTAAAATTCCGATGAAACCTTTACGTAAGCCGACCATAGAAGGTGCACCATCAGTGCATACTCCAATTAATTTTGACCATGGCAAGCCAAAACTTGTGAATACCTTTTGAACTTCAATAAAAATATCTTCTCCTGTAGTGGTTCCTTTTAGCGGCTGTAAAGCAAGCAATTCCTCAGTAATAGTGAATTCCTTATCAACACCTCGAATAAATATAGCCAGTTGAGCTGTGTCAGACAAATCGGTGCTCTCGTCTAGATATGGAAAATGATTCAAAACCAGCCATTTGGTCAGTCAATGTTGTTTTTATATAATTAGCATCATTTCTATACGTCGAACAACAGTTCGTCTTGACAAACTAATTTTTTAAAATTAATTTTTCTTTTCAGGACAGAAAATACCGCAAACTTCTAACATACACTCCTTGATAAATTCTCCTTCGGCAAATGGTTTTAATGCCTTTGCCAATTTCGAGCTAACTATAAAACTAGCTTTCACAACATTATCAAGTTGTGTTCTTTGTTTATGAAACATTTGTTGCTGTTTTTCCAAATTTGCGGTAAGCTTCTGGATTTTGTCTGTTCTTAATTGTCCTGTCAGTGAGTGCAGCGTAGCATGCTTAGTTGAGTAATGCCTCTTTATATTGAATTCTTTCATTACTGAAATGGTTTCATTACACAGCAAACAGATAGACTTACCATTGTGCAAGATAAAAAAGAATTCTTCAGTCCATTTTTCTTGAAACTGGCAACCCTCTGTATCAACTTTTCGTTTCTTTCCACCAGACATCATTTTTGTTTACTTTTCGTTCAATAAACTTACTAACAAACTATAGTTCGTAACCACTCAAGATGCACACAAAGTCACAAAGCAAGTTGACGGCTCGAGCAGTTCGCTAGGATATCGCTTGTCCAAGTTATCACCTCGGTAGCTCAAACCGCGGGCTGGTTGTTGCTCATATATGATTTAGATGAAAGTTTGTATGGAGAAGAAAAATGCTTCGTAAATATTAAAAATAATTTGTTTTCTAATGCTAACATCAAGCCCTTTGAAATTATGATACCCCATCCCCTATTTAAGATGAAATATGGTACTCGCGGTATGTTGACGACTGTAGGTACTTACATAGGCAATAGACATATTTTCTAGAAGGTACTTATTAAACTTTTTGCGGTGGCCAGGGCCGTCTTTACCCTATTACAGGCCCTGGGCACACTAGAAGAATGATGATGATGATGATGTGATCACACATAACAAATCACACCCTATGACCATAATAAAGCAATATTTTATGATTATGATCTTAGAATAGACATCTAATATTGCAATTGATATGAAAATATTATATAGGGACAGTGGCGTATTTACTATAGGGCCACGGCCCGGGGCGCCAGGCTGCGAGTGGCGACTAAGCCGGCCCTAGCCTTATTTATACCGATGTTTGGTTTTAGGCTAGGGATGGCGAACCTATGAGACCTCATGAGATAAACTCATGAGACCGCGGTTTTGCGCGGTCTCGCAGCCGCCGCGGTTGAGATTATCGTTCCCACAAACGTGGCAAAAAAGCAAATACATATTTACAATAGAATTTCTGAATTTCACGCGCAAACCGAACGCAGAGCGCGTGGGCGTAACCCGCTGAGTCTGCGGGTGACCGCGGTTCGCGCGATTCTACAAGCACACAGCGGGTGTAAAACGCGCCGTGAGTTGTGCTTATTATTTTGCCACCCATTAAGCAGTGACGTGATAGTGACAGTTATTTTATTTAACGGGTTAAAATCTAATTACTCTTTAACTTAAAAAACGCGAGTAAGCGAAGTGAGCTTGCAAATTTTTTTTCCTATTTAACAGGTTAAATCTGTTCAAACTTTAAAAATAGAATGATTTTGTAATTCAAAATTAAAATTCCTGATGTTGCAAAATAGATGACATATAACATATTATCTTAGATTTGTCATGTACCTACTTCAAACTTTTTTCGTAATACATAATTACAAAATTTTGTGATCAGTGACGTGCCCAAAATATTGTGTCGCATCACGCATGCCATTGATGGCACGCGTACTATAGGTTCGCCATCCCTGTTTTAGGATTTGTATTTTATTGTATTTTTCTAAAGTACAACAGACTTTCAGGGCTTAAAGTTTAAAAAGATTTTAACAGGTACAATAGTAAAAAAAACATTTTCTCGCTCCATTTGAAGGCGTTTAATATACATAGTTTCTTTTTTAGACTGACATTCTGTTTTAGACTGTGGATTTTATTTTATTTTGAAGATAACTTAAAAAATCATCTTTCAGATAGGGTTTAAAGTATAATTACATTTTAACCTGTAAAAAAAGATAATAAAGAGTCAGCCACAGCTTGATGGAGCAGCACAATATGTTAATAGGCCCGTTGCACAACATTTCTAAAGACGCCTCTGTAAAGGGGCGTCATCCACATGGACCAGCCGGCACATCCAGCGCCGCGGTCTTGAAGCAAATAAGTAGGCAGAAATGATTGTCACTATTGACAGTTGACACTAATGACGACCTTGGTGCTGGATTGGACCGTGTGGCTATCCATACGGTATTATCTTGTAGTAAATGGCTCAGAAGATTAATACCCAAACATTTATCAAAATTCACAAAATGAATATAATTCACAGATCAATTTCTTTTAAACAGTTAAATTTAAAAATATATTTTATGCAATTTTTCTATTTTAAAATTATTAATCATGCTGCAATCGGTAAGCCTGATTTAAAAGCGAGTGTATACAGGGTGACCTGAAATTCGATACATTCCTTTGAAAGACAGAAAGTAGACCTCATTTACAGTAATATTTTTCATGGCATCCCCTATCCGAAAGTTGATATTTACAAAGTTATTGAAATTTCAAAAATTTTTTCTTTATTTTCGACTTTTTGACTTTGACATGACGTATTTTTAAAAATGTTTGTCTTTTTAGTGATTTTTTTATGTATTTTAACCGTCAATGAGTCAAATATTATTTTTAAGGAATAAATAGGGACAAACTAAGCGAGAATTTTTCATTATGAGACATGAAACAGAATTTTCTTTTAAGAAAAATGCACATTTTTCTTAAAAACAGGTGATTTTCTTAAAAAAAAGTATGATACAATGCGTACAAATACCTTAAATAACTTTCTTACCTCATAAGCTTCCAAAAAAGGTACAAATATGTACATAAAAATATGAACATGTAATAAACAAAGACAAAACAATCATCAGGTAACGTTATCTCAAGAATTACTCTACCTGAGGCGACCTTTTTTTTCAATTGTTTCCTTTGTTCAAACTTCGGGATGTTTCGGCTACTGTCGTCGCGGCCCTTTGTCAATGAGTTACCGACTGGCTTAGAGAGCAAATTTAGTAGCTAATATTAGTTTTAAGTCAACTATTGCCGTGTACGGACGTATTGTTGCTTTAAACTACACCCTTACTTCTACTTGTGATTTTTTTGTATCGCGATGGCTGCTTTTGAGTACGATGAATACGCTGACATCTGTTTTGTTACGGACTTTGTAATGGTAATGCTGCTGCTGCACGAAGAACATACGTTGAACGTTTTCCGAATCGACGAGTGCCAAACGTGAGAGTGTTTTCAACAACATTTTGATGAATTCGGGAAAGCGGCCGTGTTGATAGAAGACGTGGCGATTCAGGCAGACCTCGTTTGTATGCTCCAGAAGAAGAAGAAGAAATTTTAACACTTTTTCAAAATGATGCTTCTATTTCTACAAGAGCGGCAGCTAGAAGACTTGGATTGAGTCAATGGAAGGTGTGGTTTACAGTACACACAGCGCGTCTACATCCATTTCACTACACACCTGTCCAAGCTTTGGAAGAGGGAGACCCGGTTAGAAGAATGGAATTCTGCCGTTTTATGATAAATGCAGACATGGAGGATCGCAATTTCTTCTCAAGAATATTGTGGACGGATGAATCGAAATTTGACCGTGACGGGATAAACAATTTCCACAACACACATTACTGGGCACCAAAAGGAGAAAACCCCAGGATGAAAAAGGAAAGGGCCCATCAAACCAGATTCAGTCTAAATGTCTGGATGGGTATAATTAATAATAATTTAGTTGGACCTCATTTTTTGCCTCAAAATTTAAATGGTGAAATGTACGAACATTTCCTAAGAGAGGAGATTACTGGTTTAATGGAAGATGTGCCAATAGCAACTCGTCGTAATATGATTTTCCAGCATGATGGTTGCCCAGCCCACTTCCGCCTCGGCGTACGCCAGTGGCTAGACCAAACTTACCCACATCGCTGGATAGGTCGAGGCGGGCCAATTCCTTGGCCAGCACGGTGTCCCGATTTGACCCCGTGTGATTTTTATCTTTGGGGTCATATGAAGGCTTTGGTGTATACTACACCCATAACTACTGTAGAGGAGCTCAGAAGCCGCATAAGAAATGCAGCAGAAGAAATCAAAACTAGTCTTACTACCAGAATAATCAAAACAGAGGTACGGAGAAGACTACGGGCCTGTATCAGAAACAGAGGTTCACATTTTGAACAAGACCTAAAGTAGAATATTTATTATTAAATTTAATTAAACATTGATGTTTTTTAAACACAATAAACGTAATTAAATTCAAGTTTTTCCTTTTATTTTAACCTTATCGCAAATAAATCGATTTAGACATTATTTCATTTTACTTCTAATATGTTTACTACAACGTCATATTTTTATGTAGACATTTGCACCTTTTTGGAAAGCTAATGAGATAAGGAAGTTATTTAGAATATTAGTACGCATTGTATCATACATTTTTTTAAGAAAATCACCTGCTTTAAAGAAAAATGTGCATTTTTCTTAAAAGAAAATTCTGTTTCATGTCTCATAATGAAAAATTCTCGCTTAGTTTGTTACTATTTATTCCTTAAAAATAATATTTGACTCATTGACGGTTAAAATACATAAAAAAATCACTGAAAAGACAAACATTTTTAAAAATACGTCATGTCAAAGTCAAAAAGTCGAAAATAAAGAAAAAATTTTTGAAATTTCAATAACTTTGTAAATATCAACTTTCGGATAGGGGATGCCATGAAAAATATTTCTGTAAATGAGGTCTACTTTCTGTCTTTCAAAGGAATGTATCGAATTTCAGGTCACCCTGTAGAGTAGCTATGAGTTGGGACTAGGGGGCCCCAATCCATCGGGGGCCCTGGGCATGTGCCCATTGTGCCCAGTGGTAAAGAACTGGCGGTGGCAACTTACCGGATACTAGGAAGTTATCAAAATTATACTTTGAACCAGTAGATAAGACTCCGTGGTCTAGTGGTTTAGAGCTTGGCTCTCGACTCGGAGGTCGTGGGTTCGATTCCCGCATTGGAACAACAAAAAATCTTGTTTCCAAGTTTGGTTAGGACAATGCAGGCTGATCACCTGATTGTCTGACAAGAAAGATGATCCATGCGTCGGATGGGCATGTAAAAAGTCGGACCTGCGCCTGATATCTCACCAGTCGTGTCGGTTATTCGTCCCACTGGGTTACGAGAGTAAAGGAAGAGAGAGTGCTCTTGTGTACTGCGCACACACTTGGACACTATAAAATAACTCCTGCGTAGCTGGCCTGTTTTCAATTAAACCGGCCACCGTCACTGAAATCAGTGTGGGGAGCTATTATTAAGACTATAACTATAAACAGTATTTGTTATGTAGAGTTTTATTTTATTTTTATCTTGGAAAACAACCTTTTGGCTACGTTGAACCATAAAAATTAAAAGGTAGAGTTACAATTAGTTACATTGATATGAGAGGTATTTTTAATTATGATGGAAATGTAACGTAAATGGTATTTAGAAGAAGCTATGTTATAATTATTTTATCTGCCAAATAGGTTTTTTTTAATTCTACCGTTATTGATGGCCTTATTTCGAACTCCCTTTGTAAACTACACTTAAATAACTTAAAGACTTGCCCGATTGATTGTTGACTGATTTAAAAAAAATATTTTTTTGATGTAAAGGGTATAATCCCAAGTTGGTCCCGTTGTCACCAAAGTGGTGACCTGATGATGTGATCCATGAGGAATCGAGGAAACACCTCGAAATTTATAATATGGACTCATATATATGGCTACTTCAGAAAAAGTCAAAATCACTATTGATTTTGACTTTTTCTAAAGTAGCCCAAGCATATGCTACCAAAAAGTATGATTTTGTGCCAAGGGTGCCTGGATCCAAAAGCACTGAACAGAACTCCTCAGTCTTTAAAGATACACGTTTGGAAAATTCGGCATTGTTTAAAGAGCTGCAAGCATATGCCAATATGTAACTTACAGTAATCATCATCATCATCTTATATACAATACCTAATGGATGCTTGGCGCGTATTCAATTATACACTCGATCGTTTATTTTAAACGTTCTTAAAAAATGTTAATAATAATTTAACAAATATCACTAAAAAGGGAAAAATATTATTTTTAAACAAAATATTAAACCTTTCTGCTTTTTTACTTTGGAAGTCGGTTTAATTTTTTGTTTAAAAATAGTTGTTAAAATCTTGGTTGTGTTGAGACTCGTTTGGAATTCCAATGTCAGCGCAGTACGAAAACGGTTCGAAAAGTTCTCGGCCTGAGGCACGTATAGTACCACTCTTTAGTAATATAAAACTCGTCCCATTTTGTAAATTGCTACTGACATAACATTTCTAGATGTTAGCAGAAAACTGAAGTTACACATTTTCACTCAGCGCACAATGCTTTTAAAGTCTCGTAGGTAATAAAGGAATGATGGCAAAAAAAAACTTTTGATTTCATTTTTAATTTTTTATATTTATCTTTGTATAATAAGATGATTAAGAAAAGTGATTTGGTAAATTCATCAGACAAGAGTTCAGCTACTCCGAATTGTACGTTATCGAAGAAAATTGCAAGAAAATGGCATGAAGAAAATAAAAAGTAAAAATTAGAACTGAGTATAAGTAATTATGGAATGTGAATTATTCTTTAACATTACGAAATTAAAAATTAATATCGCGCAACGAATGTGCGGAACCTGCTCCTTGCTTATAAATCTCGATAAGCAATGCAACTCGGAAAGTTGCCTGAGGCCTTGCTGGTAAAAAAATGTGCAGAGAGTAACCTAACCTAACCGTTACACTGTACTGGCAACTTGACGCTGACTTTGTTTCCAGAGACAACGCGGCCGTTTGCGCACTCTGGTTGCAAGACTTGTTCTAAAATAACTACAATTTTTTTTACCCTATAGCCCGACTACATAAATTATATAGTCTATGTTACTCGAGCTGTTCTTACGAATCTATTGTCACCTCATTTATTAAGATTGGACCGGCAGTTTAATCGCTACGGTGGAACAAATATGCATGTAGCATACATACAGATATGGACTGCCAAAATCATTACCCTTCTTTTAGGCTTCGCCGTTGTCCGATAAATAAGGAGATGCGGAGAATTTAATTATTTACTAGTACAAGCCTGATTTCAGTATTTCCTTTTTTCAAATCTAAAAAAAATTACTATCGGCGGGCTAAGATAAGCTACTCGCTAGTATGAAAGAGCTATTTTGTAGTTTTTTTTACTATGTATTCCAGTAAGTAAAATTTCTTAAAATAACAATGTTAATATAAAATATATTTCTTAAAATCACAATAATGGCTTTAAGAAAGACTAAATTTAAAATAAAAAAATGTACATCAAAACTCTTTATTCGACAAGTACTTTGGGCCGAGAACTTTTTAAACCACCTAAGTATGCGTGTGCGGACTGCGGAGTGCGGTGTGCGAGTCCCTCACAGCTTCAGCAATAATAGTGCTGCCGTAGAAAATACTATAACAATAGTAAGTAATATTATGTGTGCTAAATAACAAAATAGTTGAGCGTGGTATCGGTACTCGGTAGTCAAGTGGAAACAATTGAAATAATAAGAATGTCACAGTTAACGCGGTGTGAGGTCATCGCATTATGTTGTAAACATTACAATTTTGTAGATGTCTATTTACTTAGTAGGTAAAACTTATTAGGTGTCAGCAAAATAAAAAGAGGAAAATACACTTTGAGCGGACTCTACATTTCCCCCCTGCGTTTGTTATAAAGAAACAGATTTCTTCATCTAATTACTAATATTTCGATATTTTTTAATTTTTTTTCAATTCCTTTTCTATGATATTATTTGAATCGCTAGTTTATCTTAGTCACTTTATCTACCCATGATATGTATGTTATTATTCCTTTTACTTTAGAGTTTAGATAGTTGTGGGAACTATATATTAGTAGGAGCTATCTCTCTTCTAGTATACATTTCGTTTACGTTCTCTATGTAGGTCTAGGTATTATATCTAGTAATCTAATGAGTTATGAGATTTTTTTTTCGATGTAACATAGAGTAAGGGTCAGTTCACACCGCGACGCTACGCGGAGCTGAGTTTTTAAAATAGCTATTGAAAATTGAACTTTATTCACTACAGCACAAGATACAAGTTACATATGACATCAGTCATACACTGCACATGCGCTTTGCAGCGCGGTGCAATATGACATTCGAACTTTTGCAATGAAATGGTATTTTTTTGTTCAATGTTGAATAGCTATCTTAAAAATGCAGCTTCATGTTGCGTATCGTTTCGTGTCGACGTGAATTGACCCTTATGCTACAACTGAATGCAGAGAGAAGATGTCGCGCGCGATACTGGTGACGGGAGGCGCGGGCTACGTGGGCTCGCACACCGTGGCCCACCTCCTGGAGAACGGGGGCGACGACCTGGAGATCGTCGTCGTGGACAACCTGACTAATGCTTACCGGTGAGTAAGGGTTGCCTAAGATATGTGTAATGATGATACTGTTACGAGATTACGGTCCGATATTCGGAGTGAAACGTCAGTTTTAAAACACTGAAAAAACAAAAAAAACTTCTAGAACACTACACGTTTGAGCGCCGTAACGTACTAGAACATTCTACAAATTAAAGCGCCGCGCCGTAACAATATTAATGCCCAATTCCAAGAATTTGGCGCTGAAGGACCGGCTCAGGAAACTGGCGAAAAAATAACGCTCGTGTATTATGCGGTGTGAGCGAGGATACTGGAGACCGAAGTTTCAAGAAGGATTCACTCCTTCTTTAAAGTTTAAAAAAATCGGCAACGCACTTGTAGGATGTAACGTAGTGATCCCTTTGCTCGTTTAGCTCAACATAATATCTAATTTTTTTATCACTATTTACAGGAAGCCAGGCGAGAAGAAACCCGAGTCCCTTCGGATTATAGAGGACATGACGGGCAAGACGATACACTTTTACAAATGCGACATTCGCGACGCGCAGACGTTCAGCAGAATATTCCACAACGTAAGCATTTTATATTAAGTACTTACTCTGTACTTACCTACTAGCATTTAAGGCCCACTTGCGCAGATCTGGGTTAGAGTTAACCCTGGGTTAAATGTCGGGTTAACTCTCTCGTTCTTCGTAATAACGAAAGAGAAGGCATGATATTTTAATCCAAGGTTAACTCTAACCTAGATCTGCGCAAGTGGGCTTTAGTATTTCATATGTGTACGCGTGTACAATAGGTATAATTAATTATTGTCACAATAAACATGATCGTTCTATGTGAAATAAACACAAATACTCATTTGCCCATACAATACGAGTATGAACCAATTGTTTTTTCTATCTATTATAGGTAAGTATTTGACAATATTTCCTTTGTAACCGATTTCAAAATAGGAGGAGGTTCTCAATTCGACTGCATGTTTTTCGTTGTTTCCACTTTTCCTATCGGTATTTTAAATAACAGCAGATTTAGGCATATGGCATCATTTTGTAAGGCACCTTTCTGATGTAAGACAATGGTATAGAAAAAGTTTCCACTCCTGAATTTGAACTTTTTCTTGTCCGTTTGCAGCATAACATAGAATGTGTGATCCACTTCGCGGCGCTGAAGGCGGTGGGCGAGTCGGTGGAGAAGCCGCTGGAGTACTACCAGGCCAACATCAACGGCACCTGCGCTCTGTTTGAGGTAAGGTCTACTTATTCTGGGGATTAAGCGTGAGATCAGCGGAATGGTAAGCCGCGTATGGAAAGTCTATTGTCATACAGAATAACGTTATTTTATTTTCGCTTAGCGCCATCTATTAAGTAATATTCATAAGGGAATCCGATATGATGTCGAGGTGTACGCCTCGCTGACGCTACTGTCTACTGATACCTATTACAAAATATTAAATTTAACTAACTTTTGCGCGCGGCTCCGCCCGCGAAAATACAGTATCCCACGGGAACATTGTACCTTTTCGGCTTAAAATGTAGCCCATGTTTTAATCCAGAGCCTAAACTACTAAATTAAATATTTATCAAAATCCGTTTGCGTTAAAGACTCACAAACGTCCATCCATCCTCACAAACTTTCACATTCATAATAGTAATAAGATAAGTAAAGCTTATATAGTACACCTCCTACCTTTTCCTACCACAGCTGGAGTACAATTTTGGAGAGTTGTGAGTGGTGGTCCACGGTAGCCTTTGTTTATCTTCTTGGATAGCAAGAAAAATATGACGTGTGTGTACAGAGTAAGTACACGTTGTATAAGTGAAACTTTATTCATCATTTAAAATTCGTGTCGCTCGTGCCGTGACGCGACCTTGAAATTCACTCTCAACGCGCGTAAAGCGGTTTTACTTTAAAAAAAATTACTAACCAGCAAGAAGCTGGTTCAAGAATTTGAAAATATAAAGATATATCCAGACTTTACATACAATTATGATATTTTTTAAAATTTATTATCATAATATATATAAATATATTATCATAATATTGTGATGAGAGAAGTAGGGCGAGGCCACCACACTGCGTTGCGACGACGCATCGCACGAACGACGTCGTTCAATTCTAGTAGATTGTATTGCAATGCGACGTCGGTTTTGGCGATGCGTCGTCGCAACGTAGTGTTATGGCCTCCCCGTAGTGCGTTAGAAATTAAAATCTTGCGTTGCAACAGAACTGAGAGGAGGTTTTGTTGTTCTAAGTTCCTATATTTAAATTGCACAGTACAGTTGGTATAGGGGACTGAATTAAAACCACGGTTTTGGATAGTTATGTGTCGCTGGGGCGTTTAAACGTGTGTCACTTGCGCGTGTGCTGGTGCGACTGTTGTTCCCAGGGTGGCGGGCATAGGATTAGGAATTTGAACGTCCCAGCTGCAGCGGCAAGACTTTATTATTTCTGTTACATAAACACGAAAAAAGTATATAATACAAACAAAAAGGCATATAAACAACTTAATTCTAATAAGTAATACTTACTAATAACTTATACCTAGATGACACCTAATCGTAGTGCGTCGCCTACGATTGGAATGTACAAGAGTATTTTCAGCCAGCATGTGTCACATCTCGCAGGTGATGCGCGACAACGGCGTACACAAGCTGGTATACAGCTCATCGTGCACGGTGTACGGCGAACCCGAGCGACTGCCGCTGGACGAGAACCACCCTACGGGCGTGGGTCTCACTAGCCCCTACGGCAGGTCCAAGTACTTCTGCGAGGAGATCATGAAGGATCTGTGTGCGAGCGATAAGGTTAGTGGAAGCTGCTGCGTAATGTGTGGTGTCCGTGATGGTCTATTTGAATTTCTTTGACTGCGTATGTTGAAATTACATAATCTTTTTAAACGAGACAATCTTGTATATATAATCGTAATCTCGACAACGGCTGCAAGTACATGAAATTTAGTATGCAGGGAGTTTTGGGGGAGAAAAATCGGTCTAGCTAGGATTTATCCCTAAGAAACTGCGCATTTTTAAGTAATATAGGTTTTTTTTCTTTCGTCGTGCAACAATATATTATCAATAATTTCAGTCCGATTGGCAGTTTGGTTAATTTTTGCGTTGTTCGGTGTAGGTGTAGTTATAGATGTAGGTGGAGCTGTAGGTATTTATTTATTCCAGTTCATAGCTAAGGTAGAAAAACGTGTGTCGGGACAACTAGTATTGATTATGTAAATATGCTGTCTGATGTACAATGGTATTCGAATATGACTCATGTGTGGTTTTGTTGAAATTACTTAAACGTTCTATGCCTCCTATGAAAAGGTCGATTAGTAGTACAAGTCCCTTATTAAATAGTTTTACTAATTAGAAAAATATTAGGAATTGTTTTTGTTTCATTTGAAACTTGACATGATTTTTATCTATTAGGGTTAATGAATATAGTGAGAAGTTGTGCCCTCCCTTTTTTTCTCGTGAATTAATTTTTGATGTTTTTGTGCAAGGCGAAGAAGATAATGAGTGTTTTGCCTCTATCTCTGTCACTCTCACGAGTGCTGTCTGTGCAGAAGTGGAGCGTGATCTCGCTGCGGTACTTCAACCCAGTGGGCGCGCACCCCAGCGGCCGCATCGGCGAGGATCCGCGCGGCCGCCCCAACAACCTCATGCCCTTCATCGCGCAGGTAACAGCCAACAGGCCATGCACATTGCACACATGCACACTCGTACGTACGCATATTCATACGTGCACGCTCGTACGTACGCATATTCATGCGTACACGCTCATACGAATATTCATATGTACACGCTCATACGAATATTCATATGTACACGCTCGTACATACACATATTCATACATACACTCACACGCGCGCATGCACACACGCGCGCACACTCGCACGTACGAATATTCATACATACACGCACACGCACGCATGAACACACGCACACTCGTACATACTCACTTCTACCTACTTATACAGAATACAGTGTAAACAAATAATGATATAGTACTCAACGACAACTGGAATATTTTTAATTTTGTTATACTTCCTGCTCACATAGCGTTTGGTACCGCTTTCAAAGTTTTAATCACGATTCACGAGTTACGTAGAGTTTTTCAGTTTATGAGTAAAATGGGCTTGGGGTCCGTAATTTGAAAGTCACAATAGACCCACATGAAGAGCCTGTTCAGGTGAAGTAAAGAAGGTAGAGATGATTCTTTAAAATGTTTTAAAAATATTTTTGGCACAATAAATGGAAGTTTTTGATTGGTTTTCCAATCAAAAAAATAGTGTTCATCAAATATTTAAATTTTATTTTTCATGTAGGTTGCAGTAGGTATTCTAGACGAGCTGCAGGTATTCGGCGACGACTACCCCACAATGGACGGTACGGGCGTGCGTGACTACGTGCACGTGCAGGACCTAGCGGAGGGACACGCGCGCGCGTTGGCGTGCTTCAATAAGACTGACTATACTGGATTCCACGCGATCAACCTTGGTAAGTTACTGAAAATTGTATTGCAATAGGATTTGTGTATACTTTACGGTGGCTACTTTCCGTCGGTCAGACCGTATTCTTGTTTACCACTAATTTATTGATTATCAAAAAATAGACATGTGATTTTGTTTTACAATGTATGGAACGTAGTGTGTAACACTTCTGATGTGTTTGAAAACAGATGTCATATAACATAATATGCAACTATTTTAAGACGGTTTTTTATGTGATATATTGTTATTGTTACGTTGCAGGTACGGGCACCGGGTACTCGGTGCTGCAGATGGTAGCGGCGTTCGAGGCGGCGTCGGGGCGGCGCGTGGCACGGCGAGTATCGGGTCGCCGCGCGGGCGACGTGGCGGAGAACTACGCGGACGCGTCGCTGGCGGCGCGCGCGCTCGGCTGGCGGGCGCGGCGCACACTGGCGGACATGTGTGCGGACACGTGGCGCTGGCAGTCCACGCACCCGCACGGGTACGCCTCCTAGTGCGTACAGGCCCTTACAGCGGTTCTACACTTGCTGAGAGTTTATGGCAAACGATTCAAAACAATGAGAACAACGAAGAAAAATAAAAACTCGTAGACGCCATCCACAAATTCACAAATTCGTAGAAATTCAGGGCAAAAGTGTAGAGTCGCGACACGACCAAAGTTTAGAAACCAAAAAGTAAAATGATGCAATGTCGAGACGCTTTTGACAGATTCATCTAAAAACAAATGAATGTATTTCAAAGTATTTTTTTTGCTTTTGCATTTAAAATTAATCTTGCCTCATTCTCAATGAGGCAAAGAAGGAGACAATATTATGTATGTTGATATGCTTATTTCGAATATTTCATACCTATCAAGTTGCCATATTTTATTTATTTTTAATGGTTCTAAAATTATAGCTTTATACACATCGCTACTTTTTGTTTTATGAAGATTACTTGTTAAACAACATAGTTGTGCTTAGTAAATAAGTTGTTTTTATTAAAATGTAGGGGAAATTCGAAACCATTCCATCTGGACAACTTTATTATATTATGTATGTAGCTTCAGTATATTGTATTTGTAGATAATAAGATCAAATTGATAGTAATTTCCATCATAATATTATGTTTACTTTCAGTTAGAAAAATAATGTTATAACAATTATTAATTTTGAAAAGTAGGTATTCGATTAACTTTAAATACTCAAGTTCCCCATAAACTCACCAATTTAATTGTTATTATTACAAATTATTTTTTGCCCATGTACGTATTACGTGATGAGTACGTAGTAACACCAAAGTAATAACGAAAGACAAAGTCACATGGGTTCTATAATAATAGTACTATCAGGGAATCTATAAGCAGGTAAAATAAAATCTTTATTGACAGTACATTCCCTGATATTACATATAATAATTTATAAAATAAAATATATTTAGGTGCTCCTACTTAAAATCATATCTATGTATTATTAACTTAATTTTAATTTATTGTTGATTAAATTTTAGTTATTTGTTTCTGAATTTACCAAATACTTAGGTGATAGTTATTCTTTATATAATATCCCCCGTACTATTAAAACTATTTACACAATGGATAATCTATACAATGTTTTGTCCTTGTCTGATACGTTGGAAAAGTCGCTTGACAGAAAAGGACAAACCATTGTATAGCTTATACATTGTGTAAATATGTTTATTAGTAAGGGAGTATATGAAAGTGAATGAACCGTTTTTGGGGGAAAGCTTACAACCAGGAGACGGACGTAGGATACTTAAGTGCCCAACCGAGTCTGTCTGTATGTTCGCGATAATCTCAAAAACTACTGAAAGGATTTTCATGCCGTTTACTTTTATCGACAGAGTGATTCCTTAGAAAGGTTTAGGTCGATAATAATTTCCTAAGGTTTTATGGAAATTGTTTGATTAATGAAGGTGTCGGTAAAAATCAATCCGTCTGGGAACTTTTATCAAAAACGCTGCCGAACCGAACCCGTTGGAGATAAATAACAAAACAATGTATGGTAGGATTGTTTCTCTTTTATAGATCTACAAAAAAGTCCGCGATGACATAGATATGTCTATATTTAATGATAGGTTACTATACCCATTCTAAGTTTAAAAAAATGATCAAAATTAATGTGGTACTTTCAGAAGCTATTTAGACGGATACAATTTAATTATCCTTATCTAGGAGATTATATCTAGGAGATATCTTAAAATTAAAAAGTACGTGTGAAAATTTATTATAAATATATAGTTTTACTCTGTGCTGTTTCTATATTGCAGGTATATTTGCTAAAAAATTTTTTGCCACGAACACTCTCCCACGCGGGCGAAGCTGCGGGTAAAAGCTAGTTATAAATATATTATGATTTTGACATAATATGTTGTGCTATTGTTGGAATAAAATCAATAATCTTATTATTGCTTTGTAGAACTCAGTGTGGGCATCATGAAATATAATTTTGCTTTGCATTTCTGTGTATCATTCCAAGGAATTATTTTATTTGTTATATTTTATTATTTATTTCATATCTAATTATTGTAAAAATAAATTTTATTCTGGTGCTAAAAGCTTTTTTAAAGTATTCCAAACTCTCTTTAAATATACCTGGGGGTAGTTGTTTAAATGCGGCTATTAATATTTCTTTTCTACCACTTAGTCAGTCACTGTGCAGTGTTCGCTAATGATAGACGCCCAAATTGCGCGTCTCTCTATTCGTCGTTTAATTGTTTTCTTTTTTTATGTAATCAGTGCAAGTGTAATTAACACTACGATAGACGTATGACTTATTATATATATGACTTATTCAGTGCTACTAGTTACTACAATTCAGTTGCTTGTACGCATAGAGTTAAAACAGAGAGGAGTCGTTGTAATGAACTTTTAGTATGAAACTAAGCGTTATAATTTGCGGAGTGAGGGGGGTGTCAGACTCCGCCCACTTCGGTTGTTGTCGACCTTACTACGTAGTTTTGCTATCTCACACTAGATGGCACTAAACGCAAGATTACATATTGGTCGACAGGGGCGTAGCTATTAAGAATTTTTAAACCAGGGAGTATTTTTTATTTATTTTGTAAGCCATCTCGTTATGTTTTATTTAATGAAATATTATTATTATTATGCTAAAAGTGTCAAAATTAAATTGCTTGTGGTAAATGACAAATGCAATTTGTTTGATCTTACACTCAGCTTTTGAAACAGTATTGATCTTCTTCGTCATTTACCACATTTTTTTATTCTAACACTTTATTAATACATAATCTTAATAATATTTCAATAAGAGAACACAAAACAGTGGCGGATTTACGCAATTGCCGCTCATAAACTATTAAGTATTTGCGCTTTTTTATGTATGACCAGGCATAACTTTTTACAGTGTAGTCCGATTTTGATAATTATATTTTTGCTGCAATAGGTTTTCTTCTAAGTTGGTCCTATTGTCACCAAATGGTAGAATTGGTGATGGATTCCATGAGGAATCGAGGGAACTCCTCGAAATTTATATAGACACCTATATTGATCTCGAATTTTTTTGAAGTGACCTAGCCATATGCTAGCAAAAATTAAGGTTTTGTGCCAAGGTACACCTTAGATATAAAACCCTCTGAACAGAACTCCTGAGTATATAAAGATACATGTTTGGGGATTTCAGCGTTGTTTAAAGAACAGCAAGCATTTGCTACTATGGCAATTACAGTAATCGTCATCATTACATTACTAGCTACACTATCAAATAGTGCAATAATGCTAAAAAGGTATTCCAAAACACATGACGACCACCACCATCGCTGATTTACATAACATTTCATATGAATACCATATAAAAGAGAAATCATAAAGAAAAATTTTAAAAGACATATACAGCCGAGCGTATAACCGCCTCCTTTTTTTGGAAGTCGGTTAAAAAAGTAGTCAGTGTCAGTTTCGAGTGCCGACGCATAACGGGAGCTTACTATATAATATATTAATTAAATATCTGTCTATCTGTCCGTCCATCCGACCATCCGTTCGAGCTTCCGTCGGTTCGTCCGTACGGCCATCCGTCTAACCTTCCGTCAGTCCGTTTGTCCGACCTTTCCTTGGTCCTTCCGTCCGACGTTCCGCCCCGTCTGTCGGTCCATCCATCCATCCTCACAAACTTTCAAATTTATAATAGTCAGTAGGATGTAGTGTTCATATACAATTGGGATCGCAATTACATACCTAGTTAATATTAAGTACATATATTTATTATGTAAGTAAGTGTGTTATTTTATTGATAATTCAAAGAAATATTAGTTAAGTAAATAACTTTCCATTTACGAAACAAAATAGATTTCCGTAAAAAAGTAGGCAAAATTAATCGTAATACGCCCCTGCCTTTGTCGTTTTTTATACTCGACGATAGATGGCGTTCAATAAATGATAAAAAACTATATATTTCATTACGACTGTAAAGCCTTTAGGAAATACTGTAAAAAAAACTTTAGTACATACGTATGATGATTAAAATAATATATTAATATTGATATCTAGCTATCTAGAATAAATTTTTAATCCCCGTGTTCAAAGTTTCAAAACGCCATCTATTGACTAGTAGAATAATTCTAATATAACCGACGCTTAGATACTTTTCTAGAAAAATTATAATAAATTTAGTTTTTAATTACTTACACATGAAATGCCCTCAATAGCACCAGAACGCCTATCCGAGTAATTTTAACAAGATAAGACAACACTTCATCCTTTACTTCGTAGAAACTCGAAGAGTACAAAAAGTTATTGTTCTCAATGAGATGTGCACAGTACGAACAGTACACTGATTTAGGCCACGCCCATTGTGATGACGTAGCGGGCCGACTAAAAATTACATTGCACAGTCGCTTATGGCCCTCTCCTCTCTGTTTTAGCTCTATGCTTGTAAGCTAAGTAAGGTAAGCTAATGGATAAAAAAAAACGCGCATGGTTTTTGACTTTGTATTATTTAAAATTACAAATCTTTAATAATTTCAATTATTACAAACTAAATTCATGTGATTACTAATCAGCTCGCATCGCCTACGTCAGATTTACATTTTTACACATTCTATAATAAAAAAAACTTGCTAATATCATACTGCATTGTGCTGTAGATAAAATTAAAGTAAAAATTTTGTCTGAGAAATAATACATAAGGTATGCAATAGTATTGATTTATTTTATACAATAAATTCATGTTACAATGATTACAATTGTATATAAAAGAAATCGTCGTAAAATGCTTATACAAGAATGGGCCTATTTTTGTACTGAACAAAAATTCTATGGGATTAAATAACAGACTAAAAAAAAACAATTAGGTAAACATAAGAAAAACGCTTAAAATAAATGAATTACAATTGTAAAAAAAATATGTTAGGTCTATTAATTATTATGATTGTGCTTGTTAATTATAAAGTTAAAATTACAAATTAAAATATATATTAAAGTGGCTAAAATGTACAAGACCATTTTTGGTTATTTGGCCCTACAAAAAGCTGACTTTTTTACATAATACTCAATAAGCAATATTATCTTATTTTTTAAGTATTTTCATTATATTTTCTAGTTCATTAGCAATATAATATTGATTTACATTGTGATCACTTTAGTATATTCTCATTTTTTTTAATATTACCTATAAAAAAATACTACATTATTTTTGAAAATATTTCTCTGTATTTTTTTAAGTGTGCCAATGTGAAAACATGTTATTACTTGAAACAAAACAAAATTACGTAATATAATTGATTTGATAAATATTAAAAAGAAAAAAAATTAACGATTTGCACGCCTAAGATTAATAAAGTAGTTGTTGATGTTAGTTAGTTGATGTTTTGATTTAAGAAAATAACTAATACTCTGTGGTTATTTTTCTATAATCTACATTTATTAAAATTTGTTATCTATAACCAGCAACATGTTTGCTTTACAATTAAGAGGCATTTATTGCTTCACCTCAATATCTACAATGCTTATCACCACGGCAGTCGCTTGCCATATCAACACATTGGAGTCCAGCTATTGATTGAAAAGTAATAAGGCATCCATTGGTGGAAATAGATCTACGAAGGCATGATATGTAAACACCGCAAACCTTAGTGTCTGTGAATACAATCTAAATACTTTGGCTGTTAGGTAACTTACGGAGGGTGAGAATTACTAAGGTGTGTCTGTGCTTGCAAATCAATGTATATTATACAAAACATATATGTCATAAAATGAACCACCTTGATAAACTTATTGTAAATCTCAACAAGGCCATGTGAGAATAATAAAGCAAGATAGTATGTTACTGTGTAACTATTTTAAGTGTATTTTATTCTAAATTTTATCAAAGTGCTCATTTTTAGAGGCTACATGCTAACATAGCTTTACAGAAACTGTCAATAGTACAAAATACTATTCCACTATTAATAATAAAACATGATTGGTGTAAATTGTATTGACTTTTATAAACAACAATAAAATCATTATTGTCTCAATTCAAATTCATTTAAAATAAAGAAAAAAACTGTAGAAACGTTAAAGTGCATGGTTATACTCTACATAAACCACTCAAGATTATTAACAAACAAAAATCTTGCATACAAGTAAAGGAAAGAGATTCACTATGGACACATAAAACTAAATAATTTTGTAAAAATTATTATGAACAAATAAAAAAATTCCATTTGAAATTGGAATGCATTATTAAAATGCATCTTACACTACACATTAACCTAATAAACAAACCATTACCGTTAGACAATTGTCAGTCAATTTTTATACCCTAGGTAAAAATTACTGTCATAGCAAGACGGCAAAAAAGGGAGATGCAAGTTACCGGTATGTTACATTGGTGTTATTTCAATCACTTAAGTCTTTAGGCTACTTGTGTGGTTGGTTAGCCCTCTCGTTTGATACTAGGCATCTGTGGGGGGGGTTCAGCTAGACCTTTGACCTGCAAAACAGTATCAAGATATAAAAAATAATGCATTTAATACACAGGATTGTTGGATCTTGTAAAACTTTAGCTAATGTTATGAACATTTACTAATAAAGTACCAAGGATTGGCTGGGAATTCAAGTACCCAGCACGGTAAAAAACAGATAGATGGGTATTAAAAAAAAACAAAAGTATAAGTCTGACCGGGACTCGAACCCAAGGCACCAATTTGCCAACAAAGCATACATAGCTGTCTTAGCGATTTGACAAAAATATAAAGCGATTTTTCACCCCCAAAACCGGCAAAATTCTAAATTTCATAGAAATTGATGCAGACGTTTCCAAGATTCTGAATGTATACTAATATTATAGAGAGGTATTTATTATTATTAGTGTTATTTGTTTGTGACTTTGTGAGGTTGTAAGGGTTAATCTCTGGATCTGCTGCACCAATTAAAAAAAAATAGAAAGTCACATTTTTTGTGAGTGTCATATGCTATTTATGAAACTAAAAATATTAAAAAATATATAAAAATTGTTATGTGATGTTTATTGGTAATATTAGTAAAATAATAAAATTTGATTAAAATAGCTTAATTTATCATCTCAAGCGTTTAAAACATGAGATTTTTCCCCTTTTAGTGCGTATAATTTGAGCGAATGGTTAGGCAAATGTTTAACTCTTGGCTCCTGGCATGCAGCAGACTTTGTGAAAATTAAAATTCTTGAAACATTATTGATTGCTATACGAGTACATACATATGCAGTACAAATATAACCCTCCCTTTGCAGTTAGGAAATAATAATAGCACTCAGTACTAATCGGACCACGCACATAATTTCATCATAAGTTAAAATGTACATACAAGGTACATGTAGTTTATGTACAAGAATTGCTTGTTTAAACTACAAGAGGTTTGAAGATACCTTAAGCCGTGCTGCCGTCTTTAGAAAAGCTGGTAGTTGTTCTTGAGAGACATTGACCTCTCCAGCATACATGAACTCGAGTATTGCTTGTAAGTGCAAGTATGAGACATCTTTTAGAATGATTATTGGATGTTTTGAAGGATTCTCCTGGAAATGTTAAGTGTGTTTTAAAATATGAATAAAATACTATGAATAATTTTTGCAGTTATTAGTTAAAAAAGTATTTCATAGTAAATTTAAACACGTTTGTTGTAGAAACAGAATATTTGAATAATTAACTGACACTTTGCTCAGGATGCTTTGATTTCTACAAGTTGTTTACAATTTACAGGTATTCACTGACAGCATACCCACTTATTTATAATTTTTTTACTATAACATTTATAATCACAGTCAATATAATTAAGATGATAAACCAAGGGCGTACCCAGGATTTCAGCTAGATTTTAGCAGCTCATACCTGTTTCGAGAAGATGGTCGGGCAGCTGCCCCCCCCCCCCCCCCCCCGTATGCCCATGTGATAAACAAGTCAATTTTTCACAGAATAAGCTTATTTTTTTTTGAGTAAAAATACTGTTATGTTAACACTTCTAAAATACATATAAAATACAATAATGTATGTTATTATTTCATGTGCAAACCGTGCAATAGACATAGATAAAATGTTGTACAAGCAAAATGTAAGGTTTCTGTGGGATAGATAGATATAAACCTACCTCTAATAAACTTTTGAAATATGGACTACATGCTGATAATACCATTTTGTGTGCTTTACAAGTCTGTCCTTCACAAGCAAGTGTAACCTGGAAAAAGCCTAAAGTTATTATTTCTTAATATATAGGAAGACACACAATAGGAGGACTATTCTTTTTGCATATTACCTAGTGTCAACTCCGGTTTGTATATCTTGCCTATTACCTAGTGTCAACTCCCGTATGTATATTTTGCCTATTACCTAGTGTCAACTCAGGTTTGTATATTTTGATATATGCTAATAGTCATTATTACAAGATTTATTGTTAACAGTGCTATATTTTGTCATTTATATACTGCATAGCCTTGAAAATTGCATCCATCATTACTATCACAATTCTATTAGAACATGTATTTGTGATAGTAATATAGTAGTAGTAGTAGTAGTATAAATACATGTTCTATTAGAACATGTATTTGTGATAGTATAGAACTTCTATACTAAGTATGTAATAATGCAATTCAAAATAAACATTTATTTTGTTTTATTTAATTGATGAATTCAAATTGTTTAGGTACTTACATCTGTAAAGCTTTTTTCGTCTCTCAGATGTCGGAACGAGGTGACCATATTCGTCTGAAAGTCGTTCCATTTTAGAAAGAACTGTTGGTCCCCCATGTTGATTTTTTTATCCTGAAAACGACAATATAAATATACGTGCAATGTATTACAATACTTTACAATTTAAGTTAAACCAAATTTAATCAACAAAATGTAGCTTTTTATGCAATTACAGCACAATTAAGTTGTTTCTAAGAATAGTGCACTTAAGTTTTTAGTTTTCTTCCTACGTCACTATGTGGAATGCGTTGCATAGAAAACAAGCTTAGATATAATAAACACAACTTTATAAGAATTTATACGATGTATTCAACTAAATACTCACTTAGATACTTAATTTATTGTAAAAGTAGTATTTATTGACCTTCACACAATGTTAGGAAATTGGCCGTGAGAAATAAAGACGCCGTCTCAAATAAAATTAGCGACTTCTTTCTATTTCTTCAAATTCCTTCAATCTTCATTCTCCTATTTAGTGTTGCCAGAAACTAAATTTCACACGAGGTAAAATTATTATTATTATTTTTTATATATAGATGGCATCGGCTTAGAATTATTCGCCAGTGTCAAGTTAAAAAGGCGGGAATAGATCTTTCGTTTCAATTTTCAACACCGTATTCCTATATCCTCAAGTCTAAAGTCTAGTCCATAGATGATAAGTAATACTACTGAAGGTCTAGTCAAAGTCCAAATATATAGTCAGTACAGTCCATGAGTCATGTCAGTCGTTTCAGTAAAGTGGTAGAAACTGGTACTGAAAGTTCCTAGGGAGTTTTGGCGGATATCACAAAATAGCACGTTTTTAGAAGTTGTACCACTTGCTCACACTTGTGCACATTAACGAATATTTAAT
Source organism: Phengaris alcon alcon (assembly GCA_037179445.1). Lineage (NCBI taxonomy): Eukaryota > Metazoa > Arthropoda > Insecta > Lepidoptera > Lycaenidae > Phengaris > Phengaris alcon. Next base: position 610,229 of record JAYRCH010000040.1, on the reverse strand, counting down.
GGTTAATATTCTACCAATATTACACATTATAACATAAACAACCCTTACAGTAGGATTGTTTGGAGTCATTTAAGTGGGGACAATATGTGCCTTAACACACGGAAGACGGATATACAAGTTTTACCCGAAAGCCCGAAACCGAAAATTCCTTAGAAGGATAGGTTAAACTTGATTTTACTTTCTAGTATTAGTTTGTTAAATTGAATTATTTTTTTTATGTTTACTTCTTCCTTCTTTTATTCTATATCACGTGGTAAAATATACCAAATTCAAATTAAATTACAAAAAAAAATCACAACAAATAAAACGAACTGCAAACACAAGCTTCAGTTTCGGTTTCGGTCGTAGTTTCGGCAGGTTGCCGCCAAAGCCGAAACTAATCCAAAACTGTTTTTTTGCCGAAACTAGACCGAAACCAAACACTTAAAATTAAATAAAGAAAATATTTTTTTGCCTTTCAGCCAGGTTGCAGGTCACTGTCCTTCACAAGTCGCAGTACACAACCACATATTTTTACTCGAGCGAGTTATGTGTATGGATCCAGCCTGCAAATTCAACACCAGTACTAAAGAGTAATGACGGCATTTTAGTACCGGTGCTGGATTTGCAGGCTGGACTGTGAGTATGACGGCAATCAAGTTTTGATTTTTGCTTGTACACCATAGATACAATATACAAAGAAAATTTATGAATACCGAGCACGTATCAATGAGGGTTTTTAAATTCGTGTCATCTGACAGCCATTTTTACCCGTAATTTTAGGGAGAACCCTAAAACCCCTAACGCCCGAAATTATTAACGTATCTAAAATCTTAGATTGACTTCAATCTTAGATGCTCAAACAAAGATTAACGTAAAATATCATTGAAATGTATTGAAATCTTGATCTCAGATATCTAAAATGAGATTAAGATTGATTATTAATTTCGGGCGTTAGTTGGCAATCCAAATCCGTGGTCTGCTTCTGACCAAATCCGTACGTATGTTAATACTTTAATACACTACACAGAGTACATTGTTACATACTGAACACCTAGAACCGAAATTACGTATCAAAAATCTTAGATTGACTTCAATCTTAGAATCTCAAAAAAAAATTGACCTGAAGTTAATCCTAGGATCGTTGAAATGTATTGAAATCTTGATTTGAGATAGCTAAAATGAGATTAAGATTGATTACTATTAATTTCGGGCGCTAGTGTACACAGTGGCGCAGCGACGGAGTGCCAGCCCATGAAGTTTGTATAATACAAAATATATTTATATTAATTCGCTAGTTTAAGCGATTCTGTGTATCAGGTATTAAAAAATCAGATATCACTTAGTTGAAGAAACTATGAAATATGAATAATGTATAAAAACTCGACTTGCAAAAAAAAATACCGATAGAGGAGCTACTGTATGTATGGTAATTGCTTTCATTTTCAAGTTACAAATTAAAGGGTAAATCCGAATGTTATAAAGATCAACTGCAAAGGTCTCAAAAACGATTTTACTGGGAACACAGATTAATATAATATTTACTTACAAGTATCTACTTACATATTTTCTACCCGATACTAGATGGCGCTGATAACTTTAAAAATGCAATGCTGTATCAGTCTAGGCTAGGTACATACATAAGGGTTAAAAATAATAATTGTTCGTTTTATAATTTTTGATTAAAATAAGTTTCAGTTTTAGTTTAATTAAAATGTGTCAAACTAAGGATTCAAAGCACGTTCAATTGTTTGCAATAGATGCCGTAACTTGGATGCTAAAGATGTTATTTTTATCTACCTGTTTAGGTATAAATTAAAAAGGAATGCCTTAAAGGTTCTTGATGTAAATTATAGAAAAGAAATACACGAATAAAAAGCATTATTTCTTTATTAATCCAACATCATATTTTCACAAAAAATTTACAAACGACACTCCTATTGCATAAAGAAAATAGGCAAAAGTGTAAAATTAGTAAATATGTTTAATTTAATAAGAATAAGTTTAATTAGACATTGTCAGATTATTTTATAATTATTTATTTGTATCTTATACACTAACACACAACTACAATTTGAAAGGCCAAGCGGTGTTGCCAAAATCTTAACCTAGGTATATTACTTATTACTAAAATTAAGACAAAATATTACTTTATAAGTAGAATTATCTACAAAAACAAGTAGTGTTCACTTGTATCAACTATACAGCAAAATATTTAAAACCTACAAAAATGGAATTCAATATTACAAAGACTTCCATTTTTTCTCTAACTGTAATTGACGTGAAGCAGGAATTTAAATAAAAAAAGTATTATTCTAATATTGTGTGTTTTCTTACCACGCAAGCTTTAAATGTTTTAAAATAGGTACAGATTAAAAACATACTTAGCTAATTCAAAAATTATTGCTTAATACTATAAGTATTGACAGAAATCGTAATAAGTACATTTTTATTAAGATTAATTACTTATGGTACCTAATATCTCTTAATTTAGTAAACTTTAGTCTACATTATATTTGGTATACTTATACTTCAGCATTTTATAATATACAAAGCAAATTCCAACTTAGGTATATTCTAGCGTATGATTCGTCAATCCATCTCGGAGACTGAATTCTTATTCTAGGTATAGCCTAAAGAGTTTACAACTCAATAAAACATCTAACATAAAAAATTTCAAATAAAACATCTTTGAACGCGTGCCGTAACTAAAATATTAAAAAATATATCAAAACTATTCGTCGTCGGTAAACTAAAATCCACCAAAAGCCTTTGGTTTAAACATACTTTATAAAAATATACTTTAATAAAAGAGATCTTAATAATATTTAGAAACAATTATACAATAAAGAAATGCCATAAATTTGAGCAAACAAAAGTTACTTAATACAATAATCATATCTTAGAATTTATTTATCGTACTCCAAATATTTTATTTTCGAAATAGAACTTACAAGAAGAATATTTTTAAAGTTTTAAATAGTGAAAGAGAGATAAGTAAGAGTAGAATATTATGTTTAAAATACAGTGTACTATATTTTAGAATACATACTGGATTCTAAAATTTATAGAGGACTAAAGCTTAAAAATTACTCATTGGTAGCATTTTATTATGTTATGAGGTTTTTAACTATTCTATATTCGGTATACTAGACTGCAATTAACTATCCAATACTCCAATACAAGTACTATAACACTAACTTTATCAACATTAAAAGTAAAAAGATTTGACTAGAAAAATTTGGATTTGCAAACGATTATTTTTGGCTACTGTTCGAAATAGAAACGGATGTAAAATTTAAAAGTGAAAGAACATGCGACTAGACGGGAAATGCAAACGTGGTTAATAGCTTCTCAATAACATTAAAAAATATATTCGTAATGTACTTTACAACTATCCATTACAAATAATGTTAAATCCAAAAACAATGTACTCGTATAAACTGGCACTATAATTATAGTTCGTTGCTTCAAACCCACTATGATACACAACACCTAAATAAGGCATATAAGGACGGTTACGCTTCGCTAAGGCATCTCATAAGCACCTAAAAATAAGCAATATTTACAATTATTGCATCTAAAGTTACATCTATTCGTTGGTAGATGGCGTTGCACTATTGCCGACGTTCGTCGCTCGGAAAACACTGAATCCTCGCGGCGCGGGCGCTAGTATGAGTCGCGCCGGAGTCACGAGGACCAAAGCGTACTCTCATTTGTTCACCCCCAGGAACTTGGCAGCCTCGTCCGCGGAGGACAGGAGCTTGTTGATGATGGTCTTGTCGGGGATGCCGAGGAGTTTGCCGATCAGGTCGCCGCCGGTCTCTGCGTCGTTCTCGTTTTCCGTGGAGTATTTGCGCGAGGTCATGTCCAGTTTGAGCTTCTTGTCGTAAGGCGCGGCGGGTGGGGAGTTGTTGTTGTTCACGTTATTCGGCAGCTCCGACCCGGAGCCGTCCTCGTTTTGGTAGCAGTACCTGAGAAAAGACATTCTTATCCTTAGCAATTATGTTTTCAATTATCAGGCCTGTTTATACTTACTTATTTTTTACAAATAATACTTTAGTAATTATTACAATTTAATTATTTAAAAACTAGCATAACCACAGAAAAATTAAAGGGTAGTTTGAGATTATCTAGTAAGTTTATGTACCCATTCATTACACCGTCATCATGTTGGACGATGGGAGATGAGGCTTCCTCATCGTCCGTGGCCTCCTCGCGGTGCTTCTTGCGGTGCCGCAGCATGCTGTGCTTGAGGGTGAAGCGACGCCGGCACAGGTCACACGCGAACGGCCTCTCGCCACTGTGAGTCCGCATGTGGCGACGCAAGTCTTCCGCTGACCAGAAGCGTCGGACGCAGAATGCGCACACCACCTGAAAATACAGACGATTAGACATGTTATACGAAGTGAAAAAATATTCTATCTCAGATATTTTCGATAAATTTTTAAGACACACTTAAAAATGTATTATTTACCTTTCTGTTGGCGTGATCCGGGAATTTCCCTCTTTCATCATCGTCTGCGCTTTCACTGCGATCGCTGGCTGCATCTAGAGCGCCTTTGCTGACCAGTTGCCCGTATTCCGTAGCATGAGAGGTGGCCAGATGCTCAAGAGCGCCAGTCCTATCACCAAAAGATGCTTCACAGAGGTGACATTTAAAGATTAAGCTGCCATCAGCCTCCTCCGTTTCAGGGTTGGGCGAACCGGGCTGAGAATCACCTGTTCCGTGGCGGGAGGACATGTGTTTTTTCAAAGTTTCCATCGATGAAAATGTGCTCGTCGGGCAGGAAGCGCATTTGAACGGTCGCTCCGGGACCGATCGGCTTTCGCTGCCTTGCGGTGGAGACGCTACGCTGACGGGATCGGCCAATATGGCTTTTGCAGATCCACCATGCTTACGAAGCAGATGGCGGTCGCAATTTGATTTGGTAGTAAATAGAAGAGGACAGTGGGGGCATTTGAAGGGTTTTTGGCCAGTGTGAGTGAGAACGTGTCGTCGTAAGGACGAGGACCAAGGGAATTTGCGGTGACAATAGGGACAGGAAACACGATTCGGAGCGAGACTGTATGCCGACTTTTTCTTTGGTGGCTGATTTCCAGTGTCCAAATCAGATCTGAAACAAAATTATATTCATAGGATACGAAATGTAGTATAAGTGAGTAATGATTTTTATTTTTTATTTTACACCTAACCTTTGTTATTATACTTAATATTGTGTTATAATCATAATATTTTTTTTAGTTCTTAAGTTTTGATGAAATTACTTAATTTTATAAATATTACATTTAAACTTACTTATTTTCATCGCTTCCCGAGTTGTTTCCCTCACTCGTCGATGCCACAAGCCCTTCCTCATCTTCTTCTTCATCACTGCGAGTAGGCACTACAGGCATTGTATCTTCCTTATTTAGTGAATCTGGGTTGCCGTCAGCTTTTTCATTTGGAATTGGAATCGGTTTGTTGATTAAGTTTCCAGTAATTTTAAGATCAAAATCTTTGTTCATCTCAAGCCGACTTGTAGCTAAAAGTATTTCCGCGGCTGCTTGCCGGGCAGCCGAGTGGTCTTCCGGTTCTTCATCAATAATTAAAGTATCATCTTCGTCTTCTTCGTTATCAGCGACTTCATCAGAATCTCTCCTGGGTGGGGAGCGATCATTTTGCAATGGCCGTTCTAGCTGTCCAGCTAGTAAGGCATATTTAACACGATCCGTGATGTTCTCTTGGGGATACGGTGGGGGAGCTCGTGGTGTTGGTCTTCTGATGCTCCAATGTTGAGGATGTTGTTGTTTAACGTGTCTTTCCATATTTGAGCGTAATGTAAATCTTGCCGAGCACTGAGAGCAGGAGAAGGGCCGTTCTGTGCGGTAGCGTCTTTGTTTTTGTTTAGGCATCAAAATGCCATTTTTTATCACCATTTTTACGGAATCATTTTGTGTAACCATACTATTGCTTAGAGGGCGAGGCGATTCCGAAGCAGGAGGTGGAGTAGATGATGTATCTATGTGTATAGGTTTCTGGTCTTCTTCTTCCTGTTCTTGCTTTGGTTGTGGTACAGTTTCATTTGTTACTAACCCACCACCGGACATGCTAAGGCCCCGAAATATAACTTTTTGTATGTGTTGTTTCATTTCTGCAAGCTCTTGGGTATCAGATGGGTGAGGAAAAAACGACGGTTGGAGAAAGTATGGATTGAGAGGAAAAGATGGAGGCAGAGGCAAACTAGGTAAACCAGGTACAGCACCCGCGTACAGTTGAGATAACTGGGATGCGTAATAAGCTGTATCGAGTTTTGGCATCGAGTTTTCAAATAATCGTTGTTGAGCAAGAAGGAATCTCGTTTTCTCAATGGCTGATGCTGCCACTGATGCTGCAGTTGAAGATGAGCTATCGAAAGGAGCTCGAGGTGAAACCTTGGGTTGTTCATCATCAATATCTCGTTTTTTCTTGCTTAGGTCAAGTACATCACAGCTATTATCGTTTGTACTTAAATCGACCGGAGCATCATCAATATATGTCTCGATCGGTGCGAGATCATTTTCTTTATATGGTATTTCAGGTGCCGTGTACTCAGGTATTTGAGTTAATTTCCCCAAATTCACAACGTTTATCTTAGGCATTAGTGGTTCACTTTCTTTTGATGGTAGTAAAGGCGTATCAGGCAATCCTTTAGGTTTAGTCAAAGATAAAATAGGGTGCTGCCTATCGGGAACAAATGGTTGGGTATAGTGCCCCAATGGAGTACTCCTTCCAGTATGTTCCATAGATCGTTCCGATTCTGGAGTGTGGAATGGTAGAGACCGTTTAAACTCATCTCTAGCTACCTTCGAATTAATTTCATCATTGTTAGGATCTTCAGATGGATGATATATAATAGACCTTTTCACATCTTCCCTAGTTACCTTAGCATGCCGGTTGCGTAAGTGGCGTTCACAATTAGCTTTGGTAGTGAAAGCGTAATTGCATACAGCGCATTCATAAGGCCTGTCACCATTGTGAGTTCTCATATGACGAACAAGAGCAGCTTTGTCTAATGAAGATTGCGGGCACATATTACATTGATATGGTCCAGGGCCAGTGCCGCTTAAATGAACTCTGTTGTGACCTTTTAAAGCTCTAAGATTGGGAAACTTAGCAGGGCAAAGGCGACACGGGAACTCCCCACGCAGTTTCATTCGTCTAAATTCCGCCGCAAAATTGTCTTGAGTTTCTTCTTGATCACGGTCTTTAACTATAGTATCTGGCGGAGTAAGAACAGAGCTGTGCAAGGAACCTCTCCCTGTTAATCTTTCAAGAAGGCTGCTGGCTGAAGTAACATTTAAAATTGACGAAATGTCTGCAAGATCATCGATTTGTCTTAAGCCGTTGGTAACATGAGCCTCATCGTATTTTGGAGGAAATTTTTCCATAGGCGGAGTTAAAGTTCCAGGAATTCCAAAAGATCGGTTTCGGAGATCTAGCTTAGAGAAGAAATCTTCTCTTCTCTCATGTTCAGAACTATTAATTTTAATGCATGTTTTTCGGTGACTTTCCAGCACATGTAATGATTTAAAATCTTCCGAACAATTTACACAACGTAAATAATCTTCAGTAATATTAGAGTTACGTTCGTATGCACTTCGCGATATATCTGGGTACTTTTTGTTGGGAAAGGTTGGATATGAGAGATCATTGAAAATAGTTCTAGCATCTTCTCTATGGTAAGTAAGCTTGTGCATCTCGAAGGCGTTTCTAGAGTCAAATCTTTGGACACATTTGGAACATTCTAGGAGAGCAGTTCTCTTATCTAAAGGCATGGGTGTCGGTGATGCGGACGCTGCTCTCTTGCGGTTCCTCCTGCAATCATCATCATCGCTCCTGTCTGAGCGATTGTCGCTGTCGATGCTGTTAGTTCGTACAGGTCTCATTTCATTATCCTTTTTCATTTCTTCGTCTTGATTTTTGGATCCAACTTTGGCTTCGATGATGACTTCTGTTTTGATTTCTGCAACAACAAAGGCACGCGTTACAATCAATGAATATTTAAATAACACAAAGGGCGTGCTTTCATTTGACTATTCCGAGTAAAACGCGACAATAGGTGAGTCAGAGTAACTAGTACGAATGTGTCGAAAGAATGATGAGATGTATAAGTTATTGTGAATCAATTCTCATAAATAGATAAAAGATTACAACAGTGATATAAGCAAAATTTACCACATTCAATTACGACAAAATCAATAACGATATTGGTGTTTATAGGCTATATGTGGCGATATTAAGGTTCTGTTTACTTAAGCATTTCATGGTGTCATTCGTTTGAGCCACCTTCCTCTACAAATGAATCACCATACATCTATTGTCTTCTATATGGTAATCTTTGGTCACGTAACCAATATTTAATGTAGAATTAGAAGAGTCAATTAATTAATATAATACATGATGCCATAGTTCGATATCAAGATTTGATATAGCGATACTCAATTTGCTTCCAAAAATAACAGATTCTAGTCAAAATAAAGCTCAGTTTAGTATAATGACTAATCTACACTTCTACAAGAAATAAAGAGGAAGATCTTTCCTCTTTCTAATAAAGAGGAAAGATTTGTTTTTTATGTTTGTTTGTACTAAATAGGCTTCGAAACTACTAGACTGATTTTGATGAAATTTGACACAGACATAGAATGGACTACAGGGAAGGACGTAGGCTACCTTTTATCGCGGCAAAATGTTCAGATTCGGTTTTGCGCGCACGAAGTCGCGGACAAGGACAACATCTTGTTGCTGTATATTTTCTATTTAGTTACAATTTTGAGCTTTATAAATATCTATTAGCGTATTATATTATGTTAATAGATAATAGAGCCAAATCCTACAAAACACATTCTATTTCGACGCGATCAGTTATTCGCGTGGTAGTATGAGGTAATATTTCGTCGACCTCTGGTTGGCTGGAGAAAAATCAATACCGACATCCACTCGGCTAGATATAGGTGTGTTTGGAGTCACGTAAACTACGTGCCGCGATGGATTCTACACCTTCAGAACGCGAGGTAGGGTTCATAATTGAGCATCGATGTCGGTGTATGCTATTACCTAGTGTTGGGTGAAAAGGGAGTAATGACTAGTCTTATAATGATTGTCGCCTGTCGTTTTTTACCAGCGAACTTTATTTTCTCTATATTCGGCGCCGATATGCTAAGAGGCCTTGCCGCCGCATTTTGCAACACACCATATTATGTTCACTGCAATATATGTTATTCTCATGGAAAGCTGTCCTATTCTCGTTAGGGTATATAAAATATGTTATATTTTGTTGTAAAAACATTTGGATTAATATCGCAGCCGTTTGACAAAAGGAAAAACTAGGGTTCCCTTTAAATACGTTACGTTTACAAATTTCACTAATATTGGCAGTTTTTTCACATAAATGAAACCAAATCCTACAAAAAGAACAATTGTCACAAATAATAATATCCCCTTCTTGATCTATAATTAGGTCAGAAAATATTATAAAAATAATATTAGATTTTTTTATTATATTAAAAACAATTTTCCAGAACCTCTTCATCCAAAATTTACAAAAAGAGACAGTAAAGTGTTTAGAACTTTTCTGCTCTTATCTAGTTAACTTAGCTTGTTTAAAAATATCCAAATATAGCGGATATAATCACCTTAAAATTTTCTTTAAAATAATCCAACAATATTAAAACATAAAACGTCTTCTCAAAATTTTTCAGTGTTTATTTATATTTGTTATAATATGCTATTGTGCACGAGTCTTAATACGTGCCAATAAGGCTTATTTTATGTGGTCACTGTCCGGATTTATTCCACAGATCATTTCTATACAAATGTCAGTTGCCTGTTAGTTGTCAGTGAACTATTAGTAGGTAATTAGGTATTGATAATGATGATGATTTTCCCTGCTTTATGTCAGTAATTAGAAAACCTGTACGCAGCAGATATCCGCTTTCAGCGACACGTACTTACACACTTTACTTACTCGTAGATACACACATCCGGTGGGCGGTGATACACGATCGAATTACATCTACTTGTTACTAATACTGTTATTGATAGCGAGAAAAACGGAATTTTATTTAACGCTAATAAGATGACAAAAAATAATTAGTACAAAAGCCATATTTTACTTGCTAACGACCGAATACTAAAACGCTAATTAAAATAAGAGCCCTCTTAATCATTGGTTGTCGCCGTCTCTGCAGAAACGACAAGGACGTGCGACTTGTGACTTGAGCGTCACTTGTTTTGACTATCGTTTCAGTATTCGACGATGTCTCTTTTATAGTTATATTAGACAAGAACCATCTCAATTATAATCATAAGCTTTTAAACAATTAACAAAATAAAAAAAATTGGTAACACCGGAATAGGCATGATGGCAAAAAAAAAATTGCATAAATGAAAAGTACTCTTAAATACGAGTAGCTTCTCAGAAGAAACAGTATACCATAAGTCAATATTTTCAAAGGTACAGCGATTTGTAAACAAAAAGTCTCGTGAAAACACTCCATACTAAATTCGTACCTAGCTGTGACGTCACGCCTAGGTTAAATTTGTAAATATATCCGATATTTGTGCGTTTCAGTTCATACTTTGAACATCATGGTCAATTAATGTTTTTGAATAATGTGATGTAAGTAAACTAAATGATGTAGGTTTTATTTACTAATTTAGCAAAAAAAATTTTTTTTGTCCTTTTTAGATGTTGATCTGTAGTTATTACTAAACTACACATAAAATATATATATATATATATATATATATATATATATTTACATTATTACCAAGTAGTAATGCCTCAATATATCTGAGTATACTAATGAAACTAAATATTTTAGATGTAGTCATCATCCCTATTGTCAAGCAGTGAGCGAGCTGATGATGATTAATTACAGCTAAGAACACTCGATCATTTCAGCTTTCCAACAACTAGATCAAAATCGGTTCATCCGTTTGGAAGATACGATGCCACGGACAGACACACAGACATACTTATAACATCCCTCTGTTTTCCTTGGGGTTGAAAAAACGCATCAAAATCTATTACCGTCGATTTATGAGGTAGGATACCATAGACAGACATACAAAGACGTTACGTTACTTTTTGCGTCGGAGTTTAAAAAGAAGTTGCATAGACAAAATCAAAACTACAATAAAAAAAATATTCCAAATTTATTTTAATTTTTCTTGCAATAAATAATTAGTTAATTCGACTAGTTAACTAATGAGTAATTGAAATAATTAATTAGTAATTATTTATGTCATCCGAATCCATGTAGGGATAACTTGAGGTTATGTCTCATTGGATTTTCCTCTTTCATCTCGCTACGGACGTAATTCATCCATTTAAGTATCCTTAATTCATCGTCCTTATAAAATAATATTAGGGTTATGTTTTCGATAAATACAATACTGAATGTTATTCAGCAATAAGTTGATAACAAATTCTTTGTTTTAAGAATAATTACATTATGTTTATCTATAATTATTAACGTAATTTGATCGTCGCGCGGCGTCTCGGAGTTCTGTTACACCGAACTGTAATATGAAAGTTTAAATTACATTTTAAAGTATTGAAAAGTAATATTTCATGAATAGAATACTTAATTTTTTTTATTTATAATCGGTTGAATTCGTTAATTAATTATTATAAATATTAAATTGTGTATTATTATAATTAAACTTTTTTGTTAACTTAAATTCTCTATTGGTATGCTAGTTATAAATCATTAATAATATAAGTTGAGCATCTTTATTTGATAAGCATATCGGTAGTGACTAATGAAAAAAATGCGGCTTCAGTTATGGCCGTATTCGCCGGCGCGTGTTGGCGCAGGCGCTGTAAGATTTTATGCTACGCACTTAAATGTAAACAAATTTTGAAACAAATTAGCAGGTAAACAAAAACAAAGGGTATAATTGGTACTTAATGACTTAACAGCGTATGAGCCAAAAAATACGCCGGCGAATACAGTAATTATATTTGAATATCACCATGACGTAGTTTTCAGCGAACCTACAAATTGAACTAAGTTGACACGTTGTCATTAACGGAAAGTGTAAATTGTATTACTATTAGATTTAGTGACTTGATATAATTTTTACTAGCTTGGCCTTAATTACAATTATCCTTTTTACTTTTGGTTCCAATTACTGCTGAAAAATAAGTACTGAGTAATCACTGAAACGCACATTATATGGATGCAACAAGCAACCTGTTGGTTTGAATAAAAAGAAATAACACTGCAATTACAAACTGTACACCATAATGTACCTATAGCCAACTGTTTGATTACAAGAGATGTATCAATAATAATTTCAATTAATGTCGTTCTAAGCATTTTATTGCAGTACGGTGTGACAGAGGAAACGCTTAACGCAGCGTAAGTAAAGAGTGTACACGGAAATCACGCGTTTGTCTGTTTCGAAATTAATATCGATACTCAGAAACGATCGTGAAATGCACAATTCGGAAACGCATTCATTGAACCATAAGTGACGTTCGTTCGAATTGACATTATATTATATTTACACTAACTTGCTGATTTACGAAAATTCGGTGTTTTTTGAGTTGTTCTTACTTCTTACAAATCACTTTTAAGTTAAGAAACTTCTCTTATGCAAATGGTATTTATGATATTTTGAAACTTAATGAAATATTTCAACTCTTAGAAGATAATTTACGACATAGGCCTTAACAAGACCCTATCCATGAAAACTTTCCATCCATATTCGAGATGTTTCCACAGAGTTTTATAACACCTCATTGTCCACTTAAATTTAAATATAACCGTCGTATCGGCTACTGCCGAGTTCACTCAAGTTCATATACGGAGAAAAGGTGTCGCATAGATGCGCGCGTCGTGACTTCCTCCTTCCCGCTTATTCGGAATTTAAATCGACCTATCACCATCCAGGTAGCATCAGCTCCGTTACGCGATTATAGTCCATACTACCAGCACATAAGGCGGGCAATTTCGTATAACGGTAGAGTATCGCATATTATAATTTGATTGATATGGTTAGGACGTCGCCGATACCGCTTTCTGCTACAGTCCAATGAGTCCAACGGTACTGAATTACACCGTGTATCTTAAAGCCCTCATTTATGGTGTCGCCATTGACAATTACCTGCCAGCCGCGACGTTTCCAAACGACACGCTCAAAGGAATCTGGACTTTGCGCCCATAGATTATACAGATATAACTAGTATTTGGCCCGTGCCGCAGTCACCAATAGTAGAACGGCTATTGTGTAGAAATTGATAATTTGTGCTTGTCGGACAATAGCGAAAAGAAATTCGAGTTTCTTTGGGAAATCTAATTCTACGTTTGTAAATAAGGTGTATTATTTTCGCGCTGACAGACGACACGGCAATAAACATTGCAGTGCTACGAAATTCTAAATCTATAGACTATTGGACTTGGGTTTTCACTTGTTTTCAGTGTTCACTGTACACTTTTTTTTCAGGAAACACTTTCTTAAGGCTGACTTAGATCAAGGATTTTATAAAATAGAACGAATATTGAACATGGAAGGGACGCACAAAATAAAGAAGAACTAGATACATAACTCAGAATTAGAAAGTTAATATATTTCGACCACGGCTCACAAAAAGTATTGTAGAATCGACTGCGATGGACGATATCATATATAAGTTTATATCAAAACGTGAAGAATAAAACTTTCAGTACTTTATTATGAGAATTGTACGAATGGAGAGAGTCTGATATTTAGCACAGTTAAAGTATTAGTGGAGGAAGGTGTGCAGAAAGCTCATCAAATCATCATCATCCCTAAAAAATTCTTCGAAAGTACTTATTAAAAATAACACACATTACCACAGATTATTAACACACAGTGCCGTGCGTTCGTTAAATGTGCGTTCAATACAATTTTCTTACACGTTTACACGCTGTCAATGTGTCACATTATATTTTTTTTTTCTATCTAAGAAGCAATTTTGCCGGGGAATTCAATGGGTGACGTTGTGGTTTTTGTATGTCCTCCATAAATTTGTGTTATTTCGGTTCTTAATGTGTAATATTGGTAGAATATTAACCATTAAACATTCGTTAACGTGCACAAGTGTGGGCAAGTGGTATAACTTCAGAAAACGTGCTATTTTGTGTTCCCTTCAAAACGCCCTAGGAACTTTCCTTCTACCACTTTACTGAATCGACTGACATGAATGAGTCATCATTGACTGTACTGACTATTTATTTGCACTTTGACTAGACTTTGGACTTGACGATTTAGAAATACGGTGTTGAAAATTGAAACGAAAATTATATTTCCCGTCTTTTTAACTCGACACTGGCAAATGGTTATAAACTGACGCCATATATTTAAAAAAAAGTAAAAGAATCCTTAAAAAGTTCAAACTTAAAAATATATGAATTATTATGGGCGAATTTAGACCACAGGGCGACCACTAGATCATATTAAACCGTATGCGAACAAAGTGATTTAAGTCGTACATAATGCAAACAATTACTTAGATAATTGAGTATCAGTGATTGATAAGCATCAGGCGTTGCCATCTTGGTCGAATAAGGCATGCAAGTCAGGACCGCGGCTTCCGCGCCGTTATAACGTTATGATAGGTTATTAGGACAGGCTGAGGAAATATGTAGGCTTGACGGTATCAAATACAGTGAAAATTTCTAGAAAAAGAAAGACGAAGTAAGCAAGATTCATAATGGACATATCTTATATTTCAACATATTTAAACAATATATATTGATCAAATCAATGTGCAAACTGAAAGCTGCGCTAGAGAGCGCCATCTAGGTTTTGTTGTTTCTAACAACAAAACCTAGATGGCGTTAACAGTAACTTAATGCGCGTATTAAGTAAAACACTTATGATTAAAAATTCATCATAGAGCCTGTTTCACAATCTTCTAATAAGTGATAGCTTATTCGGAAGTTTTGTCGCTAAATACTTTATACTGAGCGAAAGAGACAAAACATGCAAATAAGCCATCTGACAGTTATCAGCAGATAATGAAAAAAC
Source organism: Phengaris alcon alcon (assembly GCA_037179445.1). Classification (NCBI taxonomy): domain Eukaryota; kingdom Metazoa; phylum Arthropoda; class Insecta; order Lepidoptera; family Lycaenidae; genus Phengaris; species Phengaris alcon. The sequence continues at coordinate 595,225 of JAYRCH010000040.1, read as the reverse complement.
AGCTAAAAGTGAAATAAAATAAAAATTGTTGTAGATCATTATTTTTAAATTCCATTAGTTTTCTAAATAAGTTATTTCGCAGTACTTCATAATTCAGATGTCAAATTGGTAGTAGGCAGTGGGCACATAGTAAGGGCACTGAAGGAACTTACAAACAAAAAGAAAGCCAACGTCATAAACGTAACTAAAATTTGACCACTCCAAATGTCCACAGAAATATCTAGAAACAATATCTTATCACCGAACTCGCCTTCATTACTCATCTCGGCTATCAGGTGGTTGTCCAAATTTGCCGTTTGCCCAATCAGGCATACAAACACCTTATCAGATAACCCCGTTGCCTTAACACATTTCTCCGTAAACTAATTGTTTTTACTTTTTTTGTATCCACGCAAAAGGCTACTTGACTCGCATTTAATTTCATACATTGAAGGAGTTTTTCCTTTAGTAGTTGGCTTAGGAAAACCGTATCCTAGCGATATCATAAATTAAAATATTAAGATTGATAAATAAAGTTGATTTAAAAATATGTATTTTTGTTTTTTAATTTCTACTTAAGAAAACACCTCGAAGTTACTTCCGACAAGGATGTGACGACACAAACACACTAAACATAGTGAAGCGGTATAAATAGTTCATGACATCTTATAAAGTCATTTATGTCAAAAAGTCAAACGGAACGTAACACCGCCATTTTACTACTACGGACTATAGCACAGATTACAAATAGTACTAGTATGACGATAATCTATCAACCAACATGGCGAATAGTGTTATCGACGGTTTTTAAAAAGTGTATTTTAAAATATTTTTTGGTAGTTTTTTAGGTTTAAAAATAATGTTTCTTTTTGTGTAATGAAACAATTCAATTATGAAGCGTTTAGGACATAAATAAAAACAAGGTAGTCACGTAGACTATTACAAAAAAAAATAACAGATAGTCGCCTAGCTATAGTTTATAGTTATGCGTAAGGAAAAACGTCATTCGAACAGTAAATTTAGGAGTAACTACTAGATTAGAAATATAAATATTCAAAGGCAAGATCAAAGCATCGACGATTGTTCAGTCACGAAAAAAAACCAATTTTCTTTACTCACAATTAATTATTAATTTAGTAAATAGTAACAGCTAATAGTAATTATCTACTTTTTTATTATTATTATTTAAATATATAGCGTTGGCTTAAAACCATTTGCCAGTGTCAAGTTAAAAAGGCGGGAAATAGAATTTTTCGTTTCAATTTTTAACACCGTATTCCTAAATCGTCAAGTCTAAAGTCAAAGTCCAAATAAATCGTCAGTCGTCCATGAGTCATGTCAGTCGATTCAGTAAAGTGGTAGAAGCTTTACTGAAAGTTCCTAGGGAGTTTTGGAGAGAACACAATAGCACGTTTTTAGAAGTTTTACCACTTGCCCACACTTGTGCACGTTAACGAATATTTAATGGTCAATATTCTACGAAAATTACACATTAAGAACCGAAATAACACAAATTAATGAAAAATACAAAAACCACAACGTCACCCATTGAATTCCCCGGCAAAACGAAAACTATCTACTTTATGTTAAGAGAATATCTTTACCCTTCCCAAAAATAGAAACCAATTGTCATAACTTTAAACTGATCTCGTATAAAAATATTGTAATTTGTAACCAGTGTGACATGAACACAAAGTAGATCAGTACAGAGTACCGTGATGACCTCAAGATGTTGTGGATACAGGTGGCGAGACAAACGGATATTGTGTGGAGATTCCTCTCTCGGCTGAACAAATAGAACTCCTCAGTACAGACTCTGTATGGGATATATTGTCCATTATTGTGCGTACTAGTGGGGTATTATTACCCGCAATGTTTTAAATAATAATTATTCACATATAAAAAGTTCGCGGTCAATAGGGAATAGACGCGAGATAACATATAGATACCTACCTACGCGCTTGAATGATTTCTTTGATACCATATAATAATGGTAGAACATAAAATGCGAACAAATCTGCAATTACTTCCACACCCACGGGTATATAAGGGACTTCTTTGAATAGTCTTAAAACTATTTACGCCAGTGTTAATGATAGTTAAAATTCTTTAATACGGATTTTATCGTTTACCCATGATAAAATCTGCACTTAACATACACGGCGAGCGATTGGCTCGACAATAATAAATTATTTATCAGTATATACATTCCTATATTTATTGAAACCGGCTCGCCAAGGATTTTCTATTGCGAACGCGCCTCGTAAGCGTTAATACGATCCGCGATTTGCCGTAAACACATTTTACTGTTTTATTTACATTGTGTTGTGGTATATTATTATTTATAAAATGCTCGTTGCACTTATTTAAGAATGGCTAAGCCAGACCCTAATCATATAAGATACAGGAGGTAAACCCATTGACACCCAAAAATCAAAAATGCGTTAACGGCGTTACGGCCAGGCCAATTTTTCACGTATAAAACCATTTATTTTGTCGTGGATCTAAATAAGTGAAGAACTATGACCACATACCACATTACACATGACAAAACATCAATACAAGAGGATCGTTGGGAGATTTTCCTAAAAGCCATAAGCGTCGAATGCGACCACAAGTATCGTGTGACGTGCACGCGCTAATCGCCTTTTGTCTTACGTGGCGAGATATTATCTTCATTGCTAATGGTATATCGACTTTACATCCTGTGCTTAAAATTTAATCTTCATCAATCAATCTGATTTTTGAGAAAGAAAGAGCCTTATTATAATTTTCAAAATCTTAAAAAGGTCCGGTGGGTACTTACCTATTGTTACGAAAAAGTGAGTAAATAGGTACTTTATACATATAACTAAATATATTCTGCAAGAAGGCCATTTACGCCATTTCTCTAAAAATTTCATGGGAAGTGGTTACCTGCGGGTGATAAACTCAGAGGGTGGGAGAAATATCTTCCCCTTGCGCTTGTCGCTTTATTCTACGCTTACGTCACGGGAGAGTGAGCAAATTGCTTGCATTCTAGGAGGGTGAACATTTTCCTTCCTTAGACTTTTCTATATGAAGTATTCAGGAAATTTTAAAATGAAAAAGTCACAGAAAACTGAGTAAGCATTGTGTTTATTGTTTATGCCTTACGTTGATTATATTTGTGCTTCTCAAATTATCGCTTTTTCTTCTTTCGGTCTTATATTAGTGACTAATATAGATTTAGTGTGCAAGGCTACCTAAGTAACGGAGAGATACCTAAGCTATATCTTTTATCCGATTGTTGTATGTCTCTTTATGCCACTTTATTGATAAACTACAGTCTTGATAAACAGGTCACGTCACGGGTAAGCTAGTAAGTAGGTATCTTGCGCTGGCTGGAGGGTGGCTATATCTTGGACACGGGTGAGTGAGTAAGTAGGCAGTAGGTACTTACGCTGTGATGAGGGTGGCTCGGCCGCAGGTGGCGCAGGCGCACTCGCGGCTCCCTGCATGGCCCGCGACGCTCCACCGCGCCGGCGCCTACCGTGACAGCATTATATTAGTGGTTTTAGTGCGAAGAAACTTTTAGAACGCTGGTGACCACCAGCTATAGAATGTTGGAATTGCCAAAGATAGTTATCAAAGGACTTACGGAATCGGTGACAATTGAGTATTGGGAAACGGGAGGTAACAGATTCCTCGGAACTCGGGTGCGGACAGTAGTTATGATTAAGTGTTGTAAACACTACAAAGTACAAATACTACACTAAATTATACCTAGTTACTATTATTACTAGACTCGTACATTTTGCCGCGAGAAAAAGTAGCCTATGTCCTTCCCCGTGGTCTATTCTATGTCGGTGCCAAACTTCATCATAGTCGGTCCAGTAGTTTCGAAGCCTATTTAATGTAAACAAACAAATCGCTCCTCTTCATTATATTAGTTTATAATTTAGATAAACAAAAGTCGTACCTACAAATAAACAATCTTAGATTTAGAACCAAAAGGTTAGGCTAAGTAATTTACGTTTATAAATTTTATCAGGTTAAAAAATATTTTTATGATGTGTTTGCAACGAATCGGCAGATTTACAATTGCGATACACTTTCTCGGAAAACGAATAAATCCGAGGTGCACGCGTTTAGGATTCTACGTAAGTTGCAAGTACAATAAAATATAACATATAAACGAGGTTTCTCTATAAGCGTGAATCATAGTACCTTCGCTTTATCTCAACTTCCTGTAACGACAGCGATGCTTATCCGTAAAAAAAAAATCTGAAATGTTTCTGTGATGATAAATGATTAATTGTTAAAATCATCAATTGATGAACTTTTATATAAAAATCATATTTCGTTGACAATCACAAGTACAGAACTACCACGACCTCAGTGACACAGCCCTTTCGGGCTTCGGCAATCGTCGTTTTTATGTCATCGTCGTCATTTCCATCGGAGAACGAATTTTGCCGAGGGCCATTAGAGTTTTACCGTACGCCCTGGCCGCTGCGCTATTTTTATTTGTTATTTGTTGAATTGAAATAAACATGTTTCGAGTTCGTAACATGTAGTTTATATGGTGCCTACGTTAAACTACTTTTCATTAATTCATCATTTTTTAGTGACTCTTAACCTCTTATAAGAAAATCAGCACTTTATTGTATATCTATACAGTATTTCGTTTATAACACCTACCGAGCTATAAAAGCTCAGTCTTTCGACATAAAAGCGGCAGACGTCGATTGAAGAATATTTATTGGCGACATAGAACAATGCTTTTTGAGTTAATAAACAATGCGACAAAGCCTTAAGGCTGTATCACTGCCTGAACCTATAACCTGGGTACAATGAGTGTTAATAACCTGGGGAATGCCGGCTGCGAAGTGAGCACTATTGTCCTCACATCTGCTTCATGTCTTTGTTATTGTAGGTTACTGCCTACCAGGTACTTACTACTAGCATGCAAACTGAATCGTCAAAAGTCCTAGAAAACTTATATATCTCCTTAGCGTTAGTTCACACCGAGACGCGTCGCGGCGCTCACTTTTTAAGATCGCGATTCCAAATCGAACTTTATTCACTATGTACGTCGTTGCTAGCTCGAACTCTTGCAATAAAACGTGTATCCTTTTGTGTTATAAAACTCAATTTTAAATCGCAATCTAAAAAAGTGTGAGCTGACCCTTAGCTTCATTCGAGCTTTCATCGCGAAGGAAAAATTCTGCATGTAGGTAATGTTAATGGTAATGTAGGTAATGTTTAATATGTATCTTTGAAAAAAAGGTTGTTGAAATAAGCATCTTAATCAAAAACCTATTTACAAGTTACCGTAGGATAGGCGCAAACAGGCGACCTACTGTAGCTGACGCTGCGAAATTTTCATACTTTTCCCCGTGAAAATCTCTTCAAATATGCACGACAGTCATCGGTCGCAGTCGTCGGTCGTCAGTTTGCACTGGGCTTTGAAGTAGTTTTAGTCGTAATAGTGCATTCTGTGATAAAGAATCTGAATACTAGGTAAGAGCGTTTTCCGTTTAGTTTTTCACCTGTGTCAGGACAAAACACCGCGAGCGGCTCCTTTGATCGTTCCGAGAACGGCGGAGGAATCGTAATACGATAACTGACGATAACAATGCCGTTGTAATATTAATCTATCAAGTATATTTCCTTTAGCGGAAATCCGTCAGCTCGTGAGTTTTAGCCGCGAATCTTTAGATGTTAGAAGCCCTACAAAAATATTCTAATTACTCATTAGATTCTTATTGGAAAATCAAAGGCAAAAAAGTCGCCTAACGATAGGCCGATGTGAAGCATCAAAATTATTTTGCTGAAACGTGTACAGACGGTTTGACCCTGCGCAGGCGCGTTGATGTCTTACGAGTAACGTGGGCAGTTGGGCACACTCTCATCATCAATTGGTGAAATGCGAAGACCATCTACTGCCGGTAGGTCGATTTTGTTATATTTCTCCCAACAGCCACGATCTAACAGTTACTTACGAGCGATACGGCCTATTACACTTGTTTATCTTTTGCAGACGTGACATAGTTGCGGCGCGCGTATTTCGCTACTTTGCCAAAGATTAGGTAGCAGGCGTTTGTGTATTGCGAAACAGATTATGTACTGATAGGTTGCCTATTCCCATCGTTTTGAGTCTACATTTCTGTATCGGATGAAAAATAAACACTGTTATGGGTAGCCATATCGGAAATTATTTTCTATCAGATTAAGCTGTAAAATTTTACAACTAGATAATTTAATCACTTTTAATAGATTTATATAATTAGTTTTTATATAGATACCTAGATATTGTCCACGGATTTCCTCGTTGTTTAAAGAAATCCCATAGGAACCGCACATTTTGCCACGATAAAAAGTTGCCTCGTCCTTCCTAATGGTCGTCTAATCTATATCTGTGCAAAATTTTTGTACAAAAAAAAAATATCGATTCAGTAGTTTCGGAGCCTATTTAATTAAAACAAAGAAACAAATCTTTCATCTTCATAATATACTAGCTTTTGCCCGCGTCTTCGCCAGTGTGGAATGGTGTTTTTTGAGAAAAAACGTTCTTCAGCAAATAACTCTACTCACTGCAATATACTTCTGGATACAATATTGAAAAGTTTCCTAGCGGCCGGAACGGAACGGAACCGCCGCGCCGCAACCGCTATGTCCCTGCATTTTAAATCTGTAATATCTTCGAAGATATTCATTTAAATTACATGCTGTAAAGGGCCATATTGATCTATATTAAATACACAATGTATTTATGGTACTTAATTAATTAAGGATTAATGCTGTATTGCTTATAATTATAGCTTCGTGATTATTCACGAATGACTCATGTCATTATTTCTCGTGAAATAAAAGTAAAGAATAAAAAATGTTTCAGTGGGTTATCCCAAAGAGATAGACATATATCACATATACCATGTCGGACTTTTTGTAGACCTTTTTAAGGTGTAAAATACTGTAATACAGTATTTTGATCATCTCGTAGGGTTCAGATTGCGTTTGCAATGTAAGTGCAAAAAAATGTGTTTATTTACGACATTAGAAACCTATAAAATTATCAGTGTTTCTCTACTATATTATGCATGTTATATACATATTAAAAACCTTGCTCTTGACTCACTCTATATATTAAAAAACCCCGCATCAAAATCCGTTGCGTAGTTATAAAAATCTTTAAAACTACGCAACGGATTTTGATACGGGTGACTATAGATAACTCTGATGCAACTGTAGGATACTATAAAAGGATAGGTATAAGACTAATTTTTATACAAGAAGAATAATTGCGGGCCTTGCATTCTGCCTAGCAGAACTCCTTAAATTCTAATGTAAAATAACGGACTGTTTTATTCATTACAGCCCTACTATCTACTGTTTGTGCAATTACAATAGAGAAATAACTCTTGACTAACATAATAAAAGAATTGCTTCCGGAATCCCTGTAGCATGTGCATTAGAAAGCTTTTAAAAAGTCCAAACATCTATCTCCACTTAACTATTATCTATATATATAAAAGGCAAAGCTGATTGACTGATGTATCAACGCACAGGCCAAACCCTTAAGGCTAAATATTTGAAATTTTGCACACGTATTTATTTCTCTATACGCTATTAAGGAAGAGTTTTTCGAAATTAAATAGGTGAGTGATTAAAGTTTGTATAAAACTTTTCATTCCTTGTACATATTTGCATGATATTTCGTATGAATCGAGTACGGAAAAAATAATTTATTACGTATTTCGGTGTTTTCTAAAATTCAGCCCCTAGGTGGGTAAAACAGTGGGATGAAAGTTTAAAACCTAATTACACGCGGGCGAAGCCGCGGGCAAGAATGCTAGTCATGAAATAAAATTACGACTTTTATTGTAAAGGTGGTACGCGATAGCATGTCACTTTTTCTGTGTGAAACTTTTTTCTCGAAATACCGACGGTTTAATTTAATAAAGAACCGTTATTAGGAGTCATAACATAACTCAGATCTCCACAATCACATAATACGATAAATCATTTTTATTTATTCAAAATATGTTTATATTTAAGTAAATAAAAACGTGTATCAAAAGTGTGCCATTCTTTATAATCTGCTATATATTTATCTATTTGAATTGTTATTTCACATAATTTCAGAGGTGTAATTAACGCTAATTTAATTAACATAATACCTTAATCCCCTGTTATATTGACGTCATCTGGGCCTTTTTGAAAACGAAAAAAGCTCAAGAAAGAGGAACCCATTTTAATATTTTAATTCATAGTGTGATAATAAGCGTGTGTAAAAATCTCCTTTATATTCAGTAATTAAATTAGAAAAGAACATAATAATGTATAATGGGTTTATTATTTTAATTAATTTTCACACAGCGACAGCGTAGGTACAAATTAGTTTAAATAACTTTCTTAACAAGATTAGACTTAGGTATGTTTATAGTTTATACATCTACCGAATTTATATTAGCAGCTACTTATTTCTACTATAATATAATGAGGGTTTTTAAATTCGTGACATCTGACAGCTTTTTGACACGACAAGGACCGTCGGGCTACCAAGCGCCGCCTGGTGACAGAAAAAGAATTGAAAATTCTTATTTACCGTTTTTGATACCACTTACGCCACCAGATGACGCTTTGTGTGAGTTGGGTCTGCGACGGAAAAAATAGAAAGAAACCCTAATCGGTTTAACTTGTGTATTAAAAAAATCTGTTATTTCCGCGGAAACCGTACTTTTTGAGGGATTAAAAAATTCTGTCTATATGTTTTCTACATAATTAAGTGCGTTATTACAAACATCCACATTTTTAATTATAATAAATAAGCTGTTTTAACGAAAATCTGAAAGCCAAAGTGTATGATGTTCGTTTGTGATGAAATTTTGCGTATTGCAGCAAGAGGCTGCTTGACGCAATCCGCCATTAGACACTATCACCCAAGATAGCCCGAGATAGCAACACACGAGTCTCGAGTTCTCGGACACTCGAGATATACGGCAATTACGAGATACCTCCGAGACGATCGAGCGCTTATCGCGGTATGATCATCGTATTGTCATCGTTCTTTTCTTAGGAATCAGTATCAGTAGGCACTACGTACCCACTTGAATGCATAAATGGTTCTGAATACTTTAATTGTATCGTTAAATCGATAACTATGGTTCAGAGTTTGTCTCTTTTCTAATAGGATACATTTTTTGGACGAAACACTGAGCTCGTGCAGATACATAGTACTAAATCTTGAAAAAATTAAGGTCGCACGTGTTAATACAGATAGTAGCTACCATTAGTAGGTAAAGGTGAGTTTAAAAACCGACCAAGTGCAAATTGGGACTCGCGCACGAAGGGTACCGTTTTTTGTTATAGCGGCAACAAAAAATGTTAACTATATAGGTTTCAATGTTCATGAGATACAGCCTTTTGATAGACAGACGGAAAGACTAAGGAGTCTTAGTAATAGGATCCCGTTTCTACCCTTTGGGTACGGAACCCTAAAAAAAAAAAAATTGTTGAAGGAAAAAATTTATTATAAAATATCCGAGACATAAACTCTGGCATATCCACAAATGTGAATTTCATAGTTACATTGTTTTATTTCAAACGGGCTGGCCTCATAAAGTTTTAAATTTATATGTTTGGAAATCACATGAAGCTTTTTAAGAAATTTAATTAAGTAACGAATAAATTATAATAATGTATGTAGGAATTTTGTACGGCGAGTGAAAAGGAGATAGTACCTATTTCTTTGGCCATAAAATTTTGAGGCAAGAATTATGAATATAATGTCGGGGCTCCATTTAAAATGAGTTTTAAACTGGAAAAAGTTTATAAATAAAAGAGATCTCATATTATATTATATGTTAGGTATATATATAACTTACAGAATGGTTGTCAAACCCCGATTTATTGTACCTACCAATTTTTATTTTAAAAATATATTTTTTAAAATGTATTTTCAAAATAAAATTGTTAAAATTAATTTGACTTCTATCCTAAAAACTTTTTTGGTAAACAAGATTCTTACCTACACTTTCAAACCCTCTAAAGGTCGGATGCACTCATAGACTTAAATTAACACGACCTTTCTATTGAAAACTCTTTGCACCCTCTTTCTGTATTCGTGATTATAATAAGCTTGATGCTTGACCCTCACTTGCGAAGGTCAAAATCTCCTTATGCGGAAAAATACACACCAAATTCAATTGATATTTATATTAGAAAATTTTTGAAAAAAATTTTTTGTCTTATAACAAATTTTATATGTAAATTTTATAAAAAATATTATATGTAAATAATATAAGGATAAAAATTATTGCAAAATATAATGCGACAGTATTTCTCAAACATTTGTTTTTTATTTACAGAAATATTTTTTTTACAAGAAGTAATTTTATATTTAGATTTACTTTACATACAGTATGTAATTTATTCACTTAGTACTTAATATCTAAACATGAAAATTTAGGATCTGTTGGCAATGGCATATTGTATCCAAGTATGTATTTAAGTACATATTATTTTTAATCTACACAATAATACGTTACATATCTATCAAGGTTTCTGAAGATAATATTATTAAGATTAAGAATTACACATAGAGTCTAGAGATGTTTTTTATAACGTGAAATTATCATTAAGTGTTAAAACTTATAAGGTAACAATTAATAAATAAATATTTTTTCGAGATAATTTGAATTTGAAATTATAATAACGACTGTAAGAAATTAACAGAAAAATTGATTATCGTAATAACAATAAAGAAGACATTTCAAAACAAGCACAGATATGATAATTATTGCATAAATTATTTTTTTAATTACATATAGGTAACATTGCGATGCTGGTTCAGTATAGCACATTAGCATGGTTACCAGATGAGTTTTTGAAAGTTCACCGAGTCGGTTTCTATTGTTCATATAAATTCTTTAATAGCTGATATTATCTCTCATTTCGAATAATACCACTATTTTATGTCTTGGTTATAAATTACACGTATAAATCAAATCGCACCTGAATCGTGTCATTTTTATATGTTAAACAATATTATATTATAAGGTGATACACCAAGTATTTAGTAGAATAAAATTAACCCTGTTTGCCGTTTCGATCCATCTTTAAATAACTGAACCGTTATAGTATAATTTTAAGTGTAAGTACATTTTTGTGAAGATGACTTTGTTTTATTATATTATGATAATGAACGTTATTATCATACATTAACAAAGAATTTTTGCGCTGAGATTGAGTATAGGTATTTCGAAAAATTATAATAATCATGCTGACTTTCTACAACTTTTTTATTTGCAGGAAATTGTAATCAGAGGTATTATACAATATAACATTTGTACCATTCTTATTTTTGTAAGATTGTATACAAAAATTATATTATTTTAAGTAAATGATCCGATAAGCGATTATTCATAAATATACATTTTGGCTATATCCAACCGTTAAGGGGTTGTGCGCTGGATAGAACTGAAAATTGGAGTTCTTTGAAACCTATTTTTGGATGTATTGTATAAAAAAAATATTAATCTGCATTATATTTAGCCGAGGACTGTCGTTTTATAAATTGAACTTTTTATTAAGATATTTTTTTTCTTCTTCTATAAGTGACACGAGTGTGAAAATTATTTCAGTATTTTAAGTAAGACAAGACTCAGGGGAAGGTAGTTTCAGTTTTTGCAAATTCTCTCTTTGCAAAGTCTCAAATATTTATAGCGATTTTTTTATCCCATTTCAATACTCTCCAGTCGGTGGGATACGCCCTTGTCGCCTACAAATTCGTATGGGACTTGACGCTCAAGGTCACTGGCGTTGTACAGAGCCTTAATACTTAAAACATAAAAAAAGTGTGTCTATGTCAGCTCCGATGCACGACTGGAGTTTAATAAGTAAAATTTGGTGTGCAATGCAAAGAAAGTAAGTGCACTCTGTAGTGTGTCCATAGCGTCGTTTTATAACGTTTTATATAATATTTTGGACTCTATATTTTGTTTTTTTTTTATAAAGAATTTTTGATTTGTTTACTTTTTGAAGGTAGTCAATTTTTATTATATTTTCTGATATTGAACGGAGAACTTGTAAAAGTGTGACATCTTCGGCTAACATCGTGTGACATCGCTGTGTGACATCGCTGTGTGACCGTCAGACATCAGCATCGTGAATTCGATTTTACTCCCATAGATTTTCCCCGGGCGTTTTTAAGAAAATCGTTTCTTAAGGAGTAAACTCCAAAAATACAAAGAGTTTTGACCGAGATTTTAATGTGCCGTCTACTATTAATCCGAGACAAGCGTTTAAATGTGGGTAGGTGAAATAATTAACTAATGCAATGTAGCGCTATAGACAAGTGTCATAACTTAATTATACTTTAAAACTCATTAGTAAATTGATACATTTATCCCAAGTAATTTATTGAATACGCGTAATAAAAGCTTCTTTTTACTTTGGATGCAATTGCACAAAAACAGCCACTTTAATTTAAAATAAATGAGTACCTATAAAAATTTAAGTCATTAACACAATTAATATAAAATATTATTTATATATTGAATATAGTATGTAAAAAATCAATATCTTATCTAGAATCACTGGCAGTTTTTCACATGGGTCAAACTTCAAGTGGCTCGCAATAATTACATAAAAAACGATTTAATTTAATATTGTTATTGAAGTCACAGAAAAATACTTTTTTTAAAGGCAAGTTACAGCATGGAAGCATAAATTAAATAATTATTTAAATTCAATTTCACGATAGTATTTTTTTTACGTTGTTTCGCTGTTTTTATAAAATTAAAAATTATCCGACGGTCTAATATTTATTTGTTAATTATCATTACGTCATTAAAAATATGTATTTGTTGCACACACGGATTGGGATCACGAAAAATATTTTTTCTTTTTTTATTGGTGAATTTTTTCAGTTGTATGTTAGCATAAAATGTTCCGAGAGAACCTGGAGATGATCTTAAATCTCACATAATATCAAATAAAAATCTTGAATAAACAATAATTTGCACTGCATATTTACGTACTATTATTAAAGTGAACGGGTAACAAAACATTTCGACTGCGACTTTGCGCACAGGCTGTGCTGCCTGATATTAATGTAACTACATAAGCACCTAAATACATACAAGCACAGGGCGATGGCTGCCGTAATAGACGATAATTTGCATTGTAATCTAATCGGTATATAGTACTTACCCAATCGTGGATGATTTTAACGCTATCAGGCGACAATAATTGAATTGTAACCAAAAGTCCAATTTCATGCAAATCGGCCTCCAGTCTCTCCACAAATCACGGTTAAATATTTTTTGAGCACAGATTTACAGTCATAAATATCACTTAATAGTACTAAGGCACTTAATAAAATATCGGCCGCTCGCGCTTTATCTATTTTTCATCTTCCGCGGGAACGACGACCTCGCGCGGCGAGATGTTGTCTCCTTGTGATTGTGATGAGAGTACGCACTGTCGCTCTGCTCTCGGGGGAGCAGAAGATGGCCGCCTATTGGTCGAGAGCGCCGGTCGGGCTCGCGGGGAGAAGGAGAGAGCGCATCTCGCGCGGGAAACGAGTGAGTGAGACAGATAGCGTCGATCGTTTCGTCGTCCTGCTACAGATTGTCCAGCGGGCGAGTTCAGGTGTATTGAGAGTGCGTAATGATAATAATATAGAGATGCCCAAACGACTGCTTGTTTTTATCGCCTGTATATTTAGCGCACGAAATTCTCATTAGGGCAACAAAATACCTCTTAAAGTTTAATAAAAAATTCTTAAGTGTTTTTAAAAATTACAAATCAGCTGATGAAAATGGAGGGACATTTTTTTTTGCGAAGAAAAACGCAGCAGTGCGGTGGAGCATTGCGGAAACTTTTAAATGGGACGAAAGGGGGGGGACAAATATTATGTTATTTTATTATGTATTTTTATTATTCTATAAAAAAAATTAACCGTGTGGTGTCGTGGGACACCGGATAGGAACGAAGTTCCTTATTATAAAAATATTATTATAAGTTCTACTCGAGGTATAAAGAAAATAATAAAGACTATACATAAAAATCTTACGTTACGGACGTTTTTTCCCGGCTAGGGTACCCCTCCGCATCGCCCCATAAGGAACTTCGTTCCAAAAAAATCCACAGAATATTATATTGTTAGACGCTAAAGATTGAGCAAATTAGAATTGGTCTGAAAGAAAATAATTTTTGTTTGGTGCCTGTAGTTACCTACTACCTAGCTTACATAGATAGATATGAGATACTGGTATTTAATATCTTTAAAGATAGTGCAATGTAAGTGCAGGTAAATTCTAGAAATGTACATAGCCAATATATACCTATGCTAATATGAGATGTAGTACCGAAAGTTTAATATTATTACGTAATAAGATTGATTTTTTATAAAGTTCGAATAGTGGCAAATCTTGACATGAATTAGGAACACTGACCTCAAAATCACGTAGGCCGCGCCAACACCAAGCCTCGACCAAGCCGAGTAAATAAAATATATTATTTAATATTTAAATATATTATTATATTTGTTAAATATATTTTTGATAAAAGCATGTTTGAACGTAAGTACTTACTAATTAAATAATTAGTAAGTACGTTCAAACATGCTTTTACCAATAAGTATCTTATGTATAATTATATTATATTTTTACAAAATATTAACTTAAATCATGATACCTACATAAGTAAAATGTATATGTGTGACTCTCCAATACATTCTTTATCGTAATTACACAATTGGAATTTACGTCTAAGTTTTGCACTCCACCTCTTCTCAATTCTCATTAATGATTATAATTTAATGATAGAAATGTTGGGAATAAGCCAACAATGCTTTTTCTATAATATACTATTTGTATAACATTGTAATATACTTTTTTTCTAAAATAACAATTTTCTATATTTTTGATACACGAGTTACGCCGGGGTTTCTCGTCGAGCTAGTTTTCGAACCGTTGGTACTTGGTATGCAATATGTTGACGCGAAGTTCAAAAAGTATTAAAAAAATTTTTTTTTCAATAAAATGATTTGTTTGAGTTTGAATTTTGAGTAGGTATGCTCAGCAGTCAGCTGCTAAGTGATTGCTTGTGCTAAGTGACTCCTTACTTTCACAAATTCAAGAAATATACCTTTAATATATGTTCACAGTTTCACACTAAGGCTTACATTTGCATTGCAAATTCTGTTTAGTAAAAGTAATTTTTATAGCTATTTAGATTTTCTTGTAATGAGATATGAGAATCTAGTACGAATCTAGTATGTAAATACTAATTGTTTTTGATCTTATTGTACTAAGTACTAACGTGTAATAATTGTTGATCACATTTAAATAGAAAAAATTACAAATATGACCTACTAGATGGAAAACACGAAAAAAGGTAAAGGGTGCAAATCCCAAAAATTCGCTCGCGTTCAAATGAATTCGATATTAGGCCCATAACATCATAGACCGCAGACGTAGGTATTTATTATATAGACGAGGCATGTCGAGGCAAAAACTGTCCCCGCTTAAACAGCCCCACTTTTGGGGAGTTTTTTTGGGGCCATTTTGACATTAATTAAGGTATGATGAAATCAAGATGGCGTAACCTTTTCTTGTATGAAGATTTGTTCTGTCAAATGTATGTCATAACTCATAGCCCATCCTTAGTTTTGAAATCTTTGCATGCTAAAGTTCAATTTTGCTGATCTTCTCCCGTGACTGTGAGTAAGCCCCGAGAAACATGAAAGTAGATAGTTATTTTTTTGCTTCCGTTCATAGACTTCTTGCAAAGAGACAAAAAAGCGTTAATCTGTTACCATCTTGCAACCCGTCTGCTTCATGGAGAAGATATGGTGCCTATATCTGCTCCATGGTCTGCCCGTTTCCCATTGTATAGAATCCATGCTATTAAAATAGGTACCGGGCATACGGAGGGTATGCCATAAAAAAAAACACAGATACTTTACACTTGCATCAAACAATTCGTGTATGAACTGTTGTAGATTAAAGAAATAAGAACAGATAAACATCTACATGGTTCGCTTTCGATCTGATTGCACTACTACGGTGTGTCCACGATTGTGTGGAAAAATTGTGGGCCGTTGAAGGAGACGTCAACATTTTCTAATTTGGATCGATTCCATATAACGATCTACGTTCTTTGAAAGATGTTCCACTGTACCATTCTGTACGTATTTTCTACTCTGTGCTTATAACTCCGTTCGGATCTAGTTATTAATCTGAGGTTCGGATACAATTTTAAATCTATGCGTAAACAAAAGAGCACGCTATAATGCCACAAAGTAAAAATATATTTCTTTAATCGTTCATACTGGACCTGAACAGAGTATATATATATACATAACTATATGTCCGAGTAAACACCACTATCGACTGGACACATCTCGGTCTGACCTCGTCGTATCGGGCAAGCGCGGGCAAACACGTCGCCCCTCGCTCAATGCTCCTCTCTGTCCATCTTGTTTGAATTCGGTATTCGGTACAAATCTGATCTGTTACCTTAAAACCTATTGCCTACATCAAAGCCAAAAGAACATGGTATTTGTGATTTGTGAGCCTTTAAAATGGCAAAGAGGAGAGATATATTTCAGAAGAAGGTGTAGGTAGGCGAAGGTAGGATAAAAATCCGATTTTAGTCCAGAGATTCATCAATATGAACCCGGGTATTATTGCCCCATACACAAGTAAGCCCATAAATTTAAAGCCCATTATGATGAGACTTAGTTATTTACATTTGTAGGTCAACGCCATTGTTGGATAAGAATAAGAAATCCGTTCAGTCCCATAAATGGAACGCTGCAGTAAATGACCAAAACCGAACTGTAATGACGACATTATGTGACTTAGTTATATGACTAATTAGTATTCACCCAATTTCTATGGAGAATATGTAATCAATTAGTAAAGAAAACTTTGAACCTCATAATGCCTAGGCACAATAAATAAAGCAGTACTTATTATCTTTCATGGCTTATCCGATAAATGAGTGAAGATAAAATATTATATATCTTTGTCTTGCCAGGTAAAAAATAGGTTTATAATGTATTGATAATATCTGTTTATAGTTAAGAACTAATAAAGAAGGATATGTCCTTATCGCGTCAAGATGACACGTACACATTTTCCGCCGATGTCCTATAAAATCTAGATATTTTGAATCACTTATTCTGCCATAGTAAAAGCCTTCAATTAACAGTAGTAGTATGTACATTATGCATACAATGTAGTATGTACAGTGTACATACTATTTCTAGATTTATTTAAAATATTATAATGTTATCATCTAGCAGGTCTTGTGTTTGGGTCAATTCACACCGAAACGAAACGATACGCGACATAGCGCTGTATTTTTAAGAAAGCTATCCAATATTTAACTTTATTCATTACGCAAGAAGATACATGTTTCATTTTAAGAGTTCGAATGTCAGGTTGCACCGCGCTGCAATGAGGATCAATCACTTAGTAGCAAATCTGATTTTTACTTGGTAACTTGGTAACTATTTTTATTTTGATTTTTACATCGTATGTGTATTAACTTACTGAGCATTATATTTTTCAAATTATTAAAATGGTGTATTTATTAAAGTTTTTTTGAACGGCTAGTTTGAAACGCGCGCTTTCGCTGAATTGCTTACGATGACGTCATCTGTCGGGATCCTTGCGACAACGGCTTGATTGTACTTGTATTGCATAAGTATTTATTCTCCGATTTTTGACGCTTGTGCCTCGTGTGCAATGTTTTGGTGTACGTTAAATATTTTAGTCGTGTTTAGAGGGGAGGTGAAGACGACAGATGACGTCACAGCGACTCGCTTCATTCTCGGGCGCGTTTTTGGAAATAATGCACTAAAATTGCTGTATCCTCGTTATTTTTGGTCCGATTTTAATAATTTCTTTTCAGTATTTATTGTTTTTTTTGTCGCCATAAGTCTGCATACCCCACAAAAAACATGACTGACTGATCCTCATTGCGCAGTGTATGACTGATGTCATATGAAACGTGTTTCTTTTTGTGTAGTGAGTAAAGTTCAATTTTGAATAGCTATCTTAAAAATGAAGTGGCGCGTAGCATCGCGTATCGTCGCGATGTGAACTGAGGTAAAGGTATATATTAAAAGTCCTAGGCTTAGTAAGTTACAAGACTAATTTACTAAGCCTAGGTACAGGATGTCTCAAAATTATCTCAATAATTAATTATGTTTTTCGGGATTGTTTAAAGTACTCGAAGTTTGTAAATTAATATAGTTTTGAATCTATTTCTACTGAAGTATCGATATGATACGATTCTACACTTAATTTTACAACTGTTTAATGTATTTTACGTGACACGCGTCTAATATAATATACATTTTACAACTATTTCGAATTGCTAATGCTTGTGCTTAGAAATAATAAAAGCGAATTTGTTTGGCATAACAGTGTACGTGAAGGCCGCACTTCACGCGTATATGATTGAGTAAGTTTTGAATGAAACTTTGATTTAGCAAGAACATGTAGGTACCGTTAAAATTAGAAGCATAATCTGGGTCAATACAGCGCACCTGCTGTTAGCTGAAGTAAACTCCGTAGTCCGTCGTCCCATGGCAAGAGGGGAATGTCATATCAATGTCTCTTGAGCGGCAGAGCAACATAAGGTTACGAATTAACAATTTAGTAATCCGTGGTTTAGGTCTCTAGTCTGATAAAAGCTCGCAAGATTCTGACAAATTACCTATGAACGGCAATCGTTTCTGAGAAAATCTTTCGCCCCGAAAACAGGAAAAATCATTTATTTATCACACATCGATGGTGTCAGTGATAATTTTAAAGGTGTTCGAGTTGTATAGGAAACTATAATTATCCGATAGGGACGGTACTAAGCAAACAACGAGGGATATTATCTTCGCTGCGAGTATCTATCGGGGTCACCATACTAATGCACGACTACGTTTCTAATATTATGTGTTCTTAATTCGTTTACTTATCGGCTGCATCTTTAGCGTAGGTAATGCATCTTTTATTATAAAGAGAGTTGTCATTAGCTGCTTAAGTATGATTTCCTCTCCAAATTATCGTACTGCATTCCTCCCATATTAGTAGTTTAGACCCAAAAGCCACATTTTTGCTGACTACATTTATGTTGCTCTCACAGATGCTTTATTAGCAACTAATGTTACTTTATTGGATAATCTCTGCACATCATTTGAATTGCCCACATCAAGACATGCTTCTGCATTGTAAATATTTTCCCGCGCATTTGCGGAAACCGCGCGAATTTCATTCATAAACCGTCACGCGTTTACAAACATGGCGACGCAACGGAAAAAATAGACGGGACGGGATGTGCGGCTGCCAGTTTACAAAATATAGACCAGGGTGGCTGGAAACGATCAAACAATAGATTCCACATAACATTATAGGTTAAATAACTAACGATGTCGTGTTTGGATTATTACATTTACTAAAGCATTTACTAAAGATTTTCGTTATTATCGTCGATGTATTTCAATTGATCATTTATCGGGATCAATTGGAATACGATGACTGATACCTTCACAGTTCAAAAGTACTCGAAGTGATCATTGACCTCTATTAGTTTTTGGTTTTCTCTCATATTCATCTTACTTGTCGAATGCTGCGTCCAGTGTCCAGCAGTCTGTTTCTCATATTTTTTTACATAATGCCTAGTAGCTAAACTATTTACTCTACTATTTCTAGCCTGTCTAGTTATTTAGCATTAAATCCTCTGCGACGTTTTTCATCAGTTCAACAACACCTCACGCATGCGGCTGTGCAGCAATTACGTCGTCTCGCATGTCTGTAGCTCCGTAACGCGACCGTGTTTCATGACAACATTTTTTTTTCTTACAGAAGTCATCGTAAAAGCATCGACGTTCGACTCTAGATCCACGGGCCTTACAACTTAAAAGTACATAACGATTTGTACATCATACATACATCATACATTTAACGGTGTAACAATTTGAAGCCCGAGTTTTCTGATTTAATACTTTAGAGATACATTAGAAATTATGATTTTCTTGGAAAAATGCCGTGTCCGGTTTCTTACCTTTATTTGTTGTGCATGATGTGTTCCTAGCTCATTTGTCTCAGATAATGTATTTGTAAATGTTTATAATCCATAATTCTTATCAATTGACGTTCTACTTACGATTAAAGAAAAGATAACATTGCAAGTGAGGCCGTTACGAGCCCTAAAGATGTGACTAAAGATCGTGTACCTTTCAATTTATCGTGATTTTTAAACGGGCTCATGGCAACTGATAGTCGGTAGGTGTGGAAAATTAGATATAAACTGGACAAGCCACTTACAAAATAAATTTATTAACCTTCAAACCTTCATTTACTTTGTTCATCGTGAATAATTATTGTTGCTAAAATAGCTATATCATTGATTTGTATACTAGTAATAATATTAATAGCTTTAGTTTTATGTTAAGATAAAATATCGCTTGCCATGCAGTTTCTATGAACTGACTTACTTTATGAAATATATCCAAACGTCTTAAGATAAAATATTATCTTCGCCGTCTGTAATGCCCTTTATTGTTTAAATATATACATGCCCCCTTACTAATAAAAATATTTACACAATGGATAAGCAATACAATGTTTTGTCCTTGTCTGCCAAGCTACTTTTTCCATTCCATTTTATCAGACAAAAACTTAACATTGTATAACTTATTCACTGTTTAAATATCTTTATTAGTACGGGGGTAAGGTTATATTTGATTTTAATTTTTATAGAGCATCGATGTCGGTAACTGACACTGGCCGGTCGAGCGTCGAACAGCACGGCTCGTGTTTAAGAAAAAACTCAAGATTCAATTTCGCGCGCGCTTCCGCTACGGTCGCGTGATGAAAATGGTCAGGCTTTCTTTCACTTTCGTCGAGACGTATTCCGCAGGTTTTCAGGTTTTTTCTTATGAACATGAGTGGTGTGTGGTATTACAAAAACAATCCTATGTTACTCATGCTTTGTGTGCATCACTTCAATTGTTTTTGATGACATACTGTTGATGGGAAAATCTATTAGCATTTTCACGTAGTTGGTACCTAATAAGTAGCCTAGCTATGTCACTTTTTCACGTAGCATCGTAGCTCTTTAGCTCTTTGGTTCTAGGAGGTTATAGGAGAGTGGACAGTAGAGTACCTTTCATTTTATTATTATTATTAGGGTGCAATAGCTGTCTCTTTAATCTTTATTTCAGATTTACTCTCGTCAGTATTATTTACATAATTTCAATATTGGTTTCGAAAAAATGTCATGAATTCTGCAGACTTACGTGGTTTTTACCTTTAATCGTAGCGTAGCGATTTACGTAGCGCCGTGGACTGTACCTTCGACACCTTCATTTGCTCCATATTTGAGTCGATACCTCATACCAGTGGAGGATGACGATGATTAAATCGATCGGTTGCTGTAATGTTGGCTAAGCGGTACCTAATCTGCGGCGCGCTAGATGTTTGAGCGGGCTATTTGTTCGAGATATCGACTCTGCTCAGTCAATATTGTCGGAGCGGTCAACGACCTGTGACGTCACACATCTGACGCTTATCACCATCCGTACCACCAGAGAGGCCACAGCGTTATGTAATAGGATTATGTTAGTCTTAAGGTTGGGTAGAAATCTCGATTTAGGGGCAGTTCAACTCATAACTAGGAATGGGCTTTAGTGTCACAAGCTGATGCTAAAAGTGGGCAGTGCCATACAAAAGTATACACTTGCCCCAGACAGACAAATAAAGTAAAGTAGCCAATTGGTTTCTTGTCCCAACTAACCTTACTAAGTAAACGAACCGAATGTATTCCAATTTCCAATTACTTACAATTAGGAATAAACAAAAAATTACATCATCGGTGATTAGTATGAAACAAGTAACGTAACGCTAAGCGGTGTAAGAATACAGGTCAGACGCAATCGCACGGAATTTGACATTCAGATTATAATAAGTTACACTCGAGATGAGCATAATTGCTATATTAGACCTTGACGCGTGCGGCGTGAGCGGCTGTTACCTGCTCATTACAGACAAAGAAATTATGCTTAGAAATTAATTGGATCATTTTTTATTCCGTTTCGAGAGAAACAGTGTATAGTAATTAGTACATTATCTTCATACATTTTCAACTGCTGTGACGTCACTCGTGCATAATTTCTTGCATGGAGCTTTTTTAATTCTCTCCAACGATCTCACTTTTGTGATGACTGTGTTTCGTCAACGGTTGATCGTAGATATGCTATTGCAAAGACAATATTTCCTGGCTTATTATTTACTTTTCGAAAAGCCAATAACAAAAAACTATGCATGTTCCCCATTGTGTTTCTTCTACCCACAATCAGAGGGTCAATTCTGCTAAATAAAACCTGCATTAATACAATTACAATCCTCATTGGTCCGAATGTCACAAAATCAGTTTATGATAACAAGTCGCTTCACTAAATTTATCATTACTTAATATCGATGGTGAACATCGCCACAGGCGACACTCTCTACAAATGACGGCTCGAGCACCGGCGAATTTCAGCCATGTTGACGTAAGCTTAAGGTTGACACCGAAATAATTTTAAACGTCGCGCCAGACAAATCTATTCGGCCTGCCCCGAGAACGAAAGTCCTGGGTGGCAAAAACTCACGCCCCGCTCGCCGCGCGCCCATCCCGGCATACGTCTAGCCACGCACACAAATCTGCGAGCTGTCAATCGTGTAAGTCTATCGAATGACGGTTCTTTACATTAGAAATATATTATACACTTTGACATCGCGCAACTCAACGTCTTTTGCGAGCGCGCACTCATGATCACAACGACCTGCAAAAATTATCTCAAATAAAAAGATCTAGAGCACTAAGTCGATTTATATTGATCAGCTTTACTAAAATAATTAAATATTTAGATCTCAAAATCTTTTAAATCTATTTTCTATTATTTCCAACACCTGCTTTCCAACATCTTCAGGTAAACGGGCTAGTTTAAAAAATAAGGGAAAGCTAAAACATAACAAAAATTTTAGTGTTGAAGATATTATTTGTATTAACATCAAAATATGTTCAAATGCTTGTAACTCAGGAGAAATCCGACCTTTAAAGGGCACCCCCATTCTTTTTTTCGATAAAATGAAATCTTTCTATCATCCGCTGTTAGAAGCTTCTTTCCTCGAAACGCCTAGCATAGAAATTAAATTCTAGATCTAGAAGGTAGATTTAGATGATGGTGATGAACTATGAAGATAATGAGTATGTTAATGATGATAATAATTGGGTACCGATAATTGTTTACATTGTAATGAAATCGTACATTTGGAAACACAAAATAAGCCTTTACATGATATCGCAAACAACACTGTGTAGCTACGAAATTTGTTATTGTCACGTATACATATTTGTGATTTAAAAGTCATTAATAAACGCCCCCTAGGATGTTTTCTAAATACTAGCACAATTGTTTACTTTACTATGAAAATAATGCATACATTTTCCAACCACTTTTTCTGGTTCCATCATTTTGAACATAACATTACATGAGATACATATTTTTGAAATATGCTATGTCAACATATTAAAATGCAGATTTGTCAATGAATTAATATTGGAGCACGTAGCTTAGGTATTAGAGGACGTACTACATAGGTATCTAGTATTAAGAAGAAAACACTCAAAGATAAGTTACCCTTGAATACCTTTTGGCAAAACATTTGTTAACATTTTTATGTTTCTACATAATTTACAATATTTTTTAAGTGGATAAGGATAAATTTCTTTCTTCTGATGATGATAATGTTTTAGTGAAGGGTGACTTTTATCACATGGAGTAACCATGACAAAATTGAAGTTTTAAGCCCCTGACGCAACAGATAACTTACTAATTACCCAGTAGGAAATTTGGGGAAATTGTACATCTAAAAATGTAGTTTTTTAATACATTCAGAAATAATGCTGTATTAAAACTTGATTAAAGCTGGAGAAAATAAGATTTGATGTGTAGTTCTGAAATTACTAGCATTTCAAACTTTAAAAAAAAAAATTTTTCTTTAAATTAGTGTTTAAAACCTACGACCTAGGTACGTAATTAGTTAACTTACATCAGATACAAATAGATTTACTATGGTATACCTAAGTATGATCATCAACGTACAAACTTCGGAGATATTCAAAAATTTGTGCACATTTTTGCACATTTCGTAGCGACTATCGCAGTTGTTTTTGTATGGTGCGTACTTTCTTTAAAACTATTGATAAGTACACTATTCCTTTTGAAAACTTTCCTATTCATTATGTAATAAAAATACAGTTAAGAACCCAATGCTAGATTTTCCCAATGAATGTAAAGCGGATTGGCCGGCCGTAGCAGTGTTTGTCTCATGGCGGGATTTTTTTTCGCAAGTAAGCATCGTTTTTGCTCTGTGTGGACTGTGGGTACTGGGTACATCTACTTAACACATGTAATGTCTACTAATGTGTCCATCAACAATAGTATTTTTTTACCCGACTACGGCGAATCCAAATGAAGGGTAATGATTTTGGCAGTCTATGTATGTATGTATGTTTGTTCCACCGTACCTACAGATCCGATTTTAATGAATGAGGTGTCAATATGTTTGTAATAATAGCCCGTGTAATATGTTACACATAGGGTATCTAATTTACGTAGTCGGGTTATAGATTTGTGTAAAAATATTTGTTATTTATTGTATAATAATAAATATTATTTATACTAGCCATAAATTAACTCTACAATCCTCTTTCATTAGATACTCAAGTATTTTAGACAAGGTTTATTCTAAAAGAATTTTATTTAGGCTATCTTTCAATAGAAAAAAAATAAGATCTAAAAATGTTTCCCCCATGTATTATGCCATTGGGTGAAAATACGCGCAATCGCATACGTAAGTAACACGAGTTTCGCAAGATTTATCTGTGAGCTAGCACTATATCAGCTACGTGTAGCAATTTTTTTCCACGTATTAACTAATATATGATAAATTAAATATGCTAAGTTACATAAAGTTATGTTGTAATAGCTATTACACATATATGTCATACTTGAAAAATGCGGCAACAAATAATACGCCGAAGTCGGCATGCCCGAGCCCGTCTCATTGAAATCTTCGTGTCAGATGTACGTACCGAATTCACGCACACTAGAAATTGACTTGCACACAATGATATTTAAAAAGTCTGTTGCTGTTGAATAGCGCAGTATCTATGCTCTTACACTCGGGCCAGAATAAGATAGCCACCTCCACGACTCACACATGTTTCGTACATCTTGTCAGGAAAAATAATAGCGTTTTTCCGTTGAGAAGGTTAAAAGTTGTTGATTTTTGCGGCGGCAGACGCTACCTTTAATTGCGAGATATTTTATTTTGTGTAGGTATCCTACTACTATAATAAATGTGAAAGTTTATTGGTATGGATGGATGTTTGTTACTCTTTCACGCCAAAACTACTGAACATATTTTGATGAAATTTGCTATGGAAATATTTAAACTCTGGTTTAACATACACTTTACTTTTTATCCCGAAAAAGTACAGTGTTTCTGAGGGATACCGTATTTGTAACTAGATGTTGCCCGCGACTTTGTGCGCGCAAAAGGAAAAATCCAGCGGGAACCGTACATTTCCTCGCAATAAAAAGTAGCCTACGTCCATCCCCGTGGTTTACTCTATATCTGTGCCTAATTTCATCAAAATCGGTCTAGTAGTTTGGAGTATATTCAATGCAAACAAACAAACAAACATACAAACTCTTTATATTATTAGTATAGATGTCCATTTGAGACATGAACGGCGTTTTCCGATAGTGTGGCCCCTTTCGATGTGTGTGATATTGGAGTAGGAGAGAGTGAGTATAGTGTTATATTATATTTAGAATGTAGATTAGAGCATCATCCGAACCGGAAAAGTGGCAGTGAGTACCGCAGACCAACCAGGCGCCTTCTGGATCGCAGGGTTGGCATCGGAGAGTTTTCATTTATTTGTGATTGCAAGATTTTTGAGTTGTTGCTCGTAGACTACCTACGTCAGAGGGGTATCACTTCGCAGTTTAGGAACTTTCGGTCGAGTCATGTCACGCTTACGCATAATTGAAAAAAAAAAAAACATTTTTACTTTCTATTACTTATTAAGTACTAATTTAGTAGTTTTAGTCGCGACTATTTAGTAGTAGTTTTCACAATCCCTTTTTCCCTAAACGTAAAACGAAAATCATTATTTTGTAAGCTTTGCCTTCCTGCCTGCGAATAATGCTTCCCCCAACCAGAAGAGCAGAACTTTATTCTAGTGAAGGGGGTTTGCATAAGATATGTAAATTGTAATGTATTGAAGTATATCTTATAGATATAGAGACTTGTACTGGTTCCAGCCTTATTTCAAAAGGAACCTCTTGGCAGCCCTAAGCGGCCGTGAAAGCGTCGCTCGGATGTCTGCGCGTACACATCCCGCGCGCGGCGCATGCGTAATGACCTGTCAAACTTTTCTCCCGAGGAATTTTCGACCCGTCATCTGCCATTGTTGTGGTCGCTGAATCACCAATATGATCCATCATTTTTATATCGAACAAAATGCATAAACTCAAGACGTTAATCACAAGTACTAGTTTTACAGCAAAACAAAAGACTATGTAAGACTTTAAACCGCTACTACTTTACATATCTGTTTAAAATGCAGTAAAAAAAATCTCCGTGTTCTCTGCCTAATCCTATTGAAGTTAGTGGTCACTGCCTACCTACTATTACTTTAGAAAATTGGCGTAAGCACGTGCGGGTGTGTGTGTATCTGTGTGTTTTTTAAAATATCAATGGGGTCCAAGAGGTTCTCCAAATCAATGAGTCATAAAGCAAGAGAGGTAATTGTCTGATTGTTGTCATAATATAGATCCTTAGTGAAATGTCACACGAAATGGTGACCAGTCGTTACCGTTCTACCAATTTGCCGATGATAATTACGCAAGAGCGATTAGCATTCCTCTCGGCCGTCGGCGACGGGTCTCCGGACCATTACTTAAGTCACTTTCTCCCGAGTGTCCCATCCCCGTTAACTATAGTCAATCATCACTTAGGATTTTCTTATATCTGCTCTTGTCGTGGTCCTTTCATTGTTATTAAAGGCATTAGCGCCATTTAGCAAACGTCCGGCAAACTCCACAGTTCTTGGGATGGGACGTCTGGCACATCACAAATATCAGATAAATTATTTTGTATCCTCTTTGGAACAAAAAAAGAGTTTCATTTCAGAAGTTTCCAGACCTTAAACTAATCGGTTGGCACACAGTGTACACGAATACGACGTCCCTAATTATTGTAGGTATGTAGCATGCTACATGCACTATGAGTACCAGTGTGGGTACACCATTAAACTTATGATAAATATAATGTTATTGAACAAAATCCACGTGTAACTAAAAAAGATACGGCAGTATTTGGTGTTTTTGTCAATAGGTATGCGTTTGTTTTAAATCAGCAAAATTCTTATATTTCCCGAAAACCAATATAAATATGGACCGAAAAATGCCAAAAGTACAGTAATTAGAACTGCTAAATTAAAAAGTTAAAAGATATACGCAGCATTCAAGTTAATATCAAAAATCAATTTTGCATTTTTCTTCATACATTTTCAACCACTGTGACATCACTCCTGCATCATTTTTTGTATGGACCGTCTTTAATGCTCTCCAATGATCTATCTCACTCTTTTGTTAACTGTATTTCGTCAACGGTTGGTTGTAGATATGCCATTGCAAAGACAATATTTCCTGGCTAATTATGTACTTTTCGAAAAGCCATTAAAAAAAACTTTGCATCTTGCCCATCGTGTACCTAATGTTGTTCTCAAAAGTCATTGATCAAAAGTGTAGGTAAGTACTATTAGTATTTCTTCTCTATCTTATTTAACAATATTATCTTAATATTTTTTTTTAAAGATAAAATTCGATATAAAGATTAAAGCACGTATCTCAATGATATTGATCTTGTTTCCAATTTTTATCAGTGATTTCTAAATACATAACAATTTCATTAATTTTAGCGAATAATTTTGTAATATTTGTTATTACTTGTGTTAGCATTTTGTATAATTACCTAAATTTGAATTCTGTTATCTGGTTAATTAGATTTCTTCATTAGTTTCGGAAGCGTTGGCTCATTTTTATCCCCCGACGCAAACAGTGGGGTGTTATAAGTTTGACGGGTCTGTCTGTGTGTGTGTCTATCCGTAGCATCCATGTAGCTCCCAAGGAAATGAACCGATTTTGATCTAGTTTTTTTGTTTGAAAGCTTACGTGATCGAGAGTGTTCTTAGCTATAATTCAACATCAGCTAGTTCACTGCTTGATAATGACGGGTGTTACTATCTACCTAAGCAACTCAAAATTTAAATTTAAAAATAAAATGAACTACTGAAAAAGTAGGTAACTTGCCAGTTACGAGTGTACATTATAAACTAAGAAGCGATGATCGGTGCTCTTAATTCAGTAATTTCAATACAATGCGAGTGGAATATTTTATTGCGAATCAAGAGGTTAAGGAGTTCGTGAATTTACATACATGCTCTTATTGCCGCGTGATAAGGTAGACATTAGGTATAATGGAACGATACATTTGTTCTGTAAAACATAATACGGAATTTACATGGGTCGATTTTCTGACAAGTCGCTTGACAAATTGCCTTGTCATTTTTGTTGGCTAAATTGCCTTGCGCCCTCGCCGAATAGCGAATTACACGACGATTTTCGCCGTATCGTGCGGTTTTAGTCACCCGTGCAAATCCCGCATAATAACGAGATATCATCGACAAATCTCTACTAATATTATAAAGATAAAGATTTGCTTGTTTGTACGTATGTTTATTTGTTTGCATTGAATAATTCCGAAAGTAGGTACATGATTGATTGTGATGCAATTTAGCACAGATGTAATATGAAGAAGGATACAGGATACTGTGGCGGACCAATTAGCACCACAATCCTGAATCGCGCTATCGATGTTTTCACAGTTCGGCGCTATATACATATATACAACATCTTAAATGCTTACAAGTGGGCTTCGGCCTGACCGAGCATACCACCTCGCTCGGTCGGAGTACTTCCTTAATCCTTCGGGGATACTACCACTTATTCCCACGATACTTTTTAACGCGGGATATTTTAGTTCCATATATTTGTCTTATATGTTCATTTAACTCACATATTCAGTGAATATTTCAAGCGTCTACCTGTTTCCGTTATTAATTTAACATAACGTTATAAATTAATTAAAAACGGCAAATAAAACACGTTTGTTGTATAAGAGCCCCACTTAAATAATATTAATTTTAATCTGTTTTATAGTATTTGTTGTTATAGCGGTAACTGAAATACATCATCTGTGGAAATTTCAACTGTCTAGCTATCACGGTTAAATAGATACAGCCTGGTGACGTCTTACGGGGATAGACAGACAGTCGGACAACGAAGTCTCAGTAACAAGGTCCCGTTTTTACTCTTTGGGTACGGGACCGTAAAGAGCAATGTATAGTCGACAATTTCTGAAGCTCCGAAACTCGAAAGTAAAAACGCTGTAATTTTACTGTGTATTTTGTATAGAGTGAGACGTCCCTATAAAATAATGATACTTCAATGTAAATTCATGAGACATAGACCTCTGACCCAACGTCCGCTGTATCAAGTTCATCCGAACCCTGTAGAGTACCATCCGAACGAGGTACAGTAAACTTGTAGAGGCCCTGTAAATTGATTTTAAATCCCTTTTTAGGGTTCTGTAGACCACGTCTCGGAATCCTTAGCCTAAGCGCGCACTGGCCGCCAGACCTGCCGACCGCACTTGGCCGCAAGCGGTCGTAGCCTAGCGGAACGTAGCCTTATCGTTTCGTCATGTTGGTGTCCGTCCGTCCGTCTGTCCTTCCTTACGGCTTACCTTCCAAACGGTTAGTGCCAATATGAAACTTTGCATAGATATACGCCGACAAAGTGCTAAAATAAAATCACAAAAATGGATATTTTTTGGGGTCCCTACCTCCCCTACATGTAATGTCGGTGAAAAGTTTGTTTTCTCGCGTCTACCCCAAATTTTTCTTGATTTATGTATCCGTTTGCGAGATATTCATCTTTACGGCGCATTTTTTTCTGTTAAAATAATGTCCATTCAATTGTTTGTTAAAATAGTCCATTTGATGCATTTTGAAGGAAAACTATAACGACTTATATAACTTTGTTAGTTCAGGATTTATAGAGGCCTAACTTATAAAATGCGCTTTCTTGGAAAACTTTGTCAAAAAGTAACGAAATAATAAGTAAACATGTAAAATCTCTCGTATAATGGTACGGAATCCTTCGAACGCAAGTCTGACTCGCACTTGGCCTGTTTTTTAAACAACGTATTAATAATACCTTATTATTAATAGTATCTTTTATAGATTACTAGCTGTTTCCCGCGGCTCCGCCCGCGCAAGTATACTATCGAGTATCCCGCGGGAACACGGTACTTTTACGGGATAAAAAGTAGCCTATGTTTTAATCCAGATTCTACACTACTACCATACCAAAATTTCATCAATTCGTTCGTTTTCGAAATTCGTTCAGTAGTTTTCGCGTGAAACCGTAACAAACAAACTTACATTCACATTTGTAATATTAGTAGGGATGTCAGCCACCTCCCGGGATGAAATCTACGAGTACAAGTGATATCAGACTTCAACCACAGATTGATAAATAGTTACTACGTAACTTCAACTTCGCCGCAATATTTAAATTATGTTACTAACTGAGGTTATTTGTCGGTAGTTTATCTATTTAATCGCTTTTGATTGGTTAACGCGTTTGCGTCACTCTATTGAATGGATAAACTACCGACAATAAACACCAGTGATCCGGAACCGGGCATGAGCCGTGTAAAAGTTTAGTTCCCTACTGTAAGCGCTGATAATATTTTAAAATATGTTAATTGGTTTTCTGTTTTTTATTTTCGTTCCATTTTCTGAATCGGAAACAACTTCAAATCAGTCTCTTCAAAGTTTCGACGACTACTAAGCCTCACCGCAGGAGGAACCGCGGCAAAAGATAGTTTATGTTATGTATTAACTACCAACATATAATGTAACAATAATGTATAACACCAATATAGTGTTATACATTTTTTTTTTTACTTTTTACTCCGTGTGTTATTGTGAGTTATTTTTCTCGAGTGTTCCCGTCAGGCGCGACCTTTGAACGGCTGCATAAAACGTACAGAATTAACATTATAATGCAGGGAGTTCGATTGTTTATTCAATTTGTATCTAGAGGCGATAAAATCCCGGAAACTGATTTGCGTATTTTGGACTTTTCCACTAACATGTTTAATGAGTCGAAAATACATTGGCAGTTTAAAAAAGTGCTGTTTAAAATAGTGGCGACCACAAACCAAAATACTATTATACATTTTCATTCACATTTCGTTTTCCGTGATTATTTTAATTCAAATCCATGGAGAAGTGGAGACAGTAAAAATATTGGTAATCATATTTTATATGATTATTCGTTGAAATAATATGTTAAAATATCACAGTATTTACCCTACCTCGCTTACATCTAAGTTCTAACCTAACATTCGAACCTAATGTTATCTTTGGTTGCCGTGGGTAATTCTTTCATAGTAATATGTCCTTTATTAGGTAGCGCCTTATTTTTCAGGGTAAACTGTATCTACCTGTTTTAAATTACATAAGCATTTCTTAGTTCTTCCTACTAATATTATAAATGTGAAAGTTTGTGTGGATGGATGGATTAGGGGTTGCAAAATCAGGTTTTTTTTCAAATCCGGATTTTCGGTTTTTTTCTCACAAAAATCCGGATTATTCGGATGATCCGTTTTTTCCGAAGATTAATATAATATTTAAATTTTTTTTGCATATTTTATAAAACTGATGTTTTTTTACTTTGAGGTTTTAGCAAAACTGAACATTGAAGTAATTTAAGAAGTAGGTAAATAAAAATATTTCTAAATGTGAAAAAATAAATATAATTATGTAATATAATATTTATAAATATTTTTAGAGATAGTCATATTTGTAAATAAGTCTTCTTTTTTATTAGTATTAATTTTTAGTTTATTATGTGATACATACGATCTAAATAATAATAAATTTAATTAAATTGTGTTTAATTTTGATATTAGGTCTTTACCTATGAAATTGCCGTTTTGTATAAAAAAATTTAAACGAATTTTTTTCATGTATTTTTTTTTGTATTAATCGAAGTAATCACCCATGCGATCAATACATCTTTGCCAACGCAGTGGCAGTTTATTGATGCCCTTCTTAAAGAAATCAGCTGGACGGGAGGCAACAGATTCTTCAAAGGCATTTTGTACTGCCTCTCGGGTATTGAATTTTTTTCCCGCCAAGAAGTTATCCAAATTCAGGTAAAAGTAGTAGTCTGTAGGCGCAAGGTCTGGTGAGTAGGGCGGATGACGGAGAGCTTCCAACCCCAGTTTTTGCAACTTGGAGACCGTCTGCTGTGCAGTATGAGGTCGCGCGTTGTCGTGCAGGAGCAGCGGAGACGAGCGATTGACCAATGCTGGTTGGAGATATGCCAGCTTCTCCATCATTGTTTTCAGTTCATCACAGTACACACCTGCAGTAATGCTCACCCCGTTTGGTAAGAGCTGTGATGAATCACATCGGCGCTAGACCACCAAACAGTGACCATCACTTTTCTAGGGGTAAGTTTTCGGCTAGCGCATTGCTTAGGTGCTGAACCAGGATCCAACTAACTTCCTGAGCGCTTGCGGTTATCAAATTGAATCCATTTTTTATCGCAGGTAACAATGCGGTTCAAAATTATTTCATTTGTGTGTCTGTTGAGCAGTGCAAGGCACGTCTCGACGCGTACTTCGCGCTGGCGATCATTGAGTTCGTGGAGCACCCATTTGTCAAGCTTTTTTACCTTGCCAATTTGACGCAAATGGACTAATATTGTTTTAACGTCGAAAGCTGCTGCTAATTCAGCCGTAGATTGTGTATCTTCAGCTTCCACAATCACCTTTAATTCGTCATTGTCGACCAAAGTCTTCGGACGACCGCGAGGTTCATTTTTCAGGTCGAAATTTCCAGAACGGAAGCGAGCAAACCAATAACAGGTGGTGCGTTCGTTTGTAGTGTTAGCTCCGTAAACGTCGTTGATGTTGCGTGCCGCTTGTGCCGCGTTGCCGCCACGACGGTACTCATATTCCATTTCCGAATTTTTAATGTATCCATGATGACGAAAAAGATTGAAATGCGATGAAAATGTTACGATTAGTGTTATATACAATAAACAAATGACTACTTTTGGAAAATGAATTCCATGTTTTTAAAATAAAATTAATTTGAAATTAGAATTTTTAGCCAAACAAAAGTTATTTTGATTTGAAATGGCCAGTACTGCAGAACGACAATTTCATAGGTAAAGACCTATTATAATCTAATTGTGTTTTTATTTATTCACATTGTAATTTTAAACACTTGCAACTTAAAATAAGATTTTATTTAAATTACATTATAAAAAGTAACTGTTTTTTTTTAAATAACGAGTATGTATATCTCATGAATTTCTTCTTACATTACTTCTTTTATTTTACTAAATTACTTCTTAAATTGCTTCAATGTTCAGTTTTATAGTTAGTATTTTTTTTGGAACAAGGTACACACTCGTATGTATTAAAAATATTCATTTAATATGCATAGCTAATAGCATAGTAAAATATAACTTAGTATGTAAGAAACAATTAATTATGTACCCAGGTATTATTATTATACCCATTTTAAATATATTAATTATTTTAAATAAATACCAATTTTATTGAAAATAAGGTACTGGAAATAAGATACTAGCTTACTGTTCTATAAGAATCGTGATCTTGGAAAACATAAAATAGCCAAGTCTTTGTTCGCTAAGGTGAGATCTTGTTAGATACTAAATGTTAAGGATATATAAAAAAGTGGAATAGCCTGTAATCTTTTCAAAGTTTTTTTTTAAATATCTGCATCACCACCACCGTTTTCGTAAAGTGCCATTTCTATGTGAAACTAAAGTAGGCAAATTAGTACAGTTTAGTATGTGGGAATAGTGAAAGCCCCAAAGGGAGATCTCCGACCGAGCGAGGTGGTATACTCGGTCAGGCCGAAACCCACTTGTATGCATTTCAGATGTTGTATATATAGCGCCGATTTCTGTATATCGAAACTTCGATAGCGCGATTCAGGATTGTGGCACTATATGGTCCGCCACAAGTAAAACGTAGGAAACTGAAAATCCTTTAAATTGAGATCCGGGGGGTGAACACAAATCATTTGAAGCCCCATATTATGTACGGTCGAAATTGGATCACTTTTTATTTATCGTAATAACTTCACCTGTTTGGATTATAATAAAACACCTAAATGGAGCTTTTAATTCCCTCGTTAAGTAACAGAAGTACAATTAACAAATCTTAGCACAATTTAAGCTCGATAACTGTTTTAAGATCTTTATTTTAACATTTTTTTAAATATCAACAGTAACATCTTACTCGTCATTGCACTTTGAAATTTTCGCGACAATAGTAATTTTTTTAACCAGTGTAAACCAGTGTAAATTTTTTAGTATGTAGTATTCATTAAACTACATAACTAAAAAAATGTACACTGGCTTAAACAAACCGTTAGTGCCCTTTTTAACACCTACATCTTATCTCTATTATATGTAAAAAATAATTACTTCCACGCAAAAACAGGAGCGTTGATTTGAATTCGGTTTTTCTACTGACCGGCTAGGTTAGGTTAGTTAGGTTAGTTTAATCGAATTAATTTTATTTATAAAAAAATATTTTGTTATTATATCTATTCATTCGGAAAACTCTCTCTAACCAGCCAGTCTGTAATTATCGACTTCAAAACTATTTCCCAACATTTATTAAGGATTTTTTCAAATATCATAGAGATAAGATTCAGGTATTTTGACTTAGGTATACATTATTTACATGTAGTTGATTTTAAAACATTACATTTCATTTTAAGTTGTCATATTTGGCATTCTATGATCGTAGAAACTTTAAAGTATATATAACTGTTGCTTTGTAAATAAGAATTCAATAAATATAAAAAATACACGTTTAAATATATGTTTAGATTTGTTTATTGTAATTCTTATTACTTGAGCAATTGACACCATATTCAGTGTTTTTATAAAGTGGATCACCTACTACTACTGAACAAATATAAAA
This sequence comes from Phengaris alcon alcon, assembly GCA_037179445.1. Lineage (NCBI taxonomy): Eukaryota > Metazoa > Arthropoda > Insecta > Lepidoptera > Lycaenidae > Phengaris > Phengaris alcon. The sequence continues at coordinate 560,036 of JAYRCH010000040.1, read as the reverse complement.
TGGTGAATATCTTAGAAACAGTCCAATATCGGTCATACATATAGCAGATCTTCATCCCTCGCATCTCCATTTTTAACGTATTGACTACGTTCTATTTTCGTTCGTCCAAATAACCTGTATAATATGAAATAATTGACTATAAATTCAGCAATTCAATAAAAAATGACGAATAATTCAAATATTGTACGTCTAGGGTACCTAATTATATTTAAAATATGTAATTTTTCATAATAGTAACAAATAAATTTTTCATAAATTCGAAAAATACGGATTTTCAAATGAAATTTTCCGGCTTTAAATAAAATTGCAACCCCTAGGATGGGTGGATAGATGTTTTTTACTCTTTCATGCAAAAACTATTGCGATATTTCGATGAAACTTGGTATGGTAGTAGTTTAGGCTCTGGATACATCCTACTTTTTATCTCGAAAAAGTACAGTATTCCCGAGGTATACTGTATTTACGCGGGCGGAGCCGCAGGCAACAGCTAGTACATAATAAATGTTAGGTTATTATTATTCCGTTTTTTCCATAGGAGTACGTCGAGAACACGTAGAACACGAGAACACAGACCTCCATTAAACGTGATTCTTTTTTATTTTGCCGCATCCATTCATTTCTAACTCTATTCACATTTCTTCGGTTTTAGGTGCTCCTTGGTGGACTTTTTATAGCAATGGCAGAATAAAAATCTACTTTGAAAAAGAGGACTTTTAATAAACACAAACTGTGTTTATTCAAAGTCCTCTGAGAATATATTATAACCATAAAGCAATAAAACCACAATTGAACTTGTCGCTGTTTTTCGAATTTTCCTCATATTATGGATAAGAGCTAAGGACACATAATAGTTATGACATAATTAACCACAGATATTTTAAATTAAATTCCGTTCATTTTAGGCTGCATCGGCCCATAATATTATAAATACCGTATAAGGTATTTATAATATTATTAGATAGTAATATGACTAATATACATATTACTATCTATATAATATATAAAATCCTTTGTCCTGAATGACTGACTGACGGATCAACGCAAAGCCAAAACCGACCGAGACCTGAAACTTGCAGGGCAGGCTCTTTGTAATGCGTAGGCATCCGATAAGGAGGGATTTTCCGAAATTCGACTCCTAAGGGGGTGAAATGGGAAATTTTGTATGGGGCAACGTGATTCCTTGGTCCAATCTACTTCATATTTTGCACAAACATTCTGTATTAGAATTATTTGAATATGTGGATCCTTAGTTTAATTAAATTTGTTTTTATTTTGAAATTAGATATGTCTATATTTGAAGGATAGGTTACTACTATACCTATTCTAAGTTTAAAAAAAAATATCAGAAATAATGTGGTATTTTCAGAAGCTATTTAGACGGATACAATATTATCTAATCCTTATCTAGGAGATATCTTAAAATTAAAAAGTACCTACCGTGTGAAAATTCATTATAAAGTATATATTTTTAATCTGTGCTATTACTATATTGCAGGTATATTTGCTAAAGAAGTTTTTTGCTACGAACACTCTCCCACGCGGGTGAAGCTGCGGGCAAAAGCTAGTATATAATAAACTAACACTAAACACGTATTGTCTGCGATGTGGGGTGCGAAGTATTCAGGAGTCGTTCTCTAAATCTTCTGTAGAGGACTCCAATCGGCCAGAACTCCTCCTTCTCGAAGGTCGGAATCATTTACCGACCTTCGAGAAGTGAGGGTCGGAACTTGCACCACGAAGAAACTAAATTTCACTTTATGACGAGATTCCAATCGCTCGACCCTCAAGGCGAAGTTGGTTCTGCTCCTGATGTAGTCCGCGACCTGCTCGACCGTCGTAGACCAATGCAGCCTGGACACGTACAGTGGTGTCGCTGGATAATCCAGTCATCCGGCAATCATCCCCATCCCCAAAATATTATTTCGTCGTTATCGTCTGTCAATTTCTATAGAAAAACGGTGGTTTTGGTCTGGAACTGTATTGTCCGAATTCCGGAAGGCCGCAGAAAATTCTGAGCATTGAAATTACAGAACTCTGGACTAATACATCAAAATCGAACACATGAGTGTCGAGTGGTCATATTTGACATTAAAATTTGACATGACACTCGTGTGTTCGATTTTCAGCTTTATTGTATTAGTGCAGAGTTCTATTTTCAGTGCTTTGCACTTTCCCCGGCTCTCTGGATTCCGGTCAATGTAGTCCCGGCCTAAGGCCATGTACAATATACATACACCGTACATAATATAATCCTTTTACCAGCCTTTCTCCTGATTGAACATATTTAGGTATTTGTTTATTGTAGTAGTGTTGTTTCTTTGTTTATCTTTAAAATTTTAAATTTGATCTCATCATAGTAAAAACAACACTCATCAAAGGTGTATATTATCAAACAAAATTGACCTTGAATATATATTTTCGCAGTTATATCTATCAATAATATCGTTTTCCTTTGTGTTAAATTAGAATATGTGTCAAAATATTATATATTTTTATTGTTTCTCATGCAAAAATGTGTAATATGGGTTTAGGTCGAGGTTGCGATTTTCTCGGAAATTGTTTTGTAGGTATAAAGCGTTTAATAGGTAAGTATAGTGTTCATTAAAATTATGATTTAAAAACATGTAGAAAATTGCGAAATATTCTGCAATATTTAGGAGGGTATCCAAAATATTGCAGAATATTTCGCAATTCTCTACATGTTTTTAAATCATCATTTTCATCACTCAACTCCGATGAGAACGTAGACTAACTCTAGACTTGCTGGATATTAATACTATTTCCGTACAATATTATATATTATATATTAATACAATCCCACCATACATTGTTTTGTTATTAATCTCTAACGGGTTAGGTTAGGCAGCGTTTTCGATAAAAGTTCCCAGACGGCTTGATTTTTTCCGACACCTTCAACAAATATCGTCATAAATTAAACAATTTTCAAAAAACGTCAACAAATTATAACGACCTAAACCTTCCTAAGGAACCACTCTGTCGGTAAATGTAAACGGCATGAAAATCCCTTCAGTAGTTTTTGAGATTATCTCGAACATACAGACAGACAGACTCGGCGGGGCACTTAAGTATCCTATGTCCGTCTCCTTGTTCTAAGCTACCTACCCCACCAATTTTCAGCCAAATCGGTTCAGCCGTTCTTGAGTTATAAATAGTGTAACTAACACGACTTTCTTTTATATATATATTTTGTCTTTTGGCTTAAGGTGTCATTTGGCGTACGGTCATTCGCAGTTTTTCCTAAACTACCGCGATGGCGCATGCCAAGATGTCATCGTAGTTTTTTCACAGCATCAAAGTATCGTGATCATTATATTTGATATTGTCGATATTAGATTTATCATACAATAGGGTTGCCAACCGTCCTGTTTCTTTTTGTATGTTCAACGATAATTCTGCCTCTGGATAAGTCTGGACCGATTTTCAAAATTTTTCTTTTGATGTAGAGAGTATAATCTCAAGTTGGTCCCGTTTTCACCAAGGTGGTGACCTGATGATGGGATCCATGAGGAATCGAGCGAACTCCTCGAAATTTATATCGACACATATGATGATTTCGACTTTTTCTGAACTAGTCGAAGCATATGCTACAAAAAAGTAAGATTTTGCATCAAGGTATATTCTGGATCCAAAAGTACTAAACAGAACTCCTGACTCCTTATAGATACATATTTTGGGATTTCGGCGTTGTTGAAAGAACTGCAACAATATGCCACTATGTCAATTACGGTAATCATCATCATCAGCACCATCATCAAACCATACATCATCACATTATGATGATATAATAGGTACTTCTCATAGTATTTTACACCGACACGGACATCTTTGAACATTAGTCGTTACTTTGCCGTATGTGAACCTATTTGCAAAATTGTTTTGTTGTTGTAAAGGCTATAATTTGAAATTTGTCTCTTAATCACCAACATGGAGACCTGATGAATAAATCGAGGGAACTCTTCGAAATTTATATGGACACATATAGTGATTTCGACTTTATCTGAAGTATTCCAAGCATATTCTATCAAGAAGTAAGCTTTTGTACCAAGGTATACCCTGGATCCAAAAGTACGGAACAGAACTCCTAAGTCCTTATACATGTTAGCTAGCCCGAACAACATCCTGATAAGACAATATTTTATAGAACTCACGTTCAAGTTGGCTGGTACAGACTTCAAGATTATGAAGATTGAGTAGCGAAATGGTTAAAATTTTAGCCGAATTTAAAAGGGGATTTTTTTATGAAATTAGTTTTATTTCATACTTTTTTGTGCATTTTTACTTTGGAAGTCGGTTTAATTTTTTGTTTTAAAATAATATTTTTAACTTATCAAAAATCGGAATCTGTTGAAAATTGTATGCATAATACTCTAATTAACTTAAGAATTTATAGCCACATTTATCAAACATGTAGAAAAAGTAGAAAAGTTAGAAAAAAGCAACAATCACTTTTTACCTAACTCCATAAAGTCAGCTAGGCGTGAAACGTAGAGTTAACAAGATGCAGCACCACGCGTCTCTCGCTACAGTCCGTGACGAGATGCTCAAAAGCTTAAACCTGAGCCTTTAGCCAAGTTGCCAGCGCTAATTACGACGACGAAGTTCGAAAACAAAAAAATGGCATGGCAATGGCATGTGTGTAGTAGTAGTAGCGCAATCAAATCGGAAGCTGGTAGGTAAGCTAATAGGTAGCTGTTTATCTGTTCCTCTTTCTTAATCTGTATTTGATACTCTGAAATAAGCTCGAATTGAACGTAGCTACCTAACTCTAACTCGTACTTCGTAGTGACTTGGCGTTTCGTGAAACATACTGAAGCAGATAACACCAAAGATTAGTGAATATACATCAGAAATATTTTCCGTAGGTAATGTAGTCGCTCACGCCGTCTGTTGGCGTGGTGACGTAACGAATAAAGCGTCGTAAGGTTAAACAAAAGCCTTCAACACACTAGGCGACAGGCAACATAATATGCACGAATTAATTTGTTGCTTCTAAAGAATTTTTAAATTTCATATTATTATATTCCCACTCTTTATTGTAAATCGAATGATAATCGTCTATGACGTCTGAAATTTACCATTTTCTTTCTCCATCTAGCAATTAAGTCAATCTTTTGTGTATGAATCATGTGTTCGCTCGTACGCATTAGACCATCTCATCTATTACTGTTACAATACTCACGTTGAACACAATAATCTGCGTTCGTTCTCGACGCCACAAGCGTGAAGTGACGTGATGATGTTATCTTATGAGAAAATTTACTCGCATCTCATTCAGATACGCAGCTTGTGAAGATATAAAGATGTTATAAACATCATAAAGATATAGTTAACCAGTCCGCAGCAGGTAAGCGCGGTGAGTTAAATAATTTGTAAATAATTTCCCTTTTAAATTCGGCTAAAATATTAACTATTTCTCTACTCGATCTTCATTTACAATTTACTTCAAGTTTAAAATACCTACTTAATTTAGTATATTTGCGAGTCTCTGTTTCTACACTTGTACTAAGCACCATACTAGGTCCAGCCTGTAAATAAAAAGAATACGTAAGTATATATTTTTACTCTGTGCTAAGGAGTGACTGATATTTTTTAACCGACTTCCAAAAGAAGGAGGCGGTTATATGTTCGGCTATATATTTGAGCATACACAGAACGTTGAATATCGTTATATATATATATATATATATATATATATATATATATATATATATATATATATATATATATATATATATATATTGTATGTTCAACCATAACTCCGCCATCTGTTAACCGATTTTGATTCCGATTGAATTCTTTTTGATTTAAACGGTGTAATCCGAAGTTGGTCCTGTTCTCACAAAAGTGGTGACTTGATAATGGAATCCGTGAGGAATCGAGAGAACTCCTCAAAATTTATATGGATACATATGGTAATTTTGACTTTTTCTGAAGTAACCCAAGCATATGCTACCAAAAATTCTTGAGAGATCTCACGTTTGAGTTGGCTGGTACCGACTTCAAAATAATGAAGATTGTGAAGAGAAATAGTTAAAATTTTAGCCGAATTTAAAAGGGAATTATTTAGAAAATAAGATTTATTTTATAATATTTTTTGTTTTTACTTTGGAAGTTCGTTTAATTTTTTGTTTATTTAGAATAATTGTTACGGTAGGTGGCGCCACGCCCTTGAGATATTCTTTCTAAGCATCTGAGGTCTGAAGCTTGTTAGGCAATAGCAGCTGTAATGTAGTAAATGTTTAGTAAATAGTTAGCAAAATAATCTTAAAATTAGCATAACAGGTCGTAGCGTGAACGCAAGAAGAAAAACTACGTGTTGAATTTTCTTAATCGCTTGCAATCGGTATTGATTTGCTCATTGTGTTGCCAGATATGGAAATTAGGACAAAATTCGCACATTATCTCAATAACGCAGTCAGATTTTTATCGTCAGGAGCTGTAAAGTTACATATTTGAATTCAGGATAGCATGCGATGTAAAAATTTAATCTCATTTTGACAAAAATAGAGTTGCAACTGCAAACGAACTGTAGGCTAAACTTTTTTTAAATATAATTTGAGAACAAAATATTTCGTATGTCGATGTAGCAATATTCATTGATAAACATTCCTTTAAAAGCAATTGCCTTTTTGCTCTCTATTTTCTAGTGCAAATTAAAAATTCGAGAATTCGCACTGGTATGTAATGTTTAGTATATAAAACACACGTACGTTTTATGTTTATGTAAGTAATTAATTTGTGCTCATCAACACATTGTAATGCCGTAACATTGGCTAACTGAAGTGACTAAACGCGCATACTCGTAATATTACATGGTCCATAATTTTTCTACTCAGTTATGGTATCAAGACGTATCGTGTTGCGACATATAGTTCGATGACAGTGTCCTTTCCCTCGTAAATCTGTTCTATTACACTAAATTGCATTGTTTAGTTGGTTTATTCTAGTTTATTCTTTCAAACATTGAGTTAAAATAAATTATTTAATAAAAATTGAAAGTTCAATTGCATTTTGATGCAATCACATAATTGTCATTGGTGCATTAGCCCTTTTGCGGATGTCCCTTTCTCTATTTGTAATAGAGCCCTTGTAATATTTTAATAATTGAAATAAATCATGAAATATCACAGTCTAATATCCGCAATTGCAACAATTAACGTAATTTTTTTCCCCTATTTGAGGTAAATTTCAATCCTGACAACACTGTGGCGTGCATCACTGAAAATGCGATTGGTCCGCATCAGGATGCGTCAAGTGTCACGCACGCAGAACGCACGCTATTACGTTCACTTACGGAACACTGTTTTTTAAATTTTAATTAACTTTTTTTACTGCCGTATCGAGAAATGCGATTATTGATTGCGTAATCGAGTTGGGGCGTAAAATTACCGCTAATCGTTTCAATAGCATTCACTGCCGAATACTTAAACACATCTTAAATTAAGAGGGTCTCAAATCACATTCTGTCCTTGTCAGATAAAGCAGACATGGTAGTTAATAGATGGTAGTAGTTAATTGACTAACGAACTTTGTTTGCAGGTCCTCTTCCTGAGGATGCTCCGGGTTCGGGGCGAGCGCGCATCGAGTTTTGCAACCTGCGTGGACCATGGTGGTGTGGGGCCTTGCACGATCTTGCTGACATTGTTGCTTGTACGGTGGTGGTGTTTGCACGATCTTATGCGTGCAGTCACACATTTGTTTGCTGGGTGTGGGTATTTTTCGCGGGATATTGCTAGTTATAATATTAATTAAACTGTAAGCAGAGATACAACGTGTGATTTAAATGCATTTGAGTTTTCGGACAATATTAATAATTCTCTGTGTGTTCACTGTTTAGTTTAAAAAATATACCACTGCTTTTCGTAAGATTATAAGGAAACTTATAATCTATTAAATATATTCTAATAATATTAAAAGGATAAATTATTGCATTTCGTAAAATGTAAGAATGGAATACGCGAATAAGTACAAGAATAATTTATCTAGTAATTAGCTATTTACATTTCTACTAGCACTTATCAAATACAGTAATTATTTTAAACAAAAAATTTAAACCGACTACCAAAGTAAAAATGCACATATAAGTATGAAATAAAACTTATTTTCTAATAATTCCCCTTTTAAATTCGGCTACAATTTAAACTTTTTCTCTACTCAATCTTCTTAATTTAGAAGTCGGTGAAAAATAAAATAAGATATGTTAATATTAAACTACTTGAGTTAAACTAAACACAAAAACATATTTAGCGGAACACAAAAAAAACGTCCATAATTAAAAAAATATGGTTTTATTTTAAAAACCTACTTACTACACTTCTTTTGTTATTTAAAGTTTCATTTGTTTTACTTACAATGAGATCACATTAAGAACAAATTTTGGGAGTAAAGGTTATTTGTGAAAAATGGTACATTTTTGAACTTTTCATGTAACCGAGAAAAGTGAAAATTAATATTAAAATAACAATTAATTAAATTAGAAAAATGGTGATTAATATCGCGTATTTCCTCCACGTGCTCTTATTACAGTTTCTACCCGTCTAGGCATACTGAGAATGATGTTATCGATGGTCTCCTGGGATAGTCTCTGCCATTCCTCAACTACGGCGATTCGCAGTTCACCTACGTTGGCAGGAGCTGGAATTCTGGACTTAACTTTTCTTTTCAGCAAGTCCCAAACGTGCTCTATTGGGATCATATCCGGTGATCTCGCCGGCCACTCCATAACAGTGATATTCATATCATTAAGATAAGCTTGAGTTACCGAGCGGTATGCGGCCGAGCATTATCCTGCATAAAAACAAAATCGTCACCGATATGTGGGGCAAACGGTACGACATTTTCTTCTGAAACTTCTCTGATATAGCGGTCTGCAGTCAGACTCCCTCTGTCAATCACTACCAAGTCTGTGCGAGCTCCCAAACAAATCAAACTCTCTCAAAACAAACTCAAAAATCAAAATAAAAAAAAAGCTCAAACCATCATTGATCCACCACCGTATGCTACTGTAGTTTCAAAATTTTTCTGAATGTATCGTTCTCCTTTGCGTTTGTATATTCTTTGCCTGCCGTCAATTTGATTTAAGAGAATTCTGCACTCATCACTAAACAATACCTTACTCCATTGGTCCGCGTTCCAAAGTCGATGTTCCTGAGCAAAAGTTAACCTGTTTCTACGATGATTTCCTCGAGCCTTGGAGCCTTGGCGGGCACAAATGAACCCAAACCAGCTTCTTCGAACCTTCTTCGTACCGTACGCTCACTTACGGTTACACCCCGCACTGCTTCTTACTCATGTCGGGCTTGGACGGCCGTCAAACGGGGATTCCTACGTACGCGAAGCCGAATGAAACGATCATCCCTACTCGAAGTGCGTCTTTTTCTGCCTTGTCCTGCTCTTCTCACATAAGTACCGGTCTCCCTGAACCGTTGGATACTGCGATGGATCGTTGAAACTGGTCGACGAAGATCTCTGGATATCACTCTGTAGGTTTGACCATTTCTTCGCATTTCGAGTGCCCTGGCAATCTCCGTTCTTCAATTCAGTCCTCAACTACAAAAAGATACGCGATTAAAAAAAAACTAACAAAAATCAGTATTTCAATGAAATTTTAAATCAAACTCAGAAGGAAGAAATACTCGAAGTTCGCTCCAGATAAGGTGTATTTGAATAAAATTAAAACAATTGCATAAAATGTGATGTTCAGTTGTTTTCTTAATTTGAAAATATTTCTTTTTAAATTAAATGACGTATAAACCAGCCAGCAACCTTATATGATACTGATATCAAACCTTTATTTTATGTTCCGCTAAATATGCCGGTGTGTGTAGTTAGTCACATAATTTAAAAAATTAACACATAGTTCAACTCATTTGTGCGTTTACATACACTTGTAATTATAGTGATTTTATTTGTGTGGCAGTGACGCGGGCAGTGGGCCCGTGTGTCAAACGCACGTACGCCGCGCTCACAATTGAGTTGAACTATCTGCTACCAACATTTAAGAAAAGTTTTGTTATATTGGTATAATTGGATTTAGGTACTTTTAAGGATAAATTATTATAGTATTTAAATTATTATATATGCTTTTTAGGGTTACGTAGTTCAAGCGTAAATTAAAGAAATATATATTTTTACTCTGTGGTTCGAGTCTCGGAACCCTTATAGTTTCGTCATGTCCATCTTCGACATACCGTCCAAACGGTTAGTAATGCCGCGTTGGCAATGTGCTAAAATAAAATTAAGATGTTTTTTTGGTTAAACACGTAAAGTGGGGATGATTTTATTCTCGCGTCTACCCCATAGTGTAGTGTATAGGGTATCACAAGATAGGTCTTTTAAAAGAATTGAGAGGTTTCCGAGATATTGAACTTCAAAGCGCATGTTTTAGTTAAAAGTTAAAGTTGTCCCTCCGCCCTGAACAATCTGAAAAAATTCATGACTCTCTAACGGCTTTATAGTTGTTAGTTAGTTGCTTCTTTGTTGTTTCTGGAGTTGTGCAGAGACTACTTGTAAAATGCGCTTGCTTGGGAAATTTCGTACAAATATAACGAAATAGTAAGTAAACATGTAAAACGTTGGTATAATGGTACGTAACCCTGCGTGCACAGTTCGACTCGTACTTCGGTTTTTTTTATAAGTTCTCACTAGAAAAACTTAGAAGTGTATATAGGAATATGAAGAACAAATATTTCTATTTTATTTCATATTTTTTAGCCTTACTTAATGTTACTATTATAACTAACAACTTTTATTGACTTTGTACTGTTAGCTAGAAAAAAATATAGTATGTAAAACGTTAAGTTTATTTGCATGAAGATGTGTATATAAAAGTCACAGCGAAAAGAAAAAAATATATGTTTCTAGTTTATGTTTAAGTTCTAATATTTAATACTTTTTAATCTGTTAACTTTCTCTGAAGCTGGAACGTTCGTTTATCTACTCGCAATGAAATCGGATCGCTACTTACTGACTATCTTGTACTCTCTACTGTATCCACATTTTACGACCGTTTAACGAGAAGAACATAAACTTTTCATTACAAATTCACAAGCTAAAACTATCTTATGTAACTTGAGATAATTTTATGTTCTGGTCTGTGAATCCAATTTTGTCGAATCAAATTATAAAGGTATTTACAACAACATTTAGCATACATATATTAGCTACGTAGAAACACCTATATTTTGTATTTCTTCAAATTATGTAATAGGGAAGACGCATTAGGCCTCAGCTACACGCAGCGGGCTATCAACGCTCTCCGAATACAGTGTAACAACGCGTTCAGGGTGTTGGTGGGACTACCTCGCTACTGTAGTGCGTCAGCGATGTTTGCACACACAGACGGTTTTCACACCGTGCTGCGGTGTCGCATCGCATCGCTGATGTTCCGCACGCGTGGAAGCCCCAACACCATCCTGAATCTGCTCAGCGCCAAGCTGGACAGCCCCCTTCTGCGGCACTGGGTCCAAGCACACGTGCATGTGCCGGGAGCCCCACAAGGTGGTAAATACTTAAATTAAATAAGTCGTTTGTATACTAATTATATTATTGGCTATGCCTGAAATAAATGTATTTTATTTAATTTTTTTAATTTACTATTCTTATATTTGTTTTAATTTTAAAGAATTCCATGTAGAACAGGCCACAAGTATATTAAAAAATTAAAACACTATAATTAAATTAAAAATGCTGTTTTAAACTGACAGTTTAAAATTGACGTAACAGTTCCGATGACGTCACACCTGTCTGTCGCTGGTCAATACCCACGGTATCAGACATTAAGTGTTGCACTGGTCGTACGGCGTATCTGATCGTGGCTTTCATACTTTTGCATATTTTCTCAACGTTCAAGATATTTTTCTGTAAAAATTTAAAATGAAATATCCATCAACATCAGGTTATCATAACAATACCACCAATGCCCCGATACGAGTAAAAGCCGCGTTGACTCATGTTTATAACCACAAATAAGTTGACATAACAGGAGTGACGTCACTACACGCTGATCGGTGTACTGAAATACGTTTCGTTTCAAGTTACTTTTTATTCCTATTTCTTGTTAGAAATATAAATTATCTAAAACATAAACAATGCAGTAGGCTTCTATTATATCTTTTTAGGGTTCCGTATTTCACGTCACGGAACCCTAATGGTTTCGTCATGTCCGTCCGTCCGTAAGTCTTCGGCTTACCGTCCAAACGGTTAGTGATAGAAAGATGAAACTTGCATGGATATGTGTATTTACTACGTCTACAAAGTGCTAAAGTAAAATAATGAAAAACATTTTTTTTTGGGGTACTTCTCCTACACGTAACTTATCAACCACTTTGGAGGCGGATTACTCGAAAATGGTTGACTTCGTAATAAGGTCATGTATTAAACCTTGCCTTTTATTTGAAAAGGTCTATTTAACGATACCCTACAGGATGGGGTAGAATATTTTTTTTTTTATCCCCACTTCACATGTATGGAGAGCCACCCCTAAAATATAAAATTATTATTATTTTATGATGCCAAAACCGACATCTATAAAGAGTCTATAAATATACCAAATTCCATCCATTTATATTCATAATTACAGAAGCTAGAAGCGCGGACAGACACACAGACGCACGGACAGAGCGAATCTATAAGGGTTCCTTATGTATTAAGGAACCCTAAAAAGGGCGTCCCTCCCCTCTAAAAGCTAAACGGCTGGCTCGAAAAATGAAAAAAAAATCATGATGGTAGTCAATGTGATGAAATTTAAAGGAAAGCTATAACGGTTTTAAGTAACTTTGTTAGTTTAGGAGCTATAGATGTCTAACTAGTAAAATGCGAAGTCTTACTAAGAAAACTTCGCACAAATATAACGATATAATATAAGTAAACAACGTGCACGAGACGGACTCGCACTTGGCCGGTTTTTTTACATTTTAATCACAAAATGTTCATAAAATACTTTTGTATCTTCCCTATTGCATCAATCGTCTTGAAACGAGTCGACATATAGGGATTTAGGGATCCGACCATTCATCGTCGTCTAATCGTCATGACACTGCAGGCTTGATACAGTCTGCAGTTCGTCCATATACACCAACACGTATTATTATCATGACAATTCACCCTTACACGGTCAGTTCTAACCGATCCATCAGGCAGCATCATACCAATTGGACGATAGGTATAATATGATGTATGGCTTCCCTTAAACAAACCTATATTTGCCATTTGCCTATATTAAGAGAATTTTAACGGGCTTTGACTATCGTTCGACTTGTGTATTGACTTGTACCTTCAATAGATATATAGGTCATTTTTTACTTCAGAGATGAAAGTGTAGTAGTGTAATACATTCATTGTACTATTTGAATTTCAAAAGTCTAAGAAATGGATGTCAATTGATTATTATATTACAGTGTTTAAGGTACGGCCTACACTGCGATGAATTCTTGCTCTAACCTAAAGTTGTACTATTACGTATTCTGTGCCTAAAGCAATAATTCATCCTAGGCTAGCTTTAGAGCTAGCTGCCACCACCTCTGAGATTCTCTCTGAGGCTGGTCTGCTGCGGCTCTACTAACTTCTTGCCTAGATAAGCCACTTTAGCTACGCCGCTGGTATTCTCTCTGATGGTGTCAATAAGTAATAATCGATGTTTACGTATGCGGCTGAGCAGAAAGTGTCGCGAATCGAGGGGTCAGCTCACCTGGCCGCCATTAGCATACAATGCGAGAAACCTGCGCCCGCGCCGCGCGCCGCACACGTCCGCCGCATTCATTACGCGTGGATTATTATTTGTGGAACGATTAACCATCATCAGCATCAGCACGTAACGTCACAGACTAAAACAATAACAGGGAAGTCTGTATTAGCGAAGTAACTGGTTTATCTAGGGAGAAAATAATTGTGTTTTATTTTAACAGTATTTTTTTTATTTCTAGACTAAAAATATCTAAGTAGGCCTGTTACTAATTTGAATTGTGATTTATAAACCACTCAAACCTCTTAGTCTAAGTATATATCTGTTTAGCGTTACTCCTAATATAAAGCGTAGTAAACTTACTCATACATACCCATTCTTCACATTTCAATGAGGTTCATTTCCATACACATAACCTATTTATTTTAAACATGTATTGTAACGAGACAAGTGAAAATAGACTCTATTGCGAGAGGAGTAGGGCGAGATGAGAGGCTCTCATCTGCGCAACAAGGACGCACGATTGAGATTAGAGAGTATTGATCGCTGCCCGCCCGCCCAGCGCGGAAGCCATTTTCGTTAATCTCGCTGTCTGGGGGCGGATTTCAATTGGTTTTCTTTGGTTGGTATTAGGGGAAAGATTCTAGAAATTACTGTTGTGTAATTGATAAGTTTCATGTTTAGGTATTAAGGAAAGATAAAATGGACAAAATTGTTTGGATAACATCTTAAGGCGTTTGTAAATGTCTAAGTACCTACCTGTTAGAGTTGTAACCATTCTGTGATCAAATGAAGAACGTCGTATTATAGTAATTTTACGTTATTATAGTTCAATAAAGCATTTTCAGAAGATTTTCAGTACACAGTAAGTTTTATAAAATCAATATATTTTTAACCACGTATTTTATTATAACTTCTGTGGGTAAGTGGTTGAGCGTATTGGTGCTCAAGCCGGGGGTCGCGGGTCAAATCCCACCGAAGGAACAAAAAGTTTTTCTGTGTTCCTGGGTCATGGATGTGTATTAAATATGTGTATAATATAAAATTAAGTGTGACATTTAAATATATTTCCGTTGTCTGGTACCCGTAACACAAGTTCTTCGAGAACTTACCACGGGACTAGATTGACGTGGCTTGACGTGACGCTTCAAAGCGTCCATAGATATTATTATTATTATAGCGTAACGTTTATCAAACCTAGCGAATGGTGACCACTGACAAGTAGATGTGCGTAGTGTGAAAACGCACTATCGCGTGATATTTTTAATAAGTAACTCGCAATGTGATACAGCATTCCTTGTTCCTAATAAGATTTTGTAACAGACTGTTTCGATCAATAATTATTAGATCGTGATAATTGTGTATTGCCAGTTCAGGATGCTATGCAACAGTTTTTTTACCTTTGCTAGAAACATTTCACGTTTTTCTGCATTTTCAAGTCTGTGTCGTAACTCACGAACGTTTAGATTGCTACTTATATTAATAAAACAATATTAATGATTGAATTTATATATTAGTTATGAAATAGTAACGTACATTTTTACACAATTTTATATAAAAAAAGATGTTTAAATGCGATATCCAGGTGATATTTACGTTGAAAAGTATCTCTGCACCGTACATTTTGCCGCAATAAAGCCTTCCCCGTGGTCTACTCTATATCTGTGGCAAATATCACCAAAATCGGAACAGTAGTTTCGGAGCCTATTCGATGCAAACAAACAAACATATAAACAAACCTTTCCTCTTTATTATATAAATGAATCGTAAACTAATTTTTGGTGTTGGACCAATCAAAACGGGTTTGACGTTGGTGACCTTCATAAAAGTATTGTTGTAGGATTTAATTAGCAGAATCAACCTTCAGGTGTAGATAACTTTTAGGTTTCTCTACAAGAGTCCATAATATTGCGTTTTAGCAAACAACGATGGCTTAGAGTGAAAATATCCTTAACACGTTTATGAAAATTATACGTACCAATTTCACTTTGTTACCTACTTAAGGGTATCATGTTCTACGGGATAACTTGAGCCCACAAAGGCACGGAAGCGAGCTGAAAGCGACTGGAATATTAATTACCGTCTCCCTGCCTCCCCGGGGTGTCAGGAGTGTTGGGGGTGTTGTTGGAGGCGTGTGGTGGGGTGGGATGGGCTCCTCTTACAGCGCCTGGCACGACCCCGCTCTATGTACGAGATGACTAACAAATCTTTCCCATTGTCAGCCTTTATGTAAAGTACTTATGTACGGTGTTTCAGAACCTTAAAGGTGCGTACCTTTTATGTCGCACATTATGTCGGGCCGCATCGCACCGCAAAATGCGTATCTACTTAGCACATTAGGACGGGCCAGGCCACATCGCTTTCACAAAATTTAAGCCAGAAGTCCATGTAATAGGCTACTTGACTCATATTTAATTTCATACATAGAAGAAGTATTTCCGTTAGTACCTACTTAGGAAAACGTATTCTAGCTTAAGATTGATAAATAAAGTTAATTTAAAAATATGTATTTTTGTTTATTAATTTCTAGTGATGAAAACACCTCGAAGTAAGTTCCGGTCTAAAAAGGCCAAAACAAGAAAATAATTCACATAAACATCCAGGAATGCATAGGTATAAAAATGGTCAAACTAGAGCCGTGGTCGCACCCGTTAATGGCATCTAAATGTTAGTTGACACCGAGATGCGACGCGTCTAGGTGAGAGAGGTCCCTAAGATCTAGAGAAATTTCTAGAAAATGCGTAATATTCGTCATTCACATGCATATACCAATAGATACAGACGGCTGCGATTTGACATCGACTGTTCCGAACCATAAATAGTAGGTACGACCAAGGCTCTACCTTGACCATTTTTGTACAGTATGCATTTCTGGATTTCTATGTGAATTATTTTCTTATTTATACATATTTGTTATGTGCTTGCCAAGACCTTTCTTTTGATATCAAACACGTGATGATTATCTCGGTTAAATTCTTTTAGATATTAGAATCTGAACACAAATAGATACCCGCGGCATCATTAAAATTCTATTGACACAAAATCGGACCAGTAGTTTAGACGCTACGAGGGAACAAACATTCATACATACTTACATACATCCATAGACTGCCAAAATCATTACCTATTTTTTGGTTCACCGTAGTCGGGTAAAAACAAGGTCAAGTAGCCTATTGTATACTGAACTATACTGTAACTATAAGCAAAATCTGCGGCGCGGTGGAGCGATGCGGCCCGCTGCGGAAACACATAATGTGCGTGTGCCTTTTTTAATACACATGGACCTTATATTGACAATTCAAAAATTACAAATTATTTACAATTTAAGGAGTAATATAAGGATATATATATATATATATATATATATATATATATATATATATATATATATATATATTATAACGACTTAGTAGGGACCAATAAATTATGGTCATAAAAGCCGATAGTTGTTAAAACCGATACTAAAATGTTCATATTTTAACGGTGGACCTAAACATTTCGACGTAATATCTAGTTTGTCGTAAACTTTATACTGTATGTACAGTGAAGTGGATATTCCGTAGCGATCTCCTAGCGTTACTCGACCTATTTGTGGCGCATACTGATGTCATCGCCCATCGGAGATGGTACATATCTATACATAATGTATTTCGTCCGTGTAAACCGTTACTATGTGTACATTGTAAGGGAATGTCAAGTCCAGCTATGGGCAAGATTATGTAATTAATCATGAGTATTTAATTATTCCTTCCCTTTTCTAGTGAAAATTTAAGATATAGATTGTTAAAATAAGGTATGTATTGATAATAGAAAAATCATAATAGTGTCATAATTGCTTTATTCAAAATCTATATTCTAGCTCGGGGTTACAAGCAAGTGGTAATTTTATTAATTCTCTACATAACTTTTCTTTTTATTTTATCAAAAACTTACATAACAAAAAGAAAACTAATATACTTAGATATCAATTATGTACTATGCAAAATAACACTGCATACAGCACAACAGATTTCTAGAAAAATATTTACAAATGGTATAATAATTAATTAAAGATAAAACAGTTTTTATAAAACACTGTGACCTTATTTTAGAGAACAAAAACAAAGAGTGTGTATGTGGTATGTCTACTTTGTTTACGCAAAATATTTACGTACTAGATACTATTTTGTTTTCCATAGACAAGAATCTAGAGTCATAGACAAAGGGCTTTGTGTGGCGGGCGTTTTGTAGACAGTTTGACAGTCATTGTGTGAGGGCCTTTGTTGTTTTCGTGAGCGTTGGATGGGGAAGCTTTCAGACCGAAAATGGATTGTAGTTATATACTTGGAAAATTGTTTTCAGAACCGAAAACGTATATAAGTAATATATTTTAAGATACTAATAATGACGTAATACATACAAAGGTATATTCGTAAAGACGAATTTTCTACATGTTATTACATAATAAATAAAAAAAAATCTTAATTATCATCTTATGAAGTTTCGAGTAGGTACCAAAATTTATTTGTACCGCATTGTACCTACACAGAAGTAAGTTAATAATTTTATACCTACTTGTATAGTGTCGTCTAAGCTATGTACAAATTTGTATAAATAATGTTCCTCTAAGAGCTACCCTCTCAAAGCTCGGCCAATGAGATCTGTGCAGCAAACTGAATACGATCACAAAATATAATTCCTCTTGCGGAGATACAACTCCACTCCTTGTTGCGTCAGAATCAACCTAAATTTTTAAAATTAATACACAAACATACGCTTTTTAGGTCCAATTATATTTGAGCGTCGTATGCGACATTTCATTCCGCAGTCGAAAACAAGATCGATTCTCTTAAAAACGTCAATACATTCGAAAATAAGTTTTAAAACGTCAATCGAAGGTACAGTTTTGCTTAGCTTAAAAGAAATGATAGACCAATTCAAATACGGAACATTAAAAGATGGTCCTCTAGGGAAAACCTGGAGTAGCACTTAAACGATTTTCACCGTTGTCGTATGAAAAATGAAAGCCATAGGGTTAAAAGTTGCTTGCAGGTTTCTGAGTTGAGATGTTATAATAATGGCGCAGTATCGGAAGATCGATTTACTCTAGGGAGAATACGGGGCCACGTCAGATATTGGTAGTTTAAAATGACGAATGTGCTTATGTGCTTTATGTGGACTTTAACAGAAAAATATTCATAAATACGACAAAATATAAGGGTAATTGTTGGTTAGACTTAATCTACAGGTGTCAATTTCAGATAAATTAGGTAATAAAATATCACGAGACAATGTAACTTTTAAATAACATTATAATGTCAAATGACTTTGAATTTGAATATTATAATAGAATATAGTGTCTGGCTGTGTCAAAGCGTTCTAAATTATTAGATTGATTACTACCATTAATTGCCCGCGGCTTCGCCCGCGTAAAATTAGGTTTTAAACTTTCATCGCCTATTTTACCCACCTAGAGGCTTAATTTTAGAAAACCCTGAAATACATAATTCATAATTTTTTTCCATACTTAATTCATATGAAATATCATGCAAAAATTATGTCCAAGGAATAAAAAGTTTCATATAAACTTTTATCACCTATTTTACCCCCTTGGGGGTAGAATTTTGAGAAATCCTTTTTTAGTCTGCCTACGTCATATGAGATATACGTGTGCAAAATTTCAAATTTCTTTTTTTTTATTAAGGGTTTGGCCTGTGCGTTGATACATCAGACAATCAGCTTTGCCTTATGTATATATATATATATATATATATATATATATATATATATATATATATATATATATATATTTCATTCATTTCATCTTTCACTTCATTTGTGAATGAAGAAAGCTGCATGAGTCAGATTGTACATTGAAAATTGATTTGGGTTTTCTTAGTTGCTGCTTTCGATGAGACCGCGTACGCTACGAGTTACCGCGACACATTCGCGGTATTGTGCGCGCAGTTGATAGGCGCCGCCCGCCCTGTTGTGCTGAAGCTCCCTCTGCGATATAAATTGTATGACCTTATATACTACAGCCACATAATTTATACATTAAATTATGGCATAATTATTTAAATTAGTGGTTACCCAGTGGTCGAAATTCGTCCATAATTCATAATATAAATAATTATTTTTAAGTTTGAACTTTGTAAGGCCTCTTAGATACGAAGTAAAAATGTAATTATGTTGTCTAATGAATGTGAAAGACAGACTGACAAACCTTAGCGTGTGACAAATTTGTATCAAACGCATGGAAGTGTGAGTTATTAATCTGAGGTAGTGTGTTAACGTTATTTTTATGAAAATTTACTCTTTAATCATTATTATTTAAAAAAAGTGCAGTTCACTCCACCTCCATATAAACTTTAACTGTGCCAAATTTCAAACTCGTCCGTTTGCATACTGTACCAATGTTTGCTTAACGTATTAGTATACAATATGATAAGTAAGAAATTAATTTATAAAAGATTAAAACTTAAGATTAAATAATTAATTATTATTTATCATTATTTAACGTGCAAATCAAACGAAAAAGTAACGATTAAGTGTGTTTTATACCGAAGGACAGACAATAATGATAATGATAACGGTACGTGTATTTAAGTTTGCTTGTAAGTGTTTTTAAAAACGTCAATCAGCTCAAACTGAAAATGTTCTTTTAAAGGCAATAAGACAAAGTTTACTACGTTTTCAAATTATTTCATAAAAATTGGTCAATGTTTCTGATTTGGTCCGTTAGTTTCCAACTTACCAATAATAAATCACTCACATAATACACACACCTTAAAAAAATGTTTTTGACGCGATAAAAAATGTCATTCTAAACGACTTATTTTCTAGAATAGCCCATCGGATGACTTGAGTCAGGGCCGCGTCAGTCTGATGCGGGTTCCGGTGTTGAGAAAACTGAAAAGTTTGTTACCTTATTCCTATGCACTTAAGGTTCATTTTGTCATACTCGTCCAATACAATATACGCTATAGTAGTATATAGTATGTAAATTCAGTACAAGTAAAGGTTACGTTTACATCTGCGCTGTTCTAACGCTTTGTCTCGGTCATGAATGTAGAGTTGATTTGCACATGGAATGTCATGGTATTGTAGATACCTAATGTCGCCTTCTGACGGCTAGAAGCACGTCTTTAAGCCAAAAGAAGAATAAAATGTACAGTATTAAGCAAAAATGCTTTTAAATAGCAAACAATTTAATACTAGCTTTTGCCCGCGGCTCCACCCGCGTAAATATAGTATCCCATGGGAATACTGTACTTTTTCAATCAATGTTTCAAACCAGAGCCTAAACTACTACCATAACAAATTTCATCGAAATCCGTTCAGTAGTTTTTGCGTGAAAGTGTAAAAACATCCATCCGTCTATCCATCCTTACAAACTTTTACATTTATAATAGTAGTAGGAAGTCTACAAAAATGACTATATTTTATATTATAGATAAATATCGATATTTTGTGAAAATCTAACGTAAATACCGTACAGATACCTAACTCTTGATGTTATCAGCATCAAGATTAGGCTCATAATATCCCAAAAATGGGTGAAACACTCGACACATAATATATACTACTCCAAGATACTCCAATTCTCAATTTTAAAGTAATTTTAGTGCCTATCAGATATCAGAGCACAGAAGTGTCGGTAATCAAACAGGACACGTCTTATGTGATAGTAGTAGATAAGTAGATAAGTAGATAAGTAGAAAAATCCCCTCAAAAATACATATATATTATCTCTATCTAATTGAGTTTTGTAAAGCGTCTTGTCTTATTCGAAAACTGTCTTTAAAACCTGCGTAAATCAAACTCTAGTTTCAATTTCAACTGTTTCAAGAAGATCTCTCAAAACTGCCTCTAAAATGAAAAATAACCTAGACAGTCAATAACTAGGAGTTAGTCGATATTAGATTCCAATGTAGGTTTCTATGTAATTTAATCATTTCTTGCATGGACTGACTGGACACTGTTTCTGAAAACAGGGAGAGAAGGAAGGAATTATAAATAATATTAGATTCCGATAAAAGCCTTTACAAATGCACCTTGTTAGATCTGACACTACGCTACTGTTTCTCAACCTGTCCATGACGTCACATTTCTCAACCTGTCCATGACGTCACATTTCTCAACCTGTCCATGACGTCACAATTCAAGAAACTATGCAAACAGGGAGAGGCAGAGTCAACAAGGAATTACAGAAGATTAGATTCGACACGTTCCGCATCTTGAGTGCTGGGCAAACACGATATCGAATTATCGGAGCATTATCTATCGTAACCCAGTTTCACTTTTTCGAAACTCCCAATTCGGTGGTTGAAGACAGGACTTACCAGTTTGAATTTCATGGCACGTCATAATGATTGACTAACTAGCGCTTGAATTTCATGGCAAGTCATAATGATTGACTAACCTGCGGCTCCACCCGCGTAAACACAGTATCTCATGAAAACACTGTACTATTTCGGAATATAAAGTAGCCTATGTGTTAATCCAGAGCTTAAACTACTACCATACCAAATTTCATCAATATCCGTTTTGTACTTTTTGCGTGAAAGAGGAACAAACATCCATGCTCACAAACTTTCACATTTATAATAGTAGTAGGATGCCCGGTTTCTGATATTTTTGTCGGTAGTTTATCTATTCAATGGCAAATGACGAATGGAATAGCGATGAATTGTTTGGATGACGCGTTTGTGATGACTCCGATGATGACCGATGACTCTTTTGGATGTGGTTGAACTTTTTAAGTTCTCGCTTTTGCGGATACTGCATCAGAGGATAGCAGTAAATGTGGGTTTTGAGAGGATGGCAACTCATTTGTGACAACTCTGCTATTCTGGCTTACTATGGTAGTGATAATCGATAACGAGTTCGTTTGCCCATTAAAAGTGTGGTTACTTGTATACTATGGGTACAAGCATATTTGATTCGACGAATACATAAAGCAATGATCAGCATCTAATTACTAGTAAAACGAAACAAGAAAGTTTGAGAAAAACAACGCCAACAATGTAACAGTCAATGAGCAGACGCACGCATAATCCTAAACAATTTCAAAGGCAATTATACAAGTTGGTCATTCCGTATGACATGTCCACTTCGAGGAAGCTACCGACGAGCGTTGAATCAAAATATCCTCTTACATCGGCCAGCGGAGCTGGCCTCCCCCGCCCCCCGAATCATGAAATAAAGTGACGAAATGAGAGATTGTCGCGGTGATAGCGCGGGTCTATTTATGCTGGTCACTGGTGATAGACCAACTATACCGTTACGCAGCGATCGGTGACTGAATGAACATCGCCCATTCAATTGTTTCTTTGAACGACGGTTGTCGTCAGACTCAGCTTCTCATAACATTTCTAGAAATTACCATACACTTCGTAGCCCTATTTACGTCATAAAGAATGCAATGTGTGCACCTGCAGTTAATGGTAAGTGAGAGAGTTGTGACGGTTTACCTATCTATTATTTACAACTAGAGATCGCCCCTGTGGTCGAAATTCGACCATAATTCATATTTAAATTTTTTAGTTTCAATTTTAAGGGTTCTTTTGCCTCTTAAATACGCAATAAAAATATATACATTTTGTCTATTATAATTTATATTAGATCAT
This sequence comes from Phengaris alcon alcon, assembly GCA_037179445.1. Taxonomy (NCBI): domain Eukaryota; kingdom Metazoa; phylum Arthropoda; class Insecta; order Lepidoptera; family Lycaenidae; genus Phengaris; species Phengaris alcon. Next base: position 536,723 of record JAYRCH010000040.1, on the reverse strand, counting down.
TACATATGAAATTAACGATTTGTAAAGGAGGAACATAAAGTCGTTTTTTCACCAACACCAATAAAATTGCCCTCTAAGAGAGTCTTAGCAGCGCTAAAACTATTAAGTTTACATAAAACTACTCATAGCATAAAAAGTATTTAATTAAATTTTGCAGAACATACTTTTATCGTAAAATGTGTCACTGAAGAGATATACCAAAATATTGAAAGACATCGACATATTTTCATGATGGCGGATCGAGTGGTAGCAATATGAGGTGGCAAATTTTAAACTCGTTAAGAGTACATACAAATCTATTAAAATCAGGTTTTATTAAGTGCAAATTACTCATTATTTACCTATTAGTAAGCATCACAGGAGGTAACTTTATCCCGGTCTGGCTGAGCTTTGGGCAGGTTTGAGCAAGCCAGACCGACGGTTTTCGAAAGAGGATTAGGAGACGAACAGATTGACGTATAACTTGACCTTGTTCCCTATGACCTTTTTTTACTCAAAATTCTTACACGTTCAGGGCGGGTCTGGCTGGAAACTGGTCAAGGGTAGGACTGCCAGACTTCATTTTTATCGGTTTCTAGTTGGCAAGCAGCCGTGTATCAAATGCTTGTTCTCGATGACCTCCTTTTTCGACACCGAGCTCTATTACATATAGGTGCATCCAGTTTACCTGTTTGGTTTATTTCAGAAATATCGGCCAGCCGCAGTAGGTTGGAAGGTGTAGATATAGGTGTTGATGTAGTTATTAATTCCAGTTCAAAGTTAAGACAGAACAACGTGTGTCGGAACAGCTAGTAGGTAATACAAACTATGTGTATAAAAATCATTACCCTTCCTTTTGGCTTCGCCGTAGTCGGGTTAAAAAAGAGTCTAGCGCTAGATCAGCATTTTCAAAGCTCCTAAAGCTTGAAGTGTAATCCTTCTATTTAGTGCTGGAATAATAGATTATGCCCCTATAAAAATAATATTTTAACCGTAGCGTGCACTAGCCTATGATATATAGGTATACTTTTAAAATTCACAAACTAATAATCATTTAGAGTTAGAAGCGTTAAAGCTTTTAATTGTTTTACAAGTTAAGTAAGGTCTCCAGAATGTTGGACAATTTTAAATAAGATATTTAAAGCTCGCTGCCCAGGAACACGAGCTGTCAAAATCTTTCAAAAGGAAGTGAGAGAGAAAAAAATAGGATAGCGCGGAAGCGGCGGGCGTTGGCACCTGATGCGGCGCACATACTGATGAAGCCAGGGATGAGAGCACATTAGCATGCGTGTGCCGGCTGTTGAGACGGAGGATAGCTGGTTTAAATACTGAGACCACACTAAGGGTTTAAATACCTGATGCGGAGTCCATACTGATGGAGCCAGGGATGAGAGCACATTAGCATGAGTCTGCTTGAGCGGAGGAAAGCTTAAACATCACCACACCGAGGGGATTGATTGCCGCGATATTGGTCGCCATCACATATGGCAACAACAATCAAGGACATTACAGTAAGTGTGGCCTTCGAAAGCGACTGTTTAACGATTCACTAAAATGACCCACCCAAAGAAAGAAATAGCTGTTTGTTTCACATGTTCCGCACGATAGTAAGTATGCGAAAACGTAGTTCGTGCGACAATAGATATCGGCGTGTCCTCTTAGTTTATGCCGAGGAACGAATCGAACGAGGAACTAAAGAAGTATTCAATGTCAGTGCATCACTACCAGAAGCCTCTAGGCTCTTATCTATAAGAGCTTTTACGCCTGTCATCCTTAAATAACTTAAGATTGTAAACCTAAATAACAAAAGGTTTGTTAAAGAACAAGAACAAATTACAACATACACGACGCAACATTACAGCTACTTAGAATGTCCCTCACATTCACTTGAATTCCGATGTTCAGTTTTAGTGGTCACTCGGAGATGATTTGAATTTACGAACGGCAGGCTCAAAGGTGTCTATTCCGTACCACTCCATATATGATAATTAAGACACAAAAAAAAGCTTGCGAAGCTTAGCATGCAAAACCTTAATTAAATTTAATGCATATTAAACGTAGGTATATTTATATTTTGGCGATCTTTCCTGGATTCGCTTGGAAGAATAAAAAAGCGTGTGGTGTCGTGGGATACCGAATAGGAACGAAGTTCCTTATTATAAAAATATTAATTTTAAGTTCTATTCGAGGTATAAAGAAAATAATAAAGACTATACATAAAAATCTTACGTTAAGGACGTTTTTTTCCCGGCTAGGGTACCTCCTCACGCCCAATAAGGAACTTCGTTCCAAAAATTTTATATAATTGTGTATGTAGTATGTTTAAAACTGTATTATTATATTTTATTGATTTATTTTACTACGCAAACAACTAACGCTTACATTACAAATTACCTAGTAATTACTGAAATGAAAAATATGATACGGTTGCACGTACTATTCACAAAGTATCGAATGCGCTTAAAATAGCCTCCCAAGGCGGGAAAATATCCAATGCGCGTGTACAGGATCTCACAGAGAGATAGCATCTCAATTGAATCTTATACAGCCATTATAAAACCATATGGAATCTCTGCTCCTAGAATACTGATTACATATCTTACGCACTTTCTCCAGCCTACTAATTTTGTAACGACGCTCTATGGTTCCCAATATATTATAATTGTAACGAGCAAATCTTGTATATGTCGTAGAATAATTCAAAGGTTGGGATGTTTGCGAAAATCCTTAGGATTATTGTACAATGATTTGACTTAAGGCATTGCAAGCGACATGTCACTTATCGATGACTTATGTCAAATTATATTTTTAATTTCAACCTTCGCCGTCGAAATTATCGAATGCATCTTGACTAAAGGCCCAGATTATTTGATTCTGAGATAAAATTTCGCCATCTTCCTAACTTTCCTGATCTGATCTGATGAAGATTCTGAAAATTTCAATTTTCAGGATCTTCGAAAAAAAACCGACTGTTCTAGGATAATATCGAAATGTATAGTTAAGTAAGTTTTGGGGGAGCAAAATAGATCTATCTAGGTCTTCACCCCAAAGAACTGTGCATTTTGAAGTTATATATCGACGGCGCCGACGTACATTATTGTTACTGCAAAATGACATTTTTTTAATTACTGTTTTGGGGTTTATATTTAGGTATCTTTAGAATCACGTTTTCAAAAATTTTAAAAAACCATTGGAAGTGCTTTTTTTTGAGTCGTATTTTATCGAAACATATGAGTCTGTCATAGAGTCTTGTCCGACCAATACCAACGTATGTTAACTTACTCGAGTTAACATTGCGCATCTGAGTCTGCGACAAGGCCATAACTGCCAATAACGCGAGTATTCGCCGCAATCTACGCGCGTCATTAATTTTTTAATTTTAAGTGTTAGTGACCGAAATATGTTGTACCAATTAGCATTCATATTGTTTTTCTTGAATTGAAAATATTACTGAATAAAATATTGAATCGGGAAAAACCGATTGCTTATGATGGATTTTCATATTCCAAAAATAACGTAAGTGGTAGTTCCGGCAGTTTACATGGCTTTTATTTAACGTATTTGTATGTAATCTAATAATTACAATACTTTACGTGGTATTTGAAATTCTAATATTTATCGAAAGTGCCACTTACGATTGTTTTGGAGAATTTTTTTACAGTTTTTATACAGATTCGAAATAAGTACTCATGTAAAAATGAAGTTTTATGTTTAATTATAGGGACGAAATTGGTTTTCTGTACGAAAACAACATTAAATTACATATTTATTTAATTTACATGCCTATTGGAATAATGGTTGGTGGTTGATGAACAATTCTTGGATAGAAGTTTAGCACAAGAGGTTTTCAAAGTTTTAAAATTTCATCAGCAAGTTTTAAAGTTTCAGGCAGCAAGCTCGATCACATGTTATGCATATAAAAGCTCGAGCCCCGTTTTTTAGAAAATATTTAAACGATGAATTAGGTAATGATTCTTTGTCAGATACTTTTAAAAGATCACTTGACAGAAAATGAGTAGGTCAGCTGACTAATATACACCAATACCCATTATCCGTTCGACTTAATGTTATCGACTGGTTCAGTTCCATATAGAAATAAAACAGTGTCGACTGTCATGGCAATCTGGCGTAGATACACATGGTCAGTTCTAACTGATCCAATCGGTAGCGCTGATTGGACGATACACGATAGGCAGTATGGCTTCACATAAAAGCTTTTGCCATGAAGTATGAGGTGTAATTTGTATTAATCATATACGCTCTTTTAGCTAAGTTCAAAAGTAGTAAAAAAATTCAAAAGTTATTTCTTGAACACTTTTGAAAATAATGGAAGAAGACTAACAATAATTATCATAGCTGTTTGAGATGACTCCTATCCAAGAATGCAGAATAATATGAAAATTAAATCCATTTTGAAATTCAAAATTGGCGTAATTTTTTTTCATTAAAATTAATATGGGTCTCCTTTTCTAGGTTTCTGGGGGTTCTAATTATAAATTTGTCTGCCAATTTCAATTTTCAAAATGGAGAATTTTCATTTTTTGTAAAAATTATGAGTGCTAATTTAAAAGTTGTTGCAGATGCTGATTAGGATTGATGATTATTAACACATTATGTTATGTAGTACCAGCTATGTAAGCTATAGATATTTTTGGAAAATCAGGATTTAAAAAAAAAACTCAGAAAAATTAAAATAAAAGAAAATGCGTGGTTACGGGGTTACTTAGGGGGAGGAAATTTTCATTATTTTTCAGTAGAATTACCTGTTTTTGAGATAGAAGCGATTATAGAAAAAAAATATGGCAATGCTCTACTTTTAGATACAAAAAATGTATAAAGCTATAGAAATGTTGGAAAATTCAGGATTTTTCCTCCCCCATCCTTTTCCCCCATTATGAAGAAAGGAGAAGGAGGATTTTTTCATTATTTTTTCAGTAGGATGCACCGTTTCCGAGATCCCCAAAAACCTGGTAAACGAACCCATATCAATATTACAAAAAATAAATTTCCGCTATTTTTAAATTTCAAAATGAATCTACACAATATCTACCCCCCGAAACCGAGAAATTTAAAAATGGGAACTATGTACGCTCCTTTACGTTTTTGTTATGTGCGCTAGTTTTGCTGCTTATTACGTTTTTTTACCTGGACCAGGGAAAATATATATGCCTATTCTTAAATTAATTGTGTACTCTCAAATTGTCGCCCAGATGTTTATTTGTTCGCTAAAATAATAAATGTCCGCCAGTTTGGAATATTCAGTGAAAAAATAAGTATTATATTAAATAAATATTAATAAATATTATATAATAAATAGTATTAATTAGTCACAGGATTTGAATTTTTTCTTCCTTATATTCTTACGCCAACTTGGTAATTTAGTATTCAATATTCGGTTTTTCCACACCCAACATTTGATTGTTTTGTCGTAAGTTTAAATACATGCCATAGGTTTTTATCATAATTTCGTCTTTTTCGACGTTATTTCAGAATATCAGCTTAGAAATTCTAGCTAAGTTACTCCTGCTGTGAAGTTTAAATTTCGGTATATTTTCTTTTATTTTTTCAAGTGTAAGTGATCTTACTTTAAGACGATTGAGGATTGAATAATGAAATAAAAGAAATAGAAGTAAAACAATCCTGATTGGTTTCATTTAACGATTTGTTGATTTCCTCTTCCGCACTTGAAGTCTTAATTCTAGCAAACATTCTGATGGCCTTTACGGATATTAACAAATCTTGTATTTTGTAAAAGGTGGAGTAAAAGGTTATTAAGTTTGTTACGCTAGGAATAAATTTGACTCTTTCCTCTTCATTGGTGCCTCTTATGTATTGCCAATTTCTGCTATGAAAACAGTCATCTTGTTAAGGCGTTATTAGTTATTTCATCTGACAACGATAATGAAAATATCGATGATGAATTAAAACATCAATCTTACATAAAATCTATTTTATCAGTTCAAAAAGCTATGATTGAAATATTTGTTCTTAATACTTAATTAAACAAAAAAATATAATATATTTTTTTATTTTTTTTAAATTTTTCGCTTAACAAATAAGATCCATACTATTAATATTATCAATGCAAAAGTAAGTCAGTCTGTAACACAATCATGCACAAACTACTGAACTGATTTGACAAAATTAGGGGTAAGTCAGAACTTAGAGAAGGATATAGGTTACTTTTATCGCAACACGTGCCACAAACGAAGATTCTTAAATTTGTTTGCTGTCCCAGTACCAAATTATACATAAAACACGTATTTCCCGAATAATTTAAGTTTATCTGTTACTGTATTACAGTGGTTTATAATAAGAACAACATATGAGTGCGCCAAGCAAAGTGCTGTTAATAACCACAAAAATGTATCGGAATCGGAAATTCCGATACATTTTTGTCCATGCAGTTCCTAGAAAATAATTGGAAGTGCCAGTTACGATTAAGAGAGCAAGCTCATTTACGTGGTATACTATCGTAACTCAATTTTCACGAAAAAAATTCAACATTTTGGATTTTTGATACAATGTGCTAATTTGTTATCCTAACAATACTGTTTATGCAAATTTTCTCAAAACATAAGGATCTAACCATTAAGAACAAAGTTATATGAAAAATAAACTTTAAATCGCTCTCCTGAATAGTAATATTTTTCAGATATATAATATACGTAGATAGAATAATGTACGTAGGCGCCGTCGATATGTTTTTTTCTTTCGTCGCTTTCGTATCTCGGTTAGCATCGGACTTTTTGCTTTGTTGGCAAATTGGTGTATCGGGTTCAAATTCCGGTCAGACGAATATTTTTGTGAGTCTATGTATTCTTTTTGTTCTTATATTCTTTTTGTGTTATAATTTTCTATTTATTTTAATTTATTATTTTGTTCTACTAACACTCTATAGCTCTGTCTCCCAGGTACTGTTTTTAAATAGACTCATTAACAACTTTTGTTTATTATTTCATACGTAGGTAGGTATATTCTTCGACTTTAAGTCCTTGAAGCCTTAGAAACTTAGAAACAATAATTGTAACACACAAATACAATCATTGTGTTTAATGCTCTAAGAATCATAACGATATAAAGGACTTATAAAAGAAACCGTTACAGATATAGGAAATCAATAATGCTGTGAAGTAACAACATTCAACAGGCGCAGACGGCCCTGATATGATGTGTCAACACGAGATCTGAACGTATTAGATATTACACTTATAGCTTTATTCCACTTTGCATCCGTGATTTACCTCTTCTGTCCCGGTAGTAATACTATTTGATAAGACAATGTATATGGACACATATGATTTCGACATTTTCTGAAGAAGTCCAAGCATATGCTACCAAAAAGTAAGATTTTTCACTAATATTTAAAAAAAAAACAAATGTAAATCTCATCGCAAAATTAAACAAACGCTATTAAAATATGACGTACAATAAATGTCTTGTAACTTGATACTCAAAATAATCCAAACACTTTAACTATTTACTATAAGCACATATAAAATGAGCTATGCGAGCTATCGTAAGCTTGTTAAAATCTAAAAAAATTGATAAATTATCTCTAGTAAAACTTTATTATAATTATGGTAAAATATCTTCATAGTCGTTAATTTCCCCAAGGTAATCAAAACCCGTCGCAACCTTGAACGGTCAGACTCAGACGGTTTTATTTGCAAATTAAAGAGCCGAGCTTAATTTATATTGTTTAAATTAGTATTTTGGGGAGCAAGTCAAGGAAAATTAAAACTGTACATAGGTATAAAATATTAAAAAAATTGGTCTAGCAAAAATTGGCTTGCTTAAACATGGTTACTGGCAGGCTATATGTTTTCTTACTCTCAGAAGCTTTTTCTTGCGTGAAGGCTCCACTAGTCACTTTTTTCTCCATAAAAACGCTCTTGGTGATTTACTCTAAAAATGTAGACCTAAAATTTTGCGTAATATCGATTTTTATCACACTTATCCAGGTTGGTGTGTGCTTATATATCTAAAATTTAAATTAGCTTAGAAGATAATAGCCTCAAAACATCGGATTTTTAACGCAACTTTGATCGTAAATAAAAACAAACGAAGAACGAAAATAAAAAAATAAGCACGTACCGACACAGTTTGATTGTTCAGCAATTGAGATAACTTTACTTCAGACAGACAATTATATTATATAGTTTTTTCATAAAACACCAAGAGCTAGCCGAGTGTCGATTTGCGTAATTTTAGGACGTCTTTTCTAAAATACTTTACAAAGCGGTATTAGTGTGTGCAATATGGCTTCTCTTATAAGTATAAGTAGATTACTATTTTATGGGTATATCCTTTTTTCCCCGATGTTAAATAAAAAGCATTTTCCCCACGCGCCGCAATGAGTTCGAGCCGTTGACTAGCGCAGCTTAAGCTCAGTGTTATACAATTATAATATTTTTTATTTAAAAAACTTTGATATAATATTAGGGCGCCGAGTAGAACTCACGAGGCGCCAAGTAGAACAATCTCTGGCGAGTAAACAGCGTGTTCTGACTTTCTGAGTACCGCATAATGCGGCATTGTAGGCATCTCCGGTCTCCGCACCCGACACCTCATCCCACGGTCAGCTCTCACAATATTCCGCCAATCCTGTAAACAATAATAATAACAGCTCCCCGCACCGATCTCCATGAGTGCGGTGGTTGGTTTAATTGAAACCAGACCAGCAATGCAGAAGTTTTCTAAGACTTGTCGCCTGATCAACGAAACATTTTCGAAAGTTTCGCATTTAGGTTATATATTGCGAATGTTGACGAGACCGATCGATCGAAGTTTTCCCGCCCATTGTATGCGGATTCTGCGTATCACCAGATCACCGCTGGCCATCGTGCATACTAAACACTTTTACGATCCGACATTTTGTCGATACGACCGAGATAATAAAATTCACGATCCAATCCTTAATCCTTTCCCTCATTTAGATGCTGCCGGAGTAACAAATATATGTGTAATCAATCAATCAATACGTCCTAAGGAAATAGTATCTTCTATTTGTGACTATTGTAGATAGGTTAACATAAAATACGTTCGAGATCAACATGCTCCATTTTGAAGATTTGTTCTGATGCAAGATATAAATGTTAATATTGTTATGATTAACAGCAAACCCAATCAGAACTACGAAGAAACGGCAATGTAGTCGTTGAATAAATGAAAATTGAAGTACATACTCGAACATACTTAATTTTGAATCAGCTCTCTATTTACATTTATTGACATTGGAAATGTCTTTTCGTTCGCTCCAGTATAGGCCCCGATTTCACGAAAAAGTGCGATCCCGTTATATCTCGGAGAGTTGTGAAGATATGATATTCAAAAAAGTGTCAAAAGACGCGTATTATCGAGAGCCGTATATAAAGAGGTCCTTCAATAGCATAATACACTCTAATAATAAAATAATCATAAACCATTTACCATTTAATTTATTTTAAGCATAATTAAAGTCTCTTTCTAAAAATATTAGGAAATTAGTCATCTCGACATCTACGCATACGAAGTGGCGGGCAAAAGCTAGTCTAAGAATAAAATAATTATCATTCAAAGTTGTAGTTTAATTTTGTAACCTTTTCCTTATCCCGACTTTCTCGCCGCTCAGTGACAATATTTTTTCGAATTCCGTAGATTCATTTCCAATGTAGGTACTCGATAGTCGTGCGAGGCACGAAATTTGTGAATTTTGTAACCAAGACAAATAAAATATATATTTTTTAATGATAGTCATCATCAGAAAATTACTTTTTAACAAAAAAGAGAGCCGCCTTCAAAAAACCGATCCACTCAAACTCTACACTCAAAAATAATTCAATTTATAAAATATTATGCAAAACAATTTTCCTTATTAACCGACTTCCAAAAAAGGAGGCGGACATATACGAACGTATAACCGCCTCCTTTTTTGGAAAGCTTTTTTGGAAGACTGTATATATTTTTATTTTTTTTTGTATGTTCAACGATTACTCCGCCGTCTGTGGACCGATTTTCAAAATTCTTTTTTTGATGTAAATAGAGGGTATAAATCCAAATTGGTCCTTTTGACATCAAAGTGTTGACCTGATGATGGGATTCATGAGGAATCGAGGGAACTCCTCAACATTTATATGGACACATATGGTGATTTCAACTTTTTCTGTAGTAGTTCAAGCATATGCCAAAAAGTAAGATTTTGCACCAAGGTTATACCCTGGATACAAAAGTACTGAACAGAACTCCTGACTTCTCATAGATATGTTTGGGGATCTATTTTGAGATAAATTGAATTATTTTGAGTTTTTCAGTGAATCTGTTTTTTGAAGGCGGTTCTCTTTTTTGTTAAAAAGTAATTTATTTTATAATTTTTAGTGAATGGTATTTCATTTATTTTGGCTTCTAAATTTGTTTTTGAAGTCTGTTAAAAAAGTTAAAGCGGATCACAACAGCAGTCGCGAGTCATCACAAATTAATATTAGTTTTTATAGAGTTCCATGGTTTATCTCCGAAGATCTTCATCTGACCTTGAAACATTGTTGGCAAACCTTTCCTGATAAATATGAATGATGAAAACCGCATCCAAATAGCATCAAAAGAAAAAAGTTAATGCTTATCAAAGCGGCAGTCGCGCGTCGCTTGGTGTTTCTTGGTGCAGAGTTCTATCGTTTATTTCCGAAGATCTTCATCTGACCTTGAAATGTTTTATGACAATAAACTTCCCTGATAAATGCGCTATCCAATGGTGAAAACCACATCCAAATAGCATACATACAACAAGACAAATATACATACATACAAACATACAGGTCAATCCGAGAACCTCATTTTTTTAAATGTTTTAAAAATAACAAAAAATGTTATATTTAAACTAGCATAATTAGTACTATAAAGTAAGATACATTTTTACATATATATGTAGATAAATTATAGAAAAATAGAGGAAAATTGTAATAACTAATAAATAATGCACGTAATCTCCAGACAAATCTTGATTCAGTCTAGCCTGTTAATTAGTCTGTGCCTAAGTACCTTGTGTACAAGAGTTATAATAACAAATGTAGCGATGTTATAGTATCTAAATGAATCAGAAGCATCCAAGCGACAAACAACCAGTACGAAGCCTCTCTGTAATTTATTCCACATCTAAAAAGCTGGTTTCTCACGCACTCATAAGCTGTGCATGTATGGAAAAGGCTGTAGTTATCCTCTCCGCATTATATATTACTTACACTAAAATCTAAACCTTATCCCAAACACTCAAGGTTTGAAAACCCTTTATCATAGTGTTATGTGTTAAGATGTTTTTGCGTCGGCAATTCCAATTTATTTCATTAGGAGAAGGCAGGATACATGTCCCTCGATGTCTTCATGGGCGAGTGATTTCAACATCAGTGTTGCAATATCTCAAAGGTTTTTTTGTTTTTAGTTCTGAATATTTCTTTTTACTACTACATTCATTTTTTATTTAACTTCTGAGACTAATTTTTACAATTTTATTGCTTCTGATCATAGCTTAAGTTGCTGTTTCAATGAATTTAGAAAAAATATTTTCTCAAAGTTTATGAAATTTTGGTCCTTACACTCTGCACAAGTAATTAAGCCTTCATCTATATATATAAAAGGCAAAGCTGATTGACTGATGTGTCAATGCCCAGGCCAAATCCTAAAGACTAAAACTATATGACGTAGGCATCCACTAAGGAGGAATTTTTCAAAATTCAACCCCCAAGGGGGTATAATAGGAGATTTAAGTTTGTATGAAACTTTTTATTCCTTGGACATATTTGCAGGAAATTTCGTATGAATTGAGTACGGAAAAAATAATGAGTATGTAGTATTTCAGCGTTTTCTAAAATTCAGCCCCTATGTGAGTAAAATAGGGGTGAAAGCTTAAAACCTAATTTCCCGCAGGCGAAGCCGGGGGGTAAATAATTTTATTTTTTCTCACAAAACACATAAATTACATCAGAAGGTAGTAATTATGCTGCAGGAATTTGTAAGATTTCTAATTTTCCTACTTTTGTCGGAGTTCTATCGAACTGGCCACACCATGGTAAGAAAAAACTGAATGCTCCCCGCATCTCGTTTATTTTATGCGAAACCGTCTAGCGAACCATTAGCCGATGAATGTAACGAGTCTTTATCTCTCGCCTCGTTTCCGTTTGAGTTTTAAACGAGTTGTTGACAGAGCCCGCAAATATACATTCAAAATATCTGCCAATGCTCTTCCAGACAGAATTTTTATTGTATGTCTGTGTATTAAAAAATGTACAGTACCTAATCGCATGTGATTTGCGAGTGTGCTACAAGAAATATCGAATTATTTAACAACTTACTTATTTTTATAGAAAATTTAGTTTTCTGTAGCTAACAATTAGTTGTCTAATCGAGATTTAATTCTAAACACAGAATCATCCTAATGCTAATGCATCCTATGCTATAATGTACATTCCAATATCTTCATAATTTTCAAGCGGGTTGCCTAGAACAGATATTATATCAATTAAACTAGAACAGCGTGTAGGTGACCAAAATCCCTAAGCCAAACTCTTTTGTGGTAGCCATAGTAATTATTTACGACATAAATAATAATAATATAATACCCACGAGAAAAACTCCAAAGTTTCGTGCAGGACAGTGGGAGCGCGAGATGCCCGTCTCGGTCTACTGCAGGGGTCCGCTCTGACCTCGCGGATTCCAATGTTCTTTATTCTGAGCTTTTCTCGGAATCAAATTATTTTATTATTTAAGTACTTACCATAAATAATACGAAATTTCCGTTTTAAAAATACTTTTTGTTTAATTGGTAATTTACGAATCTGATCGTTGCTTATGAAAATGACGATTTTTTTTTCATTAATCATATTTTTTTTTATTCAATAGAGAGTTGAAAGGTAGTGAAATAAATAAAGATAGTTGTTTCCGTCCGTCCGATAGTCCGTTGTATTTTAGAGCAGATACTGAGTATGTATATTATTATATATACCATTTAAAACTTTATTACTTATTCTACAAATAATTCGTTTGTAATAAGTCTTGACTTTCTTGTCTCATGACGTTAGCTGTAGCAGAGTTCCCGTTAGTGTATTAGGCAAAATACATGCGTCTATGGTATTAGGTATCTAAAGGTGTTTAATATGTAAATGGTTACGGAAGGCGTTATCGGTGACAATTGTCTGTCTACACTCCACTGCGCGCGTTATCAGAGCAGACTCATTACCTACGTCTAGTCTTTCAACATGTAAATTTATTCTAGTATCATCATCATCCTCATCATCTTCATCATCACAATTACCGTTATCATACTCATAATAACTATACTGCGCTATTAGATCAGATTACCTACATCGAGTCTTTAAACACCTCAATGTATTCTAGTACAATCTTCATCATCTTCTTCACTGCCACTACTTTAGCTATCACCAGTTACCACCACCATCATAAACATCATCATCTTCATTGCTACCATCACTATCATAGTCACCACCACCTTAATTAACAATTTTTAACAATCATATTTTTAACATTACTTTCGTCGATGCTCAAAGTAATGTTAAAAAGCCATTTAGATAATATCCTACCAATAATCTTTATCAAGACTCTCAAGTACTGTCGTTCAGACATCTATATATCCTTCATGCTACACTGCATAAACACTCACTTACTCTGAGTTCAGTTTTGATTCTACTATACTACTTAAACGAAGATCAGATAAGGTCTGCAATATAACAAAACATCACTCCGACTTCCTCACATGACACTTGTCTTTCCTCGCACCACATATCTATAATAAAGTAAACAGATTATTAAATATATACAATAAAACGCGTTTTAAATGTAAAATAATTCTAAAAAAATGGATATTAAAACTTAATTATAAAGAAACAGAATCTTTGATATCATCACTACAATAAAGTATAATATATAATTTATCTCATTTATTCATGCCTTTCACAAACACACACACACACACTCACACATACATGTACATACACGCACATTCTTCAACTTTCAGACAAATATGCTTAATTAAATATAATATACGATGTTCTCCTCATGTCCGCGGGGGAACCTGTCCTGAAATACAGGGTACCCTACTTTGGTACCACTTCACACGCTATTGATTTTGTAATGTTTGTACCTTTATTACGGTGTGTGAAAAATAAAGAATTTTTATTATTTTTTATCACCGTGACTACTACTATCATTACATCATCTTCACACTGCAACTACTATCACCGTCATTACCACCATCAATGGAAAGTCACACTAATAAATAACATCTTTTCATAATAATTAATAGTCATCAAAACCGCAATATACGTAAATAGTACTTAAATGTTCTCAATTTATAATAACACTAGCTGTTTCCCGCGGCTCCGCCCGCGTAAATATACTATCGAGTATCCCGCGGGAACACAGTACTTTTCCGGGATAAAAAGTCGCCTATGTTTTAATCCAAAGTCTAAACTACTACCATACCAAATTTCATCAAAATCCGTTCAGTAGTTTTCGCGGGAAAGCGTAACAAACAAACTTACATTCACATTTATAATATTAGTAGGGATATTCAACACAACTTTTTGTGTCACAAAATGTGGATGACGACTAAAATCATGTGTTGCCTTGCTGGCATTGTTAAAAGGTGTCAGAAGGTGTCAGATCTTACGTAGAGATAAGCTCGTAAAGCCTACGTCGTAGAGTCATACTAACCCTTAAACTAACAGAGTAACTATTTACTACTTTTCAATAAACGCCCAGACGCACTTTGTACGGATTTCGAACGACGGACTTTGTACGGGTTTGGAGCTATGGCGTTTCACCGTAGGCGCTGCGGCACAAATGCGGCGCCGCGGGAACTGTAGCGCATGTGTAAAGATACTAAGCAGTGGATCGCGCGACCCACTTTAGGTCGCGGGTCGCAGTCGCGCGTCGTGGTCGCTTAGATCGGAAGGCTACCTTAAGCGTACTAAGTACTAACGCAACATGTAATACCGTTCTTAATTTTTATCTCCTCTACAAACTCTATCCCATAGTCCAAGATGTGTACTTTTTTTTTTGTTCTCGCAGGGGAAAGGTCATTACGCCGGAATGAGTATCCCGGGGATATGTGGGACTCCCGGCGATGTCCGTTTACCCACTATAATCATACCTGCGGATTGCCATCAGCCGCTATGAAAGGGAGTTTCCCGGATCTGTCTAACAGAGGACACTCCCCACACCCGGCCGGTCTTCCTCGTGAGGGACCGGCCTTCCAACTAGAATAGGGGGCACTCCGACAACCTGAAGCGCCCCCCTCGACGCCGGGACTGGCAAGCCGGGGCGGTTCCCATCCTCTCCCGGAGCCCCGTTTAAGATGTGTACCTGTACAGTGTAGCCCTAGGATAGATTTAAGTAGACCACAATAATTGCACTATTTTCATATTTGTAGTTTGCACTATCTACTATGATTAACTGGAGACAAAACTTTTTAATTTTTAAGCCACACTTTAGGTAAATTTTTGTATAACAAGTAATGTCCTCTTTGGGGACACTCTGCCTAAATATTATGTAATTCATTCTGAGTACAAACTCTTTTCATGCGTTCTTGTTAAAATATACCGAGCTGGATCACGCAGCACGCTATTTTGTTTTTCGTAATAAAGGATGTGTGATGTTTTCCATTATGTATGTTAATCATCATTATGGATTATGTTATTTTTTAATTAGCTTCGAAAAAAAGGAGGCGGTTATACGATGTATGTATTTTTTTTGTATGTTCAACGATAACTCCGCCGTCTGTTGACAGATTTTCAAAAATCTTTTTTTGATATAAAGGGTTCGAAGTTGGTCCCGTTTTCACAAAAGTGGTGACCTGATGATGGAATCCATGAGGAATCGAGGGCACTCCTCAAAATTTATATGGACACATATAGTGATTCGACTTTTTATGAAGTAATGCCACCAACAAGTAAGATTCTGCACCAAGGTATACCCTGGATCCAAAAGCACTGAACAGAACTCCTCAGTCTTTAAAGATATGTGTTTGGAAATTTCGACATTGTTTAAAGAACTGCAAGCATATGCTTGCCATATGCTAGCAGTTGCCATTATGTAACTTACAGTAATCATCGTCATTATCTTATATACAATACCTAATGGAAGCTTGGCGCGTATTCAATTATATATTCGATCGTTTATTTAAACGATCTTAAAATATGTTAATAATAATTAAACAAATATCACTAAAAAGGGAAAGTTTATTATTATTTTTAAACAAAAATTAGTTTTATTTCATACTTAATATGCATTTTTACTTTGGAAGTCGGTTTAATTTTTGGTTTAAAAATAATAATTAAGCTAACTAAGGGGGTACCTACTAATTTTTTTTGTACTTTACATAATATTTTGCCAGTTCCCTAGTTTTTATATGTAATTGGCAATAAAACCACAATGGTTAACAAACACAGCATAAAAATGATTAATTATTCTAGTAAACATTACTTGAATTGGTAATGACTTATCCCTGTTATGATCATCATCGCCCAATTCTAAAACAAAAACTAAAGAAAAGCAGAACAAAAGTAAATGGGGAATGTCCAGCGATTGGTGGACGCGACGTTGCCGCTCGGTCGCCTGTGGAGATGATCCCCCGTCCCCCTCACACTGCACCCATCTCATATGTCCCTCCCGCTCTGCACGCGACGCAGGATCGTCTCGCTTGAAGACGAAACTGAGATAATTTCGCTCTTTGAATTTCGAACATAACTTTTTTTAAATTCAAATGACCAATGAGGTACTAGTTTTAAGCTTTTGTTCTCAACGAAGATTTAATTATGTCCTATAAAATATGTAATTAAGTAGGTAGTAGAGTTTTTGCCGGGGAGTTCAATGGGTGACGTTGTGGAATTTGTAATATTTCATAAATTTGTGTTATCTCGGTTCTTAATGTGTAATATTGGTAGAATATTAACCATTAAATATTCGTTAACGTGCACAAGTGTGGGCAAGTTGTACAACTTCTAAAAACGTGCTATTTTGTGTTTCCCGCCAAAACTCCCTAGGAACTTTCAGTAAAGCGTCTACCACTTTACTGAATCGGCTGACTACGAATGAGTCATTCATTGACTGTACTGATTATTTATTTGAACTTTGACTAGACTTTGGACTTAACGATATAGGAATACAGTGTTGAAAATTGAAAGTTCTATTTCCCGCCTTTTTTACTTCACACTGGCAAATGATTTTAAGATAAGCCGACGCCATATATTAAAAAAAAAAAAATTGGTAAGAAACTTAGTAGTCGAAAAACAAGTAGTCGAATATATACTAGGTAAATACAAACGCTCGTGGAGGTAAATCATTTCCACTCAAGCTTTTTCTATTAAAAATTACCTAATTAGTACCTATATTTTATTTTGTTTAGACTACTTTAAAAGTTTTTATTAATTATACGAAAAAAGCTTGTCAGTTTAATACTCGCCTAGTTTATTTAAACGAGGTTATCAGATAAAGGAATGCATTACTTTATAGGTACCTATCTGAATTTTATATTTTATTCCCAAGAACGATAGGAAGTTTTAGGTCTACCAAAGTCCTCTCTCTCGGCTCTATTTTGCCTCATAATGCTGTAATTATGCAAGAAAAATGTTAGCTTAACTTCCGCGAAAAAATAAAAAAGTGTAACGTTAATGTTAAGTCAATATTGACATGAACTGGTGGCTGGTGGCTGGCGGCAAAAAACGCCGGAGTAACGGTCAGAGCCAACTGTCTTGGAGAAAGGGATGGGTCGCGTGCGCAAGGTACAGCGCAGAGCCACGCGTCGCATAGACATGTCACGTGTAAAATGATCAAAATAATCAAAAATCACGTTAATTTATAATCGACTTCCCAAAAGTCGGAGGTTACAATATTTCAGCATGTGTAGACAGTATGTATTTTTATGACATGTGTATGTACTATAATATATTAAAATTTTATTCCACTTAATGGTAAGGAAAAATGTTACATAATATCCTACTATATACCTAGTCTTGCCATACATACTGAAACAAAGAAAAAAAATTTCTATTGCAAATAACATTTATTACATTTACAGTGTGTTAGTTTATGTATATATACATAAATATAAAACAATTTAAAATCTTCGAATTCTTTCCCTTACTGCTTTGACCACCTTTTTCGTACGAACACTACGTGGACGGCCAGTTCTTTTTCTGTCACAAACAGAGGAGGTCTCATTGTACCTATTAATAGCTCGGTACACAAACATTTTACTAATACCAAGCGTATGAAGAGTTTTAAAAATTGCATTTGGCTCCATACCTACTTTGTGTAATGCAATCACAGCGATTCGGTTCTCTTTATCCACTCCATTTTAATATCGCAAAATATAGTACAAAGTATTGGCGCCAAAATGAGAAAACATAATGAACAATCATAATATAAAAATGGCAGATTCCAAATTCAAATGTAATATTTTGTTTATTATTAATTGTAACAGTATTTATGGCCAGACTAAGTATATTATACATAATATTATAAATGTAAAAGTTTGTGAGAATGGATGGATGTTTGTTACTCTTTCACGCAAAAACTATTGAACGGATTTCGCTTAAGTTTAGGCTCTGAATTAAAACATAGGCTACTTTTTATTCCAAAAAAGTACAGTGTTCCCGAGGGATACTGTATTTACGCGGGCGGAGCCGCAGGCAACAGCTAGTAATATAATAAATATTGAACGCTGTACCTATTTTAATGTAGACATACAGAGTGTCCATGACTATTGCTGAATGTTCAAATATTTTCAATTTTCAAAACTGTTTCTATAGTTATAAACTTCTGCCGTAACTGGAAGTCAGGAATTTGAATATACATATAGCCATATCTCCTTGATATCTATACTAATATTATAAAAAGGAAAGACTTGATTGTTTGCATTGAATAAACTTTGAAACTACTAAACCGATTTTGAGTATGGACATAGGCTACTTTTTATCGCGGTAAAATGTATGGTTTCCGCAGAATTTCCTTTGCGCACACGAAGTCTATACTAAACATTTAGTCTAATATATCTCGTGCCACAGTGTTTGTAACTCAACTCCTCCGAAACGGCCTGACCGATTTTAATTAAATTTTTAAGTAGGTTAAAATTGGTAAAAGTAAAAGAACCACGTTTGCTGGGTAAGCTAGTTATTTATAAAAGTCCCAAACCATGTCTGACAGTTCATACATCTACACCGGCAGGTGTGTAGGCGTCACCTTTACAAGAAGCATTACGTTAGGGAGAGTGACCGCGCCGCGGAGCACGGGGGTTCGCGCCGAAGGTTACGGCACTAGACACTAGACGGACGCCATATGTACAATTACCTGCGGGCTTAGCATGGCGATCCGAAGAAATTAATTAATGAAAAAATATTCTATCCAAATAGTTCGTTGCAAAATAGTCCTTAATCCATGGTAACAAGCTCGTCAATAGAAGTCAATATTTCTGAACAGCCATATTTTTAAAATGGCTGCCGGGAAATCTTCTGTCAAAAAACGAACAAATACTCAAGTAAAATGACTGAACGTAAAGAAACTATTTGCCTAGGAGCGCCATGATGTGGAGTAGTTGACATAATTGTAAGATTATTTGACATTGATATAAGAAAACGTTTCTACTTTAGCTGTCAAAAGAGGCCATTTTTAACCGACTTCCAAAAAACGGTGGCGGTTATACGTTCGGCTGTATGTATTTTTTATTTATTTTTGTATGTTCAACGATAACTCCGCCGTCTGTTGACCGATTTTCAAAATTATTTTTGTGATGTTAAGGGAATACTTCGAAGTTGGTCGCGTTTTCACCACTTTTGTGAAAATTTCGTTGTTCGGTTACAAAATTATGAAGATTGAGTAGAGAAATAGCCTATATTAGAAATTTCAGCCAAATTTAAAAGGGGAATTATTTAGAAAATAAGTTTTATTTCATACATTTTTTGTGCATTTTAACTTTGGAAGTCGGTTTAATTTTCTGTTTAAAAATAATGATAATATTGTCAGTTCGTGCTCGGGAAGTAAAGAAATTTTGTTCCTCATAACGACGATGCATCGACCTTGCTGCCTTACGATAAGACCTATTGTGCTCCTAATGGTATTAATGTTTCTTCAATCTGTCATTTTGTCTATTCTTCGGTGTTTCTAGGATGCACATGCTAGGCCTGCAGTGATAATAACTTCCTGAGCAATATGATAAAATAGTAGTAATAATTACAAGTTTTAGTGTATGAGAATCTTATATAATCAAAGATTTCAAAACTCAAGATAGGCATAGGCTATGACGTACATTTGACAGAACAAATCTTCATAGAAGAAAAAGTTACGCTATCTTGGTTTTCACCATACTTCAAATGTCAAAATCTCAAAAGTAGGGCCATTTAACTGGATACACTTTTTGCCTCAACATGCCTCGTCTATAATATATGCGATACGTCTATGTATATAATATAAAAATGAATTGCAATTCCAATGTCTCGCTAAAACTCGAGAACGGCTGGGCCGATTTGGCTAATTTTGGTCTTGAACGGATTGTGATAGTTCAGGGAAGGTTTAAATGTTGAGAAATGTTCGAAGAATTGCGAGGAAAATACTAAAAACGACGATTGAGTTTTCCCATACTACCTGTTCAGTGTGTTCAATTAGTCACGTGACTGTCAAATATTAAATGGTGCGTTCAGTTTATAGATGCGTTCATTTTGTTTTTCTGCTTTCATCGTTGTTTAAAAAAAATGGCTGGCGCCTGGTCCCCGTAGGTTGGCAGGTGTAGTTGTAGGTGTAGATGTTGGTGTAGATTCAGGTGTAGTTGTAGGTGTAGATGTAGGTGTAGATCCGGGTGTAGTTGTAGGTGTAGATGTTGGTGTAAGTGCAGGTGTAGTTGTAGGTGTAGATGTTGGTGTAAGTGCAGGTGTAGTTGTAGGTGTAGATGTTGGTGTAGATTCAGGTGTAGTTGTAGGTGTAGATGTTGGTGTAAGTGCAGGTGTAGTTGTAGGTGTAGATGTTGGTGTAATTGCAGGTGTAGTTGTAGGTGTAGATGTTGGTGTAAGTGCAGGTGTAGTTGTGTAGGTGTAGATGTTGGTGTAAGTGCAGGTGTAGTTGTAGGTGTAGATGTTGGTGTAAGTGCTGGTGTAGTTGTAGGTGTAGATGTTGGTGTAAGTGCAGGTGTAGTTGTAGGTGTAGATGTTGGTGTAAGTGCAGGTGTAGTTGTAGGTGTAGATGTTGGTGTAGTGCAGGTGTAGTTGTAGGTGTAGATGTTGGTGTAAGTGCAGGTGTAGTTGTAGGTGTAGATGTTGGTGTAAGAGCAGGTGTAGTTGTAGGTGTAGATGTTGGTGTAAGTGCAGGTGTAGTTATTGATTTTTTCCAGTTCATAGTTAAGATAGAACAATGTGTGTCGGAACAACTAGTATTCTAGCTACTGTTACTGACTGATCTAAATATGAACGGATTGCGCTAAAGTTCGGCACTCAATCAAATAGCGCGGCGCAATCCGTTTATCGAATAGAAGTCAAATATGTTGTTAGAGAAAAAAAAAGAATATCATAAGTTATTAAACATAAGCTCATGACTATGGGGAATAACGTAGAGAGCTGCTGAGAAAACATTTTCCAAAATTTATGAAAAAACGGGGATCCCAAGTTTGTGTAAACAAACCGACTTTAACGCGAGCGATGTCGCGAGTATAATCTAAGCGCCACGGACGGACAACAGAACCCCAGTTCTCGAATTTAACTTAGACTTTCAATGAATTATAAATGAATCATCTTGATTACTCGATTAATATTATTCAGAATACCATTTTGCTGTTTTAACATAATTATCGAGGCTATATCGAAATTGTATTATTGTAACATTTAATTAGCAGAATCGACCTTCAGACTCAAAATAAGGAAACACAACTTTGATACACAAGGAAAACCAAAATCATATTAAAATATAAGCTATAGGCTACAGAGAGACAACAAACTGAAAGAAAATAAGAGCGAGCGCTCGCTTGAGACACGACAGTCTATTGCAGACGACAGATGAAACTGTCTATGAGCGACATAACTCTCTTAACTGTGGCCACCTTATTAATAAAATATTAACACCACTGAAACGCTAATCCATGTTGCTGTCGTTGTCTGATACTTTGGAAATGCCACTTGACAGCTGTTAAAGACAGCAAAATGGATTAGCGGCGTGGTGGAAATATTTTTGTTGACAAGGGGGTAAGTCTTAAGACAGGCTTGCCTATGTGAGACAAAACTGTCTCAAAAGTGTCGTGTCCTTAGTGAGCGCTCACCCAAAACAACTCAATGTTTTGCACCAAACTTTGTGCAGACAAAGTCACAGCAATACAATAGCGTATTTCATTATTGTCGCGTGGTCAGTATAAATTAAATTTCATAATATTTGGACTCCAACGCCCGTGCCGAGTTTAAACAAATGACACCTTTAACCCGCGGCTGCTTGCGTCAGACCGATCGCGATATGGCAACTTCCGCACTGGGCCTGAAGCCCTGAGACTATAAAGTTTTAATAAGTTATTTATAATATAATTCAATAAATCTATATTCATAATAATTACACATTTGAGTAATTGAATTGCCAATACTTTTATATAATGTGGTTTTATTTTTTACGTGACAACGTCTTATAATTCGATGGAGCCGGCTGCACGCACGAAAAAACATGACTAATGCGGCGTTACCGGCGTTACCTCGCTAAACATGACTCGTGCGGCGTTACCTCGCTCTGAGGCGTTCCATTTTCTTATGACGTTGTCACGTTCAACTATTGTCAGTAAAACGACTTTACAGACAACCGATTTTTTATTTTACGTAAATCCTACCAAAAGGATGTCAGGTTTCATATAATCGTTTATCTAAGTTAAATATTTACTGCGAAATTGATAACAATTTAAGAGATACTAAAACTGGTAGGAAATTAAACAAAAAATAACAGTAATAGTAGGTAGCTATGCATGTTTAAGGAGTATAATATACTTAATCGGCTGTATATAACAGCCGATTAAGTATATTATATACTTAATCGGCTATATATACTTAATAGGAGTATAATATACTTAATCGGCTGTATATAACAGCCGATTAAGTATATTATACTCCTTAAACATGCATAGCTACCTACTATTACTGTTATTTTTTGTTTAATTTCCTACCAGTTTTAGTATCTCTTAAATTGTTATCAACTGAGTATGTACGAATTTTGTGTAGTAATTCTGCACGAACTATGAAATGAGCAAGCGTTGTCTAAGAAAATATTATAAAGTTGATTAATCCTAAATGGAATGTCTAACGGTCAACAGTCAAACCTATGAAGTAAACGATGGTGCAATCGAAAGAGTCACCACTCACCAAATAAACTGTAAAAGTTAAAACAAAGTCAAGTACGAGTATTCCTTCCTACTTATCACACAAGGCACGGTGCAGCTCGGAGAGTGCAAGTGATCCTGACTCAGTGGGGAATGTAAAGGAGGTTCACAAGAAATGCTGAATAATGGATTTTATTTTGGGGCGTGATTGAGGTTCGAGACTTCCGAGTAGATAATTTGTAAATAAATCTGTCTTCTCGTAAGTTTAAGTTCTGTGTAACGTAAATAGATTATGTAGGACATAAGCGATACGAAAGAAGAATAGAGCTAGAGCTCGGCGTCGAAAAAGGAGGTCATCGCGAACAAGTATTGGACTACTGTAGATCGCTAGGGAAATGTTTAGAGATAAAACCACCGGTCTGGCGGTTCTAAACCTGGAAGATTCTTTTTATTGATCTAAATGTGAAAATCAGATAAAGAAAACAAACGGGTCATCCCCGAACGCCAGGTAGATGTGAAAAATGTATAATGTCCATGGCATTTGTTACACATTGAGATGGCTAATCATAGCCATCTCAATGTGTAACAAATATACGAGTAAATCATTACTCGCCACGCTCATTATGTCACTAACTTGTAATTAGATTCGTTTATATCCATAGACGCGTATATTATAGACGAGGCATGTGAGGCATCTCCACTTAAATGGTCCCAATTTTCTAATTTTTGGGGCCATTTTGACATTTGAAGTATGGTGAAATCAAGATGCCTGGAAATTTGAGGTATAGTCAAAACCAAGATGGCGTAACTTTTCCATGTACGAAGATTAGTTCTGTCAAATATACCTACGTCATAGCCTATATTTAGTTTTGGAATCTTTGTTAATATCAAAACAATATGTAGAATTTATCGACAAAAAAATGTGAGCGAGTACAGAATTTAGTATCGGAATAAGAAGGCTGCGGGATGGGGACGCGGGCGCACTTCCGCCGGGGAACAAACCTCATTTCCGGGAACCCTTCCGTGGGGAGACCGGTATACGGTTACTGCGTTGACATTCTATATTTAGGGAAATCGCAAGTGCAGCTAGATACTAGATTCAATTTCATTTACTTGTAAACAAAAACAATAGAACACTATAATGCTACCAAGTTCAGTACCAAATATCAGTTATTTACCGTGCAATAAGGAAATGCAAAGGTCAATTGCACGTTATTAGTCGGATTTTATATTTTATTTACAAATTGGATCTGAACAGAGTAGCCTGTTTAATAATTAATTATATAAAATGTGACTGCGCCGATCTGAAACAGCAAAAGGTCGACTTTCTTAAAACTGTCTAACATGTTTCAATGTCGGTTTTGTATGGTAAGTGGTTCTATAATTGTAGATCTAGATTCTAGAAATAACGCTTCTTAGAACTGTCTACAATGTGTATGTATCAATGTAGGTATTTTATGTGGCGTCCCTATATATTTTATTTTTATTTAATTAAGGTACAAAAAGAACTAAATATGATACATCAATGGCAATATAAATTGTAGCCAGGCACCACACTCACATGAAAATGTTATATTTTCAATACAGGTAGTCTAGGGTTAGGGCTAGTTGTCGGTTTGATGGATTAGTACTATTTAGTTCAACTAAAGACCGCCTTGTGATCAAAATTCGCCCATAAAAATTCATATAATTTTTAAGCCTCTTAGATTGAAAATGATGTGAACGTTGTAACAGATTGACAAACGTCAATGTGTAACAAAATTGTATCTATCAAACGTACGGTACTGTGTGTTCATTATCTAAGGTAGTGTGTGTTGTTGTTATTTTTATTAATTTTATGTATTTCTAAGCATTATTTATATAATAAATATAAGCTTTCTGCACACTTTCCTTCACATAATATTTAATTTACCGGCCAAATTTCATTCCTCCGGTTGCACAATGCTCGTAAAACTGTACGGAAAGTTTTTTCTTCACAATTAATAAAATAATATCTGCATAGATAAATGATTGGTCTCGGCGCTCGACAAGATACCGCGCTATCTAACTATAACAGCTCTGTGAATGCGGCAACTCATTATTGTAGTGTGGATTTATAATATCATTGTGTATTACAATTTCTAGTGCGCGTGAATTCGGTACGTCCATCTGACACGAAGATAGCCCGTCACATTAAAATCCGTCACAAAAAATATGCCGATTTCGGCATCTAGTCGAGCGCCGCGCTGCGCCAAGTCCAATCATTTATCTATAAATATGTGTAAGTGTAGCTATACACCATACTGCTTACCGTTGAATAAGCTCAACACTACTATTGGATCAGTTAGAACTGACCGTGTCCCTCGTAGATTGATATGATGATTTATGCTGTTGTCAAGCTCTAACAGATCCAATCGGCATGACGCTACCGATTGGCTCAGTTACAATGAATGGTGGATTGGCATGCCAGTTTATACTGTTTATGGACAAACAGAATTAAAGATTTCAGCTATACTAATTACCTTTCACATGTCAATAATTGATAAGTCATTTGTCTTCTCTTTTAAATTGTTTTTAATCTCTGTTGGCATAACATGTATCTTCATGGGCGAGGACACTGGGACTTCAGATATATAAAACTCCTCTGTGTCAATAAAGAATTTATTATAAAGAATTTATTATTGTTATACTGCAGCGTCATGCTAACAGAAAAATATAATCATTTGAGAATTTTTTAGATTTTTTTTTCAATCAAATTTTCGATAAAAGCAGAAAGTAAACACCTGTAGGTCGATTATGCTTATTACAATAATACAGTTATGATATCAAGACGATTAATTTGTAATTCATTGAAAGTAAATTGAAAATCTTAAGTTAAATACTAGAATTGGAGTTCTGAATTCACTTCATTTTGTAATTTTCAACTCAAAATTTCTTTATAAGTAGCCTTTTAGAACTTTTTTGCTAGCCGTACTTCCTAGCCCAGCTAAGTTTCTAAAAGTAGGTTGCACAAACACCATCATTAAGGTCATCCTTTTATGAAAGTGTGTACTCTGTACCTTTACGGCGAAAAGATATCAACCATGTCAAATTTTATCACTTGATACGTTGAAGGTCTTCAAGTTATAATATTATCTATGGACGATTTCACACCACGTTAATCTGACCATGTGCTAAGTATCCGAAGTACTTGTGTTACAGATACTAGAATACGAAAATATATTTAATACTTTTTATACTATACACATATTTAATACACATCACAGGAGCACAGAAACATATAGTATAATATAATTTTTATATACAGAATGTTTTTTCTGCCAGTGCCCAAACTTTCAAGAGTGAATATACTCTTGTATATAATTCTGTTATATATCTTTCGGGCACTCATATGCAAAAAAGTAGCGTCAGTAATAAATCGCGTGCGGGAGAGCGACAACAGCATCTTGAGGATTGTGGCACATGATCTGCATGCACCTATACTGAGGAACTACTTGCGGATAATGAACGAATATTCCTCCTCTAGATTTCGTCCGCGCGTAGTTCCATTTTAGGTGCATGATAAGAGAGAGGAATAAGATTAAGAATATATATTTACTTTATATGTATTTTTTTATTACTAACCTTAAATTTTTTAAGTTTTAAGTATGTAATACTAACACGTGGACCATGGTAGTCTGAACTAAAGAAATTTGAATTTGAATATCTTGTAAATTAGCTGTTTCCTGCAAACGTGCTACTTTCTATATCTATTTTCTTTATTTCTTTCTATTCTCTTTCTTTATCTGTGCCACTTTTGTAAGAAGAAGATTTTTCTTATTGTAAAAGTTGCTTATATTCAAGTGTATATTATTCACTCTTGAAAGATTATTCTTGATAGTTTGAGCACTGACTAAAAAAACAACCTGCATTGTGATAGTTGACGGTTTTTCTAAATTGTTTTTATAATAAAAAAAGAAAAAATAACTAGAGTAGTACACCATAGTAAAACTTATCACTGGATTACATTTCTTGTGCAAAGCATATATCGATATCGTTAGGTACCTACGTTCAAGAATTAAGTGAATGTGAAAACAAAAAAAAATGCTTTAAAATACCATAGTTTTTTTAGTTGTTTATAAAAAATCTTTTAGCTAACTTTTTTAATACATCAAAAAAGGTGTGATAGGCGCCTTAGTCACCGTATGATTTGTTTTCATACAAAATCATTAACTAACCCCGATTTCACCACCTGTGAGGGGTGGCCGCGTCTAATCTGTAGCAAATCGAACCCCCACACCCCACGCCAAATGTTAATGATTCGTAATCATATTAGTGTGGGTAAGTCAATATCATTAGCGCATGAGATTTAGTTTCATTTGATACAGGTTAAGTGTAACTACTACCTATAGCT
Source organism: Phengaris alcon alcon (assembly GCA_037179445.1). Classification (NCBI taxonomy): domain Eukaryota; kingdom Metazoa; phylum Arthropoda; class Insecta; order Lepidoptera; family Lycaenidae; genus Phengaris; species Phengaris alcon. Next base: position 509,061 of record JAYRCH010000040.1, on the reverse strand, counting down.
AACTTCTTAGGGTAAAGAGAAAAAATCCATAAAAAAGTTCGGGAGGTGGAGATGTAGGCATGTCCGCGCTTCTGGGAACCGCCGGTCGCCATCGCAACGCGCCGCATCAACACAACTACCCGCACGTGGGCGTTCACAGCCCGCAGCAGGCTTCAGCGCTGCCCCTACAGGATCTCATCATAATCTACACGTTAGCAAATCTTACGATCTAGGTCAAAGGATCGTTGCGGAACGCCTAGAAAATATGTAAAATAATTATTTTCTATTAGATGTTGTTCGCGACTCTGTGCGCGCAAAAGGAAATTCCGTTGGAATCGCACATTTTGACGCGATAAAGAATTGTCCTTCCCCGAGGTCTGTGCCATATCTGTGCCAAATTTCATCAACATCGGTCCATTAGTACAATATGTTGCCGCTGTAACTAAAAACTGAATAAAATAAATACAATACCTCAAAAGTGATTTTTTGCCGTTTTGTACGGAACCCCTAAAGACGAGTCCGACTCACACTTGGTCGGTTTTTTGAACTCCAAAAGAATAACGGGGACTATACTCGAATATATTTGCATTTCTTTAGTGGTCTTTTTATAGTCATGCCATAAAAATTACGACTCTCTAATCTTAAATAATGCTTGCAAACTTATAATTCTTAGTTAATTATTCAAATATTTAAATCAAAGATATATATGTACGTTTCCTTGTGGGAGATGTAAGGAATCTTAAGAGTTTCCCGGACTTCCCTTTTTTCCCGGACTACCATTTCGAAACTATATTTCTCAAACTAGCTTTTGACCGCAACTTCGCCTTCGTGGAGGAGTGTTCGTGACAAAAAACTACTTTAGAAAATAAACCTACTGCAATATAGTAATAGCACAGAGTAAAAATATATACTTACGTAATAGTCCCGTCTGTCCCGTTGGTGCAGGACCGCTTGACTAAATTTTCACGCGTACTTTTTACCCGACTACGGCGAAGCCAAAAGGAAGGGTAATGATTCATTTTGAGAAATCTCCTATTCCTAAGATATTTATTTTAACTGTATAGTGTAGATGGTTATCTATTATTATAATGTGTATGAAATGCTTAAAGTGACTAACGTATTTAATTTGATAACGATTAATATTGTATCTGAATAGGCTGGCTACTGTAAAAAGTTATCCGGGGTTTATCGCTAGTAGCTTCTATTTCGCACAGAATGAACGACGTCTACATCCTCGGTCATTTGCACCCCATCACGCAGCGGACGCAATAAAACTCACAATAAAATCATAACATCATCTCGTTCACAAAATCCAATTAATCTGTGACATTTAATACACTTTACGACATAATTAAATAGCAGTGTTGCCAGATAATAACTTCACCCCCGAGATGTGGCATTTTCGAGGTATATATTCACCCCACAGATTGACTCGCTTCTATGGCGACCGAGGTCTAAACATCAGGCCCTATTAATCTCGATGTTAGGGCGTGTCGAAAGCTCTGGGTGACTATGCTGTTCGTATTTTAAAGGACGAATCGGGAATTCAGTAGTAGTGTTATTTTGCATCGTTGTGATTTCAAACTCCATGAAACGGAACGATGAAACGAAAAAACTACAGTTAAAAAAGAAAAGTGAAATATATATTTTTTTTAAATTAACCTGCGAGAAAATTAGATAGTAGATATTTATGGACGTTTCAATACAATCGTGTATGATCTGCAGACATATTGTCTTATTTTAGGAACTCACTTATATAATGAAACACCACTTTATTTTATTTTTTTCATTTATTTATTTCCATTGCTATAGTTTCATAATTGATCATAAAAGCTGGTCACCGTGTGGAGGGTGAGGGCGCGAATCGAAGCCAAATTGGCGGGAAAGCTGGCCGTTTGACAGATCATTTATTTTCTGTTTTGATACTTGGCATTCATTGTTCCAGAAATTACCAGCTGGCCAGGAAATTAATTCCATGTTTGATCAATAAATGTATCCAAAATGTAACGGTACTACAATTATGTAAAGATTTAGCTGATGGTCGTAACGGCAGTTACGCATAAATATTATATTAATACGTAAATCAAAAACTTTTAGTAACCACAATTGGGCAACCTGAGGAGTGTGAAATTTGGCCGGTAACTTATAGTTAATGTAGAGGAAGGTGTGCAGAAAGCTAGTATATTTTAATTATGCTTAGAAATACATAAAATCAATGAAAATATAACAATACACACTACATCAGATTATTATTAACACACACGACCGACGCGTTTGTTACGTAGGCTTTTGTCAATATGCCACAACATTTACATTTTTAAGCTATTGCATAGCTTTTATCGCGGGCTTTGAGCGCGGCGACCGAATCAAGAAATTCCGTAACGAAAATAAACCTAACACCCCCCACTCCGACCGGCACAGCGGTACGGCGTTGAAAGCCGTGCATCGTCTAACGTCGTTTCCGTTCGGCAGACTTCGGCACGGTGTTTGTGTGCGTGCGACTAGACGTATGCGTGTAGACTTACATGCAATAGCTTTTTCATTTCTCATACTCGGAAAGTAGTGTTGTTTATATCTGATTATTGGGTGGAAGATGCTGCTTTCCTTTCATAGGGAGGGTAAAACTCATACAAATTCATTCCGGCCCGAGGGCCGGAAAAACTTCAAAAAATCAAAAATAGAACTGCTGTCAGCTGTGAAGAGTTTTATGTAAAAAAAAAACTATTAAAAAATGACATGATTTTCTAAACAGCCAGTGTGAATTTAGCGCAAACTTCTTTGAGCGGAATAAGCCGCGAGTGCCGCGACAATTACGCGGCGAGCGGCAAGTTCCATATTTAAAATTTAAAAAGTTAACACAAATTGGCGGGATAGTAAAATCTGTTATGTATGTTGTGTTGTATCTGTGACGGACTTTTGTGCTAAGATTTGAATTGAATATTAAAAATGAGTTCAAGCGAAATATTGACACCAAATATTGATCCAGAACAGCCAAATTTCTCAAAATACATCAAACAACATAAATATTCCGAACAAAAATGTAACTTTTAATTTCATGAATTGTCCTAATTTGACTATTAATTTTAAATAGGCACTACTAATATATTATTATCAATAAATAGTTTAGATAAACAACTAGTTTTATTTTCCTCATATTCTAAATGAAAAGTAGAGTGTTTGCCACGGGTAAAAGAATGAATTCCTACTCGGACTATAGCCGACTCCGTCTAACTACCTCGGGAATTGATTCTTTTTAACCCTAGGCTAACAATCTACTATACCGCGGCAGTCTCCGAGTGCCACACGTATTTTTATTGTTTTTTCTATCTAACAGGCAAAAGAACCCTAAAAGAAAGTTAAAATAAATATATGAATTATTATGGGCTAAGGCTATTTCAGCTAAATTATTTTTGTGTTATATACAATAGTTTTGATAGGTAGAGCTTTAGTAGAAGATGATTAATTGGTAAGAGTTACTTTCCGATTTTGAGCGGTATTAAATATTTCCTCCCTCTTTTTATTATAATACATGTATGTTAAATACTATAATATTATTAGTAAATAAAACATCGCTCTGCAATGTGCCAAAATATTATATTTCACCTATTTTGATACTGTCAAAAAAAAAAAACAAATCAAACAAAAGTAATTGGACGCTTTCAACCTTTGGTATTGCTATACGAACTAGAGGAGAAACAGATATCATTTCATAGATCGATTAAAAACTAATTCAATTTATGGCTGATACGCAAAATTATTAAATTTCCGTCTTTATATTCGGTGATATTTTGAACTTTATGCCGTTGCCATAAAGTGTTGTATCGTGCATAAGTTATACAGGATGTATAATAATATTGTATATGGGCATGAAGGGGAGCTGGGATAGCGTTTTTAATTCCCGTAAAATGCCACGTATCTCAGGGGAGGACGGATAAACATCGTTACCTTCATGCTGCTAGTACAGTCAATTAAATATATTATTGAAATAACTTTTTTAGAGTAAACGTGTAGATAAATTAACCGATAGTAAGCCACCGTCGGGTGTTTCAGATGATCACGAGCCATGGGCACTAGCAGCTCGTAGCTATTAGTTTCGTAGCGAGTTGCGTAGCGTACACAAAGTAGTAAGCACGTTGACAAAGTAATTTGGTCGGTTTCGATTTCGTTCGGTCAGTCGATATATATACTGGAGGCCTAGCAGGAACATTTGACAACGACGTAAACGCAACGTTATCGAATGAGAGTTGTATGAAAATCATGACAGCGCCTATACAAAATTCATTCGCTAACGTAACGATTACGTACGTCTTGTCAATTGTTCGTTCTTACCCCCTCGAATACTCTGCTGACGCAATACATTTCAGTTTTCTTTAATACGCACTCACCTATTGCCCATTAATCCACTATTGATATTGATTATGATTTCCAATTTATTTTACTAACCATGTTTTATCGAGCACTACATATTGAAGTATTTGTTAATTTCACAAACTTTAAAATAGTTAAGGAATTATGTTTTCCGACGTGCTTAATTTTTTTTTTTTTAATCCTACAACATTATAAATGTGAAAGATTGTGAGATGGATGGATGTTTGTTACTCTTTCACGCAAAACCTACTGAACGGACGAAATTTGACACGGTAGTAGTTTAGGCTCTGGATTAAAACATAGGCTACTTTTTATCCCGAAAAAGTACAGTATTCCCGAGGGATACTATATTTACGCGGGAGGAGCCGCGGGCAGAAGCTACTAGCTAGTATTATAGTATTCTAGCGTCAGTTCGAACTGATGCGGAGAGCTAATTTCTTCCTGTGTCTGACTTTGTTTGTTCCTTATTTGAACTCTGTCAATTCAGAAATATGTAATAATTATTTATATTAATGTAATTTCTATAATATTGGTACTACGGTCTATGTCCTACTGGATTATTTAACCGACATTTTCCATAGCAACTGTACATTGCGTGCGTGGCGAGTAGCGACCGACCTAATATTTGCCGAGCTTAGTCAATATTTCATACAAGTTACATTTAATAATATATTACCTTTATCTACGCGGGATGTCCCTAAGTATATTTAATTTAATATACGAGGCAAAGAGAAATAGATTAGCAGAGCTACGCACATTAAGACCTTGTCCGGAAACGCAAATTACGCATGTAAACCTACGCGCGTAGAGCTTCAAGACGTCTGGAGGTCTACCAGGGGCGTGCGCTCCTTGTAGGCAGAAATGCAGTGCTTTACTTGTCATTCACAGATATTTTAATAAAACGTTCGTTCGTTTTAGATGACTTTAATTAATAGTAAATTAATTAATTAAAAAAATATAATAACTTAAAAACTACTAATATTTTATAAATAGCAACTCATCTCAAGCCGTTGCGTTCTGCAGGACATATCATCGCATGTATGTGTAATTTTCATACTTCGCAAACGCACACACCCATGAATATCGACATGATTATATAATAACAACTCCCGCGGTAGGCGATGGCTCTCGGCTATCCGATCGCTTCCGAAAACCGCCGAACTGGCTTGTCGGAAATTATTCGTTGCCTATAATCCGAGTAAAAATAATAGATGGAAATCTAATAAATCACGTATGCACATTATGCATTTTTGTTTAGTAAGGTTTTATTTGTTTAAATAGAAGAAACGTTTTGTGTTTCGCGGGGGCCATATTGCATATTTCATGTGATAAGCATTGTTTACAATTTAATCGCTCCAGTTTATTTATAGTTTTCTTAAAAGACTTTTCATTTTAACATTTGAAAGTGTATACATTTAACAGTTTATTACTGAGTTTCTATAATAATTGTAGTGATTTGCTTTTACTAGTGCGTTTGTTGATTTTTTTTAAATGTTATTTGATTGTGAGGTTTGTGTTGAAAATGTGTGTTTATTAAAAATTCAAAATAACAAGTTCTCACAATTGTCATTCAGTGAAAAGATTCAAATTCTGTCTAAAGGTAGGTGTGTACCCGAGTTATAACAATTAAACCAGCAAAAAAATAATGTAACTCGAAAATTTCATGTTATGAAACGTATAACTGGCTGTGTGGTTGTGTACACACGATTAAATTATATTGTTTTCCTTGAATATTATTTAGTAATTTACATCGGGATATAGTAATCTCAAGTAACCGGAACCTTGAATATGTGAAAATTGAAGCTGACTGACTGGTGAGTAGTTATAATATTTTAAAATATGCTTATTATTATACTTATTAGAATTTCTTCCGCCGCGACGATCGATCGCTGTTTTGTCTGCGTTGCCGTAGAAGATGTACATGAATAGTAGTACATCTAAGACTTGCTCTGTTGGCACGGTTTCGACTTAGAGATCCGTCGCTTGGCTGTAGCTATGCTAAAAATCTATAAACGAATAAGTTTTTGTGACCGAGTACTTCGCCGCATACCCAGTGTCATAATCCTGTGCACGCCTCTGCGGTCTACATGTGATTGACGATACGCGCGTTAGTAAAAAAATAGCTTCTAGCAATGTATTGGGGCCTAGTACCTCGACACGCGCGTCGACCTTACGAGCGTATGATTACGCGCTTTCTGGACATAGACTTACGTTGTAGATAAACGCCAAGTTTTCCATGACATGAAAGCACTGCCGTTTCTTTACAAACTAATACTATTATAAATGTAAGGTTTGTGAAGATGGATGGGTGGATGTTTGTTACTCTTTCACGCAAAAACAGTACGGAGTTCGATAAAATTTGGTATGGTAGTAGTTTAGGCTCTGGATTAAAACATAGGCTACTTTTTATCCCGAAAAAGTACAGTATTCCCGAGGGATACTATATTAACGCCAGCGGAGCCGCGAGCAAAAGCTAGTTCTTCAATAATTTGGAGTAATATCTATAACTAGCTTTCGCCCGCGACTCCGCCTGCGTAAATACAGTATTCCAAGGGAACACCATACTTGTTCGGGATAAAAATATGCCCATGTGTTATTCCAGAGCTTAAACTACTAGCATATCAAATTTCATCAAAATCCGTTCAGTAGTTTTTGCGTGAAAGAGTAACAAACATTCATTCATCAATCCTATCCATACGATAGGATAGATGGATGAATGTTTGTTACTATTATCCATCCTCACAAACTTTCACATATTTTATAACTAGCTGTTGTCCGCGGCTCCGCCCACGTGAATACAGTATCCCACGGGAACACTGCACTTTTTCGGGATAAAAAGTATCCTATGTTTTAATCTAGAGCTTCAACTTTTACCTTCTACTTTTGTACTTACTTCAACTTTTCTACCAAATTTCATCGAAATCCGTTCAGTCGTTTTTGCGTTAAAGAGTAACAAACATCCATCCATCCATCCTCACAAACTTTCACATTTATAATATTAGTAGGATACTAGTCTATACTAATACAATAAAGAGGAAAGATTTGTTTGTTTGTTTGCAATAAATAGGCTCCGAAAGTACTTGAGCGATTTCGATGAAATTTGGCAAAGATATTGAATAGACCACGGGGAAGGACATATGCTACTTTTTATTGCAGCAAAATGTACGGTTCCCCGTGATTTGCTTTCGCGCGCACAAAGTCGCGGGAAACATCTAGTAGGATATAACGTGCTAGTGCCCGTGCACCGCTCGCTAGACTTCTGTGAGATTCTGGAAGGCATCGTGATTTTTGACTTTAATACCAATTTCATGAAAATAAATTAATTTGATTCTGACAATTTTAGGTCACTTTGAGTAGCCTAGCCAACTCGTCTAAATTCGAAGGTTAACTTACCATACCTGCTGCCTGATCAAACTTACTCGGCAGTGAAAGCGAGCTCCAAGATCCTTAAAACTTGGCCTCCATAAATTACAAAGATACTTATCAAAAGGTGTGAAAATGTTACACCGAAAACATTTTATACATTTTCATCATCTCTATAAATAATAAATATGATAACAAACTTTAAGCAGGTGTTCAACTAGCTGTTCAAAGTAAAAGCCGTATAATGGACATCATTATATATTTTATGGACATAATTATCAATTTATTCCTCATAGTCGTAATGATTATACAAAGCTAAATGATTACTATCATAATAGCCAATAGCGTCGTTTTTGCGAGCCGCGTGAAAAGGAATTAAGCTTGTGTATCGATGTATCGGTTAACAATGACTAGTTTTTATAAGCGCGTGTCTGATGTTTCAAGCTCTACAAAAAGTTTCTAGTAAATTCGAATGAGCCAATTCAGTGCACTGTACAGGTAATTTTAATAGAGATAGTAAAGGGGATTTGGTTAAACATAATCTTATTATTAAAAATATTCACACCACGTATACGCTAGTCCATGTTGCTGTATTTGTCTAATACGTTGGAAAATCTCCTTGACAGACTAAGACAGCTACTGTAAATATAATAAAGATAGTGTAAATAATCTTATTAATAAGGATGATAATGGATTCTGACGCATTAAAAATTACATATTTTAGTAAAGTGAAAATTCGTCAGTTACGTCCCTACGAAGTTATTACATGAGCAGTGGTTATGATTGCTAAATAATTGACTGTTTTTGTTACAACGGTGCCGGTAACGTATCTCAGTGAGGACCGAAGGGCGCCGGGTCTCCTCCCATGAATTACTGCGATAAACAAAGGAGATTACACTATCACGGCATGGGGATTTCACCTACAACGCAATCACTAAATTGGTTTAAACTGACAGGGGAATCTCCTACTACCAAAACTCGATTCTAAATTTCTTTCGAGTTAAGATATTCGAAAAATCGCGCGTCATCGTCCTTTTTCGGGTTCCATAACACTTAAGGAACCCTTATAGTTTCACTCTGTCCGTCCGTCTGTCCGCGCTTCTAGCTTTTGTAATTATGAATATAAATGAATGAAATTTGGTATAGTTAAAGATATGTATAGATCTCAGTTTTGGCATCATAAAATAACAATAATTTTATATTTTAGAGGTGGCTCTCCGTACATGAGAAGTGGGAGAAGAAAAATAAAAAAATATTTTTATTCTACCCCATCATGTGGGATATCGGTAGATAGGTGTTTTAAAATAAAGACAGGATTTTATATATTTGTATAAAACATACAAAGTCGACCATTTTCAAGTAATCGGCCTTCAAAGTGGTTTCTAAGTTGGTCCCCACCTGGCATTTCTAATGTATAGGATATATAAGGAAATATAAGATAGAAACTCGTAATTTCCATGTTGATATACCATGCTAAAAACTCTTTAGGAAAATTATTTTGAGCAAAATCAGACAATAGCTTTTGAAGTAATTCATACAAAACCTATTGCGCGTTGTATGTTACGGAACTCTCCTTAGACGCGTCCTGAGATGCCCTTGGTTAGGTTATATTAAGTTCCACTTGAAGTACAAGACTATTTTAAACGCCTATAATATTAAACGCCCTTTAAAATGAACTATTTTAAGTACACTTAAATTGTACGTGTAAAATTATCTTATCCCGGATGCATTGTGCACCTATGTGATACATTATTTTACAAGAAATAAGTCAATGATTGAAGGGGCTATAAGATAGGGGTTTTGTAGTTATTCCTAGCCACAGCGGCTGGGAAATCCAATTTTATAGCCTTACTTTTATCATGAAAACTATAAAGCTTTAAGGCTAAGAACTCACGGAGTGGTTTTTACCCGCGCCCGCTGCGGTTGCGGGCCCGCAACTTCTGTAGAATGCAGATATGTATGTAAAAAATTAAAACACAACTCACGGCGCGATTTGCGCGGTTGTTCGCGGGTCCCGCTGCATCGGCGGGCAATTTGTAGGATCGCTCGGGCCGCGGTCACCCGCAATCTCGGCGGGTTACAACCGCGCGCTCTGCGTTCGGTTTGCGGGCGAAACTCAAAAATTCTATTGTAAATATGTATTTGCCTTTTTGCAACGTTTGCTCAACTGCGGCGGCTGCGTGACCGCGCAAAACCGCAGTCTCGTGAGTTTAGAAATAAAACCGCAGTTAGACGATCGCGGTGGGCACGGGAAAAACGCTTCGTGAGTTCTTAGCCTAAATCCATAAAAACTTTCATAAAACTGCCGTAAGTCCTCAAATACTTTACTGCTTTATTCAACTGTTACCTTCAAGCTATCATTTAATGTTGAATGCACCTTCTGATTCCCATAGTAGTGTCAGATGTATTCTAGTTTTTATTGTAGCACGCGAGCGCGAGCGGCGTGAGATCGCTATCTGTGGGATAAAACATGTGGTTGCTATTAAGTGATGCAATCGATTTTTACTCGATTCGATAAAAAACGTGGTACGAGTCAGCTGCGTGCAGAAAATATAGATTTAAATATTATTCAAAAACCGGCCCAGTGCGAGTCGGACTGGCGCACGAAGATTCCGCAAAAAACGAAAAAAAAAATACGTTTGATGTATGGGAAACATTAAAATAATAAATATAAATATTAATTTTATTCTGTTTTTAGTATTTGTTGTCATAGCGGCAACAGAAAGTATACCTTCTGTGAAAATTCCATCTGTCTGGCTGTAAATAATTAGTAATTACTAATTATTAATGAATTTACACAATAAGTTCATAAGAAATAGAAGTCAAACCTCAAAAATATGCTTTTGCTGTCGTTCCATGTCCTAATATAAAAGTAAGTAGGTAGGTTATATGGTTGTAGGGGAGGATACCTGGAAAAAGAGCACCTGTACCCCAATTCTTGTACCTCGATTCTCGGTTCGGTTGTCAGTCTGATCCGCTTGCGCGTGCATGATTTGACGCCTATGTGAATGAGCCAGATCGTTAATCGAACCGAGATTCGAGGTACGAAAAATGGGGTCCTGGTATGCAAAGGAGAAAATGGATGGATGATGTGAAGGAACGGACCCACTAGGATCGCAAAACATTCAGCATACTGACCGCCACACTTCACTATGAAGATGGCACTCAATGATGATGATGATTTAAATACAAAAAACCTAGGCCTTTTCATCCGTTCTTGGATGATTTATACAGTATTCTCCGAGCGAAGTAACCACTCTTGAAATACTGTAGTGCCTTGGACAGTTGGTTTTTAAATGTCGTATGTGCTTGGTTGCCCAAGCACATACAGCATTCTCACAACATAGTCAGCCTAGTCCAGAGGATTGACTGGTCAATACGTCTGGGACCAACCATGTGCGGGTTTCCTCACGATGTTTTCCTTCACCGGTAGAGCGTCCGTATAATGCACTAGAGATCTGAAAAAGTCTCATTGGTACACACCACAACCTGGGAAACGAACCTGCACTATCTCGAGTGCGAATCAAACGGTCTACCCACTAGGCCACGGAGCTATTAAAATAACAGTGATGCTAAATGATATCACTTCAAAAAACTCCGATCTTGATCATTATCACCCATAAAGCTGGTCATTTAATATAATGACTTTATCAAAAAGTTAATTAAGCAGAGTGGAGCGGAGCTCATTCGTCTGGGTGTCTGGCAAACAAAGGTGCGGAGATGGCGTGTGCCAGACCCTCGCGCCGCGCCGCGCCGCCTGCGCACGCGCCCTAGATGAGCGGTAAATGGTAATGGACCAGGCTTCCCTACTGATTGACTGATAAACTGCCGGGTAACTAAATAGCTTATATTTAAAAAAATTGAGGGGGTCATAATAAATTAAAAACGTAAACTTTCGCAAATTAAAAAAAACGAGCCAAGTGCGAGTCAGACTCGCGCACGAAGGGTACCGTAAAAAACGGCAAAAAAATCATCTGTTTTTAGTATTTGTTGTCATAGAGGCAACAGAAATACTCCTGCGAATACCCATTTTACCAATTCCCTTTTTTCCAATCACCCTTTGGGTACGGAACCCTAAATAAAGAGCTTTGAAGCAATAAAAGAGCTCCAGGTGCATTTTGCATAGACATACTCTCAGCGTACACATATTCTACTTTGTCATCGTAATTTAACTTATTTTTACATCAGATTAGACTTTCTTATTGAAATTCGGAAATAAATGTAATAAAACAAGACCGACATAGCATTAGTGGTCAGACTTTAGCTTGGAAATAGGCAAATATGAAATGTTGTAGGTAGAATAAATTAAATTTACGTACGAACTGCAAACTATACGCATTCCTAGCGTGAAAGATTTAACCTCTAAATGGGTCACCCAAAAGGTAGCTCAATAGATGATGATCATATATTCATATCACAGCGCCCACAGCGCTCACGACGCATGATGTCGTGAGCGTGATCCGCGCGCGTGATGCAGCGATCACAAATTGGGAGTTAACGATATCGATAATTGCATTAATGAGCAAGGGATGTGATTTAAATAATTATTTTTATTGTTGTTGAGTCTGCATAATGAAATGTATGTAACAGGAGATAAGACGATATAAAAGTACATACTACAAGTTTAGAGAAAGTAATATTGAAATAAAAAAGCCGTGTGGTGTCGTGGGAGACCGGATAGGAACGAAGTTTCTCATTATAAAAATATTAATTTTAAGTTCTATTCGAGGTATAAAGAAAATAATAAAGACTTACACATAAAAATCTTACGTTACGGACATTTTTTCCCGGCTAGGGTACCCCTCCGCATCGCCCCATAAGGAACTTCGTTCCAATTAGTAAAAATAAAATCAGCTAAACAAAAGTTGTAGTATGCATATCTTGCAACACACTTGTTAACATTTTCAGTTTTTAGGAGCTTTTTCTCATAATACAATAACTTTTGGAAGCTTTTCAAAACATACTAGCTGTCCCGACACACGTTGTTCTTATCTATCTTAACTAGGTATGAACTGGATTCTGGAATAAAAAAATAAGTGCAAGTGCACCCTTACAAACCTACCCCAACACGTACAGTCTACACCTACAACCTACACCTACAACCTACACCTTTCCAACCTACTGGAGAGTGCCGATTTCTTTAAAATATATATTTGACAAATTGAACACAATGAACAGTTAGTATGGGGAATTGGTGGTTTTTACTTTTATCCCGAAATTTTTCCAAAGTTTCTCACCGTTTAAACATTCCTTCAACTTCCACGATTATTTCAAGCCGACGAAAATTAACCAAATCGGTCCAGGGTTTCCCGAGTTTTAGCGAGGCATTGGAATTGCAATCCATTTTTAGGGTTCCTTAATACTCAATGAACCCTCATAGCTTCGCTCTATCTGTCCGTCTATCCTATCTGTCTATCCGCACTTCTAGCTTCCGTAATGATATATATAAATGGATGAAATTTGGTATAATTTAGTTAAAGATTGTGTATAATTTTTTTTTATTAATTGATTGATTGATATTGATTATGGTTTTAGCATCATAACATAGTAATAATTTTATATTTTAGGAGTGACTCTCCATACATGTGACGTGGGGATGAAAAGTATTTTTTCAATCTATCGTGTTGTCGAATAGGTATTTTTAAATAAAGGTAAAAAATAAAGGAAAACCATTTTGAGCGAAATCGGACAACTTTGAAGAAATTCAAAGAAAACCTATTGCTTGTTTATAGTTACGGAACCCTCCTTAGACAACCTCTTGGTTAGGTTATTATTTAAAAGAGAATAAGATTATAATATTGTGATGTTGAATGCTTATTCAACAAAGTTATCAATATTTTAATTGAATATATGTCAATGGTTATATTATTATAATCACATAGTTTTATGACGATAAAAGCTCAATATGGATTGTATGATTGAATGTATTTAACATTGATTTAAAGACGGCCATAGCGGATTAAACAATGAAAGTACCGAGGACAATGACTTTTATCACCTGATTTATGTCATCTTGACCACTGCCATGCCGTTACTGGTGTGTCAAACTAAGCTCAAACTACTGAAAGTAATGCGGCATTTAGCACACAGGTAGTCAACGCTCTACGGTATGCAAAACGCGACTGAAGCAATGGGGAAAAGCTAGTTAAAATAAAATAACATAGATATTAAGCTAAAATAAGGTAATTTCTTGACAATTACAATTGTATAAAATATGCTGCTCGGAAAACCAAAATATAAGAAAAACGTAGGCAGTTAGTTTTCTTAGAAGTTAGAACTCTACATCGAATTATTTTTATTTTACCATTGATGTGACACATCTAATGGCCCGGCTGTATGCTAGGATGGTGACGTGGTCATTGCCCGTGGGAATGTAACGCGTCACCATGTTAATGACATGATAAAAATATTTAATATATAGCGGTGGGCTATTTGAGAAGCATTATTTAGCAGCAAATTATGCGTGATGAGACGATAACAGAAGAATAGACCACTAATACGGCTATCATCTTTGTTTTCAAGTACTGTATAGTCTAGGAGCCGACGGACTACTATTGTATCCTATGATTTATATTCTCTACTACGTTTCACAACAAGTTGTTAAAAAGTTATTTTTAGAAAAGAAAACGTAGATTTTTAATGAGCCATACAGTAGCTCAATATATAATATGACTAGCTATTGCCCGCGGCTCCGCCCGCGTAAATATAGTATCCCTCGGGAACACTGTATTTTTTCGGGATAAAAATAGCCTATATTTTAATCCAGAGCCTAAACTACTACCATACCAAATTTCATAAAAATCCGTTCGGTAGTTTTTGCGTAAATAAGTAACAAACATCCTTCCATCCATCGATACATCCATCCTCACAAACTTTCACATTTATAATATTAGTAGGATGATATAAATAATTATTATCCATGAATAATAGTGTTTATTTAAAAAATTAGTTTATCATAGATATTAATCATTACGAAAGCTTGCTAAGTGTCAGACAATGGATTAATATGCGTCACTAAAAAGTAATAAGATGTAATGTCTTATTTACCGACTTCCAAAACTTTTTGGAAGTCGGTAAATAAGACATTACATCTTATTACTTTTTAGTGACGCATATTTATCCACCGGCTCCTGGTGTATAATTATTATTCCGCACATGTGCGGTATTGAGCGGACAGTTCTGCGAACATCGAATAATGCAGATTCGCGTCACTGCAGCAACTTTACATCGGGCTTAGGCCAGGAGCAACGTACCGCAACCCATTGTTCAGACTTTAGACCTATTGAGGACAATATTAGATCTATTTAAATAATCGTAAATTATATTGTCATTAGTGACCAAATGTACCACAAGTCCACAAAATATTGTCTGGAATATGCTAGTTCAGACGAATAGTTTTATATTATACTAGATGATGCCCGCGACTTCGTGCGCGTAAAAAGAGCGGGTTCTCTTTTACCGTACATTTTGCCGCATAAAATAAAGTAGCCTGTGTCTCTCTCCGTGGTCTACTTTATGTGTGTGCCAAATTTCATGATAATCGGTTAAGAAACTTTTACGTGAAAGAGTGTTTCTCTTTCACGTAAAAGTTTCTTTTACGTGAAAAACTCACTTTCACATTTATAATATTGATAAGGATTTTTTGTTTAGAAAATGTTTAATGGTACAACTTAATAGCCAAAGTAGTAGTAGTAGTATATATATATATATATATATATATATATATATATATATATATATATATATATATATATATATATATATATATATATATATATATATATATATATATATTAAATATATATATATTAAATATATTTTTTTTTTGTATGTTCAACGATAACTCTGCCGTCTGTTGGTTTGTGATAGTTTTTGTAAAGTAATGATTTCGGACAAAATGTAGAGCGGAGTACAGATGAATATGCTTCTGGAATTTTCCGCCTCCAAAGGATGACACAAAAGCATTTATGAGTTGCTCTCGTTTTAGGACGTGTTCTACGAGGTATTTATGTTATCTATGGGAGTGGACAGAACGTTTTAGTGGCTACGGCTATCGCAGGCTCTGAGTGCGTAATCTGCGCACGCGCCGGCTATGAGCACTAGGAAACTATAGACATGGCAGACTATACTCTGTTCCGGTGTAATTAAATGTACCTAAATGAAACAATAAGATGAAATTTGATCATATTAATGTGTCAAAAATTTACATTTTATGTAGGTATTTCTTTATTGCATAGTAACTAAATGGAATTTTAATTATGGGAGAGTCACGCTTCGGCATAAATGGGCCGGCTCGACCGGGTAGATACCACGGCTTCACAGAAAACCAGCGTGAAATAACGCTTGCGTTGCGTTGTGTTTCCCCGAGTGAGTGATGTTACCGGAGGCCCAAGGGGGGCTGGGGATTTTCAGGACTGGGAATGCAAGTGACAACACCAGAGGAGTTACAAGTGTAACTTCTCTGGTGTTGCGAGTGTCCATGCGGCGGTAATCGCTTACCACCAGGCGATCCGTCTGCTTGTTTACTGGTTCATTTAAAAAAAAACTTAAAATTAGTAGCACTATAGGGATCTATTGTTTCTTTTTTTAAATCTAGTTTAATTGGATCTGAACAGGGAATACTTTCAAAGTTTCAACCTATCTTGGTTTCCAATTTAATTTATTGCAAAGAGCCCGTTATAATCTAGGGCTTTTCTGTCTGTACGCATGTGCCAACAATATATATAGGCCCTAGTCTCATAATTTACAAATAAATTAGAGAAACATGCAGACATTATAAGATGCTACGTTCTCTGACTGATGTGAATACATGGAAGTTTCCTATAAACGCAAATTCTACTTAAACATAAATTAAAATATTTAACTACATGTTGCCCGCGACTTCGTGAGCGCAAAAGGAAATCTCGCGGGAACTGTAAATTTTGCCGCGATAAAGAATAGACCACGGAGAAGGACAGCCTACGTCCAGCTCCGTGGTCTATTCTATGTCTGTGCCAATTTTCATAAAAGTAGCTTCAGTATTTTCAGAGCCTATTCAATGCAAAGAAACAAACCAATCTTTCCTCCTCATAATATTTGTGAAGATACATTAAGTCATGTCTATTCTTTTTATAACCTATAGCACGGATGTTAGATTCATCTGCTGAGTATGCGGCGGGTCCGGCGTTATCTAAGCACGTTAAAACTGGAGGCAACTTCAGCTATTTGTGTGTAGGTTTTTTGTTATATTTAGGATTCTGTACCTCAAAAGGAAAAAACGGAACACTTATAAGATCAATTTGCTGTCCATCCGTCTGTCTAGTCCCTCAACTTCGGTAAAGCATAGAGGCGTCGACTTGAAATAAAAACCGTATTCAAATCTGTAGTCCCTTGAAGATATGAAAAAACAGACCTCCAACGGCCGGTTTGAATAACCTATCTAGTTATCCACCAATACTATCTACCAATAAGTACCTCTCGTTGACGTAGAACTAGTTATTTTCTTTTAAAGCCTTTCATTATACATTTTAACTATCGTTATTATCGACGTAACCAATCATGACGATAATATTGTCCTCATTGTTAAGGCAATTACAGGGGGCGTTTTACTGTGAGGATTAGGCTGTAAACTACTAGGTAAGCCAGGTCATCTGCAAGTTGATAAATAATTAAGGCACTAAAATGTGTTTTAGATCATAACTAGTCTTAACATCATGACACTTCTTAAACGACGTCTGTTTCATGTACTTACATTGAACATACCATGTCATGATATAAGTTACAGTGTATCAGCGTCTTAATGCTAATAACACATTATGTACAATCGCACCGGTGCGTCGCTGCGTGGGATCTCGGACTATCTAATTCTATTATCTTCGCTAGGATTTCACGACACAACCACCACAAAAATATGTCTGTTGTTACGTCGTTAGACGACCATGCTTCTCATGTGACACTTTCTAATGATATGTTACAGTTCCGACCGTTGGCGCAGCAAGGTGTCGCATCTGGCAGGTACTCGTATTGTCACCATATCATTTTTAAGATAGCTATTCAAAATTTAACTTTATTCACTACGCAAAAAGATGCACGTTTCATACACTGCACATGCGCTGTGCAGCGCGGTGCAGCGCGGTGCAGCCTGATATTCGAACTCTGAATGAAACGTGTAACTTCTTGTGTAATGAAAGAAGTTCAATTTACTTTTTTAATTACTTTGTATGCAGCTATCGCCGTAGTAGCTACGGAAACGTGGAAAAGTGAAAATCGAAATGATTAAAAGTTATGTCCTTTTGTGGCCCTAGGTACTTTTGATAAATTCCTAAGTTATAGGGAAAATTATCAATAATATATCTAGAACAGTGGGGTATGATGGGGTACCTAAGGTTCAGTCAGAGCTTAATATCTCAGACTTTTATAGTTTCATAAACATGTTTAGTATTAAGGTAATTCTTAGTTATCTGACTAATATTATGGAATCTAATAATTGGGAACATTCATTAAAGGAATGAGTCGTAATATTGCTAAATGCAAGAAAATGGTAATCACAACATGTTTACACAACCGTAGGGTAAGACGGGGTATCCCTATCGGCTAACATGAGATTTCGTACACCATTCCCATACCAACAGAGTTGGTCTTCATCCCCAGCTCCTACACAAATTAACACAATACAATGTGTCTATTTTTGCCGATTTGAATAAGCTATACGTTATTTTATTTACATTAACTAACCTAGAAAAATTACCTTTGTGACATTATGTTTAAATTTAATAGTTTTAGACGTGATAACGTCTTATAAATCGATGGAGTCGGCTGCACGCATGAAAAAACACGACTCATGCGTTACCTGTTACCCGTTATCGTTACCAAGTACCGTTTACCAAGCACCCAAGTACCAGCGTTACCTCGCATTGCCTTTACCTCATTATTATTATTATTATTATTATTATTATTGGTTGTTGTTGTTGTTGACGTTGTCACGTTCAACTATCGTCAGTAAACCGACTTTACAGACAACCGATATTTTTTTTTCTATTTTAGCTTTTGCTATTTAGCACAATTTTTTTTTTGTTTCTTGACACTTCTGCTTCTTTGTCCCCGTAGCAACATATGCCGCGTATAAAAAAATAAATTTAAGAATTTCATGTGAAACAAATTACATGTTTCGTTTGGTTTCGCTGTCTATCATCCGTAAATGTTATTGATATAGTGGGATACTCTAAATTGCTGATTTCAATACACTTATGACATTTAAAATATGTTTCACGTATTAATTAAAATCACTTTTTTGTCAACAATTAAAACAAATGACATCGGATTTTTTTAAACTCGTATGTCTTACAACTATCACTACGGTTAATCGTTAGGTGCTAGAGCGGATGTGATCGGTCTATTCTAAACACGTAAGAATCCCAGTACCCCGTCTTACCTCTCCATCTTGCTCCACCCTCTCCATCTTGCTCCACCCTCTCCTACTAAAATCACAAAAAATATGATCTAACATTTACCACCTGTTTTTATTTTTCACTACCGAGGACCCGTTTCCTCTCTTCATTACACAGTCTTTTCCGTGGAAGAGTTCTGTGTGATCTGTCGTCACTTTTGGCCAACCTCACTTTGTCTCTGTGTCACACTCTATTGTCATTCTATTGTCCACTCAGACGCATGAGAACTGAAATATTTATTCGCTATTATTTAGGCTCATTGTATATTGTTGTCAAACGGCGCTTGTTATTTTAGTAGACTGGCAGTTGTGTGTTATTACCTGGTAGATGAGATAATTATAGCAAGACTAATTATGCGTTTCGTTGTCATTGGGCGCGTGTCGATGTTAGTGATTGTAACTGTAATGTTACAGGTTTTAGGAAATACTACAATCTAACTAAACTGAGCTTTAAGCCAAGTTGCCATCGCTAATTACGACGACGAAGTTGAAGTAAAAAATGTGTGGGATTTTACATAAGCATCGCTATGTCACACGTAGTTTATGTCAAATCCCATACATTTTTGTTTTCGAACTACGTCGTCGTAATAAGCGATGGCAATTTGGCTAAAGGATCTGACTACTCATGTTGTAAAGATTACCTACCCTAGTAACCTTTAGTCATCGCTTATAACAAGACTTGTTAGCAAGAGTTCATTTAAGATAAATTATACCAGCTATCAAGCCATATATAGCCATATATAACCAAGCCAAGCCATTCTAGTATACACATACTAGAACTTTTTTTTGTGGCTGTAACTATTAACCTACTCATTACTGTAAATTACTGTTAAAACTTTCCAGTTCCCTCGTAGTTCCAGTAAATCCAGAATTCGTATTTCCCCTGTCTGGCCATATTTCTGGGGAGAACCGCATTTATCCGGCTTTTTAGCTGCACATAAAAAGAGCAAACTCCCCTTCCGACGCGAGGGAGAGCGCTGAATCGATATGCAAGTTAAATGTACCTGAGTGACAATGTATCTCGGATTTTCAGGATAAACTCGGCACCTGTGATAATGTGAAACCATTAGCTTACAAAATCGTCAAACCATCGGATGGTAATGTGAAACATCAGCCAACTATATTGTCTGAAGTCATGCAATGTGCTGTCCATGAACCGGACCGCATGGCGAAGTATACTCTGTTCCGATTCAATGTAATCTAATTATAAACAAATAACTATATATATTTGTTTAAACTATAACCCGACTACGTAAATGATGTAACCTATGTTACCCGGGCTATTATTGCGAATCTATTAATATAATCAAGCCCTTACTTTTGGCTTCGACGTAGTCGGGTAAAAATTGAAATTCGACCAAATTAATGTGTCATTATTGTGCGATAAATGAGTGGAGTAATGCTCATTATTAGGCTTGGTCTATATGATCCGGAATTCTAAATACATACTCAATACAATTTTGATAATATATTGTATGTTACAAAGAATTGAAGTAATTTTAAAACTAAAAGCCGCAAACACACTCAGAAACACTAGAAATAAGCACAAGCTAGATATACCGGTGATCAGACTAAGGGCTGATTTTTCATACAAAATCTGTCTAAGTCACATAATTATTCCTCAAATAAAAGTTAACTGACGATAGAAGAATCAGCCCTAAGTAAAGTAAGTAAATCCGTTAAAGGTCCAATGTATACGACAATATAATGTATACGACTATACAATAGAATCCCAGAAAAATTCAAAATTTTTCCTGCGAGATCTTCACCTGCGAGGCTACTACTATTTTAAGTTTTTTTTTTTCTCACAGATATTGTTATTATCATAATAATACTACCTGAATGAAACTATGTAACTGAATTTTGTTAATATTATATACTAAGTTTTCATATTGTACAAATATTTTTTTATTTTAAAAGAACAATTTTCCATCTTTTTGCTGAATGATGGCCCCGTGCGAGTTTCTTACGCCGGTTCGCCGGGTTGGTTCCCGAACCGGTGGTAGGCATCACGTAGGGACAATTCCGTAACCGTTGCTTAGTAACCTATACGGAAATAAAACTTTTTTTGTTTTTATTTTTTTGGAATCCGGAAGGCCGGGGAAAATTCAGAGCATTGAAAATAGAACTTTGCCGTTGTCAATAAAGCCGTTGGCGTTTTAAGGGTTTCGTACCCAAAGGGTAAAAACTACTGAGATATAGCTGTCTATCCAGCAGTCCGTCCGTACGTCTGCCAACAGGCTGTATCTCATGAACCGTGATATCTAGAGAGTTAAAATTTTCATAGGTGTATTTCGGTTGTAATATTTAAGTGGGGACAACAAACTTGATTTTTTAGCAGTTTTGTCTCTCACTCGCACGACCACGCACTTGGCCAGTTTTATTACATAATATAATGTATGCACATAATAATTTCTATCCACAAAAAAATTTACCCTGTCCCTCCGGATATCGTGACATCATATCGGAGGTATTATTGCAGATTATATCTGATCATCCATTTTTTCACTTGGAATTGAAATTTTCACATTTTTTTTTCACAGGAATTGTATAGTTGTAAGCTTGTAGTGGCCAGTGGACGGACACTTGAGAGGACATTTTCGGACAGTCTCTCCGCCTCCCATCGCTCACCTGGTCACCCTACACCACCCTCGGTCAGGTGAGTCACAGCTATCTGCGCGCGGCTGTGTGGGTGCCTGCGTGCGTGTGTGTGCAGACATTCTGGCGTCGAACGGTAACGTCGGATTGGGGGTATTGGTATATTTTTATTTTGAGTTTTTTTTTCTCACAGATATTGTTATTATCATAATAATATTATGTAATGGGAGATCGAGCTTTGCTCGAAGTTTTAGTAGAACGATAAATAATCAAAAATAATTCAAAATATATAAAAGAAAAAAAAAAAAATTTTCATCTGACCGGGATTCGAACCCGAGACACCAATTCGCCAACAGGCAACAACGCAAAATGTAAAATGTTGGATACATTGGACTTTATGCGTTGTTGGCGCCGCTAACCGAATTTGCCATGTACAAATTGAAATCCCCCAATCTTATTACGCGACAAAAGAAATAGATATAATATATAACTTTAAAATGCGCAGTGTCCCAGGGATAAGACCTAGCTAGATCGATTTTTCTCCCGCAAAATTCCCTGCATACTAAATTTTATGGAAATGCTTGCAGCTGTTTCCGAGATTACGATTACATAATATATATACAAGATTAGCTCGTTTAAAGTATAAGCTTACATCTGTACTTATATTAAAACTAATAATAACAGTATTTTAGAAAGCACATTAAGTTCTCTTAAATTGAAATCCCCCAATCTTATTACGCGACGAAAGAAATAGATATAATATATAACTTTAAAATGCGCAGTGTCCCAGGGATAAGACCTAGCTAGATCGATTTTTCTCCCGCAAAATTGCCTGCATACTAAATTTCATGGAAATGCTTGCAGCTGTTTCCGAGATTACGATTACATAATATATATACAAGATTAGCTCGTTTAAAGTATAAGCTTACATCTGTACTTATATTAAAACTAATAATAACAGTATTTTAGAAAGCACATTAAGTTCTCTATGGTCAGCGTGAAGTAAATACTTCTGATCTTCTCATATTGAGAAAAGGTCCATGTCCCAGCAAGTTAATTGCGAATTGGGATAGTGGTCGTTGATAATATCGATGATTAAGCGCGTTTACACACGCGCCGCATATTTTGTATGGATTTCGCCGCCATCGCAGGAGCAGCGACGTTTCAACGCCGGCGCGGCGGCAAAAAATGACATACAAATCCTAGTGGTGCGGTGCCGCGAGAGCTGCAGCGTGTGTAAGCATACTAACAGTTAACACTACAAAAGCTGAACATTTGTTTCAAAGTTCACCTTTTCGTAACACAGTAAATATTAAGTAACATAGACTGATGGCAAATTGCTTTGCAATACATAAAAAAATATTTTAAAAATATATAAACCGACTTCCAAAGTAAAAGCAATAACATTCTTAAAAGTCAAAAGAAAGTATGAAATAAAACTTATTTAAATAATGTTTTTTCTCTTTTTAGTTATATTATTATTACCACATTTTAAGATATATATAACTACAAACAAGCTTCCACTATTCTCACTCTCTCGACAAAACAAACCTAAGCGTTACTTTATGCTAGTTTTCTGAGAGGCCGTGGTATTTCCCCAAATAAGCATACCGATCTGTGGACCTACTAAACAAGTGATTGTTTAGTAGGTCCACAGATCGGTATGGTGACAGTGATGATATTGATTATATACTATATTATTAAATAATAATTATTATCTATTGTAATAGTCGATTGCAAAAATTTAGCAGTAAGAACGAAATAAATTATATATGATCACAAATATAATTTTAGCAATAGCAAAATTACAACACCTTGGCCAAAATGTATTGAGAAGCGACGGGTTTTGGAAGTCGTTTGATAATTAGTTAAAAACACTTTTTGCGAATAAAAAAACATTTGTTTACATAATTTTAGCCTACTAATGGTTAATATGTGCTAAACTTAACATAATTTCAATATATATATATATATATATAACACGTGCTACAAAATATGAAATTTATTGGTGCCGTAACTATTATCTAACTTGGGCATCGTATAATAAAGTAGGTATAGAGTCTGATACACCTTGTATACAATATGTTGGACCAGATGGCCTTGGCCTGAGCTTTCAAAGCGGAAGTACTGAGCTAAATTTGTAGTGTAATAATATTATGGTAAGTCAAAAAAGATAAATGATTTGCATGGCAGGTGGAAAATAGGAATAATTGTTTAAGACACAAGATATTGCCCGCGACTTCGCGCGTGCAAAAGGAAATTTCGCGGATGTCCTTTCACGTCATCTAGTAGTTTCTAAGCCTATTCAATGCAAACATACAAACAATCAAATCTTTCCTCTTTATAATATTAGTACCTATAGAAATATGTTCTCGAGTTTATTGGGTTTAGAACCTTTTTAAGTACATACTTCATATGCAAAATACAAAAAAGCTGAAGTTTATACTCGAACCTCCATAGTTGCGCCATATTATACCTATGTTACAGATATATGACTATGTTTTGTTGATAAAAATTGAAAGAAAAGCAATGATGAGACATACATTAGGCCTTTATTTTTATTTATTTATTTTATTTTAATAATTTATGTGCACATAGTAAAACATTGACATTGTCAACTTAAAAACAGATATAATAATGTTCGTAGATGTCAAAACTGTAAAGCTTTTTAATATTCCCAAGATTATTGCTATAATTTATCCGGAAAAATGCTTTATCTGATAGCTTCATCTGATAGCATATAAAACCGTTGGATATGCTCGTACAATAAAACTGTATTGCGATAAATTTATAATTAGCAGCTGATAGATTTTGGCAGGTGCCCCTTAGATAACTACAATTATATAATACAAGCCGCGTGAAATCCATATCAGTTTGAATAGGTTTTAAGGTGACAGTAATTTGTCTGTTTCACAACTTGTTAAAACTTTGTGCAAAAATAAGACAAGAATAGACTAGGAACTTTATAGAGGTATTTGTTGTACGTTAGAGTTTGCTTTGTTCATCATTCATCACTTTGACACGACAGCGTTCTTAAATTTTGTGCCGCAAGTTTTCATCAATTATTTCTTTTGTTTTTATTCCCAACGACCAATCCACATATCGCTCATAACCATAACACTATCTGACCGCTCATTTTTAATATTTCAGGCAGCACGCGCCTCTCGTGGGAGCAGAGATAACGTGACACACCCCTTGTTTAGTCACCGCTAGGTGTTACGTTAGGTCTTGCTCTCCCCTACCTCCCCTACCTGCGCACCTCCCCTACCTAATTACACATGGGTGATGTATTTGCTGGGGACTAATTGTGTTGCACGAAATAATTTACAAAAAGTTATGAATTTTATGTAAACTTAAGTAGTCGACAAAATGTTAAGCAAATGTATAAGATGCTGAGAAAATATTACGAGAGAGATGTCCTAATATGGCTCTAAAGACGACGACAACATGTAGACAACGTGATTTTCTGAAATATGTAACTTAATAAAATTATGCTATCAATTCCCCTAAGCTTATTTAAAATTCATCGAATGTACACATTTTTTGAAAATGTAAAGGACAGACATGTTTTTACTATGTCTTATAATAAATTATAAAACCAGCCAAGTGCGAGACGGAACCTGCACCGAGCTTCCCGTACAAACAACATAAAAATCACGTTTGTTATACGAGTAGGTATGGGAACCCCACTTAAACATTTATTTTATTCTGTGTTTAGTATTTGCTATTATAGCAGCAACATAATTAAATTATGTGTGAAAATGTCAACTCTCTAGCTATCACAGTTCAAGAGGTACAGCCTGGTGAGTGGTGACGGATAGTGGAAACTTAGTAAACCCCTTTTTACCCCTTGGATACGGAACTCTAATAGGTAATGTCGAAAACATTTAAATATCCAACTGGCTGGCTTCTATACATCTAGCCCCTAGCTACCCTGCAAAAAAAAATAAGTTTAAAAAACTATAACCCAACTTCGTAAAAAAGGGGCCTAAAAAGGCCGAAACAAGAAAATAATTCAAATAGAAATCCAGAAATGCATAGTTACAAAAATGGTCAAGGTAGAGCCGTGGTCGCACACACTAATGGCGTCATCTAAGCGTCAGTTCACACCGAGATGCGTGACCTCTAGGTATAAACTGAAACTGCGTATATCGTCATGTACACATGCATACCCCAAGATAGTTACAGACGGCTGCGTTTTGACATCGACTGTTCCGAACAGTAGGTGCGACCACGGCTCTACCTTGACCATTTTTATAACTATGCATTTCTGGATTTCTATTGATTTATATATATGAATTATTTTCTTGTTTCGGCCTTTTTGCTGGCTGGTTTATACGTCATTTAATTTAAAAAGAAATATTTTCATATTAAGAAAACAACTGAACATCACATTTTATGCAATTGTTTTAATTTTATTCAAATACACCTTATCTGGAGCGAACTTCGAGTATTTCTTCCTTCTGAGTTTGATTTAAAATTTCATTGATATACTGTTTTTTGTTAGGTTTTTTTAAATCGCGTATCTTTTTGGAGTTCAGGACTGAATTATGCCTGAATTAGCCCCGAAGATTGCCAGGGCACTCGAAATGCGAAGAAATAATCAAACCTACAGAGTGATATCCAGAGATCTTCGTCGACCAGTTTCAACGATCCATCGCAGTATCCAATGGTTCAGGGAGACCGGTACTTATGTGAGAAGAGCAGGACAAGGCAGAAAAAGACACACTTCGAGTAGGGATGATCGTTTCATTCGGCTTCGTGAACGTAGGAACCCCCGTTTGACGGCGGTCCAAGCCCGACATGAGTTAGAAGCAGTGCGGGGTGTAACCGTAAGTGAGCGTACGGTACGAAGAAGGTTCGAAGAAGCTGGTTTGGGTTCATTTGTGCCCGCCAAGGCTCCAAGGCTCGAGGTAAATCTTCGTAGAAACACTTTTTAACTTTTGCTCAGGAACATCGACTTTGGAACGCGGACCAATGGAGTAAGGTATTGTTTAGTGATGAGTGCAGAATTCTCTTAAATCAAATTGACGGCAGGCAGAGAATATACAGACGCAAAGGAGAATGATACATTCAGACAAATTTTGAAACTACAGTTGCATACGGTGGTGGATCAATAATGGTTTGGGCGGACATTTGTTTGGGAGCTCGCACAGACTTGGTAGTGATTGACAGTGAGAGTCTGACTGCAGATCGCTATATCAGAGAAGTTTTAGAAGAAAATGTCGTACCGTTTGCCCCATATATCGGTGACGATTTTGTTTTTATGCAGGATAATGCTCGGCCGCATACCGCTCGGGTAACTCAAGCTTATCTTAATGATATGAATATCACTGTTATGGAGTGGCTGGCGAGATCAACGGATATGAACCCAATAGAGCACGTTTGGGACTTGCTGAAAAGAAAAGTTAAGTCCAGAATTCCAGCTCCTGCCAACGTGGGTGAACTGCGAATCGCCGTAGTTGAGGAATGGCGGAGACTATCCCAGGAGACCATCGATAACATCATTCTCAGTATGCCTAGACGGGTAGAAACTTTAATAAGAGCACGTGGAGGAAATACGCGATATTAATCACCATTTTTCTAATTTAATTAATTGTTATTTTAATATTAATTTTCACTTTTCCCGGTTACATGAAAAGTTCAAAAATGTACCATTTTTCACAAATAGCCTATACTCGCAAAATCTGTTCTTAATGTGATCTCATTTTAAGTAAAACAAATGAAACTTTAAATAACAAAAGAAGAGTAGTAAGTAGATTTTAAAATAAAACCATATTTTTTTAATTATGGACCTTTTTTTGTGTTCCGCTAAATATGCCGGTGTGTTTAGTTTTTTAAACTTATTTTTTTTATTTAATATTTTGCCGTTTCCCAATCTAATTATTTTTTTACAAATTATCCATAAGCGGGCAAATTTTTTTAATATAAATATTTAGGTATAGGTAATAAATAACTGAAAAACTGAAATTAAAATGAACTAACCATAGCATAACACAGTAAACGCCGACTTGATTCGAACTCGAAGAACGATTTATAAAATATAACTTATTTACAATTTTTATTCAATAAACGCTATAGAGATCATTCAACATTCATTCATTTCACCAATGCAATTTTATCACTTATTCACTTTTAATCGTATAATATTGATCTTAGACAATAATGTAGTGAAATATATTATAAACTTCTAAACACAACGATAACGACACAGCGATTCAGAAAAATTTAAGACTCGTACAGTGACATCTATCGAACGAGTGACTAATAAAAGTGCTAGTAATTGATTTCATCTTCATTTTCTTATTAAAATCGGAAGAAACAATTAACCGAATTTGATCTAATTTTTTTTTGTTTGAAAGCTGACATAATTAAGAGTGGTCTTAGCTCTAATTCATCATCATCAGCTGATTCACTGCTTGACAATATAGGTGTTATTTAATTTTTTTAATTTGTTATGTATTTCCTGTAAAAATTATATTTATAAAATAAAATATAATGTTATGAAGGAATATAATATATAAAAATGAAATGAAAATGAAAATATACTTTATTGTGCACAATCAACAGTTACACACACATATACAATATAAACTATACACAGAACAAAATTATATATTTATAGTCTTATTATACGTAATGTTAGAAAATTGGACAAATATTGTACGAATTGTATTTTAAACGTATATTTTGACTTAAAGAATATGATATAATATAATATATATACAAATTATGTCAATATTTGTAGCGTGCTTGCCAAGACCTTTCTTTTGATACCAAACATGTGATAATTATCTCGATTTAATTTTTTTAGATGTTAGAATCTGAGGTTTAATTTTCGAAATACATAATTTTGAGAAAAAATTATATAGCCTATGTTACCCGCGGCATTATTACGAATCTATTGACACCTCACTTATTAAAATCGGACCAGTAGTTTAGACGCTACGAGGGAACAAACATACATACATGCATACATACATACATACATAGACTGCCATTTTGGCATTACCCTTCCTTTTAGCTTCGCCGTAGTCGGGTAAAAATAAAGTTTGGACCGCGGATCAGACCCCATTCCAAATCATAGAGGGATATGTGCGGCTTGGACAGCGGATCGACCTGTAGTGCTAATTACGACTAAAAATGCGTCACGGTTTGGACTGCCGGTGTCTTACAAACAAACTGGAAAATGCGCTGTCATCGACATGCCAATTCGGACTTTCCCGCATTTACAAGTTCGGATCGGAGCGTGGGCTGGAATGGCGCATGCTATTCCCCGCGTTTAGAACTGTACGTATGACGAGCGCTAATATGTCTAATTTAAGAAACGATAATAATTTTAGTAGGGAAAAAAACGGTACGTCTTTACGTCACATGAAGTAATTTCTCAACCTAAATTCATTGTAGAAAAAGAAAAGAAATCGTAATCAGTACGAGCGTATGCAAATATCACGCTTACTATATTACTCGAGTGCGCAACTCGTTCTCATAACTACAATGACTGTCTCATATGACATATGTTCATTGATTATGAAATGAATCTGGAAATAAGTGCCTGCGCGCATACATAGCATCTAATCCTATAACCTCCTATGAGACCTAAAAGCGCCTTGCTCACGTAAAATTGGGACCGCAGATCGGACTGCGGTAGGATCTGTGCGGTTTGGACTGCAGATCGAACTGTCGTGCTTATTACGACTAATATGCGTCACTGTTCGGACTGCCGGTTTTTTACATAATATGTAAAAAACCGGTATACGTCATAGTGCGCAGTTTAAACTGTGGAAAATGCACTGGCATCGACATGCCAGATCGAATGTCGATGTCGGTCCCGCGCATTTTCACGTTAGGAGCGCGGGTTGGAACGGCGGCGCGTGCTATTTCCTGCGGTCAGAACTGTATGTGTGACGGGCGCTAATAAACGTCAAACACGATGCGAACATTTTTGACTCGAACTATAATAGCATAGTTTTTTAGAAATAAATTGAAATTTTCATACACAAACAAAGATTGACTTCGAATCTAGTATTTAGACTGAATAATTAGGTTTTGTGCATAACATATAGGTTAACATAGTATAGTATAGTTTATTAATAGTACCTGGGTAACCGAGCTTTGCTCGGAGCTCAAGTAGATTAAAAAAAAAAAAAAAATTTACCGGGGTTCGAAGTTCGAACCCTAGTCATTCCGAATTTCCGAACAAAATATAACCAAACTGTCAATCGGACTGACATCATAGAGTCGAAATTATTGATATATTGTTGCACGACGAAAGGAAAAATAAAATATCTTTAACTTAAAAATGCACAGCTTTCCAGGGATAAAACCTAGCTAGACCGAATTGTCCCCCCCAAATTTCCCTGCATTTAAAATTTCATGTAAATTACGATTACGATTATATATATACAAGATTGTCTCGTTTAAAGTATAAGATATGTATGTTATTTCAAAACAACTGAGTAGAGATTTTAATTAGACTAAAAATTGTGTAGAATACCGACTTTGGGTCAGTTTATGATTACAAGACGATTCATTTATAATTAATTGAAAGTAAATTGAAAGTTTAGGTAAGTTAAATATGGGAATTGGGCTTCTGTATGCAAAATGAATCTTAAAGCACAGTGACCAAGCTATACCCTTCGTAGCTACTTATTAGTACAGGTATTTCGCCAAACTGACTTTTGGCTACAAGGAATTCCCTTTCCTTGTGGTCGGTCGAGTCAAACGAGTCAGAATTCCTAATATTCAGCTATTCGCGCGTGAATACATTTCTGAATTTTAAATACTCTATCAATGTCAATGAGGTCAATTCAACTCAATTTCTGTTGAGCCTATTAATATATTAATAAAAACCATTAACATTTTAATACATATTTGATATCAGACAGATGTACTGTATACACTATTATTATGTTTCTGTTGTTTTTGTTTCTATTCAAACACACCATAAATATGTATCTAATATTTTTAAAAATTGCCAAAAAATATTATTTTCAACCCGTTAATGCGATGAGATAAAAAATATCTTACTGAATCTCCGAAGAATAGCAAACACGTTTCATAATAGGGTCTTTCATCTGTTATCCGTTACACCTCTAATCCTACCTTCAAAGGGACCGTACAAAGGGTCACACTCAAATTGTACCCCGTAATGAAGGGTCAGGCTAGTTCTTTGTGAGAGTAAAACCAATCCGAGTTTTTTTCGTTGTCCACCTTTGTCCAGTTGGTCCAGATGACCCCAAGGTCAGATTACGATTACAGGGGTCAATTTGGCCCAGTGGTCAGTTGTCCGAGACTAATTTCACGGGAGGTATATACTTATGTTTAGCATAATAATATACAAGTATTTGGTAAAAATGGCACCCTCGCTTATTGCATACATATTATTTAGTTATTAGTTATTTTTCGGGATTTAAAAGTTTTTGAACGTATAAAAGGGTTAATTAATTAACCGTCATTATACTCGCGGTCCATATTGGCATAAGAAAAATTTCGTAATGGAGACAAATTGTTGATTGTTGATGCGTAAATGGAGGACATTTTTCTAAATTTTTCATCTAAATAAAGCTCATATCTAGGATCAAATTATCTTTTTTAAAACACTAATGCCAAAAAACCATTTAATATATAGCTGAACCCATAGTCAATAGCCATTCAAAATTGTGCAAAATTTGAAACCGGTAGCCAAAAAGGATTTGCAATGTTTATCTAACAGTCCGTCCCCACGAGATAATGGCGAGTCCAGCTGCCGAAGGGTTAAGACCGTTACCTTAGCTTAATTGCCAATATTTGCATAAACACCTCGGGGGACATCGCGGAAGGTTGAATAGCTCTGCGTGATGGATGGTACTTGTTGGGTTCGGTTCGGGACGGTTAAGTTGCAAGATGTGGACAATGTGCAAAATTATGAAAATAATGGCTCAAATAATTTAAAAAAAAGTTATGAAGCTATGCAGTGAATATGTAGACATGAAAAATGAAAATGTTTTATTTTTATTTTCAAATGAAACTTATTCCGATGATGGCATGGCCGCGCTATCACCTAGTCTTTAGTTTCATGGAATGTCAACGGAAAAAGCTACTACCGGTTCGGAGAAGGTTCGGCGAAACAAAGTCGGTCAGGGGCCACCTTTTAGCTAAAAGATGGAAAAAATGTTCTTTTAAAAAAATAAATAAATCGTTTGTTTCCATTGATATTTAAATTAAAAGAATATTAATATTAAGTAATAAATTGTAAAATTAATATTCTATGTGAGAGTAACTTGGTGTGCAGAACGCGTGTGTGTGAATGTGTGTGTGATTGAGTGACAGATCTGTGTACTTTTGAGTGACAGATTTTTGAGCACCCGGAAATAAGTAGTATTGCTTCCTCACGCTAAAAACTTTACTTTCCGCATAAAGGCTTTGTGTAGGATGCCCTTTTGGTTTGCTGAGGGCGATTTTTAAAACTCCTCTTTGTGCTCTTTCAGCTTTCTTTTACAGTAATAGTTGTTTTATATAATTATGTCGTTAGATAATGAAAAAATTAAAAATATTTTTTAACAAAAGCAAGACAATTTCCCAACATCACTACTGAATTAAATTTCGAAAGTAGTATTTTGAAATTGATTTAATTTTTATGATATCAGAAGTAGCGATATTTTTATGTGATTTTAATGTCGCCAGGTATTATACAGACATTCTTTGTTGTCGACACAAGTAGGCTAATTGAGGCATAATGTTTCGGAAACATAGGCAAGCCCCTAGGCACCTGACACAGGTCTGTGATATTAATAAATATTGTGAAAATATGGACATTTCTAATTAGCAATTTAGCAACGTGGTACTGAAAATATCTAGAAAGAAAACGCTATTGAGGCATCAATATCTTCAGCCACCGATAAAAATTGCAAGCTGTTTTGTAGCTAAATTTCAAGCTATTGAAATGTGGCTTAATTCTAGATTGGAGAGACTAATAACTATTATTCTCTCCGGTCCAAAAGCTTGTCCTATTAAAAGATTTCTTTGCAGTGCATGATACGACATGTCAGAACATGGGCATTTTAAATCCCACTTCATCATAAATACGGTTCAAAGTTAAGAAAACGACAAAGAAGAGACGAACAGAACAAAAGGCCTTAATATATTCAATAATCCAAAAGGTTTGCTCCAAAATAAGAATGAGTAATTACAAAACAAAGCTTAAAAGGAGGAGAAAGAATGAGATTACAAAATAAAAAGCATTTAAGGAGAAGAAAAGAAAAAAGTGCAAGCTACGCTTTCGGTGAACAATGATACATGACCGCTAATCCAATTTGACAGCATCCCCAAATCTCACGTTGCAAAAACAAACTATCACAATAAAGCTCTAAATTACCATAAACAACACATCAGGAACCGGTCCGAACGAGTTTTGTCCGGAAATAGCCGGATACTACCGACACCGCTGCACAATACCGCCATTGTTTTTTTAGGTAGCGGTACCCCGGTACTGAGGTATTAGACGATTAAAAAGGGTCAAGATGGACAGATGGGATGTTGAGGTCCTTTGTTCCGCGTTCTAATTGATTGCAGAGACAGTTCCCATACTATAAAACGTTTAAGATTTTATGAAGTTTGAACGAGAACCTACGAATAATTAGAATAAAGAAGCTAAATATCATTTTTAATAGAAAAATGTAAAACATTGAGACCCTATATAATAAAATACATGAAAGTAATGTAATACATGTAATACATACAATTTAACAACTATGTTAAAATAAACCAAAAAGTTTATGCTGAAGATCATTTTTCAGCGATAAACATTAGGGTCAGTTCACACCGTGACGATAAGCGACGCGGCACAGTTTTTTAAGACAGCTATTCAAAATTGAACTTTATTCACTACAGAAAAAGATACACGTTTCATATAACATCATACACTGCACATAGCTATCTTAATTAAACAAAAAATTAAAACCGACTTCCAAAGTAAAAATGCACAAAAAAGTATGTCTGTATGTAAATCTTATTTTCTAAATAATTCCCCTATTAAATTCGTCTAAAATTTTAACTATTTCTCTACTCAATCTTCATAATTTTGAAGTCAGTACCAGCCCGAACAACATCCTGATAAAACAATATTTTACAGAACTCACGAGCAAGTTGGTTGGTACCGACTTCAAAATTATGAAGATTATGAAGATAGATTGAGTAGAGAAATAGTTAAAATTTTAGATGAATTTAATAGGGGAATTATATAGAAATTAAATTTTTATTTCATAATTTTTTGTGCATTTTTACTTGGGAAGTTGGTTTTAATTGTTTGTTGAACAATAATATTTTTTCTCTTTTAAGTTATATTATTACATTCTTATTAATACATTTGAAGAAAGATATAAATACAAAACAAGCCTCCGCTATTCTCACTCTCTCGGCAAAACAAACTCAAGCGTTACTTTTTGCCAGTTTTCTGAGGGGCCGTGGTATTTCCTCATATAATCATTACGAATCTGTGGACCTACTAAATAATCACCAGTGATGAAAGAATATTATATTATTAAATAATTATTATTATCTATTGTAATAGTGATGATGATGATCACGAATATAATTTTAGCAATAGCAAAATTTCAAAGATAATAATATCGGTGCACAAAATTCTAATGAGTAGTGAGTACCTATGTCATGATAATAATATGTTGGTGTTTCGTGTGAAGATGGTGGTGATAATGATGATGATTACTGTAAGTGGTATGATGGCATATGCTTGCAGTTATTTAAACAACGCCGGAATCCCCAAACATTGGAAAACAACAACATTCCTCATGGATCCCAACATCAGGTCACAACTTGAAATCAAAACGGGACCAACTTGGGATTATATATAACCCTTTACATCAAAAAAATAATTTTAAACATCGGTCCACAGACGGCGGAATTATCGTTGAACATACAAAAAAAAACATTCATTCCAATCATAGCTCATTAATATATTGCAACTCCTCACATAATCACTAATTTTGATTTTTGAATCCTACTACTATTATAAATGTGAAAGTTTGTAAGGATGTATGGATGCATGGATGTTTTTACTCATTCACGCAATTTGATAAAATTTGGTATGGTAGTAGTTTAAGCTCTGGATTATTAACACATAAGCTAATTTTTATCCCGAAAAAGTACCGTGTTCCCGTGGGATACTGGATTTACGCGGGCGGAGCCGCAGACAAAAGCTAGTAATTATATAATATATTATAGGTCATCAACATTGATAATAATTTTATTATAATAGGTACTTAATAATATGATATTTAATTGACATACCTTCTCATATAGCTTTGAAAATTGTATTCCCTTAAAATGTGGCCGTAATAAAATATCTTATCAAATTGAATTTATGCATGTTCTGCGTACAGCGTAAGGTCTGGGAGGCGTCCGCGTCAGGCCGCAGCTCAGGCGAGGTCTCAACATGATCTCGGCGATTCCCCGTATCACGCGTAATGAGATCTCCGAGCTCGGAGATAGTCCTGTTCCCAGGCTGGCTCTGGTGACTGCAGAGTGCCGACACATCATCAGCATAAACAGCTCCTAACGTCTTCTTTTGGAACGAAGTTTCTTATCGCGCGTTGCGAATGGGGGCTTGACGGAAAAAATTAAGACCAAAAGCTGTAACGACACTTTTTGCTATAGTTGTAAGCCGTGCGGCGTGGAATAAATTATAAATTCCCTTCATTTTTTTACCACAAGCCAATTATTACTAAAATTGAGCCTACTGATTAAGTTTATATTACATTATATTTGTTAATAATAAAAAAAAAATTATAACTTAAAAAAAAAAATACAATTCCTTCACTAATTAATCGAAAGGAACTTCGTTCCATTCGGGTGTCCCTTGACACCTCTCAAGTTTTTATTTTACCTGACAACGGCGAGTCCAAAAGGAACGGTAATGAATTATTATTTTGGCAGTCTATGGCAAGTATTTATGTTTGTTCCACCGTAGCGCTTCAACTATTGATCTGATTTTAATAAATGACGTGTCAAAAGATTCGTATTAATATCCCGGGTAACATAGGCTGTATAATTTACATAGGCGGGATATAGTTTTTATAACAAATGTAGGTATATATTTATGCTGCTATTTACGTGCAGCACCAAGGATGCTATTTATAGAACGCTTTTATTAGTTTCACCTGTATGTTTGCTTGCTTGCTTGCTTGTTTGTTTATTTATAACCGACTCCTTTGAGCTCGATTTTGTCCTACTTTGAACGATCAGATTTAATTCAAACTTTGCACACCTATCAAAGACCGATGACAATGCAATAATTCGATTAAAATATCCGATTATCCTGATTAAATTCGCCAGGATTCATCAATTTCTTTCCGCATCCTTTGCATGAGAGTAAGAGAGATAGAACTAGTGCGCGAACTACGCATGCGTGCAGTTCCAGGCTTACTCTTTGGCAAATCGTACTAAAAAGCAAAAAATAAATTATAGTTTAAAAAAACTAAAAAAACACGCTTTTATAGAAAATCTAACTAAAGAATAAAAAATAAAATTTAATAAATTTGGATTAAGAATAGTGTTAATGAAAAATAAATGTTTATTATTGTAAAAAAGCGTGGGGTGCATAGTGTCAATAGTTATAAACATTTTATTGGCAGATATGAGAAGGATCTTCACTTTGATAATATCTTAAAAATCACTTTAAACGAAATCTGACCGTTTGAAGTGGATCAAAATCAAATCCACTGGAGTCGGTTACATACAAACAAACGTACAGGTGAAGACACTGCACCCTACGCTTTTTTACAATAATAAATATTTATTTTTCATTTACACTATTCTCTACTCTACTAGTTTTTTTAGTTTTTTTAAACTATAATTTATTTCCTCATATTTTCATTTTTGTGTCTTTGTTTTTAATTTTCAGCTCCAATTACGTCACTCGAGCCGATAGTGATTTTATTCTGGTGTATAAAATCCCGTGATCTTTCGTTCCAGCTTCTATTTTGAATCTATTTTGACACCGTAATAGCTAATCAATGTATTTGTATTTAAACATTAGGTTACTACAAAATGAAAAGTTTAAGAAAACTCTAATGACGCCCATTTACGATCACGTTTCTAAAAAAATCTCTGGGAACTGTAAATATACCAAAGATTATATATAACCTAAGGAAACTTATTTTTTTACAAATATATCGTGACTCGTGAGGGTGATGTCAATCTCTACTTTGCGTCTAAACTATTTATTTTAACGCTAACATCGCTCATTATACCAGCAATTACGTAACTATAAAAACGATCAAATCTTATTAGAAAATTACACAGATGGAAATAGTAAAAAAAATATCAAAGTGGATTTACCACTGTGGCTCTACGCTCTCCAATATTTCTGATTAGAATCCTAAGACGAAGTAAAAAGTGATTTGTGCTCAATATGCGCAAGAATCTTTTAGACTCGATGATTGCCAAACTTTATTGTTATTATTTTATGTTCGAGAGTGAACAGTGAACACATATAATATTATGTTACGTTAAGATGTAAATCCAAGAATCTGAACATCGATTTCAATTTAAATAAATTTTAAACAAGTGAATTCAATAGACATTCTCATAATTCTAAATCAGCACACGCATCTCAGGTAGATGGCCATTGTTTGCGCCTCCAATTTGCATAACCCTGCGATGCGCGCGCACAAAGACGTCGCTATCTTCGCCGCCGGGTCAGACTGACCCATTTCGCAAAGCTCCCTCGTACACGCAAAATTTCCCACTGTCCATAACAAAGAACTCTATGACCAAACCCTTTTGCTACAATTTTTATGGGAAACAGCTTTCTATGCTCTATTTTTTGCATTGTCCACTGTCAATAGACCAACGGATTCGCTGTTAGCGAATGTTTATTTGATATTAATAATATATGCCATAATAGATGTTCCTTTGCACCTGAACTTCTTGCTGTGACGTATGACGGTTATGCGTCAGTTTTACAGCGTGTATACGTAACTGGTTGATGTTAATGTTACTTTAAATGTAACATTATATACGTTACACATGAACTTTGACTAACATAAATAAGAATAATTTGAAACTAGATTGATGTTAAACACCACCGACAACCGTCTAAAAAAACTCACTTTTACTACTATAATAATACAATTTAGATCAGAAAAATCTTGTAGCTTTAGGGTTATTCCGTATTTATGTCACTTTTATGAAACTAAGTAAATAAGGAACGTTTCAGATGGCAATCAAAATTATGGTAAAAGACTTTATCTTAATTTTACTAAAATATATGAACTTCCAATTTGAAAAACCAAATCTGAGGATTCTTTCAAGTTTGAAATTACTTAATTGTAAAAAATTCTTTAGGTACGTAAATTACAAATACCTATTCATGTTACAAACTAATAAAATATCTGACTTAAGGATTATAAATCGTTTTGCTTTACAATAAACATACAAAAGACCTGAAGTTCTTGAAGATGCAATAGATAAGCTTACACAAATTAGTAAAACGTAACGTTTTACGAAAGGTTATCGCGATTTTCTACATAACCGTCGCTGTTCTCGTTTTAATTGTCCATTGACTGGGCAGGGTCATTCGGACCCGCGCGGCGCCAGGGAGCCAGGTAGCCAACCCGTGCTGACCCGCGCTCACAATGGCGGGGTCACGACAACCCTTTATGCCAGTTTAAACACCCCGAAATCGGTGCAGCGTGAGTGATAGGGTCAGCTCGGTGCCCGGATGACCCGACTGACCTCTCCTTACAAAACCACCCCTTTCTTACAAGGCATTATTTGTAATCCCTTTGCGAATCTATTCCATTGTTCGTTGTCTATTCTTCCTACTTCGGACGTCGGTTTATCGAAAAATTCGCGTTCGTGAGAACGATCTAGTTTCTTTGCAAAACTGTAACGGTTTGAAAAGAGTTCGTCCTTTATGGGAATTCGTTGTTAGGAGACAAAGGGCTGGTCTCTTTTTAATGATTCGCCATTGTGTTAGAATTGAACGGTCGCGCTGACCGTTGGCCAACCGAACTGCCGATACTATATAAGTGGGTGACACCGACTGGACCGACCATACACCATCGTCCAGCGATTATAACAACACTATAATTTGAAGAAAGAAAAAATTAAATATTTATCTTTTTGGTTCCGTTTAATTTTAGCAATTACAACATTCGTGTACAATAGAGGAACTTTTACTTTATGTAGGAAAAATAAACATATTTTAGGTAATAAAATAGAACTGTATCGTTTTAATTTTGTTATAAAAATTAACAATAGATGAGACGCTTAAATTTTAAAAGAAAAAGAATATGAAAACATAATTCGTTCCTATTAAATCAAGGTCAGTGTTAATTTATAACAATGATGAATGCTTAAATTTTTTCTCAATTTAATATACAGTTACATTGATCTACTAATTTATAATAATATTAAAAGTACATGAAATTAAAGAATATGAAAGCATACGAAATCCTAAAATAAAGGCTCTATTTACATTAAAATAGCATTCTACTCCAATGTTTATCTACTATATTACTGTATTTCGAACACCTGCTAAAGATGATATCGTGAAAGCGCTATATAGATACACTAATTCCATCTTTGTTCACCACCTAGAAGCTGCGTATCTTTAGTACGAGATTTTTTTTAAATATCCTGTTCAAATTATTGTTTTTATAATGTTATTTAAGCATTATCGTCACATTAACCACTTACAGAAGACTTCCTACGTGACGACGGAAGTCCTCAAAGTAGGATTAATAATAATAATATCTATTGAAGTTTCACACTACGTCAATCTGGCCCCGTGCTAAGTACTCGAAGAACTTGTGTTTACAGGTACCAGACAACGGGAAGTATATTTAATGCTTTTTATACTATACATATAATATTTAAGATTTTTATTTTATTATACATATATTTAATACACATCTATGACCCAAGAACACAGTCTTTTCTGTTGGCTGGCGAACCCGCTCCGGCTTAAGCGCCAACGCGCTAACCACTGAGCCACAGAGGTCGTCAATTCACCGTATTAGTGAAGTTTAAACACCGTACTCTATCACTGAACACATTTCCTTTCACGTTTTTCAATAAAAATGTATACGCTTATTAATAAGGGTATGTAATTACGTTTCCATTTTTATTTATTGCGTAATAGTAATTACCATTCAAAGTAACGATTGGATTCAGACTTTAACCATTGAAATTGTTTCGAGTAAAAAACAAAAAGGCTTCGCAGGAGAAGTTATTTGAATAAAAAACGTTAAGTGTCCAGCGGGCACTGGCAGGCTCCGGATGCAGGGGTAGCTAGCCCGGGCACGTGCGCGGCAGGTGCGCGCAGAAATACACAACCTTTGGCTCCGCATTTACATGTTATGTAATTTTATTGCACGTTTATTGTTCTAGAGGTAATTTTGGAGCTATAAATTAATTTATCATTTCATAAACATTTTTTATTTTTTAAAGTGTGATGCTTTTTGTCATTTCTCAAAATATAGATAGACACTTTAAATAAAATATGTACATTAATTTTAATATCAGTGCTAGTCAACCCACACTTGTAGGATCACGACTACGTACTGTATTTTGCAAAAATACACATAAGTACAGATGAATTTCGCCTTTCTATTGTGGTGTACCTAAATTCCAAAAGGTTGGTCAGCCATGAAACCTTCTCATGGGAGTTACGAGTAGGCTGCTGCGACAATAAACAATTTTGATGCTTGACACGGTATATTTGTATTTTATTAATAGTAAATCTACTTCAGACCCGTAATAAGATACGAGTAATTTCGATTTCTTAGTCTTGTTCGGTCGGCGGCTTGGTTAGCGTTGGACTTTTTGCGTTGTTGACAAATTGGTGTATCGGGTTCGAATCCCGGTCAGACGAATATTTTTATTTCTTTTTCTTTTATATTATTATTTCTCTTTAATTATTTTATCGCTCTACTAAAACTCCGAGCAAATCTCGGTCTCCCAGGTATTTAGGTAGTAATTAATTGTGTAACGTGCAACGTAAAAATATTAGTAGGTAATCGATTTGTAAGGCAACATTGAACAATAATTATTCATATTATTTTCGTTTATTCTTTCAGCTCCGACGAAACATTGGTAAAGCTTTTATAGTGGGGTATCTGAGGAGTCTGAACTCAAGAATCAAATTACTTTGAATGAATTAATGTTTTGTCTCTGTCGCTTGATATAAAGTAAGCAGCAACAAAACTTCCGGATAAACTATCCGACACTTATTAGGAGATTGTGAAATAGGCCCTTAAAAAAATATTTTATGCGACATACTCACATTCGATGCCGCGCGTGAAACCTAAAAATGACTTTTTAAAATTATTATACTTATCAAAACCTCGTGTCAAGTATCAAGTTATTTCTTATTCATACATTTAAATGTATCAAGCGCAGCTCGTCGCAGTAGTCACAGGTGGCTGCAACACCCGTGTCTCCCACGCCGCACCTCCTCCGCGCGGGGACCCCGTGAGGTTGTTCATTGACCTATTTAATTATTATTTTTTGGTGATTAAAAAAAAATACACTAAATCCTTAAACTTCTTTTTTTTGCTCTCTGGATTTGAATTAAAAGTTTACTATATCCATACAAATAAATAAAATGAATGTGTCTGTTTATAATTTCAAATTACCATATATGCAAATATTTATTTATTTATTTAATCAAAGTATATACCGTTGCTATCTATGCACTTTGGACTGAAAGGAATGAACATTTTTGCCATCTCATAGGTATATGAGATGGCAAAAATGTTCATTCCTTTACTAAAAAAAACATTCGGACAGGAATCAATAAAATATTTTAAGACGCTTTGGACTGCCCCATTGGAGTTGAATTTTTTCCCTTGCAAGAAGTTATCTAAATTTCGAAAAAAATGGTAATCTGTTGGAGCAAGGTCCGGGGAGTTTTGGTAGCCGTCTGTTGTGCAGAGTGTCGTCTAGCGTTGTCCTGAAGCAGCAGTGGCCTAGAGCGAATTACCAACCTCGGTTGTTTAGCAGCTAGCTTTTCCATCATGATTTGCAGTTGCTGGCAATAGACATCTGCCGTATACGTCTAGCCAGATTTAAGAAAGCTGTAGTGAACGATACCGACACTAGTCCACCAAGTCTCACAAGTAACTTTTTTTGAGTCAATTTTCGCTTAAGGCAGCTTTGGTTTGCCAGGGTTCAGCCATTGCGATGAGCGTTTCCAATTATCGTACAGGAGGATTTAAAATCCCTTCATTATTGTGCCGGTTGAGTAATGTAACGCAGTAGTCGACGTGCGTTGGTCGGTTTGCTGCACTCGATTCATGAGGTACCCACCTTTCAAGCTTTTTCACCTTCCCAATTTGCTTCAAGTGGATTAAAACAGTTTTATCACTAACACCGCAGCCTGCAGCTAACTCGAACGTGGTTTGCGATGGATCCGCTTCCACAATAGCCTTCAATTCTTCTTTATCAACTTTGGTCTCCGGCCGTCCACGGGGCTTGTTCTGCAGGTCGAAATTTCCAGAACGAAAACGTTGGAACCAAAAACGTACTGTGTTTTCTTTTGCGACACCGCCGCCATACACATCATTAATCCTTCGAGACGTAATACGATATTTCAAGTTTTCCATTTTGTAAACAAAGGTGACGCAATGAAAAAACCAAAAGAGGAAAAAAACAAATGAATTACGGTTTTCGAAACACAAATGCATGAGTAAATAGCGGTATAAATTTACAATTGGAACTCCTAACCAAAGAAGATATATTTGAGATCGAAGTGGCCATTTCGACAAAACGCTAATTTCATATTATGTAAGAATCTTATATATAAGGTACCTACACCAGATATTCATTTTTTTTTAATTTTTGTCTATCTGTCCGTCTACCTGTTTGATTGTTTCGAATAATTTCTGAAACGGCTGGGCCAATTTTGACTTTCACTGGCAGATAGCTGATGTTTTAAGAAGTAACTTTGGCTGCTTTTATCATAGGGTTCCGTTTCCAGTAATAGTTCCACGCAAACGAAGTTCCAGGCGCCAGCTAGTAACTAGCTACAAAATTTGAAGCGTTCAATACAGTAATTATTTACCCCCACAACAGCAGTAACGTATTCGCAGTCTGCTCTAAGGAATAGAAAGCTCTCCGCGGCCACAGACAGACGTCAGACAAAACACATGACGCAGACATTGTTATGCAAATGTTATTATAAGCTTTGGGAAATAATAATTACACGAATGTAATGTGTCTGTCTTACTTGATGTCTCTTCTTTGGAAAATTTAAATTATGCTTTACAAAAACATTATAAAAAATTTATATTAGAAGCAATTAAATGGATTTAGAGCTTAACCAATTCTTGTTTCGACGAGCGAGTCGCGACTTACAATATAGCCTTTATAAAAGCTCTTTTGTAGTTCAATCTGCACTCTGCAGTACATATTTTGATTATTTCTTTATAAGGTAATAAATTACTCTTTAAGTTTAGTATTTAATAAGCAACAAATGTATAAAAATAATTTGAAATAAGTAGGTTAATCACTTAATGAGAATTAATTTCGTTTATATCAGAAAATGAACGCATCATAAATTTTTATTTAGGAGATAATTTGACGAATTTATTAGGACCTGTTACAGGTTTTTGCGTTTCGACCTACATTAGGATACAGGGTACAAGTATGGTAATGGGTAATAGATTGCCAGTGGTGTGGGAGAAAGGTGTGCTGTGGCCTGTGGAATATTTTAATCCATCTGCAAATTGATTTGGTGTAGGGGATCCTTAAAACTAGATACTTCTAGGTGCAATGTCTTAATGGGTTAGGGATTATAGGTTAATGACCTATTTTATGTTTTTTTTTCATTTGTCCCACGTCCAACGTCTCACGTCCCACGCGAGATTCTTGCGTCGGTTCTTCTCGCTGGGTCAGTTCCTGAACCGGAACAAAACTCTAAAAATATTTGTTTCAATTTTTTTTTTAATAAAACTTTTCTATTTCTTCTTTTTTTCTA
This sequence comes from Phengaris alcon alcon, assembly GCA_037179445.1. Lineage (NCBI taxonomy): Eukaryota > Metazoa > Arthropoda > Insecta > Lepidoptera > Lycaenidae > Phengaris > Phengaris alcon. The sequence continues at coordinate 465,346 of JAYRCH010000040.1, read as the reverse complement.
TATTTACCTATCAAATTAGTGATGACCATGTAATAAATAGTCTCTAGAATGTTCTGGCACCCTGCGACGTCCCAATCTTATCGGGTGAATGACCGGGAGGGTGGTGTGGAGGACCAGATGCGTGCACATCTGCCCGTCTCACTCCACTGCCCGTAACGTCTTATAACGTATTCTCGTTCGAACCTTCCAGTTAGTAACGTGGATCTAATAAGACCTAGGAATGCTTGAGGTATATGACATGTTTTTAATGTATTGCGCGAGCTAAGTTTCAAAATGTATATGCCTTTCCCTAAATATAGTCCAGCATTAGACAAGGTGAAGCATTAGACAAGGTGACTTCGCTAATTACGATGACGTTGTTTTAAAAACAAAACATATGGGATTGACATAACTTTCGCTAAGTGGAACAGAACGCAATACCACAGAGTAAAAAAAATATATACTTACGTAGCAATACGTCAATACCATACATGGACTAAGATCCAAGCCCCGCCAGACTCCCCTTATACTCTTACTCATAAAATGTATGTCATATTGTAGTATTAGTTGTGTACAATGAACGTTTGTATACGCGCCAGATAGTGCGATGGGCCAATTCTCAGGTACAATTTCAATTTAATTAGGCCTACAATTTCAAGGTACGATTTCTTGCGGAAGTTCCGCAATTGTGGAGGCGGAAACGAAGTCCGTCACAACTCTAATCTGTATCTACACCTACCCACCTACAACAGCAACTTAACTACATACTCCTACAGTTCACACACCAACACATATATGTCTACCTACTATATGATTCTGGATTTTATTCTTGCCCATAACTTCTTTACCTGGCGTCTTTTGGGGTTGCCCGTTTGGTGACATCAAATATGATGCCAGTGGATTCACTTTGAGAACACATTGGCAACATTTCATTGATGTCGATTCTTTTGGTATGAACTTTGAACCATGCCCTTTGTAAAACCTACTTTTACCGCCACAATGAAATTAACGAATATAACATTAGTTTTACCGTGTTTTTACCAGACAGTATCGATGACTATTGACTATGGCCACCAGTTTTGGTCTGTAACCCGATCGTCGCGCGTGTCCGCTGCCGGTCGGAAGTTATGCGACACACGAAGCCCGACAACTGCCTCCACCTCTCACAGAGGTCGGACATTGATTTTACTTATAGTCATCGCATACTATGCCGGCAAGACGTTAGGAGTGGGCTTGTATTAAACTTTACCCGACTCCTCTGAACTACCTCTAGCTTATTAGCTATGGAATATGTGTTAAGGACGCGTTTGTAAAATGTGTCGTTTGACAGCGGCAGAGTACGGATTAACATTTCTTTAGTAATGTTTTGTGTAATAAATCCAGACAGTGACCAAATAAAATAAACCTTTTTGCCACGCATTAATATTCATGCATAATAATAGCAAAAAAGCATAAAAAGTCTGCTCAACATTGTGAAAAGTTGGTGAATTTTTTAAGCTATTTCCAAATCAATATAAAAAATAGTTGGATTATTTTACATCTAATTTTAAGGTGATTATATTCGTTATATTTGGGATCTTTAAATAAACATAATAAGCTACATAAGACCAGAAATATTATCCTAAATACGACCTCCTTTTGTAAATTTTTGTCAAATTCTGAAAATTTGTTTTTGCTATACTAAAAATCATATTTTTTTATAATGTTTGTAACCATTTTACATACAAATTTTTAGTTTTATTTGGTCGCAAAATCGACCATAAAAACACCCAATTTGTGTCAAATTCTACAATTATTGTAATTTGTAAACCATTTTTTTTTCACTGAATAGCAATTAAGCAACAATGACGCAAGTAGGTACGGTAAGTAAGAGAAGTGTCGTTGCCAACACAAATTGGTGTCAAAATTGCGAGCTCTTTAAATTTACAGAGGTTAGTATGTGTTCAGACTTAGAAGTTCATTTACTCTTATAAGAATCAAATATATATCCGTTGTCCGATACCCATAACACAAGTTCTACTTAGCACGGGATTAGATCGACGGGATATATATTATTTAAATATGTATGAATAATGTATTTGTATATATTTTCATGTGTGTGTGTATAAAGATTTGAATTTTTTGAATTTTTGAAATCAGCTAAGAGGTTTTTTACCTTCTTCACCCACACTCAGCAGCATTCAGCCACAAGTATAAAATGAGCGAATGTTTTAAGTTGTTTTTGAAAGAATTTATCTTGGCGTACCGTGCGAACGACTATATCTGCGGCGACCGGCGGGCGACCGCAGCTTCCACTGTATGGGAACACCAGCTGATAACACTAAACACGCGATAACGCGACCTTGCGACCGTCCGCTATCACCATCAGCCTAATGCCACTCTCTTGACACAAACATTTATTCATAGATTGCCAACGTGCGCAATTAATATGTGAACAATTACCGATTGATAAGGTTTATTCGACTGAGACGAGAATTTCTTTTGTTTAGTGGGTAAATCTCCAAGAATCTTTATTTTGTAATGGCTAATGACGATGTGAGCTTGGGGCTTTTGTGCGATACACAGAATATATTCGTTTGATAGCCACTTTTTTTTACTTATAAAACCCTATCTATGTATGTAGTAGGTAATAAGGGCACTAGACACTATAATTTAAAATTAGGACAATATAAGTAAAAAGTTGGCTGCCGGGCAATAAAGTTTCGTGTAGTGCACAAACGCCCTAACGTCATTAGTCGTTACAAAGTGAAGATTCTTAGAGATTGACCGTAGCAGAAGTGCGTAATTGTATATACTTGACGTCTGAAAAAATCAATCACGGATATTTGGGGCACATGATTTTCTGCTTAGGTAATGACGTTTAGGCAGAAAAATAATTGCTATACTCGAAAAAATAATTATTTATTTATATGTAGCGGCGACAGCGGAGTAAGTTAGGACTTAGGGCTACCCTTACGTGAGGTGGTTTTTTAGTTTGATTATGAGAATTATTTTTGTGTGAGTGAATCATATTTAATAGTTATATTTTAACTCTGTGGCAGTTGTGTCTTTTTTTTTTCAATTTCGCCTATGACTAATTTGCGATATTCTTTGTCTGAAAGTCGTATTCATAACATAAAGCAAAGTTTGGAGCGGCTATCGAGATTGTAAAGCACGGCTTCTATACAAATTATTATTATCAGTTTATCGTGTTCAAAAACAACATCTATGCAACACCATTATTACAGTCATTTCGAACTTTATCTTATAAATGACACTAATTATAATACATTTGTATAATTTGTATCACAACATCCTGTTGAACAATCGTTATAAGATCAATAATTTTTTACAAGACAGCACGGAGTTTAGGAGTTATAATACGGCAATTTAATAACGGATACTGCCGTTAGGACCTTTACCGAGATTTGTAAATTAGGGATGCGCTAAAATTCATCGACATGGGATACATTTTATATTAGTAAGTTTTGTATAAAATGGTTAATATACTATTCATTCATAATCCTGCTACTATTATTAATTTACAAATGTGAAAGTTTGTGAGGATGGATGTTTGTTTCTCTTACACGCAAAAATCTACTGAACGGATATACATATACAATTTACTATGATAGCATAGTAGTTTAAGGTCTGGATTAACACATAGGCTACTTTTTGTCTCGAAAAAGTACATTGTTCCCGTGTGATAATGAATATACGCGAGCGGAGCCGCGGGCAAAACATAATAGTTCAATATAATCGTATACGCTTTCATTTATTTTCATATTGAAAATAGTTTCTAAAATAAAAATAAAGAGAGGTATGAGGATAAACTGCATAAAAATAGAAGACTCGTTTAAAAGGATAGGTCAACGGATAAAGAGCTTCGTGATGATAAACGCTGGACGGCAACATGACGCCATCTGATGAATGGGTGTTTATTGGCGTAGACTTTCACTGTAAATGTCAAGCGTAACCTGCTACTGCGCAAAAATAACACAATTTCACTAAAGGTGCTTCTTCACTGGAGTGACGTAACAATCTGAAATGTATATTTGAGGACAACTGTACCGGCTTATTGATTAACGTCAACCGTCACACCTGTCCAACGGTAAGTTAACAAAAAAACATGGGTAATTTTGTCGTATTTGTGAAATCTTAACATTTAAGTGTGTTTGATATTTTTCCATAGCACGACAAAATAAAGTATGCTCTGTGCAGGTACCTATTAAACAAACAACGAACTACTTATTAATAGTATGAAAATTTTCTATGAATAACGGATCATTGTACAAAGTGAATAAAAATATTTTTTTCTAAGAAACCTTCTTTATGCAGCATGTATGCAGCCAGGATAGTGTTTATACAGTAATTGTTTTACATACCAACATGGTCACTGGTCAGCTACCTTCTGATGCAGGTGCAAGGAGGGTGAAATGATTCTATGCTAATGCGCCTTTATCAATATATATCATCTATATTCTAAGGGCAACATAATTTACATTTCTTATATTTATCTAAGCAGGAGGATAAATAAGTATATGATATAAAATTAGGATAGGCACATCAAAATTGAAAGTTTAATTCAGATATGAAAATAGTCTAATGCTTGGATTTTTTTTGCTGCTGTGATATTCATATTTTATCTACATCGATAAAGTCATGCAAGGAACAACACTATTCATCCTAATCAATATCACCTCGTTTAAAACAAATAAAAACGGTTCAAAGGTTCTAATCGTCACAAAAACTAACGTCGTGTTTCCGTCTGGTAATATCTTGATTATTGTTAAAAATGTTTCCATTTTGATAATAATGTCCCGTAGTCCCCAATTTTGATTCTGTCGAGATTAAGCAGAATCTAAAATATTATTAATGTACTTTAATACTGTATTTTATTGTGATGTGTTTCAAAATTAATTACACATAGGTATTATAATATAGGCCGGGATCGTTAAAATATACAATTAAATAGCTAAACAAAGTAATAAATTCCATTGCTCTGTATGTAATTTTGTTCAGGACATCATCCATGCAAAGACCATAGAGAGTTTGACTGCGGCATGCGGCATGCCCTAGTCTCCAAAAGGGTCAATTCACACCGAAACTAAACGATACGGGACATGGCGCTGCAATTTTTTAAATATCTATTTTACACAACAATTGTAAGAGTTCGAATAGTTTCATAGTGTTACACAGCGCATGTGCAGTGTATGACTGATGTCATAATATGAAAGGTGTATCTTTTTGTGTAGGGACGCGTGTCGTCGAGGTGTGAACTGACCCTTAGACATGCCGTGCCTTCGCATGCCCTTATGTCAAAAGGCTTCAGTAATGATACGTTAGGAAATGTAGAGTTTAACTCGGTTTGAAAGTTTATAATTACGGTAGCTTGGAATACGGTAGATTGAAAGGTTTAGACGTGTGTAGCCGGCCGCGGCGGTAGCTGGCGACAAATTATTGGTCTACGCGGGTGGTGTGGTTCCGTTGTACCACGAAAGCAGCTAGATCCGTTAATAGGTTCCCTATTGGAGTGACGGTCCAATAAGTAAAGGTCCTTCGGAACCTCTAAGCTAGATTTTTGTCATACATATACCTACCTATACTTTTTATACCAACTTACCACGGAAAAAACTGAGCATACTTGTAGGCAGTATTTCCACAGAGTAAAAATATATACTTTCCTTCTTTTTAATCTGTGGTATATCTCAAAATGATGTTTGGAATCTTAATTAAGACTTAAGAGATTCATGGAAGTTACTAGTAGTTAGCTTCTTTAGTGCTCTATACATAATATATTTTAGATTCTGCTTCTATAGTTACTTTCTAATTAAACGAAACTATTCTAGGTTGACAAAGAAGGAATAATATATATCTACTGTTAATAATTTACTAACTGAAGGCCTGTTACAATTTATCGCCGTGGATAATTCGTATCGTGTGACAATGGATACGTTGTCATAGATAGTCCAGCGTCACTCACTGTGCGAATCATAACATGTTGGCGATCCTCACTCCTCTGGTCAGCAGATGATTGCAGTGGTGACTGACAGCCCGTGTCATGCGTTATGTGACCTGCGACTTTGCTCATGGGACAATAACACAAAGGCGAAAGTGTCCTACTATTTATAATAAGAAATATTACCATCTAGTTAGCATTTCATTAGTCATTAGACTGAATGGCGGCGGGTTACGTCACCGTAACGACGTTCCGGTGAGAATGAGTAGTGAGCTAAATGTGCCTCCACCTACCAACCTCTTTAATTGGGAAATATAGTACTGGCCTGCAAAAGAAAGTACTAGACTTTAAAATATTAAACTTTTTCAATACTGTACAAGTTAAAGATTTATAATAAGAACGTTTTAGAACAAATTTTATCGGCTTTCTACTAGTTTCAAAAAGCGGATAGCTGTAAAACGTTTTTTTTTTATTTTAAATTTCTTTCTTCTATACTTTTGAAAAAAGTGGTTATAGTTTTGAAAAAAGAGAAAAAAAACTTTATTTTGCAGGCCAGTGTAGGTGTGAGCAATGAGCCTGTGTGTGTTTGTATAAAATATGAAAAATAAAAATTCAAATACGAAAGATATTGATGAACTAATTCGTAATACTATTTTTATTCCTGTAACTAACTAACCATAAGGTTTTTTGTTAATTATAATATACCAATAACAGGATACAGTTTGTAAACCGTATTATAAATGTAAATATTTCTCGTAAGACTCCGATACTATCACTCGCTCCCGTGTCCCGCTCGAATTACATTTAAATAATTACAAATGGTAATAAACTCTATACTAATTTAGCTTCACCCATATTATAACCATAATTAGATAAATGACTACGTGTCAAATATTTCGCTTTTAATGTAACTAACTTACCTCGGAAACATTGATAAATTTAAGAAATATAAAATTTTATGTACATTTTGAAAGAGAGATTATCTAAAAATTACAAAAAAACAAAACAATTTTTTTTCTATATATTAGTAAGAATTAAGAGACCTACATCATTAGTTTACTTACATCATATACAAAAACATTCATTATGGTATGTATAAACTTAAACGAACAAATTTCGGAGACATTAACAATTAGTATGTTCCTGTGACCCTTATAATATATTTTCATACAACATTAGGAACGCGTGACGTCATATCTATGGCGACTTTTATAAAGAGCGTTTTATGTTGCGAATTTCTGTTATCTAATCGCTGTATCTTTGAAAATTATTTCTTCTGGGATATTAATCATATTAATTTGTATAATGTAAATATTTTTTGCTATAGCGTCATCATGATAGTACATAATATTATTACGCAGTTTCTTAAAACTTCTACTGTTAATTAAGCCTATTTACTATCCAAGAATAATGAAACTTGCACATACACTTTGATCTAATACTAAGTAGTTTGGTAGATGATTTAGATTTGACACCTTTTTAATATAATATAAAAAATAATTATTTACATATACCGCTTTAAATCTTTCATACTGAAATAATACGAAACTATTCTCATTTCTCGCATACAAGTAACAACAGACACGCAAAGATCAATCAGCATTTCGCAGATAACAACAGAAAACGTCCCCAATCAACTATGTTAAACTTAATAAATCAAATAAAATATAGTAATTAAGATAAACAAAAAACTGACACAGCAGGTGACGCGACACCTTGTGGACGGAGACGCCGGAGATTGTCGCTTTTTACCCTCATTACCTTTCGCGTAACTGTTCTACGTCATCTTATTTTCTCATATTATGTCAATTATTTAATTGTTATTGGTATTTTAATAATAATTGTAGCTAGAAAAGGCCAATGATTTAAATTCTTAATAAAATTCATAAATTAAACTCTAAAGGATTGTTTTGCAATCGCCTAATTAGTGACCATAGATTTATAACGCCCAGATCGATAGTCTTCATAAAAACGCATCGTACACAGTGAAGCAAGCAACAGATAGATGTAGGCGTAAGCATACATACGTACGTTAGCAGACACGCACACAAACAAAACTTTAATGTTGTTAGTTAAGGGGCAATTACCCCGAAAGTGGGAAAATGTTGCTCTTAGAATAGAATAATAGAATTATCGTATTTGTTTTTATTAATGTCGTAATGTACAATAATATAACTTAAATTTAATTATATATATTTTATTTTAATACTTATATTAATATAAAAATAAATATCTAGTACAATATACACTTCTAAGGAATAGAATAATACTTTTAATACTTTTTAGGAACTTCTCATATTTTCATTTATTACGTAAGATAATTTAGGGGAGGAAGGGTGTCAACTATAGTCTATTCGCGTTAAGAAGACGTGTAGTGAAGACAGGACATGTCAAAAAAAAATTAAAATTTCCCAATGACGCAAAAATCGTGTACACATTATCCAATAACAGCAAGCCATTTTGACATATGTAGGTATGCGTAATTTATTGACATTTACTGTCTTGTTCACGCGATTAGACTATAGTAAAAATTGTCTTACGTGTTACGTGTAAATTATATTTATACGTCGAGTGACCGGAGAAAATTGCGGAGGCGGTACGAACTACAAATACCCCCGAATCAATCTTTCCTATATAAATATATCGTGTGGGGTATCGTTTATCGGTGCACCTACAACCTACTCCAGGTAAGATAGGTTACCACCAGTTATAGGTCCTATAACTATACCTATACCTACACCTACCAACTTATTGGGGCCTGCTGATTATTTTTAAATAAACTAAACATATAAACTAAACGCACCTATAAATATTTGACAGTGAAGTGACAAATTGAACATAGTGAACAGTTAGTATGAGAATAATCTACGTTGTTGTAAAGTCGTTGTGAGTATTTTCCTGTAATTTTTCCAATATATCCCACCGTTCACACCTTCCCTGAACTTCCACAATTCTTTCAAGACCAAAATAAGCCCAATTGGTCCTGCCGTTCTCGAGTTTTAGCGATACATTGGAATTGCAATCCATTTATATATACTAGCATTTACACGCGGCTTTGCCCGCGTGAATTTGGTCAATCAACGCTGTCTTTATAAAAACAAAACTTTCATCCCCTATTTTACCCTCGTAGGGGTTGTATTTTATAAAACCTTGAAATATGTATATCATTATTTTTCCATACTCAATTCATACGATATTTCATGCAAATATGTTCAAGGAAAAAAAAGTTTCATACAAACTTTTATCCCCTACTTGACCCCTTTGGGGGTTGAATTTTGAAAAATTCTTCTTAAGTGAATGCCTACGTCATATGAAAAATACGTGTATAAAATTTCAAATTTCTAGCCATAAGGGTTTGGCCTGTGCGTTGATATATCAGTCATAAGATATTATAAATATATAAGATGAAAGTTAGAGATAATATGCTGTCGCTGACTTTTTTGTAGGTATTATCAAGTTCTACAACTTTTCTCTGGGACCTACGTCCAAATACTGAAACGCTAATCAAAGTTAAGAGTCCTCCTATTCACAGGCTGTCCCTGTCTCTGCTAGCCGAAATGACAAGGACAGCATGTGACTTGAGCGTCACGTAATTTAAATATCATTCCAGTATTCGGCCGTTAATCATATATCTCTCATCGGTAAGGCTACTAAGGAAAATACTAAGGATTATCTTAGTACTGCCAACACTATAAATTTATAGTTAAAAAAAAAAAAATTAAAAAACTTTGTGTTAGTTGCAAGTTGAAACTATTGGTTAGAACAATTGGGAAATTAATTTCTTATTATTAGTAACACTTTTACAATAACAATATTGTGTTTAAAATGTTGTGTATATTATTGGCATAACACAAGTCAAATAGTAGAACTTACACATGAAATGTAATCTCCGAAGCTTTTAATTTTTTTCCAATGCATGTGTGACACCCATTAACCACACAAACCGTCATAATGTTTATAATTTTCGGAGCTGTATGCGCTAGCGCTTGACCTTGACAACTGACGGGTCGTTCTAACAAACTAAGGCAATATGGCTCAGTATGATTTGCTTCATTTTAATGCGCGTACACCGTTTCTAGGCGTATTTTTTCTATTTGCCACTTATTAGGCGATTGAGAAACAGGCCGGAAGTGTGATCAAATGCTAGAATAATTAATATTGGGATAACAGTAAGGACTAAGGATACTGATATTGAATACACAAACTTAATTCTTAAATTCTACGTTTGATACTTTTTCACGGAAAACTGCTAACCAACAAAAAGTAGTCTGTATTTTAATTCAGGCTACAAAATTTTATTATTTATAATTTCGACAGCGAAATTTGAAAACAAAATGTATAGGATTTGACAAAAGGCATCTCAAGCGATATGTCACATAAGGATGACTTATGTCAAATCCCATATATTTTTGATGTCGAAGTTCGCCGTCGAAATTATCGAATACATCTTGACTTTTTAGTCTTTTAGCCTTTAACAGGCTAAAGGCTAGAAAGTTTAAGGCTACAATTATTTTATAAACAATAATTTTTTGTAGCCTGAATTAAAATACAGACTACTTTTTGTTCCGACAGAACAGGGTTTTTAGTCAAGATGCATTCGATAATTTCGACGGCGAACTTCGACATCAAAAATGTATGGGATTTGACATAAGTCATCCTTATGTGACATATCGCTTGAGATGCCTTCTGTCAAATTCTATACATTTTATTTTCTAATTTAGCCGTCGAAATTATCGAGTGCATCTTGACTAAAGGCCCAGGTTCGCGTGGGATATATCATAGAATCACTTAAAAAAAAACGGGTAGTACTCGTAAATTAAAAAATATGTATCAATTTTGTAGCCTATGAGTCAAGTATCTGTATGTTTCGGTTTTGCATTAGATTCATTGTGAATGACGTAGAGTGAGTCAGAAGTCAGACAGCTCCATGATTCACGCATTGTCTGGTCTCGGGTTTAGGATCGAGGAATTTCTAGACATAACTTACAAAGTAATATAGAAATTAATATAATGTTAAAAGCTAAAATTAACTAAAATCTATTTAAAATATTTACAAACTATAAAAGTAGGTAAGTACTAAAAAAAAAACTACAAAACTTAAAATGCTACAAAACAAAGAAATGTCGTTTCCCAGGTCGTCCCCACCAGGCAGAGTACCTAGAAGGCTCAAAGAGTTTCCTCGCTGGATTGCGATACTTATTCTCTGGGCCAGGTAGGTGCCGGCGCTGGGGTCTCGGATGGCCTCAATGAGTTTTTTTGAGATTTCTCTGAAAAGTTTGTGCGCACCCAGACCCCATGTCATGTACCTAGGGTTTCAACCCCAAACGGTTCAAATATGAGATCCCCACTAAGGTTCTCATATTTGCGCCGCTTGAGGTTTTCCGCCTGATTGGCGGCCGCACCTGCAGAACTCGAGGTGCCCTGGACATGGGACGGAGCAAGTGTATCGACGTAAGTAGCGTCCCATACAAGAGCCCGTCCCACTCTCCAAGTGACCAGGGTCATACCGTCTGGTCTCTTGCCATCGTCGCGCGCCAAACCAGAGGGCACAGCTGGCACACCGGCGGTGACAAGAGCCCGACGGATGAGATCGTTCAGGTTCAGGGTTCAGTGATGTCGGGAGATGCGGCCGGCGCTTCGTTGACAGGACAGCCCGTGGTGTCCGAGGCTGTCCACGTTTGCACCACAAACACAGCGATGGGGGACGACGTGGGGGATGCCAAGACGCAGGGAAGTGGCTAACCAGAAAGCTGTTCGATCCAGCAATGTGCCCGTATTGGGTGACGGTAATGCTTGTATCCAAAGGCCCGACTCCCACTTCTACGCAGCTAAGAGGCGAGCCTGCTCCACAGGACTGGAGGACGTATTAAGAAGATTATTCCGTACCAATCTGCAGAGTGGCTCGTCCCAGAGCCTTTGGGAAAAAGTATTGTCAGGCAATCCGCTACAAGCACTAGTTGCGCTCCAGGCTTCCTTGGCCTCGTCCAGAAAGGGAACTGTATTGGAGTAGGATGGGTGATGTAGTATTTTGGAGATAAGACTATGGTTCGCGTGGACTGAGGTCAACAAGGCCGGAAGCGACATGTCAGAGGGCTTTCGAACACCCAGGCCACCGAACCTAATTGGAAGCGTTGCCTGAGTCCATGCGCGGTCATCGAAATTTGTATTCAAAAGTGGAGAGCGTTTGTCTTATGGTATCATCCAACTGTTTGAGAAGTTGAGGGAACTTCCACAGTTGACAACACCGTAACACATATGTCAATTTAGGTACGAAATGCAAAAACGGATAAGGGTAAAGGCCATGTGACAGTTAATTTGGAGGAGGCGGTCAAAAGTTTCATTAAAATTTTGTAATTTAAATTTTAATAATTACTTTTTAATTTATTTTGAAATTAACTGATTACATCATCAAAGTATTGACAAGGGTATTTTAATAGGAAAACACATTTTATGAATATCCCTTCCATTCATAATTTTTTACAAACGTCTTGGCCAGTAGTACTTTTTTAATTGGCACAACAGTTCCATGTAATCGTCTTAAGATACTTTATAGGAGATAAGAGGTCATCACACAAATGTGATTGAAGTTACTTAAATAAGAAAAAGTCAAGCGTTAAATAAAAAAACTCAAAAATAAATACAGCAGTTGGCAAATCTATATCTTAAACAATTTATGAAGAATTAAAACAGGAATTAATCTAGTCAGTTGCGTCCAGCTGCCCTGCCTACACCTGCCCAGGGATTTTCCGAGCGATGACCTGCGCCTGCGCACGCGCTCGCGCTATCTCATATTAGGGTTGCCAGCTGTGCGACTTGATGAATTTTTGTACTTTTTATGTCAAATGTAAACTTTAAGTTTATTTATTAAAGGGTATAGTACTTGGTCGAACTATGTAACAAAATGAATACCTACAGTCTCAATAATAGATAATACTGTTATAGTTGTTTAGTCGGTGAAAAAAGTGCTGCCAGCCCTATTTTGACTAATTGTCTGGCGAATCGCCTAAAATATATTCTTAAAATATTCATATAAACAAATCGAAAAATTGTTTATTGTTTTATTACATTTATTGTTTACTGTTTATGGTTATTAACCATAACGTTGGTTAATATTTAGATCGTATTCGATCAAAACCAGAACAAGATTTCATCTTATCAATAAATTATTACAATTTAATTTCGCGCAAACATTATGCAGATTTTATAAATACGAGTATTACGATAATAATATCAATATATTTTATAATAATAATATATCTATGGACACACCACGTAAATCTGGTCCCGTGCTAAGTTCTCTAAGAACGTTGTTGCAACCAGGCAACGGAAATACCTATATTTAATACTATTATAATAAACATATATTTAAGATTTTTATTACACATCCATGACCTAGGAACATAGAAAACTTTTTTGTTCCTTTGGTGGAATTCGAATCTGCGACTTCCGGCTTCGAATCCGGCTGAGACACAGAGGTCGAATTTTACTAATCTGTAAAGAGTCTTGTCTCTTACATAGTAGCCGAACTTAATTGAAACCTTTAACTTACATTCTTATTTAAAATCACGAAGCAGTTTATTCAGTGTTATTAAAAATTTTAAAACTCTGACTGAAAATAGATAAAAAATAATCTTGGCAAATTAGCCACAAGAGTTTGAGTTTAACTTAGGGCCAGCTCATGCGGCTCACTATTTTGAGGACAGCGATTTAAAATTGAACTTTATTTACTGTACAAGAAGATACGCGTTTCATCGCAAGAGTAGCTCCGCCAATGATTTCAAAACTAAGGATGGGATATGACATTCATGTGGCAGAAAAAATCTTCAGACAATAAGTTACGCCATCTTGATTGCAGATGAATTTGTCAAATAAATGTGGATTGTGGACTCAATAGACTGCGGAAAGAAAACGTAAAGATGACAAATGTCCAAGCCTCGGCTGCCACAAACAACCTTAAAAATAGGGCAGCTTAAGTGTGGACACTTTTTTCCACATATATAATATAATATGTATACTCTATAGGTTTATGGGCGCCGCGCTACGGTGCTTTGCAGCTCGAATTTCAAAACCTTGCCATTGCAATTGCTTCATTAAGCGAGTATCTTATTGCGTGGTAAATAAAGTTCAATTTGAATCCGAGTCCGCGTCGAGTCGCGTCGCGTCTCGGTGTGAGCCAACGAGCGACAGTTACACCATTTGACGCTGATCGTACCTAAACCGATCACCATTGTTACCCGTTAGCCCGGTAGTGACATAACGGACACAATGACGTCACCAGCGACGAGTTGTCTTCACAGCTTCGGCAGCTGATGCGTCATGTGACAGGTGCCGAAAGGTGCGAGTCCACCTACAAACTCGAACGTGTCTAACCTTGAGTGATATATTAAAAATTGAAAGTTGAGGCCGAGCGTTACGAGTATTTTCTATTAATAGCTGCGAATTATTAAATTCCGTTGAAAACTATAACCCGTCTACGCAAATCAGGTACACAGCCTACCCGGCGCATTAATAGAATCTATTGACTGACAGCTCTAACATTGACACCACATTCATTAAAATGAGATCAGCAGATTAAGCGCTGTAGTGGAACAAACAAACATACATTATACACATACTTAGACTGGCAAAATCATTACCCTTCCTTTTGACTGCGTCATAGTCGGGTAAAAAATCTACAGGGGTATCGTATGGGTTTCTAGTTCTTCAAGTCCAAGCATACTCATATTATAATTGGAAATGCAGTTCGTAAAAATATAATTTGTAACCTTTCTATAAATTTTGCTCTACCTTAAGCAAAATCGTTACCAATTTATGAACAACCAGTATTTCACATGATTTCCTTTCTTACTTCTAATTAGGCAGCAGTAGTGTTTTTAAACGCGTTCGAAAAGCATGGATTATTATACCTAAGGGCTGTTTCACAGCATTCAAATAAGTGTTTGGATCGATAAAACTTTATACCGAGCGACAGAGACATGCCAATAAACTTTCTGAGACGTATCAGTAGATTATGAAACAGGCCTTTAGCCTTAGGGTCAGTTCACACTGCGACGATATGCGACACTACGCGGCGCTGCATTTTTGAGATACCTATTGAAAATTGAACTTTATTCACTACACAAAAAGATACTCGTTTCATATGAGACCAGTCATACACTGCACATCCTCTGTGCGGCGCGGTGCAACCTGACATTCGAACTCTTACAATGTGTATCTTCTTGTGTAATAAAGTTCAATTTTTAATAGCTATCTTAAAAATACAGCGCCACGTCGCGAATCGTTTCGTTTCAGTGTGAATTGAGTATTGACCCTTACGTTAATTTATTTCACGTTTTCGCTTTAACATAGTACGATAAAGCACTTTCTCATTACCAATTCTAAGATGACATGATTAGGAAGTAAGGCAAAAGGTGTTGCACCGAGCAGCTGATCATTATTGGTGACTGATTTATTACACTGTAATGCAACTGCGACGCGAGACCGCGACTCGCGACTGCGACCAGCAAACCAGCGAATCAGGTACTCTAGCCACACTCACAGATCGCGCGACGAAGGTCGCGGGGATTGATAAGTGCTCCATATAAATTTATAGTTTTCCCTGATTTTATATGACCCTATTTCAGCCTCGAGTCGTGCATCGATCAGGCCGTGCCATAAGTAATGAAATGTTTAAAGGCCTATCGTGACTCGTGAGGCGATAGCTTATGTCTCTGCTATAGATTCCTTTGTCCTATGCGAGTCGATAATCCTTAGGCAAAGTGCAATTTCAGAAAGATTATGATGTTCATAAACAATAAAATTTATGGGAGTAACCTCGTGGCTTAGCGGCCAAAAGTGTATGAGGCACTTTTGATTTCGAACTTCGTCATTGTAATTAGAGAAGTCACCTTGTTGACTAAGTCGTCTATTATTTGGTGGCAAATTATATACCTTTGGTAATTTGGCAGATTATTCCCTATTTTCTATCAAGATAGACACCACACTTTTTCAGTATATATTTTTATTAAAACAATAAAAATTAATATACAACACTCCAGTAAAAGCAAAAAACTTATTGCACTGTCGTGAACCTGCGACAGCCAGACGCCAGTACAACTACCCACTACAGGCTACCAGGTTGTTATTAAAAAAGTATCAATATCGAAAATACCCTATTATAAATTCTACTTCCGGGTTTATGTACTTTGTATGTGTGCGTACGTGTACATGTTTGTATATTTAGACTCCAGCCACACTGAATTAGCAGCGACCACAGGCTTAGGTTAGATTCTCGTCGCTGCCGATTCAGTGTGGATTAAGCCATATGTGTGTGTGTGTGCAGGTAGCATCAGCTGGGCGTGTGGCGGCAGGTTGCGAGATGACCCGCTGCGAGACAGATGCTGGGAACATCTGCCGCGGCGCGTGCGCTTACTCCGCCCGACTAGTCTTGGTAGTTGATGCTCGCTTTGTATAAGTTAGTTGATTCTATTTTAAAGAACCTATGGTTACTTTTTTTTAACTTATATTTTGTATCCGGCGTTCAGAAAGAGTATAAAAATACCAATTTTGAATTAAAAAAAAATTGACTTTTGTCTTTTATAACATAATTTTTGGTGAGTTACTTCTAATTTTAAAAACAAAATACAAACATAGTTACATACTTCAAAATATTATACCTACCTACTAACTCAAAGTCATAAGTTTCTAAAAGAGTAGGGCCCCAATTCTCGTCCCTCAAATCTCGGTTCGATTAACACTCCGACTAATTCGCTTAGGCGTCAAATCATACGCGCGCGAGAGGGACAGACTGGAAACCGAACCGAGTTTCGAAGTACTAGAACTGGGGACCTGATTATTTCGATGACCTAGTTTAGGTAGTAGGTACATATTGTGTTTTTCATTTAAATCGTATATAAGTCTTAAAATAATGTATAATATCAAATAGTGTAAACTTAAGCTAGTTATTAACAGTTAAGATTTTTAGTATTTATCTATTTTAAGCATCTAACATAATATTAATTCTAGTAATAAACAGTTGGCTTTCTTCAATTTATAATATTATATTGCTCTAAGAATTCTAGAAAAAACCTACACACGTCATGTTTTGTAAATAAGAAATAAAAAGAAGAATGCAAGTATCATGACCAACGTGTCGCAGTAGGCCGCGGTCAGCTGCTCGGCGCACTAACATCTCGGCATCTCGTGTGCGTCGAACTCTTTAATGAGGTGCGCCGCAAGCTACAGGCGGGGCGCGGCGTAGAACTACGTAGCGTGATACATACATGCATTTTACCCGACTACGGCGAAGCCAAAAGGAAGGGTAATGATTTTGGCAGTCCACGTATGTATGTATGTATGTTTGTTCCATCGTAGTGTGTAATTTATTTATTTAAAAATTAATTTAAGGAAATTTTATTTTTAATAATATAGAATACATCAATACTGTATACACATTTCCCCCTTACTTTACAACTTTGCTCTCTATGTTTGATACATTGAAAAAGTCACTTGCCAGCCAAAGACAGCAACGTTGTTTAAGTTATCCGTTGTGTAAATACTTTTATTAGTTGAGTTAATCTTTGTACTTTATAATTACGTAATTTTTTTTAAAACGAAGTTATATTGTATCGGTTCGTATTTGATTTAATTTTTACTAAAAAAATGGTAGTGCCCGCGCCATTTTTTCCGTCTTAACTAACCTACCTACTTTTAAAAAGGAATCAAGTTTAGTGTCAACTTTCAACTATAAACATGGTTTATTAAGCAAGTTAACTTCGCTTTTGTTCAATTTTACCTCACTTCAAAATAAAATGAACAAAGTAGCTCACAGTTTTTTACTTGCACCACACGAGCAGTGAGTCACAGACATTGACCGTGTAATCCTGAGGCGCTATCGCCAACAAATACCGCGATACAACAGAGAGATGCATAATAATACTAATAACAATTACCAAGATAGTTTTGTCGCACGTCGTTTAGATATTTTGATATTTATGGTGGCTTATAGCTTCGAATCTGACATGATCCATCTTTTATGCCCGAAATTAATAATTAATCAATATTAATCACATTTTAGCTATCTGAGATCAAGATTTCAATACATTTCAACGATCCTAGGATTAACTTAACGTTAATTAAGCTATTGCATAGCTTTTATCGCGGGCTTTGAGCGCGGCGACCGAATCAAGAAATTCCGTAACGAAAATAAACCTAACACCCCCCACTCCGACCGGCATGACACAGCGGTGCATCGTCTAACGTCGTTTCAGTTCGGCAGACTTCGGCACGGTGTTTGTGGGCGTGCGACTAGACGTATGCGTGTAGACTTACTATGCAATAGCTTTACCGCGGCAGTCCCCGAGTGCCACACGTATTTTTTTTGTTTGAGAATCTAAGATTGAAGTCAATCTAGATACGTTATTAATTTCGGGCGTTAATAACTACAGGTAGATTAGTTTAAAGAGAGACTCAGGTCTGAGAGCAGTAAAGACTACTAGTACAGTAAAGAATACTAGTACTAGTAGTAAGACACTTAATTAGTGTCAATCCGTCTCTAAATGAGATATATGTTTAGGTACCTTAAGTACCTACCTACAGTTAAGAAAGTTATGTAGGTATGTACTAGGTATTTCAATGAAACCAATAAAGCCAAAGCTAGCTAAAATAAAAAAAAAGAGAGAGAGAACAGTTTTCCGCAATTTAGGGCCTTGTGCCTAAAAATTGGCCCCCGGCACAAACAGGCGGGTATCCACACGTTCATTGTACTACAAACTAATACTACAATATTATTTACATTTTATCAGTAGTCAGGCGGGCCTGGGTTCTCAGCCCACTATGAAAAGGTAAAATTGGACTTTAAAATGTCAATAAAAAGTGGTCTTCCGTCCCTTCCGTCCGAGAAAGGATCTCCGGGGCAAGGAGGTTAACTACACCATTCGTTCTTTTATTTGTCATTTTAATTAAAAAATCCTGATTGTACCACCGCGCCGTAATTAAAAGGACACGTCCGGTTATAAAATCAATAAAAGGACTGCTGTTTCATGGTCTAATGAGATATTTTTTTATAATGTAACTTAATATCGTCTGTTCGCTTTAAGTTTACAATGCCACATCAGTGCAATTGTCAAAATTTACCAATGACGCTTAAGCCATCACATTAACCAAGTAGGTAAGCCATTTTGACATTTGTACTGGCGATTCACTGCAAACTTTTAGACGCGAATAGACTGTTATAAGTACGCGTTATAGTTTCGAGTGTGAGGAAGTAAAGAAAATACAAAAGTAAGTTTAAAGTAAAAGTAAGTTTAAATAAAAAATAAGGCTCAGTTAAGGAGATACAGCCTGGTGAGTGGTGACAGACGGACGGACAGACCGCGAAGTCTCAGTAGGGTAACCCTTTGGGTATGGAACCCGTTAAACCATACACCGCGCCATTTTGCAGTACATCACAAGGTAAGGCGTAATTTCGTTAGCAAATGTGCGTAAAACTGTGTAACACGGCGAGGCTAAGTTTAGTCCAGCCACACTACTTATGTGGTTCGCAGAAATTTTTTACTTGGTCTGAGAAATAAGATAGTAAACTGTTCGCAGAGAATGAAAATTTATAATTTGATTGGATAATTATGAACCAGCTTTATCATAATTCATAACTACTTAGTAATCAGGTATAGCACCTTACAATTTAAAGCTGCCGAAAAATTTCGCATTAATAAAAAAACTAGATCACAACTGGTCCATTCGTTTAGGATAAGATCCCATACACATACACAGACTCGTCCAACGTTTAAAACACCCTATGTTTTCGTCAGGGATTTTCAACAGACGCATATCTACCTCAAAAACTTTGTGATTTTCAATAGTTAGCTAATGAACAATCCGTGTAAATTTCACTTTGTAATATTCAAATATCATTATTCTACTATAATTTATTATACGTTAGAATCATTTCAAAGGCTGTAGGAAAAGTTAGTACAAATTTTTGTACCTTTGGCGCCCTGTACCTGAGAATTGGCTCATCGCACAATCCGACGAGTATGCGAACGTTTCTTGTACACAAGTAATACTACAATACGACATACATTTTATTAGTAAGAAATAAGAATATAAGTAACTCTGGCAGGGCTGGGATCTCAGTCCATAAGTACAATCTGATAGCGCGGCAGCGCTATCGCCAAGTCTTTAAGCGGCCGTAACTATCGTTTCACGAAGCATTTCGCGGCTTTTTCGTGCCCCATATTTTCGTTTGTAATAAAGCTGGCGGCTTGAGTTTTTGTGGCGGAGAAGTCGTTAGCAGCACAAGCTATTTTTTTTATTTAAAAAAATCGAGTGCATAGAATACGAGATATTATGCGGCACAAAACGCGATTTTGAAAGATATGGATAGATGGAGGTAGGGAGAATAAGCATAATTCAAAGAATACTTGTAGCAGACTTAGAAATTTCAACTTTGATGTCGTGCTAGATTATTAGCTACATATAAAGGGAAAATATAGGAAAAGTAAAAATTCTGAAAAAAAAAAAATATTTTAGAATTTTTAATATTACAAAATCACAGGAACAAAATGTATGAACACAAGTTCACTAATAACTTTGTTATCCTTATTTATATAACAAACCTCAAAAATTGAGAAGTTGTAGGTTATTTTAGGTTCGAGTAGATGCTTCCGGACGAATGGGCCGACTCGACCGGATATATAAGAGGTCCTTACAGAAAACCGATGGGGAATAGCACTTGCGTTGTATTTCGCTGCCTCAGAAAGGTATCTAAGATACCGGTGGCCCAAAGTGGGTTTGAAAGATCGGAAACGCACTAGTAACTCCTCTGGTGTTGCGGATATCCATGAGCGGCTGTAATCGTTTTAATTTTGGAATAGATCTGAAAATAATGCAAACGAGCAAATGGATCGCCCTTTGGTATGAAATTGTAATAAGTTTTTACTAATTAATTTGGAAACGAGCAAAACGAGCGTCTGATGTTTAGAAATTGTTATAACTTCTTACCACCAGAGGTTGGTGGATTTAATGATCGTGTACGCACTTATAAGTCCTCTCGTGTTGCAGATGTCCATGAGCGAATCGCTTTAATTATTAAATAGATCTGGAAACGAGCAAACTGATTGCATTATGGTAAAAATAAGGCTATGCGAAGTTTGCACACTTAGACATCTGAAACACCAGAGGAGTTACAAGTACGTTCCCGATCCTTGAGTGCGGAACCACCAACCACTGATGGCAAGAAATTACTACAATTTCTTACCATCATGCGATCGGTTTGCTCGTTTCCAGATACATTCCATAATAATATTACAACGATAACCACCGCTCATGGACATTCGCGTCACAGATAAATTTATAGTGCTCATTACAAAGTCACTTTAATAAATATAAAAAAAAAATCCACATGCAGTCACATTTTTATGAATAACTAATAATTAGGGACTAACCTAAATGAGACTTGGTTTCTACGATATCGCAAAACTTTTTACGTGAAAAAGACTTGGCTCTTTTCCATTTAGTTAATGGTTTTTGTGGGACAATGCCGTTGGAAATATAAGTGTGGCTCACATTTGACACTTGTCAGTCAAAGTTCATCTAGCGCAGAACCCTGTCCGGTGCAGGTGATTACCGAACACCGACAAAAACATAACAGAGGGTACACGAACAATTGACACGTACGTATTCGTAACGTTATGACTGTATATGCGCTGTCATAATGTTCATTTAATTCACTTTCGATAACGTTACGATTTACGAATACGTACTTGTCAATTGTTCGTGCCAGCCCCAGAAGTCACTACAATCATACTGTCGCAAAGAAAACTCATCTGTCGTACTTAGGGCCCATTTCACAAGTTAAGTTCCAAATGTTAAAGTTAAAGTTGTTAAAAATTAAGTTAAAAAATACAAAGTACGAAATTTGAGGATACATCCTTACTTTTCTATAAGACACACTCTACACGACAATTCTGTCATGAGAATAGCTCCCTGCATACATAAAGTTCGGAACGCGGATCGGACTGCGTTCCAAGCCGCCGAAAAATCTGTGTGGTTTGAACTGCGTATGGAACTGTCGTGCTAATTAGGACTAAAATGCGTCACGGTTTGGACTGCCGGTAGCGGCATCTTACATAATACGCCAAAATACGTCATAGCGTGCGGTTCAAACTGTAGAAAATGCGCTGTCATCGACATGCCAGATCGGACTGTCGGCGCGCGACAAATGCGCGGGGCATTTGGTTCAGAGCGCGGCACGAGTTGGATCGGTGCGTGCTATTTCCGGCGTTCAGAACTACACGTGCAACGAGTGCTATTAGTTCAAATATTTACCTTTGCAATATGTTCGCAATTTGTGTGACCATTAAATTCCTCTGTGTTGTGTAATAAAAATAAGATTTTATAATTTGGAAGAATGAATCGGTTATTTGAGTTTTCTCTTTATATATTTCTGAATTCCTGTAACTTGTGTAACTAACTGTACCGGAGATCAGCCGCGTCGGCACGAGCGGTCGGCAAAAAGTTCGATTGTTCATTGATAGCTGTCACCATCGGCTGTTCCACTTTTTGTTTCAAAACCTCACCAACAAGACAGCGTCGTTTCATCAACTCACTCCCCAAAACAACTTCCTTTCTTTTATAACTGCTATTGGGTTTTAGGGTTCCGCAGCTCACGTCTCGGAAACCTAGTTTCGTCATGACTGTCCGTCCGTCTTCGACTTACCTTCCAAACGGTTATTGCTACCACGATGAAACTTTGCATGGGTGTGTGTATTTACTACGTCGAAGTGTTATTATTTGTGTTATTTACTTTAGGTTCTAAAATAAAACAACGAAAATTTTTTTTTTTTTTTGCCTAAAGTGGGGATGTTTTTTTTTTCTCTCATCTACCCCATAGTGTGAGATATCATTAGATAGGTCTTTTAAAAATATTGAGAGGTTGCTAAGACGATTTTTTTTTGTAGGCATCCGTTTGCGAGATATCCAACATTAAAGCACATTTCTTTTGTTAAAATAGCTTAATTATTACCTATCTAGATTCTAGGTGGTAGATAGTAGATACCCACTTATTAAAAGTAGATAATAAATATATTTGACTAAAATACCACATGTCTGACACATTTTAAACTGTTTCGACAGCCTAAGTCTCGCAGTGAAAGTGAGCAGATGTGCCGACTACCGCACTACCAACTGTTCACTGTATACTCTGAAGTCTGATACACGCTAATATTGGCCCATTAATTAATTTATAGCAATATTTTATAAATTAGGCAGCACTCATAAATTTGCCTCGATGATAAAATCATGTATAAGGGCTATTGACCTAGTTAATAATAAATATTAAAATTTTTCAATTAATATCTATTTAATATTAAAAATGTCATCGATAGTGAAATTATACCTACATGAAAGGTGTAGTAAAAAAAAACCTGTAGTAAAAAAATCAATCGTTCTCGCCCTTTCCGATTCGCTTTATATTTGTAGAGTCAACTTAATAAGTATTATTGAATTTATAGCAATCTTCAGGTACTTATTAATATTCTTGACATTATTTACAAGATAAAAACTAAACTAAACGGATAATGTACCATATTAGATATGTATCTACTAGGTAGATACTTGTGTATTAGATTCTCCATCCAGTGAATCCACTGGATGGAGTGATGAATGGGAGACTGGATGGACACACACCTATATCGATAACAAAGTATGAAGTGCTGCCCTAATAAAGAATATCCGTTAGGTTTGATTACTTAATTCTACAGATAAATTATTAACGATCACAGGTAGGTTGCACATTTACTCAGGTACTTTATATTTAGAAAATGAACAATAAGGGTTTTCAGATATTTCTTCTTGCTCATTACACGTAATAATTGTTTGTACCTATTGTGTAATGTGTATAGGTAAGTAAGTCGGTATTGCCTACTTAATTCTTATCACTTGCCTACATACTACATAGCCTTAAATTAACGTTAAACAGTGCGCGATTAAACAATAGAATATTTTATCATCTTAAATCAAACCAACATGACAAACACTTTATAATAATATTATGTCAATCGTTGATAATAATAGATTGTCGTTAAATACCTACTGGACAGGTCCCCCATCTCGCGAGATCATTGGAAGCTGGGCCCACAAGCCCCGCCCACATCACAATCCACCAATCAGAGGACGGGATCTCTTACATAAGCGCGGGTTACGCCAAGCTGTGTACGCCTCTGATTTCTTTACCATCGATTGTAGAGATATTTGAAAATAGAACAAGATTATTTTTTGTGTTAAGCAAACTGCAACTAGTTGTAGATTGGTTGGTAAATTAATATAAAAGAATTATATTGAAATTAGAAATAATTTTAGCCTTTTTTATTTTTTGTTAATCTGATGTTTGCTTAATTACGGACGATCGGGCTATCGCTGCGTCAGATTTTTACCGGTACCGTTAACGAGATAGAGCGTCACACGAAATATATAGGTAATATAGATAATAGAATGGATATACTTATATACTATACGAAATATATAGATAATAGAGTGGATATACTTATATGCTATATAAGTATATACCTACGCTTTATACTATAAAGCTTCGCTTCTATTGGGCGTCCCTATACGGCACTGTTTTTTATACGAGCCTCGTATTAGGTATTGGTAGCACAGGAGACAGTACACAAATGCACTTTTCTCTCCGCGGGCACTACGGGTGATGCTTCACGAATAGGCTTGTCTTTTGAATTGTTTCTACTGTATTTGGTGAATTGTATAATATTATAAATGTGAAAGTTTGTGAGGATGGATGGATGGATGGAAGTTTGTTACTCTTTCACGCAAAAACTACTGAACGGATTTTGATTAAATTTGGCATGGTAGTAGTTTGGGCTCTGGATTTAAAACAAGCTACTTTTTATCCCGAAAAAAGTACAGTATTCCCGTGGCATACCTGATACAATTACTTAAGCGAACGGAAAAAAGCTAGTAGGTACATAATAATAAGTATTAACTGGGCATGGGCAGCTAGTTTTATTAGTCAACCGCTATGTCCCTGCATTTTAAATCTTTAATATCTTCGAAAATATTAAATTAAATTACATGCTGTAAAGGGCCATATTGATCTATATCAAATACACAATGTATTTAAGGTACTTAATTGGATAAGGATTAATGCTGTGTTGCTTAAAATCGCTTCGTAAAAAGGCCATCATTTCTCGTAAAAAGTAAAGGACATATACCATCGCGGATTTTTTTAGAAACCCTTTTAATATGTACCTACAATATTGTAGTACCTAAATTATTTTGATCTATCTCGCAGGGTTAAGCCAGCGTTTGCAATGTAAGCGCAAAAAAAGTGTTTATTTACGACATTAGAAATCTCTAAAATTATCAGTGTTTCTCTACTATATTATATTTATTATTCCTACGTTTATGTATTATGCACGTTATATACATAATATAAACCTTCCTCTTGAATCACAATCTATTAAAAAATTCCGCATCAAAATCTGTTGCGTAGTTTTAAAGATCTAAACATTTAGAGTACATAGGGACAGACAGTTAAAAGCTACTTTGTTTTAAACTATGCAATGATGATGGCAACCGTTAAGTTATGACTATTATGCAGTAGGTACGCACTAGTGATAAAACAATAGGTAAATAATCTAACTGATAAAAATATAATAGACAATAACAATAATTTACGAAATTTGTGTTTTAATTTCAACGTTAAAAATTGTATGTGGATAAATGAATAGTGATCGGTTTTATTTAAACCTCAATTCGACTCTTTTATTTTTGCATTTTTTCATTTTTATGTGGATACTATATAATTATTATGTTCAGCTCTTTGGTGTCAGAAGATGCACTGATAAATAAAAATAAATATTAATTATTTGACAATAGTGTGGTTATAAAAGATTTTATCAGGAGTACCTACCTACATTCCCCGTAATAATGCATTCATACCCTGACAGTAGATATTAAGATATGCGTACCATACTACTCATTATTTGATTAATACTAAATTATCAACAAAAACTGATTTGAAATTGTGAAAAAATTAAATAAAATTAAAATTCCTATTTATGATTACAGTAAAATTAAAAAGTTCAGCTACTGAACACTAGATGGTTCTTCTCAAGCATAACAGCGCCATCTATGTAAATAAATACGAACTATGTGTAGTATCGAGGATGGACTTAATATATTATAATATTATTAAATAATTAAATGACTTGATAGTTAAAATATAATTATTATGTAATTAAAACATTAATTCTTGCATACCGTTATTACATAAACTTCAACTTAATAATTCACTTGCTTTATGCATAACAATACATTTATAATTTTTGATCATGCTACAATATACACTGCTAGCGACATCTATCAATTTTGTAAAAAATATGCTAATACAAAAATGTAATGAAAAAGTAATGAAGATTATTATTTTACTGTAACATTTAATTAATTTCCGTAAAAAAATATATTATATCGAATTTTGGAAAGACCTACAAAAATAATTTTAAATTTTAATATTATTTTAAGTAGATATGTACACATTTATTGAATAATTTATGAAAGTTCCGGATTCCGTAATACTTCATAATTCTATGTAGGTACTTAAGCTTTAATATTTTTATAGGTTTTAAAAATATATTGCGATTTACGACATGATATATTTTTAGGATAATTTTCTAAGATAAATAAATGAATGTTTTTTAAAATATTAATTTTATAACAAAATTAGTCATAACAGCAACGTATACCTAAAGGCTAAATAATAGAAGTCTCAAAAATCGATAATTGGTGGTGTAAATAAGTGTTTTTTCAATGTTTTTAATTTGATTACTAGGTACCTATATGTTTTCTTTGTAAAGTTTTATGAAGCTAAATATAAATAGAAAATAGAAATCTTGAGGAGATAATCAAAAATGACACCTGTGTATCATTGGAAATTGGGCGATATTGCTTTAGCTAGGATTTGCAAGAAAGTTTACGCAAAAGTACAAGTGGTAAATAGCGAGAAAGAATTGTTTTACGGCGATAAAGGTATTTTTATTGCTATATCTACAAAGCCGGGAGTCCGCAGGGCTGCTTTACTAAATACTAGAATTTGCCTAAATCTTTAGGATTTTATGAAAGAATGATAATAAGAAAATATATTAAAACTTTGTAAACTAATGCAATTCTTTAGTCTTACAACGCTTTTGCTAATAATCGCTAATCGTTAGGCTGAGGTCTGTTAAGTAACGTCGTTGCAATACAAATTACAATGCGTCGCCCGTGGGCACTCTGCATTTTCAGTATAAAACAATGTAGGTACTCGTGTGCTCTGCATACACGACGCGACGCAAGGCGAAGCAACGCACTAATGGGGTTTCAGCCACCCATAATAGATCAGTAATTATTTACCCATTATCTAACAGTAAACACATGTTGCAAAGGCCAAAAATACCTGCCTACTGTGCCAAACCTCATACCTATATTCCAATTGCAGTTTATGGCTATATGCTAGAGATACATAACTCTGTAACATACCTAAGCAACATTATGTACTTAACATAACAGTTTGTGGTTACCAATGTAAAGTTACAATCTTGTTTTCTATGAATGTATGAATAAATTCAGTTTTAGGAATAGCTCCAGATGAAGATGGCATAACTATCACAAAAGAGCTTTGCTATTATGTACAAATTATACGATCAGGCTGTAAAATGTGGATACCATACACAAGTATGTATCTGGCTGAACGTTCTAGACCTTTCTATGGACCTTCTGTGAAGACATCACCACCAAAACCAGTTGAAAAACCTACTCCTAAAAAAGTAGGTACATGTGATTTAATTACAATAATTACGGCCTGTTTCAAAATAAAATGTTTCATAGCTTATTTGGAAGTCTAGTCGCTGCTTTCTTTATACAAGTGAAACAGACAAAACTTGCAAATAAACTGTGAAACAGGCCTTGACATGATAGTATTACTTTTGTGTATATTTAACTGCTTGTACTACTTATTTCAGAAAAATATTCTGTGACAAATTCTAATTGAACAGTTTCTGTCTTAAAATATACAATGTGTACATATCTTAAAAGTTACAACACTTACTTTGTTATATTTTACAGAGAAAAATTAAAGAAGATCATGTATTACCAATAAATGTAAAACCATTGAAATCAAAGGAAGCAGATCTTAATGTTTCATTTGAAATCCGCCACATGCCGAGGAAACAAGGGAAATATGAGAATGCTTTTAATGAGTTTGTTAGACGTGGTAAAGAACAGTTATTTGATAATTTCTATTTTAACATGAATCTTAATGTTGATTTAAATGAAGACACTTTGTATTATTTGCATAATGTTGATGCAAGCACTGAGGATAAATTCGAAATGGTTATAAAGAATATTGTATCTGAAAAAGAGATTGATAATTTTTTGAGACAGTGTTGGAGGTATAATTTTGTTAACAAACAGCCAGAAATTAAAGATTCCTCTGAGAATGTGGTGAGTTTAAATTTGTTTTAATATCTGATAGTTTGTAGATATATCTATACCTATTTGTTTGAATCTTATTTGATGTAAATTTTACATTATATGACTAGTTCTGTATATTCATGCTGAATTTATTCTGCACCAGAAGTTTCCCGCGACCTCGTACGGGCAAAAAAAATCCCTCGTGAACCGTACATTTTGCCGCGATAAAAAGTAGCCTAAGTCCCCGTGGTCTACTCTATATATGTACCAAATATTCATCAATATAGGTCCAGTAGTTTCGGAGCCTAGTCGATGCAAACAAACAAACCTTTCCTCTTTATAATATTAATATAGATTATCCCCCTTACTAATAAGAATATTTACACAACGGATAACTTAAACAACATTGCTGTCTTGGTCTGATACGTTGGAATGTATTAGTTAGTATTAGGAATGTACCTAGCTATAATTAATATGGTTGACACAATGACATAAGGTTTTTGTATTTTTTTTTCTTTTTTCAGAGATATTCCCTTGAAAAGGTTCCAATAACCATCCATGCTCCTTGGTGTCTTGTATGTGGCGATAAGGAAAAGCTTTGGGAGTGTACTAACTGTCCTGCATCTTTTCATATTGCATGTAGAAAAGAGTGGCTTGTCACAATTATCCGTAAGTTGCTAAATATTTCTAGGAATATTAATGAGTTAGTAAAATAAAAATATAACTTTGTATTAGTTTCTAACAACTATTTAATGTTTCAAGACTTTATTATTTACTAATTCTGTTTTTTTACAATTACAACAACCACATGTATGTATTATGATAACATCTATATTCCATTACTAGCCAAACAACTTAAGTTTTCAAATTCACACCACAAAACAACTTTACAAATCACTAAAAGACATCTAGCCTTTCAATCACTAATTAGTAATAATTAAAATATATATGAGCTTATTAAATTCTACATGAGCTTATTAAATTCTACATTACACATAAGTTGTATTATCCACCACTAGATGTCACTATCTTTTCGCGACAATTTTCTACATCGCGCTATCGAAAACGATGCGCGTTAAATGACTTCCCCTGTGAGCCTCTCTTAAGTTATCGCTTCTCGGCCTTTTGGCTAAGATCAAAGTGTAGTATCTGTTCTTTTCAGCTTAATATCTGAAAGTTCCCGCACTGCGGGACCAGTATATTAAACTGATTTTTGTACCACGACGGGATGTTCGGGGCTCGCTCCACTCCCGTCACGGGTTGGCCCGGCATTGCAGTGCCGCCGGGATCGGCCCACATTATCATAAAGAAAATAATCAATCTTCCTTTTGCCGTCTTAGGCTATTAATTATAGTATATTATTGTATATAATTTTTAATACCTACCGTGTATTCAATAAAAAATTGGCCATGTTTTGCCTATTGGCAACAGTATACGAACCAACACTTTTATGCCTGTTGTTTAACAGCCTCCGTGGTCTAGTGGTTTAGAGCTTCGCTCTCGACTCGGAGGTCGTGGGTTCGATTCCCGCATTGGAATAACAAAAAATCTTGTTTCCAAGTTTGGTTAGGACAATGCAGGCTGATCACCTGATTGTCTGACAAGAAAGATGATCCATGCGTCGGATGGGCATGTAAAAAGTCGGACCTGCGCCTGATATCTCACCAGTCGTGTCGTTTATTCGTCCCACTGGGTTACGAGAGTAAAGGAAGAGAGAGTGCTCTTGTGTACTGCGCACACACTTGGGCACTATAAAATAACTCGTGCGTAGCTGGCCTGGTTTCAATTAAACCGGCCACCGTCACTGAAATCAGTGTGGGGAGCTATTATGCCTGTTGTTTTAAATTTCGTCAAAACTCATTTCGATCACTCTTTATTCATTCACATAACGTTTCAATCCATCCATCAACGTTTCATTTCCATAACATCGTTTTCAGATCGGAAAAACCCTCCAAAAAAGATTAATAAGAAGACTACATTCATACAAAAGATTCTATCCAGTACCAGAACCATTCGTTCAGTGCAGAAAGACAGTGACAAAGAAAATAATAATTTGTGCCCAAGCTGCATGTGGGGACCCAAAGTTGGGTATGAATTCATAAATTATAAAACATTTATGTGTTAAATTCTTTGTTGTAAATAAGTAAGGCTAAAAGCACCAAGTGAGCTATTTTACTTAATGTTTCTCAGGTACGATGATATAGTGTGGCATAAGCTTGGCTCATGCCCGTGGTGGCCGGCTAGGATATTGACTCCGGGAGAGCTGCCCTCCTGCCTGTTGTCGCGTTCGCACTCGCCACACCAGTGGCCTCTTAAATACTATGGTACGTAATCTTTCAATGTTACTTTACTTTTTTTTACCGACTTCCAAAAAAAGGTCGTTGTATGTTCTGCTGTATGTATTTTTTTTTATATGGACGCTTCCACACCACATCAACCAGGTAAGTTCCTTAAAGAACTTGTGTTACAGGCACCAGACAACGGAAATATATTTAATACTCTTACTAATAAAAAGTTACACACTGCGTATACAGGCGTTCTAAGATTTCTCCTACTAATGATACATTTTTTGACATAAGTCCGACGTTATAATTTCCATATTAATTTAACTAACACTTCTACAAGTCAAGACCCTTGTTTAAAAGTTGTATAGCGTGTGGATAAGGGTAAGATGGCGGATTTTCAATACATCAGCTGATTTTATATTCTTTCCATTCTCGTTAGCGTCGGGACTACATAAATATTGATTCTTAGGCTAAGAAATTATTCTTGCGCCCGGAAAAATACAAATGTTTAATGATCGTTATGATTCATTTTTGTTGTATTTTTTGTAAAAGACAATTACCTAATTTCATCAATTTCAATCCTTGATTAGGTACAATTAACTGTTATTACTAACGTAAGGGCAGGCAGGGCGAAACTTTAGTATGTATAAGGGTTCTTAGTAGTGCTGTGGGATTCAGATGAGGGTCTTCAAAAGGTAAGGAGTATAGGTACTACCTTATACCTATTATACAGACTAGAGCTTCCCCTGAAGGAAATGGAGTTATACCTATTGCGACCTATCTATTATACAGGTTAGGGCTATCCCCCGAAGAAGAACCAGCTTTGTATTGTTTCTTGTACTATGGTTTGGTAAAGTCAATTATCTTAAAATCAAGGATCTTCTGGGCATAATTATTGTGAATTATGATCTACTGCTTATGTTAAGATGTTTATGAAGGGGGAATAGGTAGGGGTTGCAATCCGGATACTTCGAAATTCGAGGATATTCATTTTTCTAATTTTGCGAATATTGGTTACTATTATGAAAAATTATATATTTTAAATATAATTAGGTAGGCACTCTAGTTATTTGGTAGAACGTAGTCAATACGTCAAAAATGGAAATGCGAGGGATGATCATCTGCTATATTATAAATATACAAAATCTGAATCTTTATTTTTATTGAATTCTTACTTACAAAACAACAGTAACATACTTTTAAGTTTCTACGATTATAGAATGCCAAATATGACAACTTAAAAAGAAATGTAGTGGTTTAAAAACAACTAAATGTAATTATTATCTTCTAAATTATGTATACCTAAGTCCAAATACCTGAATCTTATCTCTATGATATCTGAAAAAATCCTTTAAAAATTTTTGGGATGTAGTTTTGGAGTCGATAATTGGACGGGTGGTTAGAGAGTTTGCCGAATGAACAGAGATAATAACAAAATACTTTTTTTATAAATAAAAAGTATTCCATTAAACTAACCTAACCTAACCGGTCAGTAGAAAACCCGATTGCAAATCAACGCTCCTGTTTTTGCCTGGAAGTAATTATATTTTATATATAATAGAGATAAGATCTGTGTCTCCGGGACTGTGGCTGTGCTTCACCAAGGCGGGCTATCTATATTTAGATATGCAGCGTGTTCGAGTCGCCGACCAGTCCCCTCTAATACAGTGTTCGCGCTGCTTAGGGTATGGACATGGGAGGCGATTCTGCACCACCGCCGAGGAGAGGTGCGGCCATTGCTCCGGGACACACCACCAGTCTCAGTGCGAGGAGCTGAAGGCTGGGACTAGAGCCTGCTGTATAAATTGTAAAAAGGAGGAGTTACGCGAAATAGAGCATAACGCTTTCAGCGCGAGGTGCCCGGTCCGACAAAAGTGGGACGCTATGGCGCGCGCAACAGTCGCGTATGGTCCGGAGGACCAGTAGTGTCAGCGCCGCCCAAAACAATTAGATGTCATTTAAACTTAGATTTTTAAAACACTAATTAGAAACAATATAAGTGGGCGGTGCGACACTGTTGGGGTGAAGCTGGGGATACATATGATTATGGTGACATAAGGTAGCATATGTACCCATAGCAACCAAAATCTGGTACCATTAGCGTATGCGCGCGCCATGGAGTCCCACAAGGTATGCAAAGGATCCATATTAATATGAATCCCGAGCATACTAATTGTCGGGACGGACACTTCGACCTGGGCGCAGGGGGGCTAAAAAAGTGTAAGGGTAGAGTAGCAGAAGTAGCAAGAAATGTAATAAGGATGGATGATAAATGATGGAAATGTAATAGATAGTAAATAATTTTAAGAAATAATTAATGTAATAAAGTGAATGTAAAATTAGGGAATTAGGTAAAGGAAATGTATAAACGTAAGCAAGAAATAGAGTTGTAGAAGTAACAAGAAATGTAATAGAGATAAAGAATTTAAAGGATATGGATATAAAATAGCAAAAAATTTAAAAATAAATAATTAATGTAAAGTAAATATAGATTAAAATAGAGAGAAGAAATGTAATAGAATGGCTAAGAATGGAAATGTAATGATGGGAAAAGAAATAAAAGTAAAGTAAGAACACGATGTAATGGAAAAATAATAAATAAATACAAATGTAAATAATGGAATAGGGAAATGGTAGTGTATAAATGTAAGCAAGAAATAGAGTTATAAAAGTAAATAAGAAATGTAATAGATAAAGAATTTTAAGGATATGATATAAAATAGTAAACATTTAAATAATGTAAAGTAAAATATCGATTAAAATAGATAGAAGGAAATGTAATAGAATAAGTAATGAGGGAAATGAAAAATAGGAACTAAAAGATGTAAGAAGTAGATGAAAAGGAAATGTATGTGATTTAAATAATAATAATAAATGTAAAAACGAAAAAAGCAAAAAATTGTCCTGGCTAATGGCCGGGGGAACTAGGTTATTTCAAAAAAAAAAAAAAAAAAAAAAAAAAAAATAGAGATAAGATGTAGGTGCCAGTAATAGCACTAACGGTAACGGTAAACCAGTGCATTTTCTTAATTTATGTAGTTTATTGAATACTACATACTAAAAAATTTACACTGGTTAAAAAAATACTATGATCGGGGAAACTTCAAACGTGTCCAAATCTAAAAAAGTGTGTAGTTAGTTACACTTTGTTAGATTTTATTATGCTATCAGCTATGCATATTAAATGAATATTTTTAATAGATACTAGTGTGTGTGTACCTTGTTCCAAATAGAACACTAACTATAAAACTAAACATTGAAGCAATTTAAGAAGTAGGTAATAAAATAAAATAAAGGAAGTAATTTATGAATAAATTAATGAGT
The DNA here is from genome assembly GCA_037179445.1 of Phengaris alcon alcon. Taxonomy (NCBI): domain Eukaryota; kingdom Metazoa; phylum Arthropoda; class Insecta; order Lepidoptera; family Lycaenidae; genus Phengaris; species Phengaris alcon. The sequence continues at coordinate 431,377 of JAYRCH010000040.1, read as the reverse complement.
TAAACACACTCATTAATAAAAAAAACAGTTACTTTTTATAATTTAATTTAATTCTTATTTTAAGTTGCAAGTGTTTAAAATTACAAACTGAATAAATAAAAAATCAATTTGACTGTATCAAAATTGTATAATTATGTTATTTTTTTCACTTTTGGAAATATTTGTAAATACTTCTTAAATTGCTTCAATGTTCAGTTTTGCTAAAACATCGAAGTAAATAAAAACATCAAAATTTTATAGAATATGCAAAAAATGTAATATAAAACTTCGTAAAAAAACCGGATTATCCGGATTTTCGTACGAAAAATTCCGAAAATGTTGATTTGAAAAAAAAACGGATTTTGCAACCCTCCGCCTAACGCAAACTATTTAAATAATGATTTTCTTCCCCCGAGTATGACAATATTCTCCATAAGTGTCTTTACAGCAGCAGTAGCTCATAAGCCCAGAAGGTCCATAATTGATTTTACTAAAGCTTATTATTATAGTAGAACTACGGAGTGCCATAAAATTAAATTTGTTAAATTTCATTTTTTGAGACGGCAACGATATACCTACAACTTTTAAATACAAAGATGCTCCACAAACACTCAAAGTGTGTCATTATTATGTGAAATGCCAGTTGCGATTAATTGATTATAGAGCACACTGTGAACTTTGTAAGCATTATAATCGTAACTTGCATTTGAAAGCAAAATTGAAATTATGACACACTTCATGATTTGTATTTAAATATAGTTATACCATACTATTTTCATTTTTTATTGAAATCGGGCTCGTCCAACTATTAACTACCATTGTTGTTGCAATGCACCACCAATATTATACTTACTTTTATGAGTAAAACGTCCAGTGTCCACTGACATTCTAAGACTAACCTAACCTAACCCAACCATTTATCATACAGCTATTAGTGTGTGAGCCATACATTATACAGATATAAAATAGTGATCTTTCTAGCTGTAAGGGATTGGCCTGTGCGTTGATATATCAGTCAATCAGCTTTGCCTTATAAATATATAGATAGATAAAGTGATACAAAACAACAAACATCTTCATCACATTATGTGACAGACAACTACAAACATATATTATGATACAGTACAATCAGTCACTGAAAAAAAGGGAAAAGATACATTACATAACCTATTATATATTCTTGGAAACATTTGGAGTACATTAAAATCCAATGAAAGGCATTATAATTTTAACCGACTTCCAAAAAATGGAGTTATACGGTCGGCTGTATGTTTTTTTTGTATGTTCAACGATAACTCCGCCGTCTCATGACCGATTTTCAAAATTATTTTTTTTATGTAAAGGGTCTACTTCGTAGTTGGTCCCAAACCAAAAGTTTTTTACAAAAGTGGTAACCTGATGATATGGGATCCATGAGGAATCGAGGGAACTTCTCAAAATTTATATGGACACATTGATTTTGACTTTTTCTGAAGTAACCCAAGCATATGCTACCAAAAAGTAAAATTTTGCACCAAGGTATACCCTGGATCCAAAAGTACTGAACAGAACTCCTGACTCCTTATATATACATGTTTGGGGATTTCGGCGTTGCTTAAAGAACTGCAAGCATAAGCCACTATGTCAATTAAAGTAAACATCATCATCACCACCATCTTCACACCATAAATCTTGATATAATGATGATATAATAGGTACTTCTCATAATATTTTACACCGACACGGATCTCTTTGAACATTACTCTGGCGTTTATGGACCGATTTTCAAAATTCTATTTTTGATCTATAGGTATAATCCGAAATTGGTCTCGTCACCAAAGCGGTGCCCTGATGATGGCATCCATGAGGAATCGAGGAAACTCCTCGAAATTTATATGGACATATATATAGTGATTTTGACTTTTTCAGAAGTTACCCAAGCATATGCTACCAAAAAGTAAGATATAACCTGGATATCCATAACCTGGATAACCAAGGTATAACCTGGATCCAAAAGCACTGAACAGAACTCCTCAGTCTTTAAAGATACGCGTTTGGAAATTTCCACATTGTTTAAATAACTGCAAGCATATGCCATTATGTAAAAATAATCATCATCATTATCTTATATACAATACCTAATGGAAGCTTGGCGCGTATTCAATTATAGTAGATGGTTTTCACAGGTTCTAGCTCAAGAGCTAGAACCTGCGAAACCTTTTTGGCCCAGATTTTCGGCGTTCGGCGGGCATCGCCGGCTAAAAAAAAAGTTGGATGTCAAAATGGGGGTTTTCGGCCATGCCCGATAGATTGCGCTAATCCATTTTTGAATATCTCTAACGGTTACAAAGATAGACTTTTGCAATTTCTAGGCTCATTAGGCTCTGTTCATTACTAATTATGCCATACCATTAATGACGTTAATGTCGGATGCCGAGCCGGAGCCAAGGGGTCATTAGTGGTTAAATGAAAGAACGACAGTATTATAAGTTAGTTATTTTATTGAGTAAATAGCACTTAAATAAAGTACATAATTTCAAATCGTTGTTTTTTATATGAAATAACCAGGAAACGATCAAACGGATCGCCTGATAGTAAGCGATTACTGCCGCCCATGGAAACTAACAATACCCTCCTCTGGTATTGCGTTGCGACTTGCGTTCCCAGTCTTTAAAATCTCCAACCCCTCTTGGGCCTCCGGTAACCTCACTCACTCGGCGAAACACAACGCAAGCGTTATTTCATGCCGGTTTTCTGTGAGGCAGTGGTATTTCCCGGTCGAGCCGGCCCATTTATGCCGAAGCGTGGCTCTCCCACACCCTCCTCTGGTGTTGCGACTTGCGTTCCCAATCCTTTAAATCTCCAACCCCTCTTGGGCCTCCGGTAACCTCACTCACTCGGCGAAACACAACGCAAGCGTTAATTCATGCCGGTTTTCTGTGAGACCGTGGTATTTACCCGGTCGAGTCGGCCCATTCATGCCGAAGCGTGGCTCTGCACGTAAAAATAGGTATTAGTAAGCAAGGTATATAAGCACTAAAATGTACCAGGAAATCATTCAGTGACTTATTGTTATAAATATGATACAGATACATTATACAGTATTCTCCACAAACCATGGTATAACCATTTTGTACTCTAGCTATATTATATGACCATATTCTACATTTCTCTCTACAAACTTTCGGTGATAACCTCGTGGAGGGCAACCATATGAATCAAAGTATTGTCCAATATGTTTTTATTAATATCTATGACAGTCCAAATACATATGGGAACCTGGTTTATTATCAGTGTCCAAATTGCTCACGATATAGCATGGAACTGGAAAACGTATCGGTTAGGAGGGATTTACGCGAATGGTCTAAAGCAGCACGATTTCCGCTACACGTGAAAATCTACCGTGTAAATGTCAAGTCGGCGAGGCTGCGAGTGACTAAAGCAGCAAGCCCCAACTTTTGTATCATTTTAAACACGGGTGACTAGCCGCACGATTTCCGCAAGACGGTGCAAATCGATCGTTTAAATGCCAATTTTAGAACCCAGTTTTATAGTTTCGCAGATTTGAAAAATTAGTAGTTTTTAGCAGAATCTTATAAAATCTCCAGATTTAGGAGAAAATTAAAAAATATATTTTTTTTTAAACCAAACCTCATATATACGAGGGCGGCACGGAAAATTTCGGGAATCAAGGAAGTGACACAACATTACTCTTTAAAAATGTATTTATTGCTTTTCGAAGTATTCTCCGCGAAATTTGACACATTTTTCCACGATGGAACCAATCATTGAAGCAACCATTCCATTCGGAAGTTGGGGTCTCCAAAATGGCCGTTTTGTAGGCGTCCACAGCTTCTTCAGGTGATGAAAATCTCTGACCACGCAATTTATTCTTTATTTTAGGGAAAGTATAGAAATCATTAGGGCTTAGGTCGGGGCTGTACGGCGGATGGTCTAATAATTCTATGATTTCTTGCTCTAGAAACTCTTTTGTTCTGTGCGCGGTGTGAGAACTCGCATTGTCGTGATGGAGGATGATGCGGCGGTTGCAGTTCTCTTTACGGAGTTCAGAAACGACCTGTGGCAAACAAATGTTAGCATATCATTCTGCATTAACCGTTCTTTGTCCCTCAAGAGGAATAGTCGCAGCATGGCCGATTTTGGAGACAAACGTGGCCACCATTTTTTTTGCAACACTCCGTGAACGAACAATTTTTGTTGGCTTTAACTCATTTTCGAACACCCAAACTCGTGACTGGTTTTTTGTTTCGGGTTCGTACGCGTATATCCAGGATTCGTCACCTGATACGATGTTGTATACAACATTTGAGGATCCTGCGTGGAATCTTTCGAGAGTTCTGACGCACCAAGTAACGCGAGCCGCTTTTTGCTCTTCACAGAGCAAATGCGGTATCCATCGGAAAAACAACTTTTTTACACCTAATTGTTCATGCAAGATTATTTGTATTTGACTCATGCCAATGTCTAAAGTTGCCTGAATTTCGCGGTATGTCACATGTCGATCTTCCTCAATCAGCTTACGCACAGCATCAACGTTGGGTGACTGCAGTTTATGGACGACCTTGACGGGGATCATCACTGAGCTTGACACGTCCACGTTGAAATTCAGCAAACCAGCGATAAATTGTGGTTTTGAATGGGGCTTCGTCACCAAATGCAGAAATCATCCGGTCAACACACTGTTTTTGTGTTAAACCACTTCGAAAGTCATAATAAATCATCGCTCTAGAATTTTCTCGAGTCAATTCCATTTTCTCAACTACTAAACAAGTTTGACAAGACCGAGAATCTTTTTTTAAATAAATAAACGGTATTCGATTTTTAAAACCAAGGAGTTTTAAATTAAAAAGATTTTAATATGACAGGAACAGTGGAAATATTCCATTCCCGATACTTTTAGTGCAGCCCTCGTATATGACGACCTCTGTGACTCAGTGATCAGTGGTTGAGTGCCTTGTTGCTTAAAGCGGAGGTCGTGGTTCGAATCCCGTTAAAGGAACATTAAAATATTCCTGGGTCATGGATGTGTATTCAATACTAGCATTAATTGCCCGCGGCTTCGGCCGAGTTTTGATATAGAAAACTGAGGAAGTTTTCTATATCAAAAAAACAGAAAATATATAGGCCCAGAGGAAATATTATTTTATCTATTTGAAGAAATATACCAATCAAAACATTAAACATTCCATATTACATTTTGAATTAGAAACGATATTTTGATTTCATTGTAGACATCGTGCGTAAGCGCAACAGAATCATTTCAAAGTGACAACTGACGTATCATCAATCATAGTCCATAGACAATAGAATATGAATATATATATATATTACTTAAAGAAAATAGACAGCATAGTTGTTTCGTAATAACATTATACAAGTTATAAAGGACAAAATAACGTTAATATAAATAAAATATAAGTCAGAACCATGGAAAACATAACGTTTAGACGAAGTAAATTATTGGAAAAGGCAGTCAGATTCTGATTTAAGTAAATTATCGGATGACACATTCTATCTTCCTCAACAATCATTTACATGTCAACAAATAGTTTACCAATTACACATAATATTGACCTGGACAGTTCACTTATAAATGATTTGAAAACACAAATTAGGGAATTGAAAGACGAACTGGACATAGCGAACCAGGAAATATGTAATCTTAATTCAGAAATTACGTCATTAAATAAAACAATACTTGAAAAGGATAAAAATATAATTATTATTGAAGATAGCCGGAGACCAAAAAGAATATACACTCACACCATCTAGAAGAATAACAAAAACACCACAAAAATTACTAGCTAAAATATCAAAGAAATATATTAAAACTCCTGTAATTAAAGTTGAAGATAAAAAAGATTGACAGCAGGAAAAAATAGCAAAAAAATATCATCAAAACCAATAGGGGGCGCTACAAGTACAGAAACAAGGTTAGAACACAAAAATATGAGAAAAAATAATAATTTTATCTTTGGGGATCAACAACTACGCAATCTATCTACATATGTAATCTTTGGTACATATGTACCAAACTAGTGGAATGACACATATAAAATAAATGGTAACGTTAAATTGTTCGCTTTGTCACATGACATACTTGACAATTGTAACAGGGAATGTAAAAATATATTTGAGGATGACATTATAGTTATTGGTACTGGATCTAATTATAGAAATCCATATAAATTATATATTGATCTATGCAATACCTTGAACATATTTAGAGACCATCTGGGGCAAACATAGGTTTGCGTTTGGTTTAAACCTGCGAAGAGGTAGAACCTGTGCAAACAATATACTAATTATACATTCGATCGTTTATTTTAAACGTTCCTAAAATGTTTTAGTAATAATTTAACAAATATCACTAAAAAGTGAAAAATTATTATTATTATTAACAAAATATTAAACCGAATTCCAAAGTAAAAATGCACAAAAAAGTATGAAATAAAACACATTTTCTAAATAATTCCCCTTTTAAATTTGGCGGAAATTGTAACTATTTCTCTACTCAATCTTCAAATTTTTGAAGTCGGACAAAGTTTAAAGTCTTAAACAATTAGCGATAACTTTTTAATTTCATATATTATAAGCAATTTAATATATTATAAGCAAGTAAATTCAGCGAATGGGCAACAGCAGGTATTTTATAAAGTAGATTAAAATTGTATGAACTTTATAATGAAAGAACAATGAATCAAAGTGAAGAATTTAAAAATTATGTAAGGTTATATTCAAAAACATTTAAGCAAGTTTGCTCTGCAGCAAAATCTCTTCTCATTAGAAATAAAATTAAGAATTCGAAAAATAAGATTAAAACAACTTGGCAAATCATTGCAAATGAAACTGGAAGAGTCACCAGCCGCAACACACATTTTAAATTGATTATAGATAATAAAATAATTAAATCCGACAGTGAAGTTGCAACTGCTTTTGAGAAATTCTTTGTTGACATTCCAGTTTCAACTACCAAAAATTTGTATGCCTCACCTGCTGATGCTGAATTACTTCTTAAACATAATGTAAAAGAGTGTGAAATCGAATTTAGATTTAAAGAAATAAGACCGCAAGACATTATTAAAAATTTTAATTTATTAAATATTAAGAATTTTGAGAAAGTTATTAAATCTATAATCGATATTATCGCACCTTACTTAGCAACTATTTTTAATGATTGTATAAAAAGTGGCGTATTTCCTGATCTAATGAAACATAATAAAGTTTTACCTCTGTTTAAGTCTGGTAGTAAGTCGGATCCATCTAACTTCCGACCTATATCAATTTTACCAACACTAAGTAAAATATATGAAAAAATAATACTCAGTTACTAGCACACTTTAATATAAATAACATTTTACATAATAAAAAATTTGGTTTTACGAAGGGTCGCTCTACAACAGATGCTGGCGTTGATCTGATTAGTTATATTTTTGATGCTTGGGAGGGGTCGCAGGATGCTCTAGGAGTTTTTTGCGATCTCTCTAAGGCATTTGATTGCGTGCAGCACACAACGTTGATCTGGAAACTATGCCACTATGGAGTAAGGGGACCAGCACTCGTCCTCTTAAAATCTTATTTATCAAATAGGACTCAGAGGGTTGAGATAAATGAAAAAAGATCCACAGGTACCAAAATTGAGATGGGGGTCCCACAAGTATCCATTTTAGGACCCTTTCTTTTTCTGGTCTATATAAATGACCTACCATACCTTATTAATGAAAAAAACCGGGATAGTCTTATTTGCCGATGACACGTCACTTACTTTTAATATTAATCGCCAAAACTCAGGCTATGACGAAGTAAATAATGCTCTCTCAAAAATAGTACAGTGTTAATAATCTTTTGTTAAATAGCAAAAAAACTAAATGTATAAAGTTCACGTTGCCAAATGTAAGGCAAACTAAAACCAATGTTCTATTGAATGGAAAAGGTATGGAACTAGTAGATACAGCTGTCTTTTTAGGTATAACTTTAGACGCAAAACTACAGTGGGGCCCTCATATTGCTGGGTTGGCCGACAGACTCAGTTCAGCAGCATTTGCAGTAAGTAAGATAAGACAATTTTCAGACTAAAACACAGCAAGACTTGTATATTTTAGTTACTTCCACAGTATAATGTCCTATGGCATTCTACTGTGGGGAAATGCTGCCGATATAAATACTATATTTGTGCTGCAGAAGCGAGCTGTTCGGGCAATCTACAAGCTGGCCCCCAACACGTCATTAAGAGAGAAGTTTAAAGAAACTGGAATCCTAACTGTAGCTTCTCAGTATGTTCTATCAAATGTATTATATGTTAAAAAAAAATTAAACCTATTCAATAAGAAAAGTGACAACCACAATAGAAATACCCGAAATAAGCATAAGCTGTACCATGTGATGATGTACCAATGACTAGACTCAGTAAAGTAAAGAATTCGTTTAAAGGCCAGTGTATACGCCTATACAATAAGATCCCAGAAAGCGTTCAAAATTTTTCAATCAATAAATTAAAAAAAAAATAGTTAAAGAACGTTTGTGTGCTACAGCCTATTATAAAGTTAATGATTTTATGAATGATAGCACACCTTGGGAATGAGCTGACCCTCTGCAAGGCTACTTCTAAATTACATATATTATTGTACTCTTGTTATGTAGTTTTAGTCATAACATTGTTATATATACCTTTTTTATATTTTTAAAAGAACAATTTTCCATCTTTTTGATAAAAGATGGCCCCGCGCGAGTTTCTTACGCCGGTTCTTCTCGCCGGTCTAGTTCCCGAACCGGTGGTAGGCATCATGTAGATCGACGTTCAGAAAGTGTATAAAAATACCTATTTTGAATAAAAAATTTTGACTTTGACTTTGCAACAATACTTTTTGGTTTCTGTTACATATTCATTGATGAAAATATTAGGTCCTTACATATAAAATTTGCGTTTTGTCGTACTTGGCCACTTTGATCTCAAATATTTTTTTTTGGTTAGGAATTCCAATTTCAAATTTATACCGCTATTTACTCATGCATTTGTGTTTCGAAAACCGTACCTTATTCATTTGTTTTTTCCTCTTTTGGTTTTTTCTTTGCGTCAGTCACTCTGTTTACAAAATGGAAAACATGAAATATCGCATTATTTTCGAGTACGAGTTCCACCGTGGCACCAGTGCTGCAGAAACGGCTCGAAGGATTAATCAGGTGTATGGCGGCGGTATCGCAAAAGAAAACGCACTGTGTTTTTAGTTCCAACGTTTTTGTTCTGGAAATTTCGACCTGCAGAACAAGCCCCGTGGACGGCCGAAGACTAAAGTTGATAATGAAGAATTGGAAGGCCATTGTGGAAGCGGATCCATCGCAAATCACGTCCTCGTTAGCTGCAGGCTGCGGTATTAGTGATAAAACGGTTTTAATCCACTTGAAGCAAATTGTGAAGGTGAAAAAGCTTGAAAGGTACCTCATGAATTGAGTGCAGCAAACCGACAAACGAGCGTCGACTGCTGCGTTACAGCCGGCACAATAATGAAGGGAATTTAAATCGAATTATTACCTGTGATGAAAAGCGGATCCTGTACGATAATCGGAAACGCTCATCGCAATTCAGCCTGGCGAACCAGCCAAAGCCTGCCTCAAGTGAAAATTGACTCAAAAAAGTTACTTGTGAGCGTTTGGTGGACTAGTGCCGGTGTCGTTCACTACAGCTTTCTTAAATCTGGCCAGACGATTACTGCAAATGTCTATTGACAGCAACTGCAAATCATGATGGAAAAGCTAGCTGCTAAACAACCGAGGTTGATCATTCGCTCTAGGCCACTGCTGCTTCAGGACAACGCTAGACCACACACTGCACATGTGTGTCTGTCTAAGACATCCACCGTACTCCCCGGACCTTGCTCCAACATTACCATTTTTTTTTTAAATTTGGATAACTTCTTGCAAGGGAATAACTCCGATGGGGCAGTCCAAAGCGCCTTCAAAGATTTATTGATTCCTGTGCGAATGGTTTTTTTAATAAAGGAATCAATGAACTACTTATGAGATGGCAAAAGTGCATAGATAGCAATGGTGTATACTTTGATTAAATAAATATATTATGTTTAAAAAAAATCTACTCTATGTTCCTCCTTTACAAAACGCCAATTTCATATTATGTAATGACCTAATGTTAAGCATCCAAAAATAACGGACTTCACTCTTAGTAATTTTTTAAAAGCTCATAGCTCAGTAATAAAGTATGATACGAAAAAACATTGTGTGTACACATCCACTTCTACTATAAGTATAACTGACCAGAGTATAAACAAAATTCACGATCTCATTTTTTTTTGGTTGTCCGCTTGACGTGAAATGCCACAGTAGGTTTAAATCATATAAATAAACACAAACATTTAATTCAACGGGCGCAGGGGCGTGGGGCGAGCCGCGTGCGACCGCTCGCTTATTTCCTTAACACTCACCGTTTGACTTTTGTGTTAAGTGTGTGCGTAAATCTGATTATTTTTTGTTTATCCTCAGCAACTTGGCTTTTTTCCGGACTTTGTTACTTCTTAAACGATCAGGCTCAGTGATTTGGATTATGAAATGGACGAAGATACAGCTGATGCGCTGTGTATTGCTTGCCGGCGCAGCTTACGTCGTATCGATGGGAATCGTCGAAGATCTATTACGTTGACAGCAGACTTCATGGAGAATCATCAGTATTTGATGGCATATTGTGTGGAAGTTATTAATATAAATCAAGTGAGTCTTTTACAATTATTTAATTATATAAATGCACATTATTATAAACCCCAAACAAGTGTTTTGTTTATGTGTCTTTGTATCTTGTCAGTTTAGGAATTTATTTTAGTACACAATTGCAATACTACTGTCAATCTGATATATGTGTAGTAACACCAGGGGTTTTGATTTCTCAGTTTTAAGCGAATATTACTCATTGCAAAAGAAACAACTTTTACGGATTTATCGCGGTGGTCACGGGAGGACTGGTGGTTTTGCTGGGCAATGCTGGGACTCAAATCATAGTATCTGATTTTCACTGATATTATAAAATATATTTCCTTTATTTTTAGTTTCATGGAGGCGAACGAATATGCCGACCATGCTTTCAACGTGCTCAGCGCTATGTTACTCAACAACAACATGTGCACCCGATAGATGATAATAACCAGCAATCACAAAGAATAGAAGAGCGCTACGATGAACCAACGCAAGAAGGTGACAATTCTGCATTAGCGGAACCCAATATAATTAATGAAAACATGCGTGATGAACCTGTTCAAGTGAACTGAATGCAGACAGTCGAGTTACCTGGATATTTAAGAGCACCATTTAATTCACAACTGTGCATTTATTAAAATTAAATTAAATGAAATTCCGTTTATTTCAGGCTGCATAGGTCCATATTATAAATACCTTATAGACTAACATAAATTATGCTCATTGCGATAATAATAATCTTCAGAGAATTAATATTGCTTTGAGAACCACGATTCTCCAGGAAAAATCATTTTATATTCCCAGAGGATCACGTGTATGCGAAGAGCACTCCAACTCAATATGGCACAATATTGCAACAAATACACGCCGTGTAATGAGCTCTTTCTCAGCAACAATGATTAAAGATATGATGGACATTTAAAAAAAACGCAAGCAGTTTTTAGACTTAAATCATCTATCTTCAATCAATGACAGTGTATTTCATTATTATATCGGATTTTCTAAACAATGTTACAACGAAATTCTCCGAAGTACACCAAGCATTGCACGGCGACATAAAAAGAAGGCCGGAACGGCTCTTGCTACAGTCCTTACCAAACTACACACAGGGGAATCGAATGAAAGACTATCTACAGTTTTCAAAATGACAAGGAAAACGTTTGAAAAGACTATGCGTTTAGTAAGAGAAGACTTAATAGCAGAGTTTGTTCCCTTGCATTTGGGGTTTAGCCATATAACGCGAGACGAAGTTATATCTCGGTGCTTATCCATTCCTAATGCGTTATTCGGGAGCCCCGAAGCCCCTTTATCTGAACGAAGAGCCATAATTATATTAGTATATATATTTACAAAAAAGCAGCAATTATTTTTTCCAGCGGAAATCTTATAGCCTTCATAAGTATCGCCAATTGGTAAAACCTTTTTTGATAGTTTGTCATTCTGGACTGGTCATATTATGATATATATGGCTTGTATGAAGCTACTAAATCTGATGCAAAGATTATGTTAGAAATGATGCGCAGAGAGAGTGATCCGTTTCATCAAACGTTTCGTGAAGACGATGTCCTAATATTGGACAGAGGATTTCGAGATAGTGTTGCAGAAGTAGAATCTTGCGGGTACCGTGCGCATATGTCTGCCACAAAGGATGAAACAGAACATCAATTAACTACACTACAGGCAAATGAATCAAGAAAAGTGTCGATGTGCCGTTGGGTTGTGGAAACAATAAACGGAAGATTAAAAATCAATTTCGACAACTACGGTCTCAATATTTTAATGTGGCTGCACCACACTTATTCGACGAAGTAAACATTTCCGGAGCGCTTTTAAATGCATTTGGAAAACCATTGACGGACCATTACTTAGTTAATGAAATAATAAGACACATCAGACTGAAGGTGTGGAAGGTGAGCATAATCGTTTGAGCGAATATGTTATTACAAATAACATGAACAGGAAACGGGCTAACTTTCAAGTCATAGATGCCGCAGTACTTGGTGGTGATGAATTTCCAGCTTTAAGTGCTGACGATTTAATTATTTACGTCATGGGTACATACCAAATACAGCAGGATCGGAGCTATTACGGCGAGCACATTAAAAATGGGTCCTATTTAATAGAAATATATAAAGAACCTAGCATAGAAGATTTCTCAAACGAAAATCTGGACTGTATTGATCCTTGGTTATTAACAGGCAAAATACAATCAAGACATGTGTCAAGTCGCACATACTATGTTTATATTTTATTAGAAAGGGGGCTTCAGGGTCGGGATGCCATATTAGGGCATTATTGCTCGTGTATTGTGGGAAAACGAACATTAGGCTGTTCACATATAATGGTCATAGTATAGTATATGGGCTGGGGGAGACACCAAGAAAATCTGTCTCCACCGGATCAGTTTCTAGACCTAATAATAAGGCATGATGTAGAAAATGAAGCCGATGAAGAAAATGAGACCGAAAGCTAGGGCTATTTTATACGGTTAACTATACACTTGTTTAAAATAAATCCATTTAACAACGCTTACACGCATTATTATTTGAATCTCAACTTAATCAAAAAATGTCGCAATCCATAAGAAAATAGGGAATCCGCATTTAATACAAATGCGTACAACGCCTAGCTCTTTTACACAGTGGAACACTTTTACCCCGAATATCTCGGCTTCGATACTACTTACGGCCAAACTTTTTTGTCAGGAATTTATCACAAAAATAGTACTTTTAAACAATAAGAATTATTTCAGTGGCCGCGCTAAAAAAAATCAAGCCAACCTTCAAACAAATTTACCCAAACCCCTTTGATTTGTAGTCTCCGCGCGCTATGTATTTTATTTCTAATTTTATATATTTACCCTCTTACTAATAAATATATTTACACATGGATAAGCTATACCTACAATGTTTTGTCATAGTCTGAGAAGCTACTTTTTCAACGTATCAACGCGTGGACCGATACGGGATCATTATCGAAAATAGTTAAGAGAATTGGGCAACACAACACACATATCTAACAACACTTTTTGACGCGATTAGCAAAAGTCTTGAGACAAATGACAATATCAATGAAAGATGATAGTAACTAAACTTTGTATAATTACTAATATTTACAAAATTTACATACTTATCTACTTGAAATTGATTAAAAATGTGGAAACATCAATTTTGTATATAATCAAAATTACGAGGTCCATAATAACGTAAATTTTATGTCAATTTTTGTCATCAACACGCGAACATCAGTTACGTGTTATTTGCGTGTTACTCAATTCCTGAACGTTTTTCTTTGAGTCTTTTGTCTATGGTGTGTAGTGTGATTTGGTTAAACAAGGTCTTGAATAAGTTTTGCCGGGGAATTCAATGGGTGACGTTGTGGTTTTTGTATTTCGTTCATAAATTTGTGTTATTTCGGTCCTTAATGTGTAATCACTTAAGAAACACTCAAACTTTTTATTCCTTTGGCGGGATTCGAACCCGCGACCTCCGGCTTGAGCGCCGAGCTCAACCACTGAGCCACAGAGGCTTACTTGTCAGAAAATAATTCATCATAAGTTCTCACTCCTTGTAATAATTCAGTTAAAAATAATTGAGAGTTATTGTTATCAAATAATTTTAATAAATAATTTATAAATTAATAAATTAACATCAAACTATCAAACATTTCAGGCACCCTCAACTACTCGTGGGGCGACACAAACCACATGTGCTTATTTCTTCCAAAGCACTTGGGCGCCCTGCAGTCGAAGGACGAAATTCTGAGGCAAGCTGTTCTGGAAGCATGTGATGATTACATAGCCGTGTATCTCACATAAATCCGAATTACTAATAAAAACAAGTAAGTCGTACTTCTACTCGTACTTAACATGGAGATTTTTTCAAATAGCGAGGCTAGTACAAGTTAAAACCTTTTCCTGAAATTCTGGAAGCAAATGTCTCGCCTTTGATAATGTTCAGTTAAAAATATTTTTAAAACAATGTTTTAAAAAATATTCTTAACTTTTTAGGTTCGTATTGAAAAAATATTTTATTTTAATTATTGTGACATGGAAATTTTTATAATCATAAAATCGATGTGATATTTGCTAAGTTTTGAAAATCAAGTTTTAGTTTCTTTATGTTAAAGAATATTTTTATCAGCATTGTTAATAACAACCAATCATTTTTTTTTATAATATCAATGCTACAATATGTTAATTTTTTAAGTTTAATCTCATGTTGGTTCGTTTTAAGAAAATTACTACTCTGTTACTTTAGTTACTGTTGCCATTTGAAATATGTTTTTATTAAAGTCTAAGAAGTTTCTTTCTACTTTTTGTTGGTAATTTTTTTTTTTACTAATAAAATCTATCAAATCCAAAAAAATAAAACTAAGAATTATATAAAACAATATTATTTATTATATAAAAATAATACTTTTTACAATTATAACATTCATCTTGATAACATTGTTGTACTTACATAAATGCGATCATACATACAAACCCACAGGGTTGCCTAATCAGTAGGCATATTTTAAATAAACAGGTGAAGGTATGTCACTAGACATGGGGAAAGTGTTTATGCCGTGCGGGCAAATAAGGAAAAAAACCCGGCATTATGAGCGTAAATATTTTTATTCACGAATAAATTCCAAACCACAGGGCATAAATAAATATCACTTCATATGTGATACTAGCGACATTCTGTCGCCCACGTTAATTATGCTCCTTGTCACGCTGTACATTGTTATTTTGAGATCTAACTGGATTCAAGTTCATAGTTTTATAACAAATGTATGTAAAAGAACAAGGGGCATTTTTGTATGGAGTCCGTCCCCACTGGTGTTGTTGATATCAGTGTATTATTTTAACCGCGCTAACCACTGAGCCAGGACCTCTGAGGCTCAATGGTTAGCGCGCTGGCGCTCAAGCCGGAGGTCGCGGGTGCGAATCCCACCAGGGAACAAAAAGTTTTCTGTGTTCCTGGGTCATGGATGTGTATTAAGTATGTGTATTATTTAATAAAACTCTTAAACACAAGTATCGTATAAAAGTATTAAATTTATTTCCGTTGTCTGGTACCCGTAACACAAGTTCTTCGAGAACTTACCAAAGGGCCAGATTGACGCGGTGTGAAAGCGTCCATAGATTATATTATTATTGTGTGACGTAAAATCTCTAAACCATTGGAGAAAAAAGTTAATGAGTGTTGAGATTTAAAAAAATCATTCCTGTATTATTTCACCATTTCATAGTGTTGCTAGATAGGAACTATTTCTGGAAAGTAATGGTTATACACTATACAGCAAGCTTAAGGAAAGTGATGTATTTTGATCTGATATCAAAAGATCAAAAAACGTTAAAAAAGCTTGATTTTATGAAAAAATATGTTAAAACAAGTTTAATTAATAGTTTGGACCAACTTGGGAAACAAAATCTCAAAATATGTAAGTTTACATTCTAATAAAACATTTATGCTTAGATAATGCCCCAGGAAAGGAATTTATCGGAAATTTATGGACGTTCAGCCAAATGTGCCCAAAACGCCCTGGCGTTTACCCATCTCTGTCACATATCAATTTTTCGTTTATTGCTAAATAATATCATCGAAATAAAAATTATTTCAACAACGCAGGATGCCTATTTAGTTTAAAATCTTCAGAAATAAGTACAAGTTAATATTTAGTAATTCTTTAATAATTGAATCCCTGCTGCGCAGTTGCCAATTTTTAATATCAAACTAACAAGTAGCAATAAAACGCGCGTGACGTAATGTCTGCTCTCTAAATTTTATACATTTCATGGTGCCTAGAAAAGTTTTAAAATAATTATGTTCATAATTAAAATTTTTACATTTATAAATCAAGATTTTATATATTTTACGTGTATACACTTAATATTTAATTATACATATAAATATTTAAATATAATTTATAAGATTCTCCTTTACCGTTTACGTGTTATTTTCAGGTTTAAATGAACGAACATAATATATTTACATTAAGAATTATAATTATAGAATAATATCATCACAGACAAAAAGCACTTGTATAGAAGATGGTGTGGTTTCATATTCTAAGCCTTCATACGAGTACCTAAAGTGGTATTTTAGCATGTTCGACTTGTCAGTCAATCATGCTAAAATAAGCATGACTACCTAGTCAAATTTGCTAAAATACCACCGACCATACTGGATTTATAACATTCTAAATGCAATGTACTATATTTCTTATGAGGTACGGATTTACAGTGAAAGACATAGTCATAACTATTGCAAGGAGAACAAATATATTTTATTGTCATTGCTCATAACGCATACAAATGCCTAATTCACAAAAACTTGAAACTTTGTTTTTTTTTTTTTAAATAACTATTTTAACACGATGACACGATGATGATGATTTTGATTGACAAGCCACTTTGGCTTGAATTCTTTTAGAAAAAATATTTTTTAGATTTCGAGACCTTAATTAACAATCTTTTTAGACAATATGTTTCTTTTTTTCATGAAATAAAATAATATATTCGTGCAAAGTTACGCCTGATCTTACGTATTGTAATTTTATAACATATGAAATTGTGTACGCCGCTTTTACTCAGCATAGTTTTAAGATTCCTTGAGTATATACATTAAATCCATTACATCACTTAGATTATTTCTTGTCTAGACAAAGACACTTCCCAAGAACAAAGCACAAAATTGACATTTTAAACACTAATGCTTGGTTTCTGAGGTGAATATGACATTAGTTATCTATTCAATAACGTTTTTGATTGGTTATGGCAAACGCGTTAGTAAAAATCAAAAACGCAACGAGCATAAAACAGCTTCCCCTCTATGGAGCCACATACAAAATTTCAATATTATATCAATGCTACAATCCTGTTACACCACAATGCGCACAATAACAAATACGTCTCTCGTATGAATTTTCATGGAAAATGTATTCTTTAACATAATTCAATAAATGTATCACGTATATAAACAACTCACAAGTATTTTACATTGTCACTTACACTATGTACTATGTACAAAATTGTCCTAACCTAATCTTCTAGTTACCGGGCCCAATGATCAACGCACTTACTGCAAAGAACAAAAACACGATCCCACCGATCATTGTCACTGAAATGAGAAATAATTAAAATTAGCAAAAAATAATTTTCCTGTTAGCTATTTCTCGCGCCTCTCGTCGCTTGTGAGTTGAGACTTGGGACTAAATTATAAATAGATTTTTGTTATAACTCTTCAATGCATTAATTTAAATAAGATATGCAGCCAATAACTAATGTACAAACCGGATAGAAATTCGTTAAGGAACATTCTTATCAGTTACGAATTTCTTGACAAAGAAAGCCATTCCAAATTAAAAAAAAAATCAAGATATAATCAACTATCAACACCCCACTTTTTTGACAGGAATATCTCATTAATGTTAAACGAGTATTTTGCGGCAAATTACGCGAAGTTGGCAAAACGAGAGTTAGCGTTATTAATCACGTAGGCCACCCGCGAGTTAGGCTAAATCATACATCAGACATACTAAGATTGAGTCTTAAAGCTAGGTGACTTTTAACATAAATCCATCCTATTAGTTGGGACTCAGAACTCTTAAAATATGGTGGCATGGGCCATTTTTTGGTCACACACACACACAACGAAAGCGTTATTTCACGTCGGTTTTCTGTAACGCCGTGATATTTTCGGTCGAACCGACCCATTCGTGCCGAAGCATAGCTCTCCCACAGGTATGAGAAAATAGAATATCGTAAAAGTATCATTGTTATGTGACAGTTAAATGTGGTCAAACGTTACATTTTTATCTATGTACAAAAATTTTAAACATGACGAGAGTTCGGCCATATAAGATTTAGGTGTACTTCGAAGTAGGCAACGCGAGATAGGCAAACAGCGTGTAAGCCCAATAGCGATTAGAAAATGACATTTAGGCATAACGCAAGTAAGGCATTTTGTGAATTAGGTATGCCAAGTGTAAAGGATTTAAACTATAGGGTTGAAATCCAATATGCAATCCCACTCACCAGTTCTAACAGATATCTTCTGCGCCACCATTCTTCCGCCTATCACAGCCAACCCCGTGCACAGGGCGTGTCCTAACGATCCTCCAACCACAACACCGTATGCGTTCTCTCTGGTCGCCAACACCACAGTGGCGACTTGGGACCTGTCACCCCATTCGGCTAGGAAGGTTAACGATGCAGCCTGTAGGAGCACCTTGATCACTGCATTTCTTCTCCTACGTCTGTTCTCCGCTTGACCCTGCTCTAGCATGTCTAGCGTTTCTTCTTTTTCTTCCTGAAACGAAATATAAATGTTGGTTAATCTCAAATACAATTTACTAAATATTACTTCAGGTACTCCATAATATAAATAGGCAAGCTAAGCTAGACTTAAAAGCCTTTGAATAAACTGCTACATTGTTTGAGGTATGTATTCAATTTATTAAATGTGATAACTAAGCTTTTCTATGATATATTATACATAATACACATGAACCCTGCAGTTTTTATAGAGGTAAATTTAATACGCAGCCAACTGTAAGAAGATATAACGAGTAAAAAAGAATTATCAAAAGAATGTGTACTATTGTTTAAATTTATAATAACAGAAAATGTAAAATTCAATAATTTAAATATTATACCTATCGAAATTGGGTACCACTAAATAAATAATGCGATAAAATATAACAAAGGTATAATTAAAACACGGGAAAAGACATACAATCCGGCTAACTAAATAAAAATGCAGGAACCTATATTTAATGAAATGCCTAAATTACATGCGAAGCATGTGACTTCTATTTACTCAATAAAATGGGTGAAAATAAAATATAGGATTAAATAAATTAAAATGTGGGTAACGATAAACTAAACAGCTCAAAAAACTTGACCAAATAATTCGCTTTAAATATGATAATAGAGCGACAAAATTATGTGTTAGCGTTGTTAGCAACACAGTTCGAAAACCATCTTTTATGATTATTTCAACACGTTATAAGTAGTATAGTTTCGGGGAGTTTAAGTGACATGTTGGTCAAATCTTTTTCCAATGCTGAATTCCTTTAATTGTAAGCTAACTTTGAAAGGCATATATTATGATGGGTGCAAAACCAAATTCAAAACGCTAAGCTGAAACAAAACTAGGTGATTTAGACATAGATTCACCATCAACGGTACAGGCTGAGAGGGACTCGGGAGGGAGTCCTCTGGGGAAGCTATTGGAGCTAGCCCTGGGACACGCAAAGACCCAGGCGCATCCCTCTGGGATAGCCCGTCTGGGGAACGCGAAGGTCCAGGATATTCTACCGACGCTTCTTCGGCCGATTGTGAACGCTCATTGGGTGAGCCCTGCATAATTTTTATTAAAACAAAACGTCAATGTTTGAAGAAACAAATTCGTGGTCGACGTAGAATTTTCAACAGATCATAAAGGAATTCAACATTTCATTATGTTTGTCACAGCTTTTAATAAAAACCTTACGGATTCCTAAGGATGATACATTATGGTATCAATGATAGATAAGATAGGTACTCGAAATACTTATAAACTGACAGTAGAATTACGATAAGCTGCTCCTCCTTTTTAACCGAGTTCCAAAATAGGAGGCGGTTATACGTTCGGTTGTACGGTTTTTTGTATGTTCAACGATAACTCCACCGTCTGTTGACCGATTTTCAATTTTTTTTTTTTGGTAAAGGGTCCAAAATCCCATGTTGGTCTCGTTGTCACCAAAGTGGTGACCTGATGATGGGATCCATGAGGAATCTAGGAAAACTCCTCGAAGTTTATATGGACACATAGTGATTTTTACTTTTTCTGAAGTAACCTAAGCTTATGATACCCAAAAGTAAGATTTTGCACCAAGGTACCCTGGATTCAAAAGTACTGAACAGAACTCCTCAGTCTTTAAAGATACGCGTTTGGATATTTCGGCATTGTTTAAAGAACTGAAAGCATATGCCATTATGTAACTTACAGTAATCATCATCGTCATCTTATTTACAATACCTAATGGAAGCTTGGCGCGTCTTTAACTATACATTAGATCGTTAATTTTAAACGTTCTTAAAATGTATTAATAATAATTTAACAAATATCACTAAAAAGGGAAAAAATATTATTTTAAACAAAAAATTAAACCAACTTCCAAAGTAAAATACACAAAAAAGTATGAAATAAAACTTATTTTCTAAATAATGCCTCTTTTAAATTCGGATAAAATTTTAACGACATCTCCACACGATCTTCATAATTTTGAAATATGTACCATCTAACTTAAACGTACAATATCCTGATAAATATTTTTTTTAAAGTGAACTTTAAAAATCGTTTTGGAAGTCGGTTAAATTTTTTGTTTAAAAATAATAATATCTATTTGTTGACGCAATATCCGCCAACAAAGATCTTAATATGACATTTTATTCAATACATATCAGTAAAAAATTTGTTTCTTAAAATTGACAACAGTTTTGAGTCATTTTCGTCCACCTTTTCTATATCACAAGTTTTTATTATGCATAAGTTTAATTTACATAACATCAATTCGAGTCTTCCAAAACTGTGACCACACAAACTTTATAATTTTTATGGCTATATCTAAAATGACGAACTAGTCTACTCTTGTTCCAAATCCAGGATAGCTATTAATTCATATTTGAAAACAGTTTAACTAACCCGTGCTATAAATTTTATTTTTGCCTTAGTTTGAATCAGTACATTAATTAAATAACGGTATTGTAAAATTTATCTTAATTATATATAAGATATGACTATTTTTATGAATGTAATTATTTACTATCTAGGGAGGCTCGTTGAAATTTTGGAAAATACTCAAATACGCTTACGCAAAAAATAATTACCTGATCCTCCCTCCTTTTCAGTTCGCTTTGAACTTCTTCTAATTCCTCCTGTCCCTCGTTGGGATCCATTTTCCATCCATCTCTGAGCATTTTAATGCCGAATATCGCGAACAGAGCCGCGCTTATGTAGTGCGTGTAAACTCGCGGTATGACCGTAGCCACCCATCCAAAGGCTGCTGAGAGGATTGTCATGAACACCAGGGCAGATATAGCACCGGTGAACACTATAAATCTGGGGTGCTTCATGGCCATGATGGCTGCTATGAAGAAGGTTTTGTCGCCTAGCTCTGATACTATCACTACCGATATTGAAGCGATGAATCCTTGAAGAAAACTCCCCTGGACCGCTGCTTTCTGTAACGAAAACCAATAAAAATTAAGACCATTTTCATTCTAATGATAATTAAGGCAGAAAATTGTTATTTTGATGCATAATATTGAATGCGTAGGATCAGCAGGTCTTACTTGTCCACATAAAGTGGATTCGTACTGTGAAACATCAACTATTAAATTTCAATAGTATGTTTCATATATTTTACATGTTGATGGTCATTTTAGACGTGCAGACATTCGGCATTATTTGCCGACAACCAGACGGTTGACTGGGCAAATAATGCCGAATGTCTCACATATTTAGAACTTATAAAAATGTTCTTATATTCTTTGTTTGCTATTATTTAGATAAACCTAATTATGATGCCTTTAATGACAAATTGTCTGCAAACCACTAGGTACTGAAACATTCCGCAATTTACAAAACAAACTTCTTAATACTTTTGTCTTCATGTTTGTACATTTCACATGCTGATAAGGAGTTATCAAAGAGTATTATTATTAAAACAATTACAAGGAAGTGGGACACTGAGATCTAGTTTTGTAGTCTAATTTATGCTTCTTAAACGGATTGTTTTAAAATGTTGGTAGAAGAGTGTAATAAACTTCTACGATCGATTTCTTAAGCAGATTGCGTTAAATTTTGCAAAAAAAGGTGGGGAAGCCCGAAGGTAAGTAGTTACTTACCTTCCGGCTAGTGAAGTTTCACTAGTAGGTAGTTTAATTAGTAATTTAGTTTCTGACGCTGTAACGTCCATTCTATAGATGCATACTGTTTCGACACCAGTACACGAATCATGTAATTTCTGCATAAAAAAAACCTGACATAATTTCAGTTGAAACTTTAACGAGTGTTGTATTATATCTCTGTAGGTACGATAAAGTTTTCACGTAATATATTATTATCTACACACGTGTTACGGTATCATCTTCCAACATAACTAAGTAATTGAGAATTTAAGTAAAACTAGTACAGAGGCTTCATAGAGTCCCTATTACTATTTTCGAAACAGTTCTTAATGAGGAAATGGCTGTTTTAATATGTGATGACTGTATTCATTTCTGTCTACATATTATGTATATGACAGGTAGTATCACGTATGTATTAAGCTTAATTAAAATATTTAAATCTAATTTTTGGAATCTCTAGCCTCTACTGATCAGTAATAGATTACTTACATAATTATTTTGAAGATTGGCGATTTTCGTCGATTATAAGCGGTGAGTTAGTATATTATACGTAAGTAAGTAGTTACAATAATTAAATTTTTCAATAGTTAAAAACTGTTATCTATCAAACATTCAACTTGCATACCACACACTACTAATGGCTACTACAGAATTATAAAGCGGATGTGATCACTCTAAATACAAAAGTTTTATAGATTTTATATAACCTTAAATATTATCCCCCTTACTAATAAAAAGATTTACATAATGGATAACTTAAACAAAATTGCTGCCTTTGTCTGATGCGTTGGAAAATTTACTTAGCAGACAAAGACAGCAACGTTGTTTAAGTTATCCGTTGTGTAAATATTTTTATTAGTAAGGGGTCTAGTGTACACAGTACACACTATCTATACAGATAAATAAAATTTAAGTGTGTGTTTGTAACTTTTTCATTAACATCTTTTCACTTAGTGCATATGAAAGTTTATACGGTAGGTTACTTACAATAAAAAATATATTTTTTAAGTTTTTGTCTGTCCGTCCGTCCGTCTATCTGTATGTTCCGGCTAATCTCTGAAACGGCTGGACTGATTTTCACAGGACTTTCACTGGCAGATAGCTGATGTTATAAGGCATAACTTAGGCTACTTCAATCTTAGGATTCCGTTTAAAAAATTGGGTTCCGCTTCCGTTAGTTCTGCTTTTCCTATAAAATAATTTGTAATGATCCAAAAAGTAATTGATTAGGGTCTACATTTTGTGTATCACTGCAAGATCTATTAGTTGTCTTTACAGACCTTGATGGATGAGCCTGTCAATAAATACTATCTGCCCATAGATTAGACAAGACACCACGATTATCAACCGTCTTCAGATTATTTTAAATCGCTATCATTGCCTCGCATATCAGTATATATTTATAGATATTCACTGTAGGTAAATACGTTAAAAAATCATATTGAAATTTAATAAACATATTGCTACGGGGTTATGGACTGAGTTCGGGGTACGGGCTTCGGAGTAAAACGCCAGTTTCTTCCGATGGAGTTTATCCGCTACGAATTTTCACACCAACACAGGTCTGGGCATCCAACACGTCAAAATTTCCCAATTCGTAGCGAATAAACTCCATCGGGAGAAACTGGTGTTTTACTCGGAATATCGGACCGACCTCGGAATATAATCCCGTAACATTTGGTTTCAGAAGTGGGATTTGGAGATGCCGCTACTACCGAGGGGTGAGGAGGAAGGAGTTAAGACCAGGGCACAACAGGCAATGGAGGCTACTGCGACAGCAGCTATCCAAGATGCTGCAGCCACTGAAAAAGCTGCAGGCAACCAAGATGTTGTTTCAGTATCCATTGCCCCAACCACAGGCTCGAGTTTGGGTTCTGATCTCAGGCTACAGCACCAGCACCTTTTGACTTTAACAGCCTAATGCAGATGTTGCAATGCATGCATCAAGAGCAACTACTTAACTCCATGAATAAAAGGAGGACATGGTTTTTGTTACGTCAAGAGCAAATGTCTTTACAAAAAGATCTGCAAAGCAATATAAATCAAGATATGCTTACTCTACGCCAAGAACAAAAAGAGGACACGCTTTCTCAAGCGCCAAAAACAAAAGGATCAGGAAATGGTTATATCGGCTATTGATAAAGTGAATAACGTGGTGTCTCAAATTCATAAGGACGTCGACTTGGCGGAAAACCGGGTGACAACGTTGGAATCTAATGTTTCTGGACTAGAGAAAAAGGTGCTGCATCTGGAGACCTTGCGAGTGAAGGTGATGTCGGGTACACCTGTTATAGTCCCAAAGTTAAAGTTCCATCTTACGACGGCACGACGTCCAAAGCTACTTATAAGCAGCAGTTCCAGACTGTAGCTACCGCTAACGGGTGGACAGATGAGCAATGTTTCGCGGATCTCACTGTGGCGATCTTGAAGTAGAAGCGGTAAGACAGGATATGCGAGAACACAAATTGAGAGAAATAAGTGAGAACGTCAATGTAATAAGACTTCTTTAAGGAAGAACACAACTGGTCGCATGTGCTACAAGTGTGATGAGAGAGGCCACTTGCAGTTCTCTTGTCAGGAAAAGAAAGATGAAAAACTGAAAGAGGTTGCATGAATGAAGAGATGTCAAATTGTCAATCAACGCCAAGGATGGCTTCATCCCAAGATAAAAAGACTAAAGAATTCTGCAATGACGATCAACACTTAGTATCAAATCTGATTTTTACTAAGCACATCGTATGTGTATTAACTTACTGAGCATTTTATTTTTTAAATTATTAAAATCCGTCAAGAAATGGTGGATTTATTAAAGTTTTTCTGAACGGCTAGTTTGAAACGGGTGCTTCCGCTGAATTGGTTACGATGACGTCATCTGTCGGGATCCGTGCAACAGCGGCTTGATTGTACTCATACTTCATAGGTATTGTTTTTGTTTACGTTAAATATTTTAGTTGTGTAACACAAGGCATGACACAGGGTAATGTTTGCTAAAAAATGCATCTTCAATGCGAGATCATAGTATTCTTTTTTGGATTGCTGTCCTTCTAAAGTTTATCGATAGACAGCAAAGTTAATCCATGAATCGATTTTTTAGAATAAGTTCGCGTAAAAATTCTGTCCTGTTTGGCTGTTGTTGAACTAATAAAATAATATAATGTTATGAAATACATTAAAAACTTTACTTTTATTTAACATAGATTGCTTCACACGGTTATTTTCTATTATTTTTATAATTTGTTTATTAGTAAAGTTTTGTAAATAGTTACTTCCGCATTTTATTAAAACAATTATCTGTCAACACCTTTATTATAACTGTATTACCAGTATTTATAAAAACTTTATTAAATAACTTAAACTTAATAATTGAAGTAGTATTAAATCGTAATGTAAAATGTAAACAGAAGTTAGTGTTTACTAATTAAATTCAATCCAGTAAACCTATACCCTCATATAAACCTAACCCTATATTTGAAAACTGCAAAACGTTATTTGTTTGTCCAAACTCCAAAAGTCAGTTGAAGATATTAACAAAACGATGGTTAGTTAATTACGAGAATTGGGGTTCATATTTAGTTAATACGTCCAGTGTGGTAATCTAATGCAAATACCACAAAATAATGGATAAAACTGTGTCACCATCCTGCGGTCACTGTTCATAAGTGTCACTCACTGAGGTCAGCCAGCCCACATAATTACCCTTAATTGTTATAGTTAACCCATTAGTTACACTGCACATGATGTTTATACAGTTTCTATTTATCGACTAACCGTTTAATCTAAACTTTAGATTATAATTATTGTTACAACGTACAATGTGATTTTTTTCACACGATTCTATATACAAAATAGTTTAAAACAATTGCCAATCTACTTTTGTGATGAGGTTTATATAGTAACAAGTAACATTTCTCAAAAAACCTACCAATTCTTATTCCCGAACTACAGCCAACTTAAAGACATTTCGTAGAACCAAATTTTTGGCCGTAATTCAGCATTTGAACGTAATTAAAGGGCAATTATTTTCTATAACCACTAACCAATTACATACTGATATTGTAATTATTTGTATGATGCAAATTAACCCGTAACGAGTGCGCCACATCCGGACAAGATCTCCTTGATAAGTCTATTAACCTAAGATATATTTATAGCACAGTGTGACCTAAACCCGATTTTAAACTTTATGCACGCTTTCAGTGACCTACGGTAGCCTTTTTGACACCGTGCGAAAATCAATTGTGTGCGGGTGGACTGTAGAGGATCATTAACACGCGTTGTCGGTGCCGTTGTGACCGCGTTTGAAGACATGTGATTGCGTGTGATGACGTGTGGAGGATCATTAACACGCAATATGTGCGGGTGAGATTGCGTGTGATGACGTGTGAAGGATCATTAGCACGCATCGTGTGCTGGTGTGATTGCGTGTTATGCTGTGTGATGGCGTGTGGACGATCATTAACACGCATTGTGTGTGAGTGTGATCGCATGTTAACGCCGAGATTACATAATATTTAAACGCAACTTTAAAACTAAAAATTTCTTTCCGCTGATAGGAAACAAAATTATGTTGAATTAAGAGTATGTCCGGAATTGGTGAATAATTGAAAAATGTGTTTCTCCTCTATATTCGTTGTTTGATTAGTATGAAAATTCCTTGAAGGAACTCAAAAATTTGATAAAAGAATACTTTTATAGTTCATTAAACACCAGATGCCATCTCTTTGAAGTGGACTACTTGAAATTGGAAAAACCTGAGTCTGCTAGTCACTAGTGCGTCACAACTCACAAGCCACGGTGAGCTCCGTATAAAAAGCCTACATTCTCAAACACATCTTAAAGTTAAGAGGCACTCAAGTCACATGCCGTCCTTGATATTCTGTTGCAGTGACAGCCTGTGATTTATGAAAACCATAAATAAGGAAGGGTTTGAAAATTCGACCGTTAGTTTGAAGTTCTTATAAATCTGAAGAGTATTTAGTTATTGGAGCTAACCTAGCACTGCTCAGAGTGGACAAAAATTGCCTGACGTGGTCCTAACCATTTTCGCAAAATATATTATTAACTATATTTTGCGAAAATGGTTAGTTAATATATAAAATTCATTAAATGTGATTTCAGCACATGTGACAAAAATAAACATTACGTCGTAACTTATAAGAACGTAAAAAAAGAGGCACGTACCTAATTTTTGCGTGATAATACAAAATATATCGTTTTTTAACCTTATCAGCCGAGGACAATAGGGAAAACCCTCTGGAGATCAGAAGCGATGTGAAAAAATAAGCTAAAAAAACTATAACCCGACTACGTAAAAAAGGGGTCTAAAAAGGCCGAAACCAGAAAATAATTCAGATAGAAATCCAGAAAGGCCTATGCCTTAGCATTAGCTCTAGCTTGTCCATTTTTGTACCTTGTACCTATGGTACAAAAATGGACAAGCTAGAGCCGTGGTCGCACCTACTAATGGCATCTAAGCGTCAGTTCACACCGAGATGCGTCGTGTCTAGGAGTGAGCTGACCCTATGGCCTATAGAAGTTTCTAGAAAATGCGTATATTATACATGCATACCCCAAGATAGGTACAGACGGTTGCGATTTGACATCCGGTGGTCAAAGAGCGGAATCGGTAATTTTACCATCTAAAATCGGTATATTTGTACCAAAAATCGGTATATGAAAATAAAACTAATATAGAATCAAATTACTTTTATTATTATATAATCTAAGGTAACCTATGATTACATATTACAAAGTATTATTATTAAAAATGGACTTACAGGCTAAATATATTTTGTTTCTTTAGAGCGTCTTTTCGTGATGTTATCATAATATCCTTATTGTAACTCTTGCAATAAGCATTGTTGACACCTTTAAGCTGGAACTATAGCTCCGAAATCCGGAACGCCGAAGAAAATTCAGTGCACTGAAAATAGAACTCTGCGCTAATACAATAGAGTTGAAAATGGAAGTTTCGAGTAACGGGCTGTCATATATGTTATTGACATTTGACTCGACACTCATAGTGTTCGATTTTCAACTCTATTGTATTAGCCCAGAGTTTTATTTTCATTGCTCAGAATTTTCTACGGCTTTCCGGATTCCGGAGCATATAATCTCAGCCTTCCGACTATCTTGCAGCCAACCTGAAAATTCTCCTTCCCATTCTTTTTTATAACATTGTTAATATTTTCTTCGTTTTGCACCCGCGCTTGTACTCGGTTCCTCGTCAGACGACATTTCACTGTTAAGTATTATCTATTTTGTAGACATATACTTTCTCTTCGGGGTCCAAAAAAATAATGAAAAAATCGGTTGTCCGTAAAGTCGGTTTACTGACGATAGTTGAACATGACAACGTCATTTTTAGCGAGGTAACGCCGGTAACGGCATGAGTCATGTTTTTTCGTGCGTGCAGCCGGCTCCATCGAATTATAAGACGTTATCACGTCAAAAATAAAACCGCGCGGACAAGTGAATACTCGTGCGGGAATCCCCTTATCGTCGAGTCATAGGAGTCAAAGGCATTCCCCAAAATATATGGAACATTAGCTGCAATATTTATCCATACTCAACATTCCCCGTAACTATATCATAGATATTTATTATCTATGAAAAGGGTTGCCAATTTAAAGTGTTAAAACGCCAATTCGGTAGAAAAATCGGGAGAACTTCCATGTATTCTCGGAAATCGTGGAAAATTCGTTGCATTTCTGTAGAGCAGAGGTCATATCGGTAGAAATACCGTAAAATCGGTAGGTTCGAGACCACTGTTGACATCGAATGTAACGAACCTTATGAAGAGGTGTGACCACGGCTCTAGCTTAACCATTATTGTACCTATGCTTTTCTGGATTTCTATCTGAATTATTTTCTAGTTTCGGCCTTTTTATATTTTTTTAATTTCGTATTTTTTCGTTTCCCAATCGAACATATTCTTGGAATAATATTAATAAGTAATCAAAACACTTGAAATTAAAAATATCTTCTTCATGAGCGCGGAACGAGCCATTTTTTTTCTAGATTTAATGAACGATATTAATGGAAATTATAATATTAAGATAATCAAGAAATGCAATAGAGAACATTCAACAGGCAACACCATTTCACTTATTAGTTATTCACCTTATAATATTATGTATATCCTCACATCAAACACAACGTTACTGCGATTCAGAAATATGTAAGACCCATACGGGTCTTCTAGTGACATCTATCGAACGTAGTAAATAAAAGTGCTAATAATTTATTTCATCTGCATGTTTTAATTAAAAACGGATGACCGATTTTAATCTAGCTTTTTTTGTTTGAAAGCTGACATGATCGAGAGTGTTCTTAGCTATAATTCATCATCATCAGCTCGTTCACTGCTTGACAATTCAGGGGCTATTTAATTTTTTTTATTTTCTTATGTATTGTCTATATATTTTATTTTATAAATATAATAATAAATAAAATAAGTGTTATGAAGGTACAATAATATATATTAATATATAAATTAGAAATTTAGTCTTATATTAAGTAATGTTCGAAAATTGGACAACTAGGTTGTACGAATTGTACGACCGCATTTTAAACGTATATTGTTGTTATTAAATGAAAAACTTTTGTTTTACTATAAAATTAATAAAAAAATATACGATACATGAGCTAGTAATGTTCACAGAGTAGAGAGCAGATAATATATATACATATTTGTAATATGCTTGCCAAGACCTTTCTTCTGATACCAAACACGTGATGGTTGTCTTTGTTAGAATCTGAGGTCTCATTTTCGAAACACAAAATTTAGAAAAAAATTATATAGCCTATGTTACCCGCGGCGTAACGAATTTATTGACACCTCATTTATTAAAATCGGACCAGTAGTTTAGATCTACGAGGGAACAAACATACATACATACATAGACTGCCAAAATCATTACCCTTCCTTTTGTGTTTACCGTAGTCGGGTAAAAATTGCTAGCAAAATGTCATTCTCATGTCTGAAATCTATATTTGGAAGTGACAGAGGTAATGAATATACATGACAGACATAGATTAATCATTGGTCTCGCTGGGCGCTCGACAAGATACAAGCTTTACCTACCAACAAGAGCTTTGTCAATGCGGCGACTCATTATTGTATTGTGTAAAGTGGCAATTGACTTACAAGTTACATGTGACAAATTCTAGTGTGCGTGAAAAATTGAGATGCCAGCCACTCAACTTTTGCCCGATTTAATGGGAAAAATATCTTATGTTGTGGTCTATTAGTTAAGTTATTGGTTTTAAATGTAGCTAAGAAAATACTTTAAAACTAGCTTCTGCCCGCGGCCTCACCCGCGTAAATACAGTATCCCACAGAACACTGTACTTTTAACTTTCACATTTATAATTATAGTAGTAGAATAGTAGGAATAACAATTAATTATAAGTAAATATATCAATATATCATTCTTATGGGCTTTACATAATGTATTTAACTCTACCGTTTTCACATTTTTTAAATATTTTTCGACCTATGCTTCTGGGGAATAGTTACTTAGTTCCATGGGTAGAATCCTAATAAATAGGTTAGATAAATGAAACAGGATATTACATTATAATAAAATAAAATGACAATAAATTCAGATCATAAAAATATCAACCACGGGGAACTCGATTCTTGCATTCGCGACAACACTGAATGACGTTTTGAGTGCATGTAATTTTATGATGAAATTTCGAAGTTAATTACACTTAGTGATGAAATGTGATCCCAGTGATTTCTTGTCGAATTATTTTTACATAGTTTCACTACGAAACTTGGCATTTTTTTTTTCGATTAAGGCTGCAGTCTTGCAAAATTCACTCGCTAAGAATTATTAGCGCAACTTTGTATATTTTTTTTAGACAAACTAACACTAACTAATAAAATTATATTATTGCACATAAATAACCATAATATAAATAATATCTAGTTATTTTTTTTAAGTTCCTCTATGCGGATAATGTTAGGTAAATCAAGCGTTAAAAACAGCTCTTTCGTGCCCAACATCATTTCGAGTTGTGTTTGTGCGCTTAGTTTATGGCAATAAATAATTAATTTACAAATCTGTTCAGCGCATAATGAGCTCAACATTCTCGTCTTCAAAATGCGCTGATTAGTTTTTTCTAATTATCTTTCATTTTCTTAATTCAGAGGTCACAATTTCATCAAAATTCTCTGTTTTTATCTCTTAATAAACGGGTTGTTTCATAGAAACTGTGCATCGTAAGTATGTAATATTTAGATTATTTTGATGCCAAGAGCATGCCTTAATAAAGTAAATAGAAAAAAATATGCACCTAAATCACCTTGCTCCAACAATAATAATAATCTCAAAATACCTACAAAAAAGGGGTTTATAAACAAGAATTGCAAGGGAAATTCTTTAGTGGCCACTGCACGGCCGGAACGTTTAGACGTGTGGTCTACGACGAATTCAGACTGTTCCCTCTCGCTCTAACGTAGGTTGCTTACTGTTGAGAATCTAAAGTTGCTCCACTTTATTATTTTATGTATATAATTTTTCGAGTGTTTTGTAAATATTAGTGTTTTAACTATAGTTTTTGTAAATATTTGTGTTTCTGTACCTAATAGTTTTGTAAAGATTTGATTTCAAGGATCAGGATCGTAAACGTAATAAATATGCTTGTACGAAAAAAAGAAAATTGGCTTAAAACGTAGAAGTGATGAGGAGAAATAGAATCCAAAGGTAAGCAGAATTGTTTACAGTATTCATGTTTAGGGCCTAACTACAGGGTCAAATTAAATAAGCTAGCGAAACTCAACACACGTGATGGGTATTGAGTATTAATATCTAAACATGTTATAAACTGTATTTAAGCAATATTGTCGATACTATCGATAGTGTTCGTAATTCCACTTGAGGAGATGAGGACCAAAACTCACAAATTCACTTTCGACACTTTCGTTTTATTTTATCTTATTCAACTCCAAATCGAGATCGGAGTCGAATAAGAACAAAAAAACCGACGAGTTGAGAGAGCTCGAAGAGGCTTGTAGTAGAAGCTCCGTTAAATTTTTAATTTATTTTATCATTTGTTATTATAGCGTAGAAATACATATTCTGTGAAAATTTGAACTGTCTATCTATTACGGATCATGAGATACAGCCTGCTGAAAGACAGACGGACGGACCGGACGGACCGACGGACGGAGGGACAGCGGAGGCTTAGCACTAGGGTCCCGTTGGTTACCCTTCGGGTACGGAACTCTAAAATGAAAGTATAAAAAGTTCATATGTGAGTTCTCAGCTCCTCACTTGCTATCGATATTATGTGTTCTAGTGTATTTATGCCTGCTGTCAGAAGGTGTGTGTGTGGGGTGAGTTTGGGTGTATTTGGGGGTGTGTGTAGGGGTGAGTGTGGGTGTGTGTGGGGCAGTGTTGAGTGAGGGGGTGTGTGTGTGTTTAGTGTTTATGTATGTATGAGTCACTAGTATAATATACCTACTTAAGTCACATTTGTGTTCTCAATGCCATTTGCGTGTGTGTATGTTTGTTTCCTCTAAACTCCGTTACGGTTGAATTAATGCAGATAAAATTTTGTATGAAGGTAGCCTAAAACTTGGATCACACATTGGCTACTTTTCGCAGCGGGAGAAATTGCAGGGTGCTGCTATTAATATTAGTATTATGACGAATTTCAAATAAATACTTCTGAAAACTGTTCAAAATATGACTTATTTAATTTAATTAATTTCACAGGACAGCTGCTGGCTCTCGTCAACCGTTGTCGGATGTTAGCAATCTGCCAGAAGATCAAAATTTTAAGCTTACTTCTACTACGGAAGTACCAGTGATGAATGAAAATACTGACAGAACTGAAAACGTAATAAAGTCAAATAAAAAAACTAACCGGAAACGAACATTTGAGGAAGCTTTTCCATTTCGCCGAATTTTAGTAAGGAAACGTCAAAATCCTGTAATTACTAGCGATGACCAATCGCTACAAATTAAAAAGGTAACAGAAACCACCAATGATGACGAACTGTTTTGCCTAGAAGGACGCAGAATCGTATCGATCAGATATTTTTTAGAAAATTTGGGGAAGATCGCTGATCATAACGAAAAATCTTTCGGATGCAAGTATAGAAATCTGAAATGTATCAGCGAGCGACGTAAAGGTTTTATTTCAAAACTGCGTTTCAAGCGTGAACTTTGTAATTCCGAATTTGACATAAATACTGAAGATCCGTCTAACACTTGTGATATAAATGAAAGTTTTAGAAGCTCTCTTGAAACTCACGATCTAATATGCTAGACTGATATCAGATGGTGATTCTAGTACTCATAAAAAATATTAGATAGCAATCCGTATAAAACCTGCAAGGTTCAGAAAATCGAGTGCAGAAACCACCTGCTGAGAAATCTGTGTAACAAACTGAGAGCACTTACTAAAGATACTCATATTCCTATCCAATTAAGGAAACTTTTAACTGACTTCAAAATCATAAAGTTACGCAGATACATAGTGCAGGCTATAAAGCTAAGGAAACACGAAGACCTGACTGACAGTCAAAAAATGGTGAAACTTCGTGCAAATATTTTGAATGCATTAAACCATTCTTTTGGTAGTCACTCTGATTGCGATGACGCTATATGCCCAGCAACTGACAAAACCAACCGAAATACGGCACTTGATGTAGCTAACACAATTTTGTGGAGGAAAATGTGTCAAATTGTCTTGTTTTTAGCTGCAAACGCTAAAAGTCTTATTTATGACGTTGATAGCAATCTTGCTGAGACATTTAATTCAGTGATTGCCAAATATGTGGGCGGGAAACGAATAAATTACACACTAAAAAATTCATACCAGGAAAGGTGTTCCGCTTCACTTATTTCCTTTAACACCAAGCAACCAATAAACGCTATCCACAAATGCGTATTTAATAAACCTGCTGGCAAATACACAAATGTATATGAGGCACAAAAAGCGAAAAGAAAAATTTATAAAAGATCATTTCGAAAAAAGTTTCGTAGAAATATGAATGATCCTGATTATGGGCAGAAAGCTCAAAGACCACATATGACCGATGAAGATTTTCAAATTGTGAATTTCAAAAAACAAAAAGTGATTTTTTTAAAGAAATGGAACTTTCTGATCAACAAAGAGAGGAGCTACAGAGACAGACGATAGACCAAAGTTCTAGTCAAGAATGGTTAGAGAACAGAAAAAATAGGTTAACCGCGTCTATCTTTGGAAAAATATGTAAACGTAAAGAAAATATTAGCTGCGCTCCTTTAGTGAAAGCTATTGTGAAACCGCAAAACCTATCAAATGTTCCATCGATCACATATGGTAGAGATAATGAACAAACAGCATTAACCCAGTTATCTCTGCAGGAAAAGAAAATCAAGGTACGTTGAAAGCGAGCGAGCAAAATTTTATCTACTTTCGCAGAATAAAATTGGATAAATCATTTTTTTTTATTGTACTGGTTTAATTTGTAACAAATACCTATCTGACAGGGTTTCTTCTTTGGAATAACCAACAGCGCAAAATAATGGACTACTAAATATTAGAAATAACATTATTAGGTTATGTACGATATATGTAATATGTTGAAAGCGAGCGAGCACAGCGAGCGAGCAAAAATGTTTCTAATTGTAGTTGCAGGTTTCTACTGGATAAATCCCTATGGAACAAAACAAATGACACACAGTAACACACTGTCAAAATCTGCTGGTCGCATATCTTCTCAATATCAAAATAATCCGCCGCCGCCCGCAACTCTCATCTAAAAAATATTGAATATTAATTATGTTTTATATTATTGAAACGCTTTTAGAATATTTTGCATCGCATCGCAAAAGTATAGCTTACAGAGCGTTTAGTATTTTTTTTGTGTTCAGACGTTATAGTGTTAAAGTACAGCATCACAAACATTATTTTTTTTCGAGAATAATTTTTGTATGCAAATAATAATCATTTTTATATTTCTGTAAGACAAAAAAATGTTTAGGCAACATTTGCCGCCCCCTAAAATTTGCCTCCCTAGGCTTCAGCCTACTCAGCCTTCTCGTAAATCCGCCTCGATATTTACTACTATTTACAGATAACAGATGAAAAGATATAAACAAATTATTGATAGGCTGCTGGATTTGCAGACTGGACCTGCAAATGGGTTGGGTTACTTCACAAAAGTCAAATATATACGAGGGCTGATTGATAAGTTTCCGAAACGACAAAGAAAAACTTCAAAAATCTATTTAAAATAAATTTATTTCTCAACGTAGTTTCCTTCTACCTCGATGCATTTAGTCCAGCGCTTCTCCAATGCCGTTACACCAGTTTGATAAAAAATTTTCTCCAACCCCTCAAAATACTCGTCCACGGCAACAATGACTTCTTCATTTGATGAAAATCTCTGGCCACCTAACCATTTCTTCAGGTTTAGGAATACGTGGAAGTCGCACGGGGCCAGATCCGGGGAATAGGGTGGATGCGGTAGCCATTCGAACCGCAATTCATGGAGTTTGGCGACTGCGACCATTGACGTGTGTGCAGGTGCGTTGTCATGGTGGAACAAAATTTTTTTCTTGGCCAAATGTGGTCGTTTCTTCTGGATTTCTTCACTTAATTTTTGCAGCAAGCTTGCGTAGTACTCTCCATTTATTGTTTTTCCTTTTTGCAGATAATCCACTAAAATAATCCCTCGAGCATCCCAAAAAACAGTCGCCATCACTTTGCCGGCCGACAAAACCGTTTTTGCCTTCTTCGGCGCAGGTTTTCCGCTCTCAGTCCACTGCTTAGATTGTTCTTTTGTCTCGGGAGTATAATGATGTATCCAGGTTTCATCGACTGTTACATAACGCCGCAAAAACTCATTAGGATCTCGGTTAAACAGCGCCAAACACTCCGATGAATCGTCCACTCGACGTTGCTTTTGGTGTACAGTGAGCAAACGCGGCACCCATCGCGCGCAAAGCTTTTTCATTCCCAAATGTTGGTGCAAAATATTAAAAACGCGTTCAGATGAAATGCTCACCATCTCTGCTATCTCTCGCTACTTTAAGTGCCGATCATTCAATATAATTTTGTGAATTTTTTTGATCATGTCCGGATTCGTGACTTCATTTGGACGGCCAGACCTGTGGGCGTCTTCGCAGCTCTGTCTTCCACGTTTAAAATCAGTTACCCAGGTGTGAATTGTACTCAATGCAGGAGCAGAATTACCTAAAACACTGTCTAGCTTGGTTTTAATCTGGGTTGCTGTTTTCTCTTTTAAAACGTAAAACTTTATCACCGCACGAATTTCGTTTCTTTCCATTGTTAATAAAATTTACGACAGAGAAAGTTCTACGTCCTCTCAAACAAATTCCATGAGTTCGATTAAATTCAAATTTGGCGGTCTATTTTCAAAAAGATGCCAGAATATAATGTTATATTCCTTTTTTGCGTATCATTTTTTTAAGTTCGTCGTTTCGGCCAGTTATCAATCAGCCCAGGTATATATGACTATAGATGTCCCTATAAATTCTGAGTTTCCTCGATTCCTCATGGATACCATCATCAGGTCTCCACTATGGTGACTAAAGGACCAAATACGACCCTTTACAACATCGAGAGAAATTTATAAGGACACATCAATTTCAAGGAGTTCCCTCGATTCCTCATGGATCCCTGATGATGGTCACTACTTTGGTGACAACGGGACCAGCCTGGGATTATACCCTTAACATCAAAAAAGAATTTTGAAAATCGGTCAACAGACGGCGGAGTTATCGTTGAACATACAAAATAACCGCCTACTTTTTTTGAAGTCGGTTAATAAATGGATGAAAGGACACTGGCGAATCCTGCCTGATTTTCCATCAAAAACGGCCAAGTTTCTAACATATGTAGTTATACAAAAAAAAAACATATATATATATATACTTACATAAGTGCCCCGCCGAGTCTGTCTGTATGTTCGCGATAATCTCAAAAACTAATGAAAGGATTTTCACGCCGTTTACATTTACCGACAGAGTGGTTCCTTATGAAGGTTTAGATCGATAATTTGTTAAGATTTTATGGAAATTTATGACGATAATTGTTGAAGGTGTCGGAAAAACCCAAGCCGTCTGGTAACATTTATCGAAAACGCTGCCTAACCTAACCCGTTGGAGATAAATAACAAAACAATGTATGATGGGATTGTTTTATAGGTCTACAAAAAAGTCCGCGATGGCATAGATATGTCTTTTCTACCTATTCTACCCTTTTAAGGATAGGTTATACCCGTTCTAAGTTTAAAAAAATAATGTGGTATTTTCAGAAGCTATTTAGACGGATACAATTTAATTATCCTTGCCTAGGAGATTATATCCAGGAGATATCTTAAAATTTAAAAGTACGTGTAAAAATGTATTATAAAGTATATATTTTTACTCTGTGCTACTACTATATTGCAGGTATATTTGCTAAAGTAGTTTTTGCAACACTCTCCCGCGCGGGCGAAGCAGCGAGCAAAAGCTAGGATATATATACAAGAAAGTCATGTTAGTTACACTATTTATAACTCAAGAACGGCTGAACCGATTTGCCTGAAAATTGGTAGGGAGGTTAGAACCAGGAGACGGACATAGGATACTCTTTATCCCGTTCCCGTAGGACGTGTCACGTGACATAAAACGTGACATATAACAAAACGCAACTGATATGGAATAACCAAACCCAACAGACAGAAAAACGAAAAATTTATCAGTCAAAATATCAGTCTAGCCGTTTTATAGGTTATATATATCGCTAGGTATATATATAGTCGCTAAATATTATATAATACTAAATAAAAGTAATTATACATGTGAAGTGGGGATGGAATTTTTTTATAACGCTTTTATTGGTTTCACCTGTATGTTTGCTTGCTTGTTTGTTTGTAACCGTCTCCTTTGGGCTCGATTTTGTCCTACTTTGAATGATCAGATTTAATTCCAACTTTGCACACCTGTCAAAGACCGATGACAATGCAATAATTCAATTTAATTTAATTTTAATAATTAAAAAAATTAAAAAAAATTATAAATTATTATAATAAATAATCATGCGTGCAGTTCCAGGCTTACTCTTTGGCAAATCGTACTAAAACGCAAAAAATAAATTATAGTTTAAAAAAAAACTAAAAAATCACGCTTTTAAAGAAAATCTAACTTTCAAATAAAAAATAAAATTTAATAAATTTGGATTAAGAATAGTGTAAATGAAAAATAAATGTTTATTATTGTAAAAAAGCGTGGGGTGCATAGTGTCAATAGTTATAAACATTTTATTGGCAGATATGAGAAGGATCTTCACTTTGATAATATCTTAAAAATCATTAAACGAAATCTAACCGTTTGAAGTGGATCAAAATCAAATCCACTGGAGTCGGTTACATACAAACAAACTTACAGGTCAAGACACTGCACCTCACGTTTTTTTACAATAATATCCATTTATTTTTCATTTACACTATTCTTAATCCAAATTTATTAAATTTTATTTTTTATTTTTTAGTTAGATTTTCTATAAAAGCGTGATTTTTTAGTTTTTTTAAACTATAATTTTTTAGATTTATCACCATCGCGTGAGGTATCGTCGAATAAATATTGGCTTTTTACATACATGACTTTTTCAAAATCAACTATTTTAGAGTAATCAGCCACCACATTAGCATTTTTTAACTATAAAAGATAGAAACTTGTAATTTTCCATGCTCATAGGTCATCAATAATTTTCCAAAATTATTTTGTGCGAAATCATCATTTTGTACAACTTTTAAATTAATTTTAATAAAACCTATTGCGCGCCGATAGGTGCGGAACCCTCCTTTGACATATTTATTTTGATTATTATTAATAAGCCAGTCTGTGGGTTATTATAGTCCATTCGCGTTAAGAAGTATAATATGTCAAATATTAATTTAAATATATTTAATATATTACCTTTATAATATGTCAAAATCGCGTACTTAGGTAAAGGTTATTGCGTTAACGGCTCATGCGTCATTGGTCATTTTTGACTTTTTTTGACACTAGACGGAATACTTAACTCTCCACGCATCGATAATAAACGTATGAATTCATGGTACTTTTTGGTATACCATACAAAAAGCAGTCGTAAATAAATGTTTACATTTCAAATTATTTATGAAAAAAACTTTATTTTGAGTGGATAATGAATAGTGGGAGACCATGTTTGCTATTTTTTGCCAGAACTCAGGCGGATGTCCCAGTGTTTTTTGGCACTTACGTCCAACACGTCACGCGTACAGAACAACAATGTGACAGCATATAAGATTCATGCAACCGTGATCATAGAATTTCACCATCACGTGGTTTATTTATCTATAGCTATAGTAAAGGAACTGGTCACAAAATAATTTTCTCTGAATAAATATTATTGTTTTGGGTAAAAATCTCGACTTTGAGCTTTAGGAACCTTTCTATAATAATACTGTCAATAAGGGTTCATCTAAATTTCAAACACTGACGAGTTTTTCTAGATTTGCAACCAGTATATTTAGCCATTTAATGAATATTATGTACAGAAGATTATTGAAACATCTTTTTCATCTTCTGAGGTGTGCGGAAAGGCTTCATGTGACTATGGGCTGTCAATAATGTCATTCAATATACCATATTAAAAAATTTTAATATTACTCCGTCTATTGGCCCGTTTCTTGCCTGTTTCTGAGCAATTCGAAACTTTATACAGGAGGTATAACTAGTAGGAGGCCCACGCTCACGCTAAGCCATTGAGGTGGTTAATGTTCAAGGACGACAGAACAATTTGGCTATCGCGGCAAACGCACGCAAATTTCTATATTTCCTACTGAAAACACCATTAAGATATTATAATAGAAATGTCGGTTTTGGAAATTGCTTCGTTTCTTAGCATTGTTAACAATAAATCATGGATTTATTGTTGTTATTAACACTAGCATGTGTCGTCAGTGACTACTAGTCACCATCCTTTACACCACTGTTTAAGCCGTTTAACAATTAACGTACGTTCTGGCATATTTTTGATAGTTAATTTACGATTTTTCAGAATTATTAATAACCTAAACAAGAAGCATTTTAGGACATGTATACGGAAGGTTCCGTATGTATCCTCGCGCAATAGGGTGTTTCAAGTAAATTTAATTTAAAGTTATTGTACAATCGTATCAATTGTACAATAGTATCGCTCAAAAAATATTTCTATAGACTATTTCACAGGACCTA
The DNA here is from genome assembly GCA_037179445.1 of Phengaris alcon alcon. NCBI lineage: Eukaryota > Metazoa > Arthropoda > Insecta > Lepidoptera > Lycaenidae > Phengaris > Phengaris alcon. The sequence continues at coordinate 390,598 of JAYRCH010000040.1, read as the reverse complement.
TCCACACGGAAATTACAAGTCGACTCATTTGAAAATAATTTAAACTTTAAATTATAAAAAAGTAACCAACACAATGGAATGAATAAAAAAAATCATCCCCACTTCACATGTCCTATGGACTTATGGAGAGCCACCCCAAAATATAGAATTATTTTATGATACCAAAAGAAAAGTCAACACGCAATCTCTAACTACAATTTTTTTCGACTTATATTTATAATTACCGAACTTAGCAAGAGAGGACGGATGGACAGCGCGAAACTAGGGTTCCTTTATTACAGAACCCTTAAATTTATTATTATATATATAGGTATTTACTACAGAACCCTAATAAAGATATTAAAGCATAAGAGACAAGTAAATATACTCAATAATCTGAGAACACTATAATTGTGAGATTGTAATCCTATTCCTATTTCAAATATAAATAAGAAAACTTCCTATAATACGCCATTTACTATATTAAGATAAGAAGGAGGTAGTTTTCTTTTAATTTGAATGCAAACTTCCTAACAACAGGAGTGTTGCACTGTTTTTTTACTGATACTATTTAAAAAGAGATGCTAATATCGTAAATATCTAAAACACTTCTTAACAATATTCTGGTAAAAAAATTCATCACCATTTTCGCAAAACTTATTTAAGATTGACCAAGTTTGTTTAGTCGGTAAAAGTATTTTGTGACCCGTAAACGGCCTCATTTCTAACAGACCTGCATGATAAGAGCCGTGAGCCATCCTCGAATACCACTTTCCTCCTCCGGCCCAATAGTTGGGAAAAACTCGGTAGTTGACTCATTTCGATCGTTTCAAAACTTTATCCACTGTGCACTTCCAAATAAAGACTGACACACAAACAATATTGTAGCATCGCAGATTTTAATGATAACATTTATCAAATCATAAGATAATAGAGTGAGGTGTAGACACTAGGCGGACGCGACCAGTCGCTGGTAACAGCGCGTGCCAACTACTCGCTTAATAACTATGTTAGAACTTGTATAAATTAAGGCACCGTTCTCAGTCTCATGATTGAGAACTTGTAAACACAGCTTGGGAAAAGTGTTTATTTACCTTATACAAGAAAGACAGATTTATCGATCTTCGACATCCATTACTAGTTACAGGCTAATTGTAATGTTGCGTATATTAACAATTTTCAGAATCTCCTTGCACTGTGTTTTTACCACAAGAAACACGAATACTCTATAGCATAAGAAGTTCGGAAGCACCAATCAATCAGCATAGTTAATATTTCGACCCCTATGTGGCTGTTGTATATTGATACAACAGCCACATAGGGGTCGAAATATTTATATCGTGTAAAGGAGTCAACAAACAATAGATCAACTTTTGTCGCAGTGACGACAGGGCCAAATCTACCATTTATATTGCAAAATGCATTTTCCATAGACATCAAGTTCATAACAACATCTACCATTGATGAAAAAGTAGACAAAGATTGCACAGCTTCTTATTACGCACACTGTAGTTGTTAGACGTGACCAAATTAAATTGGGAAATAGCTACTCTTTTGCGTTGTGCAACAGAAATTCTATAAGTAGCACAAAAGTTTGTAAATGTCTATATTTAAATGAGATATGGCAAATAGTATTCTAATATTATTTTCCTCGAAAGATCAATTTATCTTTTCATTACTATTTTTATACGTGAAGCGAAAGCTTCTAACCCCGAAAATTATGCCGGAGAGTATCAAATTTAGCACAATTAAAGTTTATGTGGAGGAATTTGTGGCGAAAGCTATATATAAATAAAATTCTATGTGCTGTGTGCGAGTTTTTGTCTCTAGTCGCCGTGAAGAAGATGTAGTTACACTTTATATGGCGTCGAAATAGTTACCATTATTTGCCACTAGGAACGTTGTTTTGATGCCATACCAATAATTGTACTAAAATTTACTTCTTACATATTAGCGCCCTCGACAGGGTGCAGTTCGGACCGCGCATCTGAGACTGCGTTTCAAACAGCTATGTATAAACTCAGCTACGTGCGGCTTGGACTACGGATAAAACTGTCGTGCTAATAACGGTTAAAAATGGTTTTGACTGCGATCGGATAGGCGAACGTTCCAAACCGTGGGTATGTGGGTATGTGGGTAAATATGATTTCAGTTTAAACTGCAGTTTGAGTTGGCGCGTGGAACGTTATTTTTAACCGACTTCCAAAAAAAGAGTTATACGGTCGCCTGTATGTATTTTATTTTATTTTTTGTATGTTCAACGATAATTCCGCCGTCTGTTTGAAAATCGGTCCATAAACTTGTTGAGTAATGTTCAAAGATATCCGTGTCGGTGTAAAATATTATGAGAAGTACCTATTATATCATCATTATGTCATGATTTATGATGTGATGATAGTGGTGATGATGATGATTACTTTAATTGACATAGTGCCTTATTCTTGCAGTTCTTTAAGCATCGCTGAAATCCCCAAACATGTATCTATAAGGAGTCAGGAGTTCTGTTCAGAACTTTTGGATCCAGGGTATACCTTGGTGCAAAATCTTACTTCTTGGTAGCATATGCTTGGGTTACTTCAGAAAAAGTCAAAATCACTATATGTGTCGATATAAATTTCCAGGAGTTCCCTCGATTACTCATGGATCCCATCATCAGGTCACCACTTTTGTGAAAACGCGACCAACTTTAAAGTATACCTTTTACATCAAAAAGAATTTGAAAATCGGTCAACCGACGGCGGAGTTATCGTTGAACATACAAAAAAAACATACAGCCGAACGCATAACCGCCTTCTTTTTTGGGAAGTCGGTTAATAAAAAATATACATAAAAATTCGGAATCACAAAGTCAAACAACGCATAAAATTAGATCATGGCAGTGGAATAACGTACCCAGATCATCATAATATGAAAAATACAATTTGCGCAAAAGTTAACCTTCGCCCAAAATAGAAATGGGAGTGTCGCTTAACCGAACGGAAAATTTCCGGATATCTTCAGATAAATATGCTTAACTAAAAACCCTAATTGATGTTTTTTTTAATTAATTTAATTTTGTTCTATGATTTTTAGTTAGGTGCTAGTAACTGGGTCCATACATTAAAATTTTACATCATGTAAAATTAAACGATTACGACCTAAAAGGCTGTGAATTTCTAAAATGAGAACTGATAACATAATATGTTGTTTTTTTATAAATCGAACACAGGTCAAAATCGAGCCCTGACGTCACTGCGACCCAAGTGGATCTATTGTGACTCCTTCGAGTTATGGTACCTGCTTCAGGCCTATGCTGCTCATGAACTGAACGATTTGCTTGTGGTTGGTGCTACGTATCTCCTCTGTGGTGGAGAATTCGTGCTGCCGAAGGTACCTGTTTATGTTCTATTGAAGTGCTGGACAGTCTAGGAGATGATGGAGGGGTATCTCTTCCTTCTCCCGCAGAATCTGCAAGTCATTGTGTCACCGACTCCTATTTGCTGGAGGTGTTTGGCAGTGCCCAGTTAGGGTTCTGGTAAGGACTCTTAGTTGATTCCTACTCATTGAAAGCGCCAGTTCCGCACGACTTTTGTTTAAGGCCGGGATTAACGCTTTGGAATGCACAAGGCCCGGGATTCAACCCATTGCTTTATGCTTAGGTTAGGTTAGCTCTCGGCCATTCCATAAGAGCTCTCTTGGCAGTGCTGGGAGATATTTCGCAGACTGGTTTTGGCCGTAGATGAGAATTTCGGCCCGTAGACTAGCCAGCTCATTCGCGGTTTTTTTACCGGGAATATTGCTGTGGCCCGGAACCCATACCAGACAGATACTGTTGTCACGACCTAATATGTTTAGCGTCTCAACACAGTCCAGAACTAATTTGGATGAAATTTCAGCTGCAGTCAGTGCTTTCGCAGCGCAGCCTGACTGTCAGAGGAATGGAGGATGTTTCTATGGACTAAGGTCATCTCTAGCTCTCTAGTGAACAATCAATAATGGCGTAGATCTCAGCCTGAAACACGGTTGCAAACTCTCCCATAACAAATGTGCTTAAAACTAAATTATAAGAAAATATATATTATTTCTGATATTTTTCCCACAACAGTAGGTGTTATCTCAGAACAATGTGTAGTTAATACCATATCGTTATTTATTGTTTGCGCTCGTCATAAGCTATTTTAAGCCTGCAAAATATCCCGAGGTATATTATGTCGTCATAGTAAAGTTATTTTCACATTATGCAGAAAAAACAAACAGAACGATTGTAAAATTCATTATGTCCCTATAATAATGACATTTTTAATGCAGAGCAAACATTTAATATTAATTATGGTTATTAGGTATTACTTAGTTTTAATATAGGTACTTTTACTGTATCGAATGATCTTTTCCAAATTAATGCTTACTATCTAGCTGCCCATTGGTCATCTATCGGGTGATCAATGGGCAGTTGTTTAGGGGTCGAATCCCCGTTTTTTGCTCCAGGTTACGAAACTTGGAGGATGAACGGGCAACCCATTTAAATATTCCTTTTTTCCTTTTGCACAAGAGTTTTCGGAGTATCTTTTAGAAAATACACATTAAAAGGTACACGTAAAATACAGTAGTAATACAGTAAAGTGAAAAATCGCATGACTATTTCTTACTAACTAAACAATAGACTTTAATAAGTTTATTATTACACGGCATGAGACCTCGGAAAATAATTTTCCTTAGACAATAGTCTAAATTATGGTTTTGGGGCAACGCTAATGCTGGTGATAAATGGACTTGAATTACAGATACTTCTTATCAAACCATAACAAGCTTTTTGTCTGAAAGTATGAAGTATCAAATAATACTTATATCTTGGCCAAAACAAGTCTATTATTTCCGGCCAAGAATTTAAATGGAAGTACTTCTTTGTATTAGGATTAAAATGAAGGGCTACATTTAAAATTGAAAATAATAAAATCAAAGGAGTCTTTACGTTAATCGACCTCTTACACTACTACATAGTAGTTATTTACTTCAGACAATGGTTGAAAAACATGGCGTCACCTTTACAATTATAACCGACAAGTAACTTAATAAAAATTCAAGCGCGATAAACTAGGGATTTTCCTCGAGGGGAAAAACCCTAGGCCGAATACTTTTTATACAAAGCGATAGGCAAGGTAGAGTCTAAAACATCACCAAGTATATATAGTTCGTTTACATAAAAAGTAAGTTAAAAAAAACTATAACCCGACTACGTAAAAAAGGGGTCTAAAAAGGCCGAAACAAGAAAATAATTCAGATAGAAATCCTGAAATGCATAGGTCCAAAAATGGTCAAGCTAGAGCCGTGGTCGCACCCACTAATGGCATCTAATCGTCAGTTCACACCATGATGCGTCGCGTCTAGGTGAGAGCTGACCCTAAGGTCTAGAGCAGTTTCTAGAAAATGCGTATATTCGTCATTCACATGCATATCACTATAGATACAGACGGCTGCGATTTGACATCGACTGTTCCGAATATTATGGGGGATTTACGCGGGTGCCTAAAGCCGCACGATTTCTGCCGCACTGCGAAAATCGACCATGTAAATGCCAATTTGACGAAGCCGCAAGTGACTAAAGCAGCAAGCCCCAACTTTTGTAGCATTTACACGGGTGACTAGCCGCACGCAAATTTTTAGAACTCTAAAATTGTATTCTGATTCTGCTAAAATCGCAGGATTTTGCTAAACCTGGCCACTCTGCCGGGCGCCGTGCTGCGAAAGTCGAATAATACCCAATTTGGGGTCTTGCTGCTTTTAGTCACTCGCGGCCTCACCGAATTGGCATTTACACGGTGAATTTTTACCGTGCGGCTAGTCACTCGTGTAAATGCTACAAAAGTTGGGCTCTCACCTAGACGCGACGCATCATCGCAAATAATATAAACGTGGATTGTATCGCGGATCTGAAAAATTAGCAGTTTTTAGGAGAATCTTGTAAAATCTCCAGACTTAGAAGACAATAAAACAAAAGTGTTTTTAAAACAAACCTCATGTATATATTCGGCATGCTCTGCCCTGTGGTATGTTTTAAATCTCGTCTTTAAAATGCTATTTAAAAGTTTTTGGTACCTTTTTGCAGAACTCGGATATCATGTTAATTGCAGAATGGTTGATTTAATTTATTCTGGCCATACTGTACAAACGTTCAGTTGCAGGCGAAAAATAAAAAATACAATCGGACGCTGATGAGCAATAATGTGTCAACCCCCTAGATCGCCATTTTGAGAAAATCGTGTTTAATTAAATTTACTCCATAGAGAATTTCAACTACGTGTCAAAAGGTTTTATCAGTTTTTCAGTACTAAAATGATTTAATTCACTTAAGGCGCGGTGAGTCGCCAACTATGAAGTATTCGAGAGGGTGAAGGAGATGAGTGCGGGACGTGCCGCACCCGTAACTGCGGGGTGCTTCGCGCGAATTACGTCAAAGTGATGTGTCCATAATGTACAAAAGCGTAATTTCGACAATTTCATAATGTGCTTCATTGCCTAGCTGTTTTTTACCCGCCTGGGGAAAAGCGTAGCGTCTAGGTTCAAATCTCATTACAAATTTATATATTTCTTATCTTTCTTGTTTTTTAAATAAATACTTAATACTTATATCAATAATTATCACTACATATTATCATATTTTTGTTTTATTGCTCTCCGTATTTTTTGTTACCCATTTTTTTATAATCTACACTAATATTTACGATATAAATAAATCTTGTGTCTTTTTCATGGATGGTTTAAATAATAAAATGCAAAAATAATATTATATTAATGAGCAGTTGAAGTACTGCGGAATATACGCACTACAACATACACATTACACAATACACACATTGACGTTTCATTCTAAGACGACATTTCAAAATTTTATATTTAAAGTGGAGTCATTTTAATAGGTAACATTTGACGTCTGTCAGTTTTATCTTCATAGTGAGGTGACCTGCTTTAAAACATCGATTAAAGTGAATGAATCGATGCGGACTTGAAACATTGTGACAACACAGTGAATTTTAAAAATCATCAGGCGAATCCCTGTCCCATTATTATTTTTTTCTTTCGTAAATTTAAGGAACAAAATAAGACAAGTACATAATTTAACTTTTTTATTTTTTGTATTTTTATAGTTAAAAGAATAATAAATATAATTATGTTTTATTATAATCACAACGTGGTTATTAATTTATGGTGATATTTCTTCACAAGTAATCATTGCATTCGATTCTACTTATCAGCTTTCAATTTTTAGAGTAACATCCTAGTGTTTAAAAAGAAAAAGGGTTAACTGACGCAACATTGTAACGACGTTCAGTTCTTTAGATCAGAAATTGGTTATTATGTTTAGAATGGTTTATTAGTGAAAGCAAATCGTAAAATTACTCGTATCGGTCATTATTACAATAAATATGTAATCGTAATTACATATTTCTCGATCTTTCAGAGTCCCGTACCAGTACACAGGCATGCGAGTGTTAGAAAATATATCCATTGAGCCTCCAGCGTCTGGCGGTGGGCGGCAACTGAACGTAAATATCGAGCAGCAGATTTTAGACGGTGTGCCGGGATCCTCATCTTGGAGCCCGCAGTGTGGCTAAAGTGCTTAGACGTCGGCACGGTAGGTCAGTTGCTACTTGCTGTTCGATTTAACTGTATGTACCTCATCTCATTTTATTTTCATTAATTTTTCTTAATCAGAACAAAAATTTTAAAATCTAATTAAATGTTAACTTAACAATAAAAGTCAGTAAACAGGTACTTGAATGTTATTAGAACTTTAAATAAGATTGTTATTAATCTATGCAATTTTCTTGGTTTATTTACTTCATACGGTACAGCTGCTAGAAAACGATCAGCTGATTTTCTCTATTCGCATATCCGCGCCTGCGCGGGCGCGGGGGACGTGTTTGCGCGGCCCCTCCTCGCGTGCGCCCGCCTCCGACCGCCACCGCTCGTGCCGTTATGTACGTTTTACATCGCGTATTAAAAAATTCAACTTTTACAAAAAAAAACTATAAAAAGCAAATGACTAGTACCAATGGATCTATCTCATGGCCTAATATAAGCCCACGAAGTTATCGGGACTGGTCTGAATACACCCAGTATAAAACTTTGATGCTTTTTACTTCTATGTTTTAGCAAAACCTACACTCATTTATAAAAAAACAGTAACTTTTTTATAATTTAATTTAAATAAATCCTTTTTTTAAGTTTTATTTAAAATTAAAATCTGAATAAATAAAAACACAATCTGATTATTGAAAATATAAATATAATTATATACATAATTATATTTATATTTTCAGTTTTAGAAATATTTGAAATTAAAATTGCTTAAATGTTTAGTTTTATAGTTAGTATTTTATTTGGAACAAGGTACACACTCGTATTTATTAAAAATATTTATTTAATATGCGTAGCTGATAGCATAATAAAATCTAACAAAGTGCGTAAAAAACCATTAATTATTTACTCGGTTGTTATTATAATATCCAATTAAAAACTTTAAAATTAACATTATAGGAAGTAAGGTACTGGAAATAAGGTACTAGCTTACTGTTCTTTAAAAATCGTGATCTTGAAAAACATAAAATCGTCAAGTCTTTGTTCGCTAAGGTGAGTTCTTGTTAGATACTAAATGTTCCAGCTCGTGTCCGACCGAATGTTCGGTTTCGGTCGAGTTTCGGCAAAAAAACGGGTTTCGGTTTATTTTCGGTTTCGTAGGAAAACCTGCCGAAACTACGACCGAAACTGAAACTGCATTCGGGAGTTCTCGCGCTGTGATCGGTCATGTTCGACGCTTTTAATTCCATACAAGCGACGATGACATTCTATAAAGTAATTTTGTTACAGGACATGATTTATTTAGCTCCGTTGCATTTACTTCAGATATAGTAAAACATTTAGTTATAATAGTGAAAGTATTTGATTTTACACCTTTACTGTTATACATAATTCAAAGAACCACTAACTCGCGCTTTGTCATCAACATCATTTTCAAATAGCAATTGGGCTTACAAGCTGTTTGACTATCTTGCGTTGTGCCTAATTCGCTTAAGAACTACTTTGCTGTACACCTAAATCTTATAAGATAGTGTTTTTTCGTAAGGTACAAGTTTTATAGCCGTATTAGGAAGGATCTCATTCCACCACATACTTTTAAATTTCTTCACCACACTCCCACTGGGTTAAAAAAATAACCTAACCAAGAGCATTTTGGGACATGTCTAAGGAGGGTTCCGTAACAATCAACGCCTAATAGGTTTTATTTGAATTACTTCAAAACTTACTGTCCGATTACGCTCAAAATAATTTTCCTAAAGAATATTTCATGATCTATCAGCATGGAATCTTGCATGTTTCTATCTTCTCCAGTTTATAAATTCCAGGGGGAGGACCAACTTATAAACTAATTTGGAAGCCGATTACTCGAAAATGGTTGACTATGTAAAAAAGTCATGTATAAAACCGTGCCTTTATTTTAAAAGATCTATTCAACGATACCCCACACAAGGGGGTAGAATGAAAAAATATTTTACATTCCCACTTCACGTGTATGTGGAGAGCCACCCCTAAAATTTAAAATATTTCAAACTTATTTCCCTAGAGAATATACGTAACATTGCTGATATTGTGTACCTGTTCAAACTAATAAATGGTAAGCTAGATACTCCTTCTTTAACAGAAAAACTGCAATTAGCTGTTCCACGGCCAGGTAGCCGTCTGTATAATAGAAAATCTTTTAGCTTGCCCTTGTCTCGTACTAACTAGCCAGCACTCGCCATTGTACCGTATACATGTTCCGCTTATAATAAAGTTAGTAACGAAATTGATATAATTCATACAGCGAACAGATCGCTGTTTAAAATCATATTTACTGAAAAATTGTTAAGTTTTGATTTATGTTTTCGTCATTGTAAATGATAGCGATGTACCTACCTGAACCTATAGTATAAAGCATGCAGTGTTCACTTCAAGAAGGTCAACACTACTGTAATATTATATATATTATAAGGAATTAATTAAGTAGGTACTAGTTGTAAGTGTTTGGCTGGTTTTGTGAACCTTATTAAAAAACAAAAATTAATGACCCCAAAACCGAGACCTATACACAAATGTATGACTATACCAAATTTTATCCATTTGTGTTCATAATTACAGGAGCTAGAAGGGCGGACAGACAGGCAGACGGACAGACAGGCAGACAGGCAGACAGACAGGCAGACAGACAGGCAGACAGACAGGCAGACAGACAGACGGACGGACGGACGGACAGAGCGAAACTATAAGGGTTCCTCTTGAATACTATGGAACTCTAAAAAAGACGTTTTCTTTATTTGTTCCTTAAGACATGATCCTTGTAAGGAAGTTTCGGTCGTAAAAACCAGTCGGTTCGGTCAGACACCAGTTCCAGCAGTAAAGAAATATAAAAAGTGCAATAGTGATCTTCTCAAAGCATTTTTTTGAAATCTCCACCACCACTACCCCCGTTTCCGTAATGTGCCATTTCTATGTGAAACTAACGTAGGCAAATTAGCACAGTTTAGTAAAAGGGGTTTCTTTAAAATAGGGGTAGCCTGAGGGGAGGGAAGGGGGGAGGTTACCTAACCCCCCTCCACCATTCGCAGGGTGAGGAGATGTATAGTATTTGAGAAAAGTTCATTTGAAAATTTACAAATTTTTACCTCAAAATTATACCTTTACAGACAATTTTCCTCCAATTCTTTAGTATTTAGTGAAAATATTTAATCAATATTGAGGGAGGAGTGAATTACTCCTCCCATCTGCTCCCCCCCCTCCTCCCCCAGAAACATGTACTTTTTTGAAGTATATTTGAAAATTGCATTTCTCAGCCTGTATGTTTCACAACATTAGTCGCAAAGTCCAGCTGTCACGCTCCGGCGCGTAAATGATAATTTAATATCAACTATGCAGTTGAAATAATTGTTTTTCAAGACATTTACTAAAGTTTACTCTAAATTATTTTAAAAAAGATTTTTCAAAACATATTACTAAGTCAGAGGTAGTTAGGTATAATTTATAAATAATAAAAACAATAATATGAACGTATTGAACGAGATAAAAAAGTTCTAACCTAACCTAGCCCGAAACTACACAAACGTTACTTCACGGCGGGTTTTTATGAGGCCGTGTCACCACTCCGAAGACGTTTTTAACGTGATAAAAAATTTCTAACCTAACCTAACCCTAAACTACACAAACGTTATTTCACGCCGGATTTTTGTGTTGTCAAACCAATTGGCCATGTTACCACTCCGAAGGTTTATTCCTCGTAGGTACACTATCCTCGTAGATATACTTTTGAAAAAAGTTCGCCTTCTTTAAAAACCAGTGTAGCGCTTCCTAATAGATACACTGTTGGGTACAGTTGTGTAAATTAAATTTGGCTGAAATTTTAACTATTTCTCTACTCTATCTTCATAATTTTGAAGTCGGTACCAGCCCGAAAAAATTCTGATAAAACAATATTTAAAATTCATGTTGGCTGGTATCGACTTCAAAATTTTGAAGATTAAGTAGAGGAATAGTTCAATTTACAGTCAAATTTAAACGGGGTTTATTTAGAAAATAAGTTTTATTTCATACTTTTTTGTGCTTTTTTACTTTGGAAGTTCAGTTTAATTTTTTGTTTAAAAATAATAATAATTTTTAGTGATATTTGTTAAATTATTATTAACACATTTTAAGAACGTTTAAAATAAACGATCGAATGTATTATACATTCGATCATTATGCATGTATGTATGCCGGCGCATATGTATTGCATATGCGCCAAGATTCCATTAGGTATTGTATATAAGATGATCATGATGATGACTGTAAGTTACTTAATGGCATATGCTTGCAGTTCTATAAACAATGTCAAAATATCAGTGGCGTGCACAGGATTATGACACTGGGTATGCGGCGAAGTACTCGGTCACAAAAACTTTTTCGTTTATAGATTTTTAGCATAGCTACAGCCAAGCAACGGATCTCTAAGTCGAAACCATGCCAACAGAGCAAGTCTTAGATGTACTACTATTCATGTACATCTTCTACGGCAACGCAGACAAAACAGCGATCGATCGTCGCGGCGGAAGAAATTCTAATAAGTAAAATAATAAGCATATTTTAAAATATTATAACTGATCACCAGTCAGTCAGCTTCAATTTTCACATATTCAAGGTTCCGGTTACTTGGAGATTACTATATCCCGATGTAAATTACTAAATAATATGCAAGGAAAACAATATAATTTAATCGTGTGTACACAACCACACAGCCAGTTATACGTTTCATAACTTTTAACATGAAATTTTCGAGTTACATTATTTTTTTGCTGGTTTAATTGTTGTAACTCGGGTACACACCTACCTTTAGACAGAATTTGAATCTTTTCACTGAATGACAATTGTGAGAACTTGTTATTTTTAATTTTGAATAAACACACATTTTCAACACAAACCTCACAGTCAAATAACATTTTAAAAAAATCAACTAACTCACTAGTAAAAGCAAATCACTACAATTATTGTAGAAACTCAGTAATAAACTGTTAAATGTACACACTTTCAAATGTTAAAATGAAAAATCATTTAAGAAAACTATAAATAAACTGGAGCGATTAAATTGTAAACAATGCTTATCACATGAAATATGCAATATGGCCCCCGCGAAACACAAAACGTTTCTTCTATTTAAACAATTAATAAAACATTACTAAACAAAAATGCATAATGTGCATACGTGATTTATTAGATTTCCGACTATTCTTTTTACTCGGATTATAGGCAACGAATAATTTCCGACAAGCCAGTTCGGCGGTTTTCGGAAGCGATCGGATAGCCGAGATCGGAGAGCCTGCCGCGGGACTTCGCTATATAATCATGTCGATATTCATGGGTGTGTGCGTTTGCAAAGTATGAAAATTACACATACATGCGATGATTTGTCCTGCAGAACGCAACGGCATGAGATGAGTTGCTATTTATAAAATATTAGGCGTTTTTATGTTATTATATTTTTTTAATTAATTTATTTACTATTAATTAATTATTAAAGTCATCTAAAACGTACGAACGTTTTATTAAAATATATGTGAATGACAAGTAAAGCACTGCATTTCTGCCTATATGGAGCGCACGCCCCTGCAAAATATCCAAACGCGTATCTTTAAAGTTCTGTTCAGTGCTTTTGGATCCAGGGTACACCTTGGTGCAAAATCTTAATTTTTGGTCTTATATGCTTGGGTTACTTCTGAAAAAGTCAAAATCACTACTTATATATGTCCATTTGAAAATCCGTCCAAGGACGGCGGAGTAATAGTTGAACATACAAATATATATCTATACAACCGAAAATATAATCGCCTCCTTTATTTGGAAGTCGGTTAACAAGCGGTTTGTAGCGAATACGTTAATAAAACATTATGTTGATGATGATAAATTGTAAGCATACCTATCACTATCAGTTAATTTTACGCCATTTACGTAATTATGACATCTGACCTTTATAGTAAAATCACTGAAGTAGTACCGTAATCCTCTTTAATTTAATTTTTTTTTTTTATTTAAAATTTAATTGAAAATATTATTATGACACTTTAGTGTCACAGTGATTATATTAGGTATTTACCTATGAAATAGCAGTTTTGTATGAAAAAACTTACTTAAAAACTTTTTCATGTATTTTTTATTTGTATTAATCGAAGTAATCACCCATGCAATCAATGCATCTTTGCCAACGCAGTGGCAGTTTATTGATGCCCTTCTTAAAGAAATCAGCTGGAAGGGAGGCAACAAATTCTTCAAAGGCATTTTGTACTGTCTCTCGGTATTGAATTTTTTTCCCGCCAAGAAGTTATCCAAATTCTGGAAAAAGTAGTAGTCTATAGGCGCAAGGTCTGGTGAGTAGGGCGGATGACGGAAAACTTCCAACCCCAGTTCTTGCAACTTGGAGACCGTCTGCTGTGCAGTATGAGGTCGCGCGTTGTCGTGCAGGAGCAGCGGAGACGAGCGATTGACCAATGCTGCTTGGAGATGTGCCAGCTTCTCCATCATTGTGTTCAGTGCTTCACAGTACACATCTGCAGTAATGCTCACCCCGTTTGGTAAGAAGCTGTGATGAATCACACGGCGCTAGACCACCAAACAGTGACCATCACTTTTCTAGGGATAAGTTTTCGTTTAGGGCATTGTTTAGGTGCTGAACCAGGATCCAACCAACTTGCTGAGCGCTTGCGGTTATCAAACAGAATCCATTTTTCATCGCAGGTAACAATGCGGTTCAAAATTCCTTCATTTGTGTGTCTGTTGAGCAGTGCAAGGCACGTCTCGACGCGTACTTCGCGCTGGCGATCATTGAGTTCGTGGGGCACCCATTTGTCAAGCTTTTTTACCTTGCCAATTTGACGCAAATGGACCAATATTGTTTTGACGCTAACGTCGAAAGTTGCTGCTAATTCAGCCGTAGATTGTGTATCAATCAAATATCAAATAAACAAAAAATAAAAGCTTTCACAATTGTCTTTAATTTGTCATTGTCGACCAAAGTCTTTGGACGACGACGACCGCGAGGTTCATTTTTCAGGTCGAAATTTCCAAAACGGAAGCGAGCAAACCAATAACAGGTGGTGCGTTGGTTTGTAGTGTTAGCTCCGTAAACGTCGTTGATGTTGCGTGCCGCTTGTGCCGCGTTGCTGCCACGACGGTACTCATATTCCATAATTACTCGAATTTTTAACGTATCCATGATGACGAAAAAGATTGAAATGCGATGAAAATGTAACACTTATCAATAAACAAATGACTACTTTTGGAAAAAGAATTCCATTTTTTTTAAATAAAATTAATTTGAAATTAGAATTCTTAGCCAAACAAAAATTATTTTGATTTGAAATGGCCAGTACTGCAGAACGGCAATTTCATAGGTAAAGACCTATTATTATGAAGACTTCATTTGTTTAAAACTCATTCTTTAAGTAAACGCAATATACTAGTTGCTACTGGCATTAAATTAATTTGTTGTATTCTTATCAATTTAATTAATATTGTAATAAAACATCTATTAACTGCCATCTGCAATATTAAATCGCCATCATCCATCGCCAATTAAGGTCGGCATAGTACACACATCAGCTCGGCAACATATTCGTCTTGCCGTCTACGAAGGAAAAAAGCAAGACATAAGCCCAAAATTAGTAGCCCACTGGCCAGGCACCTACACTCACTATTGGTTGACACTTGACAAGTAGGGATTATGCCTCGCAGTCGGTATTCTTATAATATGTAACAAGGAAGAGGCATACTTTGATGAAGAGGACAAAACACAGCAACGACAAAATAAGCAATCTCGATTCCTGGCGGTCACACGCGCACTGTATAGAGGCTTTGTTTCTTAAAAACCAGGACAGGGCAGGGCAGGACACTTTTGCCCATCAAAAATAAAAAGAAAGACTAGGTTTTGAGCGGTTTAGCCCATTACCTACCAGAACAAGTTATTTACGTCACAATTTTTAATTCTAAAGAAGGAATAACTCAAGTTGACAATTGACATGGTTGTAACCATAATTTCTACCATATCTAAATTTTCAACTTTTGAGCCTAAGCAAGAATGTCTTACCTATTTAAAAAAAAATCTATTTACTTAGCATAGTTTTTTGGGTAGTTTCTTAGAGTATATAATTTAGGATTTATAAAGCTAAAAACAGATCTTAACATATATGATTTTACATAAACGGTGGTTTCATGATTAGTTTCACACAAAAAATATGTGTGACTAGCTTTTGCCCCCCACTCCTCCCTCGTAAACACAGTTTCCCACGGGGACATTACTCTTTAGGGATAAAAAGTAGCCTGTTTCCAGAGCCTATACTACTACCATACCAAATTTCATCAAAATCTGTTCAGTAGTTGTTGCATGAAAGAGTACAAACGTCCATTCATACAACCATCCTAACAAACTTTCACATTTATAATATTAGTAGGATATGGCAATCAAAAATGTTACTCTATCTATAGCATATCATTCAGTTCTATCATCTTCAAGCCGGAGAAATACCTAAGCAAAGACAGTACACTTATTCTACCTGCCGTGCAAAGAATATCATTGTCTTTCCTTGAATAATTAATGTATTAAAATTAACAATAAAAGCAAATTATTTCTTTATTAATATTTTCCTTCGTCATACAATATTATAAATTTCACTTACCTCTGTAGTAGGAGATGGTGAGGGACTTTGAGCTGTGGATAACACACATGATGCTATGAATACAGCTGAGGCCAAAATTAATGTTCTGCAATGCAACATCCTGATCTGAAAAGATAATAAGCTAATAGTTTGGATAGTTTTGCACAAGGACACACCTATTAAATATTCAGTTTCTGTATGATTAAAATAAACACTTTGTTTCTGATGTTATCCTTGAATGATAATTTTAATTAACTAGTTAACCAAGTAACACAATGATCATTACAAAGTATGAAATGCAAAAATATGGCAGTCAAAATTACATACCTATCATATATTTACATTAATTTAGTTTGTATTTATGTAAAAAGAATGTGTTGACCATTGAGCATATTACACTGTAACATTATTTTTAAATTTACTCTTTACAGTCATAACTTTATAAATAAGAAATTAGCAACCAAAACAATTCTGAAAATGTGCTCAGATTAATGTACTAATGCGTTTTCGGCTATTCTAGTGTTCATGGTGCAGATGGTATCACAAATAACTAATGATATTTAATAAGTATATTAATGTTCAGGTTGATCAATTAGTTTAAGTTTTTGGTCATGGGGATAAGTTGAATGGGTTTCGATGTGCCAAGCCAATAGCTAATTGCTATCACAAAAAACCGAAAACCGTGCTTTCTTACCGAGTAATATATTAATAAATGTGAGGATTAAAATTTCTTTGTGAACACGATAATACCAAAACAGAATGTTATGTTTAACCAATACGTATCACATTTTTATTTCAAATAGTTTTTATTTTTTAAAAAATTGTCCTCGTCAATTGTCAAAGAATTTTTTTTCAAATTTGCTTAAATATATGGCGTCGGCTTAAAAGCATTTGCCAGTGTCACGTTAAAAAGGTGGGAATAGAATTTTCGTGTCAATTTTGAACACCAATATGGTGTTAAAAATTGACACTTAATGAATAATCCTAAATCGTCAAGTGTAAAGCTAGTCAAAGTCCAAATAAATCGTCAGTGCAGTCAATGAGTCAAGTCAGTCGATTCAGTAAAGTGGTAGAAGCTTTACTGAAAGTTCCTAGGGAGTTTTGGAGGGACACAAAATAAACACGTTTTTTGAAGTTGTACCACTTGCCCACACTTTTGCACGTTAACGAATATTATATTATTGGTTAATATTCTACCAATATTACACATTAAGAACCGAAATAAAACAAATTTATGAAAAATATACAAAAACCACAATGTCACCAATTGAATTCACCAAAATTCCTTGTCAAAGGATATTTGACGTTGCAGATGGTAAGTAAAAGTTCCAACTTCTTCTTTCTAGATAATATGGCAGCCAAAGATGATAAGTATTACTACTGAGAATTGAGATGGCAACAATCTGCCCAAAGTATTTGCGAACGACAATAATTTTTTGGTTAGATTGCCAAAAATACCATACGGTATGACCTAATGTAATATTAAGACTTATTATTTTAATTATTTTTCCACCCCAACTCACCTAAGTCCTTTTGATTACTTTATTTTGCTTATCAAATCTTTTATGTAGCGACGCCAAAGAATTGCTCAAATGCTTTTTCGGGAGCTTGTCGGTAAGAAAAAGAAAAAATGACAAGTATCAGTAACGAGCATTGAGGAATAAATTATCCGGTGTTCAGCATAAAATATGTGTAAGGCTGGTACTATATGCTCCGGAATCTGGAACATCGGTGAAAATTCAGAGCACTGAAAATAGACTTCTGCGCTAATAGAACAATAGAGTTCAAAATCGAACATATGAGTGTCGAGTAGGAGTTTTGCCGGGGAATTCAATGGGTGATGTTGTGTTTTTTTGTATTCCTTTCATAAATTTGTGTTAATTCTGTTCTTAATGTGTAATATTGGTAGAATATTAACCATTAAATATTCGTTAACGTGCACAAATGTGGGAAAATGGTACAACTTAAAAAAACGTGCTATTTTGTGTACCCTCCAAAACTCCCTAGGAACTTTCAATAAAGATTTTACCACTTTACTGAATCGACTGACTTGACTAATTGCACTGACTATTTATTTTGACTTTGACTAAAGTAAGGCCAACGAGACGAAAAAGAAAGCGTAAATAAACGGACCGCTACTAAGTTGCATTATTAAAGTGAGTTAATATTATATGTTCTTATCACTCGTATGGAATAATGACGTCAGTTGGTCGACGACGGCTGTCGTAGCGTGTTTCATGGTACAGGAAAGCGGCCAGTACCGCAGTTGTCAACATTTGGTCCGCCAAACAATAATTGTGAACAAGTGTTTGGATTGCGTTCGAAGTGATACATATTTTTTCGTCTCCGTATTTACTTGGTTTTGTGTTGTTATTATTCCGTTTTGGTTAGTTTTATTTTTGATTTTTGCTGTTATTGTGAGTGCTTAGTTGTTGATTTTAATTATGGAATCACAGCCTGGCGGTAATAAAAGTCGAGGACAAATTTTATAGCAATATTGACAACATGATTGATAATACAATAGATAGTTTTATCATAAACACAGCTGACTCGGGCTCTTCCGACGAATCATCTTTGTCTAGTACAGACGACAGCGATTAAAATTCGAACTTTATAATAATTTATTCAAATAAAAATGTTTTGAACCCCTGAAAATTTGTTTACATTCTTTATCTCGTCTCGTTGGCCTTACTTTAGACTTTAGACTTGACGATTTAGGAATACGGTGTTGAAAATTGAAATGAAAATTCTATTCCCGCCTTTTTAACTTGACACAAATGCAATAGCAAATGGATTTTAGCCGACGCCATATTTATATACAAAAAATATATTTTTTAAGTGTCGAGTAAAATGTCAATGTCATATATGACAGCTAGACACCTGACACTTTGATTTTCAACTCTATTGCATTGTCGCGAAGTTCTATTTTAAATGCTCAAAATTTCCACGGCATTCCGGATTCCGGCGCATAAAGTCCCAGCTTTATGGCGTATCTATTTTTTTTTTTTTTAATTTATTCATGACCATGGATACAAAGTCCTTCAGTCGGATACATTTTGAGTTTTGACATATAAGACATTATTAACTGAAGTAGGAGACAAAATGACATTAAATATAACCTATAAATTACACAATGTGTTTATCTAAACCAAAGATCTAAACCTTTCCACAGTATTGACAATATATTTAAAAATGGGAACAAAATAAACAGAATTTTTTAATAATCCTTCAATGTGGCGGGGGACACTTAGTGAGTTTTCTTCTGCTATGCCACTAATCGCATTGTCTAACAACAACCTTTGTATGGCAAACGTTGGACACTCAAACATCAGATGATTAATGTTCTCGTCATCTCCAAAACAATGTCTACATCTACTATCGTCCAAAATATTCATTCTGTGGAGATGCGCCGCAACTAGGCAATGGCCTGATCGCAAGCGGTTGATGCAAACTATGAACTTCCTGTTAACGTACTCAAATCTATAGTACCATGGTGTTGTTGGTAAGTCCCTTTGAATATCCGCGTACCATCTTCCCTTTTCAGCTGCGACAGTCTTCCAATATTCTGTCCATAACATTTTTTTTGAAGATTTAAATTGTTGATAGAAGTCGGTAAAAGGCACTTTAAAACTGTCTAGAAGATCCACATCATGGTCTCTACGGGTGACCTGGTCTACTACTTCATTTCCCAGTATGCCACTGTGGGAGGGAACCCATACAAATTCTATTTTCTTTTCTATCAGCTTTGATAACATATATCTTATTCTAAACACAAGATAATTTTGTTTATAGGAAAAAGTGTTATTACATATAGAACATAGAACACTTTTAGAATCACTTATAATTAAAATATTTACATTATTTACATTGGTATGTATATAAGTTAAAGCAGCTAATACTGCCCAAGCCTCTGCTGTAAAAATACTGCAATTATGCGGGGTTTTAAAACATTTACTTACTTTCATTTGTGGGTCATAGTAGGCAGCTTTAACACGCTCGCTTTTGGAACCATCAGTATATAATGTGTAAAAATCCCTTTTATGTTGTAAAAATTGTAAAAAGTCAAACTTATTTGTAACAGAATTTAAATGACACTTAACATCAATATAGTTAAGAATAGTTTCATATGGGTATTGGTAAATTGGCCACTTTTTACTAGTATACATATTTTTGGTAAGATTTTTTGTTGATAACATTAATATTGATATTTTAGGTAAGAAAGCAGAAATGAGGTTATTAGGTGTGATGTTGGATGTTGCAGCTGACTGTACAATTTCTGTAGAATGTAAAATTTTATCAACAATAAAATTATCATCACAAGACAATTCCTTAAGACAAAATCTCTCAGCCAGTTGTAGGCGGCGCAAGGACAGTGGAGGTATGCAATTTTCAACTTCCATGGACACAATAGGAGTGGTGCGCATGGCTCCACTTATAATTCTCAAACCCATATTCTGTATAACATCCAATTTTCTTAGTAATGTTGTGTTTGCATTCATGTAAGCTAACGAACTATAATCAAAATGACTTCTGACTATGCTTTTGTATAACATGTTAAGAGTTTTTGGGTCAGAGCCCCAAAATGTTCGTGCTAAACTTCTCATTATATTTATGCTCTTCATGGCATTCTGACATATGTAATTTATGTGTTTATCAAATTTAAGTTTATGGTCTATTATAACCCCTAAAAATTTGTGATGGTTCACAATAGGAATTATGTTGTTATTATAAGTTATGTTAACAGGCTCTATGGATTGATCTTTACTAAATATTAACACTGAACTTTTCTCTGTACTGATTTCTAATTTTAAAATATTATTATAATAATGTTGTAATTGATGTAATGCACTGTTTATATGATTGACTGCCATATTTAAGTTTTGATTTACGCTATACAAAAGCAAGTCATCAGCAAATTGCAAAATCTTTACTCCAGGTATATTTACAAAATTATGGATTTGAGATGTATAAAAGTTGTACAATGACGGTGAGAGTGTAGCACCTTGCATTGTGCCTTTATTGGCCTGTTTGGGCCCATATAATTTATTATTATATCTAACATAAACTGTTCTATTATTTAAAAATTTAAAAATCCATTTAAAGTTTTTATCGGAAATCCCATTTCTTGTAAAACCTTAATTAATGGTTCAATGTTTACAGTATCAAAGGCACCTTTTACATCTAAAAATACACTTATAACATTACAGTGACTAAGTTTTGCCTTTTTTAAATCGTGTATAAAGGATACAAAGCTTCCAGAACAACTTTTGCCTCTTCTGAATCCGAATTGAATATTTGGTAACTTTTGTTGTGATTCAGCAAAATAATCTAACCGCAGTTTTAGCATATTCTCGAAAAGTTTACCCAAACATGATGATAGGGAAATAGGTCTATATGAGGATGGGTTATTAGCAGATTTATTTGGTTTTAAGATGGGAATGACACATTGAGTTTTCCATGACTCTGGTATAACTAAACTATTCCATAACCTATTATAAATATTTAAAAGTATTTCTAAAACATAAGGGTGTAGTTTCTTAATTAAAATGTATGGTATATTATCCAAACCTGGTGTTGTATCTTTCCTACTTTTTAGAGATATGTACAATTCGCTCAGTGTAAATGGTCTATTTATAAAGGAGTTACTATCATTTTCAATGGCATGGCTCAATATATTATTTAAATTGCTTTCATTGATCTGAGATGAATCTGATTTCTTATCCAAAAAACGTGGTACCCATTCATCATTTAAAAATCTATTATGAGAAGTACCTATTCTTTTAAATCTTTTAATATATCCCCATATTCTAGAAACAGGTGTCATTCTATTAAAACTACTACACAAATCATGCCATGAGTTGACCCTTTCCTCTTTTAATATTCTTTTCCTTTGCGCGTCTATTTTTTTATAATGAATAAAGTTATTAATGCTGGGTGTAGTTCGATAATTAACTAAAGCTTCCTTGGACTTTCGAACTGCATCATCACATATTCGGTTCCACCAAGGAGCTGGTTTCCTCATTGGTTTTGAAACTGTTTGCGGATTTTGTTTGGGGACTGTTACTGTTCTTAGATTATTTAAAATACTGATAAAATTATCATATAATTCGAGTGGTTTCAAATTATTACAATCTATATTTAATTGTGAAAAATAAGTTTCTGATAACACTATATTTAGTCCAATCTGTTTTACTATAAATATATTTTTCTTCCACAGGACGTACTTCATATATTGACGGCTTCACATTAAGGGTTACCTGAGTTGGATAGTGGTAACTGCCCATTGGATCATCATGGACACGCCATTCGCAGAGTGGAGTCAATGTGGGGCTAACAAGAGCTATATCAATTGCAGAGGGATTTCTATTTGGAACCTGAATAGTGGTGGCACTCCCATCGTTTAATATACACATGTCAAATTCATCTATAATTTTGAACAAACTGTTACCTCTATTATTATTCGAGTGACAACCAAATAATAAGTGATGTGCATTAAAATCTCCCATGATGAGGCATGGTTTAGGTGTTTCAAGTAATACCTTTTTTAATTTATTTGTATCAAACCTGTTATTAGGTGGACAATATACACAAAGAATGTATATTGTTCCCATCGAAGTTTCTATGGATATACAAAGATTTTGAATTGTTTCATAAAAACTTGTATTTATAATGTTATATTTCAAGTTTTGTTTAATTAATATACCTACACCGTTATGTGAATTAACTGAATCCTTACGTATAAAATTATATGGTGTAAAATCTGGAATTAAACTTGAGCTCCTAAGCCATGTCTCATTCAACAAACATATGTCTATATTATGTTCACAAAGAAATGTTTTTAATAAGGCTCTCTTATTCTGCAAGCTTTGTATATTAAACTGTGTTATATTAAGATATGTATCCATTAATTGATTAAATTAGCTAATAATATATCTTTAATTCTTTTATTTGTTACTGGACTATTGCTATTGTCATTTCCGAGGGTTACAAGAGACTTTACTAAAGCATTCAATATAATATCATTGTTTGATTTGTTCTACATTAAAAGTTGTTTTGGTATTACTAACAGGTGGTACATTAACTGGTCGTGAAATAGTTGGAAAAGATTTGGGGTCAGTGAGCAATGGGACACTACTCACCACAGTGGCATAACTATGGTTAAAATTCTCATATTTTTTCCTCTTTCCTTGCATTTTCTTCTGCTTCACTGGACAGTCCCTCGAGATGGCCAAGTGATTACCGCTACAATTAATGCATACAATTTCTTCTACGTCACGTTCTTTGTAGGAATGGCGTCCAGCGCATGAGGAGCACATTTGCTCTCCACGACAAACTTTTGCAGAATGGTTGAATTTAAGGCATTTGAAACATTGTAGTAATGGTGGTATGTATAAATGTACAGGATACCTAAACATTTGTATATAGGCATGTTGAGGCAAAATTGTACCAGCAAAAGTAACTGCTATTGTACCCAACGGTGTAAGTTTTCCTTCAACTTTCTTAAAAAATCTTTTAATTGAAATAACTTCTGTGTCACATGTAATATTTTTGTATATAACTTCATTTGAGAGATCTTTCGGTACATATTTAATAACTCCTGTAGTCTCCGACTGGTGGGCCGGTACAAAAGCTTTTAGTTTATTTCTAATAAGGAAATGGCCCATTTTCAAAAAACAATTAGCTGGCGCAGGCTTCTTAAAAGTTACACCAACTTTATATGCATTCACTCGATGTGCTCCTACTATACCCTTTACATTTTCTGTAAATAATTTTGTTAAAGTAATGGGATTTTTGTTTCCCAATTTTTCATTATTCATCGATTCCACATATACGACACAATCTCCACTATAATTTTCTGGGAATTGTCTTTTGTAATTAGTTTTTGTGAACATTCTGAAGTCCACCGTACTTTCCTCCAATTTTCTTTTTTTGGAAGTATCTCCAGGGGGCGGACCCCCGTCGCTATCTTCACTCGTTTTTATTTTATTATATTTAATTCAATTAAAAACTACTATTTACAACAATGTTACAGTAATATAAACTAGAAAATTATATTTTACAAAACAGTGAAAAATTTAAACACCCGCTCTTTTCGACTTCCCGCTAAAAGTCCGCGTATCTATTTTTTATTTTTTTTTTAATTTATTCATGACCATGGATACAAAGTACTTCAGTCGGATACATTGCGTATCTATTGTCTTGCGAATGATACCATCTAAAAAAAAGAAGGAAGAGGTTTTAAAATAAAATGCATTATTACGTAAGATATGACTAGGTCTGACTTATAATATAATTTAGTAATAAATATTTGATAAAATAACAATAAATTATACACGTTTTATTTAAGATTTTTCAAGTTATTTTTTAAAAACACCAAAAATTTTTTGTTGGCAATATGAAAGGCCCGACTGAAGGACTTTGTATCCATGGTCATGAAAAATTAAAAAAAAAAAAAATTGGCAATATGAAAGAACGAGACACGGCTATTTCTTTTTCTGATTAAATCGCTCGGCTCGGCTTTGCTCATGTTTCGTGCATCGTGCAATGCACTTTATGACCTAGTAATACAGTTTTTTTTCACAAGTACAAAATTTGGAGCTTGCTATCCAGTTTAACTAAAAGCTCCATTGTAACAACACGAAGTTCAAAACAATTTAAAAATAACCTAAAATCTGAATTTTTTAAATCATGCCTTTGGATTATAGAAGATTTAACGGCCCAGAAGATAGTATATCGTACATGCAATTCAGTCAAGATAATTATAATAATTTTAGTCAACTTTTTAGTGAAGTGATCAATGAAAATAGGATTCGAAAAGATGGGCGCACATTGGAAGAAGCCCGAAGCTTGTGTATGTTTTGTATGTAAAAGATTTGTAATGCATATAAATTTAAAACTGTATCCATTTTACAATTAAATTTATTAAATTTCAGTTGCTAGGACTGATTTGATCTCAAAAGCGAAAGGCTCCGCATATATAGAATTGAAGAAAACTAAAGTTGTATGCTCCGTTTTCGACCCAAGAGAGATAATGCACCAAAATGAGTATAGGTTCGTTTATAAAAGGGTCCTTTTTTTGTTAATTACATTATACAATGTTTACCTTGAATCATACATAGATAAAAATATTTTTCTTTCAGTACCCTTGGACAAATATTCTGCGAAGTGAAATTTGCCCCATTTTCTTGTCCACGGAAGCGGCGGCCTCATGCACCTGATGCTGAAGAAAGAGCTTTGTCAGTGGCATTGAGAAAAGCATTGGAGCCAACAGTATGTCGTCACAAGTTTCCAAACTTCCAGGTAAAATTTAATCATGCAATATGTGTTATCTTTAAAATAGTTATTGCTAAAATGTGCCATATTATTTACTAAAATTTTCAAGAAATAAAAAAAAAACTTCATTACAGGCAAGGTAGATTTGCCTAAGCATTTTATGTTTATTGAAGTTATTTTTGTTTCAGATAGATGTTTTTGTATATATCTTAGAGCATGATGGGTCCTGTTTGGCTGCAGCTATAAATGCTGCAGGGCTGGCATTAGCCGATGCAGCAGTTCCTATGTATGACATAATCACTGCAAGTTCTCTTGCTGTCATAGACGACAAAGTGTTTGTAGATCCATCTGAGGCTGAGGAATATCTGGCTACAATGAATTCAAGTAATGAAGCACATCATGGAGTCATTACCATGTCAATGTTGCCAGAATTAAAACAAATAGCAGATTTTAGACAAATAGGTTCTATGAATGTGGACTGTGTTACAAACGCAATGGATATTTTGGAAAAGGAATGTGAAAAGATTGTTCCAAATATACAACAAGTTATTGTAATGAATGTTATGCGTACTTTTAAACTTCAAAAGAAACTAGACGAAGAGGCAACAGAATGGGGGGCTGCTTTAAATGAAAAGATGGAGGAATGGAAAGCTTTATTAAACTCTGGATGAAACCTATACTTTGTTTCATTCTACTTTTGTAGATGATTCTTCTTTATATACCAACACACTGTCAAGTCACACAAAAGACAATATTTCCATAAACAAGTACAACTTGTAAAAATGTCCATAAATAGAAATTTAGGGTTTATCATACTGCACTACCTAACTTCCATGATCACATGAAACCTAAATTTTGTTTATTTAGATACTTTTCGAATTTTGTTTCTTACAGCAAACACAAGACACATTATTGGATTGGATGTAACACTATTTTTATGAGCAATAAACTTTACATAGAGTCGAGGTATGCTTTCATTATGTTGGGCATCACATTAAGATGGGTCATGCTACATAACAGTGCATAGACAGATTTTGTGCCAAAAATGTTTTATTGTATACTATAACTAATGCACTCCACATTGGAGTGGATGGCCCATTCCGCTTCGGCAAGATTAAATGTGATTAAGTATTAATAAGTAAGTTGAGTATTAATTTATTTCATACTTAAATTACAAAAGCAATAGAAAATCAATCTTCAGGTTTTTCAGGTGGCGGCCCGCACGGTTGTAGCATCTTCTCCATCAGATTAAATTTGACTCTAGCTTTCGACTCATTCTCTACTATTGCGAAATAACTCAATAAATCTGGATGACCCATGTAACTGCAACAGGAATCCCTGTGTTGGTTTGTCAACCATTCGTACTTTGTTGTGTCGGCGTGCCCCGTGCCGATGTATTTGCTTTGCAAGTGCTCCAATTGACTGTGAATGTTGTAACGTTCACCCATTTTGTACAGAACTTCTAATAGTCAATAATCGAAACAATTTTATCGTTTTACATAAATTTTATGATAAAAAATACTTTATCTCAGAATTATAATTCGATTCCACATTTGACATTCGCTACTGTCATTTTGTAAAATAATGATACCACATATAATAGTGTAGTGATGAACACAAAAATCGATAAACAATCGCGATTTATGTTCATGTAATCATAATATATTTGGTGTGCCAATTAAAGACTAAATTATTAATTTTTATTAAAATAAATCCATAATTATTCATAATAATTATTTATTAATTAGTAACCACTGCTTTATTTTATAAAAAGTTAATATTTTTGTTTTTTATATTAAAAACAAAACATAATAAAAGAACCTAGATAGATAGTTTTCTGTATTGGCGACCCGTGCGCGCTCGTGCAGCTATCGCCATTTTGTTTATCTTGTCATTCGGCTTCATTCTCCCAGTCTGACTGCACGAATATCTTGTTTCGTTGCGAATCGATATTTTGTTATTTTGTTGGGTTTTTGTTAAAGTTTTGTTACGTTGTGTTTGTTGTTACGTTTATAGTTTTTTGTGAACTTTGACTGAATCTATTTGTTTTGGTTTTCCATCAAAATGGATCCTCAGCCAAGTACATCACAAAAAGACGTGGATGTTTTCTTAACCCCAAGAAAAAAAAACGTCCACGAAAAGATTTCACTGTTACTGAAAAAGTAATGATCCGCAACGCCTACAAGTACGTGAAAAATGAAACTTCTGCGCAATTGGAGGCCTTTGAAGTTGTGGAAGAAAATAAATGTATGAGCATTGTTGCTGACATATTGGGAATAACCTCACGCTCTGTTTGTAACGTTTTAAAGGAAGTAAATAAAGGTGCGCTGCCAACGCCTCCTAAAAAAATAGGACCAAAGCGAAGCAAAGAATTGTTCATCAGTTCTTTTACCGAAATGAACCTCCAACCATTGCAAAGGTTAGTCAATCAGTCAGACAGTATTATTTTATACCTACATCTTTTATATATAAGTAATGATTCCAAACTATTATACAATTTACTATTTTAGATTTTACAAGTGATGAACGATGATCCAGAAATGCCCAAGGTTTCCAAAGACACCCTCAGAAAAATTTTGAAGCATCTTAATGTTAAATTTGTTGCACGGTCACGCAAGAGCACACTTATTGATCGAAATGATATAATAACATGGCGCGAGCGTTACTTGCGATTTATATGTCAGTTTCGACGAGAAGGGAGACATATATATTATCAAGATGAAACTTGGGTTAACGCAGGTAAGGCTAACATTTTGAGTTTATATACATTTTACATTAAATTTAATAGTAATATTGAATGTTCATGTACTATATTTATTTTTAGGTCATACTGTAAAAAAAACTTGGGTGGACAAGAAAGTCACATTATCTCGGCAAGCGTTTTTCGGAGGGACTGACCACTGGATTAAAAAATCCATCTGGAAAAGGCAAACGTCTCATAATTAGCCATATAGGTAGTGAAGAAGGCTTCCTGGAAGAGGGG
The DNA here is from genome assembly GCA_037179445.1 of Phengaris alcon alcon. Taxonomy (NCBI): domain Eukaryota; kingdom Metazoa; phylum Arthropoda; class Insecta; order Lepidoptera; family Lycaenidae; genus Phengaris; species Phengaris alcon. The sequence continues at coordinate 362,179 of JAYRCH010000040.1, read as the reverse complement.
CTCATGATTTTTTAAGCAAAGAAAAATTGTGAAGATTACCATGATGAGATGAATGCAGTTTGTTTTGAGGAGTGGTTCGCTGGAGTCTTACCACAATTAAGACTAAACTCAATTGTGGTGCTGGATAATGCACCTTACCACTCCCGAAAATTAAAAACGGCACCAAAAATGAGCTGGAAAAAAGCTGTCATTCAAGACTGGCTTTTAAATAAAAATATTCATTACGAACCAGATATGGTTTAAGCTACGATTTTAGAACTGATTCCACATAACGAGTCTTTTAATAAGTACGCTGTAGACGAAATGGCAGCACAACATGGGATCACGGTTTTAAGACTGCCCCCTTACCATTGCGAGCTGAACCCTATCGAATTGATATGGGCGCAGGTAAAGGGGCATGTAGCTCAAAATAATAAAATTTTCAAATTGACAGATTTGTTTGAGGAAGGCATTCAAAAAATTACGGCTACCGAATGGTCTAAATGCGTATCCCATGTTGTCAAAGAAGAGGAAAAAATGAGTAGGCTAGATATGTTAATTGATAACATCACAGACACATTTATAATAAATGTTACAGAAAGTGACAGCGATAGCGATGAAGGCGACGATTTATAAAATAAAATATTACCATAATACATCTATTTGTTTTATTTCTCATGTCCCTTCATGATCAAATTTATTTATTTATTTCACACACAATTATTAAAGAAAACTCTCAGATCCTTAATAAAATTAATAGTCATAACTAAATCCGTTCAGAAATATTTAATTTCCTGATATACTTAGTTTCTATTAAAGTAGTAGTTGTTTAGATATATTACTATAAACGAGAGGAATCGATCCGGAAATATTCCATTTCCGTATCGAATAATTTCGCAACGTCGCTATTTAGTACTTGTCATAACGTTGCAACACTGAAATTGTCAAATCTGGAATCGAATTCCGAGTTTAGATGTGCCTACATTTATTCCCCACTATCCACGGTTTGTATTTTTTTTTTCTTCTGTTTTGGTAACTTGACACAAGGGATGCGTATGCTGTGCCACAGACAAATAAAAACGTTAGGAATCGGCGGAATGAATAAAAGGTAGGTATGTACAGAATTTGGGAAGAAGTTATTTATAATAGTTGATGACAAAAATTTCTACATAAAATAAAATGAATTATATACAACTCAAAATGTAAATGTATGAAAAATTAAATATTAATATTATTAAAAGTTATGTAATTCGATTAACAATTATATACAGCTTTATTATTTGAACTAAGTAATAAATTTACAGAAGTAGGAAATGGAATAGGAATTAATGTTAAGTTAAGATATAAATGGGAATGATCATGGAGGGGACAAGACAAAATAATGTGATCTAAGTATATCGCCAATTTCTCCACAGTCGCAAAAAACATCACTTCGAATACCAATTCTCTTATGATGCGTTGGAATGCACATATGACCCAGTCTCATTCTAATAGTTGAAGTTGTTACATTTTTAGAAAGTAAAATTTTATAAAACCAAGCCATAATTGGTATCTGTTTGTATTTTAAAAGTGACAGATGAGTAATATAATAACTTTTCTACTTCTCACATTTCTTGGAAAACCATTTGCTCGAGTACCGATTTTGTAAGCTGCTTTAAATTTCGTAACTCAACCCCAGGCTACCCTATGGTACCTACAGCTAGCAAAGTAATGCAATATCACAAAATAAAAACCAATATTTTACCTTTTTTAAAACATTTACGTGGACAGTCGTGTGGTGGCAGTGATTTATTTTTTCCAATACCTACTTGTCCGCTTTAATTTGACACTATTGATTTGCAGGCCGTAAGTAAGGGGTTTGTTTAAACATCTGTGGTTTTCACATCTTGTCTATATCCGATACGATACCGGAAACACTTTTAGGCTGGAACTATATGCTCCGGAATCTGGAGGGCCGTAGAAAATTCTGAGCATTGAAATAGAACTCTCCGTTACTAAATTAGAGTTGAAAATCGAACACACGTTTCAAGTCAAATGTTAATAATTATTAACAGCTGGACACTCGAAAATTCCATTTTTAATTGTATTGACGCACAGTTCTTTTTTCAGTGCTTTGAATTTACACCGGTGTTCCGGGTTCCGAGAGATAGTCCTCCTTTCCTCTACCCTCCATAGGCAGTGGGGAATGCCTGACAATGGCGTCTCCGGTTGGCTTAATGCTCTAAGAGCTAGAAGTTTCGTGTCGCGTCGCGTCGCTCCTCTGCCGTATAGTTATTAGTTATCTATATGGTATACATTTTATCAGTTATGATAACTAAAAATAATAGGTAAGTACTAAAAACTAATATTTAGTTATCTATATTGTATATAAACAATATTATGGTCATTGGTGTAGTTACGCAGTACGCTTAGGTCTCACCTTTGTTGTCATGGCAACAATTTGACGCGGGTTGTTTTGAAATCAATATTTATGTTTTTGGCATTTTGTAGCTTTTGTTCATAATAAGTGAGAAAATAAGTATCTGCTATGAGCGATATGAAGAATAGCTTAGTAGAAATAAAAAATGAACGAGACCTACGTAAACAGGCAAAAGAAATCAGTGGTCGACGAAGTAAAACTAATATCCAAAAGACCACACATATATTTAGGCACGAAAAATATCTTACTGAGATAGTAAGTTTATTTGAGATTTGTATTTGGTAGTTCCTTTATTAACAGGTAATACAGTTTTATAGATGTTATCTAACTATATTTATATTTCGAAAAATAAAATTTGAAATACAACATTGCAGCCAAAACCTAAAAACCCAACACATATTATATTTGCATACTATCACAACAATCAACTATCAAAAATTCAGAACATTTCGGACCTATTAAACTTAACCCATTTGCATTTACAATGGAACAATATAAGAAAGATTGAAGGGTTAGAAAATTTAATAAAGTTGAAGAAATTATATTTGGGTAACAACCGAATCAATGTCGTAGAAAACTTAGAACATTTGAAGTATTTGGACGAACTACATATTGAAAAACAGAATTTAGATGGCTTTGATCCCCTATGTTTTGATCCTAGAACTATGATTTCTCTTGGGGTAATATATTTTTTTGGATGATTATATTCATTTTTACAATAAAATATACATACTTAGATCTTAGCTATTTCTCTTTTACAAATAAATATGTACTTACAAGAACTTTTTTTGTTAAATTGCGTGAAGTTAACTGTTTCTTTTTCAGCAATCATTGCAAATATTAAATGTTTCTGAAAATAAAATAACGGACATGACTTGGGTGAAACCACTGCGAAGATTAGAACGACTCATTGCTCGAAAAAACTTACTTGACAATGTCGAGGTAATTTAAAACTTTAAAATTGTATCCTAAAACGATAGCAAAGTTGGAAGATACAGTTAGATGTTGCCACGTACAGTTAGATGTTGTTGGAAAAAAACCACTTTAACCATCAACAAACAACAACAACAACAACAATCCTTGCTTAGCGTAGGTATTAGGTAATGACTTTTTTGATCCTTTGACACATCATGCACTGCAACCATTGAATATAAAAGAAAGATAGTTCTTATATCATTGACTGCAACTGCTAAGGTCCCCCTTCGACGTCATGACATTTTGCTGCATAATCGTACATACAACAAACGGCCGTGTTCATACTTCTACTTTCGATTTCACCGTAATAACAATAATAATTAATAGTAAACTAATAAACTGAAAGGTACGACATACATAAGTTATATATTTACTACAAAATACACCCGTGCTTTCAGGAAGTGTCTGAAAATCTATGTACGATAACGTGTTTGGTGGAAGTTAACTTTATAGGCAACCCCATGATAGCAAAACATCGTTTTAAAGAAACCATGATAGCAAGATGTGCACATCTAAGTAAGTATTAAAACTATTAGCTGCATATACCTTACTTAGAACTATAATAGCTAAAATCTCCAGATTCTATTTTGAACTCCGTATTTTCGCATTTAAAAGTACTTGCTTACTTACATTATATTAATATTTTCAAGTTTTTAGTAATTTTACAATCAATCATATTGCAGACATTTTGAATAACATACAAATCAACAACACGTCACGTGTGTTCCTGCAAAGTTTTGATAAGGCGGTAAGACTTCGCCAGTTGAACGAAAAAAATAAAATTAGTATGACTCCAGAGGGATTGCAGGAGTTTATGGAGCTAAACATGCTGACTGGCCCAAGAGCACAAAGCGCTTTATCAATATCGGAGTATTCGAACCAAAAGCCGAAATGTACGTTTCATTTTTAACCTGAAAGCCTAGAAGGCTGAAAAGAATGCACTTTATTTAAAATTAAAACGGGCTTATTTTTTAATTACAATATGATTTATTTTACATTACTAATATATACATTATTTTTTAGTTTCAGCTGCAGATTCTGCTTACATTTTTATGAAGCGGGATTTTATGTGCAATCAACGTAATCAGACTCGTGATTATTTAGCTCCACCCATGGAAGCACCAGTTATACCTAAAGAAAGCCAGAAATCGATAAGTGCTCAACAAACTAAAGGAATTCTTAAAAAACCTATGCCAATGAAGTATATTTAAAATAAATGAGTATCAATGTGAATGCATAATATGGATTTCTTTAAAATGCTTTCAGTTTTTAATGTTTCAAATGAACATTCATCCTTTTAATATGCTTTGCCATTTACCTACAAAATGTCCTAATAAATACAAATGCTAGTCGTCAACTAAATTGACAGTTTTGCCGGGGAATTCAATGGGTGACATTGTGGTTTTTGTATTTCCTCATAAATTTGTGTTATTTCGGTTCTTATTGTGTGATATTGGTAGAATATTAACCATTAGATATTCGTTAAACGTGTACAAGTGTGGGCAACTTCTAAAAACGTGCTATTTTGTGTTCCCTCCAAAACTCCCTAGGAGCTTTCAGTAAAGCTTCTACCACTTTACTGAATCGACTGACATGACTCATGGACTGCACTGACTTAGAAAAGAAACTAAATTGACACCTGTCACTTGACAATTAATTTTAATATATATATATATTTTTTTTTTAATTTGTATATGGCATCGGCTTATAACCATTTGCCAGTGTCAAGTTAAAAAGGCGGGAAATAGAACTTTCGTTTCAATTTTCAACACCGTATTCCTATATCGGTTTGACGACCTCTATGGCTCAGGTTCAGCGTGTTGGTGCTCAAACCGGGGGTTGCGGGTTCGAATCCCGCCGAAGGAACAAAAAGTTTTTCTGTGTTCCTGGGTATGGATGTGTATTAAATATGTGTTATTATAATGAAAATCTTAAATATATCTATAGAATAAAAGTATTAAATATACTTCCCGTTTTCTGGTACCTGTAACAAGTTCTTCGGATACTTAGCACGGGGCCATATTGACGTGGTGTGAAGCGTCCATAGATATTATTATATTAAATACTGTACGCATACTTGAAGCTTACTGATATGAGATATGAGATGGCGCTAGCGTACTCGACCTCGTCTTGTCTCTATCCTTCTCGTACCCTCTCGCTCGCACATCTCAAAATCAAAATCAAAATCAAAATTTTTTTTATTAAAAATTGGTATTTTTAAATACTCTTTTTGAACGTCGATACTACGTGATGCCTACCACCGGTTCGGGAACTAACCCAGCGAGAAGAGCCGGCAAGAAACTCGTCTGGGGCCATCTTTTACCAAAAAGATGGAAAATTATTCTTTTAAAATCAAAATTATTACAATGTTTACTTATGTCTATGTAACAAATAATAAGATAAGATAAGGAGCCACCTTATTCCCAAAGTGTGCCGTCTTGAAAAAGTCATTAATTTTATAATACGCTTTGGCACACAAACGTTCTTTAACTACTTTTTTAAACTTACGAGGGCGGCACTGAAAATTTCGGGAATCAAGGAAGTGACACAACATTACTATTTAAAAATGTATTGATTGCTTTTCGAAGTATTCTCCGCGAAATTTGACACATTTTTCCATACGATGGAACCAATCATTGAAGCAACCATTCCATTCGGAAGTTGGGGTCTCCAAAATGGCCGTTTTGTAGGCGTCCACAGCTTCTTCAGGTGATTTAAATCTCTGACCACGCAATTTATTCTTTATTTTAGGGAAAGTATAGAAATCATTAGGGCTTAGGTCGAGGCTGTACGGCGGATGGTCTAATAATTCTATGATTTCTTGCTCTAAAAACTCTTTTGTTCTGTGCGCGGTGTGAGAACTCGCATTGTCGTGATGGAGGATGATGCGGCGGTTGCAGTTCTCTTTACGGAGTTCAGAAACGACCTGTGGCAAACAAATGTTAACATACCATTCTGCATTAACCGTTCTTTGTCCCTCAAGAGGAATAGTCGCAACATGGCCGGTTTTGGAGACAAACGTGGCCACCATTTTTTTTGCAACACTCCGTGAACGAACAATTTTTGTTGGCTTTAACTCATTTTCGAACACCCAAACTCGTGACTGGTTTTTTGTTTCGGGTTCGTACGCGTATATCCAGGATTCTTCACCTGATACGATGTTGTATACAGCATTTGAGGATCCTGCGTGGAATCTTTCGAGAGTTCTGACGCACCAAGTAACGCGAGCCGCTTTTTGCTCTTCACAGAGCAAATGCGGTATCCATCGGGAAAACAACTTTTTTACACCTTATTGTTCATGCAAGATTATTTGTATTTGACTCATGCCAATGTCTAAAGTTGCCTGAATTTCGCGGTATGTCACATGTCGATCTTCCTCAATCAGCTTACGCACAGCATCAACGTTGGGTGACTGCAGTTTTTGGACGACCTTGACGGGGATCATCACTGAACTTGACACGTCCACGTTGAAATTCAGCAAACCAGCGATAAATTGTGGTTTTGGATGGGGCTTACGCTAAAGCGTAAAAGTTACGTACGTTAAAGCTTACGCCGGTATTACCTTTTGTTTGCTAAAACAGCGCGATGCTCTGCAACAGACTCTAAACTTACTTTTATCTTGGGCTAAAGATGAGGTAAACCTAAATGTCGACTCTTTGCATACGAAGGTTAAGGAATTATTTACAAGCGGCGATTATGCGTCTGTTTCTGCCGACCTCTTACATCTCGTTTGTGGTCACAGAGCTGAGGTGATACAGATGCGCCGAGATAGGCATAGGAAAATATGCACGTTATCAACTAACCAAATCATATTTACGCAAAATCCCTCCTTCAAATAAAAACTTTTTTAATTCTGAATTACTATCGGGAGTTCTTGATAAGGCAGGTGGCGTTAAGAAAGCTTTTATGCCTTTGATAAAACTAAAAAGATTTGGAACTACCTCGCAGGTAGTTAATAGTGGCTCTAATCATCCCCCGCAGGGAAATAGTCATGCGCCCTCGCAGGGCACATCTCAAGGTTGCTGTGGCTCTCAACACACACGACTGTTACAGAATTACCAACCCTCGCAGGGAAGGTAGACAAGTTATCCCTCGCAGGGTTCTCACGAAAACTCTAACGCATGGCGTAGCAATAAAGCTAACCGTAGTTTCTTTCGACAACGAGTCGACCGGCAGCCAGCGGTACGGCTTGAGCATGCGAAAGACAATAGAAAACGGCCTATTAATAGAGAATCCAACTAAGGCATGAGAAGAAAATTCTGACTCTAGATTCCAAGCAGGCCGACTTTGTGCGTATCACAGTCATTGGAGGGCGTTGAAGGCACCACGTTTTCTTTTAAAATAATAAAAGGTTATCGCATACCCTTCTACAAGAAACCTCCTCTTCGCCTCCCCGACATGACACGCACCTGCCTAGTGACAAGAAAGTGCGAAGCAATGTCAAAGGCAATTCAAAAGATGAAGGACGAGAAAGTTCTCGAAGTAGTTCGATCTTCCCCCAGCTTCATTTCGAGCGTTTCTCGTTCCGAAACAAGACGGCTCGCACCGTCCAGTGTTCAACTTGAGCAAGTTGAACGAATATGTACTAACCGAACCATTCAGGTTAATAAATGCGAACAGGGTCCCAGACTTCCTATAACCGAACGATTGGTTGTGCAAAGTGGATTTGTCCCAGGCCTACTTCAATCTACCAATCGCTCGTTCTCACAGACGATTTCTACGCCTGATTTACGACAAGGAAATTCTTCAAATGACGTGTCTTCCCTTCAGCACGGCCCCAAGGGTATTTGCCTGTTTAAGCAACTGGATTGCTCAAATTCTAAGGGAACAGGGTATACGCGTCATAGTATACCTAGACGATTTCTTGTCAATCAAACGGATCAGGAGGCGATATATCACGATGCGTTCTCCCGAACCTGGCATTATCCCCTCGCTTGGGTGTTTCCGCCACCTTTGAATTTTTCCAGAAAACCAGAAAATTTAACTTCAGTATTATATACTGAAGTTAAATTTTCTGCATATTATACATGTCTTTACTCATTACAATTCTGTGTTTCTTTTTTCTCCTTTATCTTTCCCCCTCATGTTTTTGCCTCCATCAGTTGTAATACATTTCAAGTTTTTCCATCGAAGGTTCTTTTGATTAATGGCCATTTCAACTCCTTTAAAAATATCTGTACCAGTAGTTGTGCCATGAATACTATACATATCTAGAAGTTCTTCATGCACTTCATAGCTTTTATCTACTCCTCGAATATAAATCAACACCTGAGCAGTATCTGACACATCCGTTGACTCATCCAAGGCCAAAGAAAACCACTCAACATGTCCATTTTTGTCAAACAGTTGAGAGGATATATTTTCAGTGATGTTTTCTACCCTTCGATCCACAGTGTTTGCTGACATACTGACAGTTTTTAATAAATTTACCTTTTCAGGGCACATTTCTTCGGCTACTGCAATTATGCATTCTTTGATCATTTCTCCATCGGTGAATGGTTTTCCATGTTTTGCGATTTCAAGAGCCACACGAAAGCTGGCACGAGTTGCAGCCTCTTGTTCAGTTTTGAGTTTTGTAAATGAAGATTGCTGCGATTTCAATCCGCGCTTCATAGCTTCGAATTTTTCTTTCCGCAAACTTCTTGTATGTTTTGAGTAATTTTGAAAATGTTTTGTTTCATAATGACGTTTAATGTTATATTCCTTGAGAACGGCTATGCTTTCATTGCAAATCAAACATAGCGCCTTGTTACTGGACTCAATTACGAAATACTGAATGTTCCACTGCTCTTTGAATTTTCTGCATTCACTATCAATTTTTCGCTTCTTTTCCATACTACTAAATCACACACAAAAGCAACAATTCAAATCAAAATACTGTAACAAAGATGACTTAAACTTAAACACGCACAAACACGTTTTAAGGAGGTACGCACTATTTTATTTCACAACAGTGTCATAGGAACTGACTTGTGGTTGCGCCACTAGCCTTCTTATATATTCCAATTACTGCCATCTAGAAGTGAGTGGAAGACACCAGAACTTTCTCGAACCAACGAGATTATTCTGTACGTGCTATTAGCGCCATCTGTTAGCGATAGAAGGTACTACCTATTTCCGCTTGTGTCCACCAGATGTCGTGTCACGTTACTCCTCATGGCTCGTACTCTACGACTAATACTAAAGCTTCCATCATACGGGCTGCCCGAGAAATTATGTAAGTGGTTCACTAGTTTCTTAGCAGATAGAAGCATAAAGGTCGTAGTTGACGGCGAATGCTCGGAAACTCAGTCTGTTGATGCTGGTGTCCCTCAGGGCTGTGTGCTATCGCCTACCCTATTCATACTGCATATCAATGACATGTTACAGACCAACGGCATTCATTGCTATGCGGATGATAGTACAGGTGATGCTGTATATACCGGCTCCCCCAATATTTCTCGGCTAAATGTCATTGAGAGTCGAAACGAACTTGTGTCTAAAATAGAGAATTCATTGGAGAAAGTCTCTGAATGGGGTAGACGTAACTTAGTCCAATTCAACCCCGCCAAGACACAAGTCTGCGCGTTCACCACTAAAAAGTCACCAATGGTCGTATATCCTCGTTTCGAGGGCACATCTTTAACCATCTCCCCTAGCATTGAGATACTTGGCGTCAGCATATCGAGCGAAGTCCAGTTCCGATATCATCTAGAGGGTAAGGCCAAGTTAGCCTCGAAGAAGCTTGGTGTTATTAACAGAGCGAGACAGTACTTCAGTCCGGACCAACGCCTACAACTCTACAAGGCGCAGGTTCGGCCTCATATGGAATATTGTTCTCATCTCTGGGCAGGGGCGCCAAAATACCAACTGCTCCCTCTGGATCGTATCCAACGAAGGGCCGCTCGAATTGTTGACTGCCATAGTGTTTCAAACAGCTTGGACCCCTTGGAATTACGCCGAGATGTAGCTTCACTCTGCATCCTCTATCGGTTGTATCACGGGAGTGCTCTGAGGAATTGTTCGGAATCATACCACCTGCAACTTTTCGCCATCGTCCCACGCGAAAAACATACCATCCTCATCACCTTGATGAGTGGCAGTCATCCACCGTGCGCTTTTCGCGTAACTTTCTACTGCGCACTGTAAAACTCTGGAACGAACTGTCACCAGCAGTATTTCCGGACCTATACGACCTGCAAACCTTCAAGAAGAGAGCGTATTCCCTCTTAAAAGGCCGGCAACGCACCTGCAGCTCTTCTGATGTTGCGAGTGTCCATGGGCGACGGTAGTTGCTTACCATCAGGTAACCCGTTTGCTCGCTTGCCCCCTTATTTAATAAAAAAAATTAAAAAAAAAATCTAGAAATTACAGATAATGACAGGAAAATTAATAATATGCAGCAACAACCGTTTTGCGGACTTAAGTCCGATTTGCAGCCTTTTTTAAACGTTGCGTACTTTTTCGGACTTTTTTTTTCATCAGTGGACTATTTCACTTTTTACCACCGGCAACAATGATAATATGGTTTTGGCCCTCGGAACTTACTGGAGTAATCAGTATGGCCCTAAGGCTGGAAAGTTTGGAGACTGGCTTAGAAAATAGGAATGTAAAAAATACCTTACTGAGATCAATAGATTTATTGATTTGTACTAATTAATAAAGTATAAATTAATTACAGAATAAAGTATAAGTAAATATAAAATCAGTTTGTAGGGCTAAATAATTGAGCCAAACTTGTTGATTTACCTGTGCGAGACGACTTTACTTCTCTGCGATAAAAACGCGAGAAAGTATTACTTGATCGCCAGTTTCCTTTGGACAATATTTGATCAAGAGGTAAATTATCAACCCAGTTTTTAGACGCTACGGCAGAGCGAATACTTCCTAGAGGGACAGTAATACCTGCTTCACGAAATACAGTTTTTACCCAACGTTTTTCTTTTAATAAACCAATGGTCCGCTCAACCCAAAAAACAGGATCTAAATTTCTGGAACTATAGTTTGAAAATATCTGCCATCCCGACTGTCTGTAGTTCGCACTATCAGTTTTAGATCCGTAAAGAGGCCAAAAACAAATCGAGTCTTCATTTACAGTGAAGTGTTCTAAATCAACCGCTAATAATGTCAAGTCATGGACTCTTCGGCCTGAGCATAAAAGGAGCAAGGTGGCTGTATTTCGACAAGTTTGGAAAACATTGTTTTTATAGATAATTTTCTTTTCTAAATGCTTCAATAAATCGTCTATATCCCATACACTTGTTTTTCTAGAGACTGGTTTATTTACAGCGATCGGCTTAACCATATTATGATTTACCTGTGTTTACCTTTAACATGTGAAGATAATTTGCCCGCATCATCAACACTGCACAATGTCGACACGACCGACTTGTGTACTAACATAGTATTGTAAGCTAGACCAGGGGTCTCCAAACTTTCCAGCCTTAGGGCCATACTGATTACTCCAGTAAGTTCCGAGGGCCAAAACCATATTATCATTGTTGCCGGTGGTAAAAAGTGAAATAGTCCACTGATGAAAAAAAAAGTCCGAAAAAGTACGCAACGTTTAAAAAAGGCTGCAAATCGGACTAAAGTCCGCAAAACGGCAACACTGCATATTATTAATTTTCCTGTCATTATCTGTAATTTCTAGATTAGTCGTAGAGTACGAGCCATGAGGAGTAACGTGACACGACATCTGGTGGACACAAGCGGAAATAGGTAGTGCCTTCTATCGCTAACAGATGGCGCTAATAGCACGTACAGAATAATCTCGTTGGTTCGAGAAAGTTCTGGTGTCTTCCACTCACTTCTAGATGGCAGTAATTGGAATATATAAGAAGGCTAGTGGCGCAACCACAAGTCAGTTCCTATGACACTGTTGTGAAATAAAATAGTGCGTACCTCCTTAAAACGTGTTTGTGCGTGTTTAAGTTTAAGTCATCTTTGTTACAGTATTTTGATTTGAATTGTTGCTTTTGTGTGTGATTTAGTAGTATGGAAAAGAAGCGAAAAATTGATAGTGAATGCAGAAAATTCAAAGAGCAGTGGAACATTCAGTATTTCGTAATTGAGTCCAGTAACAAGGCGCTATGTTTGATTTGCAATGAAAGCATAGCCGTTCTCAAGGAATATAACATTAAACGTCATTATGAAACAAAACATTTTCAAAATTACTCAAAACATACAAGAAGTTTGCGGAAAGAAAAATTCGAAGCTATGAAGCGCGGATTGAAATCGCAGCAATCTTCATTTACAAAACTCAAAACTGAACAAGAGGCTGCAACTCGTGCCAGCTTTCGTGTGGCTCTTGAAATCGCAAAACATGGAAAACCATTCACCGATGGAGAAATGATCAAAGAATGCATAATTGCAGTAGCCGAAGAAATGTGCCCTGAAAAGGTAAATTTATTAAAAACTGTCAGTATGTCAGCAAACACTGTGGCTCGAAGGGTAGAAAACATCACTGAAAATATATCCTCTCAACTGTTTGACAAAAATGGACATGTTGAGTGGTTTTCTTTGGCCTTGGATGAGTCAACGGATGTGTCAGATACTGCTCAGGTGTTGATTTATATTCGAGGAGTAGATAAAAGCTATGAAGTGCATGAAGAACTTCTTGATATGTATAGTATTCATGGCACAACTACTGGTACAGATATTTTTAAAGGAATTGAAATGGCCATTAATCAAAAGAACCTTCGATGGAAAAACTTGAAATGTATTACAACTGATGGATGCAAAAACATGAGTGGGAAAGATAATGGAGTGGTCGCTCTTGTGTCAAAGGCTGTAGAAAATGACGGTGGTTCAAAACCATTAGTCTTACATTGTATCATTCATCAACAGTCTTTGTGCGGAAAATGTTTGGATGTGTCTGAAGTTCTAAAACCAGTCATATCAACTGTTAATTTTATCAGATCTTTTGGGCTGAATCACCGACAATTCCGACAATTTATTGAAGAGATTGGAGAAAATGACTTACCTTATCATACTGCCGTACGTTGGCTTAGTTGTGGGAAAGTCCTTCAGCGCTTTTTTGAACTTCGAGCAGTGATCGAAATTTTTTTCAATGAAAAGCATCGCCCTCTTACTGAATTACAAAACAACGCATAGCTGTGGAAGTTAGCATTCTATGTTAACCGTGGGAGAGCCATGCTTCGGCACGAATGGGCCGGCTCGACCGGAGAAATACCACGGGCTCACAGAATACCGGCGTGAAACAGCGCTTGCGCTGTGTTTCGCCGAGCGAGTGAGTTTACCGGAGGCCCAAACCCCTACCCCCCTAGAAATGCCGCAGTTGAAAAGCAATTTGTTACCCCAGGAGGGTACCAACTGCGTTGGAGAATCCCTCTCTGGACGTCCATGCTCAGGAACCCCTGGAACTGAACGTGGACGTCCAGGCTGCCCCTCGTATTCTGGGGAGGGCAAAACTGCGCTCCAATCTGCTCGGGGCAAGAGCAAACGCCCAAAGGCACCCCTCTCGATATTAAACATGGACTTTTGTAATATCAGGGGATTACACTCCAACCTTAATGCCGTCCATTACCACCTTGAGACGGCAAAGCCGGCTTTGCTTAACCGAGACGCAGATATCATCTCCGAGTGACACATCATACCTTTCCCACCCAGGGTATTCTCTCGCGTACTCCTTTCTGCCCAAAGCTGGAGTGTGTGTGTGTATATCAGAGATGATATCAGCTCTCGCCGCCTCAGAAATCTTGAGGACAGGGACCTGTCAACGTTATGGCTCCGCATAGATTGCGACGACCACCCTCGCGTCTATGCGTGCTTATATAGGTACCATAGTGGTGACCCCGAGACGGACCGACTCTTGGAACACCTGCAAGCTGCTTCAGATTTTGTGCAGCGGCAGATCCCATCCGCAGAGATCATAATACTTGGCGACTTTAATGCCCACCACGCCGACTGGCTCAATTCCAGTAAAACTGATCATGCGGGGAGATCTGTCTGCAACTTTGCCCTTGCGAACGACTTGACACAACTGGTTACTACGCCTACGCGAATCCCAGATGAGGATGGTCAGAATCCTTCCTTGTTGGACCTTCTGCTGACTTCAAATCCTGACGGCTACCAAATATCCGTAATAGCACCACTTGGTTCATCGGATCATTGTCTTGTTAGGAGTTCTGTGCCACTTACGACGGTGTTACGACAGCGTGCTGTTAAATACCGTCGTGTGTGGCACTACAAGTCAGCAGACTGGGATGGGGTGCGGTCGTTTTTTGTATCCTATCCTTGGGGGAACGTGTGCTTCTCGCCGGATGATCCCGACAACACTGCCAACTCTGTTGCCGATGTGGTGATGCAAGGGATGGAACTTTTCATTCCGTCCTCTGTAGTGCCAACTGGCGGCAGATTTCGTCCCTGGTTTGGTTCATCCCCCAAAAAAGCTTCTCGCCGAAAGCAGGAGGCTTACCAATCCTGGGCCAATGCAGTGTCTGCTCGGGATTTAAATACCAGCACATATAAAAAGGAGTACAACCTTGCCTCTAGGTCCCTCAAGAAAGATATCACTCGGGCAAAGAAACAGCACGTCAATAGAATTGGTAAGAGACTTGAGCGCCTCCCCTCGGGAACCCGTGCATTCTGGTCTCTGGCCAAAGCTATTGAAGGAAATTTCTGCAAGCCAACCCTACCATCCCTACGCGTAGGAAATGGATCGTTGGCCCAGGACGCAAAGGACAAAGCCGATCTTCTGGGCAAGCTCTTTGCGTCAAACTCGGCCCTGGATGACGGGGGGCAGAAACCGCCGACCATACCGCGATGCACGAGCATCATGTCGGATATTCGGTTTCATCAGCGCTCAGTGCGAAAAGCCCTCCGTTCCCTTGATATCCAAAAGTCGAGTGGGCCTGACGGAATCCCTCCTATTGTGTTGAAAAAGTGTGCTCCAGAGTTGGCTCCGGTCTTGACGCGTCTTTTTCGGTTCTCCTACTCTTCTGGCATCGTCCCGGCTTCTTGGAAGACCGCCTTGGTGCACCCGATCCCCAAAAAAGGTGATCGCTCAAATCCTTCCAACTACAGACCAATCGCTATAACCTCTCTCTTCTCGAAGATAATGGAATCCATTATCAATAGCCAGCTTCTTCGATACTTGGACGGCCAGGGATTACTAAGCGACAAACAATACGGGTTCCGTAAGGGTCGCTCGGCTGGTGATCTCTTGGCGTACCTAACTCATCGTTGGGCTCAGGCAATTGAGTCGAAGGGAGAGGCATTGGCTGTTAGTTTGGACATTGCGAAGGCCTTTGATCGGGTTTGGCATAAAGCGCTGCTATCAAACCTTCCATCATACGGGCTGCCCGAGAAATTATGTAAGTGGGTCACCAGTTTCTTAGCAGATAGAAGCATAAAGGTCGTAGTTGACGGCGAATGCTCGGAAACTCAGTCTGTTGATGCTGGTGTCCCTCAGGGCTGTGTGCTATCGCCTACCCTATTCATACTGCATATCAATGACATGTTACAGACCAACGGCATTCATTGCTATGCGGATGATAGTACAGGTGATGCTGTATATACCGGCTCCCCCAATATTTCTCGGCTAAATGTCATTGAGAGTCGAAACGAACTTGTGTCTAAAATAGAGAATTCATTGGAGAAAGTCTCTGAATGGGGTAGACGTAACTTAGTCCAATTCAACCCCGCCAAGACACAAGTCTGCGCGTTCACCACTAAAAAGTCACCAATGGTCGTATATCCTCGTTTCGAGGGCACATCTTTAACCATCTCCCCTAGCATTGAGATACTTGGCGTCAGCATATCGAGCGAAGTTCAGTTCCGATATCATCTAGAGGGTAAGGCCAAGTTAGCCTCGAAGAAGCTTGGTGTTCTTAACAGAGCGAGACAGTACTTCAGTCCGGATCAACGCCTACAACTCCACAAGGCGCAGGTTCGGCCTCATATGGAATATTGTTCTCATCTCTGGGCAGGGGCGCCAAAATACCAACTGCTCCCTCTGGATCGTATCCAACGAAGGGCCGCTCGAATTGTTGACTGCCGTAGTGTTTCAAACAGCTTGGACCCCTTGGAATTACGCCGAGATGTAGCTTCACTCTGCATCCTCTATCGGTTGTATCACGGGGAGTGCTCTGAGGAATTGTTCGGAATCATACCACCTGCAACTTTTCGCCATCGTCCCACGCGAAAAACATACCATCCTCATCACCTTGATGAGTGGCAGTCTTCCACCGTGCGCTTTTCGCGTAACTTTCTGCCGCGCACTGTAAAACTCTGGAACGAACTGTCACCAGCAGTATTTCCGGACCTATACGACCTGCAAACCTTCAAGAAGAGAGCGTATTCCCTCTTAAAAGGCCGGCAACGCACCTGCAGCTCTTCTAATGTTGCGAGTGCCCATGGGCGACAGTAGTTGCTTACCATCAGGTAACCCGTTTGCTCGCTTGCCCCCTTATTTAAATAAAAAAAAAAAAAAGAACAAACTGAATTTGAGATTGCAAGGAGAAAACCAGCATCTTCCTGATTTATACACTAATATCAAATCATTCCGGAAGAAATTGATACTGTTTCAATCACAACTACGAAGTAAATGTTTTTCAAATTTTAAAACATGTGAAATATTCAGCCACACCACTGAGACTCAGTTTCCTATCGATTTTGCAATCGAAAATTTGAATGCTTTGAAAATAAATTTTGATACTCGTTTCTCGGACTTTGATGCCATTGCGAATCAAATTAAGATTTTTCAGAATCCTTTTGATACTGACATTGAATCCCTAGCCCCGGAACTTCAAATGGAAATGATTGATCTACAGTGCAGTGATATAATTAAGAACAAATATCAAAACTCATCTTTGTTGGAATTTTATAAGGGTCTTCCACTGACACAATTTGATAATTTGCATAAATTTGCTCGTGGGCTGTTTTCTGTTTTTGGTACTACTTATTTGTGTGAGAAGACCTTCTCCAAAATGAAGTACACAAAAAATGATTACAGATCTAAATTAACTGATGAGCATCTTAAATCTCTTTTAATAATTGGTACAAGTAAAATTAGTCCACAACTACAAACTATTGTCAGTGGAAAATCTCAATTACATAAATCTCATTAGTATTTCATATGTCATTATGCTTGTTATAAGTTATGTTTTTATTTAAAATGTATAAAATATTAGTTGGATTCATTTCAATAATTTGTAATTTATTATATACTGAAGTTAAATTTTCTGCATATTATACATGTCTTTACTCATTACAATTCTGTTTCTTTATCCAACTTATCACAAAAACAATAACAATAAGCCTACAACAAGGTTATGAGTAGTTAACCCCTGACCATATAAATGTCGATGTCATATTAATAATTATACAACATAAAATTAGAATACTAATAAACTAAATTTAATTTGCTATAAAAAATATGTTCTCTAAAAGGAGTTTTTAAGTAGGTATACTAGCTCTCCGCGGGCCGGACAAAATCTGTCCGCGGGCCGGATGTGGCCCTCGGGCCGTAGTTTGGAGACCCCTGTTCTAAACTCTTCTAATGTATAATATGCCTTCACATTGGCGTCTTTTTCCCACGAGGCGATAACAAACAGGTCTTATATCAGTAAGCTTCAAGTATGCGTACAGTATTTAATGACGGTGTTTTACCCGTAAATAAAACACATATTATATACTTACCTTACTTGAAGCTTACATTTTTAATACTGTCTGGTGATATTCGACTCAATAATTTGAAATTAAATTAGACCACTGCTTGTGGCGTCGCTATGGTGGGGTTCTCAAGGTAGCTGTGCGAGCGAGAGGGTACGAGAAGGAAAGAGACAAGACGAGGTCGAGCACGCTAGCGCCATCTCATATCTCATATCAGTAAGCTTCAGGTAAGGTATGTATTTAATGTGTTTTATTTACAGGTAAAACACCGTCATTATCGTCAAGTCTAAAGTTTAGTCAAAGTCCAAATATATAATCAGTACAGTCCATGAGTCATGTCAGTCGATTCAGTAAAGTGGTAGAAGCTTTACTGAAAGTTCCTAGGGTGTTTTGGCGGGAAACCACAAAATAGCACGTTTTTAGAAGTTGTACCACTTGCCCACACTTGTACACGTTAACGAATATTTAATGGTTAATATTCTACCAATATTACACATTAAGAACCGAGATAATACAAATTTATGAAACATTACAAATTCCACAACGTCACCCATTGAACTCCTCGGCAAAACTATTTTTAAAGTATAATATGTGTATTTTTCTCTTCCTACCTTGATTCCTCGCCCTATTAATTTTAAAACATTATGTTTTGTAAATACTCCTTTTATTGAAATGTTATGTGCATATATTCATTCTAACAATATAAAATTGAGACGTTTTTATTTCTAACACTTGTATGTTTCTGTTTCTTTTAGATGATTCAACAGCTTTGTAAAATATTAGGTAATTAAACCCTTGTTGTTTCACCGGACCTGCAATAGGTAGAGCAAAGTCTTCATAAAACCACTCTAACATTGGCAACTCACTGAGGCCGCCATACTCAAAAGAAGAAGAAGAAAAGTGTATTTATTTTTTTTATTTGTAAAGTACCTAATAAAGCAAATTAAAATAGGCTATTGTTTATTTCATCTCAATATTATCTCTACACACGCAATTTAAAAAAAGAATAAAACAAGATTTTGAAAAAAAAAAATATTTTTTACCTTTATTATGTATGAACAATTTTATGACGCTATTAAAACCCTTAATGAAGAATCAAAAGGTAATATTTTTTTAACGTACGTTTTGCATAGCATATTTTAACCTCAACACATTTAATGTATTTGTATTTCAAACAGCCCTGTACTTATCAAGTTGTATAGACGAGGTCGAATCACTAACCCCATTGCAGTTTCAAAGGGACTATGTCTCAAAAAATATTCCTGTTGTATTAAGAGGTGGCTGCTCACTTTGGCCAGCTACACAAAAATGGAATCAAAAATATTTCCGGTGAGTTTGCAAGTGCTATAAAAAACTACTAGCAATAAAAAGCATGAGTCATTTACTGAAAAAAACGTTGAATAAATAGATGGAAAAAAAATCTTTTATAATTTGTATAAACAACTTAAATCATGTTTTACAGAGATAATCTTTCTTCCAAAATAGTTACAGTGGCAATTACTCCTAATGGTCTAGCTGACGGAATTACCAAAGATGATGATGATGTTGAATATTTTGTGATGCCTCAAGAAGTGGATATGACTATGTCAGAATTTTTAGAAACATTGAATGAGAAGAGGTAATGTCCATAACTTTACTTCAATGTGAAAAATTACTTTCCTAAGAATGCATATTGTATCAAATTATTTAAGGCAAGATTTGATCCCATACATACAGCGGCAGAACTCAAACTTGACAGAGGATTTTAAAGAGTTGATGTCTGATGTGAAAGCTGATATTAAGTTTGCCAGTGAAGCCTTTGACAAAAAGCCTGATGCCATAAACTTTTGGATGGGAGATGAAAGAGCTGTTACATCAAGTAAATATACTTAAGTTTTTTTTTACGAAATACAAAGAGCGTAAAATATTAACTTTACATAATGTTCTATATTATATTATTATGTGTATATTTTTTTTTACTATTGAATAATGTCTACTATTTCAAAGTATACCTTAGAAAGGTAGGTTAGCTTCTAGGAAAGATTAACTTAAAATGGCTTTATTTTTTCACAGTGCACAAAGATCCATATGAAAATATTTATTGTGTTATTGATGGGTACAAGGAATTTATACTTATACCTCCAACAGACTTACCCTTTGTGCCTTACAAACGGTACCCTCAAGCTGAGTTCAGAAAAGTTGAGGAGAGATGGAGTATAGTACCTATTGAAGGACAAAAAGAAATATCCTCCAGTTGTGACGTAAATGTTGGAGGTTTGCCATGGATTTGCATAGGTAAAGTTTTTGTCATGTTTGCTATAGACAGTTATAGTAATAACACCAACCACTTATGTCCCTTCTGCCAGAGCTCATGTCTCTCCTCAGTATGAGAATGACAAGTGAACGAGAATGACTAATGTAGTCTACTCATTGCTTTTCTTTTTCAGATCCTCTGAAGCCAGATCTAAATAAGTATCCAGAATTCGAAAATACACACAAGTTGAAAGTGCGAGTAAACAAAGGTGATTGTTTATACCTGCCTAGTCTGTGGTTCCACCATGTCACCCAAAGCCATGGCTGTATTGCTGTGAACTATTGGTATGATATGGAATTCGATATTAAATATTGTTACTTTAAAATGTTAGAGAAAATGTGTAATAAATTTCAATAAATTGAACATCAGAATACCACAGTAAAAAGACGAATAGATTTTTAAAATGAGGAAGTTAATAATAATCTTATTAGTCCAGTTTTGAATAACATGTCAAAAATAAAATGTAAATATTCTAAGGTGCAAAGTTTGCAATGTAATTGCACTGCAAACACATAGCTATGAGACAGATATAAAAAAAATTTAATACATATTATAATAGGTGAATAACATGTGGTTGGTCTAACAAATAAGGTAATAACAAACCAGGAAAATAAATGGCACAATAACTATAGAGTAATGTCGTTTGTAAAACCTAATTCACTATGCAGCAAATCTTTGGGTTAATTTAATTTCCAAAACT
This sequence comes from Phengaris alcon alcon, assembly GCA_037179445.1. NCBI lineage: Eukaryota > Metazoa > Arthropoda > Insecta > Lepidoptera > Lycaenidae > Phengaris > Phengaris alcon. Next base: position 341,197 of record JAYRCH010000040.1, on the reverse strand, counting down.
ATGATGAGAATGACACTATGTCATTAGTCATTACATTATGCGTTTTATGAGTAGGATCAAATGACAGATATCCATATGCATTGTTTAATGATATTTGTCTAGCTCATGACAAACTTCAAAAAGTAATAGTGTATGTATTAGAAGTATACACAAATAAAAAAAAAGCTTTGAGAATACAAAATCAACAATCACATTATTCAACCTAAACAATCACATTGAATGTGACCAACCTATATAAAAATTGTACTTCCCTCAAAGCTAAAAGAACTTTTTATAATACTCAAGATTACTTACACGAAATATTTCAATTTGACTGTTACGATTATTCTAAGAAATATTTGACTGGCAATGAGTACAATAATGATATTCATACTAAACACCTTAAACTCGAAGTAATTAAAAATAAATATAAACTGAATAATTATTAAATTTTTGTCTGTTACACTATTTCATGTAAATAATTAGTCTAACAGACAAAAATAAAATAACATATTACTTTAAATTAAATAGTTCTAAACCTGGGATGTTGCGAATATTCGCATCCGCATATGCGGAACATCCGCATCGATTTATACATCCGCATCCGTATAAATCGATGCGGAACTGATGCGGATGCGGATGTGTAGCAGGTCGCGACGAAATAGAAAGGGGTGGGCCAGGCGAGTGGCGCGTGTCGAATGTCGAGGACCGCACGTGCTGATTGACCAATAGGAAAGCAATAATTTTGTTTTGGACTTCGGTGAATCGGTGACGGTGACGCGCCTCGCTATTGTTTTGTCGTGACAAGATCTGACGCGCACGTTTGTTTTTATTGTGCTTTTTATTAAGAAATATTATCGCATACTAAATAACTGAGTTGTTTACGTAGGTACGTAATAGTACGTATGTGAATGTACTAACTACTACGTATAGGTATACGTTTTTCAAGATTGTGTCACGAGATGGAATAGTACTTTTTATATGTTAGAGCGCGTTTTGAAAGCAAAAGATGCCTTAAGCCTTTACATAAATGACAGCGAGATTGGCCCTATTTTACCAGAAGAGTGGAAAATCATAGAACGTTGTGTTGAGCTGTTGAAACCTTTTGAAGAAGCAACACGTGAACTTAGCAGCTCTCAGACTCGCAAAAAGTTTGTGACTATTTGGCAGCTTCACCGGAATCTCCAATTCACCGTGCAGGCACAACTTTAAAAGCTGAAATTTCAGGAATATTTTCCACTTTGTTGGAAGAGGATAACTTATGTCATAGCCACTTACCTAGATCCTCGTTGTTTTTTTACCCTACCAAACCAGCACTTAAGATTTTTGTACAGATCCGCATCCGCGGATGTGAAAAAAAATGCATCCGCAACATCCCTGTTCTAAACCAACATCTGAATCTACTAATACACAATCTCAGATAGCGGACAAAACTCATGAAAACGGAGCGATACCGTTTTATAAAAAAAATATTCCTGTTACAAAGAAAATTAATTAAAACCTACACCTACAGTCAATAGAGATATTTTTCGTAAATAGTCAATCAAGTCATCCTCCACCAAAATATTGCCGGTGCTATCAATAAATCCGAGCTATTACAATTAGCTTTATCAGACTTGCATGATAAATCGATTAAATGATTTGAAAATTTTATGCCTAATTGAGACATCAAATAAAAAAATAAGTTTAAAAAACTATAACCCGACTACGTAAAAAAAGGGGTCTAAGAAGGCCGAAACAAGAAAATAATTCAAATAGAAGTCCAGAAATGCATAGTTAAAAAAATGGTCAAGGTAGAGCCGTGGTCGCACCTACTGTTCGGAACAGTCGATGTCAAAACGCAGCCGTCTGTAACTATCTTGGGGTATTCATGTGTACATGACGATATACGCAGTTTCAGTTTATACCTAGACGTCACGCATCTCGGTGTGAACTGACGCTTAGATGACGCCATTAGTGTGTGCGACCACGGCTCTACCTTGACCATTTTTGTAACTATGCATTTCTGGACTTCTATTTGAATTATTTTCTTGTTTCGGCCTTTTTAGACCCCTTTTTTACGTAGTCGGGTTATAGTTTTTTAAACTAATTTTTTTATTTAATATTTTTCCGTTTACCAATCTAACTATTTTTTTACAAGTTATCCAATTATTTTTTTTTAGTTTTTACATATTTTTTGTGACAAAAGACTGACAAAATAACAAACCAAAAACTTTTATAAGTATATTATCAAAAGAGAAAGAAAACGCGGACCGAGCCCGGCACTTTTCAAAATATTATTTAATCTTTTTAAGTAATGTACTTGAAATACAATAACCTAGTACCATCTTTAATATCGCTTTTGACGAATAATACAAAATTTCAAATATTTTATATAAATTTAAAAATTTTATATAAATTATATAAAATACATATAATATAATAATAATAATATTTTTATAAAAAAAAATAATCAAAATATAATATTTTATATAAAATATAAATATATAATATAATATAAATTCAATAAACGCAATAGAGATCAGTCAACATTCATTCATTTCACCAATGCAATTATATCATTTATTCACTTTTAAACGTATTTTGATCATAAACACTAAACACAACGATACCGCGATTCAGAAAAATTTAAGACTCGTATAGTGACATCTATCGAACGAGTGAGTAATAAAAGTGCTAGTAATTGATTTCATCTTCATTTTCTTATTAAAATCGGATGAACCAATTAACCGATTTTGATCTAGTTTTTTTTTTGTTTGAAAGCTGACATAATTAAGAGTGGTCTTAGCTATCATTCATCATAATCAGCTCGTTCACTGCTTGACAATATAGGTGTTATTTTTTTTTTTTAATTTGTTATGTATTGACTGTAAAAATATATATTTATAAAATAAAATATAATGTTATGAAGGAACATAATATATAAATTATATATTTATAGTCTTATTATACGTAATGTTCGAAAATTGGACAAATATTGTACGAATTGTATTTTAAACGTATATTTTGACTTAAACAATATGATATAATATAAAATATATACAAATTATGTAAATATTTGTAGTGTGCTTGCCAAGACCTTTCTTTTGATACCAAACATGTGATAATTATCTCGATTTAATTTTTTTAGATGTTAGAATCTGAGGTTTAATTTTCGAAATAGATAATGTTGAAAAAAATTATATAGCCTATGTTACCCGCGGCATCATTACGAATCTATTGACACCTCATTTATTAAAATTGGACTAGTAGTTTAGACGCTACGAGGGAACAAACATACATACATACATAGACTGCCAAAATCATTACCCTTCCTTTTGGCTTCGCCGTAGTCGGGTTAAAAGGTCGGGTCAGAAAGTCTTCTTCAAATACCGGGATATAAAGTGTCATCAAGTTTCTGTAGGAGCAAGAAGCGAGGATGGTCGTTTTTAATGGCCAAACGTTTTTTACAGTGCATAGAAATAGCGTTGATAAAAGAACTGGCTGAAGTTATTATTGTATTTGAGGCATGTGGTGTTGAAATACTAGACTATAATTTGTTAGTTATTTGTATTTATAAAGCACCACAAAGTGATACAAATAAATTTCTTTACAAACTTGAAGAAACTATGTAAATTCAACATACCTAGGAAGGATATAAAGATTGTCCTGTGCGGAGATTGGAACATCAATAATATCATCAAAAATAGCAAGCACCGCGAAGAGCCAATTAGCCTCCTACATAATTATATAATAACGTCACATATTTCACAACCTACCAGACTAAAGTTCATGTATAGACTTAATTATTAGTACCTAACATTAGGCCACTTTTGCTGACATCCATTGCTTGGCCATATCGGACCATGAAACCGCACAAACTGTTACTTTTTTTATCAATTTTTTTGACGAGGCTTAAGGTGTACTTGGCATTTATGTCAGACTCATCGTTTTATTTAAATTAATAAAGACATAATAAGGCATTCAAGTGCGACCCTTCACAGATAAAATATAATTAACAAACGGGCATGCCGTGAGAGAGGCGTTGCCAAAATAATATTAATTTGTTCCCCGAACAAATTCTTCGGAAACATCCGACTTCTGAGGTCACGATTTCCGCCACAATCCACCAACAAATGCATCAGGTCTTCCGTAACACCACAGTGAACACACTGAGGGGACTCCTTTTTCCTAATTATATGATTAAACCTGTTGAGTGGAACATGGCCGGAACGCAACCTCATAGCTGCAACCAAATTATTTCTAGTAATATTAACGCCTTCAAACCATGGGTTCAGACCTGGCTCATTATTCAAAGTCCTGTACCAGATACCCTTGGAGGTTGAACAATCAATAAAAATTTTCCTCCGCCTATCGATACAAATACATTTAGCTACTTGAAAAATCTCTGTGTAGTATGGTTGTATATGAGCGGACATATCCCGGCCATCACAGATTGCTTCCTTGGCCAGCCGATCGGCAATCTCGTTGCCTCTCACGCCGATATGGGAGGGTATCCATTGCAGTCTAACGCGAGATGTCTTAACCAAATCATTTAGAATTTTAAGAACTTCATATGCGATGGGTACACTTCTTGCCCCCGAGACGCAACGAGTAAGGTGCTGGAGCGCGGACATTGAGTCAGATAAAACAACAACTTTATTCAAACTGTTAACCTGTGCATATCAGAGTGCTTCCAGTATTGCTAAAAGCTCAGCTCGCACGATAGAAATGTTTCCCCCAAGTTTTAATTTGGAAGAAACATTTCTTTGCACATCAACGAAGGCGGCACCAACACCCCCATCACTTATAGATCCATCGGTGAACAACCTGTGGTAGTCGGGATATGTGATATCCAAATACTTTACAGTGAGAAATCTTTATACCGAAATATCAAAATTACGCTTGGCATGTGTTACTTCCTCGAATCGGAGTCTCACAATATTTATAATATCAATATAAGACAACCATACTTCCAATTGGAACATCTCCAGGTTAGAGCTTGTATACAGAGCTTTATCTTTAAAAATATTATGTATTTCAATTAAACTAGGTGCATTCTTATTTCTCCAGATATAATATAATTACTTAAATGCGTCAAACGTTCTACCTTCTTGTAATTCTCATTAGACAATGAAGCTACTTATAACCAATATCTACATCCAAACCAAAATCGACGAATGTGTAATGTTGGAATACTCAGTTCACTCTCCATTACATGAATTGGAGTGCTCCGTATAAAACTACCACAAATTCTCAGTGCTTTGTTTTGTATAAGGTTAAGTTTATTTAAAATGTGTCTTAGCTGAACTCCCATATAAAAAGCTACCATAATCAATACGACTTCTGATGAGAGAAATGTACAGTTGTCGCAAATGCTTCAGATGAATACCCCACAAACTCCCTGATAATACTTTCAAAACATTAAGAAGCTTGTAACATTTTTCAGTGGTTTGATTAATATGAGCACTCCACTTCAGTGAGGAATCAAGCCACATTCCTAGATACTTTACTTTTCTTAAATTTTGGAGAACACAATCATTCATATTAATGGTAACATTTAGATTTTTTCTTGTTTTTTTGAATATACAAACATTGATTTTGTCTTCAGATAAGCTTAAGCCAATATCTCCTAAAACATTTGTTAAAACTAAAATCTCCTCGCTAAATATCCTTTCTGCTAAATTAAAATTATTATATTCTAAGGTCATGTACATAACAAAATAATCAGCGTATTGTGATACATTGAGGTTGACAATAATATTACAGATATTCCTTGTTAGAATATTAAATAAAAGTGGAGACATAGGGTCACCCTGAGCTAAACCTCTGCAGGTACATCTACTGATGTATTTATTTCCAATTAACATAATACAATTTCTGTTAGAGAGGAAATTCCATAAATATGTACGAATCTTATGTCCAATACCTATCCTGTTTAATGCCGTTACAAGAGCAGCAATATTAACATTATAGTTTAATAAGCATTAGTGATATCCACAAAACATGCTATTGTCACTTTATTGCTAGCAAAACCTGTCTGAATATCAGTAATTAAGCCAGTAAGATTGTCAAGACTAGACCTAGTGCGCCTAAATCCAATCGTGGACACGGACAATAGATTTCTATGTTCAATGTACCATTCCATTCTTTTGAGTAATATAAGATGAAACAATTTGCAAGAACATGACATAAGTGAAATGGGTCTTAAAGCAGAAGAGGCATTACTATCGCGTCCAGGCTTGGGAATAGGGATCACAAGAATATCTCTCCATTGCTGCGGCACTTCACCACTACTCAAGATAAGATTGAATAATTCTACTAGAGCTTTTTTGCCATTAATTGGCAAATTAAACAACATTGAATAAGATATGTTATCTGAACCTGGAGATGTATTCTTCCGTTTGAGACAATTATTAAGTTCTGCCAAAGTAATCTTAGTTTTTAAAATGGAAGGCTGATAATAAGCCAATTGAGGTTGCTGTTCCTCAACTGTATCCGGCGTAAGAGAGTATAACAAGTCTTTAACTTTGATTGGATCTATAGTAGCATATTTACTACCACCACCCTTAAACCATCTCATCTTTCGCCACATATCAGGAGAAGATGTTTCGTGGTCAATGCTAGAGCAAAATTCAGACCATCCATCATATCGAGCTTTTTTAATTAAAGTTTTTGCTTCTAGAAGTTACTTCTTAAAGAGAAAGTAATTATCAGGAGTAGGATTGCGTCTGACTCTTGCTAAAGCAAGTCGTCTTTGGCCACTGCCTTCGATAAAGTAGAATTCCAGTAAGGTTTAGGCTTAAATTTAGAGCTCAGATCCTGACTAATTTTGATCCATGGAATAAACTTATCTGCAGCACTTTGTATGATATTAATAAATAAATCATAGCACTCCTGAACACTTGGTACACATTCCCGATCTAAGAAGTCTTCTTCTATTTTTTCTTTAAACATGTCCCATTCTGCCCTTTTATAATTCCCCTTTTTCACGTTAAGTCTACTCGTCACAAAGCCTAATTTTATTTTACTAGTAACATGGTCACGCCCCAGCAATTCATTAATTGTTGTCCATGTGAAGTTAATAGCCACATCAACAGAGGCAAAAGAGACGTCAGGTGAAGTGCGCTGGATCACATTGTTGACTTGACTTAACAGATTTATGAACTAACGCACAAACTCCATCATACGAATCACTCCGATCAACTCTAAATATGTTATAATTGCTAATGTTAATAAATTCATCTCTTGAAAGCCAAGTTTCACTAATTAAAGCCAAATTAATTTTTTCTTGACATAGAGTGAGTTCTAAATTGCGTAATTTTGGAGAGATACTATTTGTATTCCACTGAAGAATATTCATGACACCATATAGTTTCTTATTAGGTGTAACTTGATCCATTATAAGGTTCAGTTATCAATTTGAAAATAGATTCTGCATTCAAAAAACTTCTTATGTACTTTATAATTATTTTTTTAACAATGGAAAACATCATATCAATTTTTGTTGAAGTATCATTCTTTGGCTTTTTATTTTTGACATTCATACTTGCTTCATCTGAATCAGTGCATTTATCTTCATCTGTGCTTAAGGTAACTTGAAACTCGCAGGACTCAATCCTCTTTTTATTTTTTTTACCACTCGCCTTCTTTTTACTCATTGAATCTTAGACCCTTTGATGTAGATGGTGTAAGCATGAGCCTACTCATAATCCTAATCATAATGATATGATTATGATTAGCCTAATCATAATGATATGATTGGCAACATCGTGAATCTCCATGTCTTCATCAACTTGGTTTCTTGTTACATCTCCGTAGGTGGCATCGATACTACTTCTTTGTGTTAATAAATTTTGCACTGGATTTATAAAACATTCTCTATTATTTAATCTCTACTTTCCTTTTCATTGTTAAAAGAGAGTAAAGCCACCTTATATGTGGTGTTGTATTGAGCCATATGTAAGCGAATACTCCGTTCACGTAAGAATGCTGGACACTCACTCTTAATAAGAGACATATGTGCTCCCTTACAATTTACATATTTAAACTGATCAGTTGTGCAGTTAACATGTTCACCACCACATTTCGGACATATTTGTGATTTAGCTGTACAAAAATGTTTCATATGACCATACCTCTTGTTACTTTAAAGGTAAAAGGAGCACCAACTAAAACTACATTTTTTTAATACAAAAGGTACTATAACAAAGATAATAAAAGAAAATTTCAACAAACCCATAAAGCTCTTTAGTTAGCTCATATATAGGGAATGCTAATCAAGCTTTCAATAATACACTTAGTCTTTTCTATAATCTTTGTTTTCCCGTAAATAATAAAATATAAACTGATATACGTAAAGCAGGATGGCTACCAAAGGCATAAAAAATATAGTAAAAAGGATATTACTCTTAAAATATAAACAATCTGGAAAATGTAAAAATATTAACAAAGAATCATTCTTAAAATATAGCAATCTATTTAAAAAAAGGCATAATTTATAAATCAAAACAGACAGAAAATAATAAAATATGTAAAGCAAGCTGGGAACATATTCACGACTATCTACGACTATAATAGAACTGTCACAAAAGAAAATATTCTATAGAAGAAATCTTATCAATTTACTAAAGATTAACTCGTTTTTACGTTAATGTTGTGATTGATGGTTATTTATTTTTGTTTTGTTATATGTTGAATTATCGTTACTAATTGTTTAATTGCTAGTCTGTTTCATTTTAAACACGTTTTTCTCTCACGAATATAGACGTATCGTCCGAAAAAGCCGCACAAACTATTGCTCTAGTGCTGCAAGGCCTAGACCAACGAACAATTGCTGCAGATTTAAAAGTAAACCAGTCTACGGTTTCCCGAGTTTACAGAAGGTTTATGGAGGCAGGTTCATTCAAAAGAAGACGTGGAACCGGCGGAACTCGGGTGACAACGTCTCGTGACGACAGGTTTTTTCCAAAGTCATTTTTTTATTCAAAATAGGTATTTTATACACTTTCTGAACGTCGGTCTACATAATGCCTACCACCGGTTAGGGAACTAGCCCGGCGTGAAGAACCGGCGTAAGAAACTCGCGCGGGGCCATCTTTTATCAAAAAGATGGAAAATTGTTCTTTTAAAAATATAAAAAAGGTATATATAACAATGTTATAACTAAAACTACATAACAAGAGTACAATAATATATATAATTTAGAAGTAGCTTTGCAGGGGGCCACCTCATTCCCAAGGTCATAAAATCATTAACTTTATAATAGGCTTTAGCACACAAACGTTCTTTAACTACTTTTTTAAATTTATTTATTGAAAAATGTTGAACTCTTTCTGGGATCTTATTGTATAGACGTATACATTGCCATACAGATGCCTTTAAACGAATTCTTTACTTTACTAAGTCTAGTCACTGGTACATCAAGCTTATGCTTATTTCGGGTATTTCTATTGTGGTTGTCACTTTTCTTTTTGAATCTGTTTAATTTTTTTTTAACATATAATAGATTTGATAGAACATACTGAGAAGCTACAGTTAAGATTCCAGTTTCTTTAAACTTCTCTCTTAATGACGTGTTGGGGGCCAGCTTATAGATTGCCCGAACAGCTCGCTTCTGCAGCACAAATATAGTATTTATATCGGCAGCATTTCCCCACAGTAGAATGCCGTAGGACATTATACTGTGGAAGTAACTAAAACATACAAGCCTTCCTGTGTTTTAGTCTGAAAATTGTCTTATCTTACTTACTGCAAATGCTGCTGAACTGAGTCTGTCGGCCAACCCAACAATATGTTTTATAATTTATTTAATTTATTTTCAAGTTTTTAGTTTTGTTGCTAGATGATACTTCTCATTCTACTGAGTTCATTTAATGCCTCACTATTACATGGTTTATTTCCTGACAATTTGTTGCAATCTAACTCTTCTATACACAATCCTTCCAAAGACTTCACTCGACTCAGAGCTACGTAAGCTTGTCCTTCCTCAAACAATTTTGAGCCTAGATATACAACTGCGTGGTGTACTGTGCTACCTTGCATTTTATGGACAGTTGAAGCCCATGACAAAATTAAAGGCAATATCCTTCTTTCAGCCGTCCCATAATTGAACTTTGCCGGAAACTGTATGGCTTTAGGGTGAATAAGATGTATACCATCTCTGCCAAAGTCGATTTGAACTGACGGTACATCTGTTTCGTTCATTTGGGTTATCGACGGACGATACGTACGACGATTGGACGTATCATTTTTAGCCACCCTAACGCCATACAGTCCTCGACACGATACAAAATCTTGACTTGGGTGGGGAGACCCATGCTTGGATCCCGACTCTAAGTTGTAAAAGTAAATATACCTACACTGTCAAAACTATTCTATTTTTTCAGAATGAGCTCTTTTCTACTAATCAAGCCCTTTCATTAGACACCTGTATTGAGGTGATTGTGAATAATCCGCCATTTTGTGGCGGCGACCATCTTGGATTTTATTTTTTCAGAATGAGCTCTATTCTACTAATCAAGCCCTTTCATTAGACACCTATATTGAGGTAGTTGTGGAAAATATGTAATCCGCCATTTTGTGGCGGCGGCCATCTTGAATTTTATTTTTTTATAGTGAGCTCTATTCTACCAATAAAGCCCTTTCATTTGATAGAGACCCATATAGAGGTTGTTGTGAAGTAATATGTTATCCGCCATTTTGTATCGGCGGCCATTTTGGATTTACAGTCATAAATTTTTTTATTATTGTATTGTCATCAAGATTAAGAGTGGGTACCAAATATCACATCAATCTGGTGTCAGGATGGGGGTAAAATTCCAATTACTAAATTTGACCCAAACAAATAAATAAATAAACTGACCAAGCTAAATAAAACCGTTTAAAAATGAGCTCCACCAGGTACGTGACGTAGCATTTAGTGCACGAAACATAAGAAGAAGGCTAAAAGAGCGTGATAACATACCTTTCAGACCCGCAAATGGACCAAAATTGTCTGCAGCTCACAGGCAAGCTCGAAAAAGATTTGCTCGTGAACACTTAAATTGGACTGAAGAGCAATGGGCTTCCGTATTATTCACTGATGAGTGAAGAACTTGTTTGTACGGTGCTGATGGTCGCAGACTAGTCTACCGTAGACGAGGAGAGCGATATGCTAACGATTGCATTGAGGAGAGGGTTCCATTTGGAGGCGGGTCTTGTATGGTTTGGGGCGGCATATCGATGGTTGCTCGAACTGAACTTGTGTTTAATGACGCAGACACACATGGCCGTGGTAACCGTGGTTTAACATCACATCGCTATATAACGGAGATATTGGATCCTCATGTGGTACCTTTTAGCGGATTTATAGGCGAAAACTTCAATCTGATGCAGGATAATGCTCGTCCGCACGCAGCGAGACAACTTGAGCAATACTTTACTCAGGTTGAGATTCGTTCCATGGATTGGCCAGCACGTAGCCCGGACCTCAATCCGATAGAAGACGTGTGGGACAACCTAAAAAGAGCTATATTTACAAGAAATCCGGTCTCAACAACGGTTGCGGAGCTCAGAGTTGCATTGTCACAAGAATGGGACAATACTCCGCAAGATCTTTTCAAAACACTGATCAGGTCGATGCGAAACCAACGTGAATCAGTTATTAGGGCAAGAGGAGGTAATGCACCTTATTAAAAACAAAAAAAAAACTTTTTATTTTCTTAGTATTGTAAAATTGTCATAATAAAGCCGTTTTTGTTCTATTCACTGTTTCATTCCAAAAAGGAGTAATGTGTTTCTTTTAGTGAGAAAAGTTGGCCTATACACACATACATAAATTGATTTTTTTATCAGATTAAGAACCAGTCTTAGCATTATCATTGAAATAAATCAAAAGTTAAAGGTTTGCACTACCACTAATTTTTTAATTGAAAGTTATCTTGCACTATGATGCAGTTTATGTGTCCGCCAGTGTAATATATATGAGAAGTTCTATTATGGTCGTAGCGCTAACTCATGTTAAGCAACGCCGGTCATGGATTCAACTAGGATGGGTGACAATCCCAAATATTTTGAAAGTCAAAGTCTATACGCCTAATACCGTCTAACGTTTTCCTATTCAAGAGATTTTCGAAATCATTAAAACACCACGATGAACATATCCTTACTTATTATAAACGCGAAAATTTTATGTATGAATGTTCGTTACTCTTTCACGTATTTAACAACTGAACGGATTTTAATTCAATTTGATATGGTAGTAGTTTAGTCTCTGGATTAACAATTAGGCTACTTGATCGCAGGAAAAAGTACGGTTCTCCCAGGATTTATTTCTCGCGTACATAGTCGCGGCTAACATCTGAATTATACTAATATTATAAAGAGGTAAAGCTAATAATAGTATATTATAAAGAGGTAAAGTTTGTTCCTTTGTGAGTTTGTGACCGAGATTGTAAGGGGTAACTTTGGATCTACTTCAACTAATTTTTAAAATTCATTTACCAATACAAATCCACATTATTTGTGAGTGTCAAAGGCTATAATAATAGCCTTTAGGAAAATACTTATTATTTTTCGGGTTAATATATATATTATCCGTGGAAGTCGGATTTGCAAAATAAATCGAAAAAAAAACGAGCGAACGAAATCGTTTTTGAGAAACGATGAGAGATGAGAGATGAACTCAATAGAGTTCTAGAGAAAAGTTTTAGTGTTTAGGCACTAGCCTGCAAAAAATATAATTAGAATTTGCTGCTTTGCGCTTCGCCCGCGTGATATTGGGTTTTAAACGATATCTTTATAATAATTTAAAACATTATTTTACTCTCTTCGGAGTTGAATATTGGAAAACAGTAAAGTACGTGAATTTTCCGTACTCAATTCAACGAAAATTTATGCGAATTCCACTAAAGGTTAAAGTTAAAGGGCTTAATGTTTCTAAAATATATTGAAAATAAACGATTTATTTATTTATGATCCGGAATCCGGAGGGCCGGAGAAAATTTAGAGCGCAAAAAATAGAACTCGTGCGTTAATACAATAGTGCTGAAAATCGAACACACAAGAGTCGAGTCACATGTCAATGTCACATATTAAGACAGCACGACATTCGACACTTTTAAATTAAATTTTCAACTCTATTGTATTAGCGCAGAGTTCTATTTTTAATGCTCCTAATTTTTCTTGGCCAGGCGGATTCCGGACAATATAGTCCCAGCCTAAGGTCGTGTTAACTAGCATGGGCGGCTCAATACGCACACTTTCCACGTTTTTTCTAAAATTTATTATAAACTAGCTGGTGCCCGCAGCTTTGGTAGCGTAGATCTAACGAAAACGGAACTGCAAGCAAATCCCGCTCCATATTAGCGATTTTCGTTTCTAATGATGAAATTCTCTAAAAATGAAGAATTCTAACAATAAAAATAATCTAAAATTTTGGTATATCGTGTATTGTGTACAAGCGTAGTGAGTTTTCGAGGTGTAATAACTCATAAAATTCGAGTGTAATAAAAATACAATTAATAAACACGACCGTAGTTCGCGGCAAACCAGAACGAACTTATGCGATTTTTCCGTGTAGGTATGTGCTCGAATCTGTTCAGGCCGAAATGACGTCAGTTGGGTCAAATGCGATTTTTTTCCGTGTATGTGCTCGAATCCGTTCAGGCCGAACTGACGTCAGTTCTAACTGAAACGATCGGCCTCTCGTCTGTGGGCGCCTTTACCAGTCGAAGTTGGCGGCGAGAGAGGAATTTTTGACTTCTAGTAAAGGGAATTGCGTCTTTATCGGGTGGTATATTATGACTCGACATCATGACAATAATATATAAATAATTAAATACGGCACTTTAGACAAAAATGATATTGGTCCACAAATATAAATAATTGACGATCAGTTGTTCGACGCCGAATTTTTTACCTAAGAAGTAGGCTTCTTGCCTACAAATAATAAGAAGTGAACAAAGAAACTTACGGAGTTAAAACCGCCATTTTAAAATTTCAAAAGATTTATATTTTATTAATTAATATCCCCTAAACCTAGAAAAGGACACCTAGATTAATTTTATTAAAAATAAATGTCCACTATCTTTGAAATTCAAAATGGATATCATTTTTGTATTCAGCACCCCTAAAAACTTCGAAGACGACACCCGTATCAATTTACAGAAAAATAAATATTCGTCATTTTGAAATTTCAAAATGAATGAATTTTTGTAATCAGTGACTCCAGAAACCTAGAAAAGGACACCTATATCCATTTTTTTTAATGCTTACTATCTTGGAAATTCAAAATGAATGACTTTTTTGTAATCAGCACCCTCAGAAACCTACAAAAGGACATCCATATTAATTTTTATAAAATATACATAATGATGTAGTCCGCCATCTTGAAATTTCAAAATGAATGTTATTTTCGTATCCAGCACCCCCAAAAACCTGGTAAACGACACCCATATCAATTTTACGAAAAATAAATAAATTGTCGCCAAGATGGTTATTTGTTCGCTAAAATAATATCTGTCCGCCAGTTTGGAATATTCTGTAAAAAAAACTGGTATTAATTAGTCACCAGATTTTATTTTTTTTATTCCTCATATTCTTTCGCCAACTTGGTAATTTAGCACTCAATATTCGGTTTTTTCACACCCAAAATTTGATTAAATACTGTCTATTTATGTCGCAAGTTTAAATACTGTCTATCAAATTAGTTGAATGTGTGGACAAATAACTAGACTAACATCATCACAACTTTACAACATTCTTGCAAATAAATCATTTATTTATCTATTAGAATGTAGTTATTATTTATCAGTTACCTGAAATTGAAAGTTTACCTAATTTGCCTAATAGTCACAATTTAAAAAAATAGTGGCCAGTAGTATTCAAATATTTTCACAAGATACTGCAACTTATGAAAACTTGCAGTTTCTTGTTTTAATTAATACTGTAGGTAATGGTTTGCTATTAAACTTCCTTTAGAGTTCTGATTTTAGCAGTGACATAAAACTAAACAATAATAAGATTTGTAATAGATTATGTTTTATGTTTGCAATAAAAAGCGATGTACATAGAAATATCAAATTTGATTGTGGCGTTTTATTTTCTACTGTAACGAATCTGTATAGTAGTATTTAGATTAAGAAAATACCTATGTTTGCTCCTATGATTTAAAAGCTGCCAGAAAACGACGACTCGAGAACTCATTTTCATTTAAATGTCGGTACCGACTACCAGCCCAAACCAAAACTCACGTTTAAGTTGGCTGGTACCAACTGTGTATTTTTACTTTGGAAGTCGGTTTTCATTTTGTTTAAAAATGATATTTTTCCCCTCTTTAGTTATTATTTCCCCATATTTATTATATTATTATTAACACATTTAAGGATGTTAAAAATATGCATTCGAATTGAATGATATGAATTGAATTTTGAATACGCCCCAAGCTTCCATTAGGTATTGTATATAAGATGATGATGATGATTACTGTAAGTTACTTATTGGCATATGGTTGCAGTTCTTTATACAATACCGAAATTTCCAAACGCGTGTCTTTAAAGA
Source organism: Phengaris alcon alcon (assembly GCA_037179445.1). NCBI lineage: Eukaryota > Metazoa > Arthropoda > Insecta > Lepidoptera > Lycaenidae > Phengaris > Phengaris alcon. Next base: position 325,699 of record JAYRCH010000040.1, on the reverse strand, counting down.
CTGAAGAGTTCTGTTAAGTGCTTTTGGATGCAGGGTATATACCCTTGGCACAAAATTTTACTTTTTGGTAACAAATGCTTGATTCACTTCACAAAAGTCAAATCCCTATAGGTTTCCCTATAAATTTTGAGGAGTTCCACCGATTCCTCATGGATGCCATCATCAGGTCTCCACTTTAGTGACTAAAGGACCAATTTCGAACTAAGTATGCCCTTTACAAAAACAAAAAAAAAATTGCAAATAGATACACAAACGGCAGAGTAATGTTCAAAGATATCCGTGTCGGTGTAAAATACTTTGATATGTACCTATTCATCATCATAATGTGATGATGTATGGTGAAATGATGGTGGTGATGATGATGATTACTGTAATTGACATAGTGGCATATGCTTGCAGTTCTTTAAACAACGCCGAAATGTAGATACATGTTTGGGAATTTCGGAACAGAACTCCTGACTCTTTATAGACATAAGGAGTCAGAAGTTCCGTTCAGTACTTTTGGATCCAGGGTATAACTTGGTGCAAAATCTTATCAAAATGTATAAATCAAAATCTTTTGGGAGCATATTCCTGGGTTACTTCAGAAAAAGTATCACTCCCTCACGTCTATCCCTGTCATCCCTGACCCTATCATCCCCTCACGGAATGGGTCAAGCGGAAGACCGGTGCTGGACATACCTAGGTTGTAGGTGTTTTAGTTTTAGACGTTTATAAATGTTTCTTATTCTTATAAAAAGTAAAAATCATTGTATGTGTCCATATAAATTTCGAGGAGTTCCCTCGATTACTCATGGATCCCATTATCCGGTCAATTTCGGATTATACTCTTTACATCAAAAAAAAATTTAAAAAATATATATAATTGGCGTTTTGTCGTACTGGTCGCTTATAAACTTATACCGCTATTTACTCATGCATTAGTGTTTCGAAAACCTTAATTCATTTGTTTTTTCTTCTTTTGGTTTTTTCTTTGCGTCACTCTGTTTACAAAATGGAAAACTTGAAATATCGTATTATTTTCGAGTACGAGTTCCACCGTGGCACCAGTGCTGCAGGAACGGCTCGATGGATTAATGATGTGTATGGCGGCGGTGTCGCAAAAGAAAACTGTGTGTTTTTGGTTCCAACGTTTTTGTTCTGAAAATTTTGGCCTGCAGAACAAGCCCCCCGGAGACCAAAGTTGATAATGAAGAATTGAAGTCTATTGTGGAAGCGGATCCATCGCAAACCACGTCCGAGTTAGCTGCAGGCTGCGGTGTTATTGATAAAACTGTTTTAATCCACTTGAAGCAAATTGGGAAGGTGAAAAAGCTTGAAAGGTGGGTACCTCATGAATTGAGTGCAGCAAAACGACAAACGCGCGTCGACTGCTGCGTTACATTACTCAACCGGCACAATAATCAAGGGATTTTAAATAGAATCATTACCTGTGATGAAAAGTGGATTATGTACGATAATCGGAAACGCTCGTCGCAATGGCTGAACCCAAATTGGCTCAAAAAAAGTTGTCGTTCACTACAGCTTTCTTAAACCTGGCCAGACGATTACGGCAGATGTCTATTGCCAGACACTGCAAATCATGATGGAAAAGCTAGCTGCTAAACCAACGAGGTTGGTCATTCGCTCTAGGCCACTGCTGCTTCAGGACAACGCTGGACCACACACTGCACAACAGACGGCTACCAAATTAGAGGAGCTTCAATAGGAATGTCTAAGACATCCACCGTACTCCCCCGGACCTTGCTCCAACAGATTACCATTTTTTTCGAAATTTGGATAACTTACAAGGGAAAAAATTCAACTCCGATGGGGCAGTCCAAAGCGCCTTCAAAGATTTTATTGATTCCTGTCCGAATGGTTTTTTTAGTACAGGAATCAATGAACTACCTATGAGATGGCAAAAGTTCATATATAGCAATGGTATATATTTTGATTAAATAAATATTATTATGTTAAAAAAAATCGACTTTATGTTCCTCCTTTACAAAACGCCAATTTCATATGTAAATGACCTAACATGGTGTTTTTTCGTTCAGTGTCGAAACTTTCAGGAGTGAATATACTCTTGAATATAAGCAACTTTTACTATGGGATCAACTTTCCTACTTAAAAAAAAAAATCTGTTCAATCTGCTGTTACCTACAAAATGATATATATTCCGTAGCCCTTTTGTAGGAAACACCCTGGATGTTTTTGTACCTTGGATCCAAAAATACTGAATAGAACTCCTGACTCCTTATAGTTGTTTAAAAAACTGCAAGCACATGCCACTATGTCAATTACGGTAATCATCATCATCAACACTATCATCACATTATGATGATGAATAGGTACTTATCAATCAAGGATATCTTTGAACATTAGTCATTACTTTGCCGTATGTGAAACTATTTGCAAAATTGTTTTGTTGTTGTAAAGGCTATAATTCGTAATTTGTCCCTTAGTCACCAAAGGCGAGACCTGATGAATCGAGGGAACTCTCGAAATTTATATGGACACATAATAATTATAGTGATTTCGACTTTTTCTGAAGTATTCCAAGTATATGCTACCAAAAAGTAAGCTTTTTTATACTTAGGTATACCCTGGATTCAAAAGTACTGAATCGAACTCCTGAGTCCTTATAGATACATGTTTGGGGATTCCGGCGTTGTTTAAAGAACTGTAAGCATATGCCATCATACCACTTAAAGTATTATATTATAGTATTATATTATTATATATATCATCATCATCAGCATCATCATCACCACCATCTTCACAAGAAACACCAACATATTATTATGATGACATAGGTACTCACTACTCATCAGAGTTTTGTGCACCGATATCAATGTCTTGGAAATTTTGCTATTTCTAAAATTATAGTCGTGATCATCATCATCTAACTAAACATCACTGCTAATTTTTTTCCGTCGATTATTACAATAGATAATAATAATCATTATTTAATAATTTAGTATCTAATCAATATCATCACTGTGATTGTTTAGTTAGTCCACAGATCTGTAATGCTTATTTGGGGAAATACCACGGCCTCTCAGAAAACTGGCATAAAATAAAATCAGATTACCATTTTTTTCGAAATTTGGATAACTTCTTGCAAGGGAAAAAATTCAACTCCGATGGGGACTCCAAATTTTGCCGAGAGAGTGAGAATAGCGGAGGCTTGTTTATATTTATATATTTCTTGAAATGTGGTAATAATAATATAACTAATAAAAACGCACAAAAAAGTATGAAATAAAACTTATTTTCTAAATAATTCCCCTTTAAAATTTGGCTTAAATTTTAATTATTTCTCTACTCAATCTTCATAATTTTGAAGTCACTACCAGACCGAACAAAATTCTGATAAAACAATATTTAAAATAGAACACGTTCAAGTTGGCAGGTACTGACTTCAAAATTTTGAAGATTGAGTAGAAAAATAGTTAAAACTTCAGCCAAATTTAAAAGGGGAATTATTTAGAAAATAATCCGATCCGTCCGATCGCCGGGTACCGGTTAGCCGGCGGCCGGACTCACAGGGGTGTATGGGAGTTATGGGACACGTAGCACGCTTTCATACGCACCGGCCGGGCGGCAGTCGTCCAGTACAACCGCGATGAGTGTACGCGCTCCTCGTTTTGTTTACACATACTAAATACGTTAACTTGTACTAATTATAGTTTATGGTAAAACTTAGGTAAATAATGGAAATAGATATTGAACTGTTAACAACGTTGGTAGAGGAAAGGCTTGTTTTATGGGACAAAAGCTGCGTAGAATATAAAGATAATGAAGAGTGTGTAGAGAAATAGTTACGATTTTAGCCGAATTTTAAAGGGGAATTATTTAGTAAATAAGATTTATTTCATACTTTTTTGTGCATTTTACTTTGGAAGTCGGTTTAGTTTTTTGTTTAAAAATAATAATAATTTTTTCCTTTTTAGTGATATTTGATGAATTATTATTAACACATTTTAAGAACGTTTAAAAAAAACGATCGAATGTATAATTGAATACAAGCCAAGCTTCCATTAGGTATTGTATATAAGATGATCATGATGATGACTGTAAGTTACATAATGGCATATGCTTGCAGTTATTTAAACAATGTCGAAATTTCCAAACCGGTATCTTTAAAGTCAAGAGTTCTGTTCAGAGCTTTTGGATCCAGGTTATACCTTGGTGCAGAATCTTACTTTTTGGAAGCATATGCTGGGGTTACTTCTGAAAAAGCAAAAATCACTATATATGTCCATATAAATTTCGCGATTTCAGGATGCCATCATCAGGTCTCCATCTTAGTATCAAATGGACCAAATTGGGATTATACTATACAGAAAAAAATTTTTTTGAAAATTCGTCCACAGACGGCGGAGTAATCGTTGAACATACAAAAAAAAATAAAAAAAATATATACAGCCGAACTTATAACCGCCTCCTTTTTTTGGAAGTCGGTTAAAAGAGAAAATTATTATTTTAAAACAAAAAATTAAAACTGACTTCCAAAGTAAAAATGCACAAAAAAGTATGAAATAAAACTATTCTCAAAATAATTAAAACTAAAATTAAAATTAAAACTATTTTATAAATAATTCCCCTTTTAAATTCGTCAAAATTTTTACTATTTCTCTACTGAATCTTCATAACTTTGTAGTCGGTATCAGCCAACTTGAACATGAGTTCTATAAAATATTGTTGTATCAGGATGTTGTTCGGGCTGGTACCGACTTCAAAATTATGAAGATCGAGTAATGGTTAAAATTTTAGACATTTAAATTTTGTTTAAAAATAATACCTACTTACTTAATTTTAAGATCATATTTATTTGTCCAAGTTTAAATTTTCGCTAACGATTCGTCACCTCATGTGCATGCATGCATACTCGATGCTGCTCAAGTATTTTTATATGTAACTAATTAACACAATTTACAAGTCGTGACCAGGCGCGGGTTCGTAGGGAATATATTGCTGCTAATATTCCTCACGTAATGAATGTCTGAACAGCATGGCTCCAATCATCATGCTCAGAAATTTCTAGATGCTAGTAATTTTGCTAGATGCGAAGGAAAAGTAATATCCCAAATTAACAGAATAAATTCCGGAGATAAATATTCTTGTTCCGAAAAAATGTGTAAAGTTGTAAAATGTAAAGTCTATGATAATAATATTAATAGCTTTATTTAGCTTAGATTTCGTTGAAAATAGTCCGGCTACTCAGGAGTTATTTTATATTGCCCAAGTGTGTGCGCAGTAAACAAGAGCTCTCTCTCTCTTCCTATACTCTCATAAGTCATAACCCGCTGGCCAGTGGGACGGTTATCCGACACGACTGGCGAGACATCAGGCGCAGGACCTACTTTTTATATACCCATCCGACGCATGGATCATCTTTCTCGTCAGACACTCAGGTGATCAGCTTGCATTGTCCTAACCAAACTTGAAAACAACATTTTTTGTTGTTCCAACGCGGTAATCGAACCCACGACCTCCGAAGTCGAGAGCCAAGCTCTAAGCCACCACAAATTGCCCACGGAGGAGGATCCTACTATTAATTAATATAATATTATAAATGTAAAAGTTTGTGAGGATAGATGGATGGATGTATAGATAGATGGATGTTTGTTACTCTTTCAAGCAAAAACTACTGAACGGATTTCTGTATGAAATGAAATTAAATTTGGTATTGTAGTAGTCTATGCTCTGTATTAAAACAGAATACTTTTTATCACGAAAAAGTAGCGTTCCCGTGGTAGAGTTAAAAAATTTAAATAGTAATTTTGTGCTATGATAAAATAATATTTTTTACATTCTTAAATTAAATTTTAAAACTAGAAGTTCAAGCTGAGTAAAAGTAACGTTATAAAAGTTTAGAACCTGGGAGACAGAGGTTTGCTCGATGTTTTAGTAGAACGATAAAATAATAAAAATAATTTAAAAAATATAAAAGAAAAAGTAATTATATGAATCACAAATATATTTATCTCACCGGGATCCGAACCCACCACATTCCGAATTTCCAAACAATGCAAAAATTATACGTAGGTACGCATACCAAGCTGCCAATCAGACTGACGTAAGAGAGTCGAAATTATTGATATATTGTTGCATGACGAAATAAAAAACATAAAATGTTGTTTGCAATGCTTAAAAATGCGCAGTTTCTAGGGATAACACTATAGCTAGATCGATTTTTCTCCCCCAATACTCCATGCATACTAAATTTATAGTAAGATAAATAGTTGCATACTTCCAGTAGGAATCCAAGTATGGATGGATGTTTGTTACTGTTTCACGCATAAAACTACTGAACGGATTAGTTCAGTAGTAGTTTAGGCTCTGGATTAAAACGTAGGCTACTTTTTATCCCGAAAAAGTACGTTAAGTGAGTAGTTTATTATATGTATTAAATGTAGAGTATAATGCTTTTGCTCTGTCCGGTAAAGCCACTTAATAACTGGAACTTTGTACTTATTCACATAACCCTCCGAAGTATGAGCTGTACAGTGTACACCCATAAGGGCGACAGTCAAGAATCGAGAAACACATGAGACACTCGTATGTAGGAACTTGTAGAGAGCGCGCGCGTTTTTAAATACGGACACCTCAGTCAATGACAAAAATTTTTTTTGTATAAAAAGTGCGGCAAAGTATTTGTGCTAAAATGTTAAAATACACTGTGAAAAAGTACTGTTCAGAGGGCAGCAAAGTGAATCAAATAATGGTTGCAATTTTGAGTACGTACTTATATTTGAAATTATTTTCTTAGCTTTTTTTTAACTGCAGCGTAAATTGCATATTACAGATAATAATAATAGTAGGTCATTGAATAAACATATTTAAAATTCCTATTTGTTATTTAGGTAACTGTTTTATATCCCGACTACCTGTGGACCAAAATCATAATATAGGTAACATAGTCAGTCTGTTAATACTCGATGATCGTCGCATCTGGGGGCACAGCAGTGGCCCCGCCAAGACGAGCCAAGCGAAGAGCAAGGACACTACCAGACCACCGTTCTGGATTGTTTCGTTTCGTCGATTTTTTTAAACTCACTGGCTTGTTTTTCTGTTATACTACTCTTGTGGGAACGAAACGGCCAATCTTGGATAAGGTGTCGAGTTTCTGAAGTTAGTCTTGCAGAGTTAGGGCGTGTAGAGTCAGATGCTTGGTTTTACATGAGATCTGATGACTTTTTGACAGTGCCAGTCTTGGCAATATTTTGACATGAATATGTTTTGGTGGGTAATGATTAATGAAAGTACTACCTGGTACTTAAAAGTTAGAACATACTGAGACTTGACCCTTGACTCGAAGAAATGAATTTTAATAGTCATTTGCTCAATGAACCAAGTCATAGTAAAAAGTTTCCCATCTAGAAAGCTAAGACTGGAAGCTAGGCGATTTGCATAAACTGACTAGATTAGATGAAAGCCATAACGACATTGATAAATATGGATACGTTTATATCCTTACAAAACTGTCAAAAATTTTGTGCCGCGACACACATTGACATTTTTAATTATTGTTACATTTCACTCGCACAGCTAAAATTCGTGAAAGGGATAGCGTGCTTAATTCAATAGCAAAAAAAAGATGACTACCTACTATGTTTGTCAGTACCAATTAGCGTGCCATAGAACATTTGACGACACAGAAGGTACGTACGTAATACGTACAAATGCTATTCGTTCATAGTTATTTACCTTTAACGACATGCTTAGAATTAAAATTTTATGGGTAATCGGTAGTTTGACAACCATTTTATGCACGATGTTGCCCGCAACTTCGTGCACGCAAAAAGAAATCTCGACGGAACCGTACGAATTGCCGCAATAAAAAGTAGCCTATGTCCTTCCCCGTGGTCTATTGTATATCTGTGCCAAATTTCATTTAAATAGCTCCAGTAATTTCGGAGCCTATTCAATGTAAACAAACAAACAAACATTTCCTCTATATTGATTTCTTAGGTTTAAGCGAATATTGTTCATTGTTTTAAACACTTACGGATTATGTCGCGGTACACTTTTTCCCAACGCGACGTTTCGGCTACTTTCCAGCAGCCTCCAACCATTTCCTCTTCATTATATTAGTATAGATAGTATATATTAATCAAGATAGTAATGGCGGGAACGTCTACTATTATTTAGATAAAAATGCATATTTCGATTTATTTTTAAATTAATGTCCTAAACAGAAATCGAAACCTGGTATTTAAAGACACATTGGTATTATTGCGCATTTTGATAGGAGTGATGTTGTGACACAAATTTTGCCAAGTAATACAGGACGGCACACATGAAGAAAATTATTTCATTTAACAAAATACTCCTTTTAAACCAAGCTCTGTGTAAATATAACGTCCAATTATTATTATTTTTAAACAAAAAATTAAACCGACTTCCAAATTAAAAATGCACAAAAAAGTATGACAAAACTTATTTTCTAAATTACTCCCATTTTTAAATTTGGCTAAAATTTTAACTATTCCTCTACTAAATCTTCATATGTTTGAAGTCGGTACCAGCCAACTTGAACGCGAGTTCTATTTTTAACCGACTTCCAAAAAAGGAGGCGGTTATACGTTCGGCTGTATTTTATTTATTTTTGTATGTTCAACGATAACTCCGACTGTTGACCGATTTTCAAAATTCTTTTTTTGATGTATTGGGTATAATCCGAAATTGATCTCGTTGTCACCAAAGCGATGACCTGATGATGGCATCCATGAGGAATCGAGGGAACTCCTCGAAATTTATATGGACATATATAGTGATATTGACTTTTTCAGAAGTAACCCAAGCATATGCTACCAAAAACTAAGGTTCTGCACCAATGTATACCCTGGATCCAATAGCCTGAACAGAACTTCTCAGTCTTTAAAAATACGCGTTTCGAAATTTCGGCATAGTTTAAAGAACTGCAAGCATATGCCAATAAGTAACTTACAGTAATCATCATCATCATCTGATATACAATACCTAATGGAAGCTTGGCGCGTATTTAATTATACATTCGATCGTTTATTTTAAAAGTTGTTAAAATGTTTTAATAATAGTATAACAAATATGACTAAAAAGGGAAAAAATATTATTTTAAACAAAAAATTAAACCGACTTCCAAAGTAAAAATACACAAAAAAGTATGAAATAATATATTTTCTAAATAATTCCCCTTTAAAATTCGGCTAAAATTGTAACTATTTCTCTACACACTCTTCATTAATTTTATATTCTACGCAGCTTTTGTCCCATAAAACAAGCCTTTCCTCTTCCAACGTTATTAACAGTTCAATATCTATTTCCATTATTTACCTAAGTTTTATCATAAAGTATAAATTAGTACAAGTTAACGTATTTAGTATGTGTAAACAAAACGAGGAGCGCGTACACTCATCGCGGTTGTACTGGACGACTGCCGCCCGGCCGGTGCGTATGAAAGCGTGCTACGTGGTACACCACTGTGAGTCCGGCCGCCGGCTAACTGATACCCGGCGATCGGACGCACAGCGGTGGACCCGGCGGCTACCCGGCGAGCACCCGGCGCTGGACCGGCCGAATAATTATGCCGGTACGTGTGAAAGCTATCCTACATGGCCATACACTTCGCGACCGACTACACGGCACCGGCTACCCGGCAACCGGGACGTGTTCAACGGCACTACCTCTTTTTATTTTATTACATCTATGCTTAACGACTGCGACTGGCAGATGTCATTACATGTCCATTCTCCACGATAATATGTAATAATTTGTCTATACGGAAACTCATTGCAAAAAATATAAATCTTGTATAATAAGTTGTTTAATTGCTTGATAGAAGTGTTCGAAATTTGAGCTGCACTGCACCGCGCCGAGCCGCGCCGAGCCGCGCCGAGCCGCGCCGAGCGGCGCTGCGCCGCTCTTGCAATGAAACGTGTATATTTTTGTGTAGTGAATAAAGTTAAATTTTGAATCACATCATAAAAATGCCGTTGTCGTGTCTCAGTGTAAACTGACGCTTACCTTTAAGACTTTCAAATTAAACGTTACTGCCGCTGTGTCTATGGAGAATAGAAGTAAGGAGTACCATCTCCATACATGAAAAGTGTCCGTAAAATAGCGTTAAATAGGGGGCGCTAGGGGCGCAGACGGGAGTAGAGCGGCAAAATTTAAACGGATAATGAAATCGTAGCATCTTCTTCGGTTTTATATATAAAAAATATTTTCGACTATACGAGTAATTAGAATTTTCATGATTTTCTGAATTAACTACTTTTAATCTACTAAAGTCGTCAAAAATTTTAAATAACTAAACTCAACTCACTTTACTTCATCTCTCATTGCTAACTTCATATCACACACCTTTGCCACTCTAGCGCCATTATGGCCAGTTTTGGAACTATTATTTAATTACTTTTGTCGGACACTTTTTAGCTTTTCTGCCTTAGAGAGATTGCCCTCCTTACCTCTATTCTCCATGCTGCCGCATGAAGAGAGCGTTACAAAGATGCGGAACCTGTGAACTTGGATATCTTGGAAAAGTTTCTAGACGGGGCCTTTAGTCAAGAATTCAAGATGCATTCGATAATTTCGACGACGAAGTTCGAAAACAAAATATATGGGATTTGTCATTTGACATAAGGCATCGCAAGCGACATGTCACTTAGCGATGACTTATGCCAAATCCCATAAATTTTTGATTTCGAACTTAGCCGTTGAAATTATTGAATGCATCTTGACTAAAGGCCCAGTTTTATTGGTTTTATTGTTAGAAAAAGGGGATGAGCTTTTACTTCCATACTTTCCAATTCTAGTCCATAATCTTTCCTTCTTCCGTGTGTTTATTTACTCATCAAGGACTAAATTATTTCAACCTGTCGGGTACTGAAATACTAATGAAATTAAAGTTTCATCTACTGATGAAAAGACCTCATCAACCTCAACATATTTAATGAACATATGAAATTGGCGTTTTGTAAAGGAGGAACATAAAGACGATTTTTTTTGAACATAATATATTTATTTAATCAAAGTATATACCATTGCTATATATGTACTTTTGCCATCTCATAGGCAGTGGCGTGCACAGGATTATGACACTGGGTATGCGGCGAAGTACTCGGTCACAAAAACTTTTTCGTTTATAGAGTTTTTAGCTTTGCTACAGCCAAGCGACGGATCTCTAAGTCGAAACCATGCCAACAGAGCAAGTCTTAGATGTACTACTATTCATGTACATCTTCTACGGCAACGCAGACAAAACAGCGATCGATCGTCGCGGCGGAAGAAATTCTAATAAGTAAAATAATAAGCATATTTTAAAATATTATAACTACTCACCAGTCAGTCAGCTTCAATTTTCACATATTCAAGGTTCCGGTTACTTGAGATTATTATATCCCGATGTAAATTACTAAATAATATGCAAGGAAAACAATATAATTAAATCGTGTGTACACAACCACACAGCCAGTTATACGTTTCATAACTTTTAACATGAAATTTTCGAGTTACATTATTTTTTTGCTGGTTTAGTTGTTGTAACTCGGGTACACACCTACCTTTAGACAAAATTTGAATCTTTTCACTGAATGACAATTGTGAGAACTTGTTATTTTTAATTTTTAATAAACATACATTTTCAAAACCTCACAGTCAAATAACATTTTAAAAAAATCGACTAACTCACTAGTAAAAGTAAATCACTACAATTATTATAGAAACTCAGTAATAAACTGTTAAATTACACACTTTCAAATGTTAAAATGAAAAATCTTTTAAGAAAACTATAAATAAACTGGAGCGATTAAATTGTAAACAATGCTTATCACATGAAATATGCACACACCCCGCGAAACACAAAACGTTTCTTCTATTTAAACAAATAAAACCTTACTAAACAAAAATGCATAATATTGTGATTACGTGATTTATTAGATTTCCGACTATTCTTGTTACTAGGATATAATCCTAGTTGTTACTAGGATATAATTCGTTGCCTATAAAGGCAACGAATAATTTCCGACAAGCCAGTTCGGCGGTTTTCGGAAGCGATCGGATAGCCGAACCGAAGCCGAAAGCCATCGCCTGCCGCGGGACTTTCCGGTATATAATCATGTCGATATTCATGGGTGTGTGCGTTTGCGAAGTATGAAAATTACACATACATGCGATGATATGTCCTGCAGAACGCAACGGCATGAGATGAGTTGCTATTTATAAAATATTAGGCGTTTTTAAGTTATTATATTTTTAACTTAATTTATTTACTATTAATTAAAGTCATCTAAAACGTACGAAAGTTTTATTAAAATATCTGTGAATGACAAGTAAAGCACTGAATTTCTGCCTACAAGGAGCGCACGCCCCTGCTCATAGGTAGTTTATTGATTCCTTTAATAAAAAAAACCATTCGGACAGGAATCAATAAAATCTTTGAAGGCGCTTTGGACTGCCCCATCGGAGTTGAATTTTTTCCCTTGCAAGAAGTTATCCAAATTTGGAAAAAATGATAATCTGTTGGAGCAAGGTCCGGGGAGAAACGGTGTATGTCTTAGACATTCCAATTGAAACTCCTCTAATTTGGTAGCCGTCTGTTGTGCAGTGTGTGGTTTAGCGTTGTCCTGAAGCAGCAGTGGCCTAGAGCGAATGACCAACCTCGGTTGTTTAGCAGCTTTTCCATCATGATTTGCAGTTGCTGGCAATAGAAATCTGCCGTAATCGTCTGGCCAGATTTAAGAAAGCTGTAGTTAACGACACCGGCACTAGTCCACCAAACGCTCCCAAGTAACTTTTTTTGAGTAAATTTTCGCTTGGGGCAGGCTTTGGCTGGTTCGCGAGGGTTCAGCCATTGCGATGAGCGGTTCCGATTATCGTACAGGATCCACTTTTCATCACAGATAATTATTCGATTTAAAATCTCTTCATTATTGTGCCGGTTGAGTAATGTAACGCTGCAGTCGACGCGCGTTTCTCGGTTTGCTGCACTCAATTCACGAGGTACCCACCTTTCAAGCCTTTTCACCAAGTGGATTAAAATAGTTTTATCATTAACACCGCAGCCTGCAGCTAACTCGGACGTGGTTTGCGATGGATCCGCTTCCACAATAGCCTTCAATTCTTCATTATCAACTTTGGTCTCCGGCCGTCCACGGGGCTTGTTCTGCAGGTCGAAATTTTCAGAACGAAAACGTTAGAACCAAAAACGCACTGTGTTTTCTTTTGCGACACCGCCGCCATACAAATCATGAATCTTTCGAGCCGTTTCTGCAGCACTGGTGCCACGGTGGAACTCGTACTCAAAAATAATACGATATTTCAAGTTTTCCATTTTGTAAACAGAGTGACGCAAAAAAAATACCAAAAGAGGAAAAAACAAATGAATTACTGTTTTCGAAACACACATGAGTAAATAGCGGTATAAATTTGAAATTCGAATTCCTAACCAAAGAATATTATTTTGAATAATATAATATATTATAAGAAAATAACGCATAAAACTACTGAACGGATTAGTTCAGTAGTAGTTTAGGCTCTGGATTAAAACGTAGGCTACTTTTTATCCCGAAAAAGTACGTTAAGTGAGTAGTTTATTATATGTATTAAATGTAGAGTATAATGCTTTTGCTCTGTCCGGTAAAGCCACTTAATAACTGGAACTTTGTACTTATTCACATAACCCTCCGAAGTATGAGCTGTACAGTGTACACCCATAAGGGCGACAGTCAAGAATCGAGAAACACATGAGACACTCGTATGTAGGAACTTGTAGAGAGCGCGCGCGTTTTTAAATACGGACACCTCAGTCAATGACAAAAATTTTTTTTGTATAAAAAGTGCGGCAAAGTATTTGTGCTAAAATGTTAAAATACACTGTGAAAAAGTACTGTTCAGAGGGCAGCAAAGTGAATCAAATAATGGTTGCAATTTTGAGTACGTACTTATATTTGAAATTATTTTCTTAGCTTTTTTTTAACTGCAGCGTAAATTGCATATTACAGATAATAATAATAGTAGGTCATTGAATAAACATATTTAAAATTCCTATTTGTTATTTAGGTAACTGTTTTATATCCCGACTACCTGTGGACCAAAATCATAATATAGGTAACATAGTCAGTCTGTTAATACTCGATGATCGTCGCATCTGGGGGCACAGCAGTGGCCCCGCCAAGACGAGCCAAGCGAAGAGCAAGGACACTACCAGACCACCGTTCTGGATTGTTTCGTTTCGTCGATTTTTTTAAACTCACTGGCTTGTTTTTCTGTTATACTACTCTTGTGGGAACGAAACGGCCAATCTTGGATAAGGTGTCGAGTTTCTGAAGTTAGTCTTGCAGAGTTAGGGCGTGTAGAGTCAGATGCTTGGTTTTACATGAGATCTGATGACTTTTTGACAGTGCCAGTCTTGGCAATATTTTGACATGAATATGTTTTGGTGGGTAATGATTAATGAAAGTACTACCTGGTACTTAAAAGTTAGAACATACTGAGACTTGACCCTTGACTCGAAGAAATGAATTTTAATAGTCATTTGCTCAATGAACCAAGTCATAGTAAAAAGTTTCCCATCTAGAAAGCTAAGACTGGAAGCTAGGCGATTTGCATAAACTGACTAGATTAGATGAAAGCCATAACGACATTGATAAATATGGATACGTTTATATCCTTACAAAACTGTCAAAAATTTTGTGCCGCGACACACATTGACATTTTTAATTATTGTTACATTTCACTCGCACAGCTAAAATTCGTGAAAGGGATAGCGTGCTTAATTCAATAGCAAAAAAAAGATGACTACCTACTATGTTTGTCAGTACCAATTAGCGTGCCATAGAACATTTGACGACACAGAAGGTACGTACGTAATACGTACAAATGCTATTCGTTCATAGTTATTTACCTTTAACGACATGCTTAGAATTAAAATTTTATGGGTAATCGGTAGTTTGACAACCATTTTATGCACGATGTTGCCCGCAACTTCGTGCACGCAAAAAGAAATCTCGACGGAACCGTACGAATTGCCGCAATAAAAAGTAGCCTATGTCCTTCCCCGTGGTCTATTGTATATCTGTGCCAAATTTCATTTAAATAGCTCCAGTAATTTCGGAGCCTATTCAATGTAAACAAACAAACAAACATTTCCTCTATATTGATTTCTTAGGTTTAAGCGAATATTGTTCATTGTTTTAAACACTTACGGATTATGTCGCGGTACACTTTTTCCCAACGCGACGTTTCGGCTACTTTCCAGCAGCCTCCAATCATTTCCTCTTCATTATATTAGTATAGATAGTATATATTAATCAAGATAGTAATGGCGGGAACGTCTACTATTATTTAGATAAAAATGCATATTTCGATTTATTTTTAAATTAATGTCCTAAACAGAAATCGAAACCTGGTATTTAAAGACACATTGGTATTATTGCGCATTTTGATAGGAGTGATGTTGTGACACAAATTTTGCCAAGTAATACAGGACGGCACACATGAAGAAAATTATTTCATTTAACAAAATACTCCTTTTAAACCAAGCTTTGTGTAAATATAACGTCCAATTATTATTATTTTTAAACAAAAAATTAAACCGACTTCCAAATTAAAAATGCACAAAAAAGTATGACAAAACTTATTTTCTAAATTACTCCCATTTTTAAATTTGGCTAAAATTTTAACTATTCCTCTACTAAATCTTCATATGTTTGAAGTCGGTACCAGCCAACTTGAACGCGAGTTCTATTTTTAACCGACTTCCAAAAAAGGAGGCGGTTATACGTTCGGCTGTATTTTATTTATTTTTGTATGTTCAACGATAACTCCGACTGTTGACCGATTTTCAAAATTCTTTTTTTGATGTATTGGGTATAATCCGAAATTGATCTCGTTGTCACCAAAGCGATGACCTGATGATGGCATCCATGAGGAATCGAGGGAACTCCTCGAAATTTATATGGACATATATAGTGATATTGACTTTTTCAGAAGTAACCCAAGCATATGCTACCAAAAACTAAGGTTCTGCACCAATGTATACCCTGGATCCAATAGCCTGAACAGAACTTCTCAGTCTTTAAAAATACGCGTTTCGAAATTTCGACATAGTTTAAAGAACTGCAAGCATATGCCAATAAGTAACTTACAGTAATCATCATCATCTTCTGATATACAATACCTAATGGAAGCTTGGCGCGTATTTAATTATACATTCGATCGTTTATTTTAAAAGTTGTTAAAATGTTTTAATAATAGTATAACAAATATGACTAAAAAGGGAAAAAATATTATTTTAAACAAAAAATTAAACCGACTTCCAAAGTAAAAATACACAAAAAAGTATGAAATAATATATTTTCTAAATAATTCCCCTTTAAAATTCGGCTAAAATTGTAACTATTTCTCTACACACTCTTCATTAATTTTATATTCTACGCAGCTTTTGTCCCATAAAACAAGCCTTTCCTCTTCCAACGTTATTAACAGTTCAATATCTATTTCCATTATTTACCTAAGTTTTATCATAAAGTATAAATTAGTACAAGTTAACGTATTTAGTATGTGTAAACAAAACGAGGAGCGCGTACACTCATCGCGGTTGTACTGGACGACTGCCTCCCGGCCGGTGCGTATGAAAGCGTGCTACGTGGTACACCACTGTGAGTCCGACCGCCGGCTAACCGATACCCGGCGATCGGACGCACAGCGGTGGACCCGGCGGCTACCCGGCGAGCACCCGGCGCTGGACCGGCCGAATAATTATGCCGGTACGTGTGAAAGCTATCCTACATGGCCATACACTTCGCGACCGACTACACGGCACCGGCTACCCGGCAACCGGGACGTGTTCAACGGCACTACCTCTTTTTATTTTATTACATCTATGCTTAACGACTGCGACTGGCAGATGTCATTACATGTCCATTCTCAACGATAATATGTAATAATTTGTCTATACGGAAACTCATTGCAAAAAATATAAATCTTGTATAATAAGTTGTTTAATTGCTTGATAGAAGTGTTCGAAATTTGAACTGCACTGCACCGCGCCGAGCCGCGCCGAGCGGCGCTGCGCCGCTCTTGCAATGAAACGTGTATATTTTTGTGTAGTGAATAAAGTTAAATTTTGAATCACATCATAAAAATGCCGTTGTCGTGTCTCAGTGTAAACTGACGCTTACCTTTTAAGACTTTCAAATTAAACGTTACTGCCGCTGTGTCTATGGAGAATAGAAGTAAGGAGTACCATCTCCATACATGAAAAGTGTCCGTAAAATAGCGTTAAATAGGGGGCGCTAGGGGCGCAGACGGGAGTAGAGCGGCAAAATTTAAACGGATAATGAAATCTTAGCATCTTCTTCGGTTTTATATATAAAAAATATTTTCGACTATACGAGTAATTAGAATTTTCATGATTTTCTGAATTAACTACTTTTAATCTACTAAAGTCGTCAAAAATTTTAAATAACTAAACTCAACTCACTTTACTTCATCTCTCATTGCTAACTTCATATCACACACCTTTGCCACTCTAGCGCCATTATGGCCAGTTTTGGAACTATTATTTAATTACTTTTGTCGGACACTTTTTAGCTTTTCTGCCTTAGAGAGATTGCCCTCCTTACCTCTATTCTCCATGCTGCCGCATGAAGAGAGCGTTACAAAGATGCGGAACCTGTGAACTTGGATATCTTGGAAAAGTTTCTAGACGGGGCCTTTAGTCAAGAATTCAAGATGCATTCGATAATTTCGACGACGAAGTTCGAAAACAAAATATATGGGATTTGTCATTTGACATAAGGCATCGCAAGCGACATGTCACTTAGCGATGACTTATGCCAAATCCCATAAATTTTTGATTTCGAACTTAGCCGTTGAAATTATTGAATGCATCTTGACTAAAGGCCCAGTTTTATTGGTTTTATTGTTAGAAGAAGGGGATGAGCTTTTACTTCCATACTTTCCAATTCTAGTCCATAATCTTTCCTTCTTCCGTGTGTTTATTTACTCATCAAGGACTAAATTATTTCAACGTGTCGGGTACTGAAATACTAATGAAATTAAAGTTTCATCTACTGATGAAAAGACCTCATCAACCTCAACATATTTAATGAACATATGAAATTGGCGTTTTGTAAAGGAGGAACATAAAGACGATTTTTTTTGAACATAATATATTTATTTAATCAAAGTATATACCATTGCTATATATGTACTTTTGCCATCTCATAGGCAGTGGCGTGCACAGGATTATGACTATGACACTGGGTATGCGGCGAAGTACTCGGTCACAAAAACTTTTTCGTTTATAGAGTTTTTAGCATTGCTACAGCCAAGCGACGGATCTCTAAGTCGAAACCATGCCAACAGAGCAAGTCTTAGATGTACTACTATTCATGTACATCTTCTACGGCAACGCAGACAAAACAGCGATCGATCGTCGCGGCGGAAGAAATTCTAATAAGTAAAATAATAAGCATATTTTAAAATATTATAACTACTCACCAGTCAGTCAGCTTTAATTTTCACATATTCAAGGTTCCTGTTACTTGAGATTATTATATCCCGATGTAAATTACTAAATAATATGCAAGGAAAGCAATATAATTTAATCGTGTGTACACAACCACACAGCCAGTTATACGTTTCATAACTTTTAACATGAAATTTTCGAGTTACATTATTTTTTGCTGGTTTAGTTGTTGTAACTCGGGTACACACCTACCTTTAGACAAAATTTGAATCTTTTCACTGAATGACAATTGTGAGAACTTTTTATTTTTAATTTTTAATAAACATACATTTTCAAAACCTCACAGTCAAATAACATTTAAAAAAAATCGACTAACTCACTAGTAAAAGTAAATCACTACAATTATTATAGAAACTCAGTAATAAACTGTTAAATTACACACTTTCAAATGTTAAAATGAAAAATCTTTTAAGAAAACTATAAATAAACTGGAGCGATTAAATTGTAAACAATGCTTATCACATGAAATATGCAATATGGCCCCCGCGAAACACAAAACGTTTCTTCTATTTAAACAAATAAAACCTTACTAAACAAAAATGCATAATATTGTGATTACGTGATTTATTAGATTTCTGACTATTCTTGTTACTAGGATTATAGGCAACGAATAATTTCCGACAAGCCAGTTCGGCGGTTTTCGGAAGCGATCGGATAGCCGAACCGAAGCCGAAAGCCATCGCCTGCCGCGGGACTTTCTGGTATATAATCATGTCGATATTCATGGGTGTGTGCGTTTGCGAAGTATGAAAATTACACATACATGCGATGATATGTCCTGCAGAACGCAACGGCATGAGATGAGTTGCTATTTATAAAATATTAGGCGTTTTTAAGTTATTATATTTTTAACTTAATTTATTTACTATTAATTAAAGTCATCTAAAACGTACGAAAGTTTTATTAAAATATCTGTGAATGACAAGTAAAGCACTGAATTTCTGCCTACAAGGAGCGCACGCCCCTGCTCATAGGTAGTTTATTGATTCCTTTAATAAAAAAACCATTCGGACAGGAATCAATAAAATCTTTGAAGGCGCTTTGGACTGCCCCATCGGAGTTGAATTTTTTCCCTTGCAAGAAGTTATCCAAATTTGGAAAAAATGATAATCTGTTGGAGCAAGGTCCGGGGAGAAACGGTGTATGTCTTAGACATTCCAATTGCAACTCCTCTAATTTGGTAGCCGTCTGTTGTGCAGTGTGTGGTTTAGCGTTGTCCTGAAGCAGCAGTGGCCTAGAGCGAATGACCAACCTCGGTTGTTTAGCAGCTTTTCCATCATGATTTGCAGTTGCTGGCAATAGAAATCTGCCGTAATCGTCTGGCCAGATTTAAGAAAGCTGTAGTTAACGACACCGGCACTAGTCCACCAAACGCTCCCAAGTAACTTTTTTTGAGTAAATTTTCGCTTGGGGCAGGCTTTGGCTGGTTCGCGAGGGTTCAGCCATTGCGATGAGCGGTTCCGATTATCGTACAGGATCCACTTTTCATCACAGATAATTATTCGATTTAAAATCCCTTCATTATTGTGCCGGTTGAGTAATGTAACGCTGCAGTCGACGCGCGTTTCTCGGTTTGCTGCACTCAATTCACGAGGTACCCACCATTCAAGCCTTTTCACCAAGTGGATTAAAATAGTTTTATCATTAACACCGCAGCCTGCAGCTAACTCGGACGTGGTTTGCGATGGATCCGCTTCCACAATAGCCTTCAATTCTTCATTATCAACTTTGGTCTCCGGCCGTCCACGGGGCTTGTTCTGCAGGTCGAAATTTTCAGAACGAAAACGTTGGAACCAAAACGCACTGTGTTTTCTTTTGCGACACCGCCGCCATACAAATCATGAATCTTTCGAGCCGTTTCTGCAGCACTGGTGCCACGGTGGAACTCGTACTCAAAAATAATACGATATTTCAAGTTTTCCATTTTGTAAACAGAGTGACGCAAAAAAAATACCAAAAGAGGAAAAAACAAATGAATTACTGTTTTCGAAACACACATGAGTAAATAGCGGTATAAATTTGAAATTCGAATTCCTAACCAAAGAATATTATATTGAATAATATATATTATAAGAAAATAAGAATATATAATATTTGAGATCAAAGTGGCCAGTACGACAAAACCCCAATTTCATATGTAAGGATCTAATATATACAAGATTATCTCGATTAAAGCATAAGATTTTTCGTCCAAAACTCCCTGCATTCTTAATTTCATGGCAATACTTGCAGCCGTTTTCGAGATACCGATTATATATGTAAGATTGTCTTTTTTTTTACATAGATTCCCATGCATCACTTTTTTTATTTTTGTTTTTATAATCACGATGTGAAGTGTCCCACAATAATTGCGAATTTTGATACAACTCGATAAGACATAGAGTTTTCTCGTTTGTCCACACTACTGCCATTTTCAGAACACAAAGCGACACGCGTCCTCATTACTCAAAGGCTGTCGGGCGACCACAGAACACTATTACTCCTACCGGAGAAGAATATCAACTCCCTACAACAAAAATTTACTACTGCCATCTATTATCAGCCCCAGGCAATTATATCCGGATAAACAAAGCGCGGGTTTTTTTGAATTTGTGCGGTAAATTTAATACTTAGAACATTCATGGGATTTATATTTCATAAAGGCACTCATTTCAGTTGTTAGAAAAACTTAAAAGGTAAGTAGGTACTTGCAGTTTTGGCACTATTTACCTTTATAGTTATCCTTACAACTGAAAATCCACATTTTAAATGAAAACAAATTAATATAGAAATAATATTTATTAAAATTATTTAACATTTCCCATGAAGAAACAATAGTCTTACATTAAATTGCAACATAAATAATGATAAGTGAACTATAAAAATATTCAAATCTCAAAAATATTATTATTCAATATTTACATAGGAGTACACTCCTCGGTGGAGACTGAAGACATATTATTATGTACATAATAATATATGAATCAGTGATAGCTGCAAGCAAATTAATACCCGTTGTTTATTTTTTCGTTTTTTTTTTTATTCGTTTGTACAAAAATTGATTTTTCATGGTCAGCCATTTTCACAAAGAAACACCGAGTCAATATCTCACTACACAACAACACCGAGTCAATATCTCACTACACAGTTTTGAAATAGATACAATTTGTATTATTCGAACGGAGGAACGGAAGCTAAACTCAACGTTTTATTCACAAAATACATTAAAAAACACCAAACAACACCTCGTTCGTTATGAGCAAAACAAAACGAACGCCATTTTGTTGTTTTGACCGGTGACGTACATTTTTTTTATAAATATGCGATCATGGTGATACCAGGTGAAGGAAATTAAGTAACCTACAATATTTGTTTTTTACAAATCTTATTTTCATTTGCAGTTTAAACGCAGAAATAAAAATAAAATCGTAAAATAATTATATTTATCCAAAATAAAATCCAACAATTTTTCTTGTCATTAACAAATACATAAATTTACAATTCGGTTACCAACAAAAATGGGTGTATTTTTCAATCGGTCGCACAACTCTGCCCCCGTAGGTATTTTTATCTGCCCTATAGAGTTGACCACCCCTGCGGGCGACTGTCGAGGGACACGAAGTCGTGCGTGTCGACGCTCGCAGAGCATCAAATTAGCGACAAGTCCCGCAACCCGTAAATGTCGCTGCGACGTCGGGCGACATGTCGCGGGAGACGTAAATTTCGTGTCGGGCGACAAGGTCGCGAGACAAATGTCCCCTAGTGAAAACGTGGCTTAAATGGCTTTTTGAGTTAGAATCAAGTTCCAATGTGTTTATGATGTTATTTAATTTATTGTCATCGTATTTTATTATAATGTAATAGAATACAATGAAAATAAATTATATCCTATTTCATTTATCTAACCTTGTTATTATGATTCTACCTATGGAACTAAATAACTATTCACAAGGAGCATGGTTCGAAAATTATTAAAAAATATATTATGAAAACGTTACAGTTGAATATAATATTATGTGTAATATTATTATTGTACTAGCTGCCTCGACACGTTATTCTGTCTTGACTAATAAATAAGTAAAAATGAGGCCTAATCATTTATATACATACCTACCCACTTTTCTGAAGAAGCGCATAAGAATATCGATATGTATATTTGCTTTAAGAGCCCTATTACAAATCTGCATGCATGCATAGGTATTTGAAGCGTTCCCGACATTTCGCATTTTGTAGTAACTTTGCAGTTGTCTAATATTAAAATACGAGGGCGGCACTGAAAATTTCGGGAATCAAGGAAGTGACACAACATTACTATTTAAAAATGTATTTATTGCTTTTCGAAGTATTCTCCGCGAAATTTGACACATTTTTCCATACGATGGAACCAATCATTGAAGCAACCATTCCATTCGGAAGTTGGGGTCTCCAAAATGGCCGTTTTGTAGGCGTCCACAGCTTCTTCAGGTGATGAAAATCTCTGACCACGCAATTTATTCTTTATTTTAGGGAAAGTATAGAAATCATTAGGGCTTAGGTCAGGGCTGTACGCCGGATGGTCTAATAATTCTATGATTTCTTGCTCTAAAAACTCTTTTGTTCTGTGCGCGGTGTGAGAACTCGCATTGTCGTGATGGAGGATGATGAACGAACAATTTTTGTTGGGTTTAACTCATTTTCGAACACCCAAACTCGTGACTGGTTTTTTGTTTCGGGTTCGTACGCGTATATCCAAGATTCGTCACCTGATACGATGTAGTATACAGCATTTGAGGATCCTACGTGGAATCTTTCGAGAGTTCTGACGCACCAAGTAACGCGAGCCGCTTTTTGCTCTTCACAGAGCAAATGCGGTATCCATCGGGAAAACAACTTTTTTACACCTAATTGTTCATGCAAGATTATTTGTATTTGACTCATGCCAATGTCTAAAGTTGCCTGAATTTCGCGGTATGTCACATGTCGATCTTCCTCAATCAGCTTACGCACAGCATCAACGTTTTCTTGGGTGACTGCAGTTTTTGGACGACCTTGACGGAGATCATCACTGAGCTTGACACGTCCACGTTGAAATTCAGCAAACCAGCGATAAATTGTGGTTTTGGATGGGGCTTCATCACCAAATGCAGAAATCATCCGGTCAACACACTGTTTTTGTGTTAAACCACTTCGAAAGTCATAATAAATCATCGCTCTAGAATTTTCTCGAGTCAATTCCATTTTCTCAACGACTAAACAAGTTTGACAAGACCTTGTGACAAGACCGAGAATCTTTTTTTAAATAAATAAACGGTATTCGATTTTTAAAACCAAGGAGTTTTAAATAAAAAAGATTTTAATATGACAGGAACAGTGGAAATATTCCATTCCCGATACTTTTAGTGCAGCCCTCGTAGGTTAATATATTCATGCTTTAAAATAATTATAAAATCTTTATTCCTTATTAAGTAACAATTTTCTGGTATAAATTTTGCTTGATAATATTATCGTAGATAGGAGTAATTCACAGTTAACTTAAAGCGATTTTCGAATTTTTTTTGGCTTAGAATAAGATTTTTTTCTATATTAAATCTTAAGATATTTCAAAATTCTAAGGCTGCTACGAACTATAGGTACGACTATATAGGAGATAACATTCTCAATTTATTATTTCATTTGCTTAGAACAGTAGTTCAATACAGGAGCTCAAAGTGCCTTCGCGCATTTTATGAAAATCTTTCTCTGCAATTTTGGGTTTACTTAAAAAGTTAAGCAAAATTTACAAAAAGCGAGGCCGCTACGAACTAGACCAATAGCTATTCTGCATTATTCAATATGTCAAAATTGTTAATGTATCGTTGTTTCTGAGATCAAGAACGCCATAATTGGCCATTTTACGCAAAAATCACAGTCGAGATGTAATATCGCTCTTAAATTAATTTTTAAGCGACTTCCAAAAAAAAGGAGGTGCTTATACGTTCAGCTGTATGTATTTTTTTTTGTATGTTCAACGATAACTTCGCCGTCTCTTTACCGATTTTCAAAATTCTTTTTTTGATGTAAGGGGTATATTTCGAAGTTGGTCCCGTTTTCACAAAAGTGGTGACCTGAATATGGGATCCATGAGGAATCGAGGGAACTCCTCAACATCATAGTGATTTCGACTTTTTCTGAAGTAACCCAAGCATATGCTACCAAAAAATAAGATTTTGCACCAAGGTATACCCGGGATCCAAAAGTACTGAATTGAACTCCTGACTCCTTATATATACCTGTTTGGGGATTTCGGCGTTGCTTAAAGAACTGCAAGTATAAGCCACAATGTCAATTAAAGTAATCATCTTTATCACCACCATCATCACACCATAATGATGATATAATAGGTACTTCTCATAATATTTTACACCGACACGGATATCTTTGAACATTGCTCTGCCGTTTATCGACCTTATATTTGATGTATTGGGTATAATCCGAAATTGTTCTCGTTGTTACCAAAGCGGTGATCTGATGATAGCATCCTGAGGAATCGAGGAAACTCCTTGAAAGTTATATGGACATATATAGGTGATTTAGACTTTTTCAGAAGTAACCCAAGCATATGGCTACCAAAAATTAAGATTCTGCACCAAGGTATACCCTGGATCCAAAAGTACTGAACAGAACTCTTGACTCCTTATAGATACATGTTTGGAAATTTCGGCGTTGCTTAAAGAAGCAAGCATATGCCATTATATAAGCCATTATGTAACAGTAATCATCATTATTATCTTATATACAATACCTAAAAAATATTATTATAATAATATTTTTTAGGTATTATTATATTAATATTATTAATAGTAGTAAATAGTATTATTATAATAATATATCTTAAAATGTGTTAATAATAATTTAACAAATATCACTAAAAAGGGAAAAAATATTATTATTTTTAATTAAAAAAAATTAAACTGACTTCCAAAGTAAAAATGCCCAAAAAAGAATGAAATAAAACATATTTTCTAAATATTTCCCCTTTTAAATTTGGCTAAAATTTTAATTATTTCTCTACTCAATCTTCAAAATGTTGATGTCGGTACCAGACAACTTTTTGACCGGTATCCGGGATCCGGTGATGAGATCCGGTTTCAGTCTTGCAGGATCTACATGCCATCATAGAGAAATTTAAATCCATTGATTTGGAATTAAAATTCTCTAAATGTGAGCTGTTTCTCAACGACTCCAACGATAATTGGAAAGAAATAACCTCTACATTTAATAATCTATTTAATAACATCAAAATTCTCAGTAAAGAGTATCTCCTATTACTGGGTTACGCTGACTGTTATACTCAGTGACGGTTTCAATACCTTTATTTCGGAACTTTGCAAATTATCAGAATCTTCTGCCAAACTTAAGTCAATAAATTCCCATATGGCATACCAACTCATTCGGTTCTATCTGTTTGTGCCCAAATTGACATACGTGTTTAGATGCTGTCCACTATGGGGTTTTCCCGACCTTTTCTCAGATTTAGATCTTAATTTGAAAGGCATACTGGTCAATGTTCTGAATTGCCACATCTCCGACACCTCATGGGACCAAGCCGCACTCCCCATTCGTTTCGGAGGGTTGGGTATCAGGAAGGTGTCCAGTGTCACTTCCTGATTTTTTGTCATATCATAGCATCCTTCTACCTTTAACTAAAAACATTACCAATTCATTAGGCTGTGTGGGTATAGACTCATTACCGGAAGCCGTTAATACTTGGCGCGGAGTCTGCCTAGACGAAATTCCAGTCCATCCTAACATTAAAAAAATTGGGATGTACCACTCCTCAATTTGGTACAATCAGAACTGCTAACCCTAACCCGCAGTCTAACCTAGATACCGTTTTTTATTATATACTAGCTGTTGCCCGCGGCTCCGCCCCCGTAAATACAGTATCCCAAAGGAACACTGTACCTACTTTTTCGGGATCAAAAGTAGCCTAAGTTTTAATCCAGAGCCTAAACTACTACCATACCAAATTTTATCGAAATCGGTTCAGTAGTTTTTGCGTGAAAGAGTAACAAACATCCACCCATCCTCACAAACTTTCACATTTATAATATTAGTAGGATATAAAAGGGCTACGGCATAGATAGCATTTTGTAGGAAACAGCAGTTTTTTTTAAGTAGGAAAGTTGATCCCATAGTAAAAGTTGCTTATATTTAAGAGTATATTCACTTCAGAAAGTTTGGACACTGACTGGAAAAAACACCTAGTATATATATATATATATATTAGGTCTTTACCTATGAAATTGCTTTTCATGTTTTGTATGAAAAAATTTAAACGAATTTTTTTCATGTATTTTTTATTTGTATTTATCGAAGTAATCACCCATGCAATCAATGCATCTTTGCCAACGCAGTGGCAGTTTATGGTGGCCCTTCTTAAAAAAATCAGCTGGACTGGAGGCAACAAATTCTTCAAAGGCATTTTGTACTGCCTCTCGGGTATTGAATTATTTTCCCGCCAAGCAGTTATCCAAATTCTGGAAAAAGTAGTAGTCTGTAGGCGCAAGGTCTAGTGAGTAGGGCGGATGACGGAGAGATTCCAACCCCAGTTCTTGCAACTTGGAGACCGTCTGCTGTGCAGTATGAGGTCGCGCGTTGTCGTGCAGGAGCAGCGGAGACGAGCGATTGACCAATGCTGGTTGGAGATATGCCAGCTTCTCCATCATTGTGTTCAGTTCTTCACAGTACACCCGTTTGGTAAGAAGCTGTGATGATTCTCACCGGCGCTAGACCACCAAACAGTGACCATCACTTTTCTAGGGGTAAGTTTTCGTTTAGGGTATTGTTTAGGTGCTGAACCAGGATCCAACCAACTTGCTGAGCGCTTGCGGTTATCAAACAGAATCCATTTTTCATCGCAGGTAACAATGCGGTTCAAAATTCCTTCATTTGTGTGTCTGTTGAGCAGTGCAAGGCACGTCTCGCCGTGTACTTCGCGCTGGCGATCATTGAGTTCGTGGGGCACCCATTTGTCAAGCTTTTTTACCTTGCCAATTTGACGCAAATGGACCAATATTGTTTTGACGCTAACGTCGAAAGCTGCTGCTAATTCAGCCGTAGATTGTGTATCATCAGCTTCCGCAATCGCCTTTAATTCGTCATTGTCGACCAGAGTCTTCGGACGACCGCGAGGTTCATTTTTCAGGTCGAAATTTCCAGAACGGAAGCGAGCAAACCAATAACAGGTGGTGCGTTGGTTTGTAGTGTTAGCTCCGTAAACGTCGTTGATGTTGCGTGCCGCTTGAGCCGCGTTGCTGCCACGACGGTACTCATATTCCATAATTACTCGAATTTTTAACGTATCCATGATGACGAAAAAGATTGAAATGCGATGAAAATGTAACACTAATCAATAAACAAATGACTACTTTTGGAAAAAGAATTCCATGTTTTTTAAATAAAATTAAGTTAATTAAATAAAATTATATATATATATATATATATATATATATATATATATATATATATATATATATATATATATATATATATATATATATATATATATATATATATATATATATATATATATATATATATATATATATATATATATATATATATACACACAGCCGAACGTATAACCGCCTCGTTTTTTGGAAGTCGGTTGAAAATATAGCACGTCAATTCAGCAATTAACACGTTCATTAAGTTATTGTTCTGTAATCATTAATCAAAATATTGCCGAATGACTCCAATTGACCAATTGTGGCACTGTTGTCAACGACAACTGGTGATTAATATGTTTTTTTTTCTCCTTTTATTTTTCTGTACGTAGCCACAGATTACTAAATATTAGGTCCTTACATATGAAATTGGCGTTTTGTCGTACTGGCCACTTTGATCTCAAATATATCTTCTTTGGTTAGGAGTTCCAATTTCAAATTTATACCGCTATTTACTCATGCATTTGTGTTTCGAAAACCGTAATTCATTTGTTTTTTCCTCTTTTGGTTTTTTCTTTGCGTCATTCTGTTTACAAAATGGAAAACTTGAAATATCGAGTATTTTCGAGTACGAGTTCCACCGTGGCACCAGTGCTGCAGGAACGGCTCAAAGGATTAATGATATGTATGGCGGCGGTGTCGTAAAAGAAAACAATGCGTTTTGGTTCCAACGTTTTCGTTCTGGAAATTTCGACCTGCAGAACAAGCCCCGTGGACGGCCGGATACCAAAGTTGATAATAAAGAATTGAACGCTATTGTGGAAGCGGATCCATCGCAAACCACGTCCGAGTTAGCTGCAGGCTGCGGTGTTAAGGCTTCCACAGACGAGAGGCCGATCGTTACAGTTAGAATTGACGTCAGTTCGGCCTGAACGGATTAACAAGCAATGACATACACGGAAAAATTCGCATCCGACCGAACTGAAGTCAGTTCGGCCCTTAGTTTATAACACCTATATAGTCGTCAAACAAACGCATCGTACAAAGTGAAGCAAGCAACAGATATATGTAGGCGTAAGCGTAAGCATTACATACCGACACGCACACAAACAAAACTTTAATGTTGTGGAGTGTGTACAGTTTTAAGGGACAATTTCCCCGGAAAATGTTGCTCTTAAAATTGGAATTATTGTATTTGTTTTCTTAATATCGTGAGAATTAAAAAATATAACTTATATTTCATTTTAAACCATCTAAATATGGCTCAGTATGATTTGCTTCACTTTTCATGCGCGTACCCGGTTTCTCGCCTAGAAATTTTAATGTAAAGTTCGGCCTAAACGGATTCGAGCAAATACACGGAGAATCGCATCTGGTTTGCCGCGAGCTTCGGTCGTGTTTTAGGGTTCCTCAATACTTAAGGAACCCTTATAGTTTCGCTCTGTCCGTCCGTCTGTCTGTCCGCTCTCCTAGCTTCTGTAATAACTTTATGACAATAACTTTTGAAGTAATTAATAGAAAACTTATTGCGCGTTGATAGTTACGGAACCCTCCTTAGACATGTCGTGACATACTCTTGGTTAGGTTAGGCTATTATTTTATTTATTAATTGTATTTTGCTGCAACTGTAATCACGCTATCGACGAAACCGAATTATTGTCATACATTTTTCCAGTAATATGATAAAGAAATCATTTCTCTTTGTTTTATAGTAATAGTCTTTAGATTTTATCAACCATAGTGGCTCTAAAGTTTTAAATACTTCAATGAACTCTAGTAAATATTCTTTAGACCACGTTGCCATTTTTAGATTTCCGTACTCAAAGGGTAAATATGGGGGGGACCTTATTACTGAGACTTTGCTGTCCGTCCGTCTGTCACTGGCTGTATCTTAACCTTCTTATACCGTGATGGCTCGACACTTGAAATTTTCACAAATGAATAATGATGTAGGTATTTCTATTGCCGTTATAACAACAAATACTAAAAACAGAATAAAAAAAAAATTTGAGGCTCCCATACAACAAACGTGATTTTTTCCTATTTGTACGGAACCCGACTCGCACTTGACTGGTTATATTTTATACTCGAATTTTATTACCGTTCAGGTCAGCATTGCCAACTTAGTTGTTTTACAAAGTTTTACTACTAAATTTAGTATTTTATTTCCTCTTTAGTAGGAATTTAGTTGTTAGTAGTAGTTTTATAGAAAATAGCCAGACAGTAATCATAATATTATGCAAAATGGCCTGCTTCTATGTGCTATTGAGACACCTTATCATAATATCACATAGCCACGCGTCCGTAAGTCGCTTAAAACTAATACCGATTTAATTTCTATATGCGTAATATTTCCTACTATATATTTTTTATTTAACGGTAAAATTATTTTATTATATATTATATAATTATTATATATTATATAATAAAATAATTATATTTTCAATATACTAAAACTAAAAATGCAGTGGTTGTTTGTGTTTTTTTAGGGATTCCCAACTTTAGTAGCTTTTTTATAGTTTTCGGTACTCTTTTAGTAGTGTTGAGTAGAAAACGACGCGATTTTAGTAGTTTTGCAAAAACAGAGTTGGCAACACTAGAACGAATCGCTTTAGTCCATCCGGCCGACATTGCGATCTCGAAATTGCACAATTTTGCATCCGTTCAGGCCGAATTGAAGGAAAACCGGACTGTGTATGGGAGACCCCTTAGTGATAAAACTGTTTTAATCCACATAAAGCAAATTGGAAAGGTGAAAAAGCTTGAAAGGTGGGTACCTCATGAATTGAGTGCAGCAAACCGACAAACGCGCGTCGACTGCTGCGTTACATTACTCAAACGGCACAATAATGAAGGGATGTTAAATCGAATCATTACCTGTAGTGAAAAGTGGATCATGTACGATAATCGGAAACGTTCATCGCGCGCTGAACCCTGGCGAACCAGCCAAAGCCTGCCCCAAGCGAAAATTTACTCAAAAAAAGTTACGTGTGAGCGTTTGGTGGACTAGTGCCGGCGTTGTTCACTACAGATTTCTTAAATCTGGCCAGACGATTACGGCAGATGTCTATTGCCAGCAACTGCAAATCATGATGGAAAAGCTAGCTGCTAAACAACCGAGGTTGGTCATTCGCTCTAGGCCACTGCTGCTTCAGGACAACGCTAGAACACACACTGCACAACAGACGGCTACCAAATTAGAGGAGCTTCAATTGGAATGTCTAAGACATCCACCATACTCCCCGGACCTTGTACCAACAGATTACCATTTTTTTCGAAATTTGGATAACTTCTTGCAAGGGAAAAAATTCAACTCCGATGGGACAGTCCAAAGCGCCTTCAAAGATTTTATTAATTCCTGTCTGAATGGTTTTTTTAGTAAAAGAATCAATGAACTACCTACGTGGTGGCAAAAGTGCATAGATAGCAATGGTATATACTTTGATTAAATAAATATATCATGTTTAAAAATCGACTTTATGTTCCTCCTTTTCAAAACGCCAATTTCATACGTAATGACCTAATACTTACCACATAACTAACAAATTTATTTAACGTATTTATTTATTTAACTTTATTTAACAAATTTATTTATTTAACAAATTTATTTAAGTAGCTCTACCTATGGGTAGCTCTAAACCACAATTTTTTTTCTACGATTGTTTTCAGACATCCACTAAATCAACACTACTTAGACTTTTAGAAATTTCTAGTGTGATTTTTTAGTTCGCACGCATATATTTTTGTAGATTTATTTTCCTTAAGCTATTTCACTCTCCTACTTAGGTATATTGGTATAAACAAACATTTAATCGTTCTTATTGATCATAAGTAGTATTTAAGTTTCTGTGGAATCCAGCTAAATCATAAAATTCAGACCTTTCATTTATTAACAATTAGTGCTCACGAATCATCATCCCAAAGTGGGTTCCGTAGAATAGTCAACAGGGTTACGCCAAAATTATTTATTATTAAACTAATACTACGGTTACAAATATTACCTACATGATATTTTGAAATAGCGCAAAATATGAGGTAAAATTGTTCTTATATTTAAATTTCAGTGTTGATTTGTAATCATTTGATATGGGGTTCCATAAAATGAAGGGTATTTGGTTAGTGTTGCGTTATCTTATAATTTTAGTAACCACAGCCTTTAAGGGATTTAATACATTATTATTAGCACAACCGAGAGCCCAAAGAGGTCGAGGTTCTAAAGATCGGGAAGACACTCGTAACTCCTTTAGTATTGCAGGTGTTACAAGTGCTTTCCCGATCTTCTTCCCGACCACGGGCGACGGTAATCACTTACCATCAGGATTTATCTGCTTGTTACCCGGTCTAACTCATAAGAAAATCAATTGATACTATGTAAGCTACTCGTAGTAGGTACAAGTTATGTTTATTGAAGCACATAATGGGATTGATTGAAATGTCGATGGTAACTTCATTTAAGTGTTGTGTTTACACTGCTGCCCGCCAAACATACGCTCATCAATTTAACGGTAAACGAAGATTGGTTCATTCTAGAATGTTCAAGTCGACATCAACATCTCACAAGACTGGCGGCCGAGCGCTCAAATGCTACTCAAAAGTTAAGGGCACTCTAAATCTCAGGGTATCACTACATCTGTTTGGACAGCATTTGACTTGAGACCATAATTTGTGTAGAATTTGAGTATTCGTACGATAGAAAACATAAATAACCGGCCAAGTGCGAGTCGCGCACAAATGTATATCCACAAAAAACGACGAAAATCACTATATGCGCTAAACTTAGAATAATAACGCCTAGAAACCGGGTTTTTACCCGTAAACCGTACCCCATAAAAAGTGAGTGACCCCAAATCATACTGAGCCATATCGGCTCAGTTTATTCGATCGACCCTGTCAAGGTCAAACGCTAGTGCATGTATGTCCGACAATCAAAAACATTATGGCGGTTTGTGTGCTTATTGGGTGTCACAATAACATGTCATATTATGTAAGTACTACAATTTGGCTTGTATTAAACCAAATATTTAAAACATTTTAGAACAAAATCTGTGACTTTGAATTGGAGGACGACTTATCTGTACGTACAGACTGCTGACGCCCTCTTAGATAGGAAGAAATCCAATTTAATGCTTCTGGCGAGATCGAAAGACACGAGAGTACTGCCAGTAGAATGTCATGATTGACATGATTAAATGCGTTCGAGAAATCTACCAACACTAGGACTGTAATCTTAGAGTTCTCGAAGCCTGTTATTATATCACCTGTCACTTTTAACAGTTTTCAGGTCTGAAACCAGATTGAAGTGGAGAAAGTAAATCGTTTTAAGTTGACAAACCTGGATAATTGCCTATGGACGCAGGTTCAAGAACATTCGATAGGTAGGGAAGGATGTATATAGGGCGAAAATGTGTAGGATGACTGGGATTGGGGATTTTCGGACGCGGAAGTACAAAATCTTTGCGCCACAAGGTTGGGAGTTCAGATGATTTAAGGAAAGAATTGATAATATGGGGTGATAAAAGTTGGACTTGGATGGAAGTAATCATACGACTATTATTACTACACTCATCACATCCCGTAGCTTTAGAAACAATTGGATTGATTGTCTTGTCGATTTCGTCCGAAGCAACAGGAGAAAACTGAAGTGGCGCTATATTAGGACGAGGTAAGCAGTTTAAACACGCGATGGATTTTACTTTTGTATGACCATCTAGTGCTATCGTGGTAGAGAAATGGAGATTAATCTAGTCAGGACTAATAGTATTAGGAAGTTCAAGATCATGTGACTTGCCTACACCAATGGTTTCAAGGAACTTCCAAATATTGGAAGGGGATGAAGAAGCTACAATCTCCAGAATATGGCGGCGTTTGGCATTACGTATCATCTGGTTGCAACGATTATCGGTCTCTTTTAAATTTAGTAAAGGTTCCTCAGCCAGGGTGCTGGTTGGTGTTTTAATTTGATTTTCTTTATCGGTGCATGGGTTTTGTACAAACTATTTATGGTCTCATTAAAAATGTTGACTTTATTATTAATGGTTAATGCACTAAGAAATGGTTCCCAATTAATAGTTGCTGCGTCGTTTCTTAGCTGTTCCATATCAATCCTATTGAAACAGCGCTTATGTATAATTCTAGGACGAGGTTTAGGGGGTTTTAAGATGTAGGAAATGAATATGAGGTCGTGATGAGAGAAGCCAGGAACAGGGAGTTGACCATAGGATTGGACCAGAGAGCGATTAGAGGTAGGTATTAAATCAAGCCAGGTATCATCACCGTTGATGTTATGCAGAAAGCTGTAAAAGATGAAGACTGGCTGATTCAACTATGTGGGAGAGTTTTAGTGATCGAGAGGAAGACGGGTCTAAAATATCTGTATTGAAGTCACCCATTATGACGTGGTGTGCATACTCCGAAACTAACGCCTCCATAACAGGCTCTATCTCGGAGAAGTAATCGAAAGAAGGAGGGCAGTCGACTACTCCAAGGGCTAATTTAGTACCTTTGATGCAAATCTCAAGAAAAAGGTATTTTGTAGCAGCAGAACCATCGGAAGGGGAGGAGGCTATTATTTTATAGGAAAAATCGCTACGGAGATAGATGGCTACTCCACCACCACGCCGATCGATCTGATCATTACGGATCAGAACACGAACAGAAAATTACGGGAACCGTACATTTTTCCGCAATAAAAAATGTAGCCTATGTGTTAAACCAGCGTCTAAACTACTACCACACCTTCAACTTTAACATTTAAATTTTCTTGAAAACTTGTTTCGCTTTACCGAAACGTCCACGGTGCTCTGTTTAAGGAAAATTGAAATTATAACTAACGTCTGAAACTCTACACTTAAGAGCATTACATAGTGGAGCTATAAAGCTTTCATAGTTTTAAGCTATCTATGAATACAGCTGTTGCTATATATTCTATGTTTAGTACAGAACACTGAATAGGCAAGACATAGAGCTAAAAATAGATAAATTATAGTATTAATTGTAATGTTACGTATGATTACACGACTGTAAACCGCCACGTCCATATTCATTCGCGTACGGGTCTAATGTTCACCCACGTGTACCGATATAACATTTCAGTTACATAGTTGCAGATGTTCAAACGATAAAACGACATTCGCATACCATCAGTTGCTCTCTGTGCTTCTTTTAAGCTTAAGTACCTAAGAAATCAAGTTTAGAAAAAATGGTAGTAAGTAGTAAGTTTTATTTCCTAGATATTAAAATATTATTCTGACTCTTCGTCGATGTGTGGAAAGCTTATAAAAAGATATTTAGCGACATAGGTAATTGCTTCTCAGTATCGAGACTTGGGATCAGTTCACACCGCAACGATACGCGGCGCGACGCGGCGCTACATTTTAAAATAACTATTCAAAATTGAACTTTATTCACTACAAAAAAGATAGTTACATGATTCATATTATGACATCAGTCATAATATGAAACTTACAGTATTAGTGCTACTTACAACAGAGTGTAAACTCTAAAGCAATGTTTAGCTGCCTAATGGTAGGGTTTAGAGGATAATCACTGAAATTAAATCAAGACGATCGATCCATTCGCGCCGTGCGAACGTAAGCTTTCTGTATATAACACTGAGATTATCCGTAATTATTTTGTACATAACAAAATATTATGTACTATCGAACAAGTCGCAGCTCGACCAGGCATAATATGAAAAACTCACGTGTAAATATGTAGTTAAACAATGTCCGCAGTAGTTGCGGTCACTTTTTCTCCCCCAAAATTACCTGCATACAAAATTTTATGTAAATACTTACAGCCGTGTCCGAGATTACTATTATATATATATATAATAGTATTGTATACATATATACAATATCCTAATATAATAATAATTATTGTGTAAATTGCATTAATTAGTTGTCATTGCATGGAACATACATGGGACAAGACATACACTCTATTCTCTCTATTCTTGCTAATAAAATGTACATGTTTTTATGGTATTATTTTTGGACTAGTTAGACATGTGCAGCAGTCTGATAGATCTTTAGTAATTCTAAAATATAAGACCAGAGTGCTGAGTGCGAGTTATCATTGCTCGCCGTAAAGAAGTTAACTACAATTTGTGTGGCATCGAAACAACGCCGCTAGTGGCAAACAATGGTAATTAATTCGATTAAATGACAAAAACTCGCACCCAGCATACTGCTCCGTTGGTCAAGTGTTATCTTATTGCGGCCAGGTTAGCGAAATAGTCATCCGAATTTCGGGTAACCGAAGCTAACCTAACTAGGTAATAGGTATAGTAAACCCCTACATTTGTGCTATCTACGGATCTCTTTACAACGTGACAGGGATAAGGTTAATGTGTAATACGTATTTCCTGATGACTTTTTCATATTTTATCGTACCAATTTTACACATAACACATCAGAGTGACATGTCATGGTAAAAGAGCCTACATCAATTAAATGAAATATTATTTTCAGTGGTGTTTCCCATATTCTCGTACGGGACCGCAGTGGGCTGGATGTCCCCTATGGGTCCGCTGCTAATGTCCGATCGGACGCCGGCGGCCGCGCCCGTGCACCCGGACACGGTGTCGTGGATGGCGTCCGTCCCGTACCTCGTGGGCACGCCCGCGGTGTTCCTGTTCGGGTACATCGTGGACAACTACGGGAGGAAGAAAGCGCTGATGCTCACTTCACTGTCAATGGCGGTAAGTATTTCGTATTTAGTAAGTTCCGACAAGTAATACCCGGCCTATGAGAATGCACATCGACCCGGTGAAGAAGAGATTCGGCTAGTGTTTTATTTTTGTCTGTGTGTGTTTGTAGAGCGTTTTCTTTTACGCAAAGCCTTGGAGTTTTTAATAGTATTAGTAGGTATCTAATATCTACTATACAGCTTAACTACAACAATATAATATCTAAAATCATCTATAAATTATTAATAGTAATTTTTTAATTAATTATTGATTTATTCCTAGTCATAAAAATTCCATATAGACAACCTGATTGTTAGATTTTCCGTGGAGTTTTTTCAAAGGATAAATTATTATTTTTCCTGTACCATTTTCCGTATAGTCAGTAAGCTACTAAATAATTGTTATAATTTATCGAATATCGATAGATATGGTGGCTAGTAGCTTTAGATATTAGTTACTAGATTAATTAGCCTAATACGATTAAATGCCTTGAGTGTTCATTAAGTGTTTCTATTTCAGATCTGCTGGGGTCTTAAAATTTACTCAACTGAAACCTGGGCCTTAGTAACCGCTCGAGCCATAATAGGTTTTGGTGTCGGCGGATCTTATGTGGTCACGCCTCTGTACATAAAGGAGATCAGCGAAGACTCTATCCGAGGGATCTTGGGTAGTTTGGTGGTACTATCCCAGAATGTGGGAAACCTAGTGGTGTACATTATGGGCGAATATCTGAGCTATCACGTCACGCTATGGATCTGTTTGGGAGTGCCTCTAGTCCACTTACTTCTGTTCCCGACGATGCCGGAGACGCCTTCGTATTTGCTCAAATGTGGAAAAGTAGAGGTAAGAATAACCTTAAAGACTTATAAATATTTTTGGTTCGACTACCTAAGTATTTATATAGTTTAAAACTTTAAATAAACCGCGGGTGATGAGTGTTAAAAAACATTTTTTTCTTATACTATAACCGCTGCTCTTAATTTTAAGTTACTTAAATTCATATCCGTGAATGTTAGGGTCTTCCCACGCGAACAACACCCACACCACAAAAGGTGGTCAAGCTGTAGTTACGTGTGAACAACACCACAACAACAACGCAACCACAACACAACAACGACAAGAAGCAACAGCTTAACCACATTTTGTCGCGTCCGTGTCCGTACGTGTGGAAGACCCTTATATCGTATAGTTTTGCAAAACTTTGCTTTATTTCATGAGGAAAATTGTTTTAGGAAGCGCGCAGTGCTCTCGCATGGCTGCGATGTCGTCAAGCCAATGACG
Organism: Phengaris alcon alcon; assembly: GCA_037179445.1. NCBI lineage: Eukaryota > Metazoa > Arthropoda > Insecta > Lepidoptera > Lycaenidae > Phengaris > Phengaris alcon. The sequence continues at coordinate 287,838 of JAYRCH010000040.1, read as the reverse complement.
CAGTGGTCGATGGGGAGCTGACATCACTACTGGAGGAGTTCGAGAAGAAGAGTTCTGGAAAATTCTTTGCCACGCTCAAAAATATCGGTAACATTGCATTTTAGATTTAGAACGCAGGTAAGGTTTAATATTATATAATAGTTATAGACTTTGACAAGGCACAACATTAGTTCTATCTAGTACTGAGCAGGTACTTGTATAAAGTTAAAGTTCCTGGGTAACCGAGCTTTTCTCGGAGGATTGATAAAAAAAATACATAAAGAATCACAAAAATATCTATCTGACCGCGATTCAAACCTACCACGTTCCGAATTTTCGAACAAAGCAAAAATTATACATATACGCATCCCGAACTGCCAATCGGACTGACTGTTGATTATTGATATATTGTTGCACGATGGTCGACGAAAGAAAATACATAAGCTTAAAAATGCGCAGTTTCCCTAGATCGATTTTTCTCCCCCAAAACTACCTGCATACTAAATTTCATGGAAATGTATGAAATAATATATATAATTCATTATCATTAGTGTGTATGTCACTGAACTGAGCAAAACGTTGATCTAATGTCAAGGCTAATGGCGGATAACTGACCGGTATTTCAGCACAAACATTCTATTGCCCTAACGATATGTAAATACTGTAACTGCACATTAAGTGAAGGTATCCCGTGACATGTTTGACTATTATTACGGGGACAGTCGGGAGTCGCGTGATATTAGTTGTTTGCCTAACTGTTGCTGAGGTGTTTGTGTTTCCGCGGAGGTCTTGACGCCTTTTAGAAGGTTTGATTCATTGATCGATCGGAATTATGTTATAACTTGTAGCGATTGTGTTATAGGTTACATATACCTACCTATAATAGTTAATTAGGTACTTATACAGAATAGTAAATCTACAATTAAATTATATCGTTTGCCAAATGTCATCGTTGGCCTAAGATTTGTAGCGCAATTGTTATTGTTCAAAGAAATATTACGGCATATCGCTTCAGATATCTCCCTAAATAGCTTGTGTATTCACACAAGCTAGTGCAAGCCCCGAAGGGAGATCTCCGACCGAGCAAGGTGGTAAGCTCGGTCAGGCCGAACCCACTTGTAAACATTTCAGATGTATATGTAGGTACATAGCGCCGAACTGTAAAAACTTCGATAGCGCGATTCAGGATTGTGGCGCTAATTGTTCCGTCACAATAATCCTTACTTACATATGATAACAAAACTTACCTTAACTCTTCCAGTGTCAGACCGCAGCACGTTCCGTGCGTTTCGCATCACTTTGATCATCACACTGGCGCGGGAGCTGTGCGGGTGTCTCGCCGTCATCCACTTCGCCTCGTTGATATTCAGCAGCGCAGGCAGCTTCCTTATGACGCCCAACCAGCAAGCCATGGTGTTGGGCGTAGTGCAGCTCGTGGGGTCCTTCACAGCGTCTAGTCTAGTTGAGAAGACGGGTAGGAAAGTAAGTATTGAGCTGCTCAAATGCAGAAGTTATATAACGTTATGAAACATTGTGTAGCGGTCACTTCGGTCTTCAAAAAAAGGGTGGTCCTTTTTGCCAGCTGTTATAGACGTAGGTATCTACTAGAGACAGGGCATGTCGAGTCTAAAATCGTCCTTAATTTGAGTGCCCCAATGTGGCACTCGAGTTTTCTATTGATAATATAGAGGTCAGGCTGCTCTGTAAAAGTCTGTAAAATTACTACACACGAGTAAAAAAGGTGGACGAGATATAATATAATACATATTAATGTATTATAGGTAAAACCAGCACAATATTATTTGTTGAAATCAAAGTAGTACATAACGTATTTTAAAATTAAATCCTGTAATGGACATCATCGCGTAGTTCGATCGTAGACATCGTAGTTCGATCGGTTTTCAACAGGTGGCAGTAGTACCTACCTATTTTCTTGTATGAAGAATTTTTTGGCTAATATTTGACATGCCTTGTCCGTAGTTGGCACTAGGGACAAGGGACGTCTGTGCCAGCAGTTTACAAATACCTTCGTTTGATTTAAACACTGACAAATACTAAGAAGACATTTCAGGAACAATTGTGATGTTTAATTACGTTTGTTCTGTTGCTTCTACAGAAGTTGTTGGCGGGCACCTGTGCACTATCCGGGCTGGCGCTAGCCGCGCTGGCCTCGTGGTTTACGGCCAGCAGAGTGCTGGGGTCTGGCAGTACCGAGGCGTGCGCGTGGCTGCCGGTGGCGGCGCTGTGTCTGTGCATCTACTGCGACGCCGCCGGCCTGCAGCCAGTACCCTTCGTCGTCATGACCGAGATGTTCTCCTTCCAGGTGAGTTTATTGGGACTTACGAGGTACAAATTCATGGACGTTCGGCCCACACAGTCCACTTTCGATTTCATTTCGAGTCTTATATTTGTTGAAGGTCAATCAGTTTTATAACATCGTACATATCTAAATAGGTCTGTTTGAACGGAAAATAAAGAGTACCTTATGCCGCAAAAATGTATGGTCCTAAACTCTACGGTCCTTTCTATTAACGAAATAGTTCTTAGCTGTACGTATAAGAACCAATTCATGCCTACCAGATTTCCAGTTTTTTTCGGATTTGTTTGACCAAGTCCAAACAAATTTGTATTTTTCAGAATCGCGGCACAGTAACGTCCATCGTGATCGCTTTCGCCTGTGCTCTGGTATCGGTACAACTACGGGTATTCCAGCCTTTGGCAGCCTCGGTCGGCCTGCACTTTGTATTCTGGATATTCTCAACAGTATGTCTCGTCAGCACGGTCTACATTGCGCTGTTCGTACCAGAGACAAGGATGAGGAGTATAGAGGAGATCTACGATGAGCTGGGAGGAAGGAAGAAAGAGACGGAAACAGAAGTAGATATTACTAGGCTGTAATTGTATTAGTGATATGTATTTAATGTATAGATGTAGAAATATAGGAAAAGTAACAAGCATTTGCGTTTTTTTGCATGTTGATGTCTTTCATGTTAATGAAATGGCTTAACTCCACTTAGAGGTTTAGGAAATTCTGGCCAAACTTTATCCAGTTTTATAGAAAAAAAATATTGTAAACACTACACAAATTTCTCAAGGACATCATCAATAAAAGTGGAGAGGTAAAATAAGTTTGGATTTAAGAGGATTATGGAATTGAAACAAGTAAATCACAAGCAATGGAATGTATATATTTGCAATGACATAGTCTTTACAACATGGATGTACATTATAAGCTTACTCTTAAAAGTCTTACTTTGAATACAATTCCATTTTACAATATCATTCTGTACCGTTTCTTTCGTTGAAGTCACAACCTTACATATCGCTCGCAGGTTACCATTACTATCTTAAGACTTACGTTTATTAGACCCGACTACAACAACACAAAAATATAACAAAACCAACCAAATTATAACATGGCCATTTTAGTTCCTTTTCTTGCCACCGCGTGACCATAAAAGTGCTGCCTACGTGACGTTTTCAACATTTGAAACGAAGTACGGGCACTATTTTGATTGGTCAGAATTTTTATTGCGTCGCTGTCATCGGGCCAATCATCCCTGGACCGGAGACCATATAATCTTGATATAATCAAAATACAAAGTAAGACTTTTTACAATACTATCCAAATATTCTTACACAAATACAAAACACTGCGTAAATTAGTAGAGTACAGTAAATATTTTATACATATATAATTTAGTATAACATAATATACAACATACATAAAAATATTAATGGTAATGATGTGTGAAACAGTACATTTTGTGCTTCATATATGCTATATAATATAGTATATCTTAACCCTTACGGTAAGACGAACTAATTCTAGATTATTATGAAATTTATTCATGGTATAAAATACTATGTAATTCTGATACCTACATATAGTCTGACAGTACAAACCGTTCAATACATACTCCGAGTTGAAGAATCAATAACCGAGTCATTAAGTACAGTACTTACGCTAAATAATATGACTACACTTTGGATTGTAGTAAGTAAAGTAAAGTAAAACAATTGAAAACTACCGAATTAAAAGTGACTAAGGGCCATCACGACACTGGCAAGAAAATCTTTACACGACTAAATATATTGCACTTAAAATTAAAAAGAAATGATATGCATTTACCTATGCCTATATAAAATTAAAGAAACATTTTAGACGAAATATCGCACGTGTTCTATAACTATAAAAAAAAACTTGAAAATTTGAACAAACAAAGATGAAAATCATATCAATATTTTTTTTACTATTTGATGTAAAGCCTGGCGGAAAGTTTATGCATCTCTTGCGCACAAATTGCAATCATAGCATACACTTACAAATACGTGTTACACTGAAGTAGGCAATTCGAATATACAATTATTAGGAACAATTTTGTTAAATAACTCTTGGATGTCCCACTAAAAATCATCCGATAGATTTATATGTTATAAATGTGGTTAGTACAAAAATTCATAAGCAATTAATCACCTGCCAAAGTTGATCAAAATCTTTACATAAATCTTTGTAAGCCTTTTTCTCAAAAATTCCTCAATGTGAGAAACAGGCATACTAACATACTATAGATACATTTCTTCCATCATGCTCCTAAATAAGCCAGGAACGTGACTTTTAGTTTTTCTTTTTTGTTGAAAAATTGTTTTAAAGTAAGGTAGGTCCAATAACGAAGCAAAGTCAAAAATATTAGCTGCCTATCAATTTTGCTTATTTTCCTCCTCATTGCGTCGTACACTAACTTTATGATTTAAAACATATAAGCAACAGTCTGTCAACAGATTTTCATTTTAGTAATAAAATAATTTAGGTATTAATTTCGTTTATCAATAATTTTGGCATAACAAACTCGGTGGTTTTCAGTCTTAAAATAATTCCAGATCCTGTTTTGGTGTAGTTGGATTAAAACTAAGGCTAAATAAATAACTTATTTTAAAGGACAAACGTTAACAAAACTTAACTAAAAAAAAAACGAAAACTTAAAGAAACAATAATAAAATAGGTTTTAAAAAAATACAGAGTAATATAAGCAAATGATTGTTTGATCTCTTTTATATCGTTTGATATTTTTATTATTCGGTATAATATTTCAAAAACACTACTAAAATAGAATTTGGGAAGGATAAATTGACTCTTTTGTACATATTGGAAGGAACCGACTACTGGAAGACAGGAAATTAATAATTTAACAGGGTTGCAAAAGATGCTATAGACGAAAGGGAAAGGTTTAAGTCATTTACAAAAAAGTCAGTGTAATAAAGAAAAAAAAATAAAGGTACAGAAAGTACATACAGACTTGATAAAAGCAGAATAGCAGGTTTAAAATATTTCGCCATACATACACGTAATATTCCTCTTCAACACAATCATGTACGGGACGCGTATTTCCGTTTCCGTGTTCATTAGGAGGCAGTACTGCCTTGAAACACGCACGGGTTTGTCGCGCCAAATGCATTTACAAACTCGAGTTCAATTCAGGGCACGCGTCCTCGAATCGTGCACGAGTTTGCAATGCAAACTTCTTTTAAACACGTGTTCAAGGCGAGGCATTGCATGGAACTTAGGCATGAAGTTCGCGCGAGTCTCGCTCGTCACTTCAACACAGTTAATTCGTTTGTTTTTCACTGTGCAGCGTTTGAGATAAGTGTGCTTTTAAATAAATAATTAAATAGGTAGTAGATTGTGGAACTATTATAGAAAAAAATTAGTAATTAATACTTTATATTGTGACGGCAACTGATAAATAACACAAAACAAATAGTTATATATACCATTTGACCATTTTGAGGTTATGTTTATAGTGTTCTTTGTTAGTTATTCGAGTATCGAGTATTATAATGGAAAAATTTAAGGAAATAATTAGTGATATTGTGGACAATTTTGAAATCATAAAATATGATGGAGACAATGATAATTACCAATGCAAAATTCGATGCTTTTTACCCAGTGAAGGTGATTACGACAAAAAGTGTGGTTATTTCATTGAAAAATTTTCGGAGTCAACTCAAACAAATTGGATTATGTTATATGGTATGGATTATATTCTCAGCAGATTCGATATGATTTCAGAAAAGTATTTTTTTGTCATCTTTCAGAAAGGAACAAAACCAAAGAAAAAAAGAAAGGTGTGACTAGAAACTATAATTGTAAAGCAAATATTGGAATAATTTTTTTAAAAGTAACTAAGAGTACGATAAAAAATTCGAAGCTAATGCAACGGGGATTGAATGTTCTAATAGAGATAAACTATAATCATTCCCACCGAGTCAATGTCGCCCAAGCATTGAGCCTACTGCGTTGTTCCGAAGACACTATAAAACAATTTGAATCGTATTTTGAAGGCGGAATGACAGCTTCAGCAGCGAAAATGTATCATGAAATAGCTATCATTGAAAAATGTGAGAGGAATGCGTATATTACTTTATCTAATGCGCAAAAATATCCATGCGACCGCCAAGTTACTCATCTGTATAAACAATGGCGCCGCCGAACTTACGGTACGCGTGACATCGGTGATACAATTGAAGTTTTAAAACGAAAGAAGATTGAGTTGTCTAAGGTAAATGTAAAGATATATTTAAAGGAAGAACCAACTGTGTGTGTTGTCATAACACCTATTATGCAAAGAGTTTTCTTGGCTGGTTTGGCTGATGAAATGGTGTTTATGGATACAAGTGGATCTTGTGATCAAACAAATTCTTGTGTTACATTTATCTTTGCTGCAACGAAAATTGGTGCTTTACCTATTGTTGTCATTTTGAACACAAGTCAATCACAGGAAAATTACACACATTGTTTTCAATCTGCAAAAGATTATTTAGAGGAGATTTGCCAGAAAGTTTTTCAACCAAAAATCATAATGACTGATGACAGCAGCGTAGAAATAAATGCCTTACGAACACAGTTTTTCCAAACAGCAGATTACTTCTTTGCATATTTCATGTAAATCAAGCTCTTTGGCGTTGCTTGTGGCAAAGCGAGCATGACGTTATTAAAGAAGATCGGCAATCAGTTATGCCGAAATTCCGTACTGTAATGTATACAAATACAATGCAAGAAGCCGAAATTACAATGTCCGATTTATTAAATGAGGAGAAAGTTAAGAAAAATAAAAAGCTTGAAAAACATTTAACCAATTTATGGAGTGGGCGTGAGGAGTGGTGTTTAGCATATAGCTCTGATGTTCTAACACGAGGGAATAACACAAACAATTACTGTGAATCCTCAATAAGAATTTTTAAAGATGTAGTACTGCAGCGCTGTAAAGTATTCAATATGTGCGCGTTAGTTGACTTTATCGCGAATACCTTTGAATCATACCACAAGAAAAGGTTGATTCAATTTTCAAATGGGAGAGCAAGAAATCTTACGTTAGCGTATGAAAAATGTTGCCAAGCAAGTAGCAGTATTTGGGATATTGTACACATGGATGACGATACCTACTTTGTGAAAGAGAAGACTGATCTGTATGTTGTTAACTGTGAAATGGCAATATGTGACTGTCCGTATGGTGCTGGGGGCCGATTTTGTAAACATCTCTGCGCTCTAGAAAGAAAACATGGGACTGTACTTAACACATCGCTTCTTTTGAATGACTGTGATCGTCAACAATTTGCTAAATTCGCTCTGGGTGACCAGTTCTCACCGTCATTCTTTGAAAATATTACGGGTGTATCAAACACAAATAATGAGGACAATCAAATTGACCCTATCACACCAGATGATGTTGTACCAGATACTTTTGAACTCCCAATAAATCCAGTGGAAAACAGTGTAACTATAAACAATGAAAACTTTGACAGTGCTGTTCAAAATATTAAAACTAAGTGGCAAAGAATTACTGATATCTTGGTAAAAGATTCAAATGCTGCATATACAAACATTCTTACAAAGTTTGGATCTGATTTGTCTGATTTGTACGACGAAAATCTCGAATAATTCATGTACAACCAACATCGATCGCCCGTCGCAAAGAAAGAGGTCTACCATGTAGTGGAAGGATTCAATCAGGACGACCAGCCAAGTCAGAAACAGTTAAAAGAAAACGTGTTCATAATATTGCATTCAATATTAAGGATAATGAACCTCCTGCCAAAAAACATTGATTTTGGGAATTTCATTAGGTTTGTTTAGTGCGTTGATTGCCTTCAGAACATTATCATATATATTGGAGATTTATTTTGGTACTAATAAAAAGTTAATTAAAGACTTTGTTTTAGTTTTCTTTCCCATACATTAAACGCAAAAATGCCTTCAAACATTTTGTGGCGCTTGATCTTCTTGTTTCAAGGCAGTACTAATACAGTACCTAATGAACTCGGAATCGGAAATACGCGTACGGGACAATTGTAAACGCAAATATTTTTATTACCTAAGCTTAAATCAAACCTTTTTCTTCATTCACAAATTGAACGGTTCTATTTTTACTCTACACCCTACGAAATGGTATAAAAATTATGGATCCGGGAGCTGATCGACATATACAGATTGTGTCATAGTTTGCGGGCAGGAACACCAAAATATTATAACATGGCACAGCCTGTATATTTTCAGCGGTTATATCCTAAATCAGTCTGTCCATAGTACTCTGTATGTGATTCACGGTAACACACAATATGGTACAACCAGTCAAACTTGTTTATGATTTTATGTAACTAGGGTGAATGTATAAACTGTAAATGCAGTTAAACAATAATAAGTATGTAACTAATAATGTTACTGAACAAAATATTATGGTCTAAGCTAAGTAGTTTTAGCAATTATTATTTTTTATCAACAGAAGTCATGTATTGTATTTTCTAGACACTAGAACAAAACATTATACTTAATACTGCATATATTCAAAATGTAATATGTATTATCTGTTTAACTGTAGCATACTAAAAGAGAGTATAGTTTAATTATGTTGCCTATGAACATGATTTAATTCAAAAAAGTTATATATTCGTCAGCACGCATTAGCATACTTTATTTAGATACCGATAAAATATTGAAGCCAAGAAAATTATGGTAATTTAGACTTACATAATAACTTAAAGTAGTCAACAATAATATTATGGTCACTATTTAGTACTATAATATTCTACTATCAGGGAACCTAATTCATAAGCAGGTAGAGTGTGCTCATAATTTATTTGTATTACAATGACGGCATACAGTCACAATACAATTGTCATACATATTAACAACTTAATACGAACAAATCACGACAACAGTCAACCTACTTATGAATTAGACTCTCTGATAGTACATCGTCCATTTCAATGTTGCATAAACCCGGCATCAACAAAAAAAAAAATAGAAGAAAGATGTGTTGAAAAGTTTTAGATGACGTAGGATATGTACCTACTGCTTCATGCCATATGAATCAAATTACTTGAACGTCTACGGCATACAGAAGAATTGCTTTGAAATGGACTATATGAACTAAGAACATACTGTTTATAAAGCAAATATAGGAGACCCCTAATGTCTGTGGTCGACCATCGACGTGTTACCTAATGGTTGTCTCAAGTTACCCGGATGTCGGTTATCTGAGTGTGAACTATGTCCGTGGGTAGTAGTGGCCGGTGCGAGCCGGAAGCGGTGGCGGTGTGTCCTGGAAACAAAAAAAAATGTCTAAGGGTCAGTTCATACCGAAAAGAGACAATACGGGACGCGGCGCTGCTTTTTTTAATTTAAACAAATTGAACTTATTCCCCACACAATAAGATACGCATTTAATTGCAAGAGTTCGCTATAAATAATAATGAATCATGTAACTTCATGTGTATTGAATAAAGTTCAATTTTGAATCACTATTTTAAAAATGCTGCGACGCTAAGTGACCCATATTGTTGGATAATCATTCCCGTAGCATTAATTAGTACTTCAATATGGCAAAATGGCTTATATTTTACTCCTAATTTTGCATAACATTCATATTCACAATAAAGAGCAGTCTATTATTTTTTACAAACATATATATTTGGAAACACAAATAATTATATACAAAAGAAGCTCTCAAAAGCAAAGCAAAATTAAAATAAAAACAAACCTCTAATATACACTAAGAGCCAACACTAGGTGCCAACGTCTGAAATAAATGGTGCGAAAAAAAATCAGGCTTAAAAATATCAAAAACAAAATACATACATAACAAAACAACAAGTATAAAAAAATTAAAAAAAGCTATTTTTACAACAAAACTCATTTAAAAGACTTATAGCATTCGAGATGTGCGACCAGCAGGATAGAAACGTTCGCCAGTTGAAATTTAAATTCTTGTATTTTTTTCATTGATAAAAATATTAGACTATTAATAGATGTTATTAAGTAAATTTTATTTTTTTTTCACTTCGTCTCCTTTTCTTTGTATACATCACCGTAAAATTGTAAAAACCGTTGGATTGTAATATAACTAGCGTGATTACAAAAACATGTCGAAAGATTATTTGAAAATATAATATAATCTAAAAAAAAATGCGTTTAATTGTAAGCACAATGTTCGGGTTCGCAATCTTCCCACATTTTAAAATCTCGCTAGTTATATTACAATCTAACAGTTTTTACAATTTTACGGTGACACATACATGACTGTACCAATTTAAGACAAACTTATGTTTTGGCTATTATTTTTCTGACTGAGATTTAAAATCAGAGTATAGTACCTAGCATGAGAAGCGACCGCCGGTAATATTACCTGCACGTTGTTGTCGTGTAGATAGTGTCTGGGCAGCTGCGGCCGCGGCATCGGCTCGTCGCTGTCTTCATCCTCCTCGAAGTCTGTACAATAATCATCATCTTATTATGATAACGACGAACGTGCGACAACAATATACTATGGACCTGTCCACATCTCCACGTCACGACGTCCGTCGTCGACGTTAAATGCTATGTCGCGGCACGGTACGGTGCAGCGTTTATTATGTATGAAAATAGGGGGCAAATGAACAAACGGATCGCCTGATAAACACCGCAGGAGTCGCAAGCGTCGTGCTAGTTCACGGTACGACAACGTCCTACTCTTTTTAACAATAGCAGAAGCAAAATACTCTGCGTCTTATGCTGCTCATATTCAAAACAAGACAGCTATTGATTCTCTGGTACGGTGAAGAATGTATCGGATTTTCACAAGTCACGGCGACAAGTGACGATCCGGCGTCGTGACGTGCATTTTTACGATCATGGAGACTAGAGTTAAGAAGTACCTTCTCCATACATGAAAAAATGTCCGTAAAAAATCGTTAAATAGGGGGTGGCGCTACTGTAGCAAAACGAGTGAGTGTAAAACGGAAAAATTTAAACAGAGAATTACGTACCTACTTAGAATTACTTAGCATCTTCTTCGGTTATTCATAAAAACATTGTTGACTAGGTGCGCGAGTAGGTAATTACAATTTTCATTATTTTCTGAATTACCTACTAAAATCTACTAAAGACGTATTATAAAAAAAATTTAGTCACTAAACTCAACTCGCTCTTATTGCTAACTTCATATCACACACCCTGGCTCAAAACTGGCCATAGTGGCGCTAGCGCCACTATGGCCAGTTTTGACAATTATTTATTTACTTTTGTTCGACACTTTTTAGCTCTTCTGCCTTAGAGAGATGGTACTCTTTTACTCTATTCGTCATGTTAACGATGATATAAAATTCCACTTTATGTCAACACACTGTGCTGCCACACCGGATAATATCATTTAAATAGCGGTATGCAGATATTTTTGTTATACTTTATGACCTAACAAAGTTTCACTACAATATGTTTATGTATGTATTTGGCAGTAATAAAAGTAAAAAAGTAACATTAATTTGTCATCATATTTTTTGTAGAGATATAAAAGAATTAAGTATAAACAATGTCTAATTTATGTTGCTAATTGTAGCATGCATATAAAATCATGCGATTTAAAACAACATTAACTAAGAAAAACCTAATTTGTTCTAGAAAAAATCGCTAGAAACAGATCAGTATTAAAAATATTTAAGAGACAAGGTGTAGGTATATTGTTGAATATTAAATGTTAGCATTATGTTATATGCATTGTCGTAAGTCGCAAACCACTGGTGTGACACTGACACCTATTCCATTTTAAGAATTTTAGTAACTACAAAATTTAAAATTATGTAAGTAAAAAATATACTGTTGTTTGATTTTCAAATTGATAAAAACCATGGCTACCAACTATATTATGCCACAGATCTATGTGTGAGAACTTACCTCGACGTTTTCGCGGGTCGAGAGCGCCCTTAACCGTTTCCTCAGTGTCAGAACCTTCTGGAAAACATTTAACATGAAAACCACCAAACATTCATTACAATAACAACGAATCTGACTTCGATGTGGTATGTGGGGGAAAGAGGGAATAAAATATGTCGAGGGTGTGTAAAAGGTTGGGTCTACTCCTGAAATATTCAGAGGGGTAAGCACGAACAATTGACAAGTACGTATTCGTAACGTTATCGAATATCAATTGTATAGGCGCTGTCATAATTTTCATACAATAGGGGAGATGACTACATCTAAAATATTTCGTTTCATTAACATACTCAGAAACATTGAGGCATACTACACACACCGGCATATTTAGCGGAACATAAAATAAAGGTTTGATATCAGCATCATATAAGGTTGCTGGCTGGTTTATACGTCATTTAATTTTAAAAGAAATATTTTCAAATTAAGAAAACGTCTGAACATCACATTTTATGCAATTATTTTAATTTTATTCAAATACACCTTATCTGGAACGAACTTCGAGTATTTCTTCCTTCTGAGTTTGATTTAAAATTTCATTGAAATACAAACAGTATTTCATTTGTTAGTTTTTTTAATCGCGTATCTTTTTGGAGTTGAGGACTGAATTATGCCTGACTTAGCCCCAACGGAGATTGCCAGGGCACTAGAAATGCGAAGAAATGGTCAAACCTACAGAGTGATATCCAGAGATCTTCGTCGACCAGTTTCAACGATCCATCGCAGTATCCAACGGTTCAGGGAGACCGGATGTGAGAAGAGCAGGACAAGGCAGAAAAAGACGCACTTCGAGTAGGGATGATCGTTTCATTCGGCTTCGTGTACGTAGGAACCCCCGATTGACGGCCGTACAAGCCCGACATGAGTTAGAAGCAGTGCGGGGTGTAACCGTAAGTGAGCGTACGGTACGAAGAAGGTTCGAAGAAGCTGGTTTGGGTTCATTTGTGCCCGCCAAGGCTCCAAGGCTCGAGGTAAATCATCGTAGAAACAGCTTAACTTTTGCTCAGGAACATCGACTTTGGAACGCGGACCAATGGAGTAAGGTATTGTTTAGTGATGAGTGCAGAATTCTCTTAAATCAAATTGACGGCAGGCAAAGAATATACAGACGCAAAGGAGAACGATACATTCAGACAAATTTTGAAACTTGCATACGGTGGTGGATAAATAATGGTTTGGGCGGGCATTTGTTTGGGAGCTCGCACAGGCTTGGTAGTGATTGACAGAGGGAGTCTGACTGCAGACCGCTACATCAGAAAAGTTTTAGAAGAAAATGTCGTACCGTTTGCCCCATATATCGGTGACGATTTTGTTTTTATGCAGGATAATGCTCGGCCGCATACCGCTCGGGTAACTCAAGCTTATCTTAATGATATGAATATCACTGTTATGGAGTGGCCGGCGAGATCACCGGATATGAACCCAATAGAGCACGTTTGGGACTTGCTGAAAAGAAAAGTTAAGTCCAGAATTCCAGCTCCTGCCAACGTGGGTGAACTGCGAATCGCCGTAGTTGAGGAATGGCGGAGACTATCCCAGGAGACCATCGATAACATCATTCTCAGTATGCCTAGACGGGTAGAAACTTTAATAAGAGCACGTGGAGGAAATACGCGATATTAATCAAGATTTTTCTAATTTAATTAATTGTTATTTTAATATTAATTTTTACTTTTCCCGGTTACATGAAAAGTTCAAAAATGTACCATTTTTCACAAATAGCCTTTACTCGCAAAATCTGTTCTTAATGTGATCTCATTTTAAGTAAAACAAATGAAACTTTAAATAACAAAAGAAGTGTAGTACCTAAGTAGATTTTAAAATAAAACCATATTTTTTTAATTATGGACCTTTTTTTGTGTTCCGCTAAATATACCGGTGTGTTTACTTGGTAAATGTAAGAAAATATAATATTTTATGTGTAGTTTATTAATTAGATACATCTAAAAATGCAAAAGTTTTTTTTTGCTAAATTAGTACATCATTAACTAATGATGGATGTACTTAAAATACAAATGATTTAGCAAAAAAAAAATTTTTTTTTTGTTTAAGATGTAAGTAAACTTACTTACATCATATACAAAAACGTTAATTATGGTAAGTATGAACTTAAACGCAAAACTATCGGAGATATTTACGAATATGTTCCTGCGGCCTTATACTTCATACACTTTTACCTAGGCGCGAGGTCACAGCTAGGTACGACTTTAGTATGGAATGTTTTTACGAGATTTGCGAAATTTTGTATACAAATCGTTGTACCTTTTGAAAATATTGACCTTTGATATACTGTTTCTTCTGAGAAGTTACTCATAGCTAAGAGTAGTAATTCGTTTATGCAATAAAAAAATCAGTTATCTAGCCTATTCTCTTTCTAAAACGTGAAGAAATACGTACTTGTCAATTGTTCGTGCTAGCCCCACTGTTTAGCTGAGACGGTGTGTATTGTGATATACATTTCATACATTTTTCGAGTAGGTACATAGGTTTTAGGCTGCTTCCATTCTTAAATGGGCATTAGCATGTGATGTTCCAGTGTCTGCGGAGGTTATAGTAAGGTGGAGGACGGTAATGTAGCATGAAACTAGTGTTAACACTAGTCTTTGGTCAACTTCGAGACGGTGGAAGTAGGTACTTTTATGATAGTTGCCACTAGCAAATGGTACTACGAGGAGAAAACATTGTTTATCCCAATTTTACAGATAAACATGAAGAACCAGCGAATGTTAAAGTAGTCATCTGAAACTGGCGTTATAAACCGAGAGCTACTGCCAATTTTAGAGCAGGTCCTCGTAGCAACCTGCCAACTTGTCCTGTAACTCTCCTATTATAATCCATCAGGGAATTGGAATATTTTGGCAATATCTCTTTACACACACATATAAAAACATAATATGTTCAACAAAATTGAACTAGATATAATTCTTTACAATTTGTGCTATGGTAATTTTTGTTTCAAATTGATAGTTTTAGCACTGCAAAATCTGAGAGGGAATTTAATTAAATTAAATTTACGAATTCATTTTAGTTGTGTTGTTGATATTTTTTTGTAATCAAATATATTCTAGTTCCTCTTAGATGATAAACATATCGAGGAATTTGCAAACAAATATAAAGACCGCCATTTTATGACATTGAGCATACCAAATTTTAGTGGCAATAAAACTTAAAGTATGTACTAAATATAAGATCACACTGTAAAAGGAAAAGGGACCAAATTTCAATTTTAAAGTTGTGCCTATTCAAAACCGGAAGTTTCGCACTCGCCTGGCCAGGTCAAAGCCCGAACCAAATCATCTAGCTTACTTTTTTTCCAACTCATTAAACATTAAATTACAACATATAAAATCTTCAAATTGTCACAAACACAGTTTTGAATGAATGAAATCAATGAAAACCAAATTGATTATTAAACATTTTGAAATTGACTTAGCCCCACAGCCAGCCAGCCAGGTCTGCGGATCCCTGTAAAGGTTATAATATAATAAGGGAGTTACAGGACGAGTTGCCAGGTTGCCTCGAGGACCTGTTCTAAAATTGACATAGAAGCTCTTGGGCTTTTACAGACAAGCTACACACAAAACCACCAGAAAACCCTACGCTCAATTATGATTTCAAAGTTTTTACTTGGTATTACAAATAAATTGTAATATGTAGTAAAATTTGCTTTACATCCGATAACTGAATTTTATTCGTTTTGCTTTTCAAGATATAAGTGAATTTAGCCGATATTCTGTGTCGAAATCACTGCTTTTATAACTATGCTAATTTTGAAACTCAATTAGTAAAGTGATTTTTGATTTCACCTCATATCTCTTTTTAATCAAGATAGTTGAGACAGAGTTATGTTTGGGCTGTTATTTTACTGAGATTAATAAATCAGAAGCCCAATTCTCTTAACTATTAGCATATAATCTCGGTTCGGTCAACGCGCTGACACATTCGCATACACGTCATTTAGTGCGCACGCGAGCGGGACAGCCTAAAAATAAAAACGAGATTTAACCGATAATAATAATTACGAGAATTTCTTTCCCAGATTATACTGATTTTAAAATGAATCAATTTTAAGACATTTTTAGTCACATTCTCGATTACAAAACACTCTGGGTTTCTAAGAAACATTTTTGTTCAATTTATTTCACTAGATGGCATTGTTTCGATGGAACACCGTGACGCCTGATTAGCCGGCAAACGGATAAAAATCACCTTAAATCTCAAGTGCAGCTTGTATTTTGCTGTTATACATTTAAAACAAGCTGCAAGTTCTATGATCTATGTGATATCTAAGTATTAAACCAGTATGAAATACATATAAAAATCTATGACTCGAAAACCTAGCACGGTCTAATGGCGTGTTCTAACAAAACATGCAGAAATTGACAAAACGTGCCGTAAAACAGTAACACAGTAAAATCGGGAGGTCATGCAGAAACGTTCTAGAACCAAAACGGGGGGGACGACCCCCTGGGGGGTGAGGGTCGTGGGGTCTTACCGGAGTTGAGCTCTCGCACGAGCGTCGACATGGCGTTGGTGACCGAGTCTGCCGCGTACAGCAGATCGCTGCGAAGGTTGCGATTGTCTATTCCCACTGAAATATCAGCTACCGTTTAAAATTCAACATGCCTCTTTAAAACTGCATAAAAAGTGGTGGATTGAAAAAAAAACTCGAATCACAGTGTTTACAACAAAACGCCTCCGAAACGGCTTGATCGTTTATTATGAAATATTTTGTGTATATTCGGTAGGTTTGAGAATAGGTAAAACCTAACCTAGGTAATTGCTGGGTCAGCTTTAGTGGACGGATTAAATTTTTTCGTTTTACGCCACATACTTACTGCGGTTAAAAAAAATGTCGTAATTGTTATTATAATTATATACAACAATATAATTAATATAATGATAAAAATAACTAAGAATATCAGGCCTTTTCTTAGACCTATTCCCATCCCCCGTCCCATAAAATTACGGAAATTAATGTTTTTCACGGCGAAACGGAACGTCAAAACTAATGAATTGATCATAATTCGATATAGTTTTGACTATTCAAATAAACGTTTGTGTTTAAACGCGATTCAAAATCGATGTGGTTTCAACTAATAACGATCTTGAATAGCAATATCGATTAAATTTCTTAAGTGTACAACGCTACAAACATCAAATACGATGTGTCCAAACTAGCTTTAGCTTTTGAATACACTTTAATTCTAACGGAGACTTTAATTTGTTTCATAATTTAACGATAATTAGTTTTTTTTATTTACCATGTTTTTGTGACAAATATTATATTTTAGTGATCGAATTCTTGTAGACTTAAACGACAATCTGATATTTGATGTTTTTTTTTCAAATTATTTAGTTGATCGAGAAAATATTTTATTGTTATTATTTCAAGAAAACAATACTTGACAATTTTGTCGTTTATCCAATTGGCTTTCTGGTGGCAGTTTGTGTATTGCATACCTATATTTCTTAAGTTGTCAATTTCAATGTCATATAGATTATCTGCATAGAAACATTTATGAGAGTTTGTTTAAACCTGTTTCATTTATAATCAATTTTTAAATGTAACTTACTCGTAGTCGGCCTTTGGTTTTGATGGTAGCTTCTGGAGTCAACCCCCATCGTTTCCATACCTAAGATCCAATCATTTTAATATAAGTTTATGTATGTAAAACACAACACAAGGGAGTAAACATCTTTACAAATGAACTCTATTTTACGGTTTGATTGTTGAGTACAACGTACATAATTTAGGAAAATTAGCTCCATAAATTAGATAGAAAAAGATAGAGAATAGAGGAGTGAAATAGAAGAAGTGTATTACCGAGGCTGTGTGACATGTCGAGTCGCTCGCGCTCGCCCAGCGACGGCGTCTGCGGCGCGCTGCGTACGGCGCCGCGCCCGCCACTCTCCCTGCGACAAAAACAAAATATTTATTTATTTTACACCTTCAAGATATGTTTTAAAAGTTTCTTAGGCCCACTTGCGCAGATCTTGGTTAAAGTTAACCCTGGGTTAAAATATCATGTTTTAGCTACTCTAAATACGAAGAACGAGAGAGATAGCATGATATTTAACTTAGAGTCAACTTTAACCCAGATCTGCGCAAGCGTGCCTTAAGATATTAGTTTCCTGTGAGCAAAAAAAAAAAAACGTTTCATGCCTTTTCCCCAAAAGTTGGGAAAACCAATATAATCGTTTGAAATAAATAAATAGCTTACCGTTCGGGAGCCGAGGGCTGCGGCTGTGAGCCGGGCAGCGGAGGGCTCTTAGTGGACCGCGGGGACGAGTTTGGGGTCGATCGGGGCGAGGACTGCTGTGTCTGTTCATAAACAAATCATATTTTATTATTTTTAGTAAGAAGATAACTTAAAAAAAAGTATTAAAATACGCAAAAAGGCGCATTGTTACGGTCGCCATAATATCTATGAACTGTGTGCTTACAAAATGTTGTGAATATGTGAATTTTCATGTACATCACCTTGAGCATCCTCATGAGCCCCTCGAGTTGGTGCATGAGGTGCTTGCGGGACTCCTGCAGCGAGGACAGGTGGCCCTCCAGCTCGTCTTTTCGCTGCCGAAGCGCGCGCAGTTCCGACACCAGCGGCGGCGCCCCGCCCACCGCGCCGCCCACTGACTCCGCCTCTTGTTGCCGTCTGACATATTAAAATTTGAATTGTCACGGAGTTTACTTTATTATGCTGAATGAGAACAGGTTTTTATAACGGAAAAATAAAATGTTAACCTGAAATTAATAGGTTTGTGTTTTATGTAAAGAAAGTCTTGAACAGCTTTATTGAGAATGGTTACATTCTATTAGTAATGGAACCATTAATATGGAATAAACAGTTTTAGGTAGTTTTTTTACCTGAGCCGAGCTATCTCCCTCATAATCTCCCTGTTCTTGGCTTCCAGCTGCGATATCAACTCCCGCTGTTGCCTCGCCGCGTCCACTTCTGCGCCTTCAGAAGAAGATCGGCCCTAAAAATATATATTTTTATAATAACAAGGCGTAATTTAAGACAGTGAGTTACCGCCATTAAACGAGTTTATATATATATTAACTATAGATTTCGCCGCTACCGACGCGGTAGCGCCGCAAGAGCTGCGGCAATCACCGCCGGCGCTGCTCAAAAATTACATACAAATCACGCGCCGCAGCACCGCTGCACTAGGCAGCGGTGCTGCGGCGCGTGTGTAAGCGTACTTACTACATAGTGTTTTTTTATTCACACTTACCAATTCCGGTGTCAGAGAAGCAGATCTTCCGGCTCGAGGCTGAACAGAAAGTTTCAAATTAATGTTAAATATGATTACAAAATCACACAGCGTAGTTTTTTATTTTAATAATTATTGTAACTGATCTAAAGTCCAGTCCAGGTGACACCTCACTCTCTCCAAGAAAACATATTTCTTTAGGATAATGCCAGTAGGTTTTTTGTGCATTATACGTAATTTTATCGTCGGACAGACAATTTTCTGTTCATAATACTATATTTATTAAGTAATAAAAGAATTGTAAGTAAAAAGTTGTCTGCCGGACGATAAAATTCCGTGTAGTGCTCAGCCATCTATCGTCATCATCCTGAAGAAAATAATTTATCTTGGAGATTGACCGAAGTGCGTGCCGCTCTCCCAGCGGCAATGACCACCGACATGGTCATGTATACGCACCATGGTCCTGTTCTCGTGGGCGAGACGAGCGGCGTAACGCGCTATGAGCCGATGCTCGTCGTCAACGCCGCGGGACAGGTGCTCCGCTATACCTGACGATGTCAATCGAGAATATTAGTTTCAATTCGCAAAACGAAATGATTCAATCACAGTTATAAGTTAAAGTAGTAACTCAAAATCAGTTCAGATAAACTAGAAACAGTACATACTGCGGTGGGTAGAGCGCGAGGAGCGGCTGTCAAGCGAGCCCGTGTTGACGTACCCCGGCGCGTACTCCGGGAACCCGTTGTGCGCCGGCACCGGAGACGGCGGCCTGGACATAAGTTCTTTTTAATGAAACAAGACTGGCAAACCAGCAGAATGATTTCCTGCTGCTATTAAAAAATTACCACCGCTCATGGACACTCGCAACTAGAAAAGTTAAAATTGCGTATTTTATAAAAAATAACCCCTTCACACCATCTGGTAGTAACGTAGTACTTTGAAGACCGCTCTCCCCCTTAAACAGGTCACGTAGTATGGGTATTTTCCCTAATGTAGTATTTTGTAATGTATATTGTATACGTACACGATGTGGCTGAGGTCAAGCGTGCGCTCGGGCCGCTCGGGGTAGCGCGGCAGCTGCGGGCGCGCACGCTCCGGCACGCACCGGAACGACTTCCGCAGCGTCGCGCCAATTTGCTTCGACGGTGATTTCTGAAATAAAAACCATCATTATGTGTGCTTTAACTACAATAACTATGACCTACAGGACCTTTTCAGTGAGTGACCAAAATTTCAGGAGTGAAGATACACTTGAATATAAGCAACTTTTACTATGCGATCAACTGTCCTCTTGAAAAAAAAAACTGCTGTTTCCTACAAAATGATTTATTATTATATAATTATAATTATCTATGCCCTTTTGTATGAAACAGCTGATTTTTTTTTCAAGTAGGAAAGTTGATCCCATAGTAAAAGTTGAATAAATTCAAGAGTATATTCACTCCTGAATGTTTGGGCACTGACTGAAAAAACACCTGTATAGCGACACATCAAAAAATTGTGGCAATATTGTAAATATAAACTATTTATACTGCTTACATGAAAATAAATTTTCGGAATAAAAAAAATCGCCTTCAGGCTTCAGCTACCTTTCAATTTGTCCAGCATACATAATGTCAAAGCTGATTGACTGATGTATCAACGCACAGGCCCTTAAGGTTAGAAATTTTAAATTTTGCAATCGTATTTCTCATATGACGAAGGCATCCACTAAGGACGGATTTCTCAAAATTCAACTCCCAAGGGGGTAAAATAGGAGATTTAAGTTTGTATGAAACTATTCCTCGCACGTATTTGCATGAAATTTCGTATGAATTGAGTACGGAAAAAGTAATAAGTTACGTATTTCAGCGTTTTCTAAAATTCAGCCACTAGGTGGGTAAAATAGGGGATGAAAGTTTAAAAACTTATTTCATGCGGGCGAAGCCGCGGGCAAATAATGCTAGTCATACAATATAACAATAAGACAGTATTATCAATTATAATATACGTACGTATGTGGCGTACTCCTTGACCTCGTGGTCGTTGGTATGCGGCGGGGAGACGTGTCCGCGCCAGAAGCAGTCCTGGCAGAGCGTGTAGCCAGGGCAGCGCGTGCAGCGGTACCGCAGCCCCGCCAGCGACCCGCGCCCGCACGCGCTGCACGCCAGTGGGTGCACCACTGGAAATTAACAAGTTTTATTTTGAATCGTTTAGATAGTAACTGGAACACATTACGATTGCGTTAGTGACGTCACAAATCTATATATATATAAAAGGAGATGTCCCCACTGACTGACTGACGTATTGACGCTCGCACAGCCGTAACTGCTAATAGTAGAAACGTGAAATTCGGGCAGTAGTTTTAAATTATAATGTAGACGCGCACTAAAAAGGGGTTTTGAAAAATTCTATCCTTAAAGGGGTGAAATAGGTGTTAAAAATTTATATGGAAAATCTTTAAATCTGCACCAATTTCGATGAAAGTTAAGATTCATCCTTTTAAATACATTTTATTAAATAAATAGAAATTATTGAGTACGTATCTGTTAAATTCAGGGTTTGAAAAATTATATGAAAAATCTTTAAATCTGCACCGATTTAGATGAAAATTAATATTCTTCTTAATTAAATAAAATTAAGATCCTCTTAAATAAATTTCATTAAATACGTGTTTCAGGGTTTGTTAGAATTAACCTTCTGAGGGTGTAAAATAAGGGTTGAAAGTTTGTATTAAAATAAATTAAATTCTATCAAACCCTTGAAATTTAATAGCCCTTGAAATTTAATAAATAAATAGAAATTATTGAGTATGTATTTATAGTTTTTTGAACTTCGTCCCCTAAAGGGTCTTCACTTGGGGGTTCAAAGTTTGTGTAGTGAAAAATCAACAACTGGTCGGATTACGATGAATTTTGTCACGCAGATATTATTATATACGCAGAAAAATAGTTTTTCGAAACATAAACCTACCCCACGGGTGTGCAATGGGGATCCACGGGGACGAAGTCGCGCTTATAGTCATAATAAATCAGATTAACTATTTCGTCGTATTAGAATTGTGCTATATTTTTTTTTCTAGTTATTTGCTTGTATTTAATGTATGTAGTTCAGAAATAGAAAACTTCACATGACATGGACACGCACATATACGGATACGCATATTATACGAGGGCGGCACTGAAAATTTCGGGAATCAAGGAAGTGACACAACATTACTATTTAAAAATGTATTTATTGCTTTTCGAAGTGTTCTCCGCGAAATTTGACACATTTTTCCATACGATGGAACCAATCATTGAAGCAACCATTCCATTCGGAAGTTGGGGTCTCCAAAATGGCCGTTTTGTAGGCATCCACAGCTTCTTCAGGTGATGAAAATCTCTGACCACGCAATTTATTCTTTATTTTAGGGAAAGTATAGAAATCATTAGGGCTTAGGTCGGGGCTGTACGGCGGATGGTCTAATAATTCTATGATTTCTTGCTCTAAAAACTCTTTTGTTCTGTGCGCGGTGTGAGAACTCGCATTGTCGTGATGGAGGATGATGCGGCGGTTGCAGTTCTCTTTACGGAGTTCAGAAACGACCTGGGGCAAACAAATGTTAGCATACCATTCTGCATTAACCGTTCTTTGTCCCTCAAGAGGAATAGTCGCAACATGGCCGGTTTTGGAGACAAACGTGGCCACCATTTTTTTTTCAACACTCCGTGAACGAACAATTTTTGTTGGCTTTAACTCATTTTCGAACACCCAAACTCATGACTGGTTTTTTGTTTCGGGTTCGTACGCGTATATCCAGGATTCGTCACCTGATACGATGTTGTATACAGAATTTGAGGATCCTGCGTGGAATCTTTCGAGAGTTCTGACGCACCAAGTAACGCGAGCCGCTTTTTGCTCTTCACAGAGCAAATGCGGTATCCATCGGGAAAACAACTTTTTTACACCTAATTGTTCATGCAAGATTATTTGTATTTGACTCATGCCAATGTCTAAAGTTGCCTGAATTTCGCGGTATGTCACATGTCGATCTTCCTCAATCAGCTTACGCACAGCATCAACGTTTTCTTGGGTGACTACAGTTTTTGGACGACCTTGACGGGGATCATCACTGAGCTTGACACGTCCACGTTGAAAT
This sequence comes from Phengaris alcon alcon, assembly GCA_037179445.1. Lineage (NCBI taxonomy): Eukaryota > Metazoa > Arthropoda > Insecta > Lepidoptera > Lycaenidae > Phengaris > Phengaris alcon. The sequence goes on along the minus strand of JAYRCH010000040.1, from coordinate 264,277 downwards.
TCAGCAAACCAGCGATAAATTGTGGTTTTGGATGGGGCTTCATCACCAAATGCAGAAATCATCTGGTCAACACACTGTTTTTGTGTTAAACCACTTCGAAAGTCACAATAAATCATCGCTCTAGAATTTTCTCAAGTCAATTCCATTTTCTCAACGACTAAACAAGTCTGACAAGACCTTGTGAGAAGACCGAGAATCTTTTTTTAAATAAAATAAACGGTATTCGATTTTTAAAACCAAGGAGTTTTAAATTAAAAAGATTTTAATATGACAGGAACAGTGGAACTATTCCATACCCGATACTTTTAGTGCAGCCCTCGTACATGCCTCAAATTAAAATCATACCATTTTCAACACTGGCCAAACGATGCAGCAGCGGCAGCCACACAAGACAAGGGGGGCCAGGATCTGACATAAGTGTATCTAAGAAATCATTGACAGTTATCTTCCCATTCTGTAAAAAAACTGGTTGTTAATAAAATATATAATAAATTTTGAAGGCTGTACATAAATAAAAATTTGTCTAATAGCATTAACACACATAGGTACAGATTTGGTCCGGAGCAGACCACAGATTTGGTTGTCAACTTAGGAGTTTCTCACTAAAATCCTCGAGGGGGATGATTTTTAAGGGTTATTTTTAGAGGTTTGTATTTACTTGTTTTTAATTAAATTAAGGTAATTGAACTGATACAATTATCAACAAGTAATTTGAAAAGTCGACCTGTGAAAATAAGCTTTTGGAAGTATATTTTAATGTCAAAATGATAATAATACAGTTTTTTTTTTAAATTTATTTATCAGTTTGAGGAAATTATATTTTTGAGAATTGGAACACTGTTCAAAAATCGGAATACACTGTGAATAGAACTCCGTTCTAAATTCTAATACAATAGAGCTGAAAATCAAACATACAAGTGTTGCGCTGTAATAATGGTCCCCACCAGACTATAATAATAATTTACAAAAAAAAATACCTGATTAAAAATTGACAAAGCCAAGCTGTCATTATAACTGAATGATGGAGATTCATAAACAGCAGCAGGCAGAGCAAGAACTTCCCGCAGGTAGTCAGACAGTCTTTTCATAAGCAAATGGCCATTACCATCTGAAAGTTGTGAGAATATATCTGCAAAAACAATTATATCATAATTAATTAATGTTAATAATATTTTTAATGATATAAACAAAATACATTACAGGGCAGGTTTTTGCTAGTATGTATATACAATATATATTAATTAGTCAAAATGCATTCAATAATTTCGACGGCTGAGTTCGAAAACAAAATGTATGGGATTTAACATAAGGCATTGCAAGCAATATGTCACTTAGCGATGACTTATGTCAAATCCAGGGCCGGATTTAAAATTAGTGCCGCCCTGGACACTGAAGAAAATGCCGCCCTATCACAGAAATTTTACTTAAAATTATAGTTTTTATATCTTATTTTTTTATAGAATAACTAATTTCTCATTGCATATATTTTATTATATTATATTATTTACTTCAATAAAATAAAAATAAAAATGTTTTTGTTCCAAGAATCCATAGACAAATCATTGATGGAGCGCCCAGCGAAGCCAATCATATATCTTTGTAAGAATCATGAATTTTGCACTAAGGATGACTTACAATTGTATTACATTTGTTTGTCAGGCAAAGTCAGGTGTACTTTGTAAATTGGTCGATTAAATCTTCACAATCTAAACGTTAAAGTAGACATACACATACATATTCTATGCATAGAATACCCAATCTTTTGAGCCTATTTGCAGTCATTGTAAAACGTAAGTAGTTTTTAACTCGTTTCAAACAAGAAATAAAAAATGATTAATTAATAGAATTAAGTAATTACTATAATATGCAATTTTGATAATTGTAAAAAAATAATTCTAAAAATATTTTTTTAGTTTCTAAATTTTGCCGCCCCACAAAATTTGCCGCCCCACAAAATTTGCCGCCCTGGGCACTAGCCCTGACTGCCCCTAGTGTAAATCCACCACTGGTCAAATCCCATAAATTTTTGATTTCGAAATTCGCTGTCGAAATTATCGAATGCATCTTGACTAAAGGCCCAGTATTGATTAATGTAAGACACCGGCAGCTGCATGTTTAAAACTACATCGTAGCTACTATATCATAAATTTGTCAATCACTATAATATCATAAAGGGGATTTAAAAAACCTAACCAAGAGCATGTCTAAGTAGGGTTCTGTTACTATCAGCGTACAATTGGTTTTTCTCAAATTACATCAAAATTTATTGTCCGATTTAGCTCAAATAATTTCCATAAAGAGTATTTAGTATGACCTATTAGCATGGAAAGTTACATGTTTCTACCTTTTATAGTTTAGAAGTGCCAGGGAACCAACATATAAATCAATTTGCATACAGATTACTCGAAAATGGTTAACTTTATAAAAAAGTCATGAATGAAACCTTGCCTTTATTTAAAGAGACCAACATTTTGTTTCTAATTCTTTATACATAAATAAATAAATAAATTTCTACCTTATTTCACATGTGATGAGAGAGAAATATAACATTATTATTATTATTTTATGATGCCAAACATAAATTCTACGCCTATACAATTTCCATCTATACCAAATTTCATCCATTTATGATAATAACTAGCTTTTGCCACAGCTCTGCCCGTGTAAGTACAGTATCAAACAGGAACACGGTACCTACTTATTTGGAAACTCCTTTTTTCTTGTAATATACATCAATTGTTGTATATAGAACTCTAAAAAGGGTATTTAGAAACAATTACATCTAGTACTGTAAAATTTGGCAATTTACAACCTTTAAAACATTAATCATTTTAAAGCACAGTTTGCCACTGTGATGTCTAGCTATATAACTTAAAATAATAAATGTGTAGCATGGCTGAACTGGTAGGGCTACGCGTCACTACACGGCGAACAGCCGGGCGGCACGGATGTTCCTAGTTAGCCTGTGTTTACTTACTTACTGAAAAGTGTGTTTTATTGTCAACCACCTTGCAAGACATAACAGTTTAAAAATAACTTACATCTCAATTTATCCATTAGTTTCCCTGCACACATTGTTGCCAATGCCACTTTGATAGAAAACACTCTGATCTTTCCAACATTTTCACTACAAACAGATAAATAACATTTGCACTAATTATGATGACATCAAATAGAGTAACATTGATTTGGAGCAATAATGAAATAAGAATAAATATGAATTGCATTTATGCCTTATTATTTTGACATCTTAATAACATTAACCGACTTACCCTGTACTATAAGCTGAAAGTAACCAGTTTAATAGTAAAGCAGAACAGACTTCTACAGACACTTGGTTTGCGGGTGGCAATCGTTTATTGAGGTTGTGGTACAATGAGGACACCAATGTTTCCAGCCTCGTCACATTTACACATGCGGTAGGTTCTAGAGTGTTGAGTGCATTCTCTCTAAACGCCTCTATCACATTCCAAATGTCTATTGCATGCACTGTAAAAAAGAATTCTAATTAAAAATAACGATTCTATGAAGATATTTCATAATTTTATGATAGATACCGCAATCCAGCACAAGATTCATTAAAGTTTGACTAAAGTGTGGTCTTGGAGCATGTAGATTTTTGTACATTGACTGATTGCTACCTATCTCTTTCACTCGCACACAAATATATTGCTATTGTGCACCTAGTGTGTACCTGTGTAGACACAATAGCAATATATTCATGCACAATTGAAAGAGAGAAGTAACAATGAGTCAATGTACTAAATTCTATATGCTTCACGACCACACTTTAGTAACAGTATTTACTATTTTAAGGTTATTTTCATGTAAAAACTTACAATTGCATTTCTTCTGAACAAATCTCAGTTTGCAAGCAGTTCTATAGGAGGCAAATCTGATAAGATCAAAGTTTTGTTCTCTCATCTCCTGTTGCAACTGGGAGCGAGGGTCTAATGGTGTATTCCCCACAGGATGAGGGGGCATCACCCCCATACTCTCACGCTCAAGAGACATTGTAACCTAAAACAAATATAATACTTACATTAAGTAATTAATTATTTTATTCCAAGTCTATGTTATTGCTTAAAATTATAAATGGTTATAAAGATTATGGAAAATAATTATTTTAAGTTTAAAAAGTAAACACAATATTAATAATACACCAGCTGATTGGAACTGCCTAAAAATATTATATTTTTATGTACTTAATATAGTTTTTTCACGCTTTATTAACTGACGATAGCTTAGATAGTATTTACATTGTTTTATCTTCAAATATTTGATTCAAACCATACCATATCAGGAATGAGCTTACTTTTGAAACTTAGATCTTATAAACATAATATAGCCAGATTAAACCGGGACAAAACTATAGAAAAGCATTATTTGATAATATTATTAAAATTATAGTCGTGTTATGAATTCCTCAAATTGTCTTGGGAAAAGATAGATATTTTGTTTACTTTAGAAATTGTTACGTTGTACTTATTTTAACGAATAATCTCTAGTTATATACAAACCTTTAGTTATCTCATCACTTTTTAAATGAGAATAAGTCCTATTTAATCAAATCACTGTACTTTTTCAGTTAAATCGATTAATGTGACGAGTTTCAGATTTTCACTTTAAATGACAGCGTAGCTTGTCTTTATTCAGATTCTTGGGCATCTCAAATAAACTCTATATTCACAGAGGACTTATTGCTATAATACACTAACTTTTAACTTATTTTCACTAATAAATTACAACAAATTATCTGATGTAGAAAACTGACAGCCAAGTTTACGGTCGGCCTGCTGCCATTATACTTCGAAGTCGGAGTAATTTGGAGGAGTAATGGAACGTCACACACACGATTTTTTTTCTTTGGTACATAACGTAATAAAATACGGAAAATTGTTTGAAAGGTTAAAAAAATATATTATTTTTAGTCATTACAATTATGTTTTCATAAATATAAAGAATTTAGAATGAAATTTTAAAAAAATACGAAATTAGCATTGGATTTTTTGTATATATTTTGTAAATTGGAACGTATTCGAGCCATTTTTTATTGAATTGACTACAGCTGAGCAAGGAGCAATACCTTACAATGCCTTTGATGTGATGACGTGGTGGGTGGACTAAATAAACTACGGACAGATGCGCTGCAGAAACTAGGCAGAACCTAGTTAAGTACCCATAGTTAAGTCGCGCGCAGCTTGCAGGTCGTCTTGTTACAGGTTACTGGTACCTACTTATCCAACACCGACTTAAAAATCAGTAGAACACTACTCTTTAGTTTTTGTATTGAGATTTTATAAATTCCACCATCTGCGCTCTGATCTTAAAGTATACCTAAGCGTAAGCGGTAAGCTATAAGTCCCTACCTATGCAATTTGGGAAATAAGAATAAATTATCTCAAATGAGTAACGTAACGGTACTCATTTCAGATAGCTAGTATTTACCTACTTACCTACATTGTAAAAAAGTGTAATACAAACTTAACTATATTGTACTTACACTATTATTGACTTCCTGGTTCCAATAAATTAGACTATTTAAGTACTGCAATTACTTAAACCAAAATTCGAGCAACCGTATATGAGATCAACCGTATCAGACTGAGACGTTTGCTAATGGTTAATGAATTATTAAAACCGTCTTTCACATACTCACTAAACAAAATGACGTATAATACAAAAACTAACCAAGAAATGCTTAAATTCTATTACCTATGCATAATTAAGTACGTCTACTTATAACTATATTTACTGCAGGTGCTCAATGTGCGTATAGTTTTCTCGGAAATATGAACCCTGTATTATCTGGATAAAATCTAAAACGGCTTAACGACAAAGTCAGCTGCCATGTCAGCAGGTGAAAAGAAGAGCTTCAGTACGCCTACACACGCGCCGCAGCTCCCGCGGCGCTACTGTACACTATTTGTAAAATATTTTACTTAAGTCATTTTTTGCCTCAGCGTCGCGGTCGGCGGTAAAATCTTAACTATTATGACTAAAATATAACCATATTATGTTAAAACAGTGAAACTTGGTTAGTGGTTCCTGGATAAGTAAGAAACCTCTATAAATGAGGATTTCAATGAGGTTTCGGCACCTTTTGATCGAATCTAATAGGACTATACTATTAGAACCCTGGTTAAAAATTAAATTTGATTACTTGGATTTTTTCTATCTCTTTATTTGGGGCTCTGTAGCTCAATTTCCAGTAAGTATATGTGAGACATTTTTGCTGGTTGGAACAGGTTCAACACGTTTATATGGATATAAAGATCTGAACTCAGAGATTTATAGTCTATCGATAGTCTTCATACAAACGCATCGTATAAAGTGAAGCAAGCAACAGATTAGGAGATTAGGAGTGACTTTTCTTGAATCTCGATCAACTCCATTTGTAAGTGTATTGGAGCATTTTGTACATTACATTTTGTAGGAGTAGCAAATAAACTGAAACAGTCTTCCATGTAGTGGCGGGGCAAGACCTAAATTTGATGTGGGCAAGACAGATTTCGCGAGGCCCTGTTCTGTGGCGACCTGAAGACGGATTTTATAAAATAATAAAAAAACAAAACAATTAACACTGCCAAGTTTTTATTCATAAAAAAAAAACATACCGGTTGTCTGTAAAGTCGGTTTACTGACGATAATTGAACGTGACAACGTCAACAACAACAACAACAACAACAACAAGGCAATGCGAGGTAACGCTGGTACTTGGTAACGGGTAACAGGTAACGCATGAGTCGTTCTTTTTCGTGCGTGCAGCCGGCTCCATCGATTTATAAGACGTTATCACGTCAAAATACAAATTAGATTAATATTAATGAAAAATTACAAATCGTAAATATATAGGTGGAGATGACAATACCAATAAATTAAATATCGGCTTTCAAAGGACGCTTCCAGTCCAAAAAACAATCAATTTAATTCCATTTTTTTTTTAATTATGGCTCCATAGTACTGACGATGATTCTGCCAGTGATATTTATGCAATCAGGACAGCAGTTAGGACATAATTTAACATTTTAAATATTTTCTTCATGCTGTATAAGGTACCACCATAGTCCATAGGGGTCAATGATCTATGCATCGGTAAAATATCATGTTAACATACACACACCGGCATATTTAGCGGAACATAAAATAAAGGTTTGATATCAGTATCATATAAGGTTGCTGGCTGGTTTATACGTCATTTAATTTAAAAAGAAATATTTTCAAATTAAGAAAACAACTGAACATCACATTTTATGCAATTGTTATAATTTTATTCAAATACACCTTATCTGGAGCGAACTTCGAGTATTTCTTCCTTCTGAGTTTGATTTAAAATTTCATTGAAATACAAACAGTATTTCATTTGTTAGCTTTTTTTTAATCGCGTATCTTTTTGGAGTTGAATTATGCCTGACTTAGCCCCAACGGAGATTGCCAGGGCACTAGAAATGCGAAGAAATGGTCAAACCTACAGAGTGATATCCAGAGATCTTCGTCGACCAGTTTCAACGATCCATCGCAGTATCCAACGGTTCAGGGAGACCGGATGTGAGAAGAGCAGGACAAGGCAGAAAAAGACGCACTTCGAGTAGGGATGATCGTTTCATTCGGCTTCGTGTACGTAGGAACCCCCGATTGACGGCCGTACAAGCCCGACATGAGTTAGAAGCAGTGCGGGGTGTAACCGTAAGTGAGCGTACGGTACGAAGAAGGTTCGAAGAAGCTGGTTTGGGTTCATTTGTGCCCGCCAAGGCTCCAAGGCTCGAGGTTAATCATCGTAGAAACAGCTTAACTTTTGCTCAGGAACATCGACTTTGGAACGCGGACCAATGGAGTAAGGTATTGTTTAGTGATGAGTGCAGAATTCTCTTAAATCAAATTGACGGCAGGCAAAGAATATACAGACGCAAAGGAGAACGATACATTCAGACAAATTTTGAAACTACAGTTGCATACGGTGGTGGATCAATAATGGTTTGGTAGTTTGTTTTTTTTGTAGTTTGGACTTGGTAGTGATTGACAGAGGGAGTCGGACTGCAGGCCGCTATATCAGAGAAGTTTTAGAAGAAAATGTCGTAACGTTTGCCCCATATATCGGTGACGATTTTGTTTTTATGCAGGATAATGCACGGCCGCATACCGCTCGGGTAACTCAAGCTTATCTTAATGATATGAATATCGCTGTTATGGAGTGGCCGGCGAGATCACCGGATATGAACTTAATAGAGCACGTTTGGGACTTGCTGAAAAGAAAAGTTAAGTCCAGAATTCCAGCTTCTGCCAACGTGGGTGAACTGCGAATCGCCGTAGTTGAGGAATGGCGGAGACTATCCCAGGAGACCATCGATAACATCATTCTCGGTATGCCTAGACGGGTAGAAACTTTAATAAGAGCACGTGGAGGAAATACGCGATATTAATCACCATTTTTCTAATTTAATTAATTGTTATTTTAATATTAATTTTCACTTTTCCCGGTTACATGAAAAGTTCAAAAATGTACCATTTTTCACAAATAGCCTATACTCGCAAAATCTGTTCTTAATGTGATCTCATTTTAAGTAAAACAAATGAAACTTTAAATAACAAAAGAAGTGTAGTAAGTAGATTTTAAAATAAAACCATATTTTTTTAATTATGGACTTTTTTGGTACCGCTAAATATGCCGGTGTGTTTATTTTAAAATATTGACAGTTTCTGATTTCTTGATTCAGTGATTATTTTTAAAGGGATATTACGCCAAAGAATAATGTTTGTTACTTAAAACCGTGTTGTGGCTTAATTTTGTGTCTGACTATGGCTGAATTTGTTTGGAAAAAATATATATTTTTATTTTTATCTACATTTTTAGCTATAAAGAACTTATATTTAATAGTGCAGTCAATGTTTGCATTTATTGTCGTATTGTCATCTCCACCTTGTATACATTTCTTAAAGTGTATATTTAAAAATATTTATATTTCTGTATTAAAGGAACAGAAATTTCCTACTTTTAACTTTACTAAATTCCTTAATTATTGTATCGTAATTCAGCCTAGATGCCATATCTGATTCAATTGATAAAACAGCCAAAGCTGAAAGTCTTTCCTGGCTCATTGTGTTTCTTAAATATTTTTTTATTAATTTTAATGTTGAAAAACTCCTTTCAGCAGAGGCTGTACTTACCGGAATTGTTAATAAAATTCGGATGACAGTGTAAATATTTGGGTAAATTTCTTTCAAGCTATTTTCTGTTATATATGACAGCAGCTGTTTCACATCTATAATGAAGTTGGGTAAATTTGGGATCAATGTATTTAATTCTTCATATAATTCAAAGGGTTGGAAGTCACTGCTCTCACCCACAACATACATATTTCACAACAAAATTAATTTATATCTTTTTTTTATTTTATTCTCGCTTTGAAGCAATGCATAAAAATTTTCGAGGCGCGAGGCCCCTTGTACCGCGAGGCCGTAGGCGGTGGCCCACGTCGCCCACGCCTTACGCCGCCACTGCTTCCATGTTTTTGAAGTCGCTAAATCTGTTCGAAAATTGTTCCGACAGTTACTTGAGTTCTTCAGCATATTGAGCATAAGCAATATTTTCATACGCAGAGAGCGTGTTGAAATGGTAACTGTTACCAGACAGCATCTGTGACTCCCACAAGCGTAGTTTGATCTGAAACGCTTTCAAATGGCTGTACAAATCATTTACTAACTGTCCTTGTTTTTGAAGTTTCATATTTAAATCATTCAAATAGCCTGTAAGATCGACCAGAAATTCTAAGTCTCATATCCATTTTAGGTCACTTAAATCAGATAGTGGTTTATCTTTTACTTTCGTAAAGTCTGCTATCTCATTTTACATCAGCTAGTAAAGAAATTGACATTTTATGTTTAACAGAAACTTTTATAAAAAGAGGAATGGCGACTCTACTTAAAATACAGGGATATACAGTTGTATCGTCATACTGTCGTAACGCAAAAAGAGGAGGTTCATGTATATTAGCAAAATATAATGTCGCATGCAAGCATCTTTGTATCGCCGATGAATTTGCATGTGACTTTAACTTTGAGGTATCTGCTGTAGAATTATTATACCATAAAGTATAATGTATCTACAGAACATCTAATAGTAATCCCAATATCTTCATAGATAAACTGGAAAAACTTTTGTTAAAGTTAAATATAAGGTCCAAAAAAAATATTTTGTGTGACTGGAATCTTGACACACTTAAACCTAATAAAAGTTGTCTAGAACTCCAAAATATGTTAAGAAAATACGTGTGGCACTCGGGGACTGCTTCGGTAAACCTATTGTATAGCATGTTTTATACTTTCTCACAAACAGCTGCTTACGTATTCGTCCGATTTCGGAGCAGCTCGTCTCGATCCGTGCGAGCTTCGTACAGTCGTACCATATACATATATACACGTTAAGGTTCAACTAGTCGCGGGTTCGAACTCACTCGTGGACGCGGCCGAAAAGCACGCTGTCTCACCTAGCATTGTGTCTAAAAGAGATAGAATCAGTTATGAGCAGTTAGCAGCTAGTCTACACGCATACGTCTAGTCGCACGCACACAAACACCGTGCCGAAGTCTGCCGAACTGAAACAACGTTAGACGATGCACGGCTTTCAACGCCGCACCGCTGTGCCGGTCGGAGTGGGGGGTGTTAGGTTTATTTTCGTTACGGAATTTCTTGATTCGGTCGCCGCGCTCAAAGCCCGCGATATAAGCTATGCAATAGCTTAAAAATTTAACATTAAAATGCACCTACATTTGCCGACTAGACAGAAAGCATGTCTTGATCAATTTGCTTGTAATTTAAAAGGAGTCTCCGCCGAAATCCACTATCTAGCACTATCAGACCATGAAACCAGACAAACGCTCACCATAAAAGTTAATCATAAACGAAAATTGACAAGCTGGAACGAAAATGTTAGCGATTTCAGCAAGGGCGTACCCAGGATTTCAGCTAGGGGGGGGCAGCTCATACCTGTTTCGATAAAGATGGTCGGTCTGGTATATTGAAAATTGGATAATTGACGTTTATATGGTATATTACGGGAATAAGCAACTACCGTCGCCCATGGACACTCGCAACATCAGAAGAGCTGCAGGTGCGTTGCCGGCCTTTTAAGAGGGAATACGCTCTCTTCTTGAAGGTTTGCAGGTCGTATAGGTCCGGAAATACTGCTGGTGACAGTTCGTTCCAGAGTTTTACAGTGCGCGGCAGAAAGTTACGCGAAAAGCGCACGGTGGAAGACTGCCACTCATCAAGGTGATGAGGATGGTATGTTTTTCGCGTGGGACGATGGCGAAAAGTTGCAGGTGGTATGATTCCGAACAATTCCTCAGAGCACTCCCCGTGATACAACCGATAGAGGATGCAGAGTGAAGCTACATCTCGGCGTAATTCCAAGGGGTCCAAGCTGTTTGAAACACTATGGCAGTCAACAATTCGAGCGGCCCTTCGTTGGATACGATCCAGAGGGAGCAGTTGGTATTTTGGCGCCCCTGCCCAGAGATGAGAACAATATTCCATATGAGGCCGAACCTGCGCCTTGTAGAGTTGTTAAGAACACCAAGAAATCAAGAAACAGAGACAATTAGATACAATGATAAAAATATATTCTAATGTAAATGATATAAGTGAAGCTTTTAATGACTTTTATATAAATTTGATTAATAAAAATAAATTAGTTTTTAAATCACATGACATTGCAAAAACATTAAAAGCTACAAACTCAAATTATATATTCTTAAAATCGACTGATAAAATGGAAATATATGAGGTTATTAAAAATCTAAACAATACGAATTCAGTAGGTATAGATAATTTAAATAATAAATTAATAAAGCAAGTGCTAAGTATATTTGTGAACCACTAAGCTACATAGTAAATATTTCCCTTGAAGAAGGGACTTCCCCAGAAATACTAAAAAAATTAATTGTAAAGCTTTCTATTTTAAAGTTTTAAATATTTTTTATTATTTTACAATTAAATTTTAATTTAATTGTAAAGATTAAAGAATAAAGAGAAAAGAAAAGAGAATCTTTACAATTAAATTTTAATTTAATTGTAAAGATTCAGAAAAAATAGAAATACTACACTAGCATGCTCTAATTTAATAAAGCCGCAATACAATATATTACCGCAAAATTTAAATAATAAAACAACAATTACAGTAGCTTTTCTAGACATGAGTAAGGCTTTTGACTTTGTCTATCATAAGCTTCTCCTCTTTAAACTTGAAAAATATGGCATTAGAAGTAAAACAAATGACTGGATAAAAAGTCACCTTAGCGGACGACAGCAGTGTGTGCAGATAAGTAAAATACAAAATGGCACTAAAGTTAATAGCAGGTCACGATTTTTACACAACGATTACGGTGTTTCTCAAGGAAGCTTATTGGGACCGTTTCTTTTTTTAATGTACATACATGATCTTCCTGACGCTGTCGATCAAGAAACTATTTTATTCGCAGATAACACAAGTGTGCTCGTTAAATGTAAGAGCAAACAATCGTATCAACAATTTACGTAAAAAAAAAACAACGTAACAAAAATATAATATCTTCTACACTTGGCAAAATATTTATATGGCTAAAATATAATAATTTAAAAGTTAATCTCGACAAAACTAAATTAATCCAATTTCGTGACTACCGAACTCATCATATTGACATAAATATTAGTTTTAAAGGTAGATAAATGTACAAAATTTTTAGGATTGATGGTTGACAGGCACTGTGACTGGAAGTCACACATTGATTTCGTATGCAACAAACTAGAAAAAATTGTGTTCGCAATCAAAACGCTACGGCTTAAAGTTTCTATGGAAGCAGCGTTGCATACCACGGCTACGTGTCTTCGGTTCTATCCTACGGTCTGTTGTTGTGGGGGAACTCGGTTGATTTTGAAAAGGCTTGCCGGGTACAAAAGAAATGTGTAAGGGCTATTTTGGAGCCTGGTCTATGCACAGCTGTAAACCACTTTTTACTAAACTTCGCATATTGCCGCTGGTGTCTCTATATATTCGTGACCTATTTGTGTTCGTTAAACAAAATACAAAATATTTTACAGTTAACCCACATGTAAATAATAGAAGTGCCCCTTCCAGATTTAAATATAAATTATATATGCCCCAATGCCGTCTAGATTTATATAAAAATGTTTGCATTAGCGTTATAGAAGTGTATAATAAACTTACCGACAGATTTAAGGCTTTAAATTTAATTCATTTTTGAATCAGATATCAAAATGGTTATTAAAAAGTCTTTTTATACTCTTGACGAATACATAAGATTTGAAGAAGATATAAAATAAATCGATAAGTAATGTAGTATATAACTAAATTGACATAATATTATAATATCCTTTATTTATACATTGACTTCACTAATATTTGAATTTATTTTATCTTTATAATGGCAAGTAGATTTAATTCTGCAAAATTGACATAATATGTAACTAGGTATTATTATTTATTTGTTTTTAAAATCATACCTTGTGTATAATTTCTTTTATTGTAATTATTTTGTATTATTTGCTAATTTATCCTTTGACATTGTAATAATTTTATAATGAATTTTATTTTTACATACTATACAAATTGACTATTTATACGAATCTTTAACTTTATATAAATGTTATTTGCTAAAAACTCCTTAACATTGTGATGTAATTTAATTATCTAAACAATTATTATTTTTAATGCATTGCACGCTATTGTAATGGCAGAATATATCAGCAGCTCTCACAGAATATAAGATCGGCGAGATAAGAGATATATAATTTGATTTGATTTGATATAACATGTGGAGTATCGTTTAAACAACATCTACACCTACAACGACAACCTGCACCTACAGCCTGCATCAATATATACCCCTGCAACCTACACCAGGTATGTTAGGTTACCACCAGTTATAGGTCCTATAACTATACTTATACCTATCAACCTACTGGGGCCTGCTGATTATTTAACAAAACATGTAAACTGAACGCACCTATAAATATTTAACAGTCAAGTGACAAATTGAACACAGTGAACAGTTAGTAAGGGAATAATCAACCGTCGTTGTATTTTCTTGCAATTTTTTCAATATATACCACCGTTCACACCTTCCCTGAACTTCCACAATTATTTCAAGACCAAAATTAGCCCAATTGGTCCTGTCGTTCTCGAGTTTTAGCAAGACATTGCAATAGGCATGTTGCATAAAAATTTTTTTTCGTCTTTTCGATGTGTGACAACATGTTAATAAACAATCTAAAATCAATCTTTCGTATATCTTACAATATGAAAGAGAGCAATATATCGGCCTGTGACGTCACGAGTTGCACCCGCCATACATTTGTCATTACGAAATATATGGCAGTTGCAACTTGTGACGTAACAAATCGTTTTACGAGAAAGAGATGGGTAATATTTTTTATTTGCTTATAATTTTTAATCGCGTCAATGTAAATACTTACCTATTTCTTTTAAATTTTTGTATCTATAATAATCAATAATTTTAAAATTGGACTACTATTACTCCTCTCCACTTAAAATTTATTCAACCGACTTCCAAAAAAGGTGGCGTTTATACATTCGGCCGTTTATATTTTTTTTTTCGTATGTTCAACGATTACTCCGCCGCCTGTGGTCCTATTTTCAAAAATCTTATTTGCTGTAAAGGATATTTTGCCCAATATTAGTCTTTTGGATACCAAAGTGGTGACCTGATGATGGGTTCCATGAGGAATCGAGGGAACTCCTCTAAATTTATATGGACACATATGGTGATTTTGACTTTTTCTGAAATGGTCCAGGCATATGCTACCAAAGTAAATATTTTGCACCAAGGTATACCTGGATCCAAAAGTACTGAACAGAACTCCCGAGTCGTTATAGATATACGTTTAGGGATTTCGGTGTTGTTTAAAGAACTGAAAGCATATGCCACTATGTCAATCAAAGTAATTATCATCATCACCGCCTTCATCACACCATACACCGTCACATTATGATAATAATATGTACTTCTCATAGTCTTTTACACCGATACGGATATCTTTGAACATTACCTTACAAATTTTGTTGTTGTAAAGAATATAATTTGAAATTGATCCCTTAGTCACCAAGGTGGAGGCCTGATGATGGCATCCATGAAAAATCGAGATAACTCCACAAAATTATAAGGACATTTATAGTCATTTTGTGCCAAGGTGTACCCTAGATCCAAAAGCACAGATACACGTTTAGAAATTTCAACTTTGTTTAAGGAACTGCAAGCATATGCCACTCACAGTAATCATCATCATCATCATCACCACCATCTTCTTACGATACACCAACATATTATGGTGACATAGGTACGTACTCCTCATAGTTTATTTAGTACACCTATATCAATGTACTTGAAATTCTGCTATAGCCAAAATTATATTATATTTAATTATATTTAATGCTGACTGCTACGTTTTTTCAGCCGACTACTACAATAGATAATAAGTGATGATAATGATTAGACACTATTTTTAATAATATAGTGTCTAATCGTTATCATGACTGGTGATTATTTATTTGGTCCACAGATCGGTAATAATTATTTGGGGAAATACCACGGTCTCTCAGATAGCCGCAAAAAAACGCTTGAGTTTGTTTTTCCGAGAGAGTGAAAATACCGGAGGCTTTTTTGCATTAATAACTTTCTTAAAATAAATATAACTTAAATGGGAAAAATTCTTATTTTTAAAACAAAAAATTAAAACCGACTTCCAAAGTAAAAATTCACAGAAAAGTATGAAATAAAACTTATTTTCCGAATAATTCACCTTTTAAATTCGGCTAAAGTTTTAACTATTTCTATACTCAATCTTCATATTTTTGAAGTCGGTACCATTGTGTAAACAAAAAAAATTATAAAATCGATCACAAATAAAGTGGTATTTTCAGAAGCTATTTAGACGGATACTGTATTACCTAATCCTTATATAAGAGAAATATTAAAATCTAAAAGTACGTGTGAAAATTTATTATAAGTATATTTTTACTCTGTGCTATTACTACATGCAGGGTGTCGCAAAATTAGCACGTCACACTATTACCGGAGGTAGATGAACCCAAGACGCATTGAACAAGCCTAACATGTCCATAGAAAAGTTTCGTGGGTTTTGAGTTATGACCAGTTTTAGTCATTTTTTAAAATCACCATTTTTTTGTAATGTTCGTATCAGAGACTTTTTAAAATGCACTTTATTTTACTTTTTTTATGTGTACTCCCTCAAGACTAGTTACTTATTATGAAACAAATAATACTTAGTCGATAAGTAATGTGAAATAACGACAGTTGATAGTCAATCTCAATTTTATTCTCACATAAAAATAATAGTTTCGACTTTGAGCAGCCACCGTGAAAAAAAATTACTTCAAACATAATGAAAAAATACCTTTAAAAACATCCCTATGCCATGCCAATTCCAAAATGGTGTAACACTTGCGTTCTTAATGCATATCGCGGGGGTCGAGTACCAGGAACGAGAGGCCCAGGCGCTGAAAGACCGGTGTCAGCGTGACGTGCTAATTTTGGGACAACCTGTATATTGCAGAAGGTATAGGTAATTTTTTTGCCACGAACACTCTCCTACGTGGGCGAAGCTGCGAGCAAGAGCTAATTTATAATATAATTCAATAAATAATAAAAATTGAATATAACAAAACCTAAAATGCAGTGGATTTTTGGGGGCTTTAGGGATTCCTAAGTTGAGTAGCTTTTTTGATAGTTTTCAGTATTTTTTTAGTAGTTTTTAGTAGAAATCGACGACGGCTGGCAACACTGTAACGAATTATTTCAGTCCAGCCGACCGACTGATGCGATCTCGAAATTGCACACAGACCAGAACTGAAGTCAAACCGGACTGTATATGGGGCCCCTTACTTGCAACTCAATAAGTGAAACATAATAAGAACAATCTAATAACACCTTTATTTATTATTAAATGAACACAGTTCACATCGATTCTAAACACTGAAATATGTAAATATATTGAAGAGATATAATTTACTACACATGTAAATAATAGGTAAGTACATATAATTATGTACACAAGTCACTTATAAACCTTTGGTTAGATATCATTTTTAAATTCAACAAAATTTTAACTCCCCTGGAGCTTCAGCTTATAATTAATTAACTAATAACAATAATTATTAGTAAAATTCAACACTACACATTTACACTAAGGTCGAAATGTACCTAGTAGTATCCACACCGGGTTTATCGGCGACTGTTCCCATGACAAATGACCAAATCACAAAATATGTGGCTTCGTCCGTTCCTACGAAATAAATAAATAAATAAAATACAAAAACAAATTGTGAATAAAAATAATTACTAACGTAAAATAGATTTGACACATTTTTCCTGCGCGTCTGTAACGAACCAACTCGCGAAGACGAAAGTATTGAGTGTTTGCGAGCGCTCATGCATCTTACGTTATGTACGATCGTCTACCGCTAAAAATAGGTTAGATATTAATATATTTTACAACATTTATATTTGACATCCTATAAGTTAAATGTGTCTAATACCCAAATTAAATTTGAAATATTCGACTGCTATTTGCTTCCCCTTCTTTGAACCTCAAGGGGCAGTACTCTACTACATCCAACCTCGTACGGACGAAAAGTAATCATGGGACTATTGGTAGTAGCCAGTAGGTAACAATAAAATTTGCAGTGAGTCATCAGTGCAAACGTCAAAATAGCTTGCATCAATTGGTTCTTTTGAACACCGCTTATACGTCTTTGGTCAATTTTGAGATTTGCACTGATTACTCACTGCAAATTTAACGCGAAGGGACTATTAGTAATCATATTTTTGTATATAGGTACTATCGAACAAGTTGACACCCGACTAGCTTTCTGCGCCTTCAGTCGCAGATATCACTGCGCACGCACACATACTCACTTTGTATTTAAATATTTTGAGGCGTCCTAGTGCAAAGGAGAATGTTTAGAAAACTGGCCGAGCAGGATATTTGTCGACATTGTACCTAATTACATACCTACTGGGTTAGGTTAAGAAAAATACATTGACGATGTAAACAAGAATTCTGGAGTAGAGATTGTAGAGATAACGATAGGGAAGCATTACCTACTATGAATTATCAACTCAGTACGTAAGTACCAAGTTACCACTTTACTATATTCTTCTTAAACTAGGTCACATATACCTTAGAAATAAGTTTCGTGTACATTTTCAGGCATATCTATACAGTAACAGTACGAGTATATTCGAGTATTCATGATATTTACAAGATTATTGTGCACGTCACAGTTTGGTATGAAATTGGTCCGTACGTGGACGATAGGTTACATTTGTATTAGTAAGCACTAAGATTATTAGGTATAAATTTTTTCCTTTCTATAAGTTAATGATAACCAATACATTTGTACATATTGAATTTACAAGAATAAAGCACACTCTGCCTCTCTTTACATTCTGCAAATTTTCAAAAAGCGTAGACATTTTTTACTAAGTATAATATATTATCTCCTAAATACATAGTTACTTCAGTTATTATAGGTTTTATCTACGGAAAAAGTCCTAATGAGCTGAATTTTGGTATACACCTTTATTGCGGCGTTTGTAATGAAGATGTGAAAAATTGTCATTGATATCGCGCCGGCTAAAAAGCCGCGGCGGCTTGTAAACGACGCTAAGAAGAACAGAGTACATCGGAGATCTCCGTTACTCTTTTACGCAAAAACTACTAAACGGATTTTGATGAAATTTGGTATGGTAGTAATTTAGCTCTGGATTTAAACATATGCTACTTTTTATCCCCGTAAATACAGTATTCCTTCAGGATACTCGATAGTATATTTACGCGGGCGGAGCCGCGGGAAACAGCTAGTATAACTATATTTTTCACAAAATGCCCAAGTATCAGATAAAAGTTATTAAGACACAAACATGAATAAAGAAGCATTTCTCAGCGCTCTACTCCGAAAACGGTTAATTTGACAGAAAAATGCAAAAGGCATTTTTTGTAGATAATTTACGAGAAACAATTTTTATAGTAACCTCTATTGACCTCCCGAGCAACAGGTCGCGAGATATTTGATGAATGATGAAAACTGATTTTCATGACCATTTGACCTTTAGAACCTTTTTAGCCAGCACGATATCAATGTCGATATTTCACATCTTCATTACAATCCCGTATAAAAAGGTGTATACAAAAATTCAGCTCACTAGGAATTTCTCCGCAGATTGGGGTTTAAAATGCCTAAAATTACTGGGCTATAAATATAATATACAAGAATTTGAGTATACTTGTCTAATAAATATTACTAATATAAACAACAATATAATTTATGTAATTCTAATAAAATACATTCAAAATGTTCCAACAACACATTTTTCTATTAATTACCTAATTTGCCTACTTAACACAAGTAGTTTGAATATAGGAGTGTAATTTTATACAGAGCCACATAAGTTTAAAATTTACCTTAATACCATAACAGAAATTAAAGAACCGCCCTATATTTCGTAATTCCTCTAGAGCAGGGTTTCCCAATCATTTTTCATGATCCTGATGGCCCCTGGGCCTGGGCAAAGAATTACTAACGTATCCTGGGATTATAAATAATACAATTTCATGCCGCCTATGACATTTTTAATTGCAAAAATCTGGGTATCTGTTAAGTCGGTTTACGGACGATAATTTTACGTGATAACGTCATCACAAGCCGAACGCGTAGGCCGATCGTACCTCTATCGCTTGTTCCGCGCTCTCGCGTGCACGCTCGGCTCAGGCGGAGGGTGACAGTTTTCCGTGCGTACAGTGTGCGTTCATCGATTTAGAAGGGCAAGTTATCACGTCAAAGGGCATGTTTATCGATACTTATTTCCATACAAATTTTACATTGACACACTTCACTGCTGTCAAGCTGTGACTATGGCCGTAGAGAAAAATATCAACTTCGCCAACACTCGCTGCTGCCGCGCCGCTTGCTGCGAAATTCCTTAGGCCTAAGAGCGTTTTCACATTATGCGATATCGCTTATCGGACCGGAAACGCTTTTGTGTCGTCACTCGTCAGCATCGGGCACTGATGCTGACTGACTGTTTTCACATTATCCTATCCGATATCGCGCCGATAATGACGAAGACAGGTATATGTTTCATATTAAAACATAATATACCTGTCTTTCTCATGTCTTTGGTAATAATTCTCGGCGAAAGAACCAATATTTCTGCTCTACACGGTAAACAATGACCAGCCTACTAATTACACTGATTAACAATACACAATACAGATTAAAGTACCTACTTACAATCCTTAATTTATTATTTAATGTTAGCTTATTTTTTTAAATTCATAATATTTACATTTTTCTGCACTGGCGAAGCTCTTACAATCTCCACCACTAGCCACAGGTGCAGGTAGTGAATATTTACTCTAACGCCCTTAGTAATAAAGTATATACGCCATGGACACTTAATACGACGAAGGACGCTAATAATACGAGTAATAATGTTGTAACTGATTGAATATACTGTTGGTTCTTGGTGGAAATTCATGTTCATAATAATATCACACAACTTTTTATACACCTTTCCACTTGATTTAGTTCACTTTATAAAATATTGTAAAAACCTAAATAAAGTAGAAGAGTGTATAAAAAGTTGTGTGATATTATTGTTAATAATAATGTTGCTGTCTTTGTCTGATACATTGGAAAAGCAACTTGAAACACAAATACAGCAACATGGATTAGGGTATCAGTCGTGTAATATTTATTATCAAAAACATTTGTGCCGGGTATTTTTACTAAGAATTTAAATATTACATTGCTCACGGATGGTTGGTAAATACAAACTACAATATAAACTTAGTACCTTTGTCATCGTCTTTGCCACAGTAGGCGAATAATTTTCACCTTTAATCACTGTGTAGAGAGAACTTGAGGTAACTTTTTGATCGTTATTCACACCGCGCTACATCTACAAATTATTTCCATTCTGACAGAGAGCATAGTACCTTTTTGATATTTTCTGGCTCTTAAGCGCCATACTCACGGGCCATCCAGCAAATCCAGCACCGGTACTACTAGCCGTCATTAGTATCAATCACTTATAATTTTTGCCTTCAAATCCACGGCCTTGGGCTTGCAGGCTGGATGGTCAGTACGGTCCTTTAGCAGCTACATTCAAATAGACCACCTTGAAAGTAGCCCACTCTTAGCCCACCCAATTATATAACAAATATATTTAGACATAGAGCCAGTGTCTCCAGGTGAAGCGGGACACAGGCGCGCCGGCACGGATCATGTCGTGCTCGGACTCCGGCGATATGCAGCAGGCGACTCGCTGGAATCACATATAATTTGTTAAGCTTTAAAATGCTGTTTATCCTATAGTTAATTTCTATTTTTTTATTTTTGTTCAAAAAACAAAATATATACAAGTAGCCAGTCAAATGACAATGTCATATAATATGACTTCTCGACTCTCGACACTTTGTTTTTAAACTCTATTGTATTAGCACAGCGTTATATTTTCAGTGCTCTGAATTTTCCCTTGCCCGACGGATTCCGGATCATATGGTCCCAGCCTAAGACTAGCATTCTTCGCTAGATACAGGTACCGACTGCCTTTAAGAACATACCTGTTTAAAAGTTCCGGGTGTAGTGGCAAGTTTGTAAATAGCGACTATGGGGATCATGAGTATGGAGGAGCAGGCCAGCCCCCAGCCCAGCACGACCGCCCACCGCGGGTACGTGTAGTGTTGGTACTGCAGCGGCTGCTGGTACAGCAGGCCGAACACCACTACGCCCTGGAAGAGTATGGGAGATTACTGCAGCCCAAAGGGCCGGTAGGAATGAACGACCGTAAAATCGCTGTCCATCAAGCAATTCGTCTCATTAGACTGTTGTCTTTTGAGGTTATGAAATATTATTAAGGAAACTGTAGATTGTATAAAGTAGTTTTTTGATGTAGGTTGTTAATCTAGGTTTGTTACATACATTAGGTAGGTATGTTAAAAATATTTAATTTTCCATTAGAAATTATATTCACCACATAAGTAGTTGAAAGGCTCTTGCAAATACATACAATAATGAAGACTGGGCTGATGAACTTCCAACAGATGCGCCAGTACAGCCCCGGCCTGAAGCCGAGCATCTCCTCCACGTCATCCGAGAACCTTTTCAGACCTGCAAAGATGGTAACATTATGATGATAACATTAAGACTTATTAAGGAGAGTTAACGATTTAGATTTTTGTCTATTGTGAACAGCCCTGATGATGTAATGGCAGACTAAATATCAAACTAGCAAGTAATTTATTTAAAGAACTAGTTCTGACTTCTGATAGATGGAAACTTCATCATAATCAAGCGCTTGGTTGGTACGCGAGATCAATCGTTTATTAATATACACACACCGGCATATTTAGCGGAACATAAAATAAAGGTTTGATATCAGTATCATATAAGGTTGCTGGCTGGTTTATACGTCATTTAATTTAAAAAGAAATATTTTCAAATTAAGAAAACAACTGAACATCACATTTTATGCAATTGTTTTAATTTTATTCAAATACACCGTATCTGGAGCGAACTTCGAGTATTTCTTCCTTCTGAGTTTGATTTAAAATTTCATAGAAATACGGTTTTTGTTAGTTTTTTTTTTTAATCGCGTATCTTTTTGGAGTTGAGGACTGAATTATGCCTGACTTAGCCCCAACGGAGATTGCCAGGGCACTCGAAATGCGAAGAAATGGTCAAACCTACAGAGTGATATCCAGAGATCTTCGCCGACCAGTTTCAACGATCCATCGCAGTATCCAACGGTTCAGGGAGACCGATACTTATGTGAGAAGAGCAGGACAAGGCAGAAAAAGACGCACTTCGAGTAGGGATGATCGTTTCATTCGGCTTCGTGTACGTAGGAACCCCCGTTTGACGGCCGTCCAAGCCCAACATGAGTTAGAAGCAGTGCGGGGTGTAACCGTAAGTGAGCGTACGGTACGAAGAAGGTTCGAAGAAGCTGGTTTAGGTTCATTTGTACCCGCCAAGGCTCCAAGGCTCGAGGTAAATCATCGTAGAAACATGTTAACTTTTGCCCAGGAACATCGACTTTGGAACGCGGACCAATGGAGTAAGGTATTGTTTAGTGATGAGTGTAGAATTCTCTTAAATCAAATTGACGGCAAGCAAAGAATATACAGACGCAAAGGAGAATGATACATTCAGACAAATTTTGAAACTACAGTTGCATACGGTGGTGGATTAATAATGGTTTGGGCGGGCATTTGTTTGGGAGCTCGCACAGACTTGGTAGTGATTGACAGAGGGAGTCTGACTGCAGACCGCTATATCAGAGAAGTTTTAGAAGAAAATGTCGTACCGTTTGCCCCATATATCGGTGACGATTTTGTTTTTATGCAGGATAATGCTCGGCCGCATACCGCTCGGGTAACTCAAGCTTATCTTAATGATATGAATATCACTGTTATGGAGTGGCCGGCGAGATCACCGGATATGAACCCAATAGAGCACGTTTGGGACTTGCTGAAAAGAAAAGTTAAGTCCAGAATTCCAGCTCCTGCCAACGTGGGTGAACTGCGAATCGCCGTAGTTGAGGAATGGCGAAGACTATCTCAGGAGATCATCGATAACATCATTCTCAGTATGCCTAGACGGGTAGAAACTTTAATAAGAGCACGTGGAGGAAATACGCGATATTAATCACCATTTTTCTAATTTAATTAATTGTAATTTTAATATTAATTTTCACTTTTCCCGGTTACATGAAAAGTTCAAAAATGTACCATTTTTTTACAAATAGCCTTTTCTCGCAAAATCTGTTCTTAATATGATCTTTAAATAACAAAAGAAGTGTAGTAAGTAGATTTTAAAATAAAACCATGTTTTTTTAATTATTGACCTTTTTTTTGTGTTCCGCTAAATATACCGGTGTGTTTACATAAGCTATATAAATGAATCATCGTGATATTGATAACATAAACTGATTTTTGGAATTTTCGGAGAGGCTAATCAAAACGGGTTTGCAGTTTTAACATATCGTGCAAAATATCAGGACTGGATCGTAACTGTATTATTGCAGGATTTAATAAGTAGAATCAACATTCTGATGTCAAGTGCGTTACATCCGAATTACTAAAAGGAACTAAAGCGAATCCTTACCATAAAACCACGACACAGCAAGTGCCTCGAACAGCGCTGAACAAAGCAGCGAGATGCCCGCCGCATACGTGTCCAGAAGGTGGAACATGTAGATTCCGCCCTATAATCACAGAATGGTTTTCAAAGCTATCTAGAATGAGAAATAATACACCATTGGAGGATATGGCTGATGTGAAATATCGAATTAAATGTACATAAATTCTTCTGATGACGACCACTGTGGCTGAGTGGTTAGCGCCCTGGTGCTCAAGCCGGAGGTCGCGGGTTCGAACCCCGACAGGGAACAAAAAGTTTTGTGTTCCTGGGTCATGGACGTGTATTATATAATAAAAATCTTAAATATATGTATAGTATAAAAGTATTAAATATATTTCGGTTGTCAGGTACTCGTAACACAAGTTCTTCGAGAACTTACCTCAGGACCAGATTGACGTGGTATAAAAAAAGCGTCCATAGATATTAATATTATTATTATTATTATATATGCGTCGGTATGTTGCAGCGTGCAGGTCCAAAAGACCCGTGATCATTCGTCATGTGTGTAACACTCACCGGCGTGACGTTGATGCAGGCGACGCAGAAGGACACGCTGACGACCAGCAGCGTGAAGTGTTCGCGGCGCACCTTGAGCCCGCACGCGCGCGCCTGGTCCAGCAGACCCGTGATCACGCATTCCAAACCACCCATCTGCAAACGTGTCACATTTATTTTTAAGTCTTAGTAAAAAACTTTTAGGTAGGTTAATTCTGGTGTCCACCTAACAAATGAAAAAGCTTGTTAAGCAAGACCTGGCTGATACATTCAATAATAAGATCTATCTAAAACATAGAAAAAAGAAGAGATAAAAACATTTTTACCCCAGAGTCTAATCCGAGCATAATCAGCATGAAGAAGAACAGCATCGCCCACAAGCTCGCACCTGGCAGAGTTGCGACCGCCTCGGGGTACACTTGGAACACCAGACCAGGACCTAATATAAGAGGAATAAAGTCAAGTAACGAATATACCTAGTAAGTATTACCGAAACATCATCAAACGATTACAAAAATGTATAGTTCGGTCGTTTAGATACAATTTAATGAAATGGAAACAAAGAAACAATAACACGCACTTAATGCAACCAATTTAAATGCAATACAATACAAAAACACTTTATTGCACACCGAAAACATACAGAATATACAACAATATTGCTAATACTAATAAATGATGTACAAAATGCGAAATTATTGCTACTAAGCAATCTCTGCCAGTCAACCTTTTGTTAATTAGATGGACAATAGGAATTAAAAATGATCGTGTAGGTGTCCAAACTAACAAAACTATATAAATAGTGTTAGAGACTTTAGACTAACAATAATAGGTTGTCTAACAACAATAATAAAAGGTTGTCTGGCAGACTAACAATAATGAAAGGTTGTCTGGCAGACTAACAATAATAAAAGGTTGTCTGGCAGAAATCGCTTGTAGCGATAAGACCGCCTTTTGTGCTTATTTAAGTTTAGTTTTTCTATGTTCTGTATGTCCTATTTGTTTTTGGTGCAATAAAGAGTTTTTCATTCATTCATTCATTCATAATAGAAGCGCTATACCTACCAATAAAACTCATATTAATTTACTTACCTTATTCGAAGCTTATTTAATTAAGATGGCGGGAAACGTTATTGCTATCCTTTTTTTTCTGGTTGTTCCCACTTTCGTTCCGTTCGTAGGGAGCTAACTCGTCTGTCCAATTATTAATTATTAATATAAAAACGCTTCTATTAATTTGACTTATTTATTCCAAGCTTATTTAATTGAGAATTGTTTGTTATCGCCTGGTTGGATCGAAAATTTACATATTATGTAATAGACGCCAATGTGAATTAGACAAAATTATATTTGATTTTAAGTATATTATATAATAAAAATTATCAAAACAATAGGTACATAATACAATGTTACTTAATGTAAATAACTGATTGTTAATCTATATAAAATAGGTTTAAACATACATATTTTATTTATAATATTAATTTTAACAAATCTGTTTAATCAATTGCATCAAAAATCTTGTTACGGACTTACTTGAAGCCGATACGGATAGAACTTCACGCCTATAAAATTTACAAAAAATATTCTGGGATCGCCAATTTCCCCGGGATAAAATATCTTCAATTGTAAAATTGTCCAGCTAATTTTTTAACGCAACTGCTGATCGAATACTTCCCGGCGTTGCAGTTATACCCGCATCTTTGAAAAGGGATTTGATCCACCCTGAAATAATAGCCTTTGAGGCAGGTTTAACCAGTCCTCTGAAAGTAACAAATAAGTTATTTAATTTATGTGTATTCTGCCTAGAATCAAGTAATTCAATAGTTCTCGTTGCCCAGTAAACTGGATCTAAATTAACATTCTCTAAGTTAGCAGTTAGTAGTGTCCGTTTTTAAGCCAAAAGAGGGGTAAATATAATTTCATTAACATTATGGATAAAATAGTCATTATCAATTTTTAATAAGGTTAAATCATGAATTCTCCTACCAGAACATAAAAGTAGTAAAATTGATGTGTGTCTTTGTACTTACAAAGGGTTATCATGTTCTATGGTGTAAGTACTTAGATATGACGCAAGACTATCTATATTCCAAATTGGAGGTTTGGAGTTAGTGGGTTTTTGTAAAGCTATGGATTTCAATATCTGTTTCACAAGGATATTAGAACTAATTACTCCAGCCGAATTCGGATTACAAAGAGTTGATACAACAGACTTGTGCAAAAGAATAGTGTTATAAGATAGATTATGAATTAACTGAAGGTCTCATAAAAATCTGACTACATCTTCACCCTGTGGATTATGTGGGTCTATCCGATTTTGATCTGACCATTGTAACCATCTTTTCCAAGCAACATTACGCCATGACTTACTCAGAAGATCAACTTGCTGTTTGCTCCAAGCTTTTAAGCTCTGGCTCCACCCTCACATTTCCACACCTCCAATCTCGTGGACCTTGGGTGGAGCCAGATCCGTCGACATGTCGATCAGGAACTTGTCCAAGGTGTGCAATTATGTATAGGGCGGCAATTGCTCGGGCTTTCAGATCTGCTCGCCAATAAACTTTGCTCCAGCGAGGAACCACCAGCAGGTATTTTCCTTGTGCATGGTTGAGATGACTCAATACTTTGGGTATGAGGCACGGCGGCCGGAATATCCAGGCTAGCACGTGCGCCTGCCTGGAAGCGAAGAGGTCGATCACCGGGATGCCCCATCTGTGAAAGATCTTGTTTGTGCATTCGGACGTTAGACGCCACTCTGGGCTCCGACTAAGCCATGACAAATGGTCGGCGTGGCTGTTGTACATCCCTAGAATGTGAAAGACTTTTAGGTGTATCTGATATCGTTCTAATATTTGGAAATGTCAGATTAAAAAGTTTTTGTGATTTGGTGCCGCCTTCGTGACGAAGGTATGCGATTACCATTTTGTTGTCGCATTGAACTAGAACTGTGCTTCTACTCAACATTTTATAATGCATTTGAAAGACTTTTAACAAGGCTAATATTTCCTTTTGATTGGAATGTAAGTTAATTTCGTCTTGTGCCCAAAAACCTGACAGACTCATATTGTTAAGACGAGCACCCCATGCAATATTGGAAGCATCAGTTGTCAGATAATGAGTGGTGGAGGCAAATGAATAGCCTTCAGGCTTACGGCAGTTTCTGAACCACCAATCCAGATTGTCCTTGGCATTTTCCGGGATCGTATGCCACCTGGTGTCTGATTTTAACATTTTGTTGAGCAGCAGTTGCAGCGCGCGGAAGTTGAGCCTACCTGTTGGGACAGTAAAACTCGCAAAGTTTGTCATCTATCTCTTTCAGAGTTGTACGTTGCTTATTTCGAACTGTAAAATTTTTTACTATTATACAATTTACTTTCTCTGTAGGAAGTTGCTTTACATTAGGCATCAAGTGCAACCCTTCTAGGATTCCACTTGATGCCTAAATAAGTTATTGACTTAGATGAATAGATTTCTCTTCGTTGATAATCCTGCCTAACAATTTTAGAGTTTGTACGACAACCTGAACATGTTTTTGCAACTCCTGTGTCGACTGGTGTGCTATAAAAAATCATCTAAATAAACTAACATACGAATACCTTTTTTGCGAAGAATTTGAGCCACCCAGTTGGTTACTGTCGCAAAAGCTTTTGACGCAGTACTTAGTCCAAATGGTAAACACGTCATTTCCAAGAGTTGTTTTTGGTATATCAGGCATTCCTACGCCTGATATACCAAGGAATAATACGGATATATAATAATAAGGAATAATACCTTCCATGACTGTGCGACATGAATGTGAAAGTATGCCTGTGACAGGTCCACTTTGCAAAGCCAATCTCCTGGTTGTAGGAAATCTGGCACCCGAAACATGTTCAAAAGCTTGAACTTCTCTGTCTTGATGTAACGATTTAGAGCCTTTAGGTTGAAGACAGGTCTTGCAGTACCGTCTGTCTTGCGAACTAAAACTTCACGATGAAAGGAAGCTTGGCGATGGATTGCATCGCTCCAAGACTCCCTGTTCGCTCATTTTGTCGTGAGAACGAGGAACTTTTACAGCTCTTTTTTGTATCCCCATGTGAATGGCTTTTTTCGAAATGGTATACGGTACCAGGAAATTATTTTTAGATTTGTATCTGGAGCTCCTGTCTCCATTGGTCCACGTATTGAGCTAGACGGCCTGCCTGAAAATTCGTGTCAAAATCGATGTCGCTTAGCATCTCCGGCGTTGCGGGAGGGTGAAGCGGCACGCTTATGTCCAGAACTTCTTTGGTTCTGGTGTTTGAACTGTGTACGCGAGGAGCCGCGTCCACGAAATGTCCTACGATTACTCGGAGTGACCGAATAAGAACCGTGGTGACTGCCACCTTGCGTAGGCAGATCGTTAGGGTAACAACCACAACAATCCTGCGAGGGCTTTTTATTAGACGCGTGCGTCCCTGTAAGGAGACGCTAGGCTTTTTACCCTCTGCCTGCAATCTTCATTGGTTTCCAAATCCGTGAAACCAGGAGAAGAAACATATGATTTCTGGGCTTCTGCTTACCTTATGTCATTCTAAGATGTATTATTTAAGTTTTGAAGGTCACTTAAAAGTTTTAAATGACTTTCTGAAGACTTGGGAATAGATGGTTCCTTTAGCCTCGTCTCAATATTAGGGCCCGTATTAATAAATCGTTCTTATCTCTAAGACAATTCTCAAGAAAGTGCTTAAGACGTTGTTTTAATATATAGACCATACTTAAGTACAGCTGTAGGTACGGCGTATCAAGTGAGTGCGAACGTATTAATAAACGAGACTCGTTACTCAAGTACGCTGTCATTGCTGTCAAACTGTTACTTGAGACGCGGTTTCGTGGGTACAGTCAAACCTTGACTTGAGAACGGCTTGCTTGGGAATTGCGATACAGTACATTATAATTTGTGATGTTTTTGGGTGTGTTACAATTATGTAAATTAACATATAAATGTTTATGATTAAACAAACTCAGAATTTACACTACATACTCAACACAAAATAAAGTTATAAAAAAAGATGCTATTTTGATATATGATTGATACTTATTATTCTTTTTTTTGGTAATCGCGGTTGCAAAGATTTTGCACCATTCTGCCAGTGTCGAGTATTTGTAGAAATATTTTCGATTTTATTTAAATATATTTATTTATTTATTTATTTATATTAAACGAATTACCTATTTGATTTATATTAATTGACTTGATTTGACACTTGACAGTCGAACTTTTTCTCGCTGCCCAAAAAACAATCCTCATTATATCATTCTTCCCTCCTACAATTCCTCGCCCTATCAACCTTAAATCTATTCTGTGTTTTGTAAATACTCCTTTTACTGAAACTTTATGTACATACTTAGGTACTGGCTCTAAATTTGTCTGTTCTAGGTTTTCAATTATTCAACAGACTTCCTCCTGTACACCGTGCCCTTGTTTATTCATAAAACCCACTCATAAGGCAGAGTTTTCGTCAACACAACACATTGGCGAATCACTAAGGAGCCACTTTAAAGAATTAGAAGAAGAAGAACTTTTTTCGAATAGCAATGGCATTCCGTTTTACGTAGTTGTTAAAAAAATATGGATATTATTATGCTAGACAATAATAAATATTAATATATACCTAAAAATTAATGAAAATCATTTTTTTCTATATAAGGAATACAGACTAAAATTTTTTGGGATTTATATTATTAAATATTACATTTTAAAAAAGAAATATGGAAGGAATGTATAATCAATAAATCCGTTTTTTGTAGAAGTGTAAACGAAACGTTATTTTATACGTTCTTTGTCGTGTAGATGACGCTTAAAAGTTGAGTAAGTGATCTCAATAACGTTATCAACTGAGACGGTCTTGAGATCATACTATGAATTAAAGACTTGAGTCTTGAGAAGCTAATCGTTACTCGAGACTGTCTCAGCCAAGAAAGGTCTTGAGAACGAGTTTGAGAACGGTTTATTAATACGGGCCTTAAGTCAATTCTTTCTCTTTTACTGTGTCATAGTCAGAAACCGTTATAACGTCAAAACGGTTGCGACTTACGTTAGAGAAAACAGATATATTATCTTCATCTTCATTAAAATTTTGTTCATTACTCTGTAGCGACCGAAATCGGTTGGCTAAGAATTTTTTGAAATCGTGCATTTCTTTAAACATCTGAGTGTATTTATGATCCGAGTAGTGTCTGCGTTTGCCCTTCCTCCTTTTCTTGCTTCTAGAATGGCGGTGCTTAGCCGAGTCTGAAGATCTAGAAGAGAAGCTATCACCGTCAGAGCTAGAGTCTGAACCGTCATATACCTCTCGCCGAGACGTAGAAGGTCCCGCAACTGACTCATTAGTACCAGATATTGCACTACACTTTAATTCATCCTAAAAAATAGAATAATTTAAAAAGTTCATACACGTGTTTTCCCAACTGCAAGAAAGGGTTTATAACCGTATTAGTAAATAATAAATGATATATAATAACTGACAAGAAAAAAAAAATAATAAAGTAAAAATATTTATTTTCAATTTCATATTATGAATTATTATTATTTTTACAATCTTAATACTGTTTTATAATAATTGAAAAAAAAAATTATATTAATTAAATATGTTATATTAAAATTGAAATACTTGTTGTTTTATTATTACTTTCTTAAATTTATTTTATACCAATAAAATACCTGTTGCTGTCTAAAGTAAGGCCAACCAGACGAGATAAAGAATGTAAAAAAATTTTCAGGGGTTCAAAACATTTTTATTTGAATAAATTATTATAAAGTTCGAATTTTAATCGCTGTCATCTGTACTAGACAAAGATGATTCGTCGGAAGAGTCCGAGTCAGCTGTGTTTATGATAAAACTATCTATTGTATTATCAATCATGTTGTCAATATTGCTATAAAATATGTATCACTTCGAACGCAATCCAAACAGGAATGAACTTGTTCACAATTGTTTGGCGGACCAAATGTTGACAACTGCGGCACTGGCCGCTTTCCTGTACCACGAAACACGCTACGACAGCTGTCGTCGACCAACTGACGTCATTATTGCATACGAGTGATAAGAACAGATATAATATTAACTCACTTTCATAATGCAAGTAGCGGTCCGTTTATTTACGTCTTTTATCTCGTCTCGTTGGCCTTACTTTAGTAGACACAACTGTGTCCGGCGGGAAACAAGACGCCAATGATTTGACAGACGAGTTAGCTCGCTTTTATAAACTCCCTACCTCTTCACCGTGGTGGGACGAAAGTGGGGACAACAAAAGAAGTAATAAGTATTGCAATAATGACAAAACAAAGGACCATGCAAAAAACTGTATGGGCAGTGTCCCCACCTCCCAACAGAGGGTCAATTCTGCTAAATAAAACCTGCAATAATACAATTACAATCTAGTTCTGATGCGCTTAAACCGCCAAACCGGTATTCTCGTAAACGTCAAAGTAGCGTCTAACGCCTCCTGTATGGTTAAAACTTCACAAAATCAGTTTATGATAACAAGTCGCTTCACTCATAATACTTTCAAAATAAAATGAAAGTTTACTTTAAATACGAGAATTGAGCTTTTGATTTCAAACCTATCTCAGTTAATAGCTCTTGCCACGGTGATATTTATATATGATATTTTCAGTGATATAAAATATCGCACCCGTGCGAAGCTGGAGTGGGTCGCTAATATAAAACAATAAAAAATTGAATTCTAATTACTGTCAAAACCCCACTCCTGAGGTTAATATCTCCATACTAAACAATAATCAGCATGGAAAGAGCTATTAACTGAGATAGGTTTGAAATATGTTGGTCGGTGGGGATGATTTTTTGTATGGTCCTTTAAAACGTATCAGAAATGTCCGTGGACTTACTAAGGAAATACAATTTTATCTTGTGTTTAAAATATTTATTGAATCCACGAGGCGAATTTCTAAAGACAGAAGGTTCCAAAGATTTGCAGAACGAACAATAAATATCACTTTGGCGAGTTTGGCGACAAGGGAGTTTAAAGAAATTTGGGTAAAAAAGTTTATATTTTGTTTACTTTTAGATAAAATTAGATCTGAATAGAGTATAGGGTAAAAGTCGCAATTCTAAGAAATCCCACACTTAAATTATATCGCATAGTAATATCTGGAAAATACTAAAGATAAGCAGAAAATTATACCTTCTGTAGCGACTGATGAAATAGGCACTCCCTGCTTATGTGACATGAACCCGAGGTAGGTGAAGATGACGAACCCGGAGAAGAACGACGTGAAGCAATTTACTAAAGTCGTTACCAGACAGTCCCTGAAATAAATTAAAAAGAAAATTTTGTCATGAATCGGGCGCTGCCTCGAATTTCGCGGTAAGCGGAGCGGCGGCGCTCACAGCGAAATTCGAGGCAGCCTCAGAATAATGCTATAGTATTTCATCTGAGAAGGCAGCGCCCTTAATGACAATTTCTACCAAAGTGCTTCTTTAGCAAAGTATAATATGTTCTTGAATAGAGAAGGCAGAGAAGTTGACCAGTCTTTGGTTTCAGAAGAATGAAATAGATATTAACTATTAGGTGTACCTGTAGCAATTGTTATGAAAGGTGTTGTAGCTGGCATACGAGAGATGGACTCCAAATCCAGCACCGACTGAGTAGAAAATCTGTACTGCGGCATCCACCCAAACCTGCAAAACCAATAATATTATCCTCCTACTATTATAAATGTCAAAAATTGTAAGGAAGGATGGATGGATGGATGGATGTATGGATGTAATGATGTTCGTTATTCCTACACGCAAAAAGCACTGAATGATTTTCGATGAAATTTAGTATGGTAGTAATGTAGGACTTGGATTAAAACATATGCTACTTTTTCGGGATTATTCCCGGATGATTATTTTTTTCGGAAATATTTAAGTGGGCGGAGTCGCAGGCAAATGCTTAATTAGTCAACTTGACTAATTAAGCCTAACTTCAGCTTCTTACCGACAAAAGGATGATGCATTTTTCACATTAATACGTGCTATTCCATGAATATCTGACCTGCGTATCTTTCAAGCGAGCAAGTTCCGGACTCAGGTAGTAGGTGATGCCGCGCGTCGCTCCGGGCAGCAGCAGTCCTC
The DNA here is from genome assembly GCA_037179445.1 of Phengaris alcon alcon. Classification (NCBI taxonomy): domain Eukaryota; kingdom Metazoa; phylum Arthropoda; class Insecta; order Lepidoptera; family Lycaenidae; genus Phengaris; species Phengaris alcon. The sequence continues at coordinate 230,440 of JAYRCH010000040.1, read as the reverse complement.
GCGCCAACAGGATGGACAGCACCACGTACGGCATTGTCGCTGTCATCCACACCACTTTACCTATGGACAGAATTATAATTATTATTAAGAGCAAGAGATGCTTCTAGCGAAATAAGTTAAACTTTGGCCTTTTTGTGCGTGTACAGTTTTCTCAAAATTAAATTGCATATTCTATTATATATTTTTTTTATATTTTCGTAGAGGTTTGTGGAGTTTTATATCTAAAGGATGACCATACTTGTGATAAATTAGCTAGATGTTTCAATAAATTGTTATTGGACGATGAATTTCCAGACAGTTTAAAAATTGCTAAGGCTATATACAAATCTGGACCCAAAACAGACCCCGGAAATTATCGCCCAATTTCAGTGCTGCCGGTACTATCAAAAATTCTTGAAAAATTTTTACACTCGCGACTATCCAATTATCTTGACTCACTTTAATTTATTTCGCAAAGACAATATGGTTTTAGAGCAAAAAGTTGTACTACGGCAGCTATAATCGATTTAGTAACTAAAATAAAAGATAATATAGATAAGAAAAACATAGTGTTAGGAGTTTTTATCGATTTAAAAAAGGCCTTCGATACTGTTAGTCATAAATTACTAATACAGAAACTAAAGACTATTGGCATAGGAGGCAATGCATTAAAAAATTTTGAATCATACTTAAAAAACAGACTACAAATAGTAAAAATTGATAAATTCTGCAGTTAACCCCACCCTATTAACTGTGGTATACCACAGGGTTCGATTTTAGGACCTCTTCTCTTCCTTATCTATGTAAACAATATTGATAGAATAGGTCTACGCGGTTATTTAACTTTATTTGCGGACGATACTTGTCTTTTCTACTTTGGAGCTAATATTCATGATATAATAAAACAAGTTCAAAATGATTTAAATATTCTTTCTGAATGGTTTAAGTACAACCTTTTAACAATTAATGTCGCCAAAACATGCTACATTATATTTAGCCCAAGAAACAAAATCATTCCAGCTCATGATCCACTAGTTATAGACAATACTCCGATTAAAGAAAAACACAGCGAAAAATACTTAGGCTTGAGAATGAATAAGCATCTTACCTGGAATAATCAAATAGATACCATAATTAATAAATTATCATCTTTGATAGGCTCACTTATTAATATAAACCAATGCATTCCAACAAAACTGCGCTTTAATATTTATAACTCACTCGTTAAAACACACCTACTTTATCTTACTGAAGTTTGGGGTAGTGCAAATAAAACTAAAATAAATTACAGACTCCAAAATAAAATTGTAAAAATAATATTTCGATACCCATATTTTACACCAACAACCAAAATTTACAGTGAAACTAAAATTATGAATATAAAACAACTATATACTTATAACACCTGTATACTAATTAAAAAAATAATCGAAGGTAAAATTCAAAGTGAATTATCTTTTTCTGTAAAATCCCAAACGACTAGCCGAAGTCTAAGATGCCCTAATTTATTAGTTCTACCCAAAATACGTACTTACTATGCCAAAAAAAGCATCACTTTTGAGGGAGCACAGTTATATAATAGTTTACCCGACCACATTAAAAATATAAATTCATTTAATTGTTTTAAGCACCAGTTATCTAAGCATGTCATTGAACACTATTAAATCTATTCTAAGAATGTTAAAATAAGTATTTTGTGCTGCTATCTTTATATTGTATTTATATTTCTTATTGCAAAAACTTTTGTACTTAGTTTTTAAGTTCGAACTGTACTATCTATTATAAATAAGTATTGTTAGCGTCTTGTTCTCATGTAAGTGGATATTGTATCTTTTTATGAGAATAAATTCTTTAAACCTTAAGGATTGTCAAATTTATGAGACCAACCTGAGCTTTTAACTCCTTTGAAGAGCGACAGATACAGCGTGATGTATACAACACCCAAGCAGATCGTAAGCTGCCATTTTGGGAAGCCCAAGTCGTTGAGACCCTCAGAATGCTGCATTTCAAGCACTGCGCGACTGAAATAAACACTGTCCTTAAAGGCTCGACGTAAATAGGTGACCAACCGCACACTACCGCAATACCTGCACATATTCACACCACACACAGTTACCTGTTGTGACTGTGTCGTGGTGTGACTGTATTGTGACTGTGAGTGGTGGCGACTCGTCAAAATCGTGCAGCGGTAAGAAGCGATAGCTATTTTTTTTTTGAAGTATTTAAAGGACTAAGACTTGTCCCTCCGAAAACAATAATATTAGTAGGATAAGTGAAAGTTTGTGAGGATGGATGGATGAATGGTAGTAGTTTCTGCTTTGGATTAAAACATAGGCTCTTTTTATCCCGAAAAAGTACAATGTTCCTTTGGGATACTGTATTAATGTGGGCGGATCCGCGGGCAATATCTGGTATTCTTATATTGTAATATTATTATATTCGGAAAGACTAAACCTGCGAAAGCCCTTGTGAGCCCAGACTTGTGGCGCTGCATTTTGTTTACTTACTGGAAGAACTCGGAAGCGGGTGTGAAGTGGGACAGCGGGCCCTGGTAGGGCAGCGAGGTGTTGGTGGTGTTGTGTCTTGTTGTGTCCCAGCATTGCTCCGTGTTCCACGAGTTGTCGCAGTGCAGCCACGGCAGCTCCGACCGCGCCGACGACACCAGGAAGTACAGGGCCCAACCTGCACGGTATATTACTGTAACATTGGCATTTTGGAGGAATGTAAACTTTGTAGTAATCAGCATCATCATCATCACTGACCAATGGCACTAATAATTAGTTAGTGATGGTATAATATGGTCACTGGACCATACAACGACGCCAAATCCGTAGAGGCTCGGATCTCTTATCTATGTGACGAGACACTACCGTTTACTGTTACTCACATTTAAAAAAATACTTACCAATGATAACATTGTAATAGAAGGACACGTAGAATGCAACCATTACTGCACAAAATCCTACACCTGCAAATGAAAAATAAAGTTTTACGAATATTATACTTATAAGGGGCAGGGTCGTTAATCCGGTTACACTTATTTTCTCCACCATACGGAAACCAAGTTTAAAAATATGTATAAAAGTAAAAGCTTTTAAAAGTTAAAGGTGACGGAAAATCTTGAAGTTTATGGCTTAAGTTTGGCACTGATCCTAAAAAGATGTCACACCTACTTAAAGAATACAATGTTTCCATTATTATAACTGCAGGTAGGTATGTGAAAAACTCTCGATAAAAAGTGTACCTACCTTTAAATAGTGGACAAATTTTCCAAAGCGTTATAGGTCCTTGTCGATTGTACTGTCCAAGTATTAGCTCCATGTAGAACAATGGAACGGCTCCGAATATCAGCATCAACATATACGGGATGAGAAAAGCCCCTGGATACAACATGTATTAAATAAACAACAACATTAAAGAACATAAAAGAAAATTACATATTGACATCATAGGCAAAGCTATTTAGAATGAACATTAGCAACTGCTGGATGTTAAATCGAAAGTTCCGTTAACCCAAAATGAAGCGACCCTCTATGTATGTAAACTTGGCAATAGGTAGAGGTAACTATGTATCTAAGAATGTATTCTATACAATAAATGCTGCATTATTCATTTCTAAAATAATTCCTCTATGCTACTAGCATTTAGTACCTACAGGTAAATAGTAAAAAAAAATGTTAAACTTACCACCACCATTTCTATAGCACAAATAAGGAAATCGCCATACATTAGCTAGGTCGACTGCGAAACCGATGATTGATAAAAGGAAATCAGCGCCCGTGCCCCACGTCTCACGACCGTCGTTTGCCTCTAAAAAATTAAATAAAATTTTCAACGAAGTAATAAAAACTCTTATCTAATTCAGAAGGATAGCTCTAGGTCAAGTACCTAAAGCTATCTAAGACCTTTCTAAGTACCTGCATGATAAAACTCAAGATATACATAACCCTCCATTAATCCTCGTTCTTCAATAAAAAAGCAGTAGAGCTAATATGGTGTGATATCGTATTTGTTATTAAATGTTCGGTAATGTAAAAAAAAATGAGATAAATAAGATACCTTCTGCATTGCTATTTGTCCTAATTGGCCGCGGAGATTCCGTGAAAAATCCTTTATCTTCAATTTTAACTTTGGGTTCTGAAAGATTTGTTAAAATATTTGGCATATACTCGTACATACAATATTTGGTATAACATAGGTACAATATTTGCTACCTTACTTATGCCCAGTTTTTGAGGTGAATTTGTAGGCAGTTCATCTATTCAATAGCGATTTTGATTAATTAACGCGTTCGCGTCATCCCATCAAAAGCGCTATTGAATAGAACTACCGACAAAAAACCTCAGAAGCCGGGCATTAGTCTACGGTAGGCCATGTTGCCTCACTTGTTTTATAGAGAGCAATTTTCAAGTGTCAATTAGTTGAGGCAAGTAATAGGAGCCACCTTCGCTTTAAAGTAAGGACTAGACTCACTTACAAAATATCTTCCAACATTCCACATTTTCAATGAAGACGTTTAAGCACCTTTAAGTTATTTACAGGTTTTTCATACTTTTTATAAACATATTTTTGCTTCCATATTAGACTGTCAGAAAAAAAAAAATTTTTTAGTAAATACATGTAAAAAGTTTCTTTGATAGACAAAAAAAAATCTCCTAAAAGTTGAGCTTGAAATGGGGGGGGGCGCACTTTTGCTCAGCTTTTACAAAAACGATACAGAGTGTTAAAAAAGTGGAAAAAAATGAAAATTACAAAAAGTTAAAAGTGATATATGTTTTCAATTTGATGTCAGAAAATTATTTTATTTTTCAAAAATAATTACTTTATTATGCCTATATTCAGTCTGCTACAAAGACCAATTAAATATATTTACTTGGTCTTTGTAGCAGTAAACTTAATTGTCGTAAGCTACCATGTAACCGAAATTATGAGTTTTTTTTTCATAAATATTTATATTTAAAAAAAGTGTTCGTGAAAGCTATTGACGTTAGTAAACAAGTGATTAATATTTGGAGCTCAGCTGGAATAATAATTATTCATGCTCAATTTATTATTGGCAAAATAGAAACATTGTATTACGAATGGAAAAGTTTAAAAAAATTGTAAGAGAACTTTTTTGTAGAGAATTTAATTTCCTATAAGATAATGGAAAAGGAAATTTAAAATAAAATTTTTCGATGATTTACATTTACATTACAAATTTAAAAAAAAAAATTTTTTCAATGCATTTTAAATGGGAAAGGGGACCCCCCCCCCCCATGCGCCAGCTCAATTTTTGAGATATCAAGCTCTCAAATTTAGGAGATTTTTTTGTCTATCAAAGAAACTTTTTACATGTACATGCTCAAAAAAAAAAATTTTTTTCTGTCACAGTCTATTCCATATTTTTATTTGTTAATGTTAAGTTTCTGTTATTTATTTTTAAACATCAGGAAATTGTACCCCAGTAGGCGAGGGTTCTCAAGATTACAATGAGATCATTTATTTTTATTGTCATTTGAAACTTGCCCGCACTAGTCCTGAGTGGGATTGGCAATTTCACCGCTAAATTGCAGTCTTTCCAATAGGTATTTTTTTTAATAAAATATCAAAGTAACTTTCAATCTGCCAGAATGGCGTCTGCATTTTGTAAGGCAACTATAAAGGTACTTTCTAATAATTATAATGTAAATATTATGATTAAGTACATAACTACTTACTTTTATAACACGATAAGGTGACGACAGAGCTTTTCATTGATTTGTGATCTGAAACAAAATAATAATGTATTGCTAATGAAAATCTGTTACTTAATTCTTAATAGAAGGAACGAAAAGACAATGTGTTAAGTGAGGCACTGTTAAAGTTGTTTATCAAGGGATCTTTCCGGCTTTCTTGCAAGTAAACATTTTACACATTTTTTAGCACGATTTTTAGAACCTCTTTTACCTTTTAGTAAAAAAGTGCGTGAACGAGAATTTAAACAATTGTGCAAACAGAATAAATACGCAATGGAGGTTTAAAATACAGGTAATTCGACGAATTCAATAAGGAAATACCGGACAATATCTTAATAAACGAGGCATTCGAGCCGGTACCGCATAATGGCATACCGAAGTGAAAAAATTCTCAATACCGAGGTGCCGATATTGGAATGTGAAGTGAGCTGGAGGTATGTGCGAACGCCATATTTGCCGAGTAATTGTTCAGGAGAGTCAAGAGGATGATAAAATATGTCCTGAAAAGCCAAGTCTGTCTTAAAAGATAGTGCCATGGCATGGCACGCGACACAATATTTTGGGCACGTCACTGATCACAAATCTTTTGTACCACGAAGAAAGTGTGAAGTATTATATCATATATATATATATATAACGTATGTATAATCCTAACATATATATATATATATATATATATATATTGTTACATATGTTAGGATTATACATATGTATCAGAAATTATTTTACTTTAATTTAAATTGCATAGTGATCCTATTTTCACAGTATTAATAGTAACAGGGTTCGTATTTAATATAAAGAACATAATATTCTATTATTTAGTACCGATGTTTTATTTTAGCCGGTTGATTTCATGGTATTTTTGCGAAGTTCACCGTTTTTCAGTGTTAGTTTAAACAGATTTTAACATATAAAATGAAAAAAAAAATTTGCTCGCTCGCTCCGCTCACTCGTTTTTGGCTTAAAGAACATATTATAATATTTGGTATTGACGTTGAGTTTTAGGCTATTAATATAATTGTATTTTTCCGAAGTACACAGTCTTTCATGGTTTAAAGTTGGCCGCCTAAGGGTAAAACGCCAAAAAAGGAATTGAAACAAATGAAGTTTACATACGATACGTCAACTGAACAAAATATGAAGACTCTTTCTTTAAGTGAACGAATTATACAATAGTTTTTGATTTCACTTCCTATTCCTACTATTAGAGAAATAATGTAACTTTTGAAAAAAAGTACTAGAAAAATATAAAATTTTGCTTTAGTTTAGCTAATAGTTAATACACTGCTATTTAAAATTAAGCTTAAGCCGTGCTCACATTATCCAATTAAAGTAAGCCATTTTGACATTTGTACTGATGATTCACAGCAACTTAACGCTAATAGACTGTAGTGTTCAACTTCGCGTCAAGTTAATATAACTGGGGTCGTCTGTGTATAAACAGCGGACTTATTGCCTCTTGAGCCGCAGATATCTTGCTTTTATTTGTCTTCCCGAGTGTTTGTTTACTGTCCGCAATAAACACATACACACAACCATTTAAACTTTGGTTTATTACTCATTAGTCTCTTATCTTTAGAAATATTAGTGTTTATTGAGTCATTTTGGTGTAAAATTCCTGCATTAGTTATAAGGCTTTTATATGAAATTGGCATTGTAAGCTAACATTGTTACGAGGTAAACAATCGTTCGCGCACGAAAGATTCCGTAAAAACGGCAAAAATAATACATTTGTTGTTTGGGATCAGGATACAATTTTTTCTGTTTTTAGTATTTTGTTGTTATAGCGACAAAAGAAATACATCATCTGTAAACATTTCAATTGTCTAACTATCAGCGTTCATGAGATACAGCCTGGTGGCAGACAGACAGACGAACGGACAGCGGAGTCTTAGTAATAGGATTCCGTTTTTACCCTTTAGGTACGGAACCCTAAAAAAATAAAGTAATGTGTAGCAAGAGGTAACCATATCGTTATTACTTTTCAACAAGGTAAAACTTGGTGCCTAGTGACTACATAACCATGTATCTGTCACATTAATGTTATATGTGCCATGCCAATGTCATTACACCCCATTGCCAGTGCTGATGCTGGGCTCGCACGCTACTTCACAGCATTGGAATATTCTAGAACTGTCTCACCGAAGGCGCGCGGCGTGCTGCCGGCGGAGCAGTAGCCGTCGTCGCGAGCACTGCGGCTGCCCGGCGTGCCGGTGCTGCGGTTGAGGAGCGCGGGGGAGGCCCGCTGCTCCTCGTACGAGGGCGCCGTGTGCGTCACTATTCCGCTGCCGCTGAGGGACACCTGCGTGGAACAGTCAAAATTGAAACTATTAAATATATAAGATTGTCCAAAATCAATATCGGATATTTTGGGCATATGATCTACTGCTTATTTAAAGGCATTTAGGCAGAAACCTTAAATACAAAAATAAAAAAACAAAGTTGAGATAAGACGCCGTCATGCCGATGCGGTGGGGTCATACAGTTCAAGTGATGAAGTAATGTGGTAACGCTTTACCATGCCGATGCCGATGTTATGTTGTCGATATTTCATTAGCTAATAGAGTCTATACATTGCATTCTTCAGTCCAATATTTCTAAGTAGAATATAATTTTATATTCAGATTTTCTATTCAGTACAATATTTTGCGAAAGTATCGATGTTATATTAATTATGCTACAACATCAACAGATTGTGGGAACACCTGATGCCTTGTCGTCGCCATCGAGAGCTTTATTAATTTAAAACAACATCGAAAGATTTCAGATTTTTTAAGGGATCCGTTGGTAAGGAAAAGTGGTTAAAATCAAATTAAATAATTTCTGTGCTGCTATCCTTTATAGTTTTTAAAGTCGGTTTGTTTGTCTATTACTACATTATGAGACTGTGTAATAAGATTCAGAAAATTTACCTACGTAATCTTAAAGTATAATAAAACAGAAAATATGATTATGTACCTAAATATTATAAGTGATAAACATGTACTATCAGGGAATCTAATTCATAAGCAGGTAGTGTTCTCATAATTTATTTTTGTTATAATAACGGAATGCCGTCACAATACAATAAATAATATTATCTTAGACTTTAAACGAGACGATCTTGTATATATATTCCCCCATACTAATAAAAATGTTTAGAAAACGGATAACTTAAACAACGTCGCTCTCTTTGTCTGTCAAGTGACTTTTCCAACGCATTAGACAACGATAGCAACGTTGTATAGGTTATCCGTTGTATAAATATTAGGTCTTTACCTATGAAATTGCCGTTTTGTATGAAAAAATTTAAACCAATTTTTTTCATGTATTTTTTATTTGTATTAATCGAAGTAATCACCGATGCAATCAATGCATCTTTGCCAACGCAGTGGCAGTTTATTGATGCCCTTCTTAAAGAAATCAGCTGGACGGGAGGCAACAAATTCTTCAAAGGCAAAGTGAGTCGGGTGAATGACGGAGAGCTTCCAACCCCAGTTCTTGCAACTTGGAGACGGTCTGCTGTGCAGTATGAGGTCGCGCGTTGTCGTACAGGAGCAGCGGAGACGAGCGATTGACCAGTGCTGGTTGGAGATGTGCCAGCTTCTCCATCATTGTGTTCAGTTCTTCACAGTACACATCTGCAGTAATGCTCACCCCGTTCGGTAAGAAGCTGTTAGGAATCACACGGCGCTAGACCACCAAACAGTGACCATCAGTTTTCTAGGGGTAAGTTTTCGTTTAGGGTACTGTTTAGGTGCTGAACCAGGATCCAACCAACTTGCTGAGCGCTTGCGGTTATCAAACAGAATCCATTTTTCATCGCAGATAACAATGCGGTCCAAAATTCCTTCATTTGTGTGTCTGTTGAGCAGTGCGTGCCTTGGCACGTCTCGACGCGTACTAGGCGCGCTACGCGCTGGCGATCATTGAGTTCGTGGGGCACCCATTTGTCAAGTTTTTTTACCTTGCTAATTTGACGCAAATGGACCAATATTGTTTTGACGCTAACGTCGAAAGCTGCTGCTAATTCAGCCGTAGATCGTGTATCATCAGCTTCCACAATCGCCTTTAATTCGTCATTGTTGACCAAAGTCTTCGGACGACCCGAGGTTCATTTTTCAGGTCGAAATTTCCAGAACGGAAGCGAGCAAACCAATAACAGGTGGCGCGTTGGTTTGTAGTGTTAGCTCCATAAACATCGTTGATGTTGCGTGTCGCTTGTGCCGCGTTGCTGCCACGACGGTACTCATATTCCATAATTACTCGAATTTTTAACGTATCCATGATGACGAAAAAGATTGAAATGCGATGAAAATGTAACACTAATCAATAAACAAATTAATACTTTTGCAAAAAGAATTCCATTTTAAATAAAATTAATTTGAAATTAGAATTCTAAGCCAAACAAAAATTATTTTGATTTGAAATGGCCAGTACTGCAGAACGGCAATTTCATAGGCAAAGACCTATTACATTTTTTAGTAAGGGGGATAATCGATATCTCGACAACGGCTACAAGTAATACCATGAAATTTAGTATGCAGGGAGTTTTGGGGAAGAAAACTCGATCTAGCTAGGTCTTATCCCTTCGAAACTGCGCATTTTTAAGCAATATCTGTTTTTTTATTTCGTCGTGCAACAATATATCAATAACTTCGACTCTCGTATAATTTTTTCATTGTTTGGTAATTCCGAATGTGGTGGGTTCAAATCCCGGTAAGATAAATATTTTTGTGAGTCTTATTTTTTTCTTTTATATATTTTTTTATTTTTTTTATTATTTTATCGTTCTACTAAAACACCGAGCAAAGCTCGGTCTCCCAGGTACTAATATATAATATGAACAAATTACGACAACCGTCAACCTGCTTATGAATAAGATTCCCTGATAGTAAGTACATTGTAAGATGCTAAAATAATTAATAGTTGACCAACTCCTCCATGATCTAGTGGTTTAGAGATTGGCTTTCGACTCCGGAGGTCGTAGGTTTGATCCCCGCATTGGTACAACAACTGGGTTACGAGAGTAAAGGAAGAGTGTTCTGGTATATTGCACACATACTTGGGTACTATAAAAATAACTCCTGCGTGGCTGGTCTGGTTTCAATTAAAGCGGCCACCGTCACCGGAATCTATGTGGGAAGTTATTAATTGACCAAAGTTGCAATCATTACAGATAACATAGATAAATGATTGGTCTCGCTAGAGCGCCCAGCGAGATCAATGATTTATCTATGACAGACAACTATGGTAGGTACGGAATCCTTGTGTGTGCCACTAGCCGTTTATTTGCAACCTTCAGTTCAATTTATTACATACTGCCAATAAAGCAAGTTTTCGATAAAGTTGTAAAAAATATTGAAGAGGCAGGTCGTAAGTCAGTTTAATAGGTAAGGCAAAAGCTAATACAGTTGGTAGTTATTGCTTTTTGGTTGTTTTAGATCAAGCATTTTCATTATTCTTACTTATTGATTTATTTAGCATGCGACAGTTCTTATACTTATTAATCGGTTATGGTATTATTAAATGTTACGTATTTTCAGCTTTTAAGGAGTTCAGTATATATAGCTACATGTGCGACACAGTGCCCAACGTGGTAACTGACCACGGTGGGCACTGTGCCGTAGTTGTCATCACGAATCGGGTTCGGCCGACCCGGCAGCGAGCTGGTGGTCATCCCCGGCCCGTGCGTCACGTCCTCTTCGTGATCCTGTATAACATGGTAACTGACCATTGTGGGCACTGCGTTGCGGTAGTCATCGCAGATCGGGCGCGGCTGGCCCGGCAGCGAGCTGGTCAGGTCCGACCGGTGCGTCACGTCCACTTCGTGTTCCTGTATAAAAAATACACTAAAATGTACAATATCGAAAAGTGCCTGTTCGATCAATTTCTAAACATTTTTCTTTGCACTAGGACGCTTTAAAATATTTAAACACAAAGAAAGTACAGTGCCCGGCACGTAAGTTGAACACAAATTTTAGTTTTCTGCGCAAGTTTATTCACAGAAAAACGACACAAAACTAAATGTTTTTTTAACAAAACGGTTGCTGTGTGTCATTAGATACTGTATTGTTAATTATTCTTTAGTGCTATGATGTTTTTCTGTGAATAAAAATGCGCAGAAAACAAAAATTCGGGTTCAACTTATTTGCCGGGAACTGTAAACGCAACGACCGCAGACGTGGTTGAACTCCGTATTTACACGTGTTAAGTACTCATCGTACGTAATTTTATGTTTGAGTTGATTTTATTTATTTTTAAATTTATCCATGTTATGTTGATTTTTCTGTCCTGTTTTTGTGATTTTTGTATGTAAGTCTTTGTTTTATTTGTGGTGTAATGTCTCATTATGTCAAATAAATGTTTATTTATTTATTTATTTAAGCGCGCTTTTAAGCGATTTTGACCTTATGCCTGGTCCAGTGGTAACCTATTCGATAGTATATCAGACTCTTATTCATTAGACAAAAACCTTAGGCTCAATTCACACAGAACCAAAACGATACGTGACATGGCGCTGCATTTTTAAGATAGATATTCGAAATTGAACTTTTTATTCATTACACAAGAATATACACATCTCATTGTAGGAGTTCGAATATCTAGTTACACCGCGCTGCACAGTGCAATTGTGTAGTAAATGACTGATATCATATGAAACGTGCATCTTTTTGTGTAGTGAATAACATTCAATTTTGAATGGCTACCTTAAAAATGCAGCGCCACGTAGCTTCGCGTATCTTCGCGGTGTGAACTGATCCTTAGGCTCAGTGCAAACGGGCGTAACGTTAATGAGCGCTACCGCTACTGTACCTGGCTGGTAGTTGTCAAAAAATGTATAAAAATGATGTAGCGGGAGCACGCATTAGCTAGAGTCACCCATTTGCGTTGAGCGTTACTTACTAGTAACCAAAAAAGAGCAACAAATTCTGCAAAGTTAAACCATTAAATGGGAAGGTACAAAACAAATTGTATATTGTCCACATAAACCAAATTACCTGTATCCTTTGAGGAGAAGATCCTCGACGGGATCCGCTGCTCGATGACCTGTTGCTCACATCTGCAAAAGAAAAGGCTTTTCAGCATTTTATAAACTACTAGTTGGCACAACAGACGTTGTTCTGTGTTGACTATGAACTGGAATAAATAAATAACTTTACCTACACCTGAAACTACAACCTCCACCAACATCTACATCTACTACTACAACCTACACCTACATGTATACCTACAACCTAGCACCTACACCAACATTTACAATAACAACCTACATCTACAACTTCAGCCTACACCTACATCTAAACCAATATCTACACCTACATCTACACATACTCCTACATCTACACCTACCAAACTAATGGAGCCAGTCGATTTTTTCAAATAAACTAGGTAAATGGCACATATCTATTAAATATTTGAAGGCTGATAATCAATTATGTGCCAACCTACAAACTTACTAAAATCAAGATGTTGATACTAACCGCTTTCTCAGGCGATATACTATAATTTTCAAAATAGTGTTAAGTCAATTAAATCATTTTAGTACTGAAAAACTGACAAAAACTTTTGACGCATAGTTGAAATTATCTATAAAATAAATTTAATTAAACAGGTTTACTCAAAATGGAGATCAAGAGGGTTGACACATTATTTACTATACTTATCAGTGTCCATTTGACAATCAAATGACAAATTGAACACAGTAAACAGTATAGGAAAATTCAATTGTCGTTTTTAGTATTTTTTCCGCAACTTTATCAATATTTCTCACCATTCAAACCTTTCCTTAGCTTCCACAATTATTTCAAGGCCATAAATAGGCAAATTGGTCCAGCCGTTCTCGAGTTTCTAATAAAGTACGGGTTCGTAGACAGTGCTACGAGTGGGCTACAAAATATCTAAAACGGTGCTACGAGTATGGTACGGAATGTCCATCATCTCTATTTTACTATCGGAGTGAATTTGTAGGGTTCCGTGGTACTCAAGGAATAGTTTTTTTTATAAAATATTGTATATAGAATTCGGTTTTGGCATTATAAAATAATTCTATTTTTTATATTTTAGAGGTGGCTCGCCATGCACGTGAAGTGGGGATGATAAATATTTTAACCGACTTCCAAAAAAGGAGGCGGTTATACGTTCAGCTATATATATATATATATATATATATATATATTTTTTTTTTTTCTATGTTCAACGATTACTCCGCCGTCTGTGGACTGATTTTAAAATTCTTCTTTTGCTGTAAAGAGAAATAAAGGGAAATCCGAAATTGGTCCTTATGGCACCAACGTGGTGACCTGATGATGGGATCCATGAGGTATCGAGGGAACTCCTTGAAATTTATAAGGACACATATTGTGTATTATATGTGTTTTATACTGGGTGTTTTTTCGTTCAGTGTCCAAACTTTCAGGAGTGAATATACTCTTGAATATAAGCAACATTTACAATGGGATCAACTTTCCTTCTTGAAAAAAAAATCTGCTGTTTCATACAAAAGGGCTACGGCATAGATAGCATTTTAATTGTGGGAGAGCCACGCTTCGGCATAAATGGGCCGGCTCGACCGGATATATACCACGGCCTCACAGAAAACCGGCGTGAAATAACGCTTGCGTTGTGTTTCGCAGAGTGAGTGAGGTTACCGGAGGCCCAAGGGGGGTTGGGGATTTTGAGGACTGGGAACGCAAGTCGCAACATGAGAAGAAGAAGAGAAGAGGAAGGTGTTGCGAGTGTCCATGGGCGGCGGTAATCGCTTACCGTCAGGCAATCCGTCTGCTCGTTTCCGGATTCATTTCATTAAAAAAAATACATTAAATCCTCCATTATGAACACAAGCACTACCTGTTGCGTTTTACAATTTCACAATTGAATTCCTTTTTATTAGTCTCCGGTGACGCAGTGCTGATATTAATTTGATTGTGATGAAATGGACTCAGTTTTTTCCTCTGTTTGTTCAAATCCTTTACACGTGTATGCAGGTGCATTGTTTTGCTTTTTTGTTGCCGGAGCTTTATCGATATTGACCTTCACCTTGTATCTGATATCAGTATTCTATTAAATTAAGCTTATACGTCACGATGGGTATTGGGTATTTAATCCTAGATTTAATCCTAATGTGAGAGTAATAGGTATTAGGTAAAGAATAGTCGCTTTCACCCTAAAACACAGCATTGAGCATTGAGGCTTATGTCACAATTAATATATAATATAATATTATATATGTATGACGGTAGCAAACACTAAGTCCTACGCCCTTTGTATAATTTTGAAGACACACAATCGAAAAACATCGTTAATTATATCACTAGTTGGGATAGTTACGATTACCGATTTTTTTTCAGTTATAATATTGTTAAAAAAAAGGACAACGCTAATCTATATCTATACTCATATTATAAAGAGGAAAGATTATTTGTTTGTATGTTTGTTAGTTTACATTGAACAGGGTCCGAAACTACTGGACCGATGTTGATGAAATTTAACATAAATACAGATTATGCCACGGGGAAGGATAAAGACCACTTTTTATTGCGGAAAAATGTACGGTTCTCGCGCGATTTCCTTTCATATGCACGAAGTCGCGGGCGACATCTATAGTCTTCAATTGTGACATTAACTGCTGTGTCCTTTCAGTTTGGCCCCAGTATACCTTCTCTGAGCTCGCCCGCGCCCACGCTGTTCCCCAACACGGGCATCCCCGCCATGCTGCCCGCCTCACTCCTCCTCCATCTTGTGAACTCTGCAACAAAAGTTTTCTAGAAAAATCTGAAATCTTAGATCATAAACTAAAAGCTAGAAAACTATATTATTAATATGTTACAGACACCTACAGCTTTAATATGTTATTATAGCTAAAACTAGTACTAAGTTTCAAATACATACAATTTCCAATTGCTAAAATTAAAGCAAAGTGTTTAGAGCTGGTTTGTAAATGGTAGGCAATTTGCTTTGACCTTATTAGTATATTTCTATATGTTACAGTCAAAGGTCGATATGCAGTCTCTTCCCTGAATGACTACTTTATCCTAGGTTTGACCAAAACCTTGCATGGGCAGTTTCCCAGGGATAAGACCTAGGCCAGATCGATTTTTATTTAGCAATAAATACACCTACTTTGAAACAACTTTTCAACAAATCATAATTATTAAGGATATTATCAGAATTAATGGTAAAAAACTCAGAGACATTCAAATTCACTCAAATAGTAGTAAATTTTATAATGCAGATAGTAGTAATATAAAAATTATATGTCATCAAAATTATATGTTATGTCGACGTCGCCGCTGCGGCACAAAACCCATACAATTCCTAGTGCAGCGGCGCCGCAGGAACTGCGGCACGTGTGTTAAGATTCTGAGTATGTGCCCAAGGAATTTCACGCATTGTTTTGTAATGCGTGCCGCCATCCACTGTCCCTGGAAAGGGTTGAAGGATATTTGAAGCTCCTAGCCAACTCTCCTAAGGACTCTCTAATTTACCTCACATAATTTTAATAAATACGAACAATGCAAAACAATAGTAGAAAATCGTTTTACATTTTTCGCTTGCCTGTAATTAAATAAAAACTGTATAACAAATTTTCGTTTCCTTTTGAAATGAAAAATGTGTCAAAGTCAAATTCAAAGTCAATTTTCTTTATTCAAAATTGGTATTTTTATACACTTTCTGAACGTCGGTCTACATGATGCCTACCACCGGTTCGAGAATTAGCCCGGCGAGAAGAACCGGCGTAAGAAACTCGCGCGGGGTCATCTTTTATCAAAAAGTTTTTCTTTTAAAAATATAAAAAAGGCAAATATAAAAATGTTACGACTAAAACTACATAACAAGAGTACAATAATATAATAATAATAATATATATATATAATAATATATATATGGCTTTAGCACACAAACGTTCTTTAACTATTTTTTTATACTGGTACATCAAGCTTATGCTTATTTCGGGTATTTCTATTGTGGTTGTCACTTTTCTTTTTGAATAGGCTTAAATTTTTTTAACATATAATACATTTGATAGTACATACTGAGAAGCTACAGTTAAGATTCCAGTTTCTTTAAACTTCTATCTTAATGAGGAGTTGGGGGCCACCTTATAGATGGCCAGAACAGCTCGCTTCCGCAGAACAAATATAGTATTTATATCGGCAGCATTTCCCACAGTAGAATGCCATAGGACATTATACTGTAGAAGTAACTAAAACAAGCCTTGCTGTGTTTTCGTCTGAAAATTGTCTTATCTTACTTACTGCAAATGCTGCTGAACTGAGTCTGTCGGCCAACCCAACAATATGAGCCCACTAAAGTTTTACGTCTAAAGTTATACCTAAAAAACAGCTGTATCTACTAGTTCCATACCTTTCCCATTCAATAGTACATTGGTTTCAGTTTTCCTTACATTTGGCAACGTGAACTTTATACATTTAGTTTTTCTGCTATTTAACAAAAGATTATTAACACTAAACCAGTGTACTATTTTTGAGAGAGCATTATTTACTTCTCGTCATAGCTTGAGTTTTGGCGATTAATATTAAAAGTAGTAACATGTGACATGTGTCATCGGCAAATAAGACTAACCCGTTTTTTCTCTTAATAAGATATGGTAGGTCATTTATATAGACCAGAAAATGAAAGGGTCCTAAAATGGATCCTTGTGGGACCCCCATCTCAATTTTGATACCTGTGGATATTTTTCCATTTATCTCAACCCTCTGAGTCCTATTTGATAAATAATATTTTAAGAGGACGAGTGCTGGTCCCCATACTCCATAGTGGCATAGTTTCCTGATCAAACTTTTGTGCTGCATGCAATCAAATGCCTCAGAGAGATTGCAAAAGACTCCTAGAGCATCCTGCAACCCCTCCCAAGCATCAAAAATATAACTAGTCAGATCAACGCCTGATCAACTGTTGTAGAGCGACCCTCAGTAAAACCAAATTGTTTATTATGTAAAATTTTATTTATATTAAAGTGTGCTAGTAGCTGAGTAAGTATTATTTTTTCATATATTTACTTAGTCTTGGTAAAATAGATATAGTTCGGAAGTTTACTATGTTTCATTAGATCAGGAAATACGCCATTGTTTATACAATTTTACAAAACATACATATTATAAAACGTACATATTTGTACAAAAAAAATTGGGGGTTACCAAATTTTTTTTGTACAAATTTTATTAATCCATTTTTATTATTCGTCGTACTAAACGATAATCAATCTACCTAAAATTTATTCTCCTTACTTACTCGGCGATACAACTCAGACGCATAGTCTACGGTTACTCTACCGCATATTAATTACCGCGGCTAATGTGACTCCGTTATCGGCGTAACTTGGCATGCTACATTACCCCGGCCGCCCACATAAAGATAACTGAATGCTGTCCAAGCAACTTCACATTGTTCTTATTTCGTTCATGCGAAATGCAGGACCTTAAATGCTTTGTTTAAATGTGTTAATGTATTTAAATGTTATAAACTGGTGGCTAACAGCAAGATTTAGATGAGACCTTTAATAATATAACTTCTTAATTACTAATCGACCGCATATAAAGTACATATATATCAGTGGCGTGGGGTTATATGCGTTATGTGTTGTTTGTATATAGTGCAATTGACTTTACAATCAGTGTCAATGCTTAGAAATCCAACCTGCTGTGCACTCAAGTAAAGATGTATTTAAGCAACTATGGTTACAAAATTGATAAAAAAATAAAAATTTCAAAATTAAACTGTTTAATCTCAGCTGTCGATGAAACTCTCAAAGAACAAATTTTAAAACTTTTTGATTATTTATTTTTAAAACCAATTCTCTTAATTCTTAGCGGTCCTTTGAAATCCTGAGTATATTTTTATCCCATTTATAAACAAAACAATCACGAGGATTTAAAAATTATCAACGTTTTGGCACTGACTTAAAACGGCTTTACTTTTGCTTGATTGAGTAGGTACATACTATCATTTATTTAATCGTGCTCCCAATAATCAAACGCAAAATTCTTAATCTTCCATAAAGGTACAAAAATTTAAGTTAGTAAATGTCTTAAGCCTTGATTCCGTTTGCTCCATAAGAAAAGGCATAATAATTTTATTAGTGATAATTTTATCGCTCGTTACCCGCCAGGTGCAACTTATTATCTCCGATATTAAATCCACGAGACGGTAAAGAATATTATAGACAACATTCTATAATTATTATTTGCTTTTTAGGGTTCCGTACCCAAAGGGTAAAAAGGGTAGACAGTTGAAATGTATGATTCACACATGATGTATTTCTGTTGCCGCTATAACAACCAATAGTAAAAACAGAATAAAATAAATATTTAAAGGGGGCTCCCATACACCAAACGTGATATTTTGCTGTTTGGTACGGAACCCTTCGTGTGCGAATCCGACTCGCACTTGGCCGGTTTTTGTTATTTATGTTTACATATTTACCTAATATTTGAACTTAAAAATAAAAGTTCAATACCTTCATAAGCATAAAAAACATATATTAGAATTTTTTACGAATTTACATAAACTTGAATAACAGTACGATCACGATCCCAATGTCTTTCGGCAATCGCCATTTATGAAAGACGCCAGAAAAACGAAGATCGCCGAGGGCCATTAGCAGCATGGTTTACTGTATAATCTATGTTAGTGCTCGTGACTGTAGCAATACGGTATTTTCTTGTAATTTTTAACCCACTTCCAAAAAATGAGGCGGTTATACATTTGGCTGTATGTTTCTTTTTTGTATGTTCAACGATAACTCTACCGTCTGTTGACCGATTTTCAAAATCCTTTTTTTGATGTAAAAGGTATACTTCGAAGTTAGTTCCGTTTTCACAAAAGTGGTGACCTGATGATGGGATCCATGATGAATCCGAGGGAACTCCTCAAAATTTATATGGACACATAGTGATTTTGATTTTTTCTGAAGTAGCCCAAGCATATGCTACCAAAAAGTAAGGTTTGCACCAAGGTATACCCTGGATCAAAATGTACTGAACAGAACTCCTGACTCCTTATAAATACATGTTTGGGGATTTCGGCGTTGTTAAAGAACTGCAAGCATAAGCCACTTTGTTAATGGACTGATTTTCAAAATTATTATTTTGATGTATTGGGTATAATCCAAAATTGGTCTCGTTGTCACCAAAGCGGTGACCTGATGATGGCATCCATGAGGAATCGAGGGAACTCCTCGAAATTTATATGGACATATATAGTGATTTTGACTTTTTCAGAAGTAACCCAAGCATATGCTACCAAAAAGTAAGATTCTGCACCAAGGTATACCCTGGATCCAAAAGCACTGAACATAACTCCTCAGTCTTTAAACATACGCGTTTGGGTATTTCGACATTGTTTAAAGAATTGCAAGCATATGCCATTATGTAACTTACAGTAATCATCATCATTATCTTATATACAATACCTAATGAAAGCTTGGCGCGTATTCAATTATGCATTCGATCGTTTATTTTAAACGTTCTTAAAATGTGTTAATAATAATTTAACAAATGTCACTAAAAAGGGAAAAGTTATTATTATTTTTAAACAAAAAATTAAACCGACTTCCAAAGTATAAATGAACAAAAAAGTATAAAATAAACAATTTCTATACTCAATCTTTATAATTTTGAAGTCGGTACCAGTCCGAACAACTTCCTGATAACACAATATTGAAAATAGAATACACTTTCAAGTTGGCTGGTACCGACGTCAACATTTTGAAGATTGAGTCGAGAAATAGTTAAATTTTCAGCCAAATTTAAAAGGGGAATTATTAAGAAAATAAGTTTTATTTTGTACTTTTTTGTGCATTTTTAATTTTGTTATTAATTATATGAATAGTGCTCTGAAAAATTAGACAGTTTACAAAAGGAATAGTATAATAATAAACATAGTTAAGAAAACAAAAAAACACGCTTGTAAAAATAAAACTAAAAAAAGAAAAATAATTTTGAAAATAAGGTTAAAACAAAAATGAATGAAAAATACTAGTATGATTGTGAAAAAGCGTGGGCCGATAAATATAGAACAAAGGGTCCCACAATTTTCAAAATCTTCTTAAATTCATTAAGAAGTGAGAGCCCTATTTATTATTCATTGACGCCACTGTAAGTGTCCTGAAAAATAAATTAAATGGCAATTTAAACGGCGACAGTAGATAGCGGACAATAGATCGTGGTCGACTGAGGTCCTCGCTTAATGAACTCGGGATAATATTTTACAGGCGTGGATAAGGCTCTGCGCAAGTAGGCGACCAACTGTAGCTACTGACTGTCGCGCGCAGCCGCTACACAATTTTCATAATTTCTTGGTGTGTCCCGGCTGCACCCATAGCTGGTCGTGCACTGTCACCTCACAATTATTATACATTTTTTATGAGTAGTCGCTACTATACCGGCCACGTTGTACGTAAAATGTGCGGAAATTGTGTAGCGGTATCGCGCGACGGCTACTAGTCACCCGTTTACGCTGAGACGTGGGTTTATCTGCCCAAGATGTAACCTTAAGCCCCGATTACCGCTAAATGCTCTGTAACGTATATTTTTAACTCATAAAAATATATTGAATAAAAATTAAACTATTATAATAATAATATCTATGGACGCATCCACACCACGTCAATCTGGTCCCGCGGTAAGTTCTCGAAGAACTTGTGTTACGGGTAGGTACCAGACAACGGAAATATATTTAATAATTTTATAGTATGCATATATCTAATATTTTTACTATATTATACACACATAACATTCATATCTATGACCTAGGAACACAGAAAACTTTATTTGAATTCAATTTTAAAAACCTATTTAATTGGATGTTAGCCGATGCACTTCACGTTTGTCTCAATTACTTAGATTAATTGCTAGCAGTTTGTACATTTAAATTGTCAGCATTTCTTTTTCGAGTAATGTCCTCTGTTTGCTGATGAGCTTTATAATATTTTGATATCGGTCGGTCGAGGTTCAGAACCAACGAAGTTCGAAAACAAATATGTATGCAGTATGTGATTTGAGATAAGCATTGCTAAGTGACATGGCAATGCTCTTAGTTCACTTAGCAAAGCACATGTCAAATCCCATGCATTTTCGAGCTTCGTCGTCGTAATTAGCGATGGCAACTTGGCTAAAGTCTCAGGAGCATCCCTACTTAATATTATAAATGTGAATGTTAGTTTTGATTGTTACGCTTTCAAGCGAAAACTACTGAACGGATTTTGATGAAATTTGGTATAGTAGTAGTTTAGACTCTGGATTAAAACATAGGCTACTTTTTATCCCGGAAAAGTCAGTGTTCCCGCCGATACTCGATAGTATATTTACGCGGGCGGAGCCGCGGGAAACAGCTAGTAATCTATAAAATAAAGTATATCGCATATAAAACGGGTAACAAAAGAGTTTATATTGCTATCGTTATATAGGGAGAATTCAATTTTGCTAGATCTGAATTCCGATAAAAATAGATTAAGATAATTCGCAAGTCTCTTTCCGGATGCTCAAAATTACGGAGCCGAAAAACTAATAAACCTTTTTATAAAGCGACTGCTGACGAACTGGTCCATAGATCTGATCATAGACCGGGCGCTGACTTGATAAATATAATGTAAATTAAAACGTTAGTCTGCTCTATAAGGGGGCGAAGATGACGAAGACAATTTTATAGTGTAAAACTATATGATTTAAGTTTCTTGTCTTCTTGTTAAGTTGTCTAAAATTGACACATTATATTTAATATATAGCTATGGACGCCTTCACACCACGTCAATCTTGTCCCGTGGTAAGTTCTCGAAGAACTTGTGTTACGGGTACCAGACAACGGAAATATATTTATATTTTTATACTATACTTCTATTTCAGATTTTTATTATATTTAATACACATCCATGAACCAGGAACACAGAAAACTTTTTTGTTCCCTTGCGGGATTCGAATCCGCGACCTCCAGCGTGAGCGCCGATGCGCTAACCACTGAGCCACAGTCGTCGTCAACTAATTACAACTAAGCATCTCTTATTATGTGGACCGTTTTACGAATTTCAATTGAAAACGTTCTAAATAGAATTGTTAGAAGTTACTGTAGCAACTTCTGAAATACTAAGTTAATGTTTCATAGGAAGATTCGATGAATTGATGGATGGATGTTTGTTACTCTTTCACGCAAAAACTACTGAAATAATTTCGATGGAGTTTGGTATAGTAGTAGTTTAGGCTTTGGATTAAAACATAGGCTACTTTTATTCCGTAAAAGTATAGTGTTCCCCAGAGATACTATATTTTCGCGGGTGGAGCCGCGGGCAACAGCTAGTTATTCATATATCACCTAAACATAACTATTTACGTCTTAGTCTTACTTGTTTTCTTATTTAAAACCTTGTAAGCCATGCGTATAATACTTATGCGTTAAATTCTAGCAACTGTAGGTACGATATTATATACAACACTAGCTGTTGCCCGCCGCTCGCGATAAAAAGTAGCCTATGTCTTAATCCAGAGCTTAAACTACTACCATACCAATTTAAATTGAAATCCGTTCAATAGTTTTTGCGTGAAACAGTAACAAACATCCATCTATCCATCCTCACTTTCACATTTATAATATTAGTAGGATAGATTACCAACGTTCCAAATTCTCTGAAACGTCCTTATTAAGGCGTAAATAAATATTTTCTTAAGTTCCTTGTCCAGACAACACTTTACGAGGGTTGAAAGTAATAAAAACACCGAGATGCTAAATGACGTTTTCACTTTTCTCACAATAAGAATGTAATTCTAAAATACACACACACACAGATAGCATTATCTACAAAATCTTCTTAATTTTGAAGTCGGTACCAGCCCAAACAATATCCTACAATATTTTATAGAACTCACGTTCAAATTTGCTCGTACCGACTTCAAAATTAAGAAGATTGAGTAGAGAAATAGTTGAATTTTTTGCCGAATGGGGAATTATTTAGAAAATAAGTTTTATTTCATACTAGCATTAATTGCCCGCGGCTTCGCCCGCGTGAAATTAGGTTTCAAACTTTTATCCCCTATTTTACCCACTTAGGGGCTGAATTTTAGAAAACATTTTCCATACTCAATTCATACGAAATATCATTCAAATATAACCAAGGAATAAAAAGTTTCATACAAACTTTTATCCCCTATTTTACCCCCTTTGGGGTTGAATTTTGAAAATTCCTTCCTTAGTGGATGCATACGTTATATGAGAAATGCGTGTGCAAAATTTCTAATTTCTTGGCCTTAAGGGTTTGGCCTGTGCGTTGATACATCAATCAGCTTTGCCTTTTATATATGTACTAGCTTCTGTTAGTTCTGACACACGTTGTTCTGTCGCACCTATAACTATATTGTTAATATTTTCCACGCAACCTTTCCGGTAGCCAAATCGGTACAGCCGGTCTCAAGTATTAGCGAGTGTGCAATCTATTTTTATTATATATATGACATAAGATTTTCTTTTACTTTGTAATTTTATATTTATATTTATTATAATTTTATACCATATCAAATCACACATTTTATAAATTTATGTCACGTCCAACAGGAACGGGATAAAAACTGTGTGTGATAAATCCTATGTCCGTCTCCTGGTTCTAAGCTACATCCCCACCAATTTTCAGCCAAATTGGTTCAGCCGTTCTTGAGTTATAAATGGTGTAACTAACATGACTTTCTTTAATATATATATATATATATATATATATTTTTGTGCATTTTTACTTTGGAAGTCGGTTATAATTTTTGTTTAAAATTAATAATTTTTCACTTTTTAATAAAGTTATATATACAAAAAAGCTTCCGCTATTCTCACTCTCTCGGCAAAACAAACTCAAACGTTATTTCATGCACTTTTCTGAGAGGCCATGGTATTTCCCCAAATAAGCATTACCGATCTGCGGACCTACTAAACAATCACCAGTGATGACAATGATTAGACAGGTACTATATAACTAATTAATTATTATTATCTATTGTTATATAACGGCGGCAAAAATGTATCAGTAAGCATGAAATATACTATAGTAATGATGATGATCACAAATATAATTTTGGCAATAGCAAAATTTCAAAGACATTGATATCGGTGCACAAAACTCTGATGAGTAATTAGTACCTATGTCATCATAATAATATGTTGGTGTTTCATGATGATGATGTAATCATATGTATTATCCTCATCATTGTATCAACTGAATCAGTCTCGCCGCTCATTTGGGGGGCGCAGGATGTACGAGTTGTTGCCAACCGTACATGAATAATTTTAGCACAGTAAGCATTTTCTTTTTCTTTGTTGTTCAAGTAAGCATTTTTTGTGGTCAACGCGTGTCATATGCGAGCTTACAAATTGTATTTTTTTCATTTAAAATAAAGTAGTTATCATTCAGCATTCAACCGGAACGGTTTTATTTATCATCCCCGATCGTTCTGTAAGTGGTACGATGGTATATGCTTGCAGTTGTAAAAACGACGCCGGAATCCCCGAAACATGTATTTATAAAGACTCAGGAGACCTTTTGGATCCAGGGTACCTATACCTTGGTGCAAAATTAAATTATGAAAGTGATCAAAACCATATTATGATACAAAAGTTGATCTCGTACGTATATTTTATCAAAACTAATAAAATGTAGGGTGTTTTAGATTTCCCCGTATTCGAGTGTTCTAAGAAACATTGTTCTATGTTCCACACACAATCAGTTGGTACTGATTGCCGGTAATGGGTCTAATAGCGACAGCAACAATTAAACGTGTCCATTTTAATATCTGCCCGAGTCGCCAGATATGATTTGATGCAATGTTGCAACGAAATAAGAATTTATCATTAATTTAATTTTGCATAAACCAGTATGGTTTATGCAAAATTAAATTAATGAGAAGCAACAGTGATTTAACATTACTTATCATTAAATGCTTATCATTTAATGTATACAAAATGTATGTGGAAGAATTTAAGAACCTTATTATTATATTTTCATTAAAAATGGCGTGTATAATATATTAAGCACCATCTTGGATACAACCGTTTGAATATAAACAAATGAACCTACAAGATGGCCGGCTTCATAATCATAATGGCATCTCACTCGATGACCCTACATCAAGGAAATGAAATGATTCCTTTATCTCCGCGATTTTCAAATGAAGCCCTGTAAAGTAAATGAGTGTAGGTTTCTGGTATTGTCGATGTTCATGTTGGATATTGATGATAATATTTGGACTGATGATGGTAACTAAATCAATCGTCCCTGCGATTAGAGAGGGCTATTTGCAAATCATAATATTTAGAAAACCCTACCAAGTACCAGCTATCTGCTCGACTAAAAATATAATATTATATTCACAAACTGAAATAAATAAGTAGGTAGAGTAAGTTATATTTTAACTTAACTAAACGAGGCAAAAATAATACCTATTGCTAATAATAATTATGACCACGTTAGTTAACATGCAATCAGATTTGTCGTGTGTAAAAAAAAAACACGTAAAGTAAAGTAAATAAAGTAAAAAAAGTAAATAAAGTAAACCTAGGTTATAAATTTAAAAATTATTGTAATTAAAACGGTTGCCTTTCAATTGATCAGTGCATATAATATGGACGCAGACATACAAATAGAACATTTCTAGTGAAATTATTGAATTTAGAGCATTTAAATTGTATTAGATACGCGAGAATCTAATGGATCCTTCACGTTAATAGTCTGTTGACTCAAATATCCAGTTACGAATGCAGTAAATTAATTGTTTCGCATCTAGAGTTCATGATTCTATGCGCCATTTTGTTCTCTAGAATAAAATAACGTGGTACATTGTATCCTAGGATTGTTTCACTGTAGCAAATTTCTCCCGATAAGCGCCAGGGTTCGAGAAGGTGTCAAGGCACGATCTTCTTGCAGTGTAGTGAAGTGCAACTTTTGATATTTTATCGACTTTCTCTCAGGCAAATTGTGTAGAAGATTCCGAATAAGTTGTGGTCTTTTTTTATGGTCGTATATAATAAGTTATAGTCGAATAAGTTTAAAACTTAGCACTATACATGAATCTGATCAAAAATTCATCCGAAGTCTTCACTACAAAATACTTCTAGTTATAACATAGAACTAATACGCTTAACTTAGTTGCACTCAAGAAACTCGAAGTCTAATATACCTTAATACCACGAAGTATTACTTATACCATACGAGTGTGGTACGAGTGTGAGTTCGAGTTGCAGAGACCGCATCGGAATTGTTCGGGTCATTAGTGAAGCGAATCTGGCGATAAGGCTGAGCAGCCTTCAGACTTCCTGACAAACTATCAACTGTCATTCCACAAATTAAACTGATCGTAACTGAACATTTCTAATATAAAAAAAAATACATCTCTCTCATCATAACTAGCTTTTGCCCGCAGCTCCGCTCACGTAAATAAAGTATCCCACGGGAACATAGTACTTTTTCGGGATAAAAAGTAGCCTATGTTAAAAATCCGGAGCGGAGTTTAGATATTTAGAAAATAGTAGGTTTTTTTTTTGAGAAAATAGACAAGAGGATACTGTAAGAGCTAACTACACATTGGGCGCTCGCAAACGCGCGTTAATATAATTAAGTAGAATTACTTAAGGATCCATAGAAAGTGTTCTTCACTTCTGTTCGAGTGGATGAACGGGGTAACTAACATTTTTGTTTTAAGTATACGTAAATATTCAGTGAATACGTGCATTTTGCCGGATAAAACATGTAGCCTGTTATCTGTGCTCTAAATGATCCGCTTACTAAATTTCATTCAAATGGGATAACAAACGTTTACAGGCAAAAAAATATAATGAATTAATAAACGGTTTTGGACAATGAAATCAAATTAGTGAAAGAATGACGTATATTAAATTTTTAATTAATTAAAGATCGAAAGAAAAATATTTTGGGAAAATTTCTAACTGTCAATTTAATATGTCATAATGTCAGTTTAATATTTTATTACTAAAATATTAAACTGACACAATTTTTAAAATCTATCACTTGATGCGTAATGAAATACCTTTAAAAATTATTGCAAAACTTGAAATTTAATTTACTCGTTTGAACGTTGGTAGTCAGGCGGTTCGTCCTCAGCTCTTAAATTTTTGTGTGTATGTTTCACCCGGTGTGGTTTTTATTGCGTTGACTTGGCTGACTTCCCTGGTATAACTTTTGCAGATGATTTCAAGCCAAACCACAAATATATTGACACAGTATAATTTTATACTTTACGATTATACTGGGTGATTTTTATATAGTTTCGATAATGATAATATAATAGGCACTTCGCATAGTATTTTACACCGACACGGATATCTTTGAACATTATTTTGCCGTTTGTGAACATATTTGCAAAATTATTTTGTTGTTGTAAAGGATATAATTCGAAATTTCTCCCTTAGTCACAAAAGTGGTGACCAGATGATGGGATCCATGATGAATCGAAGGATCTCTTCAAATTTTATTTGGAAACATATACGCACGCAAGAAAAAATGTCACGTTCCGCCTGAGTCATGTTCCGCCTGAGCCGAGCGTGCAAGCGTGAGCGCGGAACAAGCGATAGAGAGGCACGATCGGCCTACGCATTCGGCTTCTGATGACGTTATCACGTAAAATTATCGTCCGTAAACCGACTTAACAGACAACCATTTTTTTTTATTAAATTATAGCAATTAGGGTTTTAATTGATATATAATACAGTGTCCTATTATAGGTCTTGTAATCTCCATACTGGCTGAGCTATAGACATGAACACACGTAATACAGCAGCACCGACCTGTGTCCACATCACAGCACCATAATACGATGATAAGAGCGAATTACCGTGCCGTGAGAGCATAATTAACCGCATCACCTAAAGCTACATACTAAGGCACTAAGTAAGTACATCTGAGAAGGAACATGCGTACTAATTTTACAGCGGGCTTAGCATGACCACCGCGTAAAAATAAATTCTTTCTAGGGAAAAATAGACAAATTGTTTCGTAGCAAAATAGTTCTTATTCCAAGTTCGTCAATAGAAGTCAACATTTTTTGGCGCCTATACTTTTAAACTTTTTTAAAACGTTTACTTCTGACAGAAACCAATAAATTTTGACCTAAATGACAGAGCGGATAGAAATTGTTTTCTTGGACCGCCATGATGTAGACTATTTGTCATTTTCAAGAAGAAACTGCTTGATCCTTGATGGAAGAAATTAAATGTTGTCTTCCCTTAGCGACGATGCTTCGATCTTGCTGCATTACAATAACAACTATTTTGCTACGAACGGTATTAATGTTTCTACAATGTGTCATTTTGTCTATTCTTGCGTAGAACATACTCATTTCTAGGATTATGATGCTAAGCCTGCTGGTCCATACTGGCTACGACAGCGTCGCTAAAACAAAATTCGAGCAATTATAGGTATGTATTGTACTTTTTTTTCATCGTAGCGCCTAAGCTACTGATCCGATTGTATTAAATGAGGTGTCAATAGATATATAATAAGTGCCCGGGTATCAAGGGTTACCCAAGGGGTACACCGTAGTCGGGTTATGTTTTTACTTTTGATTATTATATTTATTGCATTGAAATGACATGATACGCCATGATATGTCGGGAGCAGATTCTGAGACTCCATATGCGGACGCTTTGCTCGTGTAAGACTCACCTACAACGTTCGCAAAATATATCATAGTAGTTGTAAATAGTTAAGTTATAAATCACGAATTATGATATTCTGTTTTGCGATGCAATATAAGAATACAGCTGTTGTAGAAGTCAATGCTTGTTGCGATTTCAAAGCGAAGTTCAACGCTCTATCAGACTGCAAGTTTGCATTTCGCTTTTATTGTAAAAGTCGCAATTTACTATTTCATAATGACATAAACTTTATTTTACAGAACAAAGAAAATACTCGCTACAAAAACGTGATCCTAAGTTATTTCTGTCTGGTGTTGTTGTTGGGCATTCTCGCATCAAACATTTACATTATTTTAATTCAATGTAAATAAATATAATGTGATTATGAAAATATTTTAAATGCACCTAACTTAACAATACAATTTTAATAAAAAAAATAGTATTTACTAATATCTATGGACGCTTCACAACACGTCAATCTGTCCCCGCGCAAAGCACTCGAGGAACTTGTGTTACGGGGACCAGACAACGGTAAGTATATTTAATAATTTTTATATGATACATATATTTAAGACTAGCTGTTGCCCGCGGCTCCGCCCGCGTAAATACAGTATCCCTCGGGAACACTGTACTTTTTCGGGATAAAAAGTAGCCTATGTTTTAATCCAGAGCCCAAACTACTACTATACCAAATTTCATCGAAATCCGTTCAGTAGTTTTTGCGTGAAAGAGTAGCAAACATCCATCCATTCTCACAAACTTTCACATTTATAATGTTAGTAGGATTTTCATTATATTTGTTAAATTTAATGTTGCTAGGCCAAAAATTTATTCAATATGATTCAAAGGAAAACAATAATCAGCTAAAACACGTCAAAACGCTGGAAGGTTGCCTAAACTTGTTTATAATCTACTACGAGTACTACTACGTTACTGGTACATGGCACTATTACTAGTACATAGGCTACCTTGCACGGACATACTCTCCAAGTATTTTTTTAGTATTTCCTGTAAAAAAGTATTTACATAAATGAATAGTGCTCCGGAAAACAAGATTGTTTACAAAAGGAATAGTAAGTATACTAAAAATCATTATTTTCAAAGAAACTGCGGATTGTTTAAAAAACTTTTGTGAGTCTCGCTTAAACGCCCCATACAAAAATCGTGATTATTGCACGTGACATCCCACGCCAGTAAGTTGCTACGAATTGTATGGTCATATGCACAAAATTTCTGATATCTCCAAAGTTTGCGCGGATGTTCTTACTTGTCATAATAAATATTTTTGTACCTACCTACATAATTAGTTGAATCACATGAAAGATTAAACCGATTTTGTAAAATAACTAACTTTCTTGTTAAATTGAAATGAACGTAATTTCAAAACTACACATAAAATATATTTTTTTTTACTTTTACCAAGTTGTGATACCTCATTATTTCTGAATGTATTTAAAAAATTACACGTAGGGTTATGAAAAATAGCAAAATATAAAAATATCAAAGTCAAGGGTCAAAGCGAGTGCGAGTAAATACTTAACACGGGATCTTGTAGCGGTCGGTAAACAGTTTACAGCCTTCTCTTTATTAGTCTTCATATTAATTACTAGCTTAGCCTTCTTTGAGTCTAATTATATAATTTTTAGTAGGCGTATTTCTTGACGCAATCAAATTAGGTATAATATTTTGTTGTTTATCAGTTATCGCTCTTGAATCAAACGCTACTGTTTAAAGGTTAATAACGAAACTGTAAAAAATAAGTGTAACAACAGTAAGTTTGCGTATAAGATATCATCACTTTATGAAACGCTTACTACAATAGTAACCGAGCCAGTCAAATCTATTATAAAAATCTAAATAAAGAAATTGAGGAAGTCGTCTCGGTACACCTAACAAGTAGAAATAATTTCGAACAAATCATGTACAGGCATCAGTGACAACGCACCCCCATCCACGCTCGCCACGCTATTCGATGTATGTGTCTCATTAAATTTTTTTCATATTTAGAATTTAATTTTTCAAATTTATATTTTTCGTAGATAATGCGTAGAGTGCGTAAGCCGTAGACATGTCGTAGGCGCAAGCTACGCCAGCCCCTACGGACCGCTACGAGCCTACGTAATTTACTAGGTACAAAGAGTTAATTTACTACAGTTACATTTTAATTAATTTAAGTTAAAAATATATCCAGGATATCTATGTATTACACATTTTAAAATTTTATAATTTCTTAAACTTTTATTTACCTTCAATTTTTAGCACAACGAGTTGATCAACTTAATTGTTGGTAATATTTAGTTAATATTTATTGACTCATCACTTAATTTATGTTCTGAAGAACGCAAAAAAAAAACAATCACTGCAAGATTTTTATGAAGATTAAACGATGAAAAAGTTATACGAAGTTTTTGACGAAATTCATATTTTAATTAATTCGAGTGAAGATACTTTTAATGAAGAACAGAATGAAACCGCAGCCTGTTATAATGTAAGTTTAATGAGTCGTGTATGAAGTTTGTATGTGCCGTGTACATACCATCAAAGGATTCGATTTCATATTGACTTTACGCGATCGTCGGTAGTTTGTGACATTGTATATTAAAGTATTAAGGCTTCGTCATTAAAAGTTATGTCATAATGTGGTCATTCCTGAAAGCGGAATTTTTGGTGTGTTATAATTTTTACGTGTCGGACAGACACAGACAAACACACAGTCTGTCTGTGGCTTCGAAACTTCTAAACGAATCGATAGAATGTGGATTCGAAAGCTGATGTGACCGAGATTGTTCTTAGCTACAACTAATCATCATCAGCTCGCTTGATGCTTGACAAACGGAATTTGAAAAAGAAAAATAGAGTACGATTTTACTTACATGTTTGTTTTAGTTTTGGTTTTGTAGTTAACAAGGCATAAATTTAAAAGTTTATTCAATAAAGTGATATCGATTGAACATACTTTTGAGACAAGATTTGAGCACAATAAAATTGTAAATACGAATAAACGGTCTAACAACATTGAATAGAAATTGATAACATGGTGAGACCAAGATTCTATAACTTATTGCAGTGTTTTTAAGTTCCTAACCGTAAAATAAATTTATAGGATATTACTTATTTTACTCCTTGGTGATTGGGCGGTGAACCAGTCATATAGTTTTTTTTTTTGAAGTTACTAACTAACGATGTAAATTGAATTCTTTGAAGTCTTCAAGAAGAATGTGCACTAAAACCGTAGATATTTAAAACTTTACTTTATTGTATTCGAGTCTTATTATTTATTTATATTTTTAGATATTATTTTTATATTCTTTTCAATTTATAATAATACTTACAGAAATAATTAACCAATAGCACGTTAGCGTCACTCGTAAAGTTGTGTTTGCCGCGCCGTGCGCCCCGGCCGCGCGTCCACATGCGACTGATGCGAGACCTATCAGCCCGCCGCCTCCGACCTTGACTGCACCTGCACACGGCATACTCCACACATGCTAGCTATTGGGACAAGTGACTTGGATAAGGATGCATGCTACTGGCTCACCCACACAGCTTATGCAACAGATTTCTGCGCTACACACGGCATGCTACACACATGATAGCTGCTAGAGCTAGTCACTTGCATGGGTACCACGTTACTAGCTCTCCTAGTCACTGTTGTCCGGCATACCCTCAGCACACTCTTACGCTCCATATGCCTCACTGAAATACTGCACACATATTAGCAATTGGCGCAAGTTACTTCCTTTTTGTGCAATGAGCTACACAGTACAAACGTATCCAAATTAATCGTATCCATTTCAATAAAACATAAATGTTTTCAATAAAAAATAAAATAAAACGTATCCATTTCAATTACTGTGGAGTGAAAATTAATTGTTATTTTGCCACTATTGTAATTTTAGGGGAGATCGAGGCTAGTCTGAATATAGGGGTAGGCTAAGCGGCAATAACTCGCTACTGTCACGTGTTTTTCTTCAATCAATCACTAACGATGACGGGCCACCGTGACGCGCTAACTTGTGCGAAGTGCGTTGACGCAGTCGTGACGTTCGGGGGTGGCACTACGTGTTTTGTTTTTGCTCTTGGTAAGTAAATTTTTTTGCTCCTACTTTATTTATTTTTGTGTCTGTCTATCTATTTAAAACACAGTTGCTACTATGCCAAATGTAAATTTGATAGTCTTTTTCTATATTACACTGAATTGATTTCATACTAGAACCAAGGTGCAGTCAAGCCACGGGGCTAAAATTTTAAATGTCGTAAGGGGCTGGTTGACGAAGTTCGTTCGGGGTAGGTAGACTAATTAATTTATCACAATAATTAAGCAAGTAAGTTTACTATTTTACGCTAAATTTGTATTTTTACAGAAAACGAGGACGCGTAAAAGAAAAAAAACTGAGGCCTTTTCATCCGTTATTGGATGTTTTATACGATATTCTCTGAGTGAAATAACCACCCTTGAAATACTGTAATGCCTGGGACAGTTGATTTTTAATGTCATGTGGTTGCCCAAGTACATACGGCATTCTCACAACATAGTCAGCTTAGTCCAGAGGATGACTGGTCAATATGTCTGGGGCCAACCATGTGCGGGTTTCCTCACGATGTTTTCCTTCAAAGTTAGAGCGTCCGTATATTTGAGGTCTTTTTTTTTAACGGGCAATTGTCCCACCACACTTACCCATCACTGCAACTCCTGTGTAGCCAGGATCGACAGTGGTAACCAACCGCAAAAACCCTTTGATATGATCTCAGGGGTGCCCGGGGGACATGCTAAATCTGTCTTGGAACCCGCATCGAAATTAATCAGAAGATTGTAGGAGGAGTAGGAAGTATTCCAGTTACCCTCCCCAAGCAAAGCGGGAGACAGCAAAAATTGTGATGACAAAAAGTCAGAATTAAAGGGGAAGCACCACGGGAATAACATGTTTTTTTTTTTTTTTTTTTTATGACTACAAGACAGAATGTAATTAAATGTTTTAATTTATAATATGACAGTTGATTACAATGCATTTATAATGACAAAAAAGTGTTGCATTGTTTCCAATAGTACTTATGACAAAAACGTTTGAAAGCTCGGAAGTTCTTCGCCCAGCCCACGAGATCTTCATAGTACACAGCCCTAGAAACACAATGGACGCTGTTCAACATTTCGATTCTTTCGTCATACCAGAGATCACACTCCCAGAGTATGTGATGAGCAGTTTGTTCATAAGGGCTACCTTCGGTCGAACACTCGCATAGCGGAGACGAGACTAATGTAAATCCAAATAGTTTCGCTTTAAAGTTTCCGTGTCCTGTCAAAAATTGAGCGACGTAGTGGTATATTTCTATCCATTACTTCGAGAGTCGATCGCGTACCGAAGGGAAGAAATTATATAGGTGATGCCCTTTGATAGTGTTGTCCCACCGTTCCGGCCACTCAGAAATTAGGTTCTGTATAGAAATATCTAATGGCTCGAATAATCTAGTTATCTTATTACTCTCTTTCACGCTTAAAAACTCAGGGTTACTCATTTTTTTATTTTTATAATATAGTGCTGCACGACGCTGTATCTCTAAATCTACCGGAGTCCTATCATCTATATCGGAGGACATATTTGAGGTCTGAAAAAGTCTCATTGGTACACACCACAACCTAGGAAATGAACCTGCACTCTTTCAAGTGCGACTCAAACGGTCTACCCACTAGGCCACGGAGCTCTTATAGCGGACTATAAAAAAAGACAGAGAAAAATGAAAAGAAAAAAAAGAAACAAAAGATTTGTAGCTTATATTATTTATTAAGTTCGTTTTCTAAAAGAAGAATGTTTTAGTTTATAGAAGGTTAAGTATGTTGATTAATGTTTATATATAAAAGCAAGTATTTAATATCGATATCTGATGTTGATTGAAAGAGTTATTACCATTTTTTAATAATAATGTTTTATTTTCATTTAATCCTCTTTATTTACGTGAATTACTGCCTAGGTTGGCCTACCCCGTACTTATAGTCAACCAACCCCGAACAGGGGGTAGGTTTAGAAAATTGTATACATAAGTATCGCATTAGCTACACTCAGTGGAATGAAATAAACTGCACTCGCAAATTTAACGCTATCGAAGCTGTGAGTCAAAGTTGATTCCCTAGGTATTAAAGTAAATAATATTTTTAAACGTTTAATAAATTAATCACTCTCTTAAAGTAGTTAAAATTGTTTCTTTTCAGGATTTCAGTCTAACGCCACGTCCGTAACTTGAACGATGAACAATATTTCTAAAAAATCGGCCAAGTGCACTACTCGCGCACGCAGGGTTCCGTACTATTATAACAATATTTTACATGTTTACTTATAATATCGTTATTTATGTACGAAGTTTTCCAAGCGAGCGTATTTTCTATAACTCCTGAATTAACTAAGATATATAAGCCGTTATAGTTTTCCTTCAAAGTTCATCACATGGACGACCTTCATGATTTTCTTAGACACCTTAATCAAAAAATTATTTTAGCCACCTTTCAATGTTTTTAAAAGACGTAATGGTTTAGACGCGAGGAGAAAAATCATTCCCACTTTACGTGTAGGGGAGGTACCCCGAAAAAATATTTTTGTAATTTTATTTTAGCACTTTGTCGACCATGGAAAGTTTTTCGCTTATTTGTTATTTATTCCGATTTGACTTACTGCATATATTTTGGAAAATCGGTTATTTATTTATACCTCACCAATATATGAGAAATATAATATGCTTACATGTACCTGAATTTACACGATCCATGGCCAGGACGATGTCGTACTTTAAAATTCCGGTTGAAAATGTAAACTACTCATTTTTAACGAAAAATTGGATTGAATTAGTATAAACATGTGACAACATCGACATATTATACATTTTAGTATTTCTTCGCACGTTTAAACACAAACGACAAACTTTTAATCCCTGCTAATTAAACAGAATGCATTTAAAATTATAACGAAAAATACAAACATAAATAGAGAATGGTACTGCCATTTGTTTTCATCCACACATTTTCTATAGGCTAAGGTATAAACGGTCGATAAAATATTTAAAATCCGCCGAGCAAAACAAGTGGCTCCGAGATACAACATGTTCCCCTGCATTACACATAATGTAGTGGCTTTAGGCTCCCCGCACACTACGCAGCCAGGCTGCGGCAGCCCTGCTGGGGCAGCCAGAAAACATAATATGAACATTGGTTAAAAGTCCCATACAACGTTATATTATATGTTCGACTGGCTGCCTAGCGTGCGCTCGGCCTCAATGACTTCTCGACTAAGACACATGTGACATGACACACACTAGTTTTCTACTAGCGTGTCGCAGTTATTATTGTTATATCCATTAACAACTACGGTACGGTAGCTACGGTATTAATTACGTTTTTGACAAATTGCTACGTTTTCGGTTGCTTCAACTTAATTAATATTTTGTATGTACATGAGTCAATATGAGGTGACAAGTATTTATTTTGCCACTCCTCAAGTTTTCGCGGAAAGATTGTTTTAATAGAGATATAATAATAGTTGTATGGACTAAGTATTTTAATTTATTACTTTGTGTTAGGAGCTGTACATAGGTAATTGTTATTTTAAGTGATATATTTAGTATTAACTACAGGTAATGAGCAAAAGATAGCAGTCTCCAGTAGGTAGGTTACTTAATTACCAAATTTTGGTTCTTAGCATTTTAGTAGGTATTTATTTAAATCGACTAAAATTGGGCGTTAAGGTCGCCTATCGCCTAATTTTAGTCGCCCTGTGGTCGGAATTCGCCTGATTATATAATAAGGCAAATATAATTATATAATTATAATTCATATTATTTATAACCGACTTCCATAAAAAGGAGGCGCTTATACGGTTCGGCTGTATATATTTTTATTTATTGTTGTATGCTCAACGATTACTCCGCCGTCTGTGGACTGATTTTCAAAATTATTTTATTGTTGATGAATAGGGTATAAGTCCAAATTGGTCCTTTTGATATCAAAGTGGTGAAATGATGATGGGATCCATGAGGAATCGAGGGATCTCTTTGAAATTTATAGTGACACATATGGTGATTTTGACTTTTTCTGAAGTAGTTCAAGCATATGCTACCAAAAAGTAAGATTTTTGCACTAAGGCATACCCTGGATCCAAAAGTACTGAACAGAACTCCTGAATCCTTAAAGATACATGTTTGGGGATTTCGGCGTAGTTTAAATAACTGCAAGCATAAGCATATGCCTATGCCAACTATGTCAATTACAGTAATCCGTTGTGAACCTATTTGCAATATTCTTTTGTTGTTGTAAAGGCTATAATTCGAAATTTGTCCCTTTGTCACCAAAGTGGTGACCTGATGATGGGATCCATAATAAATCGTGGGAGTTCTTCGAAATTTATATAGACACATATAGTGATTTCGACTTTGTCTGAAGTAGTCCAAGCATATGCTACCAAAAAGTAAGATTTTGCACCCTCGATCCAAAGTACTGGACAGAGCTCCTGAGTCCTTATAGAAACATGTTTGGGGATTCCGGATTAAAAAACTGCAAGCATATGCCATCATACCACTGACAGTAATCATCACTATCATCACCACCATCTTCACACGAAAGACCAACATATTATTATGATGACATAGGTACTAATTACTCATCAGAGTTTTATGCACCGATATCAATGTCTTTGAAATTTTGCTATTGCCAAAATTATATTCGTGATCATCATCATCACTATAGTATATAATATAATGATTACTGCTACATTTTTGCCGCATACTATAACAATAGATAATAATAATTATTTAATAATATACTAACTAGCTCCCCACACTGATTTCAGTGACGGTGGCCGGTTTAATTGAAACCAGGCCAGCTACGCAGGAGTTATTTTATAGTGCCCAAGTGTGTGCGCAGTATACAAGAGCACTCTCTCTTCCTTTACTCTCGTAACCCAGTGGGACGAATAACCGACCCGACTGGTGAGATATCAGGCGCAGGTCCGACTTTTTACATGCCCATCCGACGCATGGATCATCTTTCTTGTCAGACAATCAGGTGCCTGCCTGATTGTCTGACAAGAAAGATGATCCAGGCCTGCATTGTCCTAACCAAACTAGGAAAGAACATTTTTTGTTGTTCCAATGCGGGAATCGAACCCACGACCTCCGAGTCGAGAGCTAAGCTCTAAACCACTAGACTACGGAGGCTGTTTAATAATATAGTATATAATCATTATCATCACTGGTGATTATTTAGTAGGTCCGCAGATCGGTAATGCTTATTTGGGGAAATACGGCGGCCCACGGCCTCTCAGAAAACTGGCATGAAATAACGCTTGAGTTTGTTTTGCCGAAAAAGGAGAAAAATTAATATTTTTAAACAAAAAATTAAAACCGACTTCTTCTTATTCTTCTTCTTCTTTTGGCAACCGACTTCCAAATAATATTAATATTTATTGAGTATTGACACTTGACACAACGTAACTTATTTTTTGTTTTTACCTTTTTTTAAATAATGCCTATGACATACCTACTATAT
This sequence comes from Phengaris alcon alcon, assembly GCA_037179445.1. Taxonomy (NCBI): domain Eukaryota; kingdom Metazoa; phylum Arthropoda; class Insecta; order Lepidoptera; family Lycaenidae; genus Phengaris; species Phengaris alcon. The sequence continues at coordinate 191,602 of JAYRCH010000040.1, read as the reverse complement.
ATTTAACTAGCTGTCTCAACTATGAACTGGAATAAACAAAAAACTACACCAACTTCTACACCTATAACCTACTCTAACATCTACACCTACAACCTACACCTACATCTACTGTAGTTTCTACGTAATTTTTCCAAAATTCCGTCTTGCTCGCGGCATTGTTAATAATAGTATCGCCACAAGTGGGCAAGTGGTACAACTTCAAAAAACGTGCTATTTTGTGTTCCCTTCAAAACTCCCTAGAAACTTTCAGTAAAGCTTCTACCACTTTACTGAATCGACTGACTTGACTCATTGACTGCACTGAATATCTATTGGGACTTTGAATAGACTTTAGACTTGACGATTTAGGAATACGGTGTCGAAAATTGAAACGAAAATTCTATTTCCCGCCTTTTTAACTTGACTCTGGCAAATGGTTTTAAACCGACGCCATATATTTAAATAAATAAAAAAAAACATAGACAACATTACGTTTATCTCTCAGTTGCGTTTTGTTATTCGATGTCAGTTGCGGAACGGGATAAAAAGTATCAATCAATCAATCAATCCTATGTCCATCTCCTGGTTCTAAGCTACCTCTCCACCAATTTTCAGCCAAATCGGTTCTGCCGTTCTTGAGTAATAAATAGTCTAACACGACTTTCTTTCATATATATAGATTAATTTCTATGACCAATACTAAAATTTTGATTTAAGTATTATTTAATTTCTTGTGATTTTATATTTAATTTAATTTTAATCTATTGTTGCAAATTTTTAATGTTGAATAACTTCCCATACCTTGCATGTTCAGGATATTATGCGCGCCATTGTGATGGCAGAATGTTGGATTTTAGATATAATATTTTGTAAGTCCTTTATGTATACCACATTCTTGCAATAAATGATTGATTGATTGAAAAGTAAAAAGGCACAAAAAAGTATGAAATAAAACTTATTTTCTAAATAATTCACCTTTTAAATTCGGCCTTAGGCTTAGTTTTGATGTCGGTACCTGCAAATTTGAACGTGAGTTCTATAAAATATTGTGGGATATGGCAGACCATATCAATATAACAATATAGCAAGCCTTTGGGCTGGTACCGACTCAAAATTAAAAAGATTGAGAAGAGAAATAGTTACAATTTTAGCTGAATTTGAAAGGGGAATTATTTAGAAAATAAGTTATATTTCATACTTGTTTGTGCATTTTTTTAAGTTTGAACATTTTGAGTTTCTTTCGACTCTTAGATACAAAAAAATGTCCCTAAATGTTGGGACAGATTGACAAACGTCAACGTGCAACAAAATTGTATTTTGTATCTATGAAATACACGGAACTCGTTGTTGGTAATAATAATCTGTGGTAGTGTGTCTTGTTACTATTTTTATTAATTTTATGTATTTCTAATCATTAATTTAAAAAATATCAGCCCTCTGCACACCTTCCTCCACATAACCTTTAATTTACCGGCCAAATTTCATACTGCTCTGCTTGCACAATTCTCGTAAAACTGTACTGAAAGTTTTAATTGCTTCTCGAATGAATTAAACATATTCTAATTCTTAAAATAAAGATAAACATCTGTTTTACATCAAAAAAGCGCAATTATATTGTTACAAACGCTTAAAATAATTGTTAAAATAAATGAACATGTGAAAAGACTTTGGCGAAGATTCCGAAACGGTGTGTGTGTTGAAAACGTTTTATATGATTAATTGCCAATAATTTTATGCTGTAATAACCCGGTAAAAATAATGGTGACTAATCGACAATTCGCCGGAATCCTCGTGGTGATTAAATTCTTTGTCCCAGCGGCGTGGCGCGGGCGCCAAATGATATTCTAAAATCAAACATTAAGGGAAATGGTGGCATCAAATTTAATGAGAGAACATTAACTAACAGTTTTTTTTTTTTTCTAATAAATAAATTTAACAATTTGATGCTTACGGTGTACCTAAGTTATTGACTGGTTCACTTTTTACTGCTAACTTCGTATTTCTACTTTATTTAATTAGGTAAAGACCCTTAGAGCGTTTTCCCATATTTTATCCGATCCGATATCGTATATCGGATCAGATAAATGTGAAAACGCTCTTAGAAGTAGTTTATAGAAGTTACTTATTACTCTTAGAAGTAACTTAATATGCTTAGAAACAAAAATTTTACAAAAATGCGTAAGTTTTTTTGTTATTTTTTGTAGACAGTTTTTGGCCGTCGTAACCTAATTACCTAATTAATATTAAACACTCATACTCTATTCAGATCCAATTTAATGTAAACTTACACAAAAAGATTAAAATCGACCAAATTGATGTGTCATTAGTATTTCTATATAATTTTAGTATTTCTTTTTTCCACGGTAAAAAAGTGACATTTAAATTTGATAGAATTATACTGTAGCGCAAAGATTTCAAAACTATAGATAGGCTATGGCGTACATTTGACAGAATAAATTTTCATACACGAAAAAGTCACGCCATCTTGGTTTTCAGCATACTTCAATAGTTCAAATATCAGCCATCTTGATTTCACCATACCTCAAATGTCAAAATGGCCCCAAAAACTCCAAAATTGGGGCAATTTAAGTGGGGACAGTTTTTGCCTCGACATGCCTCGTCTATAATATGTACGTCTATGGTGTAGTGTGTTCTTAGTAGTTCTTAAGTGTGTTCTCGTCTTTACACGTCCTGCGGCACGATAGACCCACGATTTAAATAAGGTGACTGGCAGCGGATGGATGAGTGCTGCCCAAGATCGGGATGTTTGGCGCTTATTGAGGGAGGCCTACGTTCAGCAGTGGACAGCGATAGGCTGATTATAATGATTGTCTTCATATTTACGTTAAGAGTTGATCTGAACCGAGTGTTTCTTAATGTTATTAATTTGAGTAACGCATTAAATTCCTCTTTAATTTCATTAATTTAAATCACTTGACCCAAATTAACATTGAAAGGAATATCATTAAGGTTGTAGAGTTTGTGTAGTGAGAATATAAGCGAATAAACGGAATCAGTTTAGCGTCTAGCTCGGTGGCGCGCGGTGTCAATAGAATGAATAATTTCCAGCAGATTGCCAGCACCTGTACTCCGTCTTATTTAACAAAGACTGAGCCGACGTCCTCCTGCAGGAATTTGTGGTAAGGCCGGGACTTCACTACCACAGTGTTAACGAAATACAAAATAAACGTGATTATGTGCAAGAGGTGGCACATTTCTTTGTTTACTAGCTTTTTCGTAGTTAGTAGAAATATAGTATCCCACGGCAATTCCGTACATTTTCGGGATAAAATGTAGCCCATGTTTTAATACAGAGCAGAGCAGTACTACCATAGCAAATATCATCGAATCAGTTCAGTAGTTTTTGCGTGAAAGAGTAACAAATGTCCATCCATCCATACATCCATCCATCCTCATAAACTTTCACATTTATAATATTAGGAGGATCATATTTTGGCACTAGCTTTTTTATGAGCCAGCAAATTAGAAGGGATTCCTTTTTTGTGAGGCCGTGGTACTGCTCTAGTCGAACCGACTCATTTGTGCCGATGCGTGGCTATTTTAATATCTCCCATGGCTAAACATATTATTTCATTTCTTTCTTTCTTTTTATTTCAGTTCATATTTTTCGACAGTTAATAATCCTCTTTTTCGATTCGTAATCACGAGTTTGCGTAGCTCGTCTCTTAATTGAGCTACGGAAATTCATGATTACATTATACAAAATTGATATGCATTGACGCATATCAATTTTGTTGTAGGTACAACCTGAAGAAATCAACTCTTGCATTGCACACCCGACGCAAAAAAGGTTTTATTTTGTACTAGATGTTCACCGCGACATCGCAAAGAAAATCCCGCCATTTTCCCGCGATAAAAAGAAGCCTATGCCATTTCCCGTGGGCCGTGGTGTACTCTATATTTGTGCCAAATTTCATCAAAATGGTTTAAGTAATTTCAGAGCATATTAATGCAAATTAACAAACAAACAAATCTTTCCACTTTAAAATATTAGTGGAGACTGTAGATTATAGTTGTCGACGAAACATTTTATCTAGAGCAGGCTTATTTAAAGGATTATGTCCCGGTGTTAATTGTCAAGGTTCATTTGAATGTGATTAGTGTGGCCTCACCCTAACAATCCTATTAAAGGAAGGCGGGGGGGTATCCGCCGACATTTCAATTATACGTCTTATGAAATAGTTGTCCCGCAGATATATCGGCCGCGGAGCCGGTCCGCACAATCGATCGGAATTGTCGATCGGCGGAGACCATGTTGACGAGCGGAGCGGCTACAGGTGCTGAGGTGTTTATCATACTACTACTAGAAATGTGAAAGTGGATGGATGGATGCATGTCTGTTACTCTTTCACGCAAAAACTACTAAACGGATTTTGTGAAAATTAGGAATTGTTGACATTAGGTATGGTACCTACTGTGATCCCGCTGTATTTACGCGGGCTGAGCCGCGAGCAAAAGCTAGTTATTTTATATTTTACAAGATAATACATATCTTAATATAAACATGAGATAATAATAAAAGCGTTTCATATATGATTTTCATACAAGTTTAAAGTTAATAGTAATTTTAATTAAAAGTTTAATGTTTAAGGCTTGAGAGATTATTAGATATTTAAATTCGCCGTACACACTCAATATGATACTTTAATCACTCAACTTTATCTTAATTGGTGCTCAATGAAACATCTTGTTCAGCTTTCATATTTAGAATTTATTGGTCATCGATATAACAATCGACCGAACGCGCAGATTCTCAGGGTATCCGGTTATTTGGTCCGGGAGTCACCTTTATGCCTTTAACGTGTGTGATATGTTTTGGTTGGGCATTATTTCCTATTATCCTTTTTCGTTTGGAAAATTAAATTTAACATTATAATTGAAGTATAATATTTTTGGAGTTTACTCCTTAAGAATCGATTTTACCGTTTTCCGTTTTCACTACTTAACTTCCTGACAAGTTGTGAAAAGGGACTTTAATTCGGATTTTTCCCACTTTAACAACAATTTTCTATTAGGCCTTTTAACACTATGAAATACGATTTTGACGTCCTCTGTGACTCAGCGGTTGAGCGCGTCAATGCTCAAGCCGGAGGTCGCGGGTTCGAATTCCGCAAAAGGAACAAAAAGTTTTCTATGTTCCTGGGTCATGGACACATAAACTACTAATGTTATATTATATGTGAAAATTTGTGAGGATGGATGGATGGATTACTCTTTCACGCAAAAACTACTGAACGGATTTTTTTGAAATTTGGCATGGTAGTAGTTTGGGCTCTGGATTAAACCATGCTACTTCTTATCCCGAAAAAGTACAGTGTTCCCGAGGGATACTATATTTACGCGGGCGGAGCCGCAGGCAACAGCAGCAAATAAAATTCGGAAATATATTTTATAATTTTATATTATACACATATTTAAATATTTGTCTATAGGTACTATACTACTATTATAAAGAGGTAAAATTTGTGAGGTTGTTGGGGGGTAATGTCTGGATCTACTGAACCGATTTTGAATTCTTTTACCAACAACGGCACTCATACAAAAAAGAACAACATTACATGATAGGTATTATGTAGTTATAAAATTATTTATAGTAATAATATTTAAAGATGCTTCTACACCACGTCAATCTGGTCGCGCGGTAAGTTCTTGAAGAATTTGTGTTACGGGTACCAGACAACGGAAATATATATTTAAATATGTGTATAATATAAAATTATTAAATATATTTCCGAATTTTATTATAATATTATACACATATTTAATACTAGTTTTTTCCCGCGGCTTCGCCCGCGTAAATATAGTATCGAGTATCCCGCGGGAATACATAGGCTACTTTTCCGGAATAAAAGTAGCCTATGTTTTAATCCAGAGCCTAAACTACCACTATATCAAATTTCATCAAAATCCGTTCAGTAGTTTTTGCATGTAAGTGTAACAAGCATCCATCCATCCTCACAAACTTTCACATTTATAATATTAGTAGGATATATCCATGACCCAGGAAAATAGAAAACTTTTGGAGGAAATCGAACCCACGACCTCCGGCTTGAGCACTGACGCGTTTGATAGATTGGAGTATAGAATATATAAATTAAAAGTGTATAATATAGAATTTAAGGATTAGTTTTCAAATGGTTGTCTTCAAAAGTCAACCTAAAAAAAAATGTACAAATAATATATTGTCAGATCAGGATATTGACATAATTTTATTAGATATTAATCTATAACCAGGAAATTATTTACTGATATTTCAATATCCCCCTACCTATAGAGGTATAGATATCGATAAAATATTGAATGGTTGAGCGTATTAGATATGGTCATATTTAGATATAACCATATCTAATACGCTCAACCACGGCGTCAAAATCGTATTTCAAAGTGTTAAAAGTCCCATAGTAGGAAATAGTTGTTAAAGGGGAAAAAAGGTCCCTTTTCACAACTTGTCAGGAAGTTAAGTAGTGAAAACGGAACGGAAGAAGTGAAAACGGAACACGTCACATTTGTTAGATAGTGCCATTGTAGTTTGTGATCATCATGGAAAATGATATCTTTTTTCAGACGGAAAATGTATATATTTTTTAATAATTTATATATTCATTAGGATAATATTTTGGTTAATAAACAAAAAGGTTGATCAAGCGTCCCCCAGTTTCCCCTTGTCTGAACAAATACAATTTTTTTGTAAATAAAATTATGAAATTCAATAAAAAAAATGTGGCATCAAATTTATTTATTGCACGGTAAGTAACCGCCTAATTAACTAAGAAACTGAATAATTATTTTTGAAGTGAAAACTTCTTTAGCGGCGCTGTGTACTTTTTTTGGAATGGTTAAAAATTTCTAAACTCGCGTCAGGACACGTGACCTGATCGAAAATTCGTAAGACGGATGGAGAGAGGACAGGCGGCGCAGGGCGCTTGCGCGAATGTTCGTGTGACACTGATGGTGACAGCTGATGACTCGACCGTCAGCGTAGTGGCCACACTGCTGTGTATTCGTAAGAGATAAACTTTTTAATGTAAAATAATTGTAATAGTTCTGAAGTGTTAAATTTTTAATGTAATATAAATTGTCATGTTTGTGTACGATAGAGCAATAAATGAATATTGTATTCCACCACATAAATAATAGTACTTTTATACTGATAATGAAAGCAATTCGTACAAAATTATTCTCTAACCATTCCAAAATATCAAAAATGCACAACGTTAATATTCAAGTTTTCACTTCTGCCGGCACTACCGGAGCGCAACCTGTCGTTTTTTTTTTATTGGTATCGGATATGGGTGCTATAAGATGTGAAAACGATCTAAAAGCGTTCATATCGCGCCGATAATGACAGAGACAAGACAAGGATATGTTTCAATATATTTCATATTGAAACATATCCTTGTCTCTCTCATACCTTCGTAATTTATCGGTGCGATATCCGGCATCGAATAATGAGAAAACGCTCTTAGGGTCAGTTCACACCGCGACGATACGCGACGCTACGCTGCGCTGCATTTTTAAAATAGCTATTCAAAATTGAACTTTATTCACTACACAAAAGATACACGTTTAATATGACATCAGTCATATACTGCACATGCGCAGTGCAGCGCGGTGCAAATTGACATTTGAGCTCTTACAATGAAACGTGTAACTTCATGTGTAAAGAATAAAGTTCAATTTGAATAGCTACGTGTATCTTATTATTGTAAAATGTAATTTCATGTGTATGTTTGTATAGCAAATTAGTAAATAATTATAAAAATAAGTTACCACAACCGGAGAGAACTGTAGTAATAGTGAGCGCCATGACCATGAAGGAACTAGGCAAAAACTGCTCCGAACCTCATAGTTGCGACTTGCGAGCGACTGCGGTCTATAGCACACTGAACTCTGAAGTGGTGAAGTTTCCATAAAAAGAGCTCTGTTTATATGATACCAATTTTGTGGAATGTTCTTAAAATTGGGTCACCAACAGCGTACATAATTAAAATAGATAATGCATACATTTACTGAAATGTAGTAACACATCTTTTTAATTATGTACGCTTCGTTTATGTCCAACATAGATAAATGATTGGTCTCGCTCATTTCAGGCGAGAACGATAGTAATCTATGGTCCCCAAGTAATACCAGCAAGGTCTTCTGTCGACAATGGACATTACTAGCGGTCTACAACGCACATACGGCGGCGTATTCTTAGACTGGTAGTAATCTGTGTTTAATACACGTTTTATGCTAGATATAATATTAAATTGTAAGCTATGGATTACCGCAAAGTAACGCCTGATTCTATTAAGTATTTAATACTCGTATTTTTGTGATACATTGTCAAACAAATACAATAACAGTGAATATTACAATCAATACTTTTCTGATGGTTTTTCGTTGCGGGTCCAAACACAGATTTAGCATGTCTCTCGGGCACTGTAGATCCTGGCTACTCTATATCTGTGACAAATTTCATCAAAATCGGGCTAGTCCTTACAAACAAACAATCAAATCTGTCCTCTCTATGGTAGGTATAAGTGTAGTTGACCTTGAAATATTTTCCGCTTATGCCTATCAGCATGGGCTCAGTACGAGAATCCTCGCGCGTACCGATGTGGCGTGAAGAATGCGAGCGGCGCACCAAACATTTTTAAATTTACTCCGGGACCTTCGGGGAAGGACTTCATATTGGATCGCACATTTATGTACTCACCTGATCTTTTTATCTTGATTTCTTTTATCATATTTTTCGCTGGCCATAACCCATGAGCAACTGAGGGGTTAGATGGTGGTTATTTTTGAAGACCCAGAGGAGACCCAGTGGTAGAAAATTGGTGAAAACCCAATGTCAAATACAGAAATCCTTTGTGTCGACAGAAACTCTGACTTATTACAAAAAATCCAAGGCACCTAGCCATGATCATTATAAATATTAACCACTCTTTAAAAATGTAGAGTTTCGGCACAGACGGCGTCTGTAGGTAATCTTCTGTAATTTAGCGGCCAGCTAAAACTAATCTAGTATCGCCCGGGCCTAAGCCTATTACACCGGCCGATTAACAACTCCACCATAACTTGGGAGTAACTAACAATTATAACACTAAAGGCCATGATGAATTACTAATGTTTTTTTTTTAATCAGAATAAATTGGGTTTAGACAACAATTCACAATGGTAAAATAAAATTAGAAACTTCAGACTTTACTTTGAAAAACAACTCTACGTATTTAACGGGTTTTCAATCCTAGCCTCCGGAGAAGATAGATCCAGTTTTGGCCAAAAGCCAACATCTGTATTATCTACTTATCTGTATTATCTACTTACATCTGTTGTCTCCACTTAAATGGCCTCAAATTCGAGTTTTTGGGGCCATTTTGTTATTTAAAGTATGGTAAAATGAATATGGCTGACATTTGAGGTATGGTGAAAACCAAGATGGCGTCACTATTTCTTGTATGAAGATTTGTTCTGTCAAATCTATGTCATAGCCTATCTTTAGTTTTGAAATCTTTGGTTTTCGGGCTATTATTTATATAATCTGAGGTTTTCGACAGCCAAAACTGCCCTGTAGCGGGGCAGTCAAATAGTGACGCAAATAGTCGAACGAAGCCAATAATTCACGAAGCATTACATATTGACATCTTATAAATATTTGACAATATTAAGGACTGATTTAGATATTAACATTGATATTCGGCTATTTCGTTACACATTCGGCAACCCCGGGGCAGTTTAAGATGCCGAAAACGCTTGAAAAACGCCAATATTTTATTATATAAAGATTATTGTTATCTATGGCGGAAATGAAATATGACGTTGTATTTTGACAGGAAATTGACAGAATTTTACACGTTTACATTGGAAAAATGGAGCTTTGATAAAAATTTTGATTAAGTTAGGTACTTACTTATTTTGATATTTATTTTGGAACCAGTTGACATTTTTGTAATTAGGTAAGTAATTAATTTATTCAAGTACCATAATAGAAATATGTCTAAATAAAAATTCTAACATTTTAACTATTTGCCTCCTGAGTCCTGTCTTATTTGCTTTTAGATTTTGTAAATACAGGAAAAAGACACCTTCTCAAGGAAAATGGGTGATAAAAAATGCACATTCGGAGTCCGTATGTCCATCGACATATCTATGTTGAACGAAATCATATACAGAGAAGTTAAACATTTCAGAAACTATAAGATATACAGACCCAATTTTGGAGGTGAAGTTATTTTATCAAAACTTTAAATAATACCTAAATCGTGCTCATTAGTAAAGAAAGGCAAAAGCCTCCTGCCTCTTTTACCTACATTCACTCAGTGAAATACAACGCAAGCGTTATTTCACGGCGCGGCGGTTCACACGCCCGACCGGCTATTTGTGCAATAATAGACCAAAAATATTTTTTTGTCTTCAAATATTTAGTGAAAGTGAGTGCCTTAAAATCCTTAAAAGTAAGTAACTTAAAAAATATTTTCATGTTTATAACGTTATGGACTGGCCTGGCCTACTTATTGATTAGTTAACCCTTTTCAGTAAAACGAACGTAGGTGTAGAAAGCTTGACAGGGCGGATATTGAGGCTCAAGTTTTTTACAAAGTCGCAAGTATTGTTAAAAATGTTATCTTAAATCTTGTAGAAGACTTAAATCTTGTTTATTTAAGACTTTTTGTAAACGAGAAAATTAGTTTATTTTTATTTTCAAATTAAACGATTACTTATTAATTTACTACGTACAGTGAGAGCCTTCTGAAATCAAGATGGCGTAACTTTTTCTTGTATGAAGATTTTTATGCCCATCCTTAGTCTTGAAATCTTTGTATGACACAATATACTGTATGTCTTAGTCATTATCGACGAGATATCCGTTAGCGGACTGGTCATTGAAAAAACGCACTTACCTATGCCAAAGCGTGCCATAAAAGCGTTTCCGGTCTGTATCATCCGTGATCCGATACATCGGTGCGATAAGATGTGAAAACGCTCCTACGCGTGTACCAGAGGTGTACCAGCTATTACAAAATTACATTACAACGCGCAACGTCAAGAGAGGAGTTCTTATCCTTTTTTTTCAGCAAATCCCGTAGCGAGCAAAATAGCGGCAGCACACGATCAGCTGAAGATCGAGTCGAAGGAGGAGACGAACAAGGTGTGCGAGTACTTTCACAACGTGTCGCAGACCAGAGCCAAGGGGCCCAAGAGCAAGTACGCAGAACCAGCCACCGAGAACCAAAGGTAATTTCACTTCACCTTCTTATACTCGGAGAAAAAGTAAATAGTAAATACTGTCCGACCGAATGTTCGGTTTTGGTTTCGGTTGAGTTTCGGCACAAAAACTGGTTTCGGTTGAGTTTCGGTTTCGGCGGAAAACCTGCCGAAGCTACGACCGAAACGAAACTGCATTCGGGAGTTCTCGCGCTGTGGTCGGTCATGTTCGACGCTTTCAATTTCATCTTAGCGACGATGACATTCTATAAAGTTAGTTTGTTACAGGACATGATTTTTTTAGCTCCGTTGCATTTACTTCAGATAGGGTAGAAATTTTCGTTTTAATTGTGAAAGTATTTGATTTTACATAATGGTATACATAAATCAAAGAACCACTAACTCACGCTTTGTCTAAACGTTATTTTCAAATAGCTATTACGCTTACGAGCTGTTTTACTATCTTGCGTTGTGCCTAATTCGCTTAAGAACTACTTCGCTGTACACCCAAATCTTAGAATAGAATATAAATAGATTAGAATGATGTAACGTTTGACCATATTTAATTGTCACACCTACGGTGTGACAGTGCGACAATGATACTTTTACGATATTCTATTTTCTCTTATCTGTGGGAAAGCCATGTTACTTAGTTAACACTTTTTTATTTAGAATTTAGGCACAACGAGAGTTAGTCCTTTTGTGAATTAGTTATGCCAATCTTAAAGGATTGAAGATAGATAATAATATAGTTCTTCTACAATAAACAATTGTAAATATAGTGCTTTTTCGTAAGGTACAAGTCTTATAGCCATATTTGGATGGAACACACTCCACCACATAATTTTAAATGTCTTTACCACACTCCAGCCGGGTTAAAAAATAACCTAACCAAGAGCATGTCAGGACATGTCTAAGGAGGGTTCTGTAACTATCAACGCGCAATAGGTTTTCTTTGAATTACTTCAAAAGTTATTGTCCGATTGTGCTCAAAATAATTACAGGAGCTAGACGGACGGACAGAGCGTTACTATAAGGGTTCCTTGAATATTATGGAGCCCTAAAAAGACTGGAAAGGCTGATGAACTAACGTTTTCTTTATTTTCTCCTCAAAACACGATCCTTTTCCACGATCCAGTTTCGGTCGGACACTAGTACTTAGTAAAGATTCAATTTACCGTGAAAGAGTCATTCTTCGGAACGATGGGTCGGTTGAACTATGCCCTAAGATATCACAGAAAACTGTTGCAAAATAACGCTTGCGTTGTGTTTCTCGAAATGGGGATATAATTAAGGTTCAATTCACACCGAAACGAAACGATACGAGACATGGAGCTGCATTTTAAGATGGCCATTCAAAATTGAACATTTTCTTTACACCAGAAGATTATATACGTTTCATTGTAAGAGTTCGAATGAAAGGTTGCACCGCGCTACACAGCGCATGTGCAGTGTATGACTGACGTTATATATGAAACTTGTATCTTTTTGTTTAGTGAAAAAGTTCAATTTTCTATAGCTATCTTAAAAATTTAGTGCTGCGTAGTGAACTGACCTTTATGCAGAACAATCTGAAATACCGCCCAAGCGCCTACAGGATCAGTTCATTTTTGCAGGAATAAAATATAACCTTTACATACAACAAAAGTAAATTTTATATGTTACAATTTGTGTCCAAGTATGCAAATTAGTCCAGCCGTTCTTTACATTATATCAAAGACTTTGGTTTCAGTTACGGCTGGTATGATAAGCCGCTAATGGCGCTGGACCGAGGCGACCGAAGATTCAACAAGCCAAGGCGGGAGAGCAAAGACACCAAGATCGACATCGTCATCCTCGTCTCCAACCCCCGCCGCAGGCAGACCTTAAACTGATTACAGTTGTTGACAAACCTAGTGTACCACATTTCGACCTTATTACATGACAATAAGATGCAAAAGTAGGACACTGGAAATATCTGCGAGTGTAGTTAGAATCAATTAATACTAGTGCAGAGTCAAAGCGCAGCGAAGCGAAATTCTGAAATTTAATATAGCAAATTTAACTTTATGACCACAACGTAATGCACATATTCTTTCAGAGATAAAAATAAGACGCTCAAACCTGTGCAGCTTCTTTTTATCTCAAAATACAGAAGGGTTGTGTGCATTAGGTTGTGGACATTAGAATATATTTGACACCCGTACAACTTTTTTAGAATTTCGCTTCGCTGCGCTTCGAGTCCGCACTAGTATGAATTGACCCTAAGTCCACTTAGCCCGACGAAAACTTAGGTTGGTATTATAAAGTGATTGCAAACACCAACTAACAAACGCCGAAAGCCGAATCTGTACAATATCTGCATTCTGCATTATGCATTCGCTCAACTGTGCATGAATAGTCCATTAAGCGGTTTTCAGCTTACGCTATAATATAATAGCATATAGTATATAGCGCATAGGACACGTTCACAGTGTACTGTACTTAGGGGCGTAGCTAGCACTGTATCAGCAGAATCAATTATATGGGGCCCCCGGGCTACAGGGGCCCCCGAACGTGTGTTAGATATTTTTTTAACATTCTCTACACATAAGGCTGGGACTATATTACCGGAATCTCTCCGACCGCAGAAAATTCAGAGCATTGAAAATAGAACTCTGGACTCATACAATAGAGTTGAAAATAATACACACGAGTGTTGAGTCAAATGTCAATGTCAAATATGACAGTTGTCAAATTGCGTGTCTGATTTTATGCTCGCCTGACACTGACACTGGCTATTCCTCAAGGGAGGCCATTATAAAGAAGAAGAAGAAGAAGATTTTATGCTCTATTTTATTGGTCCGTAGTTCTATTTTCAATGCTCTGAATTTTTTCCGGTCGGAAAGATTCCGGTAATATAGTCCCAGCCTTATATATTTATTATTATACAGTCTTCACTCTTAGCCCGAACTTCCCGATAAAAAATCATAATATAATTATAAAGCCCATTAACACAGAAACTTGAGAAATACGTAGAAAGCTTATGGATTATCATATTGTGTATCTAAGGTAAAAAAAATATCAGGCCCGTGGACTATCATCTATATAAATTTATTACCACTCAGTGTTTTTAACGTGCAAGTAATGATTTCTAAGTAACTCAGCCTTTTATGTAAAATCTAATTTTATAGCCAGCCATTTCAAAGTCAGAAACAAAATTCTATAAACAGTATAATATATTCTTATTGGAGAGTTCGCAGGTTACGTCATTATGTTTTATAAAATTGGAACTGGTAAAATATTTAAAATTTCTGGCTCGCTCCGGTTTACTGATGTTTTAGTACAAATTTTTCAACGCAACGTGCGAAATCTCTTGATTAGGAACTTAATCTAAAATTTTGTTAAGTGAACACCGCTGTTGATTTTATGATGTTGATTTTTTTTTTCAAAGTGATCGTGTTCTCAAATACAAAAATTATACTAAAATTAAAACATTTTTTGATATGGGGCCCCCATAAGGCTCACTACGCCACTGACTGTACTATATATTATTGACTTACTACACGCTATAAAATAGTGCGATACGCTGAGTTCATGCTGTGCTATATCGCGCGCCTCCTCCTCCCTCACCCCCGGCCGTTTCGTAAGCGAAACGAGCGACACAACCATACTGAGCTTGCTATATACTATAAATGCTTGCGATAATATCGCGTAATGTGAATGCCATGCTATATAGTATAGGATTAGGTCCTTCTTTGCTATACTATATAGCACAATAGTATAGCGTAGTTTGAAATGAGCTTTAGCCATAAGTTAATATACTACACTACTGTGCTGTCAATGTCACCATCGAATATGCAACTTTAAAATTTTCTTTATCTTTCAGGGACCAAGCAACCGCAAACTATTTTCTTAAATCTGACGGACTTTGTACATATACTTACCTATTAGGAATAGTACCTGCTACTATTGAAACAGTTTTGCGGTTTTGCCGCATGATAATGTGTGTGTAAAATAAAAATTATAGAACAATTTTTTTTTCTTGAGACAGTTGTTTTATTTAATGACTTTATACTGCATAATATTGCCTATATACACACCCTGTGGTACATAGGTATACCTCCTATATAACATTAATAACAAAATGATAATTTCGTCGACTTAAGTGTAATCCGCTAATCTAACTAAATACTTAAAACAAAATTAATCAAATTAAAATGAGGTTTTATTCCTACTCCTGGCTACAACTGTCTTTCTTCGCGTATTGGTTCCAGCCGCATGCAGCTTTTTTCTGGAAGTCCTTCCTGTCCAGTGGCTGGAGATGCGCTGCGGCTACTCGATCTCTGTAAAGGGCAAAAAAATACTTAGTTTGTAGAGTCCCGTAATAGGTACTCAAGGAACCCTAAAGTTTCGCTCTGTCCGTCTGCCTGTCTGTCTGCCTGCCAGTCCACCCTTCTTCTTCAGTTTCTGTAATTATGAACATAAATGTATGAAATTTGGTATACTTATAGATTGTGTATAGATCTCGGTTTTGGAATCATAAGATAATAGGTAATAATTAGAGAAGCTAGACACGGACAGAGTGAAACTATAATAGTTCCTTGAGTACGAGGAAACTGTAAAACTATGATTTCCGAGAACTATTAGCAACATGGTCGCGCTGTATCCATAGGCTACACCTAGATTTAATATTAATCAGATGTGGTACCAGGTATATGTATTTGTTCGCATAATATGTCGCAATCTCCCTCATTGTTTTCACGAGTTATACTAGCTAGATTCTGTCTAGAAGGAAGCAGATGAAAACTTACGCGAACTCCTCATAGGTCTTGGCGGTGTAGACCGCGTCGCACTTGACGTCGTTAACGCGCCAGTAGCGCCGCTCCTCCTCCACGCTGCTCCTCAGCTGATGCTCCATCGCGGCTATGTCCTCCGAGCTTAGCGGCTTGTTCATCATTTGTGAAATTACTCTCAGAACTTGCAATAAATTATTGATATAATTGGCGTTTCTATGGTAACCGCCATAGATATAAATGATTGGTCCCGGCGCTCGACCAATAATAATAATTTATCTATAGTAACCGCGTTCGTGGCTGCCACATGTTGCCGGATGGCTTCATGGATCAAAGCTTTTGTGACTTTTTACCAATGAGACTTTTTCAGATCTCAAGTACATTATACAGACGCTCTAACCGTAAAGGAAAATATCGTGAGGAAACCGCACATGGTTGGCCCCAGACGTATTGACCAGTCATTCCTCTATAGGCTCACTATGTTGTGAGAATGCCGTATGTGCTTGGACAACCATACAACATTTTGTTATTATTCTTAAGCCTAAAATTAAACTGACTGCAAAGTAAAATTGCACAAAAAAGTATGAAATAAAACTTATTTTCTAAATAATTCCTCTTTCAAATTTCGTTGAAATTTTAATTATTTCTCTACTCAATCTTCATAATTTTGAAGTCGGTACTAGCCCGAACAAAATCCTGATAAAACAATATTTAAAATAGAACACACGTTCAAGTTCGCTGGTACCGATTTCAAAATTTTGAAGATTGAGTAGAGAAATAGTTCAAATTTCAGCCAAATTTATAAGGGAATTATTTAGAAAATAAGTATTATTTCATATTTTTTGTGCATTTTTACTTTGGAATTCGGTTTAATTTTTTGTTTCAAAATAATAATAATTTTTCTCTTTTTATTGATATTTGTTAAATTATTATTAACACATTTTAAGAATGTTTAAAATAATAGAATATGCCTTTTTGGTAGCATATGCTTGGTTTACTTCTGAAAAAGTCAAAATCACTATATATAATGTCTATATAATTTTTCGAGTTCCCTCGATTCGTCATGGATGCCATCATCAGGTTACGGCTTTGGTGACAACGAGACCAATTTCGGATTATACCCAATACATCAAAAAATAATTTTGAAAATCGGTCCATAAGCGGCAGAGTAATGTTCAAAGATATTCGTGTCGGTGTAAAATATCACGAGTAGTACCTATTATATCATCATTATGTCATGATTTATGGTGTGATGATGGTGGTGATGATGATGATTACTTTAATTGACATAGTGGCATATGCTTGCAGTTCTTAAAAGCAACAAACATGTATTTATAAGGAGTCCTAGTTCTGTTCAGTACTTTTGGATCCAGGGTATGCCTTGGTGCCAAATATTAGTTTTTGGTAATATATGCTTGGATTACTGTAGAAAAAGTCGAAATCACTATATGTGTCCATATAAATTTTGAGAAGTTCTCTCGATTCCTCATGGATCACATCATCAGGTCACCACCTTTGTGAAAAAGCGACCAACTTCGAAGTATACTACTAAACTTTACATCAAAAAAAGAATTTTGAAAGTCGGTCAACAGACGGCGGAGTTATTCGTAGAACATACAAAAAAAGAAAAAAAAATACAGTGAACGTATAACCGCCTCCATTTTTGGAAGTCGGTTAAAAACCAACTGTCCCAGAGAATACTGTATAAATCATCCAATAACGGATGAAAAGGCCTAGGCTTATACGCTATAAAAAAGTGATGCGATACGCTGAGTTCATGCTCAAATGCGCCAAATTATTGTTTATATCGTAGTTTTTCTCTATTGTAGATGTAGGATTAATACAACATTTACTTTTAGAGAGTGTAAGAAAATATCCGTTGATCGTGATGTGTGCTGTGCAACTGTGCATACTCTTCAAAGATTGCGGCCAATTGAACTTGCTATAAATGCTTGCGACAATATCGCGTAATGTAAACGCCATTCTATATAGCATATATGGGCAACAACCAGCCCGCGGGCCGGATCCGGCCCGCGAGACATTTTGAAAAAAAAAACCCAATTAAAAAAATATTACATTAGGTACTTATACTCACGGGAGTGACAGTGAGGCGGCAAACATCAAATCCTATGATGTTTGCCGCCTCACTCTTTGATAATCGCCGCCACTCGGCTTGCTCGATCAAATTCTTTGAGGTTTGCCGCCTCACGGGCGTCACATCAAAAGATTTATTACTTCTCAATTATTCTAAACTAGTTTATTTTTTTATTTTTACAGATTATTTCTTCATTTTGGCTATATAAGCGGGTGGATGGCCCGAACGTTCAGTTCAGTTCTATTTGAGCTACCAAGGATAACCGATAACTTGGACAAGCGATATCCTAGCGAACTGCTCGAGTCGTTAACTTGCTTTGTGACTTTGTGTGCATCTTGAGTGGTTACTAACTATAGTTTGTTATTAAGTTTATTAAACAAAAAGTAAACAAAAATGATGTCTGGTGGAAAGAAATGAAAAGTAGATACAGAGGGTCGCCAGTTTCAAGAAAAATGGACTGAATAATTCTTTTTATCTTGCACAATGGTAAGCCTATTTGTTTGCTGTGTAATGAATCCATTTCAGTAATGAAAGAATTCAATATAAAGAGGCATTACTCGACTAAGCATGCTACGCTGCACTCACTGACAGGACAATAAATAACAGACAAAATCCAGAAGCTTACCGCAAATTTGGAAAAACAGCAACAAATGTTTCATAAACAAAGAACACAACTTGATAATGTTGTGAAAGCTAGATTTATAGTTAGCTCAAAATTGGCAAAGGCATTAAAACCATTTGCCGAAGGAGAATTTATCAAGGAGTGTATGTTAGAAGTTTGCGGTATTTTGTGTCCTGAAAAGAAAAATTAATTTGAAAAAAATAGTTTGTCAAGACGAACTGTTGTTCGACGTATAGAAATGATATAAAAACAACATTGACTGACCGTATGGCTGGTTTTGAATCATTTTCCATAGCATTAGACGAGAGCATTTGTCTGACACAGCTCAACTGTATATACGAAAAAATATAGGCTATATTTATTCGATGTGTTGATAAGGAGTTCACTGTTACTGAGGAATTGCTTGCTTTACAGCCGCTAAAAGGAACCAGTACAGAAGAGGATATTTTTATTGAAGTTCAAAAGGTATTCACAAGTTTCAGCTTGCCATGGTCAAAATTAATTGGAGTATGCACTGATGGTGCACCTTCTATGGTCGGCTTACTTAAAGGTTTCATCAGAATTTTGAATGAAAAAGCAACAGAATTAAATGTGCAAAAAGATGATTTGATAGTCCTTCATTGCATTATCCACCAACAGAACTTGTGTTCTAAGTCCATTCGACTCCAGAATGTTATGAATATGGTAGTAAAAAGCATCAACTTTATTCGATCCCGAGGGCTTAACCATCGTCAGTTCAAAGCGTTTTTTGATGAAATATTAGCTGAAAATAACGACGTAACATATTATTGTGAAGTCAGATGGCTGAGCAAAAGAAAAATGTTGAAACGGTTTTACGAGCTTAGAAATGAGATAGCAGACTTTATGAAAATAAAAGATAAACCACTATCTGAATTAAGTGACCCAAAATGGATATGTGACTTAGCATTTCTGGTCGATCTTACAGGCTATTTGAATGATTTAAATTTGAAACTGCAAAAACAAGGACAGTTAGTAAATGATTTATACAGCCATTTGAAAGCGTTTCAGATCAAACTACGCTTGTGGGAGTCACAGATGCTGTCTCGTAACAGTTACCATTTCAACACGCTCTCTGCGTATTATATATATTATATATTGCTTATGCTCAAAATGCTGAAGAACTCAAGTTACTGTCGGAACAATTTTCAAACAGATTTAGCGACTTCAAAAACATGGAAGACTGTTTCAGTTTATTTGCTACTCCTACAAAATGTAATGTACCAAATGCTCCAATACACTTACAAATGGAGTTGATCGAGATTCAAGAAAACTCACTCCTAAAATCCAAATTTGAAGACGTAGAGTTGTGCGATTTCTCCAAAAAATACCTAGAAAAAGTCAATTTTTCGTAGCTTAGAAAATTCGCAAAAAGATTGATTTATGCGTTTGGCAGTACTTATAAATGCTAAAAGTTCTTTTCATTGATGAAAGTTAATAAATCGTACAAGACTGACTGATAATTTGGAAAATTCTTTACGTCTTTGTATCAGTGGATATAATCCAAATATCTTTGTATTAGTTTCCCAAATTCAAGCTCAAGTGTCTCATTGATTTCGGTGTATTTAACTTTCGTAGTTTGTAACAATTGCAAATTCAACGATTTAATTATAATGTACCATTTTTTTAAATTTCATTTTGTTATTTTTATAAATTGTACTATAATAACGTTGTCACTATTTGTATATTTTTTTAATTAATTTATTTACTATTAATTAATTATTTAAGTCATCTAAAACGTACGAACGTTTTATTAAAATATCTGTGAATGACAAGTAAAGCACTGCATTTCTGCCTATATGGAGCGCACGCCCCTGTAGGTAGGTACCTATGTAAGGATTTCTAAAATGCGATGCGATGTGACATACTAATAAGTAGAAAAGTTTCAAAAGCCTGCGAAGTAAGAGTATCGTATAATATTTCTGTAATATTAAATAGAATTTAATCTATAAAGTTTACCATTATATAAACCTGAACATAAATCGCTAAAACAATATTAGCCATGGCGAAATAATCCTCACTCGAAACTTACTCAGTCTCGCACGGGACTACGGTCCGGAGCGTGCTTCACTATGCAAGAGACGGATTTTATACAGATTCTACTTAAATATTTCTGACATTTTACTGTCCAACATAAAACATTATGTTTTATTTACCGAGACAAGAGAGAGAAAAAGTATAGCTATGCCAATATCTCTATTTATTGAACATCAGTAGGTAGGTAGGTATGTAGTTTAAAAATATGTTGTATGAACGCATCCACTTATTCAAAGAAGTGTTACGTGTAGGTTCCTACCACCTACCTCGTAAGTCGTAAGTCGTATATAACGCAACGTGAGACGTGAGTAGGTACCTACTTGAAAAGATACTATGGTTTTACCTTTATACTTTACCTAGTCGAATTTAAAAGTACGCAAACTTAGGTCCTTGCTTCTGCGGCGCGGCACCGTGTTTAATTTAGCCCAAAAATCGGACATCGTCTTTTTATAACTTATAAACCACTTTGGAGATCGTTTACACGAAAACAGTTGACTTTGTAACAAAGTCATGTATGAAAACCTTGCCTTTATATTAAAAGATCTATTCAACGATACCCCACACGATGAGATAGAATGAAAAAATGTCTTCATCTCCACTTCACATGTATGGAGTGCCACCCCTAAACAATAAAATCATTGTTATTTTATATATGCTAAAACCGAGATCTATACACAGTATATAACCACACCAAACTTCATCAATTTATATTCATAATTACAGAAGCTAGAAGAGCGGACAGACAGACAGTCAGACGTGAGTGAATGGGAGTTTTTTCCAAATGGAAAATATCACCCCCATGATACAATCAGACAGACAACACACAGAACATAACATAATTTATCAAAACCATAAACGATCAATGATCTAACGTCGACCAACATAACACTTTAATACTTTATAAAGAGCTTTAGCAGCTGTTGAATGGGGTGAAGATAAAATCGAGTTACAAAAACCAACTTCACTATTAAAATTTAACAGAGAAAATAACTCCTGTTTCTAACCCACGGCCCGAACACACTCCATCAACACGTGAGACACCTCCTCCACCACGTCACACGCCACACAGTTGGGACTGGGCGTCTTGTCCATAAGGAAATCGAAAGCGTTCGATGGAATGTGTCCAGATCTTAATCAATATTGACCTCATCTCGACTTAATTTTATGTCCTCGAACCAAGGAGATCAGCACAACATATGCTGGATAGTCCTGTACCAGATTCCCTTGGTTCGAGACCTTTCATCAAAATATTCACTCCATAGATCATTGCACATTGACTTGATAAATATATGCATAATCTCATTATAATAGCATAAACAATCTAAGGAGATTCCATCATGAATAGCCTGTATAGCCAAAAGGTCGACTTGCTCGTTACCATCGCCTTTCTGCTCTATACAGATCCAACATCAACTGTAAAATTTGATAAGCAATGGGTGTTCCTCGAAAAGTCGAGGTACAACGTGCTATATGTTGAAGCGCACTTTTCGAGTCGGACAGTATAACTATGTAATTAACGTCTAGAGAATTTACATATAATAGTACTTCATATATTGCGATTAACTCAGCGCGCATAGCTAAAATATTATTATTTATTCTAAATCGGCAGTTAATGTTGGCCTGGGGATCAAAAAAAGCGGCGCCGACTAAATTTACATCTTTCGATCCATCAGTAATTATTTTATAATAACTAAGGTATAATTTATGTATAGCTCGCAATTTTTTTTAATACATGAAGCTGTATAATAACTTTTGCTTTTATCGACATGCTGTATATGACATCTTAACAGCCTCCGTGGTCTAGTGGTTTAGAGCTTGGCTCTCGACTCGGAGGTCGTGGGTTCGATTCCCGCATTGGAACAACAAAAAATCTTATTTCCAAGTTTGGTTAGGACAATGCAGGCTGATCACCTGATTGTCTGACAAGAAAGATGATCCATGCGTCGGATGGGCATGTAAAAAGTCGGACCTGCGCCTGATATCTCTCCAGTCGTGTCGGTTATTCGTCCCACTGGGTTACGAGAGTAAAGGAAGAGAGAGTGCTCTTGTGTACTGCGCACACACTTGGGCTCTATTAAATAACTCCTGCGTAGCTGGCCTGTTTACAATTAAAACCGGCCACCGTCACTGAAATCAGTGTGGGGAGCTATTATACATGACATCTTATTTCAAGATCTCAAGATCCACATTGCTGATCCACGTATCTAAGGAAAAAAGTCGTCTTAACATATTATTATCTTATGCATGCACGACGCCAATATGGTTTATTATGACTAACCTCTGCTAGAACACCAAAAAGCGTAAAACATTCATTATTGTTATACTTACACTTTAACCAGAATTTAGATGCCAAATAGTTCCTTCTAACAAATAATGGGGCAATACGAGTACATATTTCATTTTCCATTATGTGGATCGGAGTAGATTTTGTAAAATTGCCTATAAAATCACAAGCACTGATTTTGTAATTTATCAATTTTGTAAAGATTTGTCTGACAAGTGTTACTATAAAACATTGACCCGTAATCAATTCTGCTTCTGATCAAAGCAATATAAAGACGTCTCAAATTAGTGGGGTGTATCCCCCTAATTAGACCCTCTTAAAATTCTAGACAATCAATTAACTTTCATACTCTGATTAAAGTTTCATTTATATGTTTGGTCCATTTTAAGGAGCTATCTAGCCAAAGACCTATATATTTAATTGCTGGTTCAACTTTTAAAATATTATTATATATTTTAATTTTTATTACCTTCTCCTTATATCCTCTCTTAAAAAGACATAATTTAGTTTTAGTAGTTGACAATTCCAAACCAACATGTGACAAAAAAACTGTAGTTTATCAATGTAATGGCGATAAAGGATCTCCATGCGCTAAGCCTAAATTTGTGTATCGTGAAAACACTGTATTTACTAATTTTATTTTTACAAATCTGAGTCTAAGGAAATTCCATAGATAGAGGCAAAATTTTGAACCTAATCCGAGGCTATCAAATATTCCGAGTAAAAATGACACATTAACGTTTAATTTATTATAAGCATTAATAATATCTACAAAACATGCAACCGTAAATTTATTTTCTGAAAAACCAGTTAAAATTCTAGACACTATACAACCAATATTATCAAAACAAGAAAAACCATTTCTAAAACCTGTAACGTTCTGAGACAGGACACCCTTTTTTCGGAAAACCACTCGACTCGAATGCTTAAAATCATATGAAATAATTTACATAAGCCAGGGCATCATCAGGGCCTAGTCAGGAGCATACTTGAATTTATTAGCGTGGTTCAAACAGGGTTCAAAAAGGGAAATAAAGTTGTTTGGGAACGATTTGCATTAAAGTTGATATCAATACTCCTTAGTGCTTTTGATTTAAAGCTCCCACTCACAAGCGATCTGTTATACCTTTATCAATGTAAGTAGTTGGGCTGACTAGACCTTAAGTCAAGTCAGCATATCTTAACATTATATTAGGTCGCCCGTCGGCCGGACAGTCAGTCTTCCTTCAGTCTTATTGCGGAGCACCTTCTTGTTGTACTATTTCTTTTTCTAAATAATCATTGTAAGGTGTGTTAATAAAGAAACCTTTTTTTAAAACGCGATCCGCGAGGCCCCGCTTAACATTGGTGGCAGCTTAAGGGATTTTAAAAGTGAAAATCCTCGGTACCGTCTCCGAAAAACTAGTGAAAACTGTGAAGATATGTGCTAAAACCAGTGAAAAACTAGTGAAAATCTATGAAAAGTGAGTTCCTAAAAGCATAAATCCTGTGGCGAGAATAACGCCATATCCTGTCGCAGTCCTCACAGTATCCTGTATCGCAGTCATCAGCCAGCTAAGTGGATAAACTCATTACCAAAACATAATAAATCTAAATATACAGAAAATAATATACAAGGCATTCCGAATAACCCATTCGAAATCGGATGTTAGACGTGCTATATCGAGAGAGATTATATACACTACATCGGTGTTTCGCTGAGTCGCTGAGTCTACGTCCGTCATGCTTCTTATCTTCACCTCCGTGATCGCCAGTTCACTGTAAGTCTTTAGTCACTGTTTCTCAAACATTAAAAGTTCTCTGTTTTCCAAACTTTATTTTATATTAGGCATATTATTATAGTGATATTACTGTACTGTAATCCTCCTCGTCTAACGTTAATGTCGACACCAGGAACCAGTAAACCAGCTGAGCCTATTAATCTTCCAATAATGCCAGCTGTAGAATTAAATATTTTAATTAAATTTATCGGAAAGTTTGATTGGAGTAGAGATAAATTAAATCCTTTTTTAAGTAATTGCAACAATGCACTAGGGTTAGCTAACGATGAACAAAAGAAAATCATTTTTAAATATATATTAAGTCGGCTAGAAGGTCGCGCAGAGTCCGCCGCTAATATTAAAGAATTCGACGACTGGAACCAATTAGAAGAATTTTTAAAAACACAGTTTGGAGAAAGAATTATATAAAAGCATTATAAAGCATTATAAAAGCATTATACACATCTCCTAACCGAACTCCAAAACAGTAAACAGGGTGTTAGTGAGTCAGTCAATCAGTTCTCTCTCAGAGTTGAAAACTGTCTTAGTAAATTACTCACCGAACTTAATGTCTCCATTCCTACTAAGAAAAAAGGCGAACTGACTGGCCGAGTTGCTGCAATGGAAGATTTGGCGCTTCACACTTTTTTAACAGGATAAAATCCAAATATATCCACAGTTGTTAGATGCCGCGAACCCAATGACTTAAATGAAGCTATAAATATAGCCATATCCGAAGAAAAGATTTACCATGCTACTAAGAGGTCACATACAAACTTAAATAAAAACCATTATGATAATTACGCATCTAATAATAGTAATAACTTTCGACCCCGGAACTCGTTTAATAATAATAACAAGAAGGATCAATACCCGCCGCGTCATAATTCAAGTAATTTTACTACACCTGTATGTAGATATTGTAAATACCCAGGACATGCTATTGAAAATTGTCGTAAACGTCAGTATAATAACAATCGGATGAGGAATAATAATTATAACAATAATTCGAGGCCGTCTAGACCAAATCCAATTCACTTTACTCAAGATTTTACTAATTCTCACAGGACTGACGATAATAATATCATCCAAGACAACTCTTATGACGAAGTTGATAATTTAAAAAACTAAATCACGTCTCATTTGGGCATCGTGTGAGACACAAAAGTGTTAAAATCGACACCGACCAACGTAATAAATTTTTGATTTCTGCTAAATCATTAAATACTAAATCCTCTGAATCTTTTAATACTAAATCCTCTGAATCCTTTAATACTAAGTCCACTGAATCTAATAACACCGAGTCTTTAAATATTAATAATTCTAAGTCCACTGTGCCCACTAAACATAGTATAGTAAACCCTCCGAATCTATAAATAATGCTATATCCACTGCGTCTATTAAAATTACTAACCCTGCTAAAAACCCCACTGAATCTTTTGGAAATTCTAGATCTACTAAGTCCTTTATTACCAAGTCCGATGGATCTTCAAAAAATTCCGAAACTACCAAACCCGAAATAAGTGAAGCCGATCTCTTAGAAATATATGAGATTAATACTAACCATACAAATAAAACACTGCCGCATGTATTACTTTATACTCAAGTCTCCCGTCCCCCTAACGTGATCAGGGATTGTTTTTAATTTTTTATTCTTTTTCTTTCTTTTGGATTATTTCTTCACTTTTTACAGTTCTTATCTCTAAATTATATATATACATTTGATTTTCTTGCATACTTACTTAACTATGCACTTGTCGATTTATACAGGTAAAAAGTAAACAATCTTATTTTAAACGCAGTGAATACAATAAAATCCAATAAAATATACAATAAATTTAAATTCAAATTAAAAAAAATGACAAAAATAATTCCCATAAAATAAAATACAATAAAATAATAAAATTCAACTAAAATAATTACAATTAATTAAAATGTCAACAATAAAACGACGACACAAGGTAAAAGACTAGCCTAATATCACAAAAATACATTACAAATGGAGCCTAACTAATATCACACTAATATATCACAATTTTTCTTACATACTACACCCACAATCTTCTTACAGAACTCGAGGAAGATATCCCTCGACTTTCTCCCCAGGATGGAAGACAGGCTCTCACCCGTAATCGATATGCCTAATTTTTGCTCAGTATCATATCTACTGCTAGCAAAAATCGGGCACTCGAGTAACAGGTGAGGAACCGTCTCCTCAACTCCTGGCTGACATGAACACGACGGGTCCTCCTTCAGCTTGAATCTGTTCAAGTAGAAGGCGAACCCACCGTGTCCAGTCAGAATCTGTGTGGTGTAGTGTGTGATGTCTATCTTATTGACTACCCTGTATGCAGCAGCAGCGCTTGGGAAAAAGAGCTTTGTGACTCCGGCCGTCCCTCCCACTTCGTATCTCCTGTCCCATTCCTCAACCGTATCCTCTCTTAAGATACGCTTGACGAATGAAACAGGACACAGATCGTAGTCAGGCTTCCTTTTCAATCGCAGCGCGGCCTCCTTGGCTAATTCGTCAACCCTCTCATTCCCTCTCAACCCTGCGTGTGCCTTAATCCAAAACAGGGAGACCTCCCGCCTCTGCGATGCAGCTTTTCGGAGGGCCTCCCTTGTTTGCACTGCCAGGGGATGAGGGGAACTAAGGGTGACTGCCTGGAGAGCCGATCTGGAATCGCTAAGGATACCGACCTTCGCCATTCCACTCTTGCAGGCTATACTTACTGCTCTCTGGAGCGCTAGAAGCTCGGCTTGGTAGACGGTACAATACGGCGGCAACGCAAGCTTGACGGCCTTCGTCTCGACCTCACCCTTCCATACGGAGAGCGCGGCTCCGACTCGACCCTCAATCTTGCTGCCGTCCGTATAGATCCTATGGACGTGGCTGTTAACCACGTCTGCATACGAGTCCTCGTCTACCAACCCGAACCTCAGCTCTACCTGCTCTGCCGGATGTGGGTCCTCGATCGCTAGAGCCATTCGCTCCACCTCCCTGTCTTTCAACGCCGGGCGCGGTACTCCCTTCTTGATCTCATAGAGCCTCGAAGCTTCGAGTATCCTGAGATCAAGAGGGAGTATCCCAGCCAACAGCATCGCAGAGTTCAGGGAGACGGTCCGATATGCTCTGCAAATCTTCTGGGCAAAACCCCGTTGGACGGAGTTGAGCCTTTTCTGGACCCCCATCTTTTCCACGGTGGGTGCCCACGCTGCCGATGCATACAGAATAGTCGGCTCTATCACGGCCATATATATTGTCTTAACTATCTGGGGGTTAAGCCCCCAACCTACTCTTGCAGCCTTTGCGAGCTGTTTGTATCTCGATATGGCTTTCTGGCATACTTGTGTGACATGTGCGTTGAACGTAAGGCCGGTGTCTATTATCAGACCTAGTACTTGAATTTGGTCGTAGTATTGTAAATACACACCCCCCATCGCGAGTCGAGGCACGTCATATTTGAGTCTACGTGTCGTCAGTAGTGCGCAAGTTTTGTTGGGGGGCGAACTTCAACTTGTTCGATTCCCCCCACTTATTTATTCTTTCTAAGACTCCGTTAGCCTTTAACTCAATTTCCAGAGCCGTATCCCCCTCGAATACTAAAACTAAGTCGTCGGCGAAAGCCTGGCAAAAAACACTCATTTCATCTAACATCCATAGCAGGGGGTCCAACAAGAGGTCCCACAGGATCGGTCCACCTATGGACCCCTGCACGCACCCCTTGTTGGTCTCCCTGCTCACTTCCATGCCAGCATACCTTACATTCACTCCTCTTTCACTCAGGTAGCTGCTGATCACCCGCCTCAGGTTCCCCGGACACCCAACCTCAGCTAACCTAACCTTTATGGCCGGCCACCAAGCACTGTCGAAGGCTCCCTCTATGTCCAGTGACACCACGACAGAAATTTTCTTCTCCTCCCTCTGTTTTCTGACGTGGTTCACCAACCTATAAAGGGCGTCTTCGGTGCTCCTTTGGGGCATGAAACCATACTGGTTAGGGCTAATCTTGGGCAGCAGGCAGAATCTAAGTCGGGCGACCAGCATCTTTTCGAATATTTTGCCGAGAACAGGCAATAGGCCGATCGGACGATAGGCTTTTGGTACCCGGTACGATTCCTTACCCGGCTTCCTTAGCACCACCACAGTCGCCCGCTTCCACTGTTTGGGGAAGCAGGCGACGGTGAGGCACCTATTCAGTAGAGCAAGGAACCATTCCGGGTCACATTCTACAGCGCGTTGGCAGATGTCCGACGTGAGTCCATCCGCCCCGGGGGCCTTTTTGGGGTTGAAGGACCTTACGGCTCTCTTCAACTCCTCCATGATGAAAGGAGGGTCGTCCGGACCCGCCGGCGGTTCGGTGTCCAAGGACTCCGCCCGCCGGCGCGTTCGCCGATGTTCCTCACTTTCATCACTTTCCTGGTCCCGGGGGTAGAAGGTCTCCGCCAGCCATTCTGCGGAGCTTCGGGCGTCGAGGGTTTCACCGTCCCTCGTAAGGGGCAGATCCTCCTCCCTCCCTCTGACTCTGCTCAACAACCTGTAGATGCCCTCCCAGACCCCCTCCCTATCCTGTTTCCGGCAAAACTCCTTCCAACTCTCAGTCTGTGCATCTTTTACTGCCTTTTCATACTTCTCTTTCGCTTCCAGGTACATTCCAACCACGCGGACTCTGCGATCAGGCGCAGCGTTACGAATCCTGCGTTTCCTCGTGGCGACCTCCTTCTTCAGCTGCACGAGCTCATCATTCCACCACGACAAGGTGAATCTCTGTGTGTGTTTTTTGGTCGGCATTGTGTCTCTGCATGTCTGTGTTATGACTCCCGTGTATCTGTCTATTATTTCTTCTATTTGTTGTGTGCTGTGTATTGTTTCCATGTCCTGTAGAGTCAATTGTCTGTCCGACATCAGCTGGGTCAGTTTCTCACGAAACTGAGCCCAGTTTGCCTTTCGTGTGTTAAACATGCGTGTGGTACGTATTATGTTTGTGCCTGTGGATTTCTGTTGTCTGATGCCAAATGATATGCCGTTGTGGTCCGAGCTCGTCAGACCCTCATCAATCCTCCAGTCGCCCACTCGGTCCAGCAGGTCGTCGGAGCACGCTGTCACATCCACGTAGCTGGAGTACCTTTTTCCCCCTCTGACAGTGTCGAATGTTGGGGTATCTCCAGTGTTGAGTATATGTAAGCTCATTGCTTCCAGTACAGCAGACACATCCCTTCCTCGCGGGTCTTCCGCATCGCCACCCCACCACGGGCTTTTAGCGTTCGCGTCGCCTCCCAGGACCATCTTATCGGATCCCAACTCTCTCCCTATCCGCATAAGATGGTCCAGGTAGGGCCCCACAGGCTTGTCGGGCTCGAAGTAGAAGGACACTACAACCGTCTCCCAGGCTTTGGTTCGGAGGGTGGTCACAACTATGTTGTTGTTGCTGAGGCGTGTGTGTAGCTCGACGTCCAATGTATCGTCGAATACCACAACACACGCCTTGACAACCCCACCCCCTTCTCCATCGCTCTGGTAGACCCTCACTCCGTTGTATGTCCTCATACTCCGCGCCCCGCCTATGTAGGGCTCCTGCAGCAACGCTACGCTAACCTTACGCTTGGTGGCCTCGAGTAATAACTCCCTTGTGGCGATTTGGCTCCGCTGAAGGTTGGCCTGCAATATTCGGTACTGGGAGTACTCACCGGGGACAACCTCAGCAATACGACACCGCCGATCTAGCCAGAGCGTCCCATCTCTTTCTCTCTGCACACTCTCTATCCAGGGTCTGCTCCGCGCTACCTCTCTTGGCCTTAGTGCAATTTATGCACTGAGGCACTTCTCTCCGCAGCCACTTTTCGCAAACGGTCCTCATATGAGGACCTGCGCAGTGGCTGCATCGGTCCGTTTCCTCCCTACACACTCTCTTTGTGTGCCCATACCCGAGGCAGCGGAAGCACTGCACCAGCGGACTATGGTCCTCCACTCTCACTCTGCATATGCCTATATGGGCATATCCTACATTCACGCACCTCTTCCATACATGTGGGCTAACTCTAACTACGAGGTGGTTTTGCAGGGGGTTCCTTGCTCTCAATCCATACACTACTTCCACCTTCCTCTCTTCCCCCTTAAGGCCCTCAAGGATGGCCGCGTTCTGGTTATTGAACGCGGTGGTGAAGTCGGCGTTGTCGTTCTTCATTACATCCCTGAAGACCAGAAGGGGGTTTTTATTCTTCACATCTTCCACCACCAATCCCTCGTTCTTTCTCAATCTTTCCTTCACCTTGTTTCTTTCTTCCTCACTCACACAGCCGACGACTACCCTTCTATTTTTAACTTTCCTCGTTCTTTCAACCTTGACCCATCCATCCTTCGCATCTACAGTCTTCCTTATCTTTTCCATTAATTCGTCTCCCGAGTCCTTCGTGTCCTTGGAGGACACCACAACTGAATGCAGTGCTCTTGTCTCGGGGGTTCGCTCAGCGGCCCTTGCCGAGACAACACTCGCGTAACTCGCTGATTTGGCGACAGTTGCGGTGTTCTCCAGGAGCGAAGTCAATTTTTCCATGCTCATTCTATTCTCTTCCATACATCCCTTCATTTCATTCATCTTCTCCATCATCTCTTTCATCTTCAGTCTCTGACATTCCCCTAGCTCTCCTAGTCGACTCTGGTTCTGCTATTAGCCTATTAAAGAAAAATGCTGTAATGAAATCACAAAAACTCATACCAGAATAAATTAAAATAAAGGGCATAGATCCTGGAAAGGAAGTAACACATACACTTGGTCATTTCAATCTAAATTTATACATAGCTGACAATTCGAATCAATTTATTTCTAGTAAATTCCATGTAGTAGAACATATTGACTTACCTTATGACGGCATTATTGGCAGTGATCTCATGAATTTGTTTCGTTGTAATATTGACTACAATCGCGATATCCTAAAAATAAAAAAATATGAAATTAAATTAAATTTTTACGAACCAACTTACCTTATCCCAGCTCGTACAGAGACAATCATCGAATGTTCTGTTGTCAACCCTGAACTGAAAGAGGGTTTAATAGTAGACCAAAAATTATCTAAGGATTTATTAATTGCTAATTGCCTCGTAAAAGTGAAATCCAATAAAAGAATAAATTTATCCGTCGCAAACATCTCTGAATCTCCAATACATATTAAATCAAATTTAAACTTAGTACTTTTACCTTATAAACCTAATGACCTTAATAATGAGAATTCTCCGATATCCGTTAATTCTGTTCACACTGTATCATACACAAATAGTTTTCGACGCACCCAAGAGGTTTTAAATCAATTACGAATATCTCACCTGAATAAAGAAGAAATAAACGCTCTTTACAAACTATGTTCTGACTATTCTGACATCTTTCATCTTCCCGGAGAACAACTAACTTACACGAATGCAATCCAACATGAAATTAAAACTATCTAACATCCCAATCCACACTAAAACCTACCGTTTTCCGGAAGTTCATAAGGAGGAGGTAAATAGACAAATTAACGAAATGTTACAACAAGGAATTATAGAACCTTCATCATCTCCATGGTCGGCACCCATATGGGTAGTCCCAAAAAAATTAGACGCATCCGGTAACCGCAAATGGCGAGTTGTTATTGACTATAGGAAATTGAATGATGTCACGATTGGAGACTCCTACCCCATCCCAAATATCACCGAAATCCTAGACCAATTAGGCAAAAGTAGATATTTTAGTACCCTCGACCTTGCTTCCGGCTTCCATCAAATTAAAGTTTCCCCTGAAGACTCAGTCAAAACCGCATTTTCCGTCCCTCAAGGGCACTACCAATTTAAACGCATGCCATTCGGGCTAAAGAACGCGCCCTCAACATTTCAACGTCTTAGGAACACCGCACTTTCTGGGCTTCAGGGCATGCGCTGTTTTGTATATCTTGACGACGTAGTAATATATTCCTCTGACCTCACCTCCCAAATCCAAAATTTAACCGCAATATTTGATAGGCTCAGAAAATACAATTTAAAATTACAGCCAGATAAGTGCGAATTTCTTCGACGAGAAGTCGCCTATCTTTTACCACATTATAACCGAGAATGGTGTAAAACCTAACCCGGATAAAATCGAAGCAGTCACTCAATTCCCTACGCCACAATCACCTAAAGACATAAAATCGTTTCTAGGTCTAGTCTCTTACTATCGCAGATTCATACCCGATTTCTCAATGACAGCAAAACCTTTCTGTTAAAAAAGGACGTAATATTTAAATGGGAAAATCAACAACAAGTAGCTTTCGATACACTAAAACACAAACTCACCACTGCTCCCGTTCTCTGTTACCCCGACTTCAGCCTTCCTTTCATCCTTACTTGCGATGCCTCCGATCACGCCATTGGCGCTGTACTATCGCAGGGTCAAGTGGGTAAGGATCGTCCCGTCGCATTTGCCTCACGCACACTTAATAAAAGTGAAAATCATTACACGGTAACAGAAAAAGAACTTTTAGCAATAATATTTGGCTGTAAAACATTTCGCCCATATATATATGGTCGGAAATTCACAATAGTCACTGATCACCAACCCTTAAAATGGCTTTTTAACCATTCTAATCATAATAGCAAACTCCAAAGATGGCGCTTACAACTAGAAGAGTACGAGTATGAAATAGTCTACCGCAAGGGTAGGTTAAATTCGGCAGCCGATGCCCTATCGCGCTATCCAGTCAACCCTATCTTTCCTGACGACTATGATGCACAATTATTCCCTGAACTAATACCTCTGAACCCTGTTGAAGATCCTCTTGACTCTGTCCCTTCTCCAAATAATATATTAGAAGAAATAGGTACAACCCCTCCGAATCCCGAACAAATACATAACGAAACTACTCATCAAGATAATAATAATGTCGACAATAACGTCATCCCTAAAAATCCTAATACGTTACCTCAAATTACAACATCACCAATACCTAATTTGTCATTTGAAGACATTCTATCTCCGTACCCTCCGTATGCTGGCGTTAACCCCGAAAATATTATTCCATTACCCAACGATAATCTCTCGGACATCGGTTCTTTAGGTCCTAATCCACGAAGTTCTGATATAGACTTAGAATTTGATAATATATCCTTACCTTCACCTACCAGGATCTCTATACCTACGGCTTCGAAAGAACCGCAACCACCACCTGTAAATATAAATAGTAACGAAAAATATTCTCAATTCCTGAAAATAATCGCGGATAAAAATATAAGTTTTAACACTAATATTATTGAACATAATGAAGCATTACTTAAAACCTTCTGTTCACACATTCTTGTTCCAACTTCCATTGATCTCGATGAAGCTAATCCTTATATAAATGATATCTTATCGTACTTTCCTAATAAAGATGAAATACTACAGAGTGAAAAAGAATTACATTCGTATAAGAAAATAGAAAATAATACCAAGAATTACTACTTACTCTTTACTAAGGTACATCACTTTGAAGAAAGTTCATATCGCGATATTTTTCAGTCTCTGGAAAAAATAAAAAATGTATTAGTTAATTCGTCTATCATAACAGAAATTGCTATATCCGATTTTAGAAATCCTTTTGATAAACACGCATTTAGTAAAATATATAACATGATTACTTACCTATTTCACGACTCCAGTATTGCTATTCACATATATCATAATAATAAAATGTATCCCTCGCTTAGCGAAATTAAAACTATATTACAAGAAAATCATGACTTACCCGTTTCTGGACACCTCGGTTCCGTCAGAATGCTGAATAGAATTAAGGAAAAATATTACTGGAAAGGAATGCGTTCAGACATTGAAACATACGTTAAGAATTGTACACAGTGCCAGGAGAATAAAGCATTTAGGCAAATTAATCGAGCACCTATGCAGATAAGTACAACGTCCACTGCTCCCTTTCAACGAATAGCTATCGACATCGTAGGTCCCTTACCAGAGGCAGGTACTGCTAAACTTAAATACATTATGACTTTCCAAGACGATCTCACGAAATTCTCAACAGCTTATCCTATTCGACCAATAACTGCGGAAGAAACAAGCGACTGTTTGATCCATTTTATTTCTCTATTCGGCATCCCTAAAACTATTTTATCAGATCAAGGTACTAATTTCACAGCGGACTTATTTAAGAAAACTTGTAGTTTCTTAAAAATTAAACAAATTTGGTCAACTCCCTATCACCCGCAGACTCAGGGCGCGCTAGAACGCAGCCATTCGACCTTAAAAGAATATCTAAAATCATTTACTAATCAAAGTCAAGATAATTGGCCTCGCTACGTCTACACAGCCATGCTCACTTACAACACTAATGTACATTGCACAACGAAATACTCACCTTATGAACTTCTATTCGGACATAAACCTTTTCTCCCAGATTCGATTTATAATCCTCCTCAAGACGCTACCTATCCCGAATATCTTAAAATGCTCCAACATAGATTAAAACTCTCTCGCGATAAAGCAATCCAAAACATAGTCCAATCAAAACAAACTTCGAAAACTTATTATGATAACCGTTCTCGACCAATTACGTATAAAGTAGGTGACTATGTGTACCTTAAAAATCACCTTAGACTCAGAAAAGCTTTGTCACCCCAGTGGAAAGGTCCCTACAAAATAGTTAAAATACATGGCTATAATACACTATCCTTACTAATAAATCGTAGGCATGTGAAACATCACTTCGACGAAGTTAAACCTGCAAATATCCCAATAACATAAATAATTCACTAATGAAGTAGTATCAACTTAATTCTTTATAAATCCACATATTAAATAATTTAAATTTAATATATACAAAAGTTATCGAATAGTTCTTATGATGGCATTACTAATATTAATTACACCTAATTATTAAACATACATATACTATAATTAATTCCTTATAAAAGTAAATATTATATACGACATTTATTTTTCAGCGTTATTGCACTAGCGCAACAGGATTATGTCCAAGCAATTACGTCGAGTCCCGGAATATATTTTGATTATTTAGGACAACTCAAAATAAGAAGAGCTTACCTCGATACCATGATACCAGTTGACACATCTTATATCGGGCCACACATTGAAAACGCTAACTCTATTCTAGGAACTGTTAGATATTTATGTAAACAATATGAAGCGTTAGATGATATCGAATGTCATAACATGTTAGAACCTATTACAGCACGGTATTACGACATAGTCAAGGAATATGATTCAATATCACATCTTATGTCTAAGGGTAGCAAACGGTCAGCTTGGTTTGGTGGCATTGGAACTGCTTTCAAACATATTTTTGGAACTTTAAACGAGGACGATGGAATTAAATACGATCAGGCGATTGAAATTGTAAAAAATAACCAAGGAAAACTGGCTTCCTTAATAAAACAAAATATTTTAGTTACTAAGTATACATTAAATTCATATAATAAAACTTTTCATGAAATGAAAATTAATGAAGCTCGTTTAAATGATGCTATCGACAACCTCTCGGTAAACATCCGTAATTTAAGTAATGTGTCAAATCATTTAGTTATTATAACTAGTATTAACTCTATCCTTAGCAGTTTAGAATCAACGCTTTTAACTTTGTCTTTTCGTTTAGAGGACTTATCAAACGCTATCGCATTCAGTAGTCAAAACATCCTGCATCCATCGGTTATAACGCCGAGTCAATTATACCGAGAACTTGCCGAGAATCATATTCACCTGAACAATGATGTCGAGTTTCCTGTAAATTTAGAATTAGATTATATGTATCACCTAATGAAAATTTCAAAAGTATTTTGCTATTACATAAATAGGAAAATTATATTTGTACTCAGAATTCCTCTAGTCGCTCCAGGCGTATTTAATTTGTATCATAGCATAGCTTTTCCGATACCCTATGACCCGGAAAATCCGGACACTTATACTACCATTATACCTAGCACTAAGTATATCGCAGTGACTAAAGGCAAACAACATTTTTGTAACTTGAGTGACTTGGACGAGTGTATCACTATCGATCCCCAAACCGTAATATGTGACGTGATGAATATATACTCTATAAGTGAATATCCAACCTGTGCAAGTGAACTATTATTAAAGGTTATGAGAAAACCTCCCACACAGTGTGAAACTAAGTTCATTTATGGACACTTAAAAATTTGGAAAGCATTAGCTAATAATCAATGGATTTATATACATTCTGCTCCGACACAATTATCCATAGATTGCCAAGATCAGTCTGAAAAGGTTGTCACCCTACTGGGTACTGGGATTGTGTCACTTTCCGGCAATTGTGTCGCATTTACTTCTAGTACTAGATTAATTCCTAATAGTAATAATTTTGTGAGTTTAACTATAACCCCTATGTCGTCTGATTACAATTTAATCAATGACTCTTGTTGTAACGTAAACAAAATTTTACAATTACTATCGTCGAATAATGTGCCCCCTATATCTTTAATAAACACTGATTTAGACGATTTAAACTTAAATGATCAAATTTCAAATTTTTTAATTAACAAAGCTGACAAAATAATCGATCAGCCACATATCATTAAATACGGGACACACATTCTAGTATAACTCTATTTTTAATTGTTTTAGTTAGTAGCTTTATATCTTACAAGATCTGTAGATACACTTTTATCAATAAATTTATTAACTCTTGCAAGAAGACGGAAGGTCCAAAATCACCAGTCGAAATAGAACTGGATGAAGATATAATTACTACCCCGCCTAGAATTAGAATTCATTAAATTTGGTAAAGTTCGATTTTTAACCCCGAACTTTACACTCAACCGGGGGGTTGTTATACCTTTATCAATGTAAGTAGTTGGGCTGACTAGACCTTAAGTCAAGTCAGCATATCTTAACATTATATTAGGTCGCCCGTCGGCCGGACAGTCAGTCTTCCTTCAGTCTTATTGCGGAGCACCTTCTTGTTGTACTATTTCTTTTTCTAAATAATTATTGTAAGGTGTGTTAATAAAGAAACCTTTTTTTAAAACGCGATCCGCGAGGCCCCGCATAACAGATCGATCGATTTAGTCTTTACAATTTAAACATTTACTTGATTCGTAGTTGCAAGTAAATCGGTTTAGATCAATGATGAATACAGCCTAAGATCCGAGGCCCACTTTTCATATACAAGTAAATTTTTTTCGTACTTTTGGCGCTCGCCCGCAGAAAATAGCGGGTATGAACTATGCATAGGTATATTCATTATACACACTTTTACTACAAAATGAAATTTAATTTATCAGTCTATAAATTATCGTAACAACGCGATTGAAATTGAAATATAATTGAAATGCGATGAAAATGTAACATTAATCAATAAACAAATGACTACTTTTGGAAAAAAAAATCCATGTTTTTAAAATAAAATTAATTTTAAATTAGAATTCTTAGCCAAACAAAAATTATTTTGATTTGAAATGGCCAGTACTGCAGAACGGCAATTTCATAGGTAAAGACCTATTATATGTCTAGTATAAAAGTACTATTAAATATACTTCCCGTTCTCTGGTACCTGTAACACGAGTTCTTCGAATAGCACGGGGCCCGATTGACGTGGTGGGAAGCGTCCATAGATATTATTATTATATTGTTATTATTCATTTGTTGTAATAATTAATTTCTTTACCCCTTACTAATAAAAAGATTTATACAATGGATAACTTAAACAACGTTGCTGTCTTCGTCTGTTAAGTGACAGTTCCAACGCATCAGACAAAGACAGCAACGTTGTTTAAGTTATCCGTTGTGTAAATCTTTTCAGTTGTAAATATATTATATACACATCATTAACCCTTCGAGCCGTTTCTGCAGCACTGGTGCCACGGTGGAACTCGTACTCGAAAATAATACGATATTTCAAGTTTTCTATTTAGCGTGACGCAAAGAAAAAACTTAAGGTTTTCGAAACCCAAATGCATGAGTAAATAGCGGTA
Source organism: Phengaris alcon alcon (assembly GCA_037179445.1). NCBI lineage: Eukaryota > Metazoa > Arthropoda > Insecta > Lepidoptera > Lycaenidae > Phengaris > Phengaris alcon. The sequence goes on along the minus strand of JAYRCH010000040.1, from coordinate 152,897 downwards.
TAAATTTAAAATTGGAATTCCTAACCAAATAAGATATATTTGAGATCAAAGTGGCCAGTACGACAAAACGCCAATTTCATATGTAAGGACCTAATACTATAATTTCAGCATTTGAAATATCAAATAAATTGTCCCATTGTGATTTTTGAATTTGTACTGAAGGATATATATATTTTTAATGTAATCCGCAACAATATTTTTAATTTCATCACAATGACGGTGTTTTACCTGTAAATAAAACACATATTAAATACTTACCTTACTTGAAGCTTACTGATATGAGATGGCGCTAGCGTGCTCGACCTCGTCTTGTCCCTTTCCTCCTCGTACCCTCTCGCTCGCACAGCTACCTTGAGAACCCCACATGGCGACGCCACAAGCAGTGGCCTAATTTAATTTCAAATCATTGTGTCGAATATCACCAGGCAGTATTAAAAATGTAAGCTTCAAGTAAGGTAAGTATTTAATATGTGTTTTATTTACAGGAAAAACACCGTCATTAAATACTGTACGCATACTTGAAGCTTACGGATATGAGACCTTTTTGTTATCGCCTGGTGGGAAAAAGACGCCAATGTGAAGGCATATTATACATTAGAAGAACTTAGAAAATAGGAATGTAAAAAATACCTTATTAAGATCAATAGATTTATTGATTGGTACTAATTAATAAAGTATAAATTAATTACAAAATAAAGTATAAGTAAATATAAAATCAGTTTGTAGGGCTAAATAATTGAGCCAAACTTGTTGATTTACCTGTGCGAGACGACTTTACTTCTCTGCGATATAAACGCGAGAAAGTATTACTTGATCGCCAGTTTACTTTGGCCAATATTTGATCAAGAGGTAAATTATCAACCCAGTTTTTAGACGCTACGGCAGAGCGAATACTTCCTGGAGGGGCAGTAATACCTGCTTCACGAAATACAGTTTTTACCCAACCAGCAATAACCGTTCTGGAGGCCGGCTTAAGGTTTCTTCTTAGATAAATGAAAAGATTATGTAAATTACATTCTTTTCGTTTTTCTTTTAATAAACCAATGGTCCGCTTATCCCAAAAAACAGGATCTAAATTTCTGGAACTATTGTTTGAAAATATCTTCCATCCCGATTGTCTGTAGTTCGCACTATCAGTTTAAGATCCGTAAAGAGGCCAAAAACAAATAGAGTCTTCATTTACAGTGAAGTGTTCTGAATCAACCGCTAATAATGTCAAATCATGGACTCTTCGGCCTGAGCATAAAAGGAGCAAGGTGGCTGTATGTCGACAAGTTTGGAAAACATTGTTTTTCACTTGTTTGTCACACTTGTTTTTCTAGAGACTGGTTTATTTGCAGCGATCGACTTAAGCATATGATTTACCAGAACATGTGAAGATAATTTGTAGCATCTTCAACACTGCACAATGTCGACACGACCGACTTGTGTACTAATATAGTATTTGTAAGCTAGACCATCAATAAGATGAATGAAGATCAGCTAAATATTTTGCCAGAACAGATCCCGACGGATGAGTGGCATTTTCTTTATTAGTGCGGCACCATCTGAGCCAGCGGTTCCACGCCACTTTGAAAGTTTTTAGTGTCGATGGACGCCAAGAGTTTTTTAGGAGATTAAGGTGGTTTATATTCCAGTCCTTTAGCTCCTCTGTCCACCCCCACATTTCCACACCTGCAATTCCATGTCTTGGGTTCCTGCTGGGGGATGACCTGTCGCAATGTCTATTAAATTCAGGTGTAGATTCTGTAAGGTGAACGGGGCTACTACTGCCCGGGTTCTTAGGTCCGCCCTCCAAAATACTCGTTCTAATCTCGGGACTACCAACAGATAGAACCTTGTCGCCTTGTTCAAGTGCATGAGCACCTTGGGAACTAGATAAGGTGGCGGGAACACCCAAGCGAGGGGATAATTCCAGGTTCGGGAGAACGCATGGTGATATATCGCCTCCTGATCCGTTTGATCCAGACTCACATAATTGGAAACTACTTTCGACGTTTCGCTTGCAAAGAGATCGATCATCGGTGTTCCGAATTTCTTGAACAGGTTCTCTGTGCAATGAGGCAGTAAATGCCATTCCGGAAGACTCAGATGTCGTGATAAATTATCTGCATGACTGTTGTACCTTCCCGGTAAGTGGTGTACCTGTAGTTCTATGTGGTGTAAGTCTAAAAGGTGAAATATTTATTTTGTCAACTGGAGCAACGGTAATGACCTGGCCCCCCCTCGTTTTTTAAATAAGACACAACAGTCTTGTTGTCGCACTGTAGGAGGACTGTGGACTTCTTTATCTTGTGACATAGACTTTGGAGTGCCTTTAACACTGCTAACATTTCTTATTGGTTGCTGTGCAAATTTTGTTCTGGACCTGTCCACATTCCACTCAAAGATATTTTCTCTAATTGGGCTCCCCAGGCTACGTCCGAGGCGTCCGTAATTAAAAATTTTGTTGGAGAGATGGAAAATGAATTTGTGACGACAGGTCGCAATTGGCCATCCACCACTGCAGTTCCATTTCTACTGTGTTTGGCAACTGATGCACGGCAGTAAGCGGGCTCTTCATGGCAACGTTTAAGAACGTGAGAGTATCTCGAAAGTGTAGTCGTCCCCTCGGAATCACAAACCGAGCAAAATTGAGGAGTCCGACGAGACATTGCAACTCTTTTAGGTGTATTTTTTTAAGTTTGAAGGATTATGGAAATCTTTCTAGTTAGGTTTATCACCTTCTCTAACGGAAGAGATTTTACATTGCGCCATGGGTCCCATCGAAAACCCAGAAAGGTCAGACATTTGGACGGAGTCAGCGTTGACTTTTTGATTTGAAGGCCCAGATATTGAAGTCTTTCCACGACAATTTGGATATGTGATTTTAGTATACATATAGTAATTTTGATTGACCACCAAGAAATCGTCTAGGTATACTATGACGCATATACCCTGTTCCCTTAGAATTTGAGCAATCCAGTTGCTTAAGCAGGCAAAGACCCTTGGGGCCGTGCTGAGGCCAAAGGGAAGACACGTCATTTGAAGAATTTCCTTGTCGTAAATCAGGCGTAGAAATCGTCTGAGAACGAGCGATTGGTAGATTGAAGTAGGCCTGGGACAAATCCACTTTGCACAAGCAATCGTTCGGTTGTAGGAAGTCTGGGACCCTGTTCGCATTTATTAACCTGAATGGTTCGGTTAGTACATATTCGTTCAACTTGCTCAAGTTGAACACTGGACGGTGCGAGTCGTCTTGTTTCGGAACGAGAAACATGCTCGAAATGAAGCTGAGGGAAGATCGAACTACTTCGAGAACTTTCTCGTCCTTCATCTTTTGAATTGCCTTTGACATTGCTTCGCACTTTCTTGTCACTAGGCAGGTGCGTGTCATGTCAAGGAGGCGAAGAGGAGGTTTCTTGTAAAAGGGTATGCGATAACCTTTTATTATTTTTAAAAGAAAACGTGGTGCCTTCAACGCCCTCCAATGACTGTGATACGCACAAAGTCGGCCCGCTTGGAATCTCGAGTCAGAATCTTTTTCTCTTACCTGAGTTGGATTCTCTATTAATAGGCCGTTTACTATTGTCCTTCGCATGCTCAAGCCGTACCTCTGGCTGCCGGTCGACTCGTTGTCGAAAAGAACTACGGTTAGCTTTATTGCTACGCCATGCGTTAAGAGTTTTCGTGAGAACCCTGCGAGGGATAACTTGTGTACCTTCCCTGCGAGGGTTGGTAATTCTGTTACGGTCGTGTGTGTTGAGAGCCACAGCAACCTTCAGATGTACCCTGCGAGGGCGCATGACTATTTCCCTGCGGGGGATGATTAGAGCCACAATTAACTACCTGCGAGGTAGTTCCAAAACTTTTTAGTTTTATCAAAGGCATAAAAGCTTTCTTAACGCCACCTGCCTTATCAAGAACTCCCAATAGCAATTCAGAATTAAAAAAGTTTTTATTTGAAGGAGGGATTTTGCGTAAATATGATTTGGTTAGTGGATCACGTGCATATTTTATGATCCCATCTCGGCGCATCTGTATCACCTCAGCTCTGTGACCACAAACGAGCTGTAAGAGGTCGGCAGAAACAGACGCATAATCGCCGCTTGTAAATAATTCCTTAACCTTCGTATGCAAGGAGTCGACATTTAGTTTTACCTCATCTTTAGCCCAAGATATACTTTTATCTTTTTAGTTTAGAGTCTGTTGCAGAGCATCGCGCTGTTTTAGCAAACAAAAGGTAATACCGGCGTAAGCTTTATCTGCGTAAGCTAAATGACGTAGACTATCATAAGCTTTAATCTCATCGTTAGCTTCTAAATCAGTAAAACCTGGCGTATGATTATACCGCTTTTGCACTTCTGCATAGCGAACTTCGATCCATTCATCTTTATCAAAATGTTGAATTTGTTGCAGCAAATTAAGAAACTTTTCAGGTGCCTTTGGTACCGAAGGCTCCTTTAATTTAACTTCACTATCAAAATTAAAATCTAACTTGGCATTGCTAAAAACGAAACCTAATATTAGGATTCCATGCAAAAAGCTTGAAAATATTAGATATGAACGTCAAACAAAAGTATTACTTGACGGTAGTTAAAAATATTTGAAAACCATAGAAAGATTTGTGTTTTACTAAAAATACGTACTTAAAGCTAAAAAGCACGAACGTAAAAAGCATTACCATTATGCATTATATTATAAATAGTTCTAATTATAAAGAAATCTAAAAAATAAGTACAAAAAGTATATCTGAAGGTAGATAAAAATTTCTAGAAAAGTGGTAAAATTTTCTAAATTTTCTTATAAAATTACTGAATTCCTTTAGAGGGTAGCGTATATAACTTAATTATTATAGATTCTACAAAAATAATGATCTATTCATAGAAATATTTTCAATACGAACAGTAAAAACCGTTAGTTGAATTCACTTTGTAAGGAAAATAAAAATGAGCACTTACATGAATAGCTGCTATATCAGGCTCACACTTATAAAATAGAAGCACTTATCACAAAATGAACTGTTTGTAAGTGCAGACGGGTCGAAAATTCAGACGCCAATGATTTGAAATTAAATTAGGCCACTGCTTGTGGCGTCGCCATGGTGGGGTTCTCAGGTAGCTGTGCGAGCGCGAGGGTACGAGAAGGAAAGAGACAAGACGAGGTCGAGCACGCTAGCGCCATCTCATATCAGTAAGCTTCAAGTATGCGTACAGTATTTAATTAAATAATTCAATGTGAATAGCCTGAAAATTTGAAATTAAATTAATTATATTACAACGTTTAGCCTTTACCGTAAAATGAAAAAAATCGCTACAGCCCCTCGCGAATCATCTCGATCACATCTATAAATATTATAGTCTGTTACTTTTAAATAGCTTCCTGGTGCTAACCAAGTCTCAGATATAGCAGCAATGTGGATATTTTCCTGAATTAAAATATTTTCTAAACTACACAACTTCAAACAACAAACAACAAAACAAATAGTTTTAGCTAAAACGTTTGTACGACAACGCAAAAGTCTTTCTGATTTCAACTGACCAAATTGGGTGATTGAAAAACCTATTCCTATATGACTTTTATATAATGAAGCAGTTGTATACATGTTTTCATAATGACGTTTGTAAAACGAACCCCATATTGTTTTACAGCAGTCAATTTGAGACACTCGAGTGACTTAGTTGTTCATTTGCGACTTATATGTATATAGGTACATTACTATAGGATATATTATAGGACTTATATCTATCTAGGCACCTTTTATATTACATGTTGTCGATTAAAAGTGTCCGAGTGTGTATGCCCTGATTTTAACCAACCTTGTCGTTGCATTTGAGTCAATTTTTATTTTTAAACGCCATATTAATGGAAAGTTTGATATAATTTAATTCTAAAAATGATAAGTATATAATTGAATAAAATAAAATGTTTTGTAATCTGCACTGCGCTTTTACTACGATCAGCTTTTGCCTGAAATTAATAAAAATAAAAAAATAATAATCCTTTATAATTTTTCAATATTTACACAATATCCATTTTCTTTTCAAATTTAAAGATATTGTGTGAATATTGACAAATTAAAAAAGATTATTAATTTTTTGAGGAACCCTAATAGTAATGGCGGATGGCGTAGGTATTGCATGGTCTTGAAATAACCTTAAAACAACTTACTATCTTTATAGTCATAAAGAGGTAAGTATGCGACAAAAGCTACATGTCTTCCATTTTTAGAAAAAAACATATTTTTATTAACAATATTATAATGTTTCAAACACAAAACTATGAATGGGAGTGTGAATTTGAATATTATTTACATAGGTATATTATCATAAACTTAAATTCCCAGTCAAACTAAATGGTATTTAGCTACCGACAGCAAGATATGAAAATTAAATAACATAATAATTCATCTTGAATTCTTTGGATACTTATTTTACACTCAAATCTCTTGTCAAAAACCACAAGTAACAAAGTCACGAACAAGAGAGAGAAAAATAGTCGTACAGGTGCTGTTACTTTACTCAAATAAACCGATTTAGTCATTCAAATCACCTGTACGACCACAATATGACAAAACGAGTCGCTTTAAAGTTATGATTAAACTACTGTGCGATGAAAGTGGTAATTTCTTAACATTCACACGACTTTTGAATGACTTCAACGAAGACACTTATGACTTTTGTATGACGAGGCTTTTGTATGATCGTATAATTACGGCCCTTTTCGTGTTATAAAAACGTTATTAAAACGTTAGATAATCGGAATTTCGGCAACGGCTGCAAGTATTAGATACTATGAAATTTAGTATACATGGAGTTTTGGGGGAGAAAAATCGATCTAGCTAGGTCTTATCTCCTTGAAACTGCGCATTTTTAAGCTACTAGTAGGTATATGATTTATTTTTCTTTCGTCGTTCTATTATATCAATCATTTCGACTCTAATAAGTCAGTCTGAAATCTAAATTCTGATTGGTAGTTTGGTTTGCCGGCGGAGTGCCGGTGTATTGCGTACCTATGTAAGTAAGTATAATATTTTTTGCTTTACTCGGAAATTTGGAATGTCCCCCACATTCCAAATTTCCGAGTAAAGCAAAAAATACTATACATACTTACATAGGTACGAATCAAATTCAATCAAATCGGTCAAATATATTATATTTTTGTGATTCTTTTTATTTTTTAATTTATTAGAACTGCGAGCAGAGCTCGGTTACCCAGGTACTTATTATTATGTAAGAACTAAAATTTAAGAAGCTTAGAACAGACTCACAAATAAAACGGTAAACTTCTCATATTAAACTTTATCTATTCTAATACATAATGAATACAAACAAAATGTGTGAAATCAAGAAGCGGTTTGATTCCACTCATCTTAGATTCAAATCACATCGCCTATCAGGAATTCGAATTAAAAAAACTGGCTGCGTTCATTCTTGAATCTTGAGTTCTTGACTGATGGATGTGTCATCCCCAAGTCCCAACAAAACAATTGATCGAGCTTTCATGTTTTGCGTGCCGGTAACTAGATGGCGTCCTAGCATGTGAACTTTTGACGTGAACTTGTCTAAAACTTTTTTGAACAATTACCAAAATAATAAATTTTCCTAAAATTAATATTAAATTCGTGTGTGATTATTGTGTTTTATAATTTCAAATGTGCTATTTGTATTAGTTTATGCTCTATTAATGTTTAAATTAATCAGTGTTTCAATATAAACAAATGTGGCTTTCGAATTTAAGTGAAATTTTATCGTAAGGAATTTCATCGTTAAAGGTGGGTAATCTTGATTAAAATTAATATTTATTAGGTTTTTTCAGTAAGGAATTAATGGTCTTACACTATAGAACAGAAAAAAATAATATTTCTTCAATATTTGGAGTTTTAGGCCGATGTTGATTCCCTATTTGTGCGAATATTTACTGTCAGCACATTTCTATTTTAACTCAGTAAAACTTCTGGGTATGCTGACTTTTGTTACTGCATAACGATAGAATATTATTGTTTACTAGTTTATAACTAAAGGAAGAAACCTAGGCAAGCATTTGCAAATAAATGAGTTGACAATAAAAGAAAAATGCACAAAAAAGTATGAAATAAAACTTATTGTTTAAATAATTCCCCTTTTAAATTTGACTAAAATTTCAACTATTTCTCTACTCAACCTTCATAATTTTGAAGTCGGTACCAGCCCTAACAACATCCTGATAAAACAATATTTTAAATAAAACTCACGTTCAAGTTGGCTGGTACCGACTCAAAATTTTGAAGATTGAGTAGAGAAATAGTTTAAATTTTAGCCAAATTTAAAAGGGGAATTATTTAGAAAATAAGTTTTATTTCATACTTTTTTGTGCATTTTTACTTTGGAAATGTTGAGGAATTTATGATCTTTATTAATATGAACACATTGATATCGGTTTACAAAACTCTGATGAGTAGTGACTACCTATGTTATCATAATAATATGTTGGTGTTTCTTGTGAAGATGGTGGTGATGATGATGATGATTACTGTAAGTGGTATGATCTGTAATAGTGTTCTGTGGGTATGATAGCATATGCTTGCAGTTCTTTAAACAATGCCGGAATCCCCCAACATGTATCTATAAGGACTCAGGAGTCCTGTTTAGTACTTTTGGATCCAGGGTAGGTATACCTTGGTACAAAAACTTACTTTTTGGTAGCATATGCTTGGAATACTTCGGAAAAAGTTGAAATCAGTATAATATGTGTCCATTTAAATTTTGAAGGGTTACCTAGATTTATTTTAGTTAGTCTCCACTTTATGGCTAAGGGGCAAATTTTTAATTATAACATTTACAACAGCAAACAATTTTGCAAATAGGTTTACATACGGCAAAGTAATTATGTTCAAAGATATCCGCGTCAATGTAAAATACTATGAGATGTTCAGTACTTTTGGATCCAGGGTAACCTTGGTGCAAAATCTTACTTTTTGGTAGCATATGCTTAAACTACTTCAAAAAAAGTCATATGTGTCCATTTAAATTCATCCTTGCATGAAATTCATCCTCATGGATCCCATCATCAGGTCATAACTTTGGTGAAAACGGGACCAACTTGGGATTATACCCTTTACATCAAAAAAAGAATTTTGAAAATATTTTACATCGACATGGATATCTTTGAACATTAGTAACTACTTTGCCGTATGTAAACCTATTTGCAAAATTGTTTTGTTGTTGTAAAGGGTATAATCCCTTATAATTCGAAATTTCCCCTTAGTCACCAAAGTGGAGACTAACTAAAATAAATCTAGGGAACTCTTCAAAATTTATATGGACACATATTAATACTGATTTCAACTTTTTGTGAAGTATTCCAAGCATATGCTACCAGAAAGTAAGTTTTTGTATTAAGGTATACCCTGGATCCAAAAGTACTAAATAAAACTCCAGAGTCCTTAAAGATACATGTTTGGGGATTCCGGCGTTGTTTAAAGAACTGCAAGCATATGCCATCATACCACATACAGTAATCATCATCACCATCTTCACAAGAAACACCAACATATTATTATGATAACATAGGTTCTCACTACTTATCAGAGTTTTGTGCACAGATATCAATGTGTTTATAATAATGTAGATAATAAATTCCTCAAGACTTCCAAAGTAAAAAAGCACAATAAAGTATGAAATTAAACTATTTTCTAAATAAATCCCCTTTTAAATTTGGCTAAAATTTATACTATTTCTCTTCTCAATCTTCAAAATTTTGAAGTCGGTACCAGCCAACTTGAATGTGACTTCTATTTTAAATATTGTTTTATCAGGATGTTGCTTGGGCTGGTACCGACTTCAATATTATGAAGATCGTGTAGAGAATATTTCTCTAACTAATAGTTTAAATTATTTTATAATTTAAACTATTAGTTTAAATTATATACGAATGCATAACCGCCTCCTTTTTTGGAAGTCAGTAAAAAATAAGGTAGAGACTATTACATACTGGTAATACGTGCTGCAGTTTCAAGTTATGGACTGAGATCCCAGCCCCGCCAGACTCCCCTTATATTCTTACTGATAAAATGTATGTCATATTGTAGTATTAGTTGTTTACAATGAACATTTGTTTACCCGCCTTATTGTGCGGTGGGCCAATTCTCAGGTACAAGGCGCCAAAGGTACAAAAAAATGGTACTTACTTTTCTTTTTTTTTTCAGTCTGAAATGATTCTAACGTTTATTATAGTAGAATTATAACATTTGAATATTATAAAGTGAAATTTACTCGGAATGCTTATTTTTATGTTGTAGTTTTCATAAAAATAAAAATTTTTTTTTTCATTTACGTAGAAATAAAAATCATTAAACTTCTAATCTTTATATCTCCGTTCATACTAACTTTAGAGAAAAATTACTTTAATAAGTTTTGTTCCTTACGTTATTCTGAATCCAATAAATAATAATAATATCTATGGACGCTTCACACAAGGTCAATCTGGTCCCGTGGTGAGTTCTCAAAGAACTTGTGTTATGGGTTCCAGACAATGGATATATATTTAATACTTTTTATACTATAAATATTTTTAAGATTTTTATTATATTATACACATCCATGACCCAGGAACACAGAAAAACTTTTTGTTCCTTCGGGCGGGATTCGAACCCGCGACCCCCGCCGCTTGTGCACCAACACGCTCAACCACCGAGCCACAGAGGTCGTCATCAATCCAAAAAATAAGATTGGTACTTTATCAGAATCTAACTAAAGTACAATTTTCTCGCATTGTACCTAAAAATTGGCCCACGGCACAATCTGGTGGGTATGCATATGTTCATTTTACACACTAATACTATAATATGAAATATATTTTATCAGTAAGAATTTAATTTAAATTATATTTATTATTAAATTTAATTCATCAGCCTGGCGGGCTGGGATCTAAGCCTATTATTGAACTTATCTACTTGAGGTAAATATGACAGTCACTCTAAAGGACATTGATTAGTACCATTTTTTATCTAATATTTGTAAATAATGTCTATAACCATGATAACATCTATTATCTATAATACATTTTTAATATGCTTGCATTGTATTTCATCCATTGGTGGTCTAGTGGGTAGACCACTTGAGTTGCACTCAAGAGGGTGCATGTTTGATCCTGGGTTGGGGCATCTACCAATGACATTTTCTGATAAATTACGTAGGTACACTTGGAATGGTGAGATGTATTGATGTGTGTGTGAGTGAGTGGCAGTTTATTGATGTCCTTCTTAAAGAAATCAGCTGGACGGGAGGCAACAAATTCTTCAAAGGCATTTTGTACTGCCTCTCGGGTATTGAATTTTTTTCCCGCCAAGAAGTTATCCAAATTCTGGAAAAAGTAGTAGTCTGTAGGCGCAAGGTCTGGTGAGTAGGGCGGATGACGGAGAGCTTCCAACCCCAGTTCTTGCAACTTGGAGACCGTCTGCTGTGCAGTATGAGGTCGCGCGTTGTGGCGCAGAAGCAGCGGAGACGAGCGATTGACCAATGCTGGTTGGAGATGTGCCAGCTTCTCCATCATTGTGTTCAGTTCTTCACAGTACACATCTGCAGTAATGCTCACCCCGTTTGGTAAGAAGCTGTGATGAATCACACCGGCGCTAGACCACCAAACAGTGACCATCACTTTTCTAGGGGTAAGTTTTCGTTAGGGCATTGTTTAGGCGCTGAACCAGGATCCAACTTTCTGAGCGCTTGCGGTTATCAAACAGAATCCATTTTTCATCGCAGGTAACAATGCGGTTCAAAATTCCTTCATTTGTGTGTCTGTTGAGCAGTGCCAGGCACGTCTCGACGTGTACTTCGCGCTGGCGATCATTGAGTTCGTGGGGCACCCATTTGTGAAGCTTTTTTACCTTGCCAATTTGACGCAAATGGACCAATATTGTTTTGACGCTAACGTCGAAAGCTGCTGCTAATTCAGCCGTAGATTGTGTATCATCAGCTTCCACAATCGCCTTTAATTCGTCATTGTTGACCAAGTCTTCGGACGACCGCGAGGTTCATTTTTCAAGTCGAAATTTCCAGAACGGAAGCAAGCAAAACAGTAACAGGTGGGGTGCGTTGGTTTGTAGTGTTAGCTCCGTAAACGTCGTTGATGTTGCGTGCCGCTTGTGCCGCGTTGCTGCGACGACGGTACTCATATTCCATAATTACTCGAATTTTTAACGTATCCATGATGACGAAAAAGATTGAAATGCAAGAAAAGAATAAAAATGTAACACTAATCAATAAACAAATGTCTACTTTTGGAAAAAGAAACCCATGTTTTTAAAATAAAATTAATTTTAAATTAGATTTCTTAGCCAAACAAAAATTATTTTGATTTGAAATAGCCAGTACTGCAGAACGGCAATTTCATAGGTAAAGACCTATTATTTAGCAGTCCAAAGTTAAGTACTAAAATGTTATTTTTGAGTATAACTGTCTATGATATATATAACATGCAATCATTATATGGATAGTTTTTCCAATGTATTTTATAGACCACATCAATCTTGCTGTGACTAGGAGTGCTGTAAATTATTAAAAAATCGAAAGTACTGAAAGGAAAATATGTTTCTATTTAGATAAAATAATATTTGCTACTATCATGGTATTTTTTATTGAAAAATTACATTCTAATTGAACACTTGTACAAAATTGTTAATACTGATAATTGCGCTACTTATATAAATTACCTTTTTTTTTCACTACAAGATAATATAAAAAAATAGATTTATTAGAGGATATAATAAAAATAAGTCACAAATAAGGTACTACTAACTTATTGAAACTACTAACATATCTTAACTACTTAGTCGTTTTTTCCTGTTGCTACTGTCTAACTAGTACTAATAGTCGTTTAAGTAAAAAAACAGTATCCCTTAGTTATCCCTTAACAACTTTCTAATTCTTATTAAGAACAAAATTACTGTAGTTTAATCTTAAAATAAAACATTATTTTAACAGAATTAAACAAACAAATTCTGTTACAGAATGTACACAAAAATATGTACTTTAGTATGACAAGTATAATATCAGGGGGTCTAAAAAGGCCACTTTAGGTGTTTCATATAATTATTGATTCATATATTTTTTTCAACTCATATTATGTGCGCCATTTTACATTTCTTTATCTTATAACTCTTTCTATGACTGTCAAAATTGATGTTTTCTAATATGATGAAAATCAGATTAATCATGTAGCCATTTTACAATTTCACGATTTTTGTATGGAAAAAAATTAATTAAACATAATATGAAACACCTAAAGTGACCTTTTTAGACCCCCAGATCATAAACTCAATGAAAATGATGTCAAAACATTGATTTCTTATGTTTACACAAATATTATTTCATAAGTTTATACAAATGACACAATCCTTGAGTGTTTAATACAATGATGGTAAAAACAATTTTATAGCATTATAATTTATCTATTACCTTCTACTATTTTTTTTGTCCCTATTTTTCTTGGACTTTTTACTTTTTTGCTTGTATTTCTTTCTTTTTTTTCTTGAACTGCTGTCGTCTGATGATGATGAGGAACTTGAACTTGTTGTAGATGAGCTAGATGAGGAACTTGATGATCTAAAAAAAAAATTATATATAAGTAGTAATATTTTATATACAAAATGGAATTACTTAATAATTAAATAAGTATACTGTATATAAATATACTGTATAATTTAAATGTGTTGTTGAAATGGATACCTTGATCTCTTTCTTTTCTTGCTATTTTTCTTCTCTTTTGCCTTTAAAAGCTTTTCGTGCAACTTCTGACGCAATTCAGCTTCTCTTAGGCTTTGCAAAGGAGTGGCATACTCAGTTTCGCTATCACTACTTGTACTGCTTACATCTAATACTATTTCTTTATTTGGATCTACCTGAAAACAGTAGTGTAATGTGTTCAATAATTTTCTAAGTAAGATAAATTAACTTGGAATAAAAGTATTCTTCAAAAAAATCTACCTGACTAATTTAATTGTCTATTTAAGGTTTCAAAGTGATTCAACAATAAATGTTCATTTTATTCTACTGGGTAGACTTTAAATTGTAAATTAATGCGGTATATTGATAATTTGACTTACTTTGATAAAGTTTCTACATTGAAAAGTTAAGTGGCCAGCATAACCACACTTTTTACACGCAGCTCGCGAACTGTCTTTGCTTATTTTGCTCGCCAAGTCCATGATTCTAGATTAAGGTGTAATTATATCTCTTGTAACTAATAAATTTTACTTATTACCTATATTGAGAAACTTTTAGACTTTATTGTACGTATTTTGTTAAATCTTCATCCAAATTTCGACGATGCTTGGCGTCAAATGTCAATTGTTATGTCAAATCTGACGTCTTTTTTATTATTCACGTCTTCTTTTTTATTACCACTTGTATAATAATTTTGCCACTGAATTCAACATTTTTCTTTTTTGTAATGTTTTTCTTTCTTTTCAGATATGGACGATTTCACGATAAACAAATAGAAGAAATGTTACAAAATGGCAGAATTCCTACCTCTTTGCGACGTGCTATTCAATGTTATATCCCTCGCCGGATACTTCTGCGACGTAGTCTTCGATCTCGTGATGGGCTATGCATTATTGGAAAGGGGATATAAATGTACATTCGCAGCCACAATATCTATTGTTATTACTTCACTTCTTATATCCCAAGTATGTATTAGTTACTAGCATAAACATCGGTTTTGCAACATACCTGTAGCACAATAATCATAAGATATATTTCACAGGTTCTTTCTCTACGTTGGTACTTGCACGTTTGGTGGGCAAATGAGGATCGTAAAGGAAGACCGCCCTGGCTGCCTATAGTTCTTCACTGTCTACAAATGGGTGTACTTTGGAGATATGCTCGTTTACTAGTACCAGTAGAGCTACGAAGAGTTAAACATCAAGTTCGTGATCTTTGTAGGTTTCCAAAAATAGCATTTTACCAAACTTTTTGGCTTATGCAACTTCTAAAGTTGTTATAATTTTCAATTTAATATTTTGACTCATTTTTTTAATGTTTACGATATTTTTGAATTAACATCAGTTTCCTCAATACCTAGGTATGTTGCGGCTAGTGCACGCGTTCTGCGAGGCGGCGCCTATGCTGCTGCTCCAGCTACATATTCTGCTGAGGGACTCTGAGCTGGAAGCTGGCAATGAGCTAGCTGCCACTATTGAGCCGAATATAGACGAGCCCGCAGGTAATTAATGTTGTTAAAGATCGCACTGTACTTTAATATATTATGTAGAACTCGAGACCGAGGACAGATTTTTATAATAACATATTTTGGCTTGGGTCTTAATACTTTATTTTGATTCCAGCGAACAAGGCGTTCGCGGAGCTCAACGTGATTTCGGCGTCGCTGTCGCTGTTCTCAGTGTGCTGGGCGCTGGCCAGCTTCAGCAAGAACGTGCGTCTGCAGAACGTGCACCGCTTGGTGCTCACGTGGCTCGGTGTCATATTCCAGGTTCTATCCTTACTAATATTATAAACGCGAAATGACATAACAAAAATAATGGTAAATTTGTGACTTCTTCATAAAATCAATATGTAATTAATGTTATTTTCAGTTCCTGTGGCGGTTGGGGACGGTGTCCGCGAGGATATGTGCGCTGACCGTCTACGCTCTAGTCTACGAATACTGGGTATTTTTAGTAATAGGTAAGTATTTCTATAATTCTTAATAAATAACAACAAACAATTCAATTAAAACTAGTCATTATTTACACTCCATTTAATAAAAATCCCATATAAATACTAATGAATAAGAAATACTGAAAATACAGACAAGAGAAAAAGAATCAAACAGATAAAAAAACGATTTCTAATTCACAGGATCTAAGCACACGGCGTTTTTTAAACGCGCAGATAACGCGTATATACGCGCTTCATATGCGCGTTTCTAAATCATTAATCCAAATTATAAATATAACACTGAGTATATTATTTGCGGCGCCGTAAACGCGCATACCCATTATATTCATTTATACGCTTCAGGTCTCCACTGGGTGTCGATGTTCCTGTGGCTGATGTCGCCGAAGAGCGTGTTCCACGGCGAGCGCATCAGCCGGCCGCGGCGGGCGGCGCTGTCCGCGCTAATCGCCTTCGTCTACGTCTTCGCCTACGTCAACCTGCACGAGCACAACCACAGGCAGAAGATGGTGAGTCACCAATATGGGAGTATACCTACAGAAATTCAATCAAAATTCAACCTTAAGCTGTTTAGAAATTACATCGTCGACTGTCCATTACAAGCTGCTCATAAAACCCAATTTCCAGGTGATATTCTACTGCGTGATGTGCGTAGAGAACGGCGTGCTGGTGGTTGCGTGGTGGTGCGGCGGGCGCGCGCGGGGGGGCGCGGTACCGGCCGCCGCCGCCGGCGCCTTCCTCGCCGGCCTCACGTGCATGCTGCTGTACTACCGGTCAGTGTTACAAAACTTCATTTCCTTAGGGTCAATTTGTACTAGCGCAGCGAAGCGAATTCTAAAATTGAATAAAGCGTATTTAAATCCATAACGCACATATTACTTCTCAGATAAAAAGAAGACGCGCGAATCTCGCGTTTGTGAACGACCAACGCTTCTTCTTTTATGACTAAAAAAATATAAGTACGAATTAACCCTAAGATAGCGGTGCCGTCTTATGGCCCGTTTCAATAACCTATCTACCAATAATTATTCGTTAGAAACGTCAAACTTGTATCGCAAAAATCTGTCAAATTATTGAATGGCGACGTTTTTAACAAATAGTTATAGATAGATAGGTTATTGAAACGGGCTGTAACTTTATAGCGGTCAATGACGTCACTAGAACGTTGCAAACTAAATCAGGTGGTGTCCTAGAGAGCGGTGTCAATTGCGGCATAAGAGCTATCTTGCCATCTTGCGGTGCCAACCGCTATTATGCCGCTATAGAAAACCAGAGATTTACAACACTTACGCCTCACACTGTAACTACAAAAGGAGTGGAGGTGCGGGGCCGCTTATTTGTAATAGGCTACTTGACCTCATTGTTGTTTCATTACACACAATAAAATAATATAACATTATTTTGAAACCTAAAAACAATATTCACTTTTTAATAACCACCGAAAACACTATTCACCATGTTGGTTGATATATTTCTGTGCTGTGACGTCATACTAGTACTATTTGTAATCTGTGCTATAGGCCGTAGTAGTAAAATGTTACGTTCCGGTTGACGTTTTGACATAAATTATTTTTTAAGATGTCATATACTATTTATTTACAGAAACGTTCCATTTCACTACTACATATGTGTTTAGTGTGTATGTGTCGTCACGTCACTTCGGAAGTCACTTCGAGGTGTTTTCATCAGTAGAAGTTAAAAAACAAAAATACATATTTTTAAATCAACTTTATTTATCAATCCTAAGTTTTTAATTTATGATATCGCTTGAATACGTTTTCCTAAGCCAAGTACTAAATTAAATTCCTTCAATGTATGAAATTAAATATGAGTGAAGTAGCCTATTATAACATATCGTAACGAGAATGGCTTGATTTATTAGAATCGATTTCCAGGTACTTCCACGTGCGGCGGCTGGGCTACATGCTGGGGGAGCACCAGGGCACCAACAGCACCAACACCTCATCCGACGCCAAGAACGGTAACTCTTTTTTTTAATACCTACAGGCAATTATTGCTATCAAATATTACGGTGTTGTTTTCTTTTCGTAGAAGATGAGTCATACTGGTCTTTCCAAAAGCTAACGCGCGACGCGTACTTTTTTGCCATCGATTGTACGTACGAAGTCGTACAGTATAAATTATAATAAGTCATCTGTTTCTAGTTATACATGGTGTTTTTTCAGTCAGTGTCGAAACTTTCAGGAGTGAATATACTCTTGAATATAAGCAACTTTTACTATGGGTTCAACTTTCCTACTTAAAAAAAAAACTGTTTCCTACAAAAAGGCTACGGCAGAGATAGCATTTTGTAGGAAACAGCTGATTTTTTTTTTCAAGTAGGAAAGTTGATCCCATTGTAAAAGTTGCTTATATTCAAGAGTATATTCACTCCTGAAAGTTTGGGCAAAGACTGAAAAAACATCCTGTAAAATATTGAAGATTGAGTAGAGAAATAGTTAACATTTTAGCTAAATTTAAAAGGGGAATTATTTAGAAAATAAGTTTTATTTCATACTTTTTTGTGCAGTTTTACTTTGGAATTCGGTTTATTAAGATAGCGATTCAAAATTAAACTTCATTCAATATACAAGAAGCTAAACGTTTAATTCCAATAGTTTGAATGTAAAACTGCATCGCTTTGCATAGCGCAGTGATACTCTTGCAAATATAGGTTATAAATAATATCTTGCATACCGAATAAAGCTCAATTTTGAATTACCATTTTAAAAATGTAACGCCGCGTCGCCTATCGTCTCGTTTTGGTGTGAGCTGACCCTTAGTTCTGTTTAACATTATAATGACGTGAATAACTCCCGCAGGCAAGCCGAAGTCGACGGACAACACCGCCATACCCGGCGTGTTCAACTGTCGGTTCTCCAACCCTGTCAGCAACAGGTAAGTCTGTGTATTTTCAATGTTAGTATACTATAAACTATAGCTCAAAGTCAAAGTAGTAAAGGTCAAAGAACGTTGGTGTGCTAAAGCCTATTATAAACTGAATGATTTCATGAATGATAGCACACCTTGGGAATGAGGCGGCCCCTGCAAGGCTCCTTCTATATACTATTGTACTCTTGTTATGTAGTTTTATTCATTCAAGAACAACATTTCATCATTTTGATAAAAGACCGCTCCGCGCGATATTCTTACGCCTGTTCTTCTTCCCGGTTTAGTTCCCTGACCGGCGGTAGGCGTCATGTATACCGACGTTCAGAAAGTGTACAAAAATACCAACTTCGAATTATTCTTTTTAACTTCGATTTAACTATCCTAGAGGAACCGTACAAGTCGGGAGTCTATTGTTGCTAGAGTCCCAAATTTTCACATATTATTAATATTTAATTTGGCAAGCATGGATTTAATATTTGAACATTTGTCCAGCGCGACGAACGGTCGCAAGAAGAAAAAGCCGACGTCGTTCGTGCCGCCGCCCGCCGCCACCGCCGCCACCGCCGCCACCGCCGCCTTCTGGCGCCGACCGCTGCCCGCCGCGCACAACCATCACGTTAGACACGCATTATACATCCTCAAATATTACGCTTTGTTCCACGAGAATCATACACTTTCTCAGAATAATATGTACCGAACCTATGCGATTCTCCAAGATGTGATCTACTCTTACGAAACTTCGTTTTACATTTTAAATTTTTAATTATTTTAAATAGAATGATTTGAAAGGTCATCACGGGCGTAGACAGAAAACCATTTTGGAAGCCGATTACTCGAAAATGTTTGACTTTGTAGAAAAGTAATATCTGAATCCTTGCCTTTATTTTAAAAAACCTATTCAACGATATCCTACAGTCTACATGATGCTGTAGAAAATGCGGTGAAAAATTAATTTCCATCCCCCACTTCACATGTACGGAGAGCCACCCCTAAAATATAAAATTATTATTATTTTATGATTCCAAAACCGAGATTTATAGTCTATAACTGTACCAAATTTAGACAGAGCTAAATATAAGAGTTCCTTGAGTATTACGGAACCCTAAAACCAGAAGATTAATTTTGTAATATTATGTGTTTCTGGTATACCAATATAAAAGACCGTTATTTTTTTATTTAGCTTAAAGTTTATACTGTCCCAAACTTAAAAACTGAAACCTTTGTTCCCTCGTATTACACGTAAGTGTCATAGTAGTGGGACTTATGTAAATAAATATATTTTATTAGGGCGGATCATCGGAAAACGAGGGCTCGAGCGTTGGCTCCCGCGTCAACATCCAACAGAAGCTGCAGGAGAAGAAACAGAAGCAACTGGCAGAGCTCCGCGTGATCGAGGAGGAGATTAAACAGGGGAAACTCGCCAAGACCGCGCCCGTCGCCGCAGAGGAGATCTACAGCAGCCTGCAGCGGCAGCCAATACCGCGCGCCAAGACGCACGACCCCGCCTGGCCCGACCCCGCCCACTACCAGAACTACCCCTGCTACCCCACGTACACCGAGATAAAACAGGACTACTTCCCCAGCGACGACATTAAGAAGATTTACAAGGACAGAACGTTCTACGAGAACCCCGGCAGTCTCCGTACCGATGTGTCGCCGCTCCGAGCGACGAATTACTTAGCGCTGGAAACGAGAAATTACGAGGCCAACGCCTGTCGCAGTCCGCGCAACGTTCTCAACGGAAGCCCGAGGAACGCATACATCGCCGAAAACACCAACAACTACGATACGTCCGGATTGGATAAAGGCAGGTTAACTAATCAAACTTTGAGCATATACTCCGAGGGGCACAGGCATACCGGCGATTTCGCGTACGACGAGAACGGTCAAAGTTACATGAAAGGCGAGTACGGGTTGCACGGCGGGCTCGCGAACTCCCCGGGCATAGACAACATCAGGGGTATATACAACGAGGTAGCGTGCAACCAGTACGTACAGAACGACAGGGGGTTTCCGTACGCGGGCAAGAAAACAGAGCACATGCGGAAAATGCAAAGGTGTCACACGCCCGAGATACTGCTCGCTCCGCACTACCTAGAGGGCTGCAACCGGCAGGCGTGTTGTCATTGGAGCGGCTCGTATGCGTAAGTTATTGTTTAAATTATTTCTGCCAACTAGCATAATAGGCTAGATGACTGATGTTTTTATTGCATAAATTAATAGTACCCATAAATATGAGTAACTTTTCAGAAACAAAGTCAATATTTTGAAAGGTACAGCGATTTGTTTACAAAAAGTCTCGTGAAAACGTTCCATACTAAAGTCGTACTAAACTGTGGCGTCACGCCTAGGTAAAAGTTTATAAAGTATAAGGCCGCAGGAACATATTTTACCGTAGTGAATGTTTTGTATATGATGTAAATGAACTAATGACGTAGGTTTTGTGTACTAATTTAGCAAAAAAATCAACTTTTTTGAACTTTTTAGATTTAAGTATCTAATTACTAAACTACACATAAAATATTATATTTTTACATTTACGAGGTAGTAATACCGCAATATTTCTGAGTATATTGTGCTTTATTTCTAACAAATGCTACTGTGTTGGGCATGCCTCGCTCTTCTACTCTTTCTAGCTATATGCTGATCACGCTTATGTTTCGTCACAGAAGCCGCAAGAAGGAGGAGGGCGGGGGCGGAAGCAGTGGCGAGGAGTCCGCCGCCGCTGACACGCCGCGTCCGCCCAGCGACATCGACAGCCAGGTATATAGTTAACTCACATTTTGAATCAAATCCGAACTACGAGAAAGAAAACAATACCATAATATAGTCTACAAGTGTAGTAGTGGATAGTCCACTACACTTCATTCTTGTTAAGAATGCAGTTAGTAATTAGTTTAAACGACAAAATTTTGTATAAAACTATAACCCAACTACGTAAAAAATATTATTTCCGAAATAGTTCCTGTTTTAAATTCTGCTAGAATTTAACAATTTCTCTACTCAATCTTCTTAAAGTTCTTAAACTTCTTTTTGAAGTCGGTACCCGCCAATTTGAACGTGCGTTCTTTAAAATATTGTTTGTATGTTTAAGGACGTAGTTGTGTTAAAATTATTTTTTTTTTTATTAAAGGATTTATACCTACTCAAAGAAAAAAAATCATCTCATAATAGGTTAATCTGCCCAACGCAAACTCTCCCATATAAAGGAAGATTTTTTTTCAAGTCTAACAATTATTTTTTTACCTAAACGTCTATACATAAGCAGTAGATCATACGCCCAAAATATCCGTAATTGATTTTACCGATCCTTATATTATGTGCTTAGGCAATCTAAACATATGTTAGGTTACCTAAAAATGAAGTTGTAGGCGGAAATGATATAACAGTTCACACAACATTTATAATGATGATAATTGTTGAAGGTGTCGGAAAAAATCAAGCCGTCTGGGAACTTTTATCGAAAACGCTGTCTAACCTAACCCGTTGGAGATAAATAACAAAACAATGTATTGTGGGATTGTTTCTCTTTTATAGGTCTACAAAAAAGCCCGTGGTAGCATATCTTTTAAAGATAACTATACCCATTCTAAGTTTAAAAAAATGGTCAGAAACAATGTGGTGTATTTAGAAGCTATTTAGACAGATACAATTTAATTATCCTTATGTGGGAGATTATAGTATCTAGAAGAAATCTTAAAATTAAAAAGTACGTTAGAAAATTTATTATAAAGTATATATTTTTACTCTGTGCTATTACTATATTGCAGGTATATTTGCTAAATAAGTTTTTTGCCACGAACACTCTCCCACGCGGGCGAAGCTGCGGGCAAAAGCTAGTAATATTATATATTATTATTTAATAGGCGGCAGTACCGTGGAAGTATTTTAATATTATGATTATCTTACAATAGTTAATAAACGGAAAAACATTTTATTATTAAGTACCTATTTTGTATTTTGAAATATACCTACTTGTAGGTATTCTTATAGTTATCTAAGTATTTACAATTTCTCTCGGACACGCCTACTCTACACGCTTGTAACGACCTTGACCATCATACATAATATGGTGCTAAATTTCCTTTCAAAAAAAACTTGCACAACTCACGTCTAGCGACTAGGGCGTCTCTGAAGTAAAACCACCCTTCGCCAGACGCCACTGATGTGTATGTGATGTGTTTTCCAGTCAGTATCGAAACTTTCAGGAGTTGATGAAGAGGATACTCTTGAATATAAGCAACTTTTAATATGGGATCAACTTTCCTACTTGAAAAAAAATAGCTGTTTCATACAAAACGGCTACGGCAAAGATAGCATTTTGTAGCTGAACGCACGTGGACGAGGCGCGGACGTATCTATGCTCGACAGGCTGATGGGTGTCCGGTCCATCAGTTTCGTTCAGAAACGGATGTTATCCGTGTCTTCGGTGATGCACAATCCTGAAATAATATATTTTCTATGTTGCTATTCTATGTCAAAATTTTGTATTATAAGTTATGCAGAGTCTGGTACTGTGCTTTGGGTACAACATATTAATACTATTAGAAAGTTTCTCTTATTAAAAAGTTATACAGCCAATATTTACCTCCACCTTCTCCTTAGTCTGGACTCTGGAGAACTGCACTAATTAAGCCTATCCCTAAAAAAGCTAATCCTTCTTCCCCCCAAGACCTCCGTCCTATCAGTATTTTGCCCTGCTTATCAAAAATAGTAGAGAAGGCAGTATACAATCAAGTTTTAAATTATCTTGAGAAAAATAATATCTTACCAAAGTTTCAGTCTGGCTTTCGACAAAAGCATAGCACAGTTACTGCCTTACTTGATGTTTTGGATAAAATACTATCAGCATAGGATCAGGGTATGGGTACTATCCTTGTACTATTAGACTACTCAAGGGCATTCGATACAATTAATAATCCCCTTCTCCTATTAAAACTTTCGTTAGCATTATAGTTTTGAGCCCTCTGTTGTCTATTGGTTTTATAGCTACTTAATGCATAGGACACAGAAGGTAGACATCACGGCTCGCAACGGTAGTAAGTCTTATTCTGCATGAAACAATGTCACACGGGGTGTGCCTAAGGGGTCCATCCTTGGCCCACTATTATACATCTTGTATAGTGCGGACATATCGAAAAAGATAGTTAACTGCAAGTATCATCTGTACGCAGATGACACTCAGATATACATAAGTTTTTACCCACGAGACATGATTGAGGCTCTAAAAAAACTAAATGAGGACCTTCAACATATAGCGGAGTGGTCTAAATCTTATGGACTCGTTTCGAACCCAATCAAGACAAATTTTCTTATTTTGGTCTCGATGAAGCAAATTGCTGACATCATATATAAACAACCTGTTATCATGGTCTCTGGTCAACAGATTGAACATGTTAATGTAGCACGTAATTTGGGGATTATTTTTGACTCAAATCTGAAGTTCCAACAACATATGTTAGAGGTTGTCAGTGGCTGTTTCATCCGGCTCAAAACGCTATACAACTATCGAGCATACTTGAGTGAGGATCATAGGATTAGGCTTTATGAGACACTCATTTTATCGAAGTTAAACTATGCTGACACAGTTATAGGTCAATGTCTACTTGCTAGAACGGAAAAGCTTGTACAAAGGGTTCAGAATGCCTGTGCGCGTTTCTGTTACTCTATCCTACCGCGTTCTCATATCACACTATTCATCAATAACGCTAACCTCCTCAAGATGAAAGAACCTAGGAAGCTTCATTTCGCGACACTTCTCTTTGACGTTATTCTCACCCACATGCCGTCCTACTTATATGAGAAAATTACATGGGCAAGTGATGTTAACACACGTACCAGAGCATCCCAGTATCAAACTCTGATGCCACGACAAAAAACGACAGCATTTCGTGGTTCATTCAAGTACGCGGCCTCCCTCAGTTGGAACAACCTTCCACCTCCTCTTCGGGTGCTGTAAAACAAAAAAAAAAACATTTCATCGACGTTATAAAATACACTTAATGTCAGTTACAAAATGTATAAATACCTGGAATGTAAGCACCTCGGAGCGTGGTGAAAGGGCTGTCGAACGGCGGGGTACACGTGCTAGTCCATGACCCACTTTTGTTGGTCGTTGTCTTTTTGTTTTGAATCATGATTTGATGATTTACAATTACATTGATTTATATTATTATTTGTACTTTGTAAAACAAACATTGTATTGTATGCCACGTATTATTCCACGCTCCTAACCTCTCTGCGAAATGTCAAAATAATTACTTCTCCTTCAACTTTCAAAACTCAAGAGTGTAAACTATGGGTATGTTCCGATATGCACTGCGACCACTGTACAGTGTGACGTCAATTTAGTATACTGTGAAGCCGTTCCTTTATAGCCAGTTATACTGGTTACTATTTAAAACGGAACGCAATCTCGTATACTGTCAGCCGCATTTTTTGATACAGCATTCAAATGCGTGTATTAAAGTTTTCTAGGTCATTAAAATAAATTGTTGTTGGAGTACTGTCAAATTAAAAAAAATTAATTAAAATTAATTGTAAATAGAATTTATAATAAAGGCTGTAGGTATTGTTTATGATAAGACGTTAGGCACTCGAGTGGTTTTGACTGATCACGTGATCAAAGTACTGCGAGTACCTTACCTCGAAAACGCCAGTGCTCACAGTAGAATATGGCGGCGATTTATGACGTCATATATTTCCCTAGGGTACTGCGGCAGTATACTGGCAGTCCATAACGAATTTTTCTACAGTGATAGCACTGTGCAGTGCTCGCAGTGCATATCGGAACATACCCCAAGTATGTATATATATATATATATATATATATATATATATATATATATTACTTATTTTTTTAAAAGCATTGGCTGTAGCAGCGCAGGATTTAATCTCTGTTTTAATTTTATTTCTTTTTTAACTGCATACCACTGTCCTATTATTAATTGTTGGGCTATAATATGACGTATTACAAAATAGTTGTGTTATAATGTCACATATTGGTCCTGGCAGAATATCAGTGCAGCGGGCTTGCTTGCTGCGAAATGCTGAGCTGGGGTAAATTTTTGGCATCACACGACATATAGGCTTTATAATGTAGATGTAAATTAGATTATTCTCATATTTGTTGTGTTTATGTATTGTGTTATGACAAAAAATAAAATTTATTCTTCTCCTTCTTCTTATATTCAAGAGTATATTCACTCCTGAAAGTTTGGACACTGACTGGAAAAACACACTGTATATAGCTATAACCCCTTAGCGCTATCAGTGATTTATTCCAACTGATGAATGCTCATGTACTCACAGATATCGTTGCCACGCTCGTACACGCTGCCGCGTGAGTTCCGCTACTGGCGGCGGAGGCCGCGCGCGCGGGACGCGCACCTGCCCAGCAACAACAGCAGCGATGGTAAGATTTTTTTTTCATATTATAAATGAAACCTTACCTACTGATAAAAGCTTTTCTAAATAGGAATGGACTTTTATTTCTTTACACAAGTGTGTAATTACAGTACCTACTTGTTTGTTACACTTATTATTGCACAGTACCCATTCACTTGTTGCGTTTTATTAAATAAATGTTCTTAATAAACACGAAGAAAGCTCTACTTTAATAGGTACTGCCAGGGGCGTGCGCTCCATATAGGCAGAAATGCAGTGCTTTACTTGTCATTCACATATATTTTAATAAAACGTTCGTACGTTTTAGATGACTTTAATTAATAGTAAATAAATTAATTTAAAAAATTTAATAACTTTAAAACGCCTAATATTTTATAAATAGCAACTCATGCAGTGCTTTGTGCAGGACAAATCATCGCATGTATGTGTAATTTTCATACTTCGCAAACGCGACACACGCGAAACACCCATGAATATCGACATGTTTAAATAGGCGAAACTCATGCGGCATGAGATTGCCTTCGGCTTCGGGCGCCCGTGGCGCGAGCTTGGTACTACAACGAGTTCTATGATTGTCAGTATAATGTTATTTACTAAGAAAACTTACTAGATGGCACTTTACGATGAAATCATAAATGACACTATTTTCAGAGAACGAACATAACCAAACATAACTAACTATATTATTATCTACGTACTAACGTAGTATATTATTATCTCTGTGCTATAAAGATAAATTGTTAAATAAGCGCCCATAGCGCCGCCTGCGCGTTGCGTCGTCGTTTTAACTAGGCCGCCATCTATCGTGAATTGACGATATTTAATTTGAAGAGTCCCGTAGTGCCGATGTACTTTATCAATTAAATTTTTAAAAAAGAGGGCGTTGTATGAATAAAATATTGTTATAAATTCAGATTTTATTCAGTAATCATTGAAAATTTTGAAGAATAAAACTAAATAAATCACTGACGTAAAACAAAACAAGTTACATGGCGGTTTAATTGTGCTTTTAATGTGATTTACTTTTCCATGGTTCACCATGCTTACTCGTAGCGACATCTTTATTCTTTACGTACTGAGCATGTACTTCATTTTCCAATGTATGAAACTGACCAGACATGGTTCGGCTATCCGATCGCTTCCGAAAACCGCCGAACTGGCTTGTCGGAAATTATTCGTTGCCTATAATCCGAGTAAAAATTATAAGCCGCGAATGTAATAAATCGACGTATGCATTATTTGTTTAAATAGAAGAAACGTTTTGTGTTTCGCGGGGGCCATATTGCATATTTCATGTGATAAGCATTGTTTACAATTTAATCGCTCCAGTTTATTTATAGTTTTCTTAAAAGATTTTTCATTTTAACATTTGAAAGTGTGTACATTTAACAGTTTATTACTGAGTTTCTATAATAATTGTAGTGATTTGCTTTTACTAGTGAGTTAGTCGATTTTTTTCAAATGTTATTTGACTGTGAGGTTTTAAATGTGTGTTTATTAAAAATTAAAAATAACAAGTTCTCACAATTGTCATTCAGTGAAAAGATTCAAATTCTGTCTAAAGGTAGGTGTGTACCCGAGTTACAACAATTAAACCAGCAAAAAAATAATGTAACTGAAAAATTTCATGTTAAAAGTTATGAAACGTATAATGGCTGTGTGGTTGTGTACACACGATTAAATTATATTGCTTTCCTTGCATATTATTTAGTAATTTACATCGGGATATAGTAATCTCAAGTAACCGAAACCTTGAATATGTGAAAATTGAAGCTGACTGACTGGTGAGTAGTTATAATATTTTAAAATATGCTTATTATTTTACTTATTAGAATTTCTTCCGCCGCGACGATCGATCGCTGTTTTGTCTGCGTTGCCGTAGAAGATGTACATGAATAGTAGTACATCTAAGACTTGCTCTGTTGGCATGGTTTCGACTTAGAGATTCGTCGCTTGACTGTAGCTATGCTAAAAATCTATAAACGAAAAAGTTTTTGTGACCGAGTACTTCGCCGTATACCTAGTGTCATAATCCTGTGCACGCCACTGGGTACTGCGCATAGTATTTTACACCGACACTGATATCTTTGAACATTACTATGCCGTTTGTGGTTTTTTTGTAAAAAGTATAATTCGAAATTGGTCCTTTAGTTACCAAAGTGGAGTAATCAACTGATGATGGCATCCATGAGGAATCGAAGGAACTCCTCAAAGGGAGATATATACCCTGAATCCAAAAGCACCAAATAGAACTTTAAAGATACACGTTAGGACATTTCGGCATTGTTTAAAGCACTGCAAGCATATGCCATTTCGTAACTTACAGTATTCATCATCATCATCTTATATACAATACCTAATAGAAGCTTGGCGAGAATTCAATTATACATTCAAACGCTTATTTTTATCTTTCGTAAAATACGTTAATAAAAATATTAATTTAAAATTGATCTCAATATTTAAGAGTTTTTAATTAAGTATATCAATACTTTTTAATTATGTAGATTGAACTTATTTTTGATTGTATAAATTTAATTTATAAGTAATTACACACCTGCAGGTGTGCTATCTGAACAACAGGTGCAGTCGTTATCATTACACGTGCGGCCGAATAACAACACCTGCATTGCAGGTGTGCTTGTCAGTGAACGTGCACTGCATAAACAACGGGTATTTAGGCAGAGCACGACAGGTTCCCCACTCCCGACTCATAGAGGGCGGTCTTGCCGCTCTCGGCCATAGACGTAGGAATAATAACTGGACTTAGTACTGTGAGCCAAAAAACGAGCCGAGCGAGAGTTTGGACGAGACGTCGTGTGTCCCTTTCTAGTAGGGTGACGACAATAATATTTTCGGCTGTGTGAATCAAACTACAAAGCCAATATTGTGAAACACTGAATGACATATAGTTGTGGCTTTTAAAAGTCGAAGAAATTGAATAGTGTAAAAGCATGAAGGTTCGAAGTGACGGCTGCATACAACAGATTTTTTTGTAATTCTCTGCCTTACATATACCTACACTATTGAGCCAATTTTGTCGCATTTGTTCATTGTTCGGAAATCTGTAAAAACAGTATATTATCAATACGGGCCTTACTCGACTACACACTATGCCTTTTTCTCTGTACTCACTACAATCTTAGGCGAGTCGCTAGTTTATAGCAAAAAGTAGTACAGATAAAACTCTTTATAACGTCACTTGATTTAGTGTTAACACTTATATACTATATTAATATTACAATGTTTTAACTTATGGAACGAAATATTGCAATTAGCATACCATTCACTTCGACAAGTATACATACACAACATTTTTGCACCATTTTGACTGATAAATAATCAAATAATAGGCTACTTGACTCATATTTAATTTCATACATCGAAGGAGTATTTCCCCGTAGTACTTGGCTTAGGAAAACGTATTCTAGCGATATCGTAATTATAAACTTAAGTAGAAATAAAGTTGATTTAAAAATATGTATTTTTGTTATTTAATTTCTTCTGATGAAAACATCTCGAAGTAACTTCCGGCAAGGATGTGACGACACAAACACATAATATATAGTAGTAAAGCGGAACGTTTCTGTAAATAAATAGTTCATGACGTCTTAAAAAGTTATTTATGTCAAAACGTCAAACGGAACGTAACACCGCCATTTTACTACTACAGACTATAGCACGGATTACAAATAGTACTAGTATGACGTCACAGCACAGAATATAATCTATCAACCAACATGGCGAATAGTGTTTTCGGCGGTTTTTAAAACGTATATTTTTTTGGCTTTTAGGTTTTAAAATAATTTTATATTATTTTTTTTGTGTAATGAAACAATTATGAAGCGTTAAGGACATAAATAAAACAAGGTCAAGTAGCCTATTAATATAAAACATAGTTACAGGAATACAGGAAGTAAGAAATAAAATCTTATAAATTTTATTATTTTCGGTAATCAGCGTAAAATATGTGTAATGGCGTATCTATTGTCTTTCGAATGATACCATCTAAAAAAAGAAGGAATAGGGTATTAAATGAAATGTATTTTTATTTAGTAATATATAACTAGGTCTTGACTTTTTTAATTAAAATATAATAAAGTAATAAACACTTGTTAAAATAATAATAAAGTTGTATTCGTTTTATCTAAGATTTTTCAAGTTGTTTTTATGAACACCGACAATTTTTGGTGGCCAACATGCAAGAACGAGACACACGGCCTCCCTTCTGGCTATCTCGCTCGGCTCGGATTTGCCCGTGTTACGTGCATTACCTTGTAATACAGTTCTTTTTAGCAAGTACAAAATTCGGAGTTAGCTATCCAGTTTAACTACTAGATTAATTCTCTCAACATAGTCGATCTCGATCGTAAAGTTTCTAATTTCATAACTTTTAGCCATATTTAGATTCGAGTATAATAAAATAAAAAAAACTTAATAGGGAAAAATATTATTTGTATACAAAAAAATAAACCGACTTCTAAAGTATAAATGCACAAAAAGTATAAAATTAATCTTAGTTTCTAAATAATTTCCTTTTAAAATTTTAAAAGCCTAAAATTTGAACTATTTCTCTACACAATTTTCATAATTTTGAAGTCGGTACCAGCTAACATAAAAGTGAGTTCTATAAAATAATGTTTTATCAGGATATTGTTTGGGCTGGTACTGACTTCAAAATTATAAAAATTGTGTAGATAAATAGTTAAAATTTTAGCCGAATTTAAAAGGGGAATTATTTAGAAAATAAGATTTATTTCATACTTTTTTGACGACCGCTGTGGCCTCAAGTGGTTAGCGCGTTGGCGCTCAAGCCGGAGTTCGCGGGTTCGAATCCCGCCAGGGAACAAAAAAAAATTGTGTTCCTGGATCATGGGTGTGTATTAAATATATGAATAATATAATAAAAATCTAAGTATAATGTGAAAAGTATATCTAAGTATAGCATAAGAAGTAATTAATATATTTACGTCATCTGGTAGGTACCCATAACACAAGATCTTCTGATACTTACCACGGGACCACTGACGTGGTGTGAAGCGTCCATCGATATTATTATTTGTTGTGCATTTTTACTTTGGAAGTCGTTTTAATTTGTTTAAAAATAATAATCCTATAAATAACTGTATTGTGGTCATATAATATTATAATACCTAAGTAGGTATGTTGTTTTTCAATTAAACATATTGTAATCGTTTTGATGAAAACTCATATTTTAAAAATTTGCAGAATTCGTCATCTATATCTTCATCCTATTATTATGAACTATTGTAGTTGAGTATCTACTTAAGTTATATGGACTCTAGCTACTTGAAAAGTTCAGAATTGAAGAGATAGATGGCGATTGAAAAAATCTAAACATAACAAAAGTACCTAATCATGTTTTTTATTATTAATGTTAGTCTTTAATTAAATTTTCCATTAATTGTAACCACAAAAAGACATGTATAAATAACATGATAATGACCGCTTGTCAAGTGAGGCCACCGCTCGTTATACTGTTGTCTCCAGTGTGTTTTTTTACGTCTCGGACTAGTTTTATTATTTAAGGAATAATAAAACTATTCCGACTAGACACTTCGTTTATAAATGACGAAATTAAATACTTGAAATAGAATAAATAAATCTTGCCTCTTAAGTTTATTAATAAGGCGGCCTGTGTTTTAACTCTGTATTTTGTGCGCAGGCGACGTGGACAGCGGCGACGACAGCACGGGGTCGAGCGCGCGCGGCGTGCGGCCCGACATGCTGCCGCCGCACGAGCGCCGCCGCCGCGCGCGTCGCCCGCCGCCCGCGCACCCGCACAAGCCCGAAACCAAACTATAGCTGCCGCCTGCCTCTACTAACGTCATGAAAATAGTAAAATTATTATGATTTTCTGCCATTATAAATTCAACATTACTAAGGCACGCGCGTACACAAGTCCATCAAAATGATACAAGCAGAAGCCAAGCTGCAGTCTGCTGCTATTAGAATTTACACTTAGGTACTTATCACGTGTTTCGCAATAGACAGAAAACAATCTTAAGACATTCAGATAATTTTTATCGATCGCCAAATATAGATTCCGTCCATTCGACAAGACAAGAATACGAAATATAATATTTTGTATTATGAAATAATATTTTGTATATACCTAGGTAAATAATTAAATAGGTACTGAAACTTTTGTTTATAAGAAAACCTTATTATTATTAATGTGCCTCATGACTTCTATTTAATTTTGAAATGAGATATTATGTATATACTATATAGCTACTTTAAATATATGTGACTAGTGAAAAATAATAAATTAAAACTTAAGGTATTTTAAGTTTTTGTATATTTAAAAAATAACGATATTATGTACTTCTGTAATATAATGTATATTGTATATCATTTGTATAAAGAAAATTAAAGCCTAACATTACATAGTTTTTGTCAATTTTACTGAATCTAAACACACCGGCATATTTAGCGGAACACAAAAAAAGGTCCATAATTAAAAAAATATGGTTTTATTTTTAAAAAACTACTTACTACACTTCTTTTAATATTTCAAGTTTCATTTGTTTTACTTAAAATGAGATCACATTAAGAACAGATTTTGCGAGTAAAGGCTATTTGTAAAAATTGTACATTTTTGAACTTTTCATGTAACCGGGAAAAGTGAAAATTAATATTAAAATAACAATTAATTAAATTAGAAAAATGGTGATTAATATCGCGTTTTTCCTCTACGTGCTCTTATTAAAGTTTCTACCCGTCTGGGCATACTGAGAATGATGTTATCGATGGTCTCCTGGGATAGTCTCTGCCATTCCTCAACTACGGCGATTCGCAGTTCACCCACGTTGGCCGGAGCTGGAATTCTGGACTTAACTTTTCTTTTCATCAAGGGAAATTCTTTTTTCTTTTTCTTTTCTATTGGGTTCATATCCGGTGATCTCGCCGGCCACTCCATAACAGTGATATTCATATCATTAAGATAAGCTTGAGTTACCCGAGCGGTATGCGGCCGAGCATTATCCTGCATTAAAACAAAATCGTCACCGATATATGGGGCAAACGGTACGACATTTTCTTCTAAAACTTCTCTGATATAGCGGTCTGCAGTCAGACTCCCTCTGTCAATCACTACCAAGTCTGTGTGAGCTCTCAAACAAATGCCCGCCCAAACCAACATTGATCCACCACCGTATGCAACTGTAGTTTCAAAATTTGTCTGAATGTATCGTTCTCCTTTGCGTCTGTATATTCTTTGCCTGCCGTCAATTTGATTTAAGAGCATTCTGCACTCATCATTAAACAATACCTTACTCCATTGGTCCGCGTTCCAAAGTCGATGTTCCTGAGCAAAGTTAACCTGTTTCTTGATTTACCTCGAGCCTTGGAGCCTTGGCGGGCATAAATGAACCCAAACCAGCTTCTTCGAACCTTCTTCGTACCGTACGCTCACTTACGGTTACACCCCGCACTGCTTCTAACTCATGTCGGGCTTGGACGGCCGTCAAACGGGGGTTCCTAAGTACACGAAGCCGAATGAAACGATCATCCCTACTCGAAGTGCGTCTTTTTCTGCCTTGTCCTGCTCTTCTCACATACCGGTCTCCCTGAACCGTTGGATATTGCGATGGATCGTTGAAACTGGTCGACGAAGATCTCTGGATATCACTCTGTAGGTTTGACCATTTCTTCGCATTTCGAGTGCCCTGGCAATCTCCGTTGG
Source organism: Phengaris alcon alcon (assembly GCA_037179445.1). NCBI lineage: Eukaryota > Metazoa > Arthropoda > Insecta > Lepidoptera > Lycaenidae > Phengaris > Phengaris alcon. The sequence goes on along the minus strand of JAYRCH010000040.1, from coordinate 119,258 downwards.
GGCTAAGTCAGGCATAATTCAGTCCACAACTCCAAAAAGATACGCGATTTAAAAAAAAACTAACAAAAAACAGTATTTCAAAGAAATTTTAAATAAAACTCAGAAGGAAGAAATACTCGAGGTTCGCTCCAGATAATGTGTATTTGAATAAAACAATTGCATAAAATGTGATGTTCAGTTGTTTTCTTAATTTGAAATATTTCTTTTTAAATTAAATGACTTATAAACCAGCCAGCAGCCTTATATGATACTGATATCAAACCTCTCATTTTATGTTCCGCTAAATATGCCGGCGTGTGTATAATTTGACCAATTTGTTTCATCCTAATGTCAATATAATATACTAATGAACATTCAACAAAAAATTACGGTGGGTATAAATAATAGAAACGATACAAAGTTGTATTTGCTTTATTATCTATATACCAATTGTAAAAGAGGAAACAGTCACTCTATCACTCCGTGTCACTACTCAGCTACTTGTCTCAGCCATTTACACAAAGAAACTTCAACCAAAATATTGTAATTTCACAAATACACATTTAATGTCGATTAATAACTATCTTATATATATATATTCGGTTTGGACGCGCCGAGATCGCTGAAGGACGAAATTAACAACCGAATTTAAGGCCCGGAGCGGTCTTTCGGCAAATGCATTGCGAAAATAGAGAAATAGAATATAGACAGATAGGTCTCTACTTAGGAACGCATCGTCGACCGCGGCGCGCCAAAACCTTACGATTACTTAGCTCATCTGCGTACAGGCGACAGTTCGGCCACAAACGTTCAACTCAAAGGCAGCACCTAAGAACGAGGAATAACACTGCACCTTTACACAAATAGGAGTCCTTGGCTACAATACAACCAATAAAATGTAGGTTAAAATAAACTGTTGTTTGCTAATGACTATAGACGAAGGGCTTTTCTTGGAAACAGTGGCTTTGCTTATTATATGCATGTAGCTTTCACTGTGGCATTATTTATTTTTAAAATACATGTTTAATAAATTAAAGAAACGTACATATTTAAAAGAGTTAGTATACTCAATTTCGTTATAATCAAATTATTATATCCTAGTAGTATAAAAGTTAGTGTTGACTATCAGGTTTCCTAATGAAAAGTAAAGTTATAAAAATAAAAATTGATTACAGAACTTTAGTTCAAAACTACAAGTTATTAATATTAATAAATAATATTACGTAGGAAACCTGACGTGCGTCCTCCTACAGCAACATGTTAGCGTCGGACGTTGGTGCTAATGTTGTGATATAAACTTTATTGCACAAAATAACATAAGCTGTGTCCATCTAGAACTCTCGATAGAGCATTGAAAGTGAATGTATGATTGAACAATTGATTATAATATAAGATGACAACATTCGAGACTACCGCGCCGAAACTACGATAAATACTAAAAGTCGTCCAGGCCCGAGTCGTCAAGTTGTACTTTTAGAACTAACTGCATTGACCCAATTGCGATGGAGCTCGAAGTTTCGCCGCTGTAGCCGCGAGTTCAGCGCGCTCACCCCGTCGTAGGAGAAGCGCAAACCCCAGTGATCCTGTGTATTATTTACACATCTTAAAGTACACTTACATCGAACGTTCCTTAAATACCTTTCCTACATATATCCGACAGCAAATAATATATTACGGCCTAATATTAGGAAAAATAATATTACTTACTTCCACACCATTAAAAACCAATTAACAACTCTTAAAATTTTTACACAGACACAAATTTTGTTAAAAAGCCTTGATTCTATTGACAAATGATATTTTAATTAGTCCGAAATACAGTTTTCAAAAATATATTAATAATTTATTGTATTTTGAGTAAATAATTAGTTTTATATTCTAGTATATCTCAAGACATTTCTGTAGAGGGTAAGAGAGTAAATTTACCTGTAGCTTCGATCACTCTGAACAAGAGTCCGTCCTGCCGTGTGCAAAAACCTCAGTCACAATATCAACAAGGTACAACATAAAACAGCAGCGTGTAATAAAATCTTGATAATACATAAAGTACAAACATATAATATGTATAGCCCACAGATATTCCTAACAAACCCAACGCACATTGTAAGTAAGGTTTTTACACTACAAAAATAACTAGGAATAATATAAGCTCTTGCGGTGTATAAAATACAATTAATGTTGAAATTAAAAAATGTAACACAAATACAACCATATTGTAATGGAATAAAATCTCATAACCTGTGTCGCCCATATGTCGGTCGACTATCATCATAATAATTTATCAATCGACTCTACAAACGTTTTGTCTAATCACACGCGCCGCAATACGGTATTTTGCTGTTTTTTTTTATTACATAAATGAGTAGTGCTCTGAAAAATAAGACAGTTTACAAAAGGAATAGTATACTAAAATCAAAATTTTCAAAGATATTGCGGATTGTTTGAAGCACTTTTGCGAGCCTCGTGAAAACGCCCCATATAATAGTCGTACCAGTAGGTGACGTCACACGCTAGTAATGTTGCTACGAAATGTATGGCCATATGCACAAAATTTCTGATATCTCATAATTTTGCGCGTTTATGTACCAACATACCATAGTAAATCTTTTTGTATTTGATGTAAGTAAACTAATTATGTAGGTTTTATACACTAACGTTTTAAAAACATATTTCAACTTTTTTCTTCTTGAGTTTGAAATGCATATAATTACAAAACTACTCATAAAATCCTAAATTTTTTTACTTTTTTTTATCAAGTTGTAATACCTAATTATTTCTTTATTTAATAAAAAAACTAATTTCTTACATGTAGCAAAATACCCAATTTGTTTTGACCCTGGAGTGACAAATATGAAATGTAACCTTTGCAACGAAGTCTTCCGTTTAGAGATTGATTCGAAAGTGTATCAAGAAATTGCTTACATTAAACCGGGCAAATGTTATTGGTCAGTAAACGCATTTACTTTTCGGGTCGGGTTGCAAACTTGCGACGCGTTTGATTTAGCAAACGTTTGAAGTAGAAAGCAGTCCACATATAACATGTGTACGAAACGATCGGGCTCCGAGCGTGGTCCCGACTACAGACGAGTAGACGATCACAAACGGCCCGGCTAAATGAACTCCCTTACGAACTACAGCTTACTTATACAGAAATTATTCCTACAACATAAAAACGACGAACGCGTCGCGCACGCAATTAGTCTAAGAGTGCTGGAGCTGGCTGCGGCCGACAGCAGCTCACGAAGATATGAGCTGCAACATATAACACACACATACGCTTACAGAGTGCTAACTAACTATACAGTGTTTAATCAGATGTATAATTGATACAGATATTTTATAGTCCATATGATTGGTGATTACAGAAAAAAAACTGTACCATTTAATGCGTAAAATAGAAAGATTTAAATGCAAATAAAAAATAAAATGTGTGTTCAATAAAAAAGAAATAAAAAGCGTTTTAACTACCTTATAAAGAAAAGCTGTTGTTCCATTTCGGATATTTAATATTTTTCATAATATATTATTATTGTAATAATATATAACTATGTCCGTTTACAAACTATAGGTATGCTACGTAGACATCTACACTTCTCTCCTAACTCTTAACATCTTAAATACACTGAAACAAACAAAAATAAAACAAATCATAAAATGTACTAAAAATAAACAAAAAAAAAACATACAAAGGATAACGAAAGTCTGCCAACTCTACAATATATTAATAAAAGAACAACAAAATTAATATCTTACCGATTTGACTGTCGCCTTAATGAAGTCTTTCTTGTGCGCCAGGTCAAAGTCTGGGAAGTGGTTGTAGACCTGCTTGCACACTGTCTTCATGGTGATGTGCTCCAGGTTCGCGCCTTCCAGGATTTGTTTCACGTACTTCTTGATTTCATCGTCCTGAAGATAGTATGTCATCTTATACACAAATATAAATGTGGTGTTTGTTACTCTTTCACGCAAAAACTACTGAATTGATGTTTATGAAATTTGATATGGTAGTAGTTTAAGCTCTGGATTAACACATAGGCTCCTTTTTATCCCGAAAAAGTAGTGTTCTTGTGGGATGTTGTATTTACGCGGGCAGAATCGCGGGCTATCCTTAGACATGTAGTGACATGCTCTTAGTTAGATTTTTATATAACCCAGAGTTTAATGTTTATGTTTTTAAGATAATATCGTGTTTTTATTTTTTAACCTTTTTCCAATTTTACTATAATAAATACTTTTACACTGGTCTTGGCAAGGTTAAAGCCCCAACTAAATGACCTGGCTTCTTTTTCTCCAACTCCTTAAATATTAAACTAAAACAATATCAAAATTTCAAATTTTCTCAAACATGTTTTTTGGGGATTCAAAAATTCACTTTTCAAATATTTGTATATTGACTTAGCCCCGCTTCTGACCAGCCAGACCTACAGTCTCGTGTTGAGGTACAATTGGAGAAGTATAGGACAAGATTTCAGCTTGCCTCAAACACCTGCTCTAAATTTCCTACTAGCCTTCCATCTACTAATGAAAGATACGCAAAAGGAATGCTCGCCTACAACAAAGACTTTTACGCTTTAACTACTAAATCTGTGCGCTTGAAAGCAATTAAGGCTTATTTGCGATAAGGAATACATCTAGTTTTTCAGCCTATTTCAATTGAGTTTCGATGTTAGCATGGTGGGAGGTACTGACGGTAGGCGGCCGCTTGGCCTTCTTGTCTGCGGGCGTGTCGGACTCCTCTCCACTCTCCTCCTCCTCGCTACCTTCCTCCTCCTCCTCTTCTTCGCTGCCCTCCCCCGACTCCTCCTCCGACGATGCCTTCTTTCCTCCCTTCTTGGGCGGTCGGCCCGCTGGCTTAGCTCCCGCCTTCTTTTTGCCTGTAAATAATAATATCATTGTAACTTTAGTTTTGTGAAATTTGGAATATTATATTATTTTGAGAGCTGTTATTTATACATAAATAGAATACTACATTTTAAACAAGTTAGAAATTCACTTACCAGGCGGCGTAGGTGCTGCTTTTCGTTTTACGGGCGTGGCTTTGCCGGCGGGCTTGCCTACGGCCTTGCGTCCCTTTGGCGTCGCGACCGCACGGCCTCGCTTAGACTTAGGCTCCTACAATATGACACACGTTTACTTCATATAAAAGATTACTTAAGACACATTTAAGCAAATGGTAAAAAATGTTACTTTTTATCTTATACTAAAGATATCAGGACAATTACCATTAATAAATTGTAACACGTATTAGACAGTGTTAACGCGGTACTCACGTCAGACTCCTCCCCCTCGCTGCCGGAGCCTTCCTCGCCGCCGCTCTCACTCTCCGACTTGTCGCTCTCCTCTTCGCTGTCCGATTTGCCTTTCTTTCGGCCTTTACCTGCGCCCTAATGACAAAACATAATTTATAATAAAAACATAATTTTAAAAACCATTTTTTTTAACATACATTGATTTCTTTTTTAGTCACTTGAAGATAATGCGCCTTCTTTAAAGGTCAGTCTTTATTAAATTTTAAATATTTAAAAGCATTGACAACTATGGATACGTTATATCCCTATAAAACTGACAAAATGTTTGTGCCGCGGACGCATATTGACATTTTTCATTATTGTTATATTTCACTCACACAGAAAACATTCGTGAAAGCGATGGCTTGCTTAATTCAATAGCAAAGAAAAAGTGACTAGTGTTTGTCACTACCAATTAAGCGTATTATTAAATAAGTAATATATAATATTATATATTACTGTGTAAAAAAAAATATATAATGGCGCGAATGCCTACTATTATTTAGATAAAACTGCATATATTTTTTTTATTAAGTCCCAAACAAAAATCGAAAGCGGGTATTTAAAAACACATTTGCATTATTGCGCTTTGATAGTATTGATGTTGTGGTACGAATTCCGCAAAGTTACTATTTATCTTAAGTTATTTATATCAAGTCAGCTGAGTTTTTATGATTTATGACCGGCAATAGAGCAGACAGATCGCCTGATGGTATGCGATTACCGTCTTCCACGGATAGTGCACATCCGGCTGGCGGTACCTGACTCATGTGCGATGATGATCTTTTACGCGTCTTGAGCCTCCAGCTCCAGTAGATCTTGTAATACAAAATAACATACAAATCAATGCGTGCATACGCATTAAATTAAATAGTAATTTAACGATATGAAAAACTATCGATACAGATGTATCGGGATTCTGGACACGTGCCTATGTTTTTTACATAAAATCATATTCTCAGTTTGGTCAGTTGGCTGTAAGTGAAAACCCGCGTTTTCGAGTGACGTTCCATGTTATTTTTTAATAATCTACTTCTTATCTTAGTTTTAATTTTCGTTTGTTTATTTTAACTTTCTTTTGTTTTAATAATTGTTTTATTTGTAAAAAGTATTACCTAACTGTTTTATTTGTTTTTCGTGTTTGTGACATGTTTGTGATTTTTTATCCTAAAATGCCTTCGCCATACGCGTATACCACGCGTGACTATCGCATGATGATGATGTGCTTATGTGAGGCATTTAGGAATATCGCAGAGGCATTGAGGATTTACCGGAGGTGATATCCTCATGCCCGCCATCTTTCAGACTCCCGTACCATAACACACGCATGCGAGTGTTAGAAAATAGGCTCATTGAGCTTCCAGCGGCTGGCGGTGGGCGGCAACTGGACGTAAATATCGAGGAGCAGATTTTAGACGGTGCGCCGGGATATCCTCGTCTTGGAGCCCGCAGTGTGGCTAAAATGCTTATATTTCGGCACGGTGGGCCAGTTGCTACTTGCTTTTCGATTTAACTGTATGTACCTCATCTCATTTTCATTTATTTTTCTTAATCATTATATATCAGAACAAAAAATTTAAAGTAATTAAATGTTAACTTAACAAAAGTTAGTAAACAACTTGAATGTTATGAGAACTTTAAATAAGATTGTTATTAATCTATGCAATCGTGGTTTATTTACTACCTACGGTACAGCTGCTCAATCGAGCCTGATTTTCTCTATTCGCATATTCGCGCCTGCGCGGGCGCGGGGGACGTGTTTGCGCGGCCTATCCTCGCGTGCGCCCGCCTCCGATCGCCACAGCTAGTATCGTTATGTACGTTGTACATTGCGTATTCAAAATTTTAACTTTTACAAAAACAATCGATTAAAAGCAAAAACTAGTACCAATGGATCTATCTCATGGCCTAATATAAGCCCACGAATTTATTGGGACTGGTCTGAATACACCCTGTAATTATATATGACGAAGGCAGGGGAATATACCTCAAATATCCTACTATATTAAAGTACTGGCTCACAAACTTAAATGTGGGCTTAATGTGGGCATAGCGTTGGTGGTGTTGGTTTCAAAATGAAAAGAAGAAACAACATTACTTCACCTTTATTCATATTTTTTCGTATGTTTAACGATAACTTCGCCGTCTGTTGACCGAATTTCAAAATTATTATTTTTTATGTAAAGGGTATACCGACTTCAAAATTATGAAGATTTAGTAAAGAAATAGTTAAAATTTCAGCCAAATTTAAAAGGGGAGTTATTTAGAAAATAAGTTTTATTTCATACTTTTTTGTGCATTTCTACTTTTGTAGGGGTGTTTCCCTACAGGAATGTTGATGTTGGATGTACTAAGTCCAAAATAAATCTGAACTTATGACAACAGCAGTGACCCGTTCAAAGTGTTTATTGTCATTAAAAAATATAGTTATGTTTACACAATTTTACAGCGTGTGTAATGTGTACGGTCAGCGGTTATACTAAACAAGCGTTAATGTACGACTCCGCTCGTACATGCTGCCGAAACACAAAAAAAGAGAAAAAATAACAATGTAAATAAATATTAAAAGTTATAGAGTTAAAATATTGTAAATAAAGTTAATAAAAGTAAAAAGTATAACATTGAATAGTTAAATGTCTTATAAGTTCTCTACTACGGCAATGTCTGCCTGTTAACCATCCTCCGCGGCCGCTGCGCCCCTGCCGCCCGCACCGCTGGGGACCCGTCCTCGGTGATGAAGTTTCGCACGCTCGCGCTTTGCATCTCCACGTCCTGCCGTTGGTCTGCGACTCTGTTCCCGTGAAGACACTTTTTTACTCCACAGTACAAGCAGACTAGGCCCAGAATTGTGCTGAGTAGGCCTATACATCCATAACTGGCATAATGGTACACGTAGTGCGATAAGTTGTGGATGCTCAATTTCTCCTGATTTTTCTTCACTGCCTCGATTTGACTCTCATTTGATTCTCAGGAGTAAAAGTAAAGTTCATGCTCTTCAGCAAGATGTTCATCTTCGATTCCGGTATCTGTAGCTCTTGTAAGTTGTTGATGTTTAACTCCGTGCGATAGGTCCTTGCAGAGTGGATGATGACATTGTCTCCCTTTAACATGCAGCCCGGCTCCATCCTCAGTATCCCAGTAGAAGTTAATGTTATCGTGATAACGTTTAATTAATGGAAGGAGAAAGGAAGTCGGTTTAATTTTTTGTTTATTTCTTACGTCATAAGCTGTCAAGTATTTTCTTCCCATTATACAACAATAGTTAAAAAATATATTTTTAAGAAAATACTTTACTGATAGTAATAAAGTTATATGTGGAATGAAATTCCTTGACTTTTATACACTTTTATAAACACACGAATGCATTTTGTGCAAGGTGCATGGGACGCGTAGTACGTGCTACTCGTCGACCGGCTCATCGCATACTAACCACAAACTGCCGACTTCGGGCAGTTTCGAGTCTTCACTTTTTGCGCGCTCATACCATATCTACCTCTTTTAAACATAGATGTATTATACATCTATGTTTAAAAGTAAATAATATCCATTGTCACTTTACATGTTACTTATTTGAAACGTTTGAAAGTGGTAAAAAATTTATTTACCTTGCCCCGCTTGCTGGCCTTGCCTCGCTTGCCCCGCTTGCCCTTGCCGCCGGACCGCCGGCGCACGACCGTCTTGCGCTTGCGCCCCACGCCGCTCGCGCCCTCGCCGCCCTCCGGGTCGAAGTCTGAATCAGCCTCCGATCCGCTCGGGGCAAAAGAACCCTATAAGCAAATATTACTCTTATAAAAACTGACAAACATACAGATTATAAATAACTTAATATATTATATTATTATATACATAATATATTATATTATTACTCACATCTGAATCTTCTGATCCATCTTTGTCTGGTTTTGGGCCTTTAATTTTGGTTTCGGGTTCCGACTCATATTCTTCATCCGAGTAGCCTGCATTCAGAATTTTAGTATCATTTTTTAAATAAAGCAGTATAGATACGACCAGTGGGATCAAGTATCAATTTTTCAAAGGCTTTCTGATTTGTTACCTAACGTTTTAAAGATGAGTGCGAATAATTTAATATTAAGATCGGTTAACTTAGCAAAAACAGTATAATATTAATCTTGAAACTGAATATTCAAGAGCTTGGCTTACAATCGGAGTGTTGTGGTTCAAGCAGCATGAACTGACTAACCTCTGTTGTGCATCTTGACGGCGGCAGAGCGGCGCGGGCGGCCGCCGGTGTTGGGCGTGGCCACGGGCGTGCGCGCCGAGCCGCGCGCGTGCGGTGAGTTCGCCACCGGCTGCTGCAGGAAGCCCACCAGCCGCGCCGCCAGCTCGCTCGGCGCACCTGGTCACGAATAACTTTAGTTAGAACATAAAAGCGAATATTGTTTTTATTAAATATTATCTCTTAGTGCATCAATGCTGGGCAAATGCAGAAAGGCACTTCAAAATGTTACGAACGGTATCTATCATCTAGTGATAACTTGAGTTTGATATAATGACAATTATATAATTTTAAATTTTTTAATATTTTTGTTAAAATATAAAAAAATATCCAAGGAAGCATGGTAAATCAAATGAATAAGTATAAGATTTATTTTGTTATATACCTTTCTTGTCTAAGTCGAGCATTTCGCACATCGTGCGCAACTGTTTGTTCTCCATTTTTGTGGTCTCCTCCAGCTTGGCTTTGTAGTCTGATGAGCCTATGGCCCATTCGTAGCCCTTGAACTTCTTAATGTTACGCTTTACGTTGCGGTCCAGACACAATTGCTGCGAATATATACTTAATTTTAATTTGTGATATTGGAAACAACTTATAAAGGACTGTGTGGAAATATTATGTAAACATAATTTTATGCTAAAAACGAATACTTCATATTAGTTTGTGATATTAGGATCTTCTTGTAACAAAATGTGATATTAGAATATGTAAATACGTAAATTATACGCTTGTCATAAAAGATATTTTCTACTTACTCCATATAAGTACTGATGCAATAGTTTTTGGTCCTGAGTCTTAAATCTTGAGAGGGAGATTTCAACGGCGCTAATATGTCCTAAAGGTATACCCTTGCCGGCGGGTAGAGGAACCGGCGGCTCTGTAGGCTGCAAATTAATAAAAAAGATATTTTTTTTCTACTATCTAAACTTGAAATTGACTATCGAAACTTGAAATATACTAAACAGCAATTACCTCCTTCTTGGGTTTGGGTTTGGGCGCCTCCTCCTCCTCCTCCTCCTCTTCCTCCTCCCCCTCCTCCTCGCCCTCCTCCTCGTCATCGCCTTCCTCGTCACCGGCCTTCGGCTTCTTCGCCGCCGTCTTCTTTGCCCTAAACATCAAACGCCATCATAAGTTGTTCGATACTTTTATAGATACAGTCCCGCAAAACTCTGCTGAGCTCGTTCGCTGGTAATAATCACTGCCGACCATAAAAATGTGTTGCCAATATTTTAACCCGACTACGGCGAAGCCAAAACGAAGAGTAATGATGTATGCGCCTAAACTACTGATCCGATTTTAATGAATGAGGTGTCATTAGTTTCGTAATAATAGCCCGGGTAACATAGGGGGCATTTCACGTCAAGCGGACAACCAAAAGAAAATGAGGTCGTAAATTTTGTTTATACTCTGAGTTTAGACTCTTTAGTAAAAAATTACTAAGAGTGAAGTCCGTTATCTTTGGATGCTTAATATTTTCATCAATTAATTTGTAACAAAAACCAAAAAGTATTGTTTGTTATAGTTAAAGAATTGAATTTTTTAATTTTTTTATCGAATTCTAAATTTTTTTAATTTATTTGCGTATAGTAAAGAGGACGTAAAAATTTCAAATCGATATTTGAGTAAATTCAACCTTTTTATTTTGAAAATATTTTAACCTTGAACAAAAGCTTTAAATGTACTATATCTTCACAAAAAAAAAGTGATCGCTAATAGTTTAAGACTTAGAGCATATAATCTTCACAAAAAAAAAGTGATCGCTAATAGTTTAAGACTTAGAGCATATAGAGTACATACACATAGCTGCTCTATGAGCACTTTCTAAGCAATCGGGTTTATGCGCTAACATGCAAAAATACGCTTCTAACATTTTATTCGTTAATTCTAACATGAAAAAATACAAAATAAACGAATTTCTTCTTAAAATAAAACAAAAATTATAAATACTCGCATTTGTTATAATAAATAGTAACAAGTTCATACAAAAGAGTAATTTCAAAAACTATGATACGCGTGTGAAATACAATAGTAAGTAACGCCATCTCGTAGCTATAATAAACCGGCCAAGTACGATTCGGACTCGCTCACGTAAGGTTCCGTACCATTATACCAATATTTTACTTACTATTTCGTTAGTATTAGTTTTCCAAGTCAGCGCATTTTACAAGTTAAGTATCTATAACTCTTGATCTAACAAAGACTATGAGCCGTTATAATTTTTCTTCAAAGTTCAGCACATGGACTACCATCATGATTTTTTTCAGATTTTTGGAGCCAGCCGTTTAGCTTTTAGAGGAACTGTTTTAACAAAAAAGTTGAATATCTCGCAAACGGATACCTAAATCAAAAAATCGTCTCAGAAACCTCTCAATGTTTATACAAGACCTATCTAATGATACCCCACACTATGGGGTAGACGCGAGAAAAAAAAATCCATCCCCACTTTACATGTAGAGGAGGTATCCAAAAAGAAACGTTTTTCGTGACTCTATTTTAGCACTTTATAGACGTGGTAAATAAACATATCCATGCAAAGTTGCGTCTTTCTAACTCTAACCGTTTGGACGGTAGTTCGAACATGGACGGACATGACGAAACTTATGTTTTTTAGGGTTCCGAGACGTGAACTACAGAACCCTAAATAGTGTCACTAAGAATTCTAAGAAATACAATACTACTCGTCCTAACTTGCTAGAAACAGACAGCTATTCTTTTTTTATCTGTTTCAGTATTACATTATTTATATTGTGATAATAAGTAAGAGTCCTTTATTACCCGACTACGGCGAAGCCAAAAGGAAGGGTAATGATTTTGGCAGTCTACGTATGTATGTATGTTTGTTCCCTCGTAGCGTCTAAACTACTGGTCCGATTTTAATAAATGAGGTGTCAATAGATTAGTAATGATGCCGCGGGTAACATAGACTATATATTTTTTTTTCAAAATTACGTATTTCGAAAATTAAACATCAGATTCTAACATCTAAAAAAATTAAATCGAGATAATTATCACATAATTGGTATCACAAGAAAGGTCTTGGCAAGCACACTACAACTATTTACATAATTTGTATATATATTATATTATATCATATTGTTTAAGTCAAAATATACGTTTAAAATACAATTTGTACAATATTTGTCAAATTTTCTAACATTACGTATAATAAGACTATAAATATATAATTTATATAATATGTTCCTTCATAACATTTTATTTTATTTTATAAATATATTTTTTTACAGGCAATACATAACAAATTAAAAAAATTAAATAACACCTATATTGTCATGCAGTGAACGAGCTGATGATAATGAATTATTGCTAAGACCACTCTTAATTATGTCAGCTTAAAAAACAAAAAAAACTAGATCAAAATCGGTTAATTGGTTCATCCGATTTTAATAAGAAAATGAAGATGAAATCAATTACTAGCACTTTTATTACTCACTCGTTCGATAGATGTCACTATACGAGTCTTAAATTTTTCTGAATCGCGGTATCGTTGTGTTTAGAAGTTTATGATAATATATTCCACTACAATTATTGTATAAGATCAAATTTCAAAATACGAATAAAAGTGAATAAGTGATATTATTGCATTGGTGAAATGAATGAGTGTTGAATGATCTCTATTGCGTTTATTTAATATAAATTATAAATAGTTATATTTTATAAATCGTTCTTAGAGTTCGAATCAAGTCGTCATTTACTGTGTATGCTATGGTTAGTTCATTTTAATTTCAGTTTTTCAGTTACTTTATTACCTTTAAGGTCCTTTAATAAATAATATTAATTATTGTTTCCTCGTGATACGGTAACTACTTGATTTAAATTGCAAATAATGTACGTATAGTTTTGTATTAGATTATTAAAGTTATTGTTATAGTATAATAACTCCCCACACTAATTTCAGTGACGGTGGCCGGTTTAATTGAAACCAGGCCAGCTACGCAGGAGTTATTTTATAGTGCCCAAGTGTGTGCGCAGTACACAAGAGCACTCTCTCTTCCTTTTACTCTCGTAACCCAGTGGGACGAATAACCGACACGACTGGTGAGATATCAGGCGCAGGTCCGACTTTTTACATGCCCATCCGATGCATGGATCATCTTTCTTGTCAGACAATCAGGTGATCAGCCTGCATTGTCCTAACCAAACTTGGAAACAAGATTTTTTGTTGTTCCAATGCGGGAATCGAACCCACGACCTCCGAGTCGAGAGCCAAGCTCTAAACTACTAGACCACGGAGGCTGTTATAGTATAGTGTACGTCTTGTACATTTAGGTATAGTCTTTAATTTAGTTTAGTAGGTAAGTTATTTAGTGTGTAAAAATATTTACTATAGTTATGTTAGATTGGGAAACTGAAAAATATTAAATAAAAATATAAGTTTAAAAAACTATAACCCGACTACGTAAAAAAGGGGTCTAAAAAGGCCGAAACAAGAAAATAATTCAAATAGAAATCCAGAAATGCATAGTTACAAAAATGGTCAAGGTAGAGCCGTGGTCGCACACACTAATGGCGTCATCTAAGCGTCACACACTGGTCCCAAAGTAAAATAAATGGGACATTAAGAATTTTCGGATCGAAGGTCAACGGATCAGGCTGATATTTTTTTGTAGACAGCTGATGCAATTACAAGTCACTTTTATAGATGTCGTTTTTCTCAAATATGCCGTATCTACAGAGATAAAAAAATATTTTTTTTTTTGTATGGACGAAATCATAATTCTGTCATTTTCTTCCAAGATTCAAACGTATTCAACATAAATCATAGCACAGCTTATAGAGGGACTCTTGTCGTACATTTGTGTCATAGACACTTAACTGCGATTTTTGCGCCTTTAGGAGCTACAGGTACTTTAATTTTTATTGTTTTGTATAATTTATTTTTGAGTATTTCATATGGATTTTAATAAATATTGTTAAGGATAGACAAATACTAATGTTTTTTAATTGACAAGTAACTCTTACTAATGTCTTATTCATAAAAAAGCCTATATGTATATCCTTAAACTAAACAAATTAAAGTAGAAATCTCAAAACAAGTACGTGCAGGTAAATTATTTTATGGCTCATCTAGTTTGCAAACATTGTTTGGTAATGACTCATTGTCTAATTACTCCATTACTTGGAATTTGGGATCTGTTTTGTCATTTAGCGCTAGCGAATGCTTCGAAAACGCTAAATCACAAATAAGCATATAGATTGCAATTCAAATTTTCACTTCGTACTTTTACGGACTTCGGAAAGTCAAAACACAAACTTATATAAACTAAATATAGTTAATGTATTAACAATAGTGGAAATCTCAAAACGTGTTTGTACATGTAAATTATTTCTTCGATCGTGGAAAAACGAGACACAATAGCATTTCTATTGTTATCGCGGTCGCATGCGACCGCTTGGGGCTCGAAGGAATTGCGTGAGTCATCCGTATTGCAAGCATTTTTTTATAACTCATTGTCTAATTACCCCCACTACTTGAAGTAATATGAGGCTTGCGTGATCGGTTTTCATTCATTACGCGTCTTGTGCTCGTAAAAACAACAACTTTTCATCAACTATTAAAATATATTAAAATGTATTTTAATTTTTTTTATTGCCAATACAAATAATTATTTTTGTATTTTTTTTACCAAGATGGCTACGTTTGTAACTAATTTGGATATTTTTAAATTTTTAAAAAATAGTGGGTGCCTTAAAAATAGTGATTTGTTGTTTCAAACCATTATTAAATATATTCTAAGTGAAATTCCAAATGAAGAGCTCAGTATTATCAAAAAGTTTTGCCAAAATTACACGTCAAACCTAACTAGAAGATGGGAAGAATCAAGTAGGAACAAACACTTTGGTGAATCAACTAAGAACAAAAAGTGGTTGGAGTCAAAAATTTTGTGGCCAACTTCTACTTCTGTGAATTTCCCTATGTTATTTGATCCAGAATATACCATAGAAGACGTAGAAGTAGTTTACTTGTCAATAAAGAAAACATTATTATTTGTTTATCCTTAACAATATTTATTAAAATCCATATGAAATACTCGAAAATGAATTATACAAAACAATAAAAATTAAAGTACCTATAGCTCCTAAAGGCGCAAAAAGCGCAGTTAAGTGTCTATGACAAAAATGTACGACAAGAGTCCCTCTATAAGCTGTGCTATGATTTATGTTGAATACGTTTGAATCTTGGAAGAAAATGACAAAATTATGATTTCGTCCATACAAAAAAATATATATTTTTTTATCTCTGTAGATACGGCATATTTGAAAAAAAACGACATCTATAAAAGTGACTTGTAATTGCATCAGCTGTCTACAAAAAAAAAATCAGCCTGATCCGTTGACCTTCGATCCGAAAATTCTTAATGTCCCATTTATTTTACTTTGGGACCAGTGTGCGTCAGTTCACACCGAGATGCGTGACGTCTAGGTATAAACTGAAACTGCGTATATCGTCATGTACACATGCATACCCCAAGATAGTTACAGACGGCTGCGTTTTGACATCGACTATTCCGAACAGTAGGTGCGACCACGGCTCTACCTTGACCATTTTTATAACTATGCATTTCTGGATTTCTATTGATTTATATATATGAATTATTTTCTTGTTTCGGCCTTTTTAGACCCCTTTTTTTTTTAGTTGAATATTTGACCGCTCATCAACTAGACGTGTTATTATTTCTCTAAGTCTTAAACTATTAGCGATTACTTTTTTTTGTGAAGAATTAGTACATTTTAATATTTAATTCAAGGTTCATAATATTTAAAAGATAAAAGGTCGAAGTTACTCAAATATCGATTTGAAATGTTCACTTCCGGTTTAGTATACGCAAAAATATTCAAATTTAGAATTCGATAAAAAAATTAAGAATTTCAACTTTTTAACTATAAGAAACAATATTTTTTGTTACAAATTAATTGATGAAAATATTAAGCATCCAAAAAATCCGGACTTCACTCTTAGTAATTTTTTAAAAGCTCCTAACTCAGCAATAGAGCATGATGCGAAACAAACATTGTGTGTACACGTCATCCACGTCTACTAGAAATATAACTGACCCGAATATTAACAAAATTCACGATCCCATTTTTTTTTGGTTGTCCGCTTGACTAAAATGAACCATAGGCCATATAATTTGCATAGTCGGGTTATAGTTTTCAACTTTTAATTATTAAAGTACTTGGGTTACTAATTTCCAACTTCCGTAAAAAGTAATATTAGTGGGTACACATTAAATTAAACTAAGTCTAGTCAATTAGAATAACCTTGGGTAGTAACTCACTTGTCCTTGGGCTTCTTCTCGTCTTCCTCCTCCCCGTCCTCGCCATCCTCGTCCTCCTCCTCTTCCTCCTCGTCCTCTTCGTCTTCCTCCTCTTCTGTGTCCTAGTACATAGAATTTTTATTTATTTAAAGCCTCTTTTTCAGAAAATCTTTGTTTTAACTTTTATTAATTATATACATTATTATTTTGTTTTTGATTTTCTGTGTGCCCTTTGGCAAAGGCCTCCTCCAAACCTCTCCATTTCTCGCTATCTCTTGCGAGCCTTGTCCAGGTTTTACCGACAAGCTTTACTATGTCATCCTCCCATCTTTTAAGTGGTCTTCCTACATAGAATACAGGAATATAATTCTCATTAAAGTGGAAACGACTAGCCATTAAATTTGAACTTTATCTTTTTATTATATTATAATATTTTGATCGTTCAAACGACCCGCAATGGTTTCCGGCTACTGTAATTTCAGGAGTTAAAGTATAAAGTGAGATTCGTATACAGAAATAAAAATACAAACCTCTTTCTTAGGTTTCTTCTTAGGCGCTACTTTTTTCGCGCCTTTTTCATTTTCCTTTGCGCCATCTTTTTCATCTTCATCATCGTGTGTCTCACCATTCTCCTCCTAGTGCAATAGTAGAGGAACTTAATTAAAATTTTTTCACTTGAGGTCTTTGGTTCAAAAAGGCATGCGGACATCATAATATATGGTAAACAATGAAAAATAATTACAGATTGAAAACGGCACATACCTTTTTTAATTCCGCGTCTGATTTGGAATCTTTTTCTCTTTTAGAGTCATCCCCTCCTGCATCATCATCCTTTCCGTTAGCGGTCGCGGACTTAGCATCCCCTAAGGAATTAACAGTTAAATTACTTAAACGAAAACCAACTATCGATAACAATATAAATGAAGTTAATATTATAACGAGCGCACCGGAGACCGTGCCCTCTCGCTCGCACCATAGTGCGAGCGCTCCGCTGGCCGCATCGGTTCGGTACATGAACCGTGTGGTTCACGTCCAACCCGCGCTCGCCAGACTCCCACGCGCTACCGATCTGACTAGACGATATTCGATAATACTGTGAACTGTTTTTCCCGCGTTTTCGCTTTTGTATAAGATATTCGGCCCATAACTTAGTAATATTCTTTGTAATAAGTGGAACCATTGTAAAAATCTATATTATGAAATTGTGTTCTTTTCAATAAACATTTGTGAGAGACATTTCGGTTTTCATTTATTAAAATATTCAATATTTAGCATAAAATTACAGCTATAATACACAACTGATAAAATCAAATCCAAAAACCAAACTTGACTGATAAGTTTATGATAACAAAGGTGATTTGAGATCTTTAAATTAATTGAGGTAATATCTTATGTAGATATTACCTCAATTTAATATAACTTTTAACGATTGACTACCACTAAACTAACGTTATTACATTTCTTACATTGTGTTACGCAGGGGCGTAGCTATCGCTGTATCAGCCGTATCAATTATATGGGCTAACGAACGAGTGTTAGAAAAAAAAATTTAAAACATTATCGATAGGTACATTATAATTTACAGTCTCACTGTTAGCCCGTACTTCCCGATAAAAAATCATAATATCAAAATGTCAAGGTTTCCAGAAACAAAAATACGCATAAAGCTCGGCTTACTTGCTCGCTATTGATATATCCATATATTTTATTGTACATTTTGCGGATTACTTAATAATATTGTCTTAATATATTGGAGCCGGTATTTTTTTTTTTTAACTATCTGTCCTGCTCCGCTCTGCTAATGATACAATTTTCAACGTGCGAAAACTCTTGATACGGAAAAAATTCTATAATCTTGATGTTTACTACGCTTCTATTTTTATGGGCAGCTTTTTCAAAATTTCGAGACTCCCAGAAACAAAATATTAGGTCATTACATATGAAATTGGCGTTTTGTAAAGGAGGAACATAAAGTCGATTTTTTTAAACATAATATATTTATTTAATTAAAGTACAGTCGACTCTAGTTAATTCGAAACTCGGAGGACTCTTAAAATATTACTAATTATCGAGTGTTTGAAATATCAAATGGTTCGAAAACGAAAAAAAATCGAAAAACCAATGCGTGCGGAAGTGTGTGTCAAACTAATCATTACAAAAACAAAGGCAAACACGATTATACGAGTTTGGACTTATCTCAAAATGAACTTATGTACCTCTGCAAGTTCTGTAATCTTTCTCACTATTTCTCACTGCAACTTTGAATTGTCGAGTGTTTGACGCCGATGAGTTCGAGTTAACGCGTCGTTTTGTTACGTGGCGACGATTTTTTCGTTCGAATTACCAAGTACATAAAAATGTATTGATTTACTTCGTAATCGAAAGAGATTTTCTAGGGGACTCGTGATAACTTTGAAATACAGAGAGGTTCGAATTAACGCAGGTTTGAATTAACAAGTGTCGACTGTATATACCGTTGCTATCTATGCACTTTAGTTTTGCCATCTCATAGATAGTTCCTTTACTACCTTTACTAAAAAAAAACATTTGGACAGGAATCAATAAAATCTTTGTAGGCGCTTTGGACTGCCCCATCGGAGCTGAATTTTTTCTCACGCAAGAAGTTATTGCTGGCAATAGACATCTGCCGTAATCGTCTGGCCAGATTTAAGAAAACTGTAGTGAACGACACCGGCCCTAGTCCACCAAACGCTCACAAGTAACATTTTTTGAGTAAATTTTCGCTTGGGGCAGGCTTTGGCTGGTTCACCAGGGTTCAGCCATTGCGATGAGCGTTTCCGATTATCGTACAGGATCCACTTTTCATCACAGGCAATGATTGGATTTAAAATCCCTTCATTATTGTGCCGGTTGAGTAATGTAACGCAGCAGCTACGGACGCTCGGACGTGGTTTGCTATGGATCCGCTTCCAGAATAGCCTTTAATTCTTCATCAACTTTGGTCTCCAGCCGTCCACGGGACTTGTTCTGCAGGTCGAAATTTCTAGAACGAAAACGTTGGAACCAAAAACGCACTGTGTTTTCTTTTGCGACACCGCCGTCATAAACATCATTAACCCTTTGAGCCGTTTCTGCAGCACTGGTGCCACGGTGGAACTCGTACTCGAAAATAATATGATATTTCAAGTTTTCCATTTTGTAAACAGAGTGACGCAAAGAAAAAACCAAAAGAGGAAAAAACAAAGGAATTACGGTTTTCGAAACACAAATGCATGATTAAATAGCGGTATAAATTTGAAATTGGAATTCCTAACCAAAGAAGATATATTTGAGATCAAAGTGGCCAGTACGACAAAACACCAATTTCATATGTAACCTAATATTAGAAAAAATTTCGCTCGTTCGCCATTGTTTATATTAAGTCATTGTTTGCAGGTTTAAAATTATGTAGAGTGAACTCCGCTGCTGATTTTTCAAAGTGACGTGTTCTCCGTTATAAAATTAAAGTAAAAAATATGAGCTCACTCGCTGCGAGCATTATTTCCCTTTTGAAATTTTTGAAGAGGAACCAAAAATTTTTGAAATTTTGAATTTTGAAAAAAAATTTAGAACCAATTACGGATACTTCGGGCATATGATTTACTGCTTATGTCAAGACGTTTAACCCTTAACTATCCAGTATGCTTTTGTAACGTAACTGACCAGCAGTGTCCAACAGACACTGATAATATAACACATAAATGTAAGGTATAATGAAAGAAAAGAAAGTTATTTTGAATGAAAAAGACAGTATAACGTATTTTAGTAATGTATTTTCTACACTTATTTACTTACTTACAAATATTACAAAAATAAAAATTCAGAATGTTATGGACCTAGTATTTTTATCATCGAACTTTAAGAATCGTAAATCTATTTTTCCCATTTTTGCTCGAAATATTGGATTGCCAAAGATTGGGTTCCAGTATTCTCTAAAAACAGCACTTCCCTATTTTTTGACGTCTATAGTCAATAAGACTTAAATGCTTGTTTTCCGATTCTGTCAGTCGGTGTCCATTGATTTTGTAATTTTGTTTAGTTGTTTCAGTATTTGTATATTTCACTATTATTTCTAACACGTGATCGTCGAAAAAAAGGCTGAAACTATCTATCGGATCTATTATAGCCTGTCCCGGAGGAAGAATCACCTTATGAATACCACTACGAATAATGTTGTGTCGAGGCGTTCGGCTTCGCCTGTCAGGTTCTGATTTCCAAATTGTTCCATCTCTTCCTTTATAAGTGTCAACTGATACATATTCTTTATGATATATCATCACTCTTACTCCGTAATTGATCATCATCGTTTTCAGATGCTGGTTCTGTCACATTACTTTCACTCTCAGAACAGCAAAATTCTCATCATCACTATCGGGCTCAAGCACAAAAATGTTTTCATCGTCACTTTCAACAAGGGCACGTCGAATTTCACTTTGTGTTAGTTGCCTTTTAGACATTTCTTTGAATAAAAACGAATACAGAATATGACTACTTTATGACAAAAGTTTCTAATCACTGATATGTGATACGATTACAAAGACTACAGTTATAACACAAACAAAGGTATGTCAATATTACATAAGATTAAAAGAAAATGTAAATAAAAAAACAATCTACCTTCAAACAAAATGTTATTGTGTCTGTTGGACACTTGTGGGTTGATGAAATACTATTTTTGTTTGTATGCAGTAAATAATGAACTATTCATGTTACAAATATTTTCATTGCACATTTAGATTCGGCGATAAATTAGATAAAACGGCAATTCATAAAAATAAATACTTTAGTTTTTTATGAAAGCATTAACGTAAAATTGTGTCCGCGAGACACTTGTGGGTTGTTAAGGGTTAAGCAGAAAAATAATTGTCAACCTCGAAATGAAAAAAATATTTATATTGGCGAGTTTGCGTTTTGCGGAGAATCACCCATACATGAGAAGATTTTTTTAGTTTGATTATGAGCATTATTTTTTTGCCTAAACGTCTTTACATAAGCATTAGATCATGTGCCTGAAGTATCCGTAATTGATTTTTGGAGAATATAATATGTAGTCTTATGCCTGAAAATAGATGTGATTTGATTTGATTAGTGCCAGAAATGAGCGGTCTGAACACTGAGTGAATGTTTATTCGCGTTTTCCCATTTTATCTCGAATAGGCGTTATATTATGTCACGTTAATTCCAAGACACACTAAAGTTAAAGTGAAAGTTCATTTCTATATTATTCCTTATTAGACGTATGAACATAGAATAAACTTAATTCGAGTGAACCGTCTGATATGATCTTTAGGAACAAATCTCTATACTCTATAGTCCGTAGGTATCTCTTATGGATTCTCAAAACTTAAAAAGGAAAACGGCTCATATTATTGACATGCTCAATTACTCATGTTTAATGGCCCGTTTCAATAACCTATCTACCATTATCTATTAGTTAGAAACGTCAAACTTGTATCGCAAAAAACCGTCAAATATAAAAATATTTAAATACAAAAATAGTTACCTATAGGTTATTGAAACGGGCCGTAAATCTTAATATTTATATTATCAAAAACATAAATTTTATCTTCGCGATTTTTTGGCAGACAGGAATTATTTTATGTTTTAACTGGTTCCGAAGAGGTGCGTTTTTCCTAATAGAGTGCAACCTGCAGCATGTTGTATGCTTAGACCAAGTGTGCAATGCCAACACATAAGTGCAGTATATCAGTGCAATGCTATGATTGCGCAACTAGTTGTCGAGCAACTAAGAATCGAGTGCCGGAGACCCTATATTATAAAATAGTACCTGGGAGACTATATTATATAAAATTTTTGGTACCTATTGTAATCCGTTATTTTTTTCCGTATTACTAGAACTCCGAGCAAAGCTCAGTCACCCAGCTCAGTCTTATTACGCGACGAAAGAAAAAACATAATATATAAAAATGCTCACTTTCTCAGAGATACAACTTTTGTAATTATGAATATTAAAAATGAATGAAATTTATTATAGGTATAGATTTCGGTTTTGGCACCAAAAAAATAATAATTTTATATTTTAGGGGTTCTCTTTCTCTTTACATGTGAAGTTGGGATGAAAAATATTTTTTCATTATACCCCATCGTGTGGGATATAGTAGAATAGGTTTTTTTTAAAAAGGCTTTTCATACATGATTTTTTTTACAAAGTCAACCATTTTCGAGTAATCGGCTTCCAAAGATTTATAAGTGTAAGTAATCCCCTCCCCGGCATTTCTAAACTATAAGAGAGGAAACTTGTAAGTTTATATGCTGAAAGGGCATGACTCATGCAAAAACTTTATGAAAATTATTTTAAGCGAAATCGGACAAGTTTCGAAGTAATTAAAAGAAAACCAATTGCGCATTGATAATTACGGAACCCTTCTGAGACATTAATCCCGACAAGAGCATGTCGGGATTAATGTCTTTTTTAGGTTAGGTTAGGTTTTAATCCACTCTCACTGGTTGCGCCATCATCTCGTATCGTGCAATAGAATACCTATCTAAAAAAATATATTGCTGTAAGTTGTGGCAATTAGTGTGACCACAACGGCTATTACTTGTAAGTAAGATTAGCCAGTTAGCAAGCAACACACTATGGACAGTTTTACCATCCTGTAGTCCTGTACACAAAACGAAGTATTAAATGCACATTTAGGCTCACAAGTCCCGGCGGTAAGTAGCGATGTAGGTGAACATTATGTAGGGACGTCACAAAATAATCCTGACCTTCAGGTTCTTCCTTTTGTTGATCTACATCGGTGCTACCTTGGGTCTCTAGAGCTTGCGTCAAAGACTCACCCTTAGAATCTTGTGACGACTCGTCTTCTGTCGTGTGACCTTCACCTGCGCTCTTCTTGTCTTCATCCTGCACACAGAAATGATCTAGTACACTAGGTAGCCTTACTTTTTAGGTTATAAATAATTAAGAAAAAACAGGATACGCAGATATGCCGTTCTTAGTTGCGGCTAGAATTGAGCGATCATCGTATATATACACCGTCGTCAACATATTATATCAGCGATACCGAGAGGACTACACGGCTATGTTACTAACCAACATTACTTTTCACCGACTTTAAAAAAACGAAGCGGTTATATTTTGGAAACGGACTTAACTAAAAATTTGTTTTTTATAGTTTCTCACCCCAAATCTTATTGCGATCAAATTCTTAATCTGTACAACTCGGTCAACATAAGTTGACACTTGCATTTTAACCCCGTCTCTTTCACTCGATTCTGTCATGACCGAAGAGTGAGAGATGGGACTAAAATGCAAGTGTCAACTTATGTCATCCGAATAGTACGTTATTTTAGGGACTCCTTCTTTGCTAATTAAATATTTGAATTTGGGCTCTAAAAGCCTTAAGGCAAGTTAAAGTAAGGGTGATGTTTCAAGGTTCGTCTTTAATGTGTTTATATGTAAGTGTTCCTAATAAAAATGAGCAGCTCACTGCCAAAGGGTATTAGTACGGTGTTAAAAGCAAATTTTCAGAATCTACGCTACGTTTGCGTATCGCGATCGGCTTCACACTTTCTACGTATAGCCGCTCACTGCCGAAGATGAAAATAGGTAAACAAATAAATTATAATATAGGTTCAAGAATTTTTGTAAATTAGTAATATTAATATCATAAAATCCTTTAAAACGACTTGTCGTAATAAGTAGCCAAACTAGCTCATTTTAAATGCACGGACTCTATCCATGTTTGCAATATTTTCGAAAAAGCATCCAACTCAGGCGTCGTCTCTCTCAAAGAGTGTCAAATTCAAGTTTCTTGGGGCTTCTTCAAGACAGTTTAGAAAGTTTCTGGGCGAAAAGGTTTAAAACTCTCAAATAAAACCAGCGCGAAATGGGAACAGACAATTTAATATTTTGCAATAATTTTGAAGTGCAAAGGCTATCAAAGTTCGCGAACATATCTCTGTATCCAATAACACTGCAGACGTCTTTAGGTAGTAGGATTATTATTTGTCTGAGAAGGGTGATGATAAATCTGTCGTTGTGTAGCCTATCGAAAACCGATATTCAAAACTTTTTTTTTTTGCTGTAATGAGTATAATCCGAAGGTGGTCCCTCTGTCACCAAAGTGGTGACCTGAAGATGGGATCCATGAGGAATATCGAGAGAACTTCTCGAAATTTACATGGACATATATGACATTTCCTGAATTGACTTTTTATGCTACCAAAAAGTTAGATTTTGCACCAAAGTATACCCTGGATCCAAAAGTACTTAACAGAAATCCTCACTCCTTATAGATACATATTTGAGGTTTTCGGCGTTGTTTAGAGAACTGCAAGCATATGCCACATGTCAATTACAGTAATCATCATCATCATCATTACCACCATCATCACACCATACATCATTAAATTATGATGATATAATAGGTGTACTTCTCATGGTACTTTCCACCGACACTGATATCTTTGAACATTACTCTGCCGTTTGTGACTATTTGCAAAAATATTTTGTTGTTGTATAGGGTATAAATCAAAATTGGTCTTTTAGTCACCAAAGTGCAGACCTGATGATGGCCTCCATGAGGAATCGAGGGAACTCCTCGTAATTTATAGGGACTTCTATAGGGATTTAACTTTTGTGAAGTAAATCAAGCATATGCTACCAAAAAGTAAAATACCCTGGATCCAAGTCTTTAAAGATACACATTTGGAAAATTTGGCATTGTTTAAAGAACTGCAAGCATATGCAATTATGTAAATTACAGTAGTCATCATCATCTGATGTTGGTGTATCATATGAAGATACACCAACTTATACACAATGGCTAAAGGAAGCTTGGCACATATACAATGATACATTCGAAAGCTTATGTTGTTCTTAAAAAGTGTTAATAATAATATAGCAAATATGACTTGAAAACGGAAAAAATATTATTTTTAAGCAAAAATTTTAAACCGACTTCCAAAGTTAAAATATATAAGTAATAAAGTATGAAATAATTCTTATTTTCTAAATAATACCCATATTAAATTTGGCTAAAATTTTAACTATGGCTCTACTCAATCTTCATATTTTTAAAGTCAGTACCAGCCAACTTGAATGTGAGTTCTATAAAATATTATTGTTTTATCAGGATATTGTTTGGGCTGGTACAGACTTAAAAATTATGAAGATTGAGTAGAGAAATAGTTAAAATTTTAGTCGAATTTAAATGGGGTAATATTTAGAAAATAAGAATTATTTCATACTTTTTTGTGCATTCTTATTTCAGAAGTCAGTTTTCATTTTTTGTTTAAAAATAATAATATATTAAATATTCATAAAATGGATTTCATTTTAACACAACATATTGTATGTATTGTTACATTTTGTTTGAATGCCAAGTACTAACATATGGTAATAAAAAATGAGGATATAGGAATTTATGCATAGGTAGATATTTTTGTCGTCTTAGGATTTTTTTTAATGATCTTGCAGGAGTAAGTTATTAAACTCAATTTAACATTATAAAAATATAGTATCTACTTTCTACCTATTTACATTTCAAGCTCAAATCTATGTTCTATGTACAAATATCGAAAATAAATAAAAACCTAGACTTGAGACTCTATTGGCGTCAATATAGCTGCAAGTACAGTGTATTTTCAACCTTCTTTCTAGTATATTGTGATTGAAACTTCAACATAATTCTCATTCACTACTATATTGTCTATGTCATATATTATCATGTATTATCTTGATTCATCTGTCTTGACTGCAAATACTATATGAAAGAAGCCAAGATACAAGAAGGTATATATTATATAGTATGTTGTAATTCTATAATATGTGTACACAAAAGTACAATAATTTTATGAAATAAATTAATTGGGACTGATTCATTACATAAAATGTTTATAATTAACTACATAATAAAATATTATGTTAAATATATGAAAGAGGTCATTAATAGAGAGCACGAGACTGGCTCCTCCGGTTTTATTTACATCGCCTGTTGTGTTCCGAGCGTAAATAATGACGCGCGAAGGCGCGACTCAGTGGACTAGTCACATTTTACAACACATTTGAATAGAAATTTCGCAAGAAACCAAATATCAAGGTCATGCGGATTTCCTATCAATGTCATATTATATCGTGTACATTTTAACAAAGGCTCAGCATCGAAATGCAAAGGGGCGGGGGTGGCAAATATGCGAAATATTAAAAATGATTGCACTAAAATCAGTTTCATTAACAGATCATATCGGTAATCACAGTTTTTAATGTAAAATATGAGCTCATATCACAACCCTTCGTGGCGTAGTTCCCGCGTTTAGCGGGAAGCAAACGTTCTGTCAGCCATGTTGAGACGCAGACAAACATTCGTGATATAACACGCAATTAACATCACTTCACTGTTGAAATAGTCTTTAATCGATGCGCACTTATATGTAGAAAATTAATAATAGAACATTTTTCACAACTATACCTGATTATCACTGATTTTTGCTTTATCGGTATCACCCGACATTTTTCCTACGAAGAAATTGAAAGCGAATTCCAAGCGTCTTCAAACACCGGACAACACAAATGCACGCACTACAGAGACAAAAAATTGCGTTAAGATACGTTCAAAGCTATGCATCATGTCTAGAATTAAAAAAAATCATAATTTATTACTAAAATAATATTTTGGTAACAGAAATATTTGAAATGAATAATATTTACAATTCATCAATTAGTTTTAAATTTATTTCAAATATTTCTGGCACCTAAATATTTGTTGTAGATATCTAATGCGGCATAGATAACAGTACGTTTTGTATAAACGTCACACATAAATACAAGTCAATAGTACGGTATTCGGTTGTAAACAGTTGTGAACATGTGCTGTAAACAGTAAGTTTTTGTTATTTGTGTATTATCTTTTTCCTTCCTTCCTTCCTTTAGAATAATATATCTTAAATCTATGTAAGCGTCCAACATCTTGAACTTACACGATCAATGTTTGGAGATTTTAAGTTATTAGTTCATTTAGTTTTTTTTAAAAGTATTATAAACTTTCATTTTAATATCATAAATGTTACTAATTACGATATTAAAAAGGCATTAAAAATTAAAGTTATTAAGCTTTCTTACTTTTCGTAATTGAATAAATTTAGGCGCGAAACATGCAACATCAAAACGCTTTTATTCATAGACAATTGCATTTCTCAAAATAAATTGCCCAAGCTGAAAATTACAAAAACATAATAATCAATAATGTGTTTTGGTTAGATACTTTATAAGTTATTTGAACGATCTCCTTACTTGTATAATTTCAAGTATCGAGCGGGGATATTTACCTATTTTGTACGGTACAATTACTTATTCATACCATCCATATACCTCTATTTTTTTTTATATCTTCTATGATTTTTATACTATGGCATTCTGATAGTGATCTTGTATTATAACCAATAGCTTGTCACACTTTCCTAACTTACTGGTACAGTATTGGTTCATATTATCTTATCGTGCTTTCCATTTGTTAATTTCATTTCAAATTATAGAAATTTTTCGTTGTTTATGGTTCGCGATCAGCGTCATTCTTGATTCTTTCACAGTTTTCAACTTCAACACAAGACTAGAATTTTTAAGTCTTTTGATCCGTATTAATGGCTGCCGTATTGCGCGGTTGAATGGTTGCTTTAATTTAAACATGAGTGATTATTCTTCTATGGCTACGCTTCAAAACAATAGCCAAACGGGGGGATTTGCGGCTGCAGTACAACGTGCGAGATTAGTAAGTTTTAACTTCCTATTAACCTGATAACTACAATTGTTCACTGACACTTGTTTCCTATTTATAGATAAATTTTTAAGATACCTTCTTTTATATTCTACCTGTCACTATAACTTTCAATGAATAATTACATTACCAATATTGCGCTTCATAAGATACGTATCTAATTGTTAAAAGTTGTACTCCTAACCTACATTATTGAGCGTCGTGTCGGCGTATTCGAATGAATTGCTATTCGTCGAAAATTGCAAATTGTTTGGATTGCATTTTAGGTTGCTGCTAAGATTGAAGGAGGTGGTACCAAAAGACCATTAGAAGACGGTTCGGAACCAAGTGCAAAGAAACAAGCTTCTGTTGACTCTTATCCACCTCAACTGCCTCAGCAACCATCAATGAGGTTAGTATTTAAATTTCTCGTTGAAATCGATCTATAATAATACTAGCTGTTGCCCGCGGCCCCGCCCGCGTAAATACAGTATCCCACTGGAACACTGTACTTTTTCGGGATAAAAAGTAGCCTATGTTTTAATCCAGAGCTCAAGCTACTACCATACCAAATTGAAATAAAATCTGTTTAGTAGTTTTTTGCGTGAAAGAGTAACAAACATCCATCCATACATCCATCCATCCATCCATCCTCACAAACTTTCATATTTATAATATTAGTAAGATATTATAATCCTTCTACAACCATTTATTATGAATAGTTAAAATATTATAATGCTCTATTACTTACTACACAACTACTTGTTTATGCTTAAAATAATAACAAGATGCATTTCTTAAATAATATTTGGTCTAAACTAATTATGATGTTTGTATCTTGTGCAAATTCTTGATGTAATTAAAAATATAATTATATAAAATTTTCCTTAGTGCAACGGCAGCAGCAGCAGCGGCGGCTGCAGCGGCAGCTGCTCGGCTAGCAGCTAACTCAGGCTCCAACTCAGGCCCTCCATCTGTCGGATCTTCCAATAATATGATGCCAGATCAATCCATAAATGAATACATCCGAGTTCCAGACAAGATGGTTGGACTAAGTATGGTCTCGTTTTAATGTAGTTTAATTGTTAATTAAAATGTTATATAAACAATCAATAATCTGAACCACAAAATGGATCAGAGATGTAATTAAATTTTATGCAGTTATAGGACGTGGAGGAGAACAAATTACGAGGCTACAGGCCGAGTCTGGTTGTAAAATTCAAATGGCACCTGATTCTGGTGGTCAACCAGATCGTCTTTGTACTCTTACTGGATCCAGAGAAGCTATTGCCAGGGCTAAGTAAGTTATGCATACTAAATAACGAAAAGTCTTGTACTAAATATTTAACAAGTATGTAGATAATTCTATAGGCATATTTTCTAATACTCATTCGTGTCTAACTGCCTTAATCTATATGCCCCTTTTGGGGAATTTCCGAAACCTGATAAAACCATTTAGTAAAATTTTTTCTTTTTATCGATACACTCATAGTTAAGTAGGGGTACATCACTTAAAAATATTCAAAAAGACAGCTTTTATTTTCCACAAATTATTACTCATTATGCGATTTTCATCGTTAAAGCATGATAATATAGTACAAATAAAGGTTTGTAAACTTATTGATTATCTGTTATATTATAAAAATACTCATTATTAAGCTCAAAAGACATTGTTGAAAACTTGCATGTGAAATGTTAATTCCTGTTTGTTGCCTTCTTTCGTCGTTCTTGCGGTACAATAAGTGCATATTAACAATTTCTTACATTAATTATTCATTAGACATCAGTTTATATTGATAAAACACAAGAAATTCAGAGAACTAAAGCAATGTTTCGACCCAACTAGTAGGCCACAACATACACAAATCTCACTTTTACACACAGACACAAACTGTCTCTTACTCGTATTGACACATTGTTAGTTAGAGTAATATTACTAACTGTCAAAAGCTATGGCTCTGTCTTATGGAAGTCTTTGTATTAAACTCCTATGAGTATGAGTTGTTACACACACTACCTCAGAGTAATATTGTGAGCTATTACTCTGAGGTATTGTGTGTGTAACAAAATGTCCAATGTGAATTTTGGTCCAGATCATATAAGGATTATATCTTGAAACATCTAATGAGTCTTGAACTGTCCTAATAATAGAATGCTTAGGTTGTAAAATTTCCAGACAAGTCTGTGGCAAAAGCTAGTGTTTGTTTGTTATAAGGCTATCTGAAAACTGTTCATTTTTAAAAGAACTGTGATACCTAGTACCTACATACACCTGTACACAAGTCTACAGAAATTATAAATAAAATATATTATAATTATAAAATAAAAATTACATAAATAGGATTGGAGTTGTTTCCACGGTGTGTTTAGGCAGGTAAACCGAAAAAATAAATTTTTCGCCCAACTTTACAATCTTCCATTAAATGCTAAAACTAAATCACCTGTAATTCTGCTACTGGATGCAACTAAATTACTTATTTTTAGCAGACTAGTAGTTTAAGGTTAATAAAACAAATTGGTTTCATTCTAAGACTGACATATTATCTGGTCATTCTAAGACCTTGATATTTTACTACCTGGTTATTCTAAGACTTGGGCATCTGGACATTTTACGGCTTTGACAACCCTCTGGATCGAAAACTTCTCCTCCTTACTGATATAATAGTATGACGATATTGTCGACCTAGCTATTATAATTTATAATGCCAACATGGAAGAAAAAATTATAATGGGTGACTGTATTTGGGGTTTGAGAGAGAAAACATGAAAGAAAATACATGAAATTTAATTTTAACTTTTATTAACTAATTTGGTAATGTAATTTTTTAACTTTTTAATTTTTTAATATAATTCATGATACATTTTCATACTTTCTCATTATTATCAACTGCTCCTGGATATAAAAGACAACTTTTTCAGGCCGTATTTTTATTTTTCGTCTGCTTGTCAACACTGTTGAAAAATTATATTCTTTTGTCAGGGTCAAAATTAATGTTCACTGTTTTAATATACACAATTTTGTGGAACAGGGATATGGTGAATCAGATCGTGAACCACCGAGGGCGCGAGAACGCGCCGCAGCACCAGGACGGGCCGGGAGGCGGCGGCATGGCGCCGATGATGCGCGGCGGTGGCGGTGGTGGCGGCGGCGGTGGTGGTGGCGGCGGCGGCGGCGGGGGAGGCGGACTCGCCGTCACTGTATGTACTTGTGCTTAAACTTGCATTACTTGAGTTGACAAAATATCTACAATTTAAAAAAAAAAACTAGAGATGTGTCAAGGGACACCCCGATGGGACGAAGTTTCGATTAATTAGTGAAGGAATTGTAATTTTTTTTTTTTTTAAGTTATAATTATATTTTTTTTATTATTAACAAATATAATGTAATATAAACTTAATCATAAGGCTCAATTTTAGTAATAATTGGCTTGTGGTAAAAAATTAAAGGGAATTTATAATTTATTCCACGCCACACGACTATATACAAACAACTATAGCAAAAAGTGTCGTTACAACTTTTGGTCTTAATTTTTTTCCGTCGGGCCCCCTTTCGCAACGCGCGATAAGGAACTTCGTTCCAAAACTATAATCCGACTACGGAAATTATAAATCCTATGTCACCCGGGCAATTATTACGAATGTATTGATACGTCATTTACGAAAATCGGACCAGTAGGCGTCACGGCGGAACAAACATACATACATTCATAGATTGCCAAAATCACTACCCTTCCGTTTAGCTTCGCCATAGTCGGGTAAAATAAAGTGTGTGTACTTATGTACTATTAAAAGAAATTGCCGCACGACCATGATGAGGATGAAAATCACTTAAATTCCGATGAATCGTGCGGACGCACACATACTCACGTGTAAAAACGTTGTTTAACCACGTCCACAGTCGTTCACTTCCTTTGTGTTTAAATATTTTGAGGCATCCAAGTGCAAAGGAAAATGTTTAGAAACTGGAGAAATGAAGACAACTGTTACTGATTTATCCATCAGCACAACTCAAACCATGAATTGATTTTTATTTTTGTTTACAGGAGGAGATCATGTTACCAGGACCTAAAGTAGGCCTGATCATTGGCAAAAACGGAAAAACAATAAAACAGCTTCAAGAACAGTCTGGTGCCAAAATGGTTGTCATACAAGATGGACCCAACACTGAATATGTAATTCAAATATTATTTAGTCATTTATTATTTACTTTAATACTGTAACCATAACATTAATAATAAATTTATCATAAATGCATAATGGCTGCTTCTCGGTTATCAATATATAAATTTGTTTCAGGAAAAACCTCTGCGTATATCAGGTGATCCTTCGAAAGTGGAGCATGCTAAACAAATGGTATATGAGCTGCTGGCTGAAAAGGACATGGCTCAAGCACAAGGTGGAAATAGGAATTATGATGATGGATATCCTTCACAAGACCAGGGCAATGGACTTGGTACAAACTCAACTGAGGTAAAATGCTTTAGCATAACAGTTGTTACCATATTACACTGTAGTGATTAATGTATAATATTATGTAGCATGTTATTTATGCAAAATATTTGTTTCCTAACACAAAGAATATTAATGTGGTGGGGTGTTTACAGGTGTTAGTACCTAAAGTGGCAGTGGGCGTTGTTATTGGCAGAGGAGGTGATATGATCAAAAAAATTCAAGCCGAAACGGGCTGTAGAGTGCAGTTTCACCAGGAAAGAGATGACGGGCCAGGAGACAAAAGGTGTTATTTACAAGGCAAACCACATCAAGTTGATCAAGCTCGGCAAATGATTGAAGATTTAATTGCTAGTGTTAATGTAAGTATTTGAGACCAAACTATATTGTATCTTAAAACATAGAATATAAAAAAGACTTCCTGTATTTTGCTTTCAATCTGTTTGATCTTATCAACGACGCCTACGTACATTATTGTAAATGCAAAATGATATATTTTTTTAATTACTTTTACTTACTACTTTTAATAAATATATATATATTACTTATATACTATATTACTTATATACTATATTAGGTATCACGTTTTCAAAAATTATAAAAACCCATTGCATGTGCGTTTTTTTGAGTCGTATTTTATCGTAACATATGAGTCTGTCCGATCAATACCAACGTCAGTTAACTATGCGCACCTGAGTGTGCGACAAGGTCGTAACTGCCACTAAAGTGAGTATTCGCGGCAACATGCGCGCGTCATTATTTCTTATTTTTAAGAGTTAGTTACTTAAATAAGTTATACCAATTAGCATTCATATTGTTTTCCTTGAATTGAAAATGTTACTGAATAAAGTATTGAATCGGGCAGAATCGATTACTTAAGATGGATTTTCATATTCGAAAAATAACGTAAGTGGCAGTTTACATGGCTTTTCTTTAACGTATTTGTATAGAATCTGACAATTACGATACTTCACGTGGTATTTGAATTGATGAACCCTTCTTGGATAGAAGTTTAGGACAAGAGGTTTTCACAGTTTTAAATTTCATCAGCAAGTTTTAAAGTTTCAGGCAGGAAGCTCGATCACAATATGTTATATAAAAGTCCGAGCCGCGTTTTTTTGAAATAATCAACGTCGTATTAGTTAATCAATCATTGTCAGATACCTTTAAAAGATCACTTGACAAAAATGACTAGGTCAGCTGACAGTTAAAGTATTTTATGAATGAGGAAGTTGAAAGCTTATGTCAGTCATTATGCAAGTAATTTCAAAAGCAGTTATATCGAAGATTACATTAGAATAGTATCATTAATATTCTTACAGTACACTAGTATATACTATACTACCCATTATCCGATCGACTTAACGCTATCTATTGGATCAGTTCCATATTGAAATAAAACTGTCAACTGTCATGGCAATCTACGCCTATACATGGTCAGTTCTATCTGATCCAATAGCGAAGCTGAAGGTAGCGCTGATTGGACGATACACGATAGGCAGTATGGTGTATGGCTTCACATAAAAGCTTTTTCCATGAAGTGTGAGGTGTAATTTGTATTAATTCCGATTTTCATGGTATTAATGAAAGCCCACTAGTCGAATATGCTCTTTTAGCTCAGTTCAAAAGTAGTAAAAAAATAAAAAGTTATTTCTTGAAGACTTAAGAAAGTAATGGAAGAAGAATGGATTATCATAGCTGTTAGAGGTGACTGCTACACAAGGCTTTCCTAATTTAGAAATCATATTATAATTATTAATATTTTTCACTATTATTGGTTTTTATCATAATTTTGCCTGTTTCGAGGTTATTTCAGAATATCAGCTTAGAAATTCTAGCTAAGTTACTACTTAGCTGTCAAGTTTAAATTTCAGGATATTTCCTTTATTTTTTCAAATGTAAGTCATCATACGTTAAGACGACTAAGGTTTGAATAATGAAATAAAAGAAATAGAAGTAAAACAATCCTGATTTGTTCTCAATTAACGATTTGTTGATTTCCTCTTCCGCACTTGATGTCTTAATTGTAGCATACATTCTGTTGGTCTTTACATAGATTTACAGATCTTGTGTTTTGTGCAGTAAAAGGTTATAAAATTTGTCATACTAGGAATAAATTTGACTCTTTCCTCTTCATTGGTGCATCTTATATATTGACGATTTCTGCTATGTAAACAGTCATGGGTGCCTAAATCTTGTTAAGACGTTATTCGCTCTCTTATCTGACAACGATAGTGATGATGAAAGAAACCATCAATCTTATAGTAAATCTATTTTATCAGTTCAAAAAGCTATAATTGGGATATTTGTTCTTTATACCTAATTAAACCAAAAAATAACATTATTTTTTTATTGATTTTTTAAATTTTCTCTTTACAAATAGAATTCATACTATTAATATTATCAATGCAAAAGTAAGTCAGTCTGTAACGCAATCATGCAAAAACTACTGAACTGATTTGACAAAATTTGGGGTAAGTCAGAAGGATATAGGTTACTTTTATCGCAACACGTGCCACAAACTAAGATTCTTAAAATTGTTTGTTATCCCAGTACCAAATTATACACAAAATACGTATTTCCTGAATAATTTAAGTTTTTCTGTTATGTACAGTGATTTATAAATAACCACGATAGTAAAGATATTTTATGTAAATTTTGTTCTTGTTATTGCATTAAAATTAATCGTAAGTACAAGCAATCTACGAAGTACATAATCGAATGTGACACAATAAAATATTCCTAATAAATACCAACTAAAATTATCGGAATCGGCAAATCCGATACAATTTTGTTTCTGCAGTTCCTAGAAAATAATTGAAAGTGCCAGTTACGATTAAGAGAGCCTGCTCATTTACGTGGTATACTATCGTAACTCAATCTTCGCGAAAACTTCAACATTTTAGATTTTTGATACAATGTACTAATTTGTTATCCTAACAATACTGTTTATGCAAATTTACATAAAGATCTAACCATTAAGGACAAAAGTATACGAAAAAGTAAATTTTAAATCGCTCTCCTGAAAAGTAGCATATTTCAGATACAATAATGTACGTAGGCACCGTCGTTATATTGTCTAAGCTTCTGTAACCTTACCCATTTTTTCCTAGTCCCAAAAAAGCTTCACTTTTAATAAGTGACGATTCGGATTCAATTTAGATGGCAATTCGATCGGGTCGGGGCCGCGGCAATTCGGCGCAGCGGAACGGCGGCGGTGGCGGCGGCAGCGGCGGTCAACGTGACGACTACCAACAGTGGCAGGACGCGCCCGAGATACGAGTCACCTTCACTGTCTCCAACGTCAAGTGCGGACTCATCATTGGCAGGGGTATGTCTCTAATGATTGCATTGTGGACTGCAAATTTCGTTATGTCAATTTATTATAAGGTTAATAGTAAAGGTATGGGGTAGCCTGAGGCTACACACTTTAAATATCAAATAATACCAATAATCATGGGTATTGACATTGAATCTCTATATAATTATAACAAAAATATGTAATTGAATTATGAGTAAATATAATTTTCAGGTGGAGAAGTAATCAAGCAGATCAATGCTCAGTCGGGTGCCCATTGTGAGTTAGACAGGCGGGTACAGAATTCGGACAGGAATAACCGAACATTCTTCATCAGAGGACACCCAGAAGCAGTGGAGCACTGCAAACGAATCATTATGGAGAAAGTTGGAATGGTAAGCTTGAATATACACAAAAAGCTAAAGGCTTTTATAAACAAGCCAAGTAAAGCCAAGAATTATCATATATAAAATTATCATATTATGTTAATGAAATTTTGCAGTTGTATTTGTTAGGTATGAGAATAGGTTGTAAGCTATTTTTCATACCCATAAGTTATTAGGGTTGCCTACACCAATTTTTTTTTTCATTCTTTATTAATTGGCATCAAAAATACATGCCACCCTCAATTTTCATCCTTCTAACACCGACCTCGATTGTTTAATAGCGATATTAGTACTGTAATAATCTTCAATCATCAGCTGAGGTCGATAATTCTTTCACACATCCCCTTTAGGTTGTAGGTGTAGGTAGTAGGTAGTAGGTGTAGATCGGTGTAGGTAGTTGTATATGCCTACGCATGTTGGTTGTATATGTAGTTTGTAGGTGTAATTTTTGGTGTAGAAGCTGTATGTAGGTAGTTATTATTTATGTATTCCAGTTCATAGTAATTACGCTATACCCAACAAATCTTTTTATTTGTTGCAATTTGATGAACAAATAAATTAAGTATTAACAACTATTTGTTACTCTTGGCACAGTTCTCGACTCAAGTATATTTAACAAGAATGCAGTAGTAATCTAATGAAATTGGATTGTTTCCAATTTGAATTAGGACTTCAATTGACTTAATTAAGCTTAAAATAATTGATATAAGTTCTTAATACATAAATGTGTGTAGTGTATATTATTAATGACAAACAGACCGGTCCACACCCTTATAATAAATATAGATAGATTGGCTGGGTCTTCTAATAAAATACATATTATGGCTTCATACTTTATTGAGGCACCCTTATGAGGTGGTGGTAGGCAGACGACCGGAGCGTGTAGGAGCGTCGTCTGCCCTTGTACATACATAATACATAGACACTGACAATATACTTTGATAGAAAATACATAATATTAAGAGGCTGGGGACCGTGTGTTCATTAAAAATATACACTACATGTGGATTATAAGTTTGTGTAAGTTGCTTTAGGCATAAAGGCATTTTGAAGAGATACTCATTTAGATACGTTAAGAGTGAAATTACAAAGTCGCGTCACTACACGAGCTCCACGATTTTGAATTTTAAATGATGGATGATAAGTCACGTGTACATTTTTATTTCTGTTTTAGCCGGTGAACTTCATCCCCGAAGGCGGGAACAACGGCGGCGGCAATGGCGGGGGCAACGGCAATGGCGCCGAGTTCTATGGCGGCAGCGGCCCCGCGCCCGGCCCGCCGGCCTGGGGCTACAATCCCAACTGGCACCAGGGCAACGCGCAGCAGCCACAGCCACAGGTAAGAATGTGAATTATCATTTATAAAAAAGGACAGTTTCCTTTTTATTTCATTATAAAATTTATGAATTCATACATTCACCTGCAGAATTAGTCTTCCACAAAAATGTTGCAATCGGGAGTACTGTGTTACTTAAGTTGAAAGTAATTATTAGGAAATAATTGTTTCTTGTTCACCTAAGACAAGTTAAAAATTGTATTTTTTAGCAACAAGTGCAAATCAATCCAGCCACCGGACAGCCCGATTATTCGCAACAATGGATAGACTACTATCGATCGTTGGGATTAGTGAGGGAAGCAGAGGCTGTGGAGCAACAGGCCAAGCAGCAACAGCAGCAGCAGGGTAAATAATATACCTACCGAATATAAACAATTTTAAGTGCTTCGCGACCGCACTTTAGAGGCTCAAGGGACTTGGGGGCTTAAAAAAGTAGCGCATTTGGGACTCCTTTGGTGTTGTGGGTGTCCATAGGCGGTAATCAGGCGAATCATTGTTAACGGGTCAAATATGTACATATAATAAATATTCAATCCGTTGTTAATAGGCGGCGGTAGCGGCGGCGGCAGTACGCCGGCGCCCGGAGCGGGAGTAGGTGGTGGTGTGCCCGCGGCGGCGTCGCCCGCGCCGGCCGCTGACTACAGCGCGCAGTGGGCCGAGTACTACCGCTCCATCGGCAAAGTCAAGGAGGCGGAGGCCATCGAGGCACAGATCAAGCTCAAGGTAATTTATAATTTACTTTGACTATATCATACTATACAGTATGTGTCGTCTCGAGGCTAAGATATTTTTACAGCAGATAATATTCAATCCGTTAGGTAGATATAGGTTACTCTTAAATATGATATGAATATGAAATACTCTTAAATATGAGTAACTTCTCAGAGAAAACAGTATATCAAAAGTCAATATTTTTAAAGGTACAGCGATTTGTATACAAAATTCGCAAGTCTCGTGAAAACGCTCTATACTAAAGTCGTACCTAGGCTGTGACGTCACACCAAGCTTAAAGTGTATGAAGCTTAAGGCCGCAGGAACATATTTGTAAATATCTCCGATATTTGTGCATTTAAATTCATACTTACCATAATGAATGTTTTTGTATATGATGTAAGTAAACTTATTTTGGTTACTAATTTAGAAAAAAAACTTTGTACTTTTTAGATGTATCTGACTAATGAACTACTCATAAAATATTTTTTTTTTTACATTTACCAAGTAGTAATGCCTCAATATTTCTGAGTATATTAATGAAACTAAATATTTTAGATGTAGTCATCTCCCCTATAGAAAATATTTTGTTGTTTTGGTTTTCTACCTTATGTTGAATGGAAACTTATACATATAATGAAATCGCTACAAAATAATTGGAGATAAGTTCTCGGGGTATAGATTTAAACGATATTTTCTGGTATTCAGCAACAAGGCGGCGCGCAGCAGCCGAGCGGAGGTGCGCCACAGCCGACGCCGCAGAGCACGCCGCCCGCGCAGAGCGGCCCCGGCGGCGGCGGGCCGGGCGGCGCACCTATGATGCCGTACGGCCAGTACGGGATGTATGGCGGCGGCATGTACGGCGGGTACGCGCCCTACCCCTACCCCGGCCCGCCCGGGCCCGACCACGCGCAGCACCAGCAGTGAACGTAAGTACCGTTCACGTTGTTCAGAACAGCGTAGACAACTGGCTCAAATATAGCATAGTGAATTTGGAATACATAAAGATTTACAAATGTCTAAAGCCACCTTTTGCCGTAAAAACTGGCAGTAAAAGGGTAACAAGGCATGCAACTTTTGGTCTCACACCCAACGGTTCCGTGCGACGTGAAGCTTTACACTTTTGTAAGCTTAATATGTCAATCCAATTATTTCTCTTACGTGTGCTATTGTCTCGTGTTCGTCCCACTTATTGTACGGATTGTAACTATGTGCCAACTTATGCATAACATGAATATAAGATTCCTACCATAAAAATGTGTTCTTGTTGTGTGATGTAACAGTATATGTACATATTTTATTTTTAAAAATATGCAGTTTTAAATAGAAAGATTTTATGCATGGAAACCTTTTTTTATCTATTGATACACAGCAGGCTATACTACATTTTTTTTCAAATATATTTTAAAATGTTCGTATCGATTCGTTAGTCAACTAGTATTTTTATTTCCTGGAAATAATATCTCTTCATGCAAAGAAAAAATGATTAAAATTTAAACTATAAATATTTGCGCCAAAACGACAGCCCACCATTAACGGACGTCATAAGAAGAGAAACAAATAAATTTCATATGTGCGTGTGTAGTGCATGAACTTTAGATTTGACTTTCGCTGTTGTTTATTCGATTTTTAAGTTCTTATGACGTCACTTACAAGAAAAATATGGGGGCTGGCGTTTTAGGTCAAGTGACATACAGGTAATAAAACTACATACTAGTTTTATTTTCGAAATAAAACTAGTATGT
This sequence comes from Phengaris alcon alcon, assembly GCA_037179445.1. NCBI lineage: Eukaryota > Metazoa > Arthropoda > Insecta > Lepidoptera > Lycaenidae > Phengaris > Phengaris alcon. The sequence continues at coordinate 78,832 of JAYRCH010000040.1, read as the reverse complement.
AGTTTTTACAACTCATCACCATTTTACGTTTTACAGCTTCAATACAAGCTCTCAAAACAGAAGGTGATAAATCATTACTTTTCATAGATCAACTTGAAACTATAAGGGTTCCTTTTAGTTACTACAGAATTCTAAAAATAGGTTAGGATAGGTTTGAACATTTTTATTAAATTCATAACGTCTTGAAATATGAAAAAACAGAAGTTGATAAATCATTACTTTTCATAGATCAACTTGAAACTATAAGGGTTCTTTCTAGTTACTGCGGAACTCTAAGAATGGATTAGGTTAACTTAGAACATTTTTATTACCTTCAAAACGTCTTTAAATATGTAAAAACAGAAGTTGATAAATCGCACCTCTAGAACTACAATGACGCAACTGTCAATTTGTTAATTTTACAGAAGAGTGATTTTAAGATTTTAAAATTGTTACAAATAAAATTGCAAGTATGTTTGTTGTTAAATTTGAAAAAAAATGGACTAATGTTAAACTTTATTTAATTACCTATATCTACTATAGATAAAAGAAAGAAAAAGTAATAATATTTATATTTAAAAATACAAAATATAATAATATGAATAACAATTGTGTCATTGTTGCATCAAAAATGATTTTTTTTCAGTGTTATTTTGTCATTTATTGTTCTAATAAAACCCAAATTTATTTAAGTTTTTTTATTTATTATTAAGTACAAAAATCTAACTTAATTACGTTTTTCTTAGTTTAAGTTACAACTTAATAGCACGAAAATCACAGAATTAAACTATTATTTTAAGTCTTATTCTCTAAGTATTCATTAACACAACTTTTATCGTAATCACACCGAAATTGCTTCAAACAGCCTTTTTCATTTAGTTTTTCAATAGTATATAAATAACAGGTAGTTTTATGCTTAATTGTAACATAATTCTTAATTATATTATTTAATAAAAAATAAATATATATTTTTAAGATTCTTATTTGAGAACCTTAAAATTATTATCAAAAACAGAGTATTTATCGTAATTTAACACAATGTTATTGTGATAGAGAAACTTACTTCTAATAAAATCTTTCAGAACAATTAAATAGGAACTTTGATTCATCAGTCTTCGAATATTTATTATCCTAGATAGTAGTACTACTATCATAGTACAAACGTCTTAAAGTCTAAAGTAGTACACATCGTATGACATAGACAAAAATAATAAAATGAATAATACAAACTATGGAATGGAAATATTTTATGTTGACTTTTATTCAACTTACATAGAGCAGGAATTGCAAAATAGTATCAAAACAAAGAGATAGCAAATTTTCGATAAGTATTGTAAAACAAACTTTTTAAGCATACCACCTATCAAAATCAACTTGAGTGACATAATTTTAGTATCTATAATAGAAAATTTAAAAAATAGTATCATAGAAATAACCGTACTGTTTCGGAACAATGTTATCATGCAGCAGTTGAGACAAATCTTTCTTTTTTCGCTCATTAATATTTATTTTGGAAGTGTAAGCTGGTTTCAATGTCACGTCAGTTTGGATATTTATGTTGATCTCTTTTCTTAATCTACGCCCTGTCCCTGACCTGATCTTGATGGGAATATTTTTCCAACTTTCTCCTTCACTGTAAGTAGTTTTGTACTCATAAGTTTCGCTGTTCTTCAGGAACCGAACCATTCTGATTTCCGTTAATTTTACTGTATTTCCGTCAATGTCTTTTGCTGAATTAATGCCTATATCCTCAGCCAGAGCCTTGATATCGATAAAATCGTCATAATTGAGTTCCTCCACTTTAAAAGCCTTTCCAGTTTTTTTTGCGCTGCGTATCAATTGAGCGTACTGGCTAGGTACATAGATTGGACCTGATTTTTTAGCCTGTTTAATGGCTTTCTCAATGAGGGAGTGGGCATTATCTCCTTCATTCTGGGTGTGCCCGCGAATTAGGAACTTATGAGATACAGAGTTAATATTCAATGTTGATACAGAGTAGTAATACATAGCAAGCATGAACCTGTAGACAAGAAAATGAAAGCAAATGAGAAAAATGAGAAAGAAATGCAAATAAACTATAAGTGATAGATATGTACATTTTGAATTGTAGGTAGTAAATAAATTACCTATTTTTCTGTTGTCCACAACAGTTGTCAGAGTAAAATGTAACATTACAGTTAGGTTCGGACTCTGCAACACTTTCCAGAAACTTATAAACGCACGTCCCGATTTCAATTGCACCACGGTTTCCTAATCCTTCGTACCAAAAGAAACAAGTAGTGCTTTTATTTTTGACGTCAGTGACCTGTAAAATAGAGTCATAGGTTTAACTTTAAGATATCATTAAATCAAAATGTACCATAACGTTTACAAATTACAAAAAGTATAAATAAGTAGGTAGGTACCGTGAAGTTGTAGCAATTTAATTTGGATTTATAGAAAAAAGCTGAGGACTCTCCTAATGGCACCGGCATTACAGCCTGCAAGTCATAAATAGCAACAACATCTTTTGAGTTAGGCTTTTCACAAGCTTTTATATCCTTCTGCTTTTCTTTACGGCTTAATACTTTCTGTTTTTGATGTTCCTTATATTTTTCTTCCAGTGCTTGTTTCTCTTGGCCAACAGCATTTTTGTACGCCTCGCATTCGTCACATTGGTCTTTTTTGGGAATAAAGAATGAGATATTAAATTCAGTGTTAAAAATATAAGCATAGTATTCATATTTGGCTGCAACTTTATTTTCTAATTCCCTCTTTTGTTTATAGTGCCGATGCATTTCAGCAATAGTAAGACCACCATCAATATATTCGCGGGAAGAGTTAGCCCTGATATAATGACTTTCGACTCGCGGAATAGAGTTGATGTCGTCTCGCACTGATTGCGCCACTTCTGGGTCTTGCTTCTTCTTGAAATGTTTTCCACGTCTATCCGTTGGAATCACACCAGAACCAGTTTTAGCTGCAACGACTGTTCGAAGTGTTCTCTCCGTGATCCCCAGAGTGTTAAGCAGAAATGTTTTACACACTCTTACGGGTTTTCCCTGCAGTGAGAAAGAGAAGCAACAATTCGGTTTTCTTTCTTTGGTAGTAATAATTTTGACACGGCGAACAGACACATTCAAAAGCGATACACAAGAAGATAAATAATCCCGTTGTCTTTGTAATGACGACAATTTCCAATAATTATCAAACATTTTTTGTCTTTGGCTGTTCGTAAATTTGGTTGCACAAGATAGTTGGCATTTATTTGGACAAGGAGGTTTCATTTCTTTAGCTTTTACAGTTTTCCCAGTGCGAGAAATATATTCTTTTCCGGAGTCCTTCAAAAGTTTAACTGCATTTCTTTTCCAGCTTGCAACATTTCGATTCCTTTTTTTCCCTTTTTTACCAGCAGCTGAAGGTCCGGACGACGAGTCAGACGAAGAACCAGTAGATGATTCTGAGGAGGAGCTAGACGACGAGCCTTTAGATGATCCAGATGAACTAGGATAAGAACTGGACGATAATATAGACAAGACAAGCTTACGTTTTCTTGTTTTATTTGGTACGAAATCATCATCGCTATCAGTTCCCGAGAAATCTTCATTTTCTTCACAACCAACTTCCTCTTGTTCACTATTATTTTCCGCGATATTCTCCTTTTCTTCACATCTCACTTGGTCATATTCATTATTATTTTCCGATAAGTCTTCCTTTTCCGCTCCAGATCTCACCTGCACCTGTTCGTTATTATTTTCCGATAAGTCTTCTTCTTTTCCAGATCTCACTTGCTCTTGTTCATTATTATTTTCCAATAAGTCTTTCTTTTCTTCTGATATCACTTGCTCATGTTCATTTTTATTTACTGATGAGCCTTCCTTTTCTGCACAGCCAACTTGCTCAACTAGTTTGTAATTATTAAGGACACACGAATCATTCCCCATCAGCTCAGACATTTCTTCAAAACACAAGACACTTAGCCTTTTTACACGCGATGTATTTTCATGTGTGGTTGAATTTTTGTAATCAGCATCTGTAATATAATAATTAATAAAAGGACGCACACACGTAACAACAAAAGAGTAATACACCACAACAAGCACAGGTTATTATTTATAGTTTTTTACTTACCTGTCCTTTTCACCGATATTTTAGATGCTAAACATTTTTTTGTAGGTACAAAATTCCGAGATGCGCCTACATTTTTGTCGGTGAAGTAAACTGATTCGACATCTGAATCTGACGTTTGGTTGTCCTTTGTATTTTTGGAAAAAGGTGCAGGGATGTATCCTTTAATAGCCTTTTCAACCATTCTAAGATTGCGTCTATTTGCCATGATGTTACCTTGTTAAATATAATTAAATTTCTGGAAAATAGAAAGCAATCGATAAAAATAAGTATAGTAGAAGATGTTCGTTTGATCTTCTACTATTTGATATTCTACTATGTTGTCGATCGAACGAAAGTTCTAATGTAACTGTACAATAAAAGGACTACCTATTTAAGTAACTTATATGAAATAATAAAGCGACAAAATATAATAAATATTATAAAAAAACTATTAGAATGTCTGTAAGCGTTGTAGTAATTAGGGCTAGTAATAGACACGGCTAGCCGTGTCAACTCAATTTTGCCTGCCAGTACCAGAGATTTATAAGTAAAACCAGCTTATGCTGAGATACTGTAGTATCTCACAGTAGGCGTACCTACCGTCCGCTTGACGAGATTCACAGCCCTTAGTAATAAATGAATAATGAGGGGAAAGGAATACTTATATACTAAATAAATACCTATACATACAAAATTATTGTTGTCCTTATTTACAATCAAAATTGACATTTTTTAGTGCTACATAAACATAAAGTACTGTCAAGCCGTTGTTTCTTTCATAATTAAGACTACTTCTAGTGCTATAATGCCAGTTAATATAATTACGTCGTAGTTGCTTTAAATATGACAAAGTGTCTAGTGCTTCATTGGCATAAAGTATACTTACGTCATTAGAGTCCTCAAAATACAAAATATTTTAGTGCTATATTGACTCAAAACTCATTAGTGACATTGTTCTATTAAAAGTAGTAAATTTTTTAGTCATAATTACCTGAGCGTCTATATAGCACCGAGACACGTCCTACCACTGTGAGGGGCCCCGCTCAACTGACCAATAGGACATCCTTGCACCCAAGCCACGCTACTTTTTGTACCAATGCAATAATGACATTCACGCCATCTAGCACCGAGTTGTTGAAATAAAGGCGCGTCACTTTAGCACAGTAAATAAATACTACTTTGGAACATTATGGCATTATTAACTCAATATCACAAAAATCTGCATTTGCGTCATTGTAGTACTAGATGTGCGAAATGATTACTTTTCATAGGTCAACTTGAAACTATAAGATTCTTCTAGTTACTCCTGAATTCTAAGAATGGATTAGGTTAAGTTAGAATATTTTTATTATCTTCAAAACGTCTTTAAATATGAAAAAAAACAGACGTTGATAAATCATTACTTTTCATATATCAACTTGAAACTATAAGATTCTTCTAGTTACTGCTAAATTCTAAAAATGGGTTAGACAATTTAAATAAAACGTCTTGAAATATGAAAAAACAGAAGTTGATAAATCATTACTTTTCATAGATCAACTTGAAACTATAAAGGTAGAATTCTAAAAATGGGTTAGAATAGGTTATAACATTTTTAATAAATTTATAACATCTGGAAATATCAAAAAACAGAAGGTGATAAATCATTACTTTCCATAGATCAACTTGAAACTATAAGTTTCTTCTAGTTACTGCAGAATTCTAAAAAAGGGTTAGGTTAAGTTAGAACATTTATAATACGTTCAAAACGTCTAAAAATATTGTGAAAAAACAGAAGGCGATAAATCATTACTTTTCATAGGTCAACTTGAAACTCAAACTCAATTTTTTTATTCAAAGTAAGCCTTTAGAGAGCGCTTTTTGGCGTCAAACAATATAAACACTTAAATACATCATATATTATTAGGACAGTCAGAAAAATATTAGTAACTTGCTTCTAGTCAGAATAATGTTCATATTACGTGTGTCTTGAAGTTGAAATTAACACCACTTGCCAAGTGGGATTTAAGGAGGAATTCTGCACAAGGAGAGTTAAGTGACTGTGTAATTTTACCTGGTATATCAGAAAAGAAAGTAACAAATGTGTCAGCAACCTCTTTATCACTATTCATAGACTTGCCATCAATATTTAAAGTAATGTGGCTATCATAGTTTTTAATTTTACCGGTTTTAGCATTTATGATTTTCCAAGTTGTTTTAATTTTATCCTCAGATTGTTCTATTAATTATCAAATCAATGATTTTGCTGCCCAGCAAACGTATCTAAAAATTTTAAATATGTTTTTACATATTCCAAAAAAGAAATATCTTTTGAATATGTTTTCATGTCATAGAGTTCATATAGTCAAGTTCTACTTGTAGAATTCCAATAATTGACCAATTTTTAAAAGATAATTTACCATTAATTTTTAAAACCTGTTGTTTTGAACATTTGATTGAATTCCTGAGTTAAAAAGTTTATAAGATTTTTATAGAGATTGGGATCATCACAATAAGGACAATTTCCCAGTAATACTATTTTTTTAAATTTCACTTTTTTTGTATGTAATAGGTCTGTCTGCATTTTAATGTACTTACTGTTTGCATTCGTTGGGACTATACCCTCAAACTTAATCCATTGACCGCTGTGCATTGATCGGAACTGAGGTTATTTATAATTGCCTTACCAGTGACATCACAGTCGCAATAAATATTATCAATACATGTGGCTGAGGAGGTAGTTACTCGTGTAGGTTCCTTGAATAAATAGTGTAAATTGTATGCACTGAAAAAAGTTTTTTTTTTAAATTCTTTATTTATTTAGGAACTTTTAGCGCACAGCGTAAGTCAGTCCCATCGTAACCTAATCTTATAACTAATGACAAAAAATATACAGGGAAACACCTATTCTAATAATTGTGCCATGAATTTGAACAAAACTGCCTCGGCATTATTTGGTTGCGACAAAATGTTATGAAATGTGCCTATATCGCCATTTGTTCAAACTCAAGGCACTCAGTATGCTATTACGCACAGGCTCATACAAGGCACATTCCATCAATAAATGATTTAGGTCTTCAACAACTTCACATTGCTCACAGTTAGGCGATTTAACTTTTTTCATCATGAAGGCAAATTTTTTACACGGAATGTGCCCAGATTTGAGCCGCCAGTGCGCAGGTACAACTAACTTACGGTTTAAATTGCAATTCATGATCCAGGGCACATAGAGACACTGACATTGTAAAGTCCTGTACCAAATATCGTTTTGTAATTAATGACTATTAAAATACTCCTTCCAAAGATCAAAAGCAAATATTTTTAAATTTATGTAAAAACTCCGATTAATCAAATATAAAAGTCATTTCTTTTCCAGTCCTCACAGCAGCTTTTGTCAGCCTTTTCGTTGCCCTGTAAACCAATATGAGATGGGACCCATTGCAATTTCATCGTGACTCCCCTTAATATCAGTTCATAAATTTTAGATAACATACCGTAAGCTATCAATGTACCTCTGCGACCAGAGGCGCATCCAGCTATATGTTGTAACGAACTTTTGCTATCTGAACAAATTATTACATTTTTATAATGCTGATTAGATATAACATAATTTAAAGCCTCTGAGATGACAATAATTTCCAACGTCATAATGAAAACAGTTTTTAAGCGTACAGATAAAAAGGCTTTCTAATAAATCAATATTAAAATCACCACATACAATTACATACTTAGGTCCATTAAATACTTTTTTGAGAATGTCTTCCATTATTAATTCAAAGTATGTGTAATTAGCATTTGGGGGTCTGTGCACACATATAATAATATGTTGCTCCAGCTCGACACATGAAGCTTCAATAATTCGCTTTACAGAAAGAGAAGAAGTATCCTTTCGCTCTTTAGCTTTTATATTATGTTTAATTAATCTTATTAAACTACTAAAAACATTATACTCATTTTGAAAATTACATACAAAGTCATTATTTTGTTGCCAATGCTCAGTAAGACACAATACACCAACATTAAACTTCTGCAAAAACAAAATTATTTCTAATTCTTTCCCAGCTAGACCTTGTATGTTTTGATGTACAATACCTATTATATTAGGATTTGTAGCTCTTGTCAGTTTATACTATTTAAATGTATGTATGTGTAATGTATGTAATTCCCAATGATACTACCTAACCCAGTACCAACACCATGGGAATAAATAACAGTTCTATATTTGTATTTTGTTTTTTTTTTTTATTAACAGTTCTGTGCTTTTACTGTTTGGGATTGTCGATAATGTGTTCAGATTCAAAGGCTGTTTGTTAATATTAATTTTAGAGCGCTGATCTTCTTGGGTGCACGCTAAGCACTCCAGGTGATCATTACCTTTCAAGAAAGACTTTTCGGTCAGGGACACAAATGTTTTTAAGTTATAAGTACCCAAAACAATCGTACTAGTAAGTGCCTCACTATATTCAGTTAAAATGTTTTGTGCTGACTCATATTTTTATATAGTCTCCTCCACTAATCTATCTAACTTATTTATTTCAAGTTTTTACTCATCTATAATTAATTTACATGATTTTACGTCCAAAATTTGGTTACTTTGTTGTTTCTTGGTAACAGTGTGCAGTGTATATAGTTTTGTATTTATGCTTAAAAAAACCTTATTGGTTTTTTCAATGAACTTTTTAATTTTTATATACTTACAAATCTTCTTTGAGCCCCTCAACCTATTTACACTGTTGTCTGGTGTTGTAAGATCAATGGTAGTACTGTTTTGTACAATATTCTTACTGCATGAACTGTGCAGCTGGTTTTCCATGACTCTAATGCGATTTAATGCCGCCTCGTAGGTGTTCTGGCACAGGTCATATCTGTGAACAGTAGCTTGAAGCCGGTCCCGTTACTCTCGCATGTCTTCATAAGAGATATCTAGCTTTGCCAGTTGTGTCTTTAGCTCCTTATACTTGTGTAGGACGCTAACGACTTCGACTTCATTGTCTTCTCTCTCCTGGATCAGCTTGGCATTGGTTTCTCGCAAGGATTGCACCATCTGTAGCGCATCTTCCAGTTTTCTTCGAAGGCTTTACGACTCGTAAATTCATTGCGGCTCCCGAGTCCCGGATAAACAACGGTTCAAACTTCAAATCATGATTGTTGTTCGTTGTGACAGTTGCTGTGGCGGATTAGATTTCCGTCGATTTTCTTTTTAATAACGTATTTATTTCATTGGAAAACAACATCACGTAACGTTATACGTAGATTTAACTTTTAGTGATGTAAAATTGTCTATTTTCTCGAATCTACAATGATTTACAATTCACGTTCACGGTTCAAATCATCATCGTTGTCCGGTTTGACGTCTTTGAATATGAAAAAAACAGTAGGTTTTTACTGGGTTATAAAATTAGAAGATTATAATAGAATTACTATTTTGGTGCCATATATTAATATTTTAGAACTTTGCTGCTTGAATGCATGTCACAAAGGAGACGGGCAAAAATGTATGGAAGCCAGCCTAGGAACCAATAGCAACATGCGATATATCATTAGAAAGGTTTTTTTAAGTACCTACTTTAAATATCGTTATGGCAGGAAGTCCCAAATCGCTGTATGAAAAAACTTATGGCGAAATAAAGTCTAGACTTCGTTCACAAAGTGTGTTTATTTTTGTTTATCATCAATATTAAGATTTTTTTGTGTGTAAAATGTTTTGTTTAAATGTAAAACTAACAGAGAAGTGCCAAAAAATTAATTAACTGTTAAGTGCGAGTTCTACTCGCACACTAAGGGTTCTGTACGGTTAAAAGGTCCAGAAAAATCAATTACGGATATTTCGGGCACATGATTTACTGCTCATGTGAAGACGTTTAGGCAGAAAAATGATTTATATTATTTCTATTCTTCTTCTTCTGATAGATATTATTTCTTTATATGGGCGAGTTTGCGTTTAGCGGATAGTCCCATACATGTGATGATTTTTTACTTTGAGTATGACAAATATGTTTTTGTCTAAACGTCTTTACACAAGCAGAGAATCGTGTGCCCGAAGTATCCGTAATTGATTATCGGAGACGTTATATATTCATTTAGCACCATCACTGTAAATTGGATGTAGGCTGAAGCTAGCAGCGCCAGTAGTACAAGATCAGTGAGAGCGAGATGTGACAAATCTAAACGTCAAATCCATAAAAATTTGTCAAACTAGATATGTCCCATGTAAAATATTTGTATATATATACTTACGTATATTTTTATCAATTGAACGACTAATGCGCACACGTCTGAGATGTGCCGCTGTGCCGCGGCTCCCTTCCCCCTCTTCCCCGCAAACGCCTCTTAAACGCACCTCTCAAAACGCGATAAGGAAAACATAAGAAACCAGTGGTATAGACATGTTACGGATATTTTAACATACATTTTGTATGCGCCCGCGTATTAACACAGGTACAGACTACCTGAGTTGTAGTACCTATACATAAAATGACGCTTGTTGTTTTATAATTATAAGCAGAAATGCCGAAAAATTTTTTTTTCTCATTTCTGGCTTTATTGTGCAATAACTTTTTCCACACAGCGATTTGGGACTTCCTATCGTAAGAAAAGTTAAATTACATAAAAAAACCTTTCCATTGATATATATAGCATGCTGTTGTTGGATCCTAGGCTAGAATGCCCGTCTTCCAGATGCTAAAAAATAACCACGATGCTTGGTTATATTTAGAGTGGCTCACATAGAAGATAACTAGTTAAGCCAAGATAATATTATTCAAACGCGTGTTGATTGTGATTGACTTAGTAATTTGGAAGGCAATTTAGATTTTCAGAGGAAAATATTGATATTAAAAAGAAGTTTGTTTAATTAGTAGGTACCCAATTATAATAATTATTATTACACCCTTATTCATTATACTAGCGAGCAAATATTAAAGTTAAATATGCTTTATCAGTTTCTAATAAATATTTAATGTAAAAATAAAATATTAAGGTCTAACAAACAATATCGGCAAATATAAAAAAATATTATCCATTTTCACGCCGTGTTAAGATTATGGAGTAAGCAAATCATATTTTGATATAATATGACATTTTAATCTATGTAATATTCATTATTATGCTTTTCTATATATATGTCATAACTCATAATGTATTAATAATTATAAACCAGATGTTAAACAGGTAAATATAGTATTGTACAAAAATATTATTGGGTCCTTACATATGAAATTGGCGTTTTGTTGTACTGGCTACTTTGATCTCAAATATATTTTCTTTGGTTAGGAATTCCAATTTCAAATTTATACCGCTATATACTCATGCATTTGTTTTTCGAAAACCGTCATTCATTTGTTTTTTCCTCTTTTGGTTTTTTCTTTGCGTCACTCTGTTTACAAAATAGAAAATTTGAAATATCGTATTATTTTCGAGTACGAGTTCCACCGTGGCACCAGTGCTGCAGAAACGGCTCGAAAGATTAACGATGTGTATGGCGGCGGTGTCGCAAAAAAAAAAAAACACAGTGCGTTTTTAGTTTCAACGTTTTCGTTCTGGAAATTTCGACCTGCATAACAAGCCCCGTGGGCGGCCGGAGACCAAAGTTGATAATGAAGAATTGAAGGCTATTGTGGAAGCGGGTCCATCGCAAACCACGTCTGAGTTAGCTGCAGCCTGCGGTGTTAGTGATAAAACTGTTTTAATCCACTTGAAGCACATTGGGAAGGTGAAAAAGCTTGAAAGGTGGGTACCTCATGAATTGAGTGCAGCAAACCGACAAACGCGCGTCGACTACTGCGTTACATTACTCAACCGGCACAATAATGAAGGAATTTTAAATCGAATCATTACCTGTGATGAAAAGTGGATCCTGTACGATAATCGGAAACGCTCATCGCTATGGCTGAACCCTGGCGAACCAACCAAAGCCTGCCCCAGGCGAAAATTGACTCAAAAAAAGTTACTTGTGAGCATTTGGTGGACTAGTGCCGGTGTCGTTCACTACAGCTTTCTTAAATTTGGCGATTACGGCAGATGTCTATTGCCAGCAACTGCAAATCATGATGGAAAAGCTAGCTGCTACACAACCGAGGTTGGTCATTCGCTCTAGGCCAGTCCTGCTTCAGGACAACGCTAGACCACACACTGCACAACAGATGGCTACCAAATTAGAGGAGCTTCAATTGGAATGTCTCAGACATCCACCGTTCTTCCCGGACCTTGCTCCAACAGATTACAATTTTTTTAGAAATTTGGATAACTTCTTGCAATGGAAAAAATTCAACTCCGATGGGACAGTACAAAGCGCCTTCAAAGATTTTATTGATTCCTGTCCGAATGGTTTTTTTTAGTAAAGGAATCAATGAACTACCTATGAGATAGCAAAAGTGCATAGATAGCAATATACTTTGATGAAATAAATATATTATGTTTAAAAAGAATCGACTTTATGTTCCTCCTTTACAAAACGCCAATTTCATAATATGTAATGACCTAATATTGTCATCTATCTGTTTAAAATATTATTTTTCATGCACCTAGTCTAATATATTATATTTGATAGCTTTGTTATTATTGTAAATATCAAAATTGAGTTAGATTTACCTATTGTTTCTATTTTATTATTTGCGTGTAAATAAAACATGGTCCATAATTGGGATGCTAACAATAGGTTGTCTTAGGGTATTTATAAATATGAATATTCAAAAACGATATCCGCTGTGTCTGAACACGACCTGAGTGTGTGTACACGATAATATTTTAATATAATATTATGTTAACTTTCAGGAAAAGTTTGTTTTAATGTGCATGGTCACTTTGTATTATTTAGCATGCTTTGTTTGTATATGAAATATTGTGTGAATAGGCTGTAATACACAGGTGTGTTTACATTGTAGTGTAGTATTGCAGATGCGTCTGGCCCGCGAGAGCCTGATGCCGGTCAGACCGCTAATTACTCGACTATATTTGTGTCACGTGATTTTGCCATGTTCCTTTGTCTCATTGCAGAGTCGCAGCCGGCCGCGCGGACGACGAAGATACCTCTCCATTTTAGACCTATAACAATTAATATAAGCTTCGCGCCCACGATAAATAATATCGCCAAAATATTCTCCCGCGCAGTACACGTCACATATCAGTTTTATTTGTTGTGGGTCGTGCCCAATATTGTAACGGTAGCCTATGAGATTATCTTGTCTTGACTGACCGCTTGTACGTAAACACGGCCGTGTGGTATATTCTGTTGCACTCACCCATTTACTGTGTTTAAAATGTTTTAAGAATCGACTGTTATTAAATATTGACGTGTGATGCCAGTCTGTCCAGGTTAAGATTTAGAATGCCACACTGCCTATAAGATGTAAGAGATCCGTCGGAGCCATAGAGGGCACGCGGTACCGCAACAGACCCACCACCGCTGCGGGATTGCGAGGTAACTGCACTCGAGTGACTAGCTTAACACCTACACTTTGTCGGGATAATTTTCATGTGTAATCTCAGAATTTGAGTATCGTTCACGATATTTTAAAATTACCATGTCCGCGAGTGACGCAAGAAATGACCAAAGCTTTCGAACGAAATGTCTTGCACCAGTCAATTGAGTTAAGACCCGAGACTTAATTATATGCGTGTAAATACAAGATATATAGTATTGTGTCGTGTGAACTGCAATTTCAAACTAGACAGATAGTTTGTCTTTAAATCGTTTGTATTTAATCTCTAACAGATTTTTGTCCGAACGTATCGGCTTCATACAACTGTAGATTGTAAATTGATTAGTATTATAATCATTTTATATTGAAATTGAACGATACTCAACATTCAGTAAGTAAGATTGTTAGATGTAAGTCAAAGTTCGTGTAAGAAACCGTCGCGTCAAATCGGACCGCTCATTAGGTTACTAACAGTCGAACATGTAGAGTTAATGAATATGTATTAAACCTAGCTTTGGTAAATATTAGGCGTGTAACGTAAAGGTAATGTGAAGTCGACATTCCTTTGAAAATTGTTTGAACAGCAACCCGAAGAACAAACGTTCTGGGGGCGCCCCGGCTCCCGAGATAATTGTATTAATATTAAGATATAAAGTGTATGTTGCTTGATTTGTGTACATTTTATTTTAATCATGACTTCTCTCCACAGACCCCCGAGGTGAGTATCCCTTGTGAAAACGTTTGAAATTATCGAGACCAATAATTGTTAGAATTTTTTTTGATCCAACTGTGTTGACGATATTTTTCCTAGGCATTTTATATTACCATAATGAATTTTATGTGTGTACACTTGCGCATTGACATTATACACAAATTTTATTATTATTCGTGCCTAAATGTGTGATTTCCAGCTACTGATACGCTGATAATGATGATTATTTAGATATTATTATTTTTTACATAATACGTGATTTTTTGCATTTATGTTGTGATTATAATGATGATACTATTATTTCCTATGATTGCTATATTGTGTGATCTTTATTCACTTGTTGATATGTTAAAGGTAAAGTTCTATTACTATAAATTCGTAAAAATGAGAAGTCAAAACGAAAAGGGAACGACAACCTCAATACCCCTATAACGATATGGCTGTTGAAAATATGATGGGAGTAAGTACTGGCTGTGACAGTGGTAAGTTCTATAAAGACAAAATATATTAAGCTCCTTCCCTATCAGCCTCGCGGTAACTTCTTGTGGCATGTTAGCTGGCGGTCACTCTTTATTTTGTTAAATCACATACAGTATACATGTTTACAAAATAAGATGCGTAAGTTGTAAAAAACGTGATCTCAACTCGGAAAATGTTAATAGGCTGGGCCCAGAGTCTACGTCGGGCCTCTAGGTCAAGGCCATGGCGATTTTATTCTTCAAGATAATTTACTTTTCGCGAGGCTGGTATCGAAGCGATAACTAGTCATTGCAAATTAAATTTCTATTTACGATGGCATCCATTAGAAACGTCATAGAGAAAGGTTATTTGAAATGCAATTTATATTTTCTACTATAAAATGTTGATGAATCCCAAATTCTACTACATACCTACCTCCTTACTAATAAAACTATTTACACAACGGATAACTTAAAACAACGTTGCTATCCTTTTCTATCATGTGACATTTCCAACGCATCAGACAAAGACAGCAACGTTGTTTAAGTTATCCGTTGTGTAAATAGTTTTATTAGTAAGGGGGTTAGAGTATTGAATTAATTTAAAATCTGCCTATATCTACCAAAACTTACTGAAATTCACCGTCCATTATTTAAAATCTGCTCGTTATACATTTAACTTACCTATATTTTATTGACTAATTTTATTTTATACTACGACTAATAACTTTTTAATGTAGGAACAGTTTTTTATTATGATTTATTACATTTTAAATGTTATACATAATTATTATTATTTGATATATTATGTACATATTGCGCATTTGTGTTTTTAATTTAATATACTATTTTATTTCGTACACAATGATCGTGCAGTTAGTATAGTGCTTTAAAATAACTTTTAATCATTTATAAATGACGCTAACGTAATATTTATTTAATTTTCTCAATTTTAACATAGTCGTGTAATTAATTTACCCGTGTACGTTATATGAAATTGATGGTGTCTTATCCGTTTTTACACTCTTCTGTATTATTTGTCTTTATTGATTTTTGTGTATTCACGTTTACAAACGTTATTTTTGCTCAAATATTTTTCATGATATTTCTTTCTGATAATTTTAACAAATTTCAAATGCCTACCCATTTCAAATCTAACCCAGTCGCATTTTCTCACATTGTGTGTTTTCACAAGCCTGATTAGGAACGTTGAGACAATAAAACGTAAATAATCATACTGTTGTTTTATTTTTCTTAGTCTACAATGAGATTGCTGCACAGACTTTTCTAGAAACTTGAATAGATCTAACTCACTAGGACGTTTAATACTTTTGTGGCGTTTCTGTGGACGATTGTGATATCAGCGAGGTGGAGGAGCTACTGGAGCGGATGAGTCTCGACAGCCGCGACAGGGGAGCCGTCGCCCACGGCTCCAAAGGGCTACCTGATTTGGGCACCGGCGATATTCTACAAACAAAAATACATCAAGTTAAATACTATTATAGGTAACACACTATGAATATAGGCAGGACACATAGTTTTTTCTATTATTTTATGTGTGGAAAATAAAGGAATTGTACCTGTTTTGCCGGGGTCGGGCAGTTTTTGCGCGCGGTTTTTTGTTTGGCTGAGCCGGAGCCGCGCACTCTACTTCAGCCCCACTACCTGAACCTAATGATGTCAGATGAACACAAAATTATTTCCTACTAAGTAATTACTTAGGTACTTCGATTTAGAACTAAATTGTGCCGATGCATTCTACTAATTTGTGCGTTGAATACGATAAGTACCTATGTTTGGAAGCTTTAGGTAATGTTCTGAGTTCTGACCTTCAACGTATAAGGAGTGCTCCACGTGGCCTGGCCTCGTGGCGTGGTGGATACACAGGGGCCTCGCCGCTCGTAAGTGATCCTCGTTTCCGAGCGCACTTGAGGTGAAATACAAATAATGTGGGTTTATCTTATACTGAGTCAAGTAACATTCGTATTTCGTATCAATAAATAAACAATAGGTCTTTTGAAATACATACAGTCATAATTACAAAAACAATTTCTCTATCGAGAGTCGGGAAATTGACTCGACATTCAGGTTAGGTTAGGTTTTAACCAACTTCCAAAAAAGGAGGCGGTTATACGTTCCGCAGGCATGTATTTTTTTTTGTATGTTTAACGACAACTCCGCCGTCTGTTGACCGATTTTCAAAATTAAATTTTGATGTAAGGGGTAATACTTCGAAGTTGATCTCGTTTTCACAAAAGGGATGACCTGATGATGGGATTCATGAGGAATCGAGGGAATTCCTAAATATTTATATGGACACATTTAGTGATTTCTACTTTTTCTGAAGTAACCCAAGCATATGATAGAAAAAACAAAAAATTAAACCGACTTCCAAAGTAAAAATGCACAAAAAAGTATGAAATAAAACTCTTTTTCTACTCAATCTTCAAAATTTTGAAGTCAGTATCAGCCAACTTGAACGTGTGTTCTATTTTAAATATTTTTTTATCAGGATGCTGTTCGGACTGGCGCAGACTTCAAAATTATGAAGATTGAGTAGAGGATTAAGCCACTATGTCGATTAAAGTAACCATCATCATCACCACCATCATCACACCAAAAATCATGACCTAATGATACAATAGGTACTTCTCATAATATAAACATGACACGGATATTTTTAAACATGACTCCTGCCGTTTTTGGACCGATTTTCAAAATTATTTTTTTTGATGTATTGGGTATAATCCGAAATTGTTCTCGTTGTCACCAAAGCGGTGACCTGATAATGCTATCCATGAGGAATCGAGGGAACTCCTCGAAATGTATATGGACATATAAAGTGATTTTTAATTTTCAGATTTAACCCAAGCATATGCTACCAAAAACCAAAAAACCAAAAAGTAAGATTCTGCTGAATAATAATTTTACAAATATCACTAAAAAGGGTAAAATTATTATTTTTAAACAAAAAATTAAACCGACTTCTAAAGTAAAAATGCACAAAAAGTATGAAATAAAACTTACTGGCTGAAATTTTAACTATTTCTCTACTCGATCTTCATAATTTTGACGTACCATCGGTACCAGCCTGAACAACAATATTTAAAATAGAACACACGTTCAAGTTGGCTGGTACTGACAATGTTTAATTTTTTTTGACTTTAATTACGTGGCAATAAGGTTCAAAGGTGGTACCTACACCAAATCTGATAACGACTGTACAACTACCCTGTAATCCATCATGGTAAGTAAGAGGTAGGTAAGTATAGAGGAATCAACCTTACAATATCAGTAGGCCCCGTGCGAGTTTCTTACGCCGGTACTTCTCGCCGGGCTAGTTTCCGAACCGATGGTAGGCATCATGTAGGACAATTCTATAAGAGTTGCTTGGTAACCTACATGGAAATAAAAATGTTGGATTTGAGTAACTAGTAAGCAATAGCTTAGCCTATCGAATTCTTGTTTCAAATTAAATAAAGTGGGAACTTACGAATTTCTTCCGGAGTTGAATGTTTGATCTTCTATCGCTACATCGCTGTCCACCGCGCTACTTTCCGAAGCAATCAGGTACATTGATCTACCAAAACAACATTTCTGTAATTGTATTTCTTTCTATATAAGCTATAGTAGCGTAAATAGTAATCGGTGTGATTCTACAGGGACAAGAGCTCAAACCTACGAGTTTTTTACTGGTCGCGACTCGCGACAAAAAACTGCACCGTAAAAGTAGAACTCGGTGCTAATACAATAGAGCTGAAAATCGAAGTGTCAAATGTCGAATTTGACAGCTGTACATTTAAAATCATTATTTTCAACTCTGTTACTTCCGGCAAGGATGTGACGACACAACATACTAAACACATGTAGTGAAACGGAACGTTTCTGTAAATCAATAGTTCATGACATAAAAAGTTATTTTTGTCAAAACGTCAAACGGAACTTACCACCGCCATTTTACTACTACGGACTATAGCACAGATTACAAATAGTACTAGTATGACGTCACAGCACAGATAATCTATCAACCAACATTGCGAATAGTGTTTTCGACGGTTTTTAAAAAGTGTATTTATAAAAAACAATGTAGGTTTTTAGGTTTCAAAATAATGTTAGGTATATTATTTTTTTGTGTGTAATGAAACAATTATGAAGCGTTTAGGACATAATAAAAACAAGGTTTTGTAGCCTATTTGTATTATCGCAAAGTTCTGCTGCTGAGTTGAAAATCGTGTAGAGCTGTCAAATCTGACATGAGTTCTATTTACAGTGCATTGTTTTCTGTTGCGACCACAAAAAAACTCACGTGTACGAGGGCTTACAGTGCTCTTAGATTTCTTTGAATATTCGATTACCTGGCAGGCACATAGAGGTGCGGCGGAGGTGGGGGCGCGCGGCGGGACGCGGTGCGGGCCCGTCGTGCGCGCGCAGCTCTTCCCAGCACCACGCACTCTGTTCCCAGATAGGTTTTTAATACTATGAAGCTAATAAGGCTAGTGTAGTACACTACATAAGTATATGTAGTATGAGTAATAAGCATAATGTACTCGTGGGAGTAGATAAGTATTTTTTTAAGAATTTACGTCTTTATGAAAGCCGTTTAATGTAGGAAACCATCGCATGTCGCAACATGGATAAGATTATGGATTGAGCATCTAGCATCCGTAAACGAAACGATCGTGTCCAGCTGTGTCCTTCAACGTATCGTAGTTTTCTACTTAAAAGTGACGAACGCTGGCCTGTCCTATATTCCTTTCTAAAGAACACTGCAGCGCTGTAATTGCTCAGTTTATAGCAATAAAATTTCGCAATACCTGGTACTGGGTCGCTGTCTGTGTGCTCATTGTGGTCCCTCTGCCAGTTGGACTCCGGTGGGGGAGGCTCCGCGGCGACCCCGAACAGCCCCGACACCGCTCCCGCCACCATCTGTCGCGCAGACTTCACGCCCGTCTGGAAGATGCAGATTCATGAATGTGTACAACTGTTATATAAAACATTTACTGACAATTAATGTTAACAATAATTGTTACATTTTGTTAGGAACTGTAAAATGTTTCGCAACTTTTGCGCCCTGTACCAACAAATTAGCCCACGGCACAATCTGGTGAGTATGCATACCTACATTTATTATACACACTAATATCATCTAATATTAGGTCATTACATATGAAATTGGCGTTTTGTTAAGGAGGAACATAAAGTCGATTTTTTTTAAACAATATATTTATTTAATCAAAGTATATACCATTGCTATCTATGCACTTTTGCCACCTCATAGGTACCTAGTTCATTGATTCCTTTACTAAAAAAAATCGGACAGGAATCAATACAATATTTGAAGGCGCTTTGGACTGCCCCATCGGAGTTGAATATTTTCCCTTACAAGAAGTTATCCAAATTTCGAAAAAATGGTAATCTGTTGGAGCAAGGTCCGGGGAGTACGGCCTAGATGTCTTAGACATTCCAATTGAAGCTCCTCTAATTTTGTAGCCGTCTGTTGTCAGTGTGTGGTCTAGCGTTGTCCTGAAGCAGCAGTGGCCTAGAGCGAATGACCAACCTCGGTTGTTTAGCAGCTAGCTTTTCCATCATGATTTGCAGTTTAAAATTGCAGATTAAAACAGTTTTATCACTAACACCGCAGCCTGCAGCTAACTCGGACGCGGTTTGCGATCGATCCGCTTTTACAATAGCCTGCAGGTCGAAATTTCCAGAACGAAAACGTTGGAACCAAAAACGCACTGTGTTTTCTTTTGCGACACCGCCGCCATACACATAATTAATGTTTCGAGCCGTTTCTGCAGCACTGGTGCCATGGTGGAACTGGTAGTCGAAAATAATACGATATTTCAAGTTTTCATTATTAGTATTTAAACAGAGTGACGCAAAGAAAAAAACATAAGAATTACGGTTTTCGAAACACAAATGCATGAGTAAATAGCGGTATAAATTTTAAATTGGAATTCCTAACCAAAGAAGATATATTTGAGATCAAAGTGGCCAGTACGAAAAACACCAATTTCACGGACCTCATACTAAGTACAATATGAAAAACATTATATCAGTAAGAATATAAGGGGAGTCTGGCGGGGTGGGATCTCAGTCCATTACCTAACATGAAAACATTTTTAACATCCCTGATGGAAGGACCTCTTAGAAAATCAGAGAAAAAAATATTCAACCTATAAGATTTTATAATAAGAGCCAGAGAAAATTTGCTCATAAATATTTTATGATATTTTATCAGCTGTAGTTCATCAACTCATAGATTCTCACGAAAGTATTACTTACTTCTTTTTAACCGACTTCCAAAAAAAGAGGCGGTTATATGTATTTTTTTTTATTGGAACGAAGTTCCATAGGGGGCGATGCGGAGGGGTACCCTAGCCGTTAAAAAAAGTCCGTAACGTAAGATTTTTATGTGTAGTCTTTATTATTTTCTTTACACCTCGAATAGAACTTAAAATTAATATTCTTATAATAAGGAACTTCGTTCCGGATAGGAACGAAGTTCCTTATTATCAATTCCTTATTATGTCAATTAAACTAATCATCATCGTCACACCATAAATCATGATATAATAAGTACTTCTCATAATATTTTACGCCGACACAGATATCTTTGAACATTACTCTGCCGTTTATGGACCGATTTTCAAAATTATTTTTTTGATGTATAGGGTATAATCCAATTATACATTCGATCGTTTATTTTAAACGTTCTTTAAATGTGTTAATAATAATTTAACAAATAACACTAAAAAGGGATAAAATATTATTTTTAAACAAAAAATTAAACCGACTTCCAAAGTAAAAATGCACCAAAAGTATGAAATAAAACTTATTTTCTAATTGAAGAGCGAACTTGAAAGTGTGTTCTATTTTAAATATTGTTTTATCAGGATGTTTTTCGGGTTGGTACCTACCGACTTTAAAACTATGAAGATTGAGTAGAGAAATAGTTAAAATTTCTGCCAAATTTAAAAGGGGAATTATTTCGAAAATAAGTTTTATTTCATACTTTTTTGT
Organism: Phengaris alcon alcon; assembly: GCA_037179445.1. NCBI lineage: Eukaryota > Metazoa > Arthropoda > Insecta > Lepidoptera > Lycaenidae > Phengaris > Phengaris alcon. Next base: position 57,170 of record JAYRCH010000040.1, on the reverse strand, counting down.
TTGTTATGAGATTTTATAAGCAATTCCATTAATTACAAATATTTATAAGATTTTATGAGACTTGGAGATTAAACCTCTAATCGCATTTCTATGCGATTTTACGTGGAAAATTGACAGATAAGTAGCTCATTTAAAGAAGTTATCAACAATTTTTAAGAAATCATGAGCAGGATTGCAATTGAAATTCTTATTTACTTTACTATTACCTAATACTTTTTTATTATTTAGTTATTATTACTATTTATGAGTATTTCCGTGGACAAATACACATCAAAATGTACAGAAACTTATCATATTCTATAGGTACGTTGAAAACGCCCGGAATTTGATATAAAATCTCATAAAATATCTCCCTGTCCCCCCTTCTCCCTAATACTTTACAACCCGTGCGACTTAACTAGACACTTCAATAAAATAAAAATATTTTTATTCAGAAAAAATACAAGGTTTTGTTTTCTGGACGTTAACAAAGAAAAAAAAAGGATTACAGTTACCACCGGTTCGGAGCCCTAAACCGGCAAGAACCGGCGTAAGAAACTCGCGCGGATGCCACTTTTTAGTAAAAAGGATAGCCAAAATTGTTCTTTAAAAAAAAATCGACGGGTTGCACTCCGGGAGCGCCGGCAGAAGTGAAAACTTGAATATTATTGTCTCATTTTCTTTCGCTATTTCTTCGTCACTTTTTTCATTAATAGATGCACTTTGTTCAATTTCCATATTTTAAACACTTTATATACACGAATTTCACGAATACACAGCAGTGTGGCCACTACGCTGACAGTCGAGTCATCAGCTGTCACCATCCATGGATGCGCGTGGCACGCTGAAACATTAACACACACGAACATTCGTGCAAGCGCCCTGCGCCGCCTGTCCTCTCTCCATCCGTCTTACGAATTTTCGATCAGGTCACGTGTCCTGACGCGAGATTAGAAATTTTTACCCATTCCAAAAAAAAAGTACACAGCGCCGCTAAAGACGTTTTCACTTCAAAATAATGTATCATACAATACAACAAAAACAGAAAAATATGTTAACAAAAATAAATAAATATTTAATTACAATATATTACAGTACAGAAGTACATTGTTTAGTTAGTAAACTGAAATTGCCTCATATTATTCTTATTCCCAGGGTGTGCTGTCCTCAATGAAATCTTTAGCTTTTTAAAATTTATTTATTGACATTTTCTGGGAGTTTATTAAAGAAACGTATACATACACTGACCTTCAAAAGAATTGCTTATTTTACTGCTTCTACTCACTGGTACAGCCAGTTTGTGCTTATTCTCTAGTATTTATGTTGTGTTAGTCGTATTTTTGTAAAATATTTTTTTCTAATATTTTACTAAAGGTTGGTAATATTGAAATAGGTCTATAATTAGCCAGATCAGATTTGCTGCCAGCTTTTAAAAAGAGGTAATACTTTGCTATGCTTTATTAAGTCAGGAAACTCACCAAGCTCTATAGTCTATACAATTATTATAGACAAACGCTAGATGAGGTGTGACCAACAACTATCGATTTGATAATTCTCACAGACATACCCCACATGTACGCAGTATTTTTTACAATAATGAGTTAAATGTCTTAATAATGTCACGTGACTCAATTTTTCTAAAATGATAGTTATCCTCACATTTTTTAATTATCTCTAAGTAATGATTCAGCAGCTGCGGGTGAAGACTAGATTTTTCGTAGTAGAAACTAGAATGTCTGCAAAGAATATCTCAAATACTGACGCCACTTCATCGTCCGAGTTAATTAACTTCACGCTGTGACGTCATCGTGGTATGCTATCGGTCAGTACCGCAGGAAGGTGAGTGCGGGGTGCCGCGGGACATGCGGGGCATTTCAGCGGAGTGTCTAGTTAGTCGCACGTCACAGAGTACCTTGATATATATATACTGAAATCGCACGTGTTGTAGGTACTTATATCAATCGTTGGCGTTTGCGCCGGGGAGTAAGGTCATTAGACAAAATACGACGGTTTTATTACAATATATTACAGTGTTTTAATATATTACATGTAATATATTACAGAATTAAATTACAATATAATATTACAGTACAGAAGTACATTGTTTAGTTAGTAAACTGAAATTGCCTCATATTATTCTTATTCCCAGGGTGTGCTGTCCTCAATGAAATCTTTAACTTTTTTAAATTTATTTATTGACATTTTCTGGGAGTTTATTAAAGAAACGTATACATACACTGACCTTCAAAATTTTGCTTATTTTAATATAATAAGCACAAACTGGTACAGCCAGTTTGTGCTTATTCTCTAGTATTTATGTTGCGTTTGTCGTATTTTTGTAAAATGTTTTTTTCTAATATTTTACTAAAGGTTGGTAATATTGAAATAGGTCTATAATTAGCCAGCCTGTGTAAAGTGCAACATTGTTACTCATTGTTCGTGTTAATTCTTTATTGCTTATAACTGAAAAATGTTTGCTTACATAAAAAAAAATAAACCGACTAACTACTTACTTACTTCCAAAGTAAAAATGCACAAAAAAGTATGAAATATAGCTTATTTTCCAAATAATTCCCCTTTTAAATTTGATTGAAATTTTAACTATTTCTCTACTCAATCTTTAAAATTTTGAAGTCAGTAACCAGCCAACTTGAACGCAAGTTCTATTTTAAATATTGTTTTATCAGGATGTTGTTCGGGCTGGTACAGACTTTAAAATTATGAAGATGGAGTAGAGGATTAAGCCACTATGTCAATTAAAGTAGTCATCATCATTGAGTAGATAAATAGTTAAGATTTCAGCCAAATTTAAAAGGGGAATTATTTAGTAAATAAGTTTTATTTCATACTTTGGAAGTCGGTTTAATTTTTTGTTAAAAATAAAAATAATTTTTCACTTTTTAGTGATAACTATTTGTTAAATTATTATGGGATATAATTAATCTTGCGAACAAAAAATAAATTTGCGACTGCACGTGAGCATACTGTATTACTGAATTTGGCAGCGTATTAATATGTTGTATGTATAACTAAATTAGTAAACAGGCCAAAGCACTCAGGTGACAAAAATACAAAAATCGGCAGATAAAAAGTGGCGAAATTTAATCCAAATAGGCACCGAAATTTATAAGTTGGCGACTTAATTTTCGAGTTGGTGTCTATTAGGTATACGATGTAAGCAGCTATGAAACCAGATTGGGTTGATAAATTAATGGCTGCAAAAAAATTTAATTTGCAGGCTACGGAAAATCGCATTTTTGGATACTGTTGAAGTTTGATGCTGGCGTTGATCAGATTAATTATATTTTTGATGCTTGGGAGGGGTCGCAGGATGCTCTAGGAGTTTTTTGCGATCTCTCTAAGGCATTTGATTGCGTGCAGCACACAACGTTGATCAGGAAACTATGCCACTATGGAGTAAGGGGACCAGCACTCGTCCTCTTAAAATCTTATTTATCAAATAGAACTCAGAGGGTTGAGATAAATGGAAAAAGATCCACAGATACCAAAATTGAGATGGGGGTCCCATTTTAGACAAGGATCCATTTTAGGACCCTTTCTTTTTCTGGTCTATATAAATGACCTACAATACCTTATTATTGGAAAAAAACGGGATAGTCTTATTTGCCGATGACACGTCACTTACTTTTAATATTAATTGCCAAAACTCAGGCTATGACGAAGTAAATAATGCTGTCTCAAAAATTATTTATCACTGGTTTAGTGTTAATAATTTTTTGTTAAATAGCAAAAAAACTAAATGTATAAAGTTCACGTTGCCAAATGTAACGCAAACTAAAACCAATGTTCTATTGAATGGAAAAGGTATGGAACTAGTAGATACAGCTGTCTTTTTAGGTATAACTTCAGACGCAAAACTACAGTGGGGCCCTGATATTGCTGGGTTGGCCGACAGACTCAGTTCAGCAGCATTTGCAGTAAGTAAGATAAGACAATTTTCAGACGAAAACACAGCAGGACTTGTTGATATTTTAGTTACTTCCACAGTATAATGTCCTATGGCATTCTACTGTGGGGAAATGCTGCCGATATAAATACTATATTTGTGCTGCAGAAGCAAGCTGTTCGGGCAATCTACAAGCTGGCCCCCAACACGTCATTAAGAGATAAGTTAAAGGAATTGACATCCTAACTGTAGCTTCTCAGTATGTTATGTTCTATCAAATGTATTATATGTTTAAAAAAACCCTATTCGAACCTATTCGAAAAGAAAAGTGACAACCACAATATAAATACCCGAAATAAGCATAAGCTTGATGTACCAGTGACTAGACTTAGTAAAGTAAATAATTCGTTTAAAGGCCAGTGTATACGCCTATACAATAATATCCCAGAAGCGTTCAAAATTTTTCAATCAATAAATTTAAAAAAATAGTTAAAGAACGTTTGTGTGCTAAAGCCTATTATAAAGTAAATGATTTTATGAATGATAGCACACCTTGGGAATGAGGTGTGAATTACATTAATTATTATACTCTTGTTAACTATGTAGTTTTAGTCATAACATTGTTAACAATTTTCCATCTTTTTGATAAAAGATGGCCTCGTGCGAGTTTTTTACGCCGGTTCTTCTCGCCGGGCGCCGGGCCAGCTAGTAGTTCCCGAACCGTTGGTAGGCATCATGTAGATCGACGTTCAGAAAGTGTATAAAAATACCTATTTTGAATAAAAAATTTTGACTTTGACTTTGTTTTCCTTTGGTATGGGTGTCGTTTTCATGATTTTTGGGTGCACCCCCAATAATATAAAAATTAAATCCATTTTGAAATTCCAAAATGGCGTACATTTTTTTCATTCGAATGAATATGGGTATCCTTTTCCAGGAAATTTTCATTATTTTCTCAAGATAGAAGCGATTATATAAAAAAATATGGCAATGCTCTACTTTGAGATACGAGCGATGTATAAAGCTATAGAAATGTTGAAAAATTCAGGATTTTCAAATTTCTTGCTCCCATCATGAAGAAAATATATGGTTGCGTTGGTTGGTTGGTTACTAAGGGGGACAAAACTTTAATTATTTTTTCAGTAGGGTGTACCGTTTCCGAGTAGAAGCGATTATAGAATGAAATATGGCAATGATAATTTTGAGATACGGGCGATGTATAAAGCTTTAGGTATGTTGGAAAATTAATGATTTTCAAATTTATTTTTCTCTCACCATGAAGAAAATATGTGGTTGCAGGGTTACTAAAGGGGAGGAAAGTTCATTATTTTTTTCAGTAGGATATTCCGAGATAGAAGCGATTATAGAAAAAAAAATGCCAATGCCTACTTTGAGATACGAGCGATGTATAAAGCTATAATAGAAATTTTGGAAAATTTAGGATTTTAAAATTTTCTTTTCTCCCATCATGAAAAAAATATTATGTGGTTGTGGGGTTTACTAAGAGAGAGGAATTTTTCATTATTTTTCCAGTAGGACGCACCATTTTTGAGATAGAAGAATTTCACAGAAATTAAAATATATATTCATTTTTCAAATTAAATATTTTTTTGGTAATTGATGTCCTCTAAACCTAGAAAAGGACACCTAGATTCATATTATTAAAAAAATATGTCCACTATCTTTGTAATTCAAAATGGATATTATTTTTGTATTCAGCACCCCTAAAAACCTCGAAGACGACACCCGTACCAATTTTACAGAAAAATAAAAATTCGCCATTTTCAAAATGAATTAATTTTTGTAATCAGTGACTCCAGAAACCTAGAAAAGGGCACGCACCTATATCCATTTTTTTTTTAATTCAAAATAGATGACTTTTTGTAATCAGCACCCCCAGAAACCTACTAAAGGACACCTATATTAATTTTTATAAAATCAAGTATGTCAGCCCCATCTCGGAATTACAAAATGAATGTCATTTTCGTATCCAGCACCCTCAAAAACCTAAAACTAAATATCCACCATTTTTAAATTTCAAAATGAATCTACACAATATCTACATCCCCCGAACCTGAGAAAAAATAAAAATGGGATTTTTGTACGCTCCTTTACGTTTTTTATGCGCGCTCGCTTTGCTGCTTATTATGTGTTTTGAATTACCTATATCAGGGAAAATATATGTGCCTATTCTTAAATTATATGTGTACTCTCAAATTGTCGCCAAGATGGTTATTTGTTCGCTAAAATAATATCTGTCTGCCAGTTTGGAATATTCAATGAAAAAAAGTGGTATTAATTAGTCACCAGATTTGAAATTTATTGTTCCTTATATTCTTTCGCCAACTTGGTAATTTAGTATTCAATATTCGGTTTTTCACACCCAAAATTCGATTGTTTTGTCGCAAGTTTAAATACATGCTAATTATTATTAACACATTTTAAGAACATTTAAAATAAACGATCGAATACCTATGTATAATTGAATACGCGCCAAGCTTCCATTAGGTATTGTAAATAAGATAATGACATCATCATTATCTTACTGTGAGTTACATAATGGCATATGCTTGCAGTTCTTTAAACAATGTCGAAATTTTCAAACGCGTATCTTTAAAGACAGAGGAGTTCTGTTGTGTCAGTGCTATTGGATCCAGGGTATACCTTGGTGCAGAATCTTACTCTTTGGTAACATATGCTTAGGTTACTTCAGAAAAAGTCAATATCACTATAGGAAGTCACACACACACAACACACAATATTTGGAAGTCGGTTTAATTTTTTGTTTTATAATAATTTTTTTATTGTTCTAACTTATTTAAATTAATAAATAGTGTGTGTTATACGTATAAGAGTAAAGATATATACTTTGTAATAAATTTATAATAAAAAACTATTACGTAAGTATAATATTTTACCCCGTGCTTATTATTATATTGCAGGAGGTATATTTGCATAAGAAGTGTTTTGGCACGAACACTCCCACGCGGGCGAAGCTGCGGGCAAAAGTGAACATACAAACAGACAGACTCGGCGGGGGACTTGAATTTATAATAAATTTTAGAGAGAAGTCTTTTTTGCAAAGAGAAAAGTTTCCCAAATTTTTAGCGCTCTGAATTTCCTACGGCCTTCCCGATTCCGGATCATATAGTAGGTACCAGCCTTATCTCTTTAACGATTAGTCCAAATTATGTGCAGTAAAAGGAAAAACTCTAATACTTTAAACACTTGAGACGATAAATTATCTTATATTTTGATAAAAAATCATAATTGTTGATAATATGACCAATTAACATCACCTTACGATTTAAATATAGGTATATATTTTAGAATAATAATCATCTTTTTGTGATTTAAATATGCTGTCGCCGACTTTTTTGCAGGCAAAATCAAACTCCAAAACTTTTCTCTAGAACTCAATAATAAATCTCTTATCGACAAGGCAGGCAATTCTCAAACACGATTTTGTTCGCCCGTTATTTTAACCGACTTCCGAAAAAGGAGGCGTTATACGTTACGTATTTTTTGTATGTACGATACGATTACTGTGGACCGATTTTAAAAATATTTTTTTTTTATGTATAATACCAAATTGGTTCTTTTGACATCAAAGTGGTGACCTGATGATGGGATCCATGAGGAATCGAGAGAACTCCTTGAAATTTATATGGACACATAATATGGTGATTTCAACTTTTTCTGAAGTAGTCCAAGCATATGCTACCAAAAAGTAAGATTTTGCACCAAGTTTTACACAGGATCTGAAAGTACTGAACAGAACTCCTGACTGCTTATAGATACATGTTTGGGGATTACGGCGTTGTTTAAAGAACTGCAAGCATATGCCACTATGTCAATTACAGTAATCGTCATCATCACCACCATCATCATACCATACATCATCACATTATGATGATTTAATAAGGTAGGTACTTCTTTTAATATTTTACATCGACACGGATCTTTAAACATTACTTTGCCGTTTATGAACGTATTTGCAAAATTATTTTGTTGTTCTAAAGGTTATAATTCGAAATTTTTCCTTTAGTCACCAAAGTGGTGACCATGATGGGATTCATGATGAATCGAGGCAACTCTTCGAAATTTATGTGGACGCATATAGTGATTTCGACTTTTTATTAAATAGTCCAGCATAATATGCTACCAAAAAAGTAAGCTTTAGCAAAAGTAACTACTGGACAGAACTCCTGACTCCTTATACATCATCTTAAATACAATACCTACCTAATGGAAGCTTGGCGCGTATTCGATTATAATTTATACATTCGAACGCTTATTTGAATCTTTCTTAAAATGTGTTAATAATTATTAATAAGTATAAAAAATACGACTAAAATGGGAAAAATTATTATTTTTAAACAAAAAATTAAAACTAACTTCCAAAGTAAAAATGCACAAAAAAAGTATGAAATAAATGTTATTTTCTAAATAATTCCCCTTTTAAATTCGGCTAAAATTTTGATTATTTCTCTACACTATCTTCATCATTTTGAAGTCGGTACCATATCAAATTTTATCAAAATCCGTTCAGTTGTTATTTCATGAAAGAGTAACGAACATCCATACTATAAAACATTCGCGTTTATAATATTATAAGTAAGGATATCTTCGTTGTCGTATTTAATGATTTCGAAAATCTTTTGAATACGAAAACGTTATTAGGTATTAGGCGTATAGATTAAAAATATTTAAGATTGTGATCACCCATCCTAGTTGAATCGACGACCGGCAATGCTTAACATGAGTTAGCGCTATACCTACACCTACGTAAAGTTTCAGCCAATTCAACTGATCAGTTATAAACATTTTATATGTTCTATTCTTTAGAATCACATAAGTTTTTTATTTATGAACCGATTGAAGTGGAGCAAACCAAAACGCATTAATGAAAACCGCATTCAAATCGGTTAAGCCGTTGACTTCGTACGCGCAAAAACAAATATCGCGGGAACCGTACATTTTTCCGCAATAAAAAGTAGCCTAGTGTTAATCTAGAATCTAAACTACTACCATACCAAATTTCATCAAAATCCGTCCAGTAGATTCTGAGATTAGCGCGTACAAACGTACAGACAAACAGAGAAAAATTCTAAAAACCATTGTTCTGGGTTCTATGTCGTTCATAAAGTCCCCCTGTAATGTTTTCTTATATATCTTCCTAGATAGGTAATTTTTTCATCAATACCTTTTTTCGAACATAGTTTATCTGGATAAAAAATAAATAGCTCGTCGATACAACATCATTTTTCAAATCTCTCTGATTGCTTTGATTGATTGCGGCTTGAGAGGACTTTTTATTCCTCTCGATAATTCTCATAAACATTTTTAACTAAACATGAGCTCATTGGTTCTTATAGCTTTTACATTACATCCTTTATAACTCATAGGATTCTAGATTTTTACTTAAAATATGGTGAGATTCTATGAGATACTGAAGCTTCTCATAAGATCTCTTAGATTATAATGAATTATGACCGTTATGAGTTTTTATGAGTAATTTCGCGGTCAAATACACACATAAAATCTTACAGACTATTTTCGTTTTTTTTATGAGATTGTATGATTTTTTCTAGCAGGGTTTGTGATCAAATGTTTGTTAACAAATGTTTACACATTAACTGTAAACATTTTCTAACAACAGTGTGGGAGCACCATAATACGCAATGTATAAATGTGCAATTTTGTAGCGACTCAACTTTCGAACAGAAAAATATTAGTCTTGTCTGTCTACTACCACTGTAAAAGTCAGATTAGAGATTATAACGAGGTGGTATTTGCCGAGAAACTGTTCCGTTAGCGCTCGTGAGCACGAGCGTCGACTTTTTAAATTGCTGCATGAGGTGTCCTGAGGACTCGAGCAAAATAACGACTCGAGAGATTTTATCATATGGGTATCAGTGCATGACGGGTACATACCGATACATTTATGTCTATCTCCGGCACCCCCGTGAGGTCTGCAGCTCTCTGCGCCAGATTCTGTATAGTGGGGTCGTTGGGGCATCCGGTCTCCACTAGCAGCAGTAGCTCTTGCAAGTAGTCTCTGTATACGATCTCATCCGCTACAAAACAATGACTTTATTTAGACTTCTAATTTATGGAGGATTCGTGTAGCTATTCAAGTGTACGTTAGGATTTGTCACTATTGTCGAGCTATGTATCGCATCTTCGATACATAGCTCGACAATAGTCTACCTTACCAATAACCTACGCTTTTTGTACCTGTTGGTGGTATTATGTTAACTTTCTGAGGATCCTCTGTAGGCTGTTGTACGACAGGTAGATCTAGTTTAGCCAATGGCATCGTGCCTGTCGCTGCAGTTTGCATCGGTGCAGACAAAGGTTGAGGCAGAAGGCTGGGTACTGCATGCGGCTGCATTGATGTATGTGGCGCGGTTGGCTTGAGTGTACTACCGTTCACCAATAAATCTGGCTTCGGCTGTAGCGTTATTTCTGTTCCTATTTAAAAATAATTAATTTAATTCTAGGAAAATTTCCAAATGTCCGAGTGATGTTTAACGAAAAAAAAAATCATCTTGAAAATATGAATATTATTGGTTTACTCTTATCTTAGCCTACGTTCCCACGAGCGGTTTTTTCCGTTGACGCTAGTACACAGCACATAAATAATAGAACTTTGCTACATCTCACATGACTCACGAGTTGTCAAATTTCTGCCGTGTGTTAGATTTTCAACTCAACCTATTGTATTAGCGCGAAGTTCTATTTTCAGAGCTGTTTATACTAACGCCTGCGCCGCGATAAAAAAGCGCTCGTGATAACGAGAGCTTATGATTTTTATATATATGTAACTTTCAAGCGATAGGTTATCTATATAATATAAAATAAGTCTATGCTTAGTGTCTACCTGTATTAGTGAGATCCATGTCCTGGGTGTAGGCCATAACGTTGAGAGCGGACGATAACGCGGGAACCACACCGGCTGCTCCGCTACCGGCGGCGCGGAAGTCGAGAGCAGGCGCTCGCCTGAACAAAACGTTTATGGAATATTATTTGGGTTCACCCGGCAACCGACAAAAAATAAGGAATTACTAGAGTGTTAGATACATACGCTAAAGCTGGCTTGGTGGGTGTGGATATGGAGACTCGCCCCCACATGAGGAGCCGCAACTCTTCACCGCTGATGCCGCGCTTGCGCAGCTCTGCTATGGTCACTTTGCCAACACGCTGTCAAAGATTTTCAGACACGCAAACGGCGAATGTTTTTATTTGCAATTTTTATTAATTTATAAGGCTTTAATTACAATAATCATACAATAGATTATGCGTGACATTTAAATAAACATTACCATAGAGAAAGAACAGTACAACCAAAACATCTGACCGGGATTCGAACCCGAGACACCAATTTGCCAACAACGCAAAATATAATAATACCCTATGTATTAAAACCGGCCGTGTAAAAAAAATGCGAGTCGGACTCGCGCACGAAGGGTTCCGTAAAAACGACAAAAAATCACATTTGTTGTATTTTTTATTGTTTTTAGTATTTGTTGTTATAGCGCGAGCGGCAACAGAAATACATCAACAGACAGCGAAGTATCAGTAATAGGGTCCCGTTTTTACCCTTTGGGCACGGAACCCTAAAAAACAAATTAAAAAAATTTCCGCGGTTCCAGGGATAACCTAGCTTAATCGATTTTTCTCCTCCAAAACTCCTGCATACTCATGGAAATAATTAAAGCCGTTTTCGGGATTTTGATAATATGTATACATACAATTAAAAAATAAGTTTACAAGAATTGTTTATTTTAAGATATAACCTCTGTGACAAAAACAACTTCCCTACCTAGTTGAAAAGATCCACATACCTTCCAATTGGCGAGGGCACCTTTTCGCTGCTTGGCCCTGGTTTTGGCCTTGCTCTTGATGACCATGACCCCCCGCTGCTCGTAGCGTGGGTCATCGGAGGGGCCCAGCCCTATGGAGTACTCCTGTAGGTACTTGTGTGCCTCTTCCTGAGCCACTGATCGCTCCAGCGACACGACAATCTTAGCCCACTGTTAAACAAAACCGATTTTTGTTTGGAGGCTACCATATTTTGGGTGTCGAGTGCATGAGTCTTGATTAGGGTAAGAATAGTTTTTGTGAATTTTGACTTACTTACATTTGACGACTAGTTACGATCGGGCACTTTACCTGCTTAACCCACTCCTTTTCCGATTGCTCGATTACGTGAGCATACGTGTTGCCCATCATAGCGATAAGCATGTTGAGCAGCAGAATTGGCACGAACACCATAAAAACCGTAAACACCGTCTTCGACAAATTCGGGTACGTTGTTTGTCCCAAATCCGTGTACTGAAATAGAATAGATGAAGATAAGTAAACGTTAGGTACCGTTTTACCGTTTGAATCATTGCTGTCTATTTAGTCATAGTTTTAAATTGATTGAACGGTAAAAAACAGCACACTAATACCTGTGCGCAATGCTCATCTCTTTTACGCACGGGCGTTACACTAGTGTGTGTGCGATTTTTTGTCACTACTCGCCGTGAAGAAAGTAAGTACAATTTGTATGGCATCGAATTAGTTACCATTGTTTGCCACTAGGGGCACATAACTTCTCCACGGGGCACGGCGAGTAGTGACAACATGCGCACACGGTTCATTGTGCTGTGTGCAAGTTTCTGTCACACCGATGTCCTTGAGTGCGCGGTATGGTCATCTAGTTTTCTATAAACTAGCTTTTTCCCGCGGCTTCGCCCGCGTAAATATAGTATCTCACGGGAATACTGTACCTTTTCGGGATAAAAAGTAGCCTATGTTATCCAGTGCCTAAACTACTACCATACGAAATTTCCATCCATCCATCCGTCTACAAACTTTCACATTTATAATACAGGGTGGCCCATAAGTCTCTTGAAATGTAAAAAAAATCATAAAAAAAAACTAATTACAATATGAAAAAGGTTTTTATTTTGAAGTAATCTTAATAAAATGGGAATTATTTTTTGAAAATTACATCGTCTAAATGTAATCCGTTACGGTCGTGGCACTCCTGTAAGCGACGTCTAAAATTGTCCATCACTGCGCGGCAAGTAACTTCTGTAATGCTTGCCATTTCTCGTCGAATATTTTCTTTCAAGACATCGATTGACCGCGGGTTGGTTTCATACACTTTACTCTTAAGATAACCCCATAAGAAAAACTCCATTGGGGTCAGATCCGGACTACGTGGTGGCCAGGCAATATCTCCTCTTCGAGAGATAACTTTACTAGGGAAAAGTTGACGAACGACGGGCATAGCGCTGTTAGAGGTATGGGCAGTTGCTCCATCCTGTTGAAACCAGGTCCGCGTATTGAAGACTGGAAAATTCTGCAACTCTGGTGCAAAAAAGTTCTCGATCATTGCCACATAGCGCTGCGAATCAACAGTAACCGCGCGACCTCTGCTGTCCTCAAAAAAGTAAGGGCCTATGATGCCATGCGCTGACATAGCCGCCCAAACTGTCACTTTAGGGCTATGTAAGGGCCTTTCATGTTTGCGATTCGGATTTTCGCAACTCCAGTAGCGACAATTCTGCTTGTTGACATGGCCGTTGATGTGGAAGTGAGCCTCATCAGAGAATAACACGTTATTAAACGATGTAAAGCGGTCGAACATTTCATTTGCAAAATTTAGTCTGTGCATAGGGTCAGTATCTTTTAATTCCTGTACTAATTGAATCTTGTAAGGGTGAAGAAGTAAATCTTTCTTTAAAATCCGCTGTAATAAAGTTCTCGATAAGTTTAATGCACTGGAACGCTTACGAGTAGACTGGGTAGGATTTTCACGAATTGACTGTTTCACTACGTCGATGTTTTCTTCCGTGCGTGATGTCCTTGGTCGACCTGACCGTTTTTTATCCAACGTAGAACCACTCTCCTCGAACTTAGTAACCCAGTTCTTAATCGTTTGAATACTTGGAGTGTCGTTAAAGTTGCGTAAATTGTGATGTTCTCGAAATTTACGTCGCGCAACGGTAGCAGAATTATTGTTGCGATAAAACTCGCGCACACAAAAAGCACGGTCCGCACCAGTGAAACGCTCCATGGCGACTGAATTCCGAAAGACCGTTGGTGCTTCCCCCCTACCCCGCGCGCCATTCTTGCGCACCGTTTGAATTTTATTCGAAATTTAAATTTCAAAGGACTTATGGGCCACCCTGTAGTTGGAGGACTTACGCTATAATCTCCCAAAGTGATTTGAAACAAAGCCATCCAAGTGCTAGGATAACTTGAGAACAATGTTGATTGCACGTTTGGAAACCCTGAAATAAATTAAAGCTTAAAGTATAAGAAACTTAAGTTAAGGCCTAAAAATCTTAAGAGGTGGTTTTTATCATTCTAAAAATTTAATTATGATTACTTTATTACCCCTGTATAGAAAATAGAATGATTGTGAAAATCCGAAAAGCACTATGCAGTATATAATGCCAAAAGTGAACATGTCTCCTGTGATCATGCTGTAGATCATCGTCACGAACGGACCTGTCAGCTTCACTGCTCTGGAATTTAGAAGATAGGTTAAGATTTTGTAAAAAATCGATAAATAGTTGAAATATTAAAAGAAAACCTACTAAGATCCGTGAAAATATAATAAATCAAATTCACTAGAAATTCACGAAAAAGAAACATTCCTTACGACAACATTTGAACAGTCAGATCGGAAAGTCTCGACTCATGATTAAAATAATAATGAAATCAATGTAATTGAAAGAGCTTACCCAGCGAAAAACATCAGGAGAAACCAGGATCCCGGCAACACGAATATTAGAATGGCTTCTTCCACTTCATTTTGGCGACCAAGTCTAGCTGGTATGCAGGCCAATAGCAGCAAGTTCGAGGAAAGGAATATGAACTTCGCTGGCTCATGTATCTAAAATAATATTATAAGTTAAGCAGACATTTCTATTTTTTTTTTCAAATTAACTAGGTATTTATTTCTCCCAAAAATAACAAAAGCAATTTGTGGGAGACGAAGAACATTTAACTGGGTGTGCCAAAAAAAGGAAATCATCTTTCTTGCAAACCTAAAAAAAGTCTGAAAATATAAATTGAACAAGACTTTGTGGTAATAATGGAAGCCCCCCAAAGGTGATCTCCGACCGAGCGAGGTGGTATGCACGGCCAGGCCGTAGTTCACTTGTAGTAATTTCAGCTGTTGTATATATAGCGCCGAACTACAGAAACTTCGATAGCGCGCGATTCGGGATTGTGGCGGTAATTGGTCCGCCACTACTTGCTCAAGTAACTTACCAGTTGCTTAAAATATGCAACGACTCCTTGATTCTTGAGTTCGTCGCCTTGCTGAAGAAATATGTAGCACAGCGTACTGGCTATAGTTCCGAGCTCACATCCCAATCGAATGCCACCTCTTGCGTTCGTCACTTCCATACTCCAGTCTGGCTGGACGTCCGCTTCCAAACTACTGTGTCGAAGGTACACAGCGATCGAGAGTAGTACGAGGTGTAGCATCAGAATTAATAATCGCTTGAGAAACTTTTTCTGGAAGAATCAAATACAGCTGAGCAGTAGAAGGAATAGATAAAGACAATAATTGGTACAGAAAAGTGGAAAGGCGTACCGCGTGTCTAACCACATAAAATAAGCAACTTCAAATTATACCAAGATAACGTGTACACCAATACCTACTCTGGCGAATGTCTTCCACTTCTCTTCTAATAATCTCTGTATGATTCCACCGTCTAACATGTTTAAGTGTTCCTGCTTTGTACCATTAAGTATTATGAACAGGGCTGAATTCCAGTCTGTAAAAATGATTTTGCCTTAGCATTATGAATATTTAAGTATTTTATTCCAAAAGACAACATTTTGGGGAAGGAACAGCCCTTCGTACCAAGTGGTCTAACACACCATACACTGCACAAATACTCATGTTAGACCGTAGACACGAAATAAAAAAAAGCCTACTTAAGTAACTATATAATGAATAAATAAGTTTACTTGTCCGTCCATCAGGGAGTAGTGTATCAAGCGCGTTTAGAGGATACGCGGAGCAGGTGATGTTCGAATATCTCCAAAACTCTCGACAGGACAGCTCTAACATTTCCCGGAACACTGAAGCTCTGCCCAGCTGACATGCCAGGGTCAGAGGAGTGAAGCCCGCTCGGTTTAATCTTCCGTTACTCGCGGGCACCTTCGGATGTCGAAGTGCGTATCCAAACATATCCTTAAATAAACTCCCCATGAGTTTTTATCCTTAGTATTAATCAGTTGTTACGGGATAATATATTCAGTAAATTAATATCCTACAGCGACTTACCAATTTGTCACATACAACTACCATATGAAGGATCATATTTCCAAACGAATCTTGGGCATCGGGATCCGCGTCTGAATCGAGAAGTAGGTTGTATACAGCCTCGTTAGCGCAGCAAGCAGCCCAGGCAAGGGGATACTCTCCTAAGTATGCGAGACCTTCGTAATTCGTGTGACGCGCAGGTGGGACACATTGTTGATCACGGGGAAGGAAAAAGCTTCCTACCAAAGAAAGTTAAAATTTTAAAAATGGGCATATAAATAATGAGCAATGCTTCTACAAAAGTAGGGAAATTCACTGAGTTTTAGTTATGCTAGGATTTTTGAAGTACCCACTTAACCCATAGATAGGTTGGGTTGGGTTACCTATGGCACGTTGATTGACGTCAGCGCCGGCCTCTACCAGGTCTTGTACCAGCTCATTGTTACTGTACGCGATCGCCAAGTGCAGTGAGCTAGCGCCTAAATGTAAGAAAATAGGAATCAAGAATTGACAGCATAGTGACTCAAAAGATAGAGGCAGATACTTACTAGGAAGTGAATAGAGACTCGTCAGAAGTTATAAGAGGAAACATTTCATAAGCGAATGCCTCATGAGTATGTAATAAATGAAATGAAAAAAAAAAGTAACATATAAGGACTTTTCTATACTACTTATTTATAATAATGGTATTACTTAATAAGTAGGTAACCTTCAATTCGAATGGGGTGTTGCTTTAAAAGTTTAAATAAACAAAATATAGATAAATACCTAGATATTCTTCACCTTCTACCACGTCTAACGAGAGCTTTGGGTAACATTTTACTAATGTTCTTGCTATTCGGGTGTGAATCTGAAAAATATTTTAACGAGATGAATTATGACTAAGGCACAGAATACATAATAGTACAAAAGGGTCAGTTCACACCGAAACGAAACGATATATGACAATTCAATATTGAACTTTATTCCTCACACTAGAAGATACACGTTTCATTGTAAGAGTTCGAATGTCAAGTTGCACCGCACTGCACAGCGCATGTGCAGTGCTTCTTTTGTGCAGTGAATAAAGTTCAATTTTGAAAAGCTATCATAAAAATGTAGCGTCGTGTCACGTATCGTCTCGATTCGGTGTGGACTTACTGACCCTAAGTAAATATTCCAACAGAGTTTATTGGAACAAATAAGGTCTACTTAATTAAGGCGATTGTGATTTGTGGCCTGCTGTAAATCTAAGTAAATATTCTATATTATACCGTGTGAAAACTTCTTGTTGCTTTGGTATAAATGGGTCGGCTAGACCGGAGAAATAGTAGGCAACAGAAAACCAGAGTAACATAACGCGTACCGTGTGCGTTGTTTTGCCGGGCAAACGAGTGAGGGACTGGAGGTTCAAATGAGTTCAAAAAGATCGGGAAATTCTTGATTCTCTACTCTATCTTCAAAATTTTGAAGTCGGTACCAGCCAACTTGAACCTGTGTTCTATTTTAAATATTGTTTTATCAGGATTTTGTTGGGGCTGGTGAAGACTTCAAAATTATGAAGATTGAGTAGAGAAATACTTAAAATTTCAGCCAACTTTAAAAGGGGGATTATTTTGAAAATAAGTTTTATTTCATACTTTTTTGTGCATTTTTACTTTGGAAGTCGTTTTAATTACTTTGGAAGACGGTTTTAAATTTTTTATTAAAAATAATCATAAGTAAAGTACCTACTGCTTGTTTGTCAGTCTTATTCCAAATTCATAGCGAGTAAAATATAATTGGTTTTTATGTAATCGATTTTGAATAAAAAAAAGACAAAAAAAAGAAATAAAAAAAGACTATTGCCGAAATCCATTGATATCTTGGTCGTATACCTTAGTATCGCAAATGATGAGGACGTGTAGTAGAGACTCCCCGAGTGCTCCGCGGTAGCTCATTTGCCAGCACGCAGTGTGGTCCTCCCATTTGGCTAGCGGGTCATGGGGAGACAGCGACGCTTCTATTGGCAGCACTACCTAACGAAAACATGTCGTTTTTTTTTTTTACGTTAAATGTTTTAGGTTTTTTTTTTTCATTTTACTAAGAACAATATAAATTGCTGCGACAGGTGTGACTTCCTCTGCCACTTTTGCTGACCATGGCTAGTTTGTTCAGCCCGATAGCATATGGCCCGATTATACTGCCCGAATAACCATTATGGTCAATTCGCACCGAAATGAAGCCATACGCGATCCGTCGCTGCATTTTTGAGATACCCAAGTTGCTATTTAAAATTTAACTTTATTCATTTTAGAAAAAGGTACACGTTTCATTGTATATAGTTTACTATATTCATAGTTCGAATATTAAGTTGCTGCACAGCACATGTGCACTTGATGATTGATGTCATAAGAAACGTGTATCTTTTTGTGTAGTGAATAAAGTTCAATTTTGAATAGTTATCTTAAAAATGCAGCGCCGCGTCGCGTGTTGCCGCGGTGGGAACTGACCCAAGTGTCGTATACTTACATAATGGCTTGTATTGTAGCTACAAATTATTGCCAGTTTTGAAATTGTTTTACAGACCTGTTCCTGATCTCTGAACTTCCATCTAAGATACTCTGCTCTGTTAATCACGCGACCGCGTCCACCGGCATACATATACGCTGACAGCTCCTCTCGTATCAGTCTCTCCGCAGCTTGCATGCCGCTTCGAGTGTATGTATCCAACAACAAGCCTCCTGCAATCGTTATTGATATTACTTAGGTATATGTGAGTAGATAATAAGAACATATTTTAACTACTTTTATGTTCATAAGAATAATTAATGTAAGTCAATCTGTCTCAGTCCTCTGCATACAAATGTCATAAAAGTCATGAGTCAGGCACCTCTCACCTTCGAAGAATTATTTACTTTCATGCCTTACCTACCTTTTTTGTAATCTGCTAGCTTGTATAGGACAGTATGTTCCTCTGTATGAGGCTGCGATATAACACGGTCAAGCACAGAGCCGACCGCCTGGATATTTGATGATGAGCAGAGTTTACCTATAGCCTGACCCATTTTAGTCTAAAACAGCAAATGGATAACATTAGCGGATATCGTATGCGACCAAGTACATCCTTTACGACCGTCGTAAACGATTTGCTTTCGACGAAACCCAGTTTATTTCAGTTTGATCGCAACGGTCGATATCCATCGAAATTCAATAGGGCCCTACACCCACCGGTAACCATGGGTCATAGTGGGACTTATGATAGCTTAAGATATAATAGTTGGAACATTACTTTTCAAATTGACTTTTGAAATTTCTATTATATATTCTGCAATTTGGTAGTCTGATAAGTCGGTTTACGGACGATAATTTTCCGCAATCCGGAACGCCGGTGAAAATTCAGAGCACTGAAAATAGAACTCTGCGCTAGTAAAAGAGAGTTGAAAATGAAAGATTCAAGTGTCGAGCTGTCATATATGTCACTAGCTTTTGCCCGCAGCTTCGCCCGCGTGGGAGAGTGTTCGTGGCAAAAAACTCCTTTAGCAAATATACCTACTGCAATATATATAGCACAGAGCAAAAATATATACTTATAATAAATTTTCACACGTACTTTTTAATTTTAATATATCTCCTAGATAAGGATTAGATAATATTGTATCCGTCTAAATAGCTTCTGAAAATACCACATTATTTGTGATCATTTTTTTAAACTAAGAATGGGTATAGTAGTATTACCTATCCTTCAAAGATAGACATATCTATGCCATCGCAGACTTTTTTGTAGACACCATGGTCATTAATGATATCTATTCTTTGCCATGGTACCGCCTTCAAAAATATGAAGATTGAGTAGAGAAATAGTTAAAATTTTAATCGAATTTAAAAGATGAATTATTTAGAAAAATTTAATTATAATTTTTGAAAAAAAAAATATTCCAAATTTTTTGTTTAAAAATAATTTTTTCCGAAGTAAAAATGCACAAAAAGAATGAAATAAAACTTATTCTCTAAATAATTCCCCTTCTAAATTGGGCTAAAATTTTAACTACATATTTCTCTATTAATTAATTTAATACATTTATGGATATAATCTGATATTGTCGGCTGTTAGGCTGGGACTATATGTTCCGAAATCCGGAAGGCCGGCCGAAAAATTCTGAGCAATGAAAATAGAACTGCGCTATAATAGAAATATGCTCCGGAATCCGGAACGCCGGAGAAAATTAAAAGCACTGAAAATACAACTTTGGACTCAAACAATAGAGTTGAAAATTGTACACATGAGTGTCGAGTCCAATTTCAATGTCATATATGCCAGTTCACCGGTGTTCCGGATTCCGGAGCATATATAGTCCCAGCCTTACATTGTGTTGACATTTTTTTTTAAATGGAAAACGTAATGTTAAAGAGGAAGAAAATCTATGGGTTTATTACTAAATTGCCATATTAAAAAAAAAGTTTTGTCTTTTGATGGAGTTGCACTGTGCAGAATGAATAGAAAATTATGTAGTTCTAAACGAGATTAGATATTCGTAATAACATAAATAAATCATTGCAACAAAAAATTATGCAAACATACGAAATATTGAACTGGTATGTCCCCATATAAAACCTATGAAAAAATTAAAATATTTTTATGTTTTAAAACCTACAAAACGCTAATCTTAAGTTCAATAAGCTTCTAATGTTAGTTTTTGGCCATTCATTAGAGAAACGAATTCAGAAATGTGTATTATTGAGTCGTGTGATTATTCTGCAATTCTAAATTTGTAATTTGTGCCTTAGTTAGTTGTATTTAGGTACTTATACCTACCAATACGTTTACGAAGAAATACAATTCTTGAAGTCGCTGATATTGTTTTGTGAAAGTCACAAGCTAATGTTATTAATTAAATTACATTTTTAGTAAGTATAATAAAAAAACCAGTCACTGAAATTACCACATAAAAACTAGTACAATTGTAGCTAAGGAATTAAGTCCACCTGTTTACAACCATAGCAACTAAACAGAATATAATATTATAATCTTTAGTGTTTATGCTTGTAATCACAAAATTGTTTGATGGCTGTGTTTTTACTAGTAACCAGAGCAATCTTTTAATAGTGGTGTAAGTGTAATGTAACAAAAATAATACACTTTCAACGTTCTGTGTAACAGACTGACAAACTTATTGTCTTTCTTGTTTTTATTCCAGAACTGCTCAAGCTAGACAAGGTATTAATAAGTGCTGTAAATCTACCTTTTGGGATGAGTGATGACCAATCAAGCTGAACAAGGCGTTTTGTATTTAAGAAAGGAAATAATATATTTAGAAATAAATGAATTTGAGAATAGTAATACTAGTAAATCTAACGAAGGTAACTTTATTTTATTTTATTTTGAAATCAGATAATGAACAAATATGATATCATTTAGTTATTTTCTTACACTCTGTTTATGTAGGACACTATTATTCTTACTTATTAATCTGTCTTATCTTATTCTATACCATCCAATATTATATGATATTATAAAAGAAAAAGAAGATAAGACATTCTACAACAAACACTAGAATAGTTACAAGTGTAAAAAAAATATTTGTAACACATTCCTGACAATATGCTATAACAGATAACATGTATTTATTTTCAACACACAAATTACTATTTACATATAAACATTAAGCACCATTGATAATAAAACCATAATATATGTATGGTACCTGTTGCTAACATGAGATAGGAGTTTGTAAACATTTTTGTCTTTGTGACATTTAGTGTAATTAGGTATGAATGTAATTATTAATTAAATTTTTTTAGTTCTTCAGATCAATAAACTAAAAGAAGTGGAAATACTACCTGAACTCAATGTTACAAAATTAAAGATTCCAGTAATACAAACAACACCACTAGAAAATATGTGTGTTTTGCAAAATAGAATACAATATGGAAAACGAAGACGGATTTTAAATAAAATTTTGAGTGCAAGTTATATTAAGAAAAATAAAAATTTATGCACATGTAAGGTACAAGTCAAACAAAAGCATAAAATATCACACAATGTACTGTTGCGTCGACTGAGAATCTTAAGTGATAGTAAAAGAAATAAATTATTTAGTGAACGCATTGAAAATGTTAAAGTGTTAACTTGTATAGATATTTCTTCAGATGATTTATCCGACGAGGAAACGAAAGAAAATGTAAAGAGAAAGAAGAAAAAAGATACAAATTGTGATCAAACAAGTGAGCAATATACAGTAGTAACTAACAATAGTGATGATTGTAGAACAGTCACATTCTGTGAAGAAATATCACCTACAACACATCATATTTTGTCTGACGGGGAAACTGTAGACAATGTTCAGAGAAAGAAGAGAAAAAATTCTAATTATATTCGAACAAGTGAGCCATATACATATTCATACGAGAATATGTATATGGCTAAGAGAAAAAATGCAGTAACTGACAGTAGTGAAGTTTGTGGAACAGTAACATTTTGTGAAGAAATATTACCTACGACACGTCATGTCTTGTCTGGCGAGAAAACTGTAGACAATGTTATTCAAACAAGCAAGCCAAATACAGCAGTAACTGACAGTAGTGAAGATTGTGGAACAGTCACATTTTGTGAAGAAATATTACCTACAACACATCATGTCTTGTCTGGCGAGGAAACTATAGACAGTGTTATTCAAACAAGCAAGCCATATACAGCAGTAACTGACAGTACTGAAGAATATAGAGCAATCACATTTTGTGAAGAAATATTACCTACGACACATCATGTCTTGTCTGGAGAGGAAACTGTAGACAATGGTATTCAAACAAGCAAGCAATATACAGCAGTAACTGACAGTAGTGAAGATTGTGGAGCAGTCACATTTTGTGATGTAAAATTACCTACTCTTAGCTTAAAAATACAAGATTTTGAAAACAAAAAATTTAGGAAACTTCTACAATACATGTATAAGAAATTAGACTTGAAAGTAATTGAAACAATGAGTAACAAAGAATTCAATGTAATTGTAATTATAGAAAATGAAAATTTGCAATTAACAGACATATTCATTACAGATAAAAATAACATAATTATTGAGATAGCTACAGTACCTTTTAATGATTATTCATATATTTATAATCTGTATGACAAAAGTGACAATTCAAACAATTTAAAAAAAATATGTTGTAATGTGCTTCGGTTGCAATGTTGCTGTTGGCATAACAGACAAAAGCAAATAGAATTAAAATTTCCAAAGGATTTTAAAAGGTTACTATTTATTCCACATTCTTGTCTCAATTCATGTTCATGTTGTTGCAATGGAAACGGAAACGAATTTGTTTCAGAAAAACCCAAACAAACAAATAATCTTTCTGTTGCTGACATTACGACTCCTACACAAAGTTTTTCAACAATACAAATACCTCAGAACACTCTTCAAGCAAAAGCATTGTCCTTTAAGAAGCCAAAATACAAACAGAGCCCAGATTCATTCACAAAATCTGTACAATCTTACTCCTCTTTGTCTCTACAATTTCATTTCGAAACTAATTTAAAAGAATTGACCGTTGGCTACAAGCAACTGGTTGAAACTATTGATTTTGGCAGTAAAGGAGAAATACTATTTCATGATTATAATGTAGAAACTAATTCAATGTGTCTTGTCCGTCTGGATATAAAGTATGTAATACTAACTCAAGGTATTATAACTGACAATATATGTTGCAAGTATAAATATGAAGTGGTACTGGAAAAACTTAAATTAGTTTTCAAAATCGATCAAAATATATTAACTTACATACAAAATGGACATACGGACACCTTATGCCTTCATCGGGACATATGTGAAGATTGCAAATTGAGTAACAACATACAAACTATGGACCTTACAAAAAATCTCCAATTTAAACATTATAGTAAACAAGTTAACCTGCCAATCGAACATACAAGAAAAGCAATAGTGAGTCGGGCTGTTAAACCAAAATTGGTTATGGTAGAGCAAACTGAACATCTGGAGCAAACGGAATCCTTAAGAAACCATGTTCCAATCAACATTATTCTAAAAACGATTCCTAGAGGAGCACTATTTTTTCAGGTAAATCCTAATGAAACAGTTAATTTATTTATGCCTGTGCATGGCAAAAGTTCGAAAGCGACACGAAGTAAAAGATCCCAAAAGATGAAAAGGTTAAATTATTTGGAGACAGCTTCTTCTTGTTCCATTCTTCAAAGTGTTCTCGAAAATAAAAGTCGAGATGAAATTCTATTGCCTAAGATAGTAGAGGTGTATTCATTGAAGGAAAGTAATGTAATAGAAGATATTGATAGTCAAGTAAATGTGAAGAGTGAAATTGATATTGACGAACATGAAATAATTACGGGAAAGGTGATTAAATAATTATTTAAACTTAAAATATGTTTATTATCTTGCGGTACGTATGTTAGAAACATAATATTATCTTCTTTGGATTCGGCACAGAGTAGATAATATATATACTTACGTACAGGAAACAGCTTTCATAGAATGATCCAAATTTGAAAATTTAGACATTCCTTCAATGGCCCACATTTTTCCTCACAATCGTGAACACACCATAATATGCTTGTAGTAGTGCAATCAAATCGATAGCTAACAATGTAGCAGTTTATCTGTTCCTCTTTATCCTAATGTAATTGTATCATCAGTGCTTGCACTTGGCCGCAAGCGGCCTGGCCGCCAGTGCGCGCTTAGGCTTAATCTGTGGTGCCGGTGCCAATAAAAACTAAACTGTTTTGAGAGAAGTTATAATACGGCTATTAGTTCAATACAATGAGAAGTATAGCGAGTACATCCGTGACAAGAATCTTAACTCATTCTTTAGGAAAATTATTTTTGTTTCTTTATTTTTTAACCACTCTGTATAATAAGTAAAGGATACAATATACATAAATATGTTATAAAAAGGTATTGATTACTTATATCCATTGTGTAAATTGATTTGAATATAAAATTGTTGATAAACAGCTGGTTTTATTTGTAAATCTTACCTACGTATTTTCTACTTCTATTCTCTACTTGGTTTCTTCTATTTTCTACTTGGTTGGTAGTTACATACCATTAACTATGTAAAATGTGTTTATGGGTGGTTTAATTGTATTACATCTATCAAAGATTTTTGTCCAATGTGCAGTCGAAGACTCATCTGGTGTACAACTTTACGACCGTATTACTCGGCAATAAAGTTCATAAGTGGTGCTCTATCACTCAGAGTGTGCCTTCGACTTTAATATAATTTGATCAATAAATTGGACGTACTTTATAAACTATACAAGTACCAAGTAAAGGCAAAAAAGATTGGATCAAAGATGTAGGTCCAAGTTGGATATCCAAGATTTGATCAAATTTTTTGTCCCTTTCTCTTTTGTTTGTATCTGCATCTTCTTTCCCTGTTTATTGGATGATGATATCTAGATGAAGGCATCCAATTTCTTTCATTCAATACATATTGTACCAAGATCTTTGATAGATGTAATACCACCCATCTAATATCCATTTCAATGCTGACACGACATACGTGTCATCGATTGTTTGAACTTATGGCTTGTGACGACCGCAACAGTCATGTTAGTTTTGAATCGATTGTAACTCACTCAAATTAAGTTTCAGAAGAGGCTGCCTAGAACAAAACTATCATGATATCGAGAGTAGTTTAATTTTGATTTTTAGTAAACTTAACACAATGTGTGTGACGATAATTATTATTAATTACCTACCTACCATAAGAGTGCGGTTTTTTTCATCGATGCATTTGAACTGCGGTCTACGACCATTCTCATTTCTAAATGTAGGTAGATTCGTGTCGGACTACAGTACCCGGAATCTTTCCGACGGCTTCTTAACTCATTATTAATGTACCTACTAGCTGTTTTACTACCCGCAGCTCCACTCGCGTAAATGAAGTGTCTCACGGGAACACTATACTTTTTCGGGATAATAAGGTAACTAAGTATAGCTATGTTTAATCCATAGTCTAAGCTGCAACGATACCAACTTTCATTCATACCTGTTCCGTAGTTTTTGCTTGAAAGAGTAACAAACATCCATCCATCCTCACAAACTTTCACATTATAATAGTAGTAGGAATAGTAAGATTAGTGCCTGCGAGCATCCAAATTAGCCGCGATGTTATAGCTCCGTGTCCACAAAGTTTTATTCCAATAACCACCATGTTATAGCTTCTTGTTTTAGGGTTCCGTAATATCCAAGGAACCCTTAAGTTTCACTTTGTCTGTTCGTCTGTCAGACTGTCCACGCTTCTAGCTTCTGTAATTTCGAGTATAAATGGATGAAATTTGGGACAGTTAAAGACTGTTTATAGATCTCAGTTTTGGCTAAATAATAGTTTTACATTTTAGGGGTGTCTTTCCATACATGTGAAGTGGGGATGAAAAATATTTTTTCATTCTACCCCATAGTGTGGGGTATCATCAAATAGATATTTTCAAATAAATGCAAGGTTTCTTAAATCACTTTTTATAATGTAAACCATTTTTAGTAATATACCTCCAAAGTGGTTTACAGAGTTGGTATGGCAATTTTATATCATAGTTTAGAATAATTAGAAACTTGCAATTTTCCCATGCTGATAGATCACATGTTAAATATTCTTCAGGAAACTTATACGAACCAAAGATATGGCATTTTTTTAATAACACTTTATTTTACGTCACTATTATGTACAAATAGATATTTATAACCAATAATTTTATTATTTTTTATCTTAACTTTGATTAAAATCAATTTGCAATTAAATCCCGCTAGATGCGAAATTCTTCCACTGTGCGCTGGTGAAAATTCAGAGCACTAAAAGTAAAACTAAAAGTCGAGCTGTCATATATGACATTGACATTTGACTCGACACTCATGTGTTCGATTTCAACTCTGTTGTAATAATGCAGAGTTCTATTTTCAGTGCTGTGAATTTCGGTGAAAATTTGGATTTCCGGAGCATAATATAGTCCTATTAATAATTCAGATACGGAAAAGTCCCTACGTGATGTCCACCACCTTTCCCCCTACGTGATGTCTTTATTATTCATAGAAGATAATACAGTAAGTACGCGTAATATAAAACTCGGTCATGTAACGAAATTAGATTTCGGTGCAGAACTTTACCTAATCTTACCACTGTACCTATCCATATGTATGGATCCGTATGTATGGTATAATGTGAAATTATTTTTAATGTACATAATATTATTACATACCTATGTACCACAAACATTACTCACATTTTTGCCTTTATTATTATAATTATAGGTATATCTGCAATTTCTTATCTAATTTCTCTCCTTAGAACTGCTGGATAAAAATATTTTAGAGTTAAGCACTAGATAGGTACTTAAGTACCCTTTGTTCTCTCTATTTGTGTATTTTACTAATAATTTATTTTTACTTACAATAAACGGTTAAAATAAATCAAAATATAAACAACTTCAAAAATTAAGAATAGGTACTCTACATTCATTTATAAATAAGTAGGTACATAAAGAATTCCACAAAAGTTTCCATGCTGAGTGCTACTATTATTGTTTTTATTACAAACATCAAAATATGAATGTGTCACTGTCGACTTATCGGTCGATCGAAAAGTGAGATCGAGAACACGTGTTTGCGCAATATAATAAACGTGTTTTTGCGTTGTTGTTGTACTTATTGGCTATGTTTCGTATTTACTGTTTTTACCATGTCGATTCTATACTGAAACTATAATAAAGAAAGTAAGGTTTTATGGTTTGCCGATGATCTAATCTAATAAATACCTTCTTACGCGCGGGTATATAATAATTTGTGTGTTTCGATATTCATAGTATTAAATACACAATAAGGTGTTTAAAAAACTTGCAAAATCTCAAATGTGGACAATATTGAACATATTATATAAAATAGGTACCTACTTAGGTATTTTACAAGTAAAATACTAATGTGCTCTACATCAAATGTAGAAATAATTTTATTTCAGCACTAACTTAGGTTTAGCAAATTTATTGCTTCAACATAATAACAAAATACGTATACTTAAGTATTATTATTTGCAGCGCTGAAGAGTGAGCGGTCTACACGCTGTGAAGTGTGCCTCGACAATGAAAATAAAATGCATGAAATGGCAGTATGTTTTTTCTCTTCCTAGCTTGCGAATCAGTTTTCATAAGAGCGACAGAGTAAGAAATATCTATAAATCTCTCTTCCACTCGTTGGAGAGCAAACCGGCCGTCAGCCCGTCAGCGACCCTCCGAAACGTGTACTTTCGCCATTTTGTTATCATACGTCACAGTGAGCGTTGCTCCTGCTACAATAGCGTTGTAATTACTAGTGTGTTAAAAAAACTCGATTTCGGTATGTAAAATATGCAAAAAGTGTGTGTGTATTGTTGCTGGTGATAAAGAATAACTCAAAATACATAACCAAAATGCAGGTTAGTTACCAGTAGGCCATTTTAGATATCGTTATTACTATCGCCATTCGTTACTAAGCATCCGAATCGTACGGACGCTCGTGTTGTATAAAGTCAGTAGAAACTAAAGACGATTAAAAAACTACATATTATAATATAATATTATTTAAATAAGTATGTACATATTCCTGAATATAACGCCTATTACTATTACTCGTAATTCGTAAAGTTTTAATTGTAAAATAATTTTTCTACAGTAGGTACAAGATACTATATCGTTTTGTGACGTTTCGTGTCCGACATAAATTAATGCCACAGTCTTTGTGAGTTAAAACTGATAAACAGTGTTACCAACTTTCAAAAATATTTCACCCCAAACTTAAGTCAAAAACCCCCAAAATCGCAACAATCACTTGAAAATCACCCTATTTCTTTTTATGACTAACAATTTCTAATATAAATACTACAAAAATCTATAATGACAAACAAATAATACAAATTAATGTTCTGTAATGTTATTCAGTATTCTGTCCAACTTTATATTAAGTATGTTAAAATATACTTCCAAAAGTTAATTTTCTACAGGTTGACCGACTTTTCGAATCACTTTTCGATATTTCAAATCGTTTAATTGAATCAAAAACAAGAAAACAAAATTAGAAGACGCCCGGTAGAGAGAAAAAATTTATGCAGCACCATCTAGTAGAAATGCAATTAACCCTCTATTGCCGAATTTGGATTGAGTGCTCAGCGCGGTGCCGGAGTGGGGACCGTGTATAGCGAATGACAGTCTCCAGAGCGGGAGAAACGCCCATAAGCCACAGAAGGTTAATTAGTCTAAAAAATTTTTCAATTCCGGTTAGTTGAAGTGAGAAGCCATGTGTAATTTTTTGAAAAAATGTAAATAAATTTTTATCCCTAAAAATACCTCCAAAAAATTGTACCCCCTAAAAAACCCCCTCTATAGATTTTTTCCCCTAAATTTAGGGGGAAAACCCCAAAGTTGGCATCGCTGCTGATAAAATATTGACAGTACACTGTACAATATCCATAGACTAGAGATTCTAGGACGGAAAACTATAGACTACGAATTCATTTCGTAATAGAATGTAGAAGAATATTTGATCATTAAAGTATCGTATTTTTTAAATTTTGTTACATAATCTTTTTAAAAGTTTGTATGAAAAATATTTAAAACCTGCTTAGATTTACATGAAATTTAATATCCAATCTAATAAATAAAAATTATTGAATACTATTTTTAAAGTTTCTTGAAATTCGCCCTGGGGTGTTAAAAATAAGGGTTAAAAGTTTGTAAAGTAAAAATTGAAAATCTTTACTGATTTTTATTAAAATTAATATACGGGCTAATAATTACAAATGATTAAACATTCACTTTACCCATTTTTTAATTTGTCCCCGGGGGTGTAAAATATGTGTTGAAAGTTTGTATGGAAAATATTTAAAATCTGCTTCGATTTCCATGAAATTTAATAGCCAAGCTAATAAATAAAAAATATTGAGCACGCTTTTACAGTTTTTTGAAATTCGCCACCTCAGGGTGTAAAATATGTGTTGAAAATTTGTATGGAAAGTATTTGAATCTGCACCGATTTTGACGAAAATTAAGATTCATGGTCTTAAATATATTTTATTTGTTACGTATTATTGTATTTTACAGTTTTTTTTAATTCGTTCCCCAGGAAACGGTAACATAGAGGTTAAAAGTTTGTAAAGTAAAAATTTAAAATCTTTACTGGTTTCTATGAAATTAAATATATGGGATTACGAATACAAATGATTAAACATGTATTTTATCCTTTTTTAATTTATCACCTGGGGGCGTAAAATATGGGTTGAAAGTTTGTATGGAAAGTATTTGAATCTGGACCGATTTCGAAAATTAAGATTCATGGTATTAAATACATTTCATTTGATACGTGTTTCATGGTTTATTAGAATTTACCCTTTGAGGGTGTAAAATAAGGGTTGAAAATTTGTACGGAAAATATATAAAATGGGCTCCGATTTCCATGAAATTTAATATCGTACGAGTACGTATTAAACAGTTTTTTGAAAAAATGTCCACTGCGGGTGTAAAAATAGGGGTCAAAAGTTTCTATAGTAAAAGCTTAAAATCTTTACTGATTTCTGTGAAAATAAATATACGGGCTAATAAACATAAATGATTAAATATGTATTTTACCCTTGTTTTTAATTTATCACCTGGGGGCATAAAATATGGGTTGAAAGTTTGTATGGAAATTATTTGAATCTGGACCGATTTTCGAATCGAGCTTTTCAAATAAATTGTGTAGGTACTTTAAAACACCGCCCATGTTTAATTTCATATTTAAAACAATTTATATAATTTTCGAAAATGGCCATCATGTGTAATATCGAAACGCAATATTGTCATTTTACTTCAAAATTATAAACCATGCCAAACAATAACATAACCTAAAATATGTTAAACATTTTCGTATTTATAAATAACTTTAATCAATTTAGATTTTTATAGAAAAGAAGTAACTTGTGATATTATTGGATTCTTTTAGATGTTTGGACCTATAAGATTCCATGATTGAATTGTTTTGTAAACTCACAGGCCACAATATCTATTACGACTGAAAAGAACGAATTAATCAAGAGAAGAATATTTGCGATCGAAGCGGCTCACAAAGTAGGTACCTTTCTGTGAAGCACAGTTTATTAATTACGTAGTAATATGAAGTCTACATAGGATAACCGCCTCCTTTTTTGGAAGTCAGTTAAAAATGGCGAAGCCGGGAGCACAATAGGTCCCTGCTTCGTTTGACAGTTCTCATTTCATGGCTTATGTCAAAATGCATGTATCACACGATTTGATTGGCCTAAAGGACGTTTCATTCGTTCTCTGAAGGACAAAATGGCGGACTATTTAGTTGGACTTGCCTGTAGGCTTGCGCAATCTTTTTTGACATTTTAACTTTTTAAATTGTGTTTTTTAAAAGTTGTAATGTTAAAATGATGACCATGACCAACGAAAGTTAAGGTTCGTAATAGCCCCGCTGTATAGACTATGGTTATCATGCTGTAAATTGTCAATTTGAGGCGTAATAGCTCCATCTAGTGTCCCTATAGATAGATTTATTTTTATTGAAGTAGGTATAAAGTTTTTTTTTTTCTATAGTTTAACAATTTAGTGCTAGTTTTATGATAAAAAAAATACTTGGGTTGGAAATAGATCCCTCTATACTATTTATATTTAATACCAAGAAAAATAATTATTGTTTTAGGTTTTCGTAACGTGAAAGCGACATCGATCATTTATCTGTATATTGCGTTTCCAAACAAACTAGTTATTAATTTCATGACGTAATTGACATCTCAAATGATAGATGTCGCATTTCCGCAAACCGCCACTAGGGTAATTTATTGAACAATAGGGTAGGTTATATTTAATCAATTATCTTTATGCCCCGAGTTTGATGTATAATATTATTGATTTTTTTTCCTATGTTCATAAAGTGCAACTTACAATAGTCACGTAGTTTCATTACCAGGCAGTAAATGTATGGCGACTTGCCGATGTCCTTTATTATCCGAACTAATAAATAAAATTATTGAGTACGTATTTAACAGTTTTTTGAAATTCGTCCCCTGGAGGTGTAAAAATAGGGGTCATAAGTTTGTATAGTAAAAGTTTAACATCTTTACTGATTTCTATGAAATTAAATATACGCGCTAATAAATATAAATGATTTAAAATGCATTTTACCCTTTTTTTATTTGTCATCTGGGGGTGTAAAATATGGGTTGAATCTGGACTGATTTCGACGAGAATTATGGAATCATGTAATTTATGGTATTAAAAAAATTTCATATGATACGTGTTTCAGGGTTTATTACAATTTACCCTTTTAGGGTGTAAAATAAGGGTTGAAAGTTTGTATGGAAAACATTTATAATCTGCTGAGATTTCCATTAAATTTAATATCCTAGCTAATAAACAGTTTTTTGAAATTAGTCCACTGGGGGTGTAAACAAGGGGTTAAAAGTTTGTAAAGTAAAAATTAATTTTTTTTACTGTTTTCTATGAAATAAAATATACGGGCATACGAATACAAATGATTAAACATGTAATTTAACCCTTTTTTTGGAATTCGTTCCCTTGGGGTATAAAATATGTGTTATAAGTTTGTATGGAAAGTATTTGAATTTGAAATTGCGCCGATTTCTACAAAAATTGAGATTCATGCTCATAAATACATTTCATTTGATACGTTTATACGTGTTTCAGGGTTTATTAGAATTTACCCTTTGAATGTGTGAAATAAGGGTTGAAAATTGATATGAAAAACATTTTTGGCACGACCTCTGTGACTCAGTGGTTCAGCGCGTTGGTACTCAAGCCGGGGGTCGCGGGTTCGCATCCCGCCGAAGGAATAAAAAGTTTTTCTATGTTCCTGGGTCATTGATGTGTATTAAATATGTGTATAATATAATAAAAATCTTAAATATATGTATAGTATAAAAGTATTAAATATACTTCCCGTTTTCTGGTACCTGTAACACAAGTTCTTCAGATACTTAGCACGGGGCCAGATTGACGTGGTGTGAAGCGTCCATAGTATTATTATTATTATTATTATTATTGATGGTCATTGGGTCACCTTAAATATGTGTATCATATAACAAAAATCTTAAATAAGTATATGTATAGTATAAAAGCACTAAATATACTTCCCGTTTTCTGGTACCTGTAACACAAGTTCTTCGGATACTTAGCGTCATTCTTAGTCCATAGATATTATTATTATTAATTTAAATCTTTTCGATTTAAATCGATTTCATTAATTTTGCCCGGATTAATAAATACAAGAGTACGTATCTTATAGTTTTTTGAAAGTCGCGAGTGAAAACCCTAAACCCTAAACCCTAAAGAGTGAAAAGAGGGTTCAAAGTTTGTATAGTGAAATATCAATTACTGGACGTACTGCTTTGAATTTAAGCACGCAGACAGTTATGACGTAGACATCATTCATTTAAAATGATTTTTCGAAATTTATCCCTACGGATTGCAATGAGGGTCCACGCGTACGAAGTCGCATGCAAAAGCTAGTAAATATAGGTACATATATAAATACGTAATAGTACTCATACATATTATAAAAATAGTAAACAGATGTACAATCATATTTTATAAACGGAAATTGAAACTGGGTAAGTAAAACTACTTAGTTATAGGTACTTATAGGTTGTCTTTAAAATATTTTTAACGTTGTCTAACGTATTTTCTTCTTAATTTTTAATATCTCCAGTGATTTCGTACAAATGAGACGGATAACTAATAAGCGGTTCAGATCAAGCGAGCCGTGGTAAAGTTAGCAGTATTGTGTTGTGTAGCGTTGGTAGAATTGGCAGTATTGTGTTTTATAATATGTTCTTCTGAAAATCCTTATTAGTGGCCCAATAACGTTTGTGTAAAGAATGTTGGTAGAATAAGATCATTATGACGAAGTTTTATAACCTTTTATAACAATTCTTAAAAATTTTGAATTCTGACCTTGATATTGATCTCGCTCCTGTAACTTAATATTGCTAGTAAAGTACACATTGTAATACCTTTTTAGAAACTACACATATTAGACAATTTATTAAGATATGGGCGCTATATAATTGATGAAATGGCACCGGAATGAACGAAAAAAATAGCGAAATTTATAAAAAAGTATAAAATGCTACGCCATTTTCATATGGTTAGAAACCCTGGCAAGAAAATACGATTTTCTTACAGTTTCACATCCGGACCAACTCCAGTTTACGGGTTATCCATTATTTACGACAGACCCTGTATAAAAGAAAGTCGTGTAAGTTACACTATTTATAACTCAAGAACCGATTTGGCTGAAAATTGGTGGGGAGGTAGCTTAGAACCAGGAGACGGACATAGGATACATACAGACATTAAGTGCCCCGCCGAGTCTGTCTGTCTGTATTTTCGCAAAAACTACTAAAAGGATTTTCATGCCGTTTACATTTACCTACAGAGTGGTTTCTTAGGAAGGTTTAGGTCGATAATAATTTGCTAAGGTTTTATGGAAATTGTTTGATTTTTGAAGGAGTCGGAAAAAATCAAGCCGTCTGGGAACTTTAATCGAAAACGCTGCGTAACCTAACCCGTTGGAGATAAATAACACAACAATGTATGGTGGGATTGTTTCTCTTGTATAGGTCTACAAAAAAGTAGGCGTTAACATAGATGTGTCTATCTTTTAAAGATAGGTTACTATACACATTCTAAGTTTAAAAAAATGATCGGAAATAATGTGGTATTTTCAGAAGCTACGGATAGAATATTACCTAATACTTATCTAGGAGATATCTTAAAATTAAAAATTACGTGTGAAAATTTATTATAAAGTATATATTTTTACTCTGTGCTATTACTATATATTGCAGGTATATTTGCTATAGGTAGAAGTTTTTTGCCACGAACACTCCCACGGGAGCGAAGCTGCAGGCAAAAGCTAGTATAAGTGTAAAATAAAACAAAACAAAAACTATTTTCTGTTCGTCATATAACAGACTAGATGTTGCCCCCGATTTCGTGCGCGCTAAAGGAAATCTCCTGGGATTCGTACATTTTGCCGTGATAAAAAGTAGCCTTTGACCGTCCCCGTGGTCTGATCTATATCTTATAATAGACCACGGGGACTGCCTATTGCCCACGTCGCTTACGCCTAACGCCGACACTGATTTTGGGCCATACTTAAAAAATTGGTATAAATATTTAAGGCTGCCACAGACGAGAGGCCGATCGTTTCAGTTAGAACTGACGTCAGTTCGGCCTAAACGGATTCGAGCACATACACAGAAAAAATCGTATCCGACCGAACTGACGTCAGTTCGGCCCTTAGATTAATATTGTCTAGATCAGGGGTCTCCAAACTTTCCAGCCTTCGGGCCATACTGATTACTCCAGTAAGTTCCGAGGGCCAAAATCATATTATCATTGTTGCCGGTGGTAAAAAGTGAAATAGTCCACTGATGAAAAAAAAAGTCCGAAAAAGTACGCAACGTTTAAAAAAGGCTGCAAATCGGACTAAAGCCCGCAAAACGGCAACATAATATGCAGATATTATTAATTTTCCTGTCATTATCTGTAATTTCTAGATTAGTCGTAGAGTACGAGCCGTGACGAATAACGTGACACGACATCTGGAGGACACAAGCGGAAATAGGTAGTACCTTCTATCGCTAACAGATGGCGCTAATAGCACGTACAGAATAATCTCGTTGGTTCGAGAAAGTTCTGGTGTCTTCCACTCACTTCTAGATGGCAATATAGTAATTGAAATATATGTATAAGAAGGCTAGTGGCGCAACTACAAGTTAGTTCCTATGACATTATTGTGAAATAAAATAGTGCGTACCTCCTTAAAACGTGTTTGTGCGTGTTTAAGTTTAAGACATCTTTGTAACAGTATTTTGATTTGAATTGTTGCTTTTGTGTGTGATTTAGTAGTATGGAAAAGAAGCGAAAAATTGATAGTGAATGCAGAAAATTCAAAGATCAGTGGAACATTCAGTATTTCGTAATTGAGTCCAGTAACAAGGCGCAATGTTTGATTTGCAATGAAAGCATAGCCGTTCTCAAGGAAAATAACATTAAACGTCATTATGAAACAAAACATTTTCAAAATTACTTAAAATATACAGGAAGTTTGCGGACAGAAAAATTCGAAGCTATGAAGCGCGGATTGAAATCGCAGCAATCTTCATTTACAAAACTGAAAACTGAACAAGAGGCTGCAACTCGTGCCAGATTTCGTGTGGCTCTTGAAATTGCAAAACGTGGAAAACCATTCACCGATGGAGAAATGATCAAAGAATGCATAATTGCAGTAGCCGAAGAAATGTGCCCTGAAAAGGTAAATTTATTAAAAACTGTCAGTATGTCAGCAAACACTGTGGCTCGAAGGGTAGAAAACATCGCTGAAAATATATCCTCTCAACTGTTCGACAAAAATGGACATGTTGAGTGGTTTTCTTTGGCCTTGGATGAGTCAACGGATGTGTCAGATACTGCTCAGGTGTTGATTTATATTCGAGGAGTAGATAAAAGCTATGAAGTGCATGAAGAACTTCTTGGTATGTATAGTATTCATGGCACAACTACTTGTACAGATATTTTTAAAGGAGTTGAAATGGCCATTAATCAAAAGAACCTTCGATGGAAAAACTTGAAATGTATTACGACTGATGGAAGCAAAAACATGAGTGGGAAAGATAAAGGAGTGGTCGCTCTTGTGTCAAAGGCTGTAGAAAATGACGGTGGTTGAAAACCATTAGTCTTACATTGTATCATTCATCAACAGTCTTTGTGCGGAAAATGTTTGGATATGTCTGAAGTTCTGAAACCAGTCATATCAACTGTTAATTTTATCAGATCTTTTGGGCTGAATCACCGACAATTCCGACAATTTGTTAAAGAGATTGGAAAAAATGATTTACCTTATCATACTGCCGTATGTTGGCTTAGTTGTGGGAAAGTCCTTCAGCGCTTTTTTGAACTTCGAGCAGTGATCGATTTTTTTTTGTGGAAGGAAGTTAGCATTCTATGTTGATTTGACAAAACATGTGAAAGAACTGAATTTGAGATTGCAAGGAGAAAACCAGCATCTTCCTGATTTATACACTAATATCAAATCATTCCGGAAGAAATTGATACTGTTTCAATCACAAGTACGAAGTAAATGTTTTTAACATTTTAAAACATGTGAAATATTCAGCCACACCACTGAGATTGAGTTTCCTATCGATTTTGGAATCGAAACTTTGAGTGCTTTGAAAATAAATTTTGATACTCGTTTCTCGGACTTTGATGCCATTGCGAATCAAATTAAGATTTTTCAGAATCCTTTTGATACTGATATTGAAACCCTAGCCCCGGAACTTCAAATGGAAATGATTGATCCACAGTGCAGTAATATAATTAAGAACAAATATCAAAACTCATCTTTGTTGGAATTTTATAAGGGTCTTCGACTGACACAATTTGATAATTTGCATAAATTTGCTCGTGGGCTGTTTTCTGTTTTTGGTATTACTTATTTGTGTGAGAAGACCTTCTCCAAAATGAAGTACACAAAAAATGTTTACAGATCTCAATTAACTGAACTAAATTAACTCTTTTAATAATTGGTACAAGTAAAAATAGTCCACAACTACAAACTATTGTCAGTGGAAAATCTCAATTACATAAATCTCATTAGTATTTCATATGTCATTATGCTTGTTGTTTTTATTTAAAATGTATAAAATGTTAGTTGGATTCCTTTCAATAATTTGTTAGTTATTATATACTGAAGTTAAATTTTTTGCATATTATACATTTCTTTACTCATTACAATTCTGTGTTTCTTTATCCAACTTATCACAAAAACAATAACAATAAGCCTACAACAATGTTATGAGTAGTTAGCCCATGACCATATCAATGTAGATGTCATTTTAATAATTATTCAACATAAAATTAGAATACTTCAGTAAACTAAATTTAATTTGCTATAAAAATTATGTTCTCTAAAAGGAGTTTTCAAGTATGCTAGCTCTCCGCGGGCCGGACAAAATCTGTCCGCGGGCCGGATGTGGCCCTCGGGCCGTAGTTTGGAGACCCCTGGTCTAGATAGTCTTCAAACAAACGCATCGTACAAAGTGAAGCAAGCAACAGGTATATGTAGGCCTAAGCATTACATACCGACACGCACACAAAACTTTAATATGGAGTGTGTACAGTTTTAAGGGACAATTTCTACGGAAAATGTTGCTATTAAAATTTGAATTATTGTATTTGTTTTTCTTAATATCGTGAGATCTAAAAATATAACTTATATTTCATTTTAAACCATCTAAATACGATTTGTAAACATTATTTTCATTAAACTGTATTCAGGAATATATTAAGCATTATCTTAATACTGAAAATACTTACTTTAAATTGATAGTTTCAAAAAAAAGAAAATATTTAAAAAAATTGTCTTAGTTGCAACTATTAGTTAGCCATGAAAATTTGAAATAAATTTCTTATTACTAGTAACATTTTCACAATTCACAATAGGGCAGGAAGATGGCGACAAATGTTTTGAGTATTTGGGTTAATACAAGTCAAGTATAGTGTAGTACTTACATATGAAATGTTATGTCCGAAGATTATTAATGCTTTTTCTATGCATTGTGACACCATATAACGACACAAACCGTCATAATGTTTTTAATAGTCGGAGATGTGTGCTTGCGCTGTGACCACTGACGGATCGTTCGAACAAACTGAGCCGATATGGCTCAGTATGATTTGCTTCACTTTTGATGCGCGTACCCGGTTTCTAGGCGTTTTAATCTAAGGTTCGGTCTGAACGGATTCGAGCACATACACGGAAAATGGCATCTGGTTTGCCGCGAGCTTCGGTCGTGTTTTTAGGGTTCCGTAATACTTATCGTTTAGCTCTGTCCGCCCGTCTGTCTGTATATCTGTCCGCTCTCCTAGCTTCTGTAATAACTTTATGGCAGTAACTTTTGAAATAATTGAAGTTGATAGTTACAGAACCCTTCTTCGAAATGTCGTAACATGCTCTTAGTTAGGTTATTATTTTAGACTATTATTTTATTTATTTATTGTATTTTGCTGCAACTGTAGTCACGCTATCGACGAAACCGAATTATTGTGCCATACGAGGGCGGCACTGAAAATTTCGGGAATCAAGGAAGTGACACAACATTACTATTTAAAAATGTATTTATTGCTTTTCGAAGTATTCTCCGCGAAATTTGACACATTTTTCCATACGATGGAACCAATCATTGAAGCAACCATTCCATTCGGAAGTTGGGGTCTCCAAAATGGCCGTTTTGTAGGCGTCCACAGCTTCTTCAGGTGATGAAAATCTCTGACCACGCAATTTATTCTTTATTTTAGGAAAAGTATAGAAATCATTAGGGCTTAGGTCGGGGCTGTACGGCGGATGGTCTAATAATTCTATGATTTCTTGCTCTAAAAACTCTTTTGTTCTGTGCGCGGTGTGAGAACTCGCATTGTCGTGATGGAGGATGATGCTGCGGTTGCAGTTCTCTTTACGGAGTTCAGAAACGACCTGTGGCAAACAAATGTTAGCATACCATTCTGCATTAACCGTTCTTTGTCCCTCAAGAGGAATAGTCGCAACATGGCCGGTTTTGGAGACAAACGTGGCCACCATTTTTTTGCAACACTCCGTGAACGAACAATTTTTGTTGGCTTTAACTCATTTTCGAACACCCAAACTCGTGACTGGTTTTTTGTTTCGGTTTCTTACGCGTATATCCAGGATTCGTCACCTGATACGATGTTGTATACAGCATTTGAGGATCCTGCGTGGAATCTTTCGAGAGTTCTGACGCACCAAGTAACGCGAGCCGCTTTTTGCTCTTCACAGAGCAAATGCGGTATCCATCGGGAAAACAACTTTTTTACACCTAATTGTTCATGCAAGATTATTTGTATTTGACTCATGCCAATGTCTAAAGTTGCCTGAAT
This sequence comes from Phengaris alcon alcon, assembly GCA_037179445.1. Taxonomy (NCBI): domain Eukaryota; kingdom Metazoa; phylum Arthropoda; class Insecta; order Lepidoptera; family Lycaenidae; genus Phengaris; species Phengaris alcon. The sequence continues at coordinate 17,069 of JAYRCH010000040.1, read as the reverse complement.
TTCGCGGTATGTCACATGTCGATCTTCCTCAATCAGCTTACGCATAGCATCGACGTTTTCTTGGGTGACTGCAGTTTTTGGACGACCTTGACGGGGATCATCACTGAGCTTGACACGTCCACGTTGAAATTCAGCAAACCAGCGATAAATTGTGGTTTTGGATGGGGCTTCATCACCAAATGCAGAAATCATCCGGTCAACACACTGTTTTTGTGTTAAACCACTTCGAAAGTCATAATAAATCATCGCTCTAGAATTTTCTCGAGTCAATTCCATTTTCTCAACGACTAAACAAGTTTGACAAGACCTTGTGACAAGACCGAGAATCTTTTTTTAAATAAATAAACGGTATTCGATTTTTAAAACCAAGGAGTTTTAAATTAAAAAGATTTTAATATGACAGGAACAGTGGAAATATTCCATTCCCGATACTTTTAGTGCAGCCCTCGTACATTTTTCCAGTAATAATTGTTATAGAAATCATTTCTCTTTGTTTTATAGTAATAATATTTACATTTTATCAACCATAGTGGCCCTAAAGTTTCAAATACTTCTATAAACTAAAAAATATTCTTTAGACCACGTTGCCATTTTTAGGGTTCCGTACCCAAAGGGTTAAAACTGAACCCTATTACTGAGACTTTGCTGTCCCTCCGTCTGTCACCAGGCTCTATCTTAACCTTCTTATACCGTGATAGCTCGACAGTTGAAATTTTCACAAATGATGTAGGTGTTTTTTCTATTGCCGTTATAACAACAAATACTAAAAACAGAATAAAATAAAAATTTGAGTTTTCCATACAGCAACGTGATTTTTTCCATTTTGTACGGAACCCCACTTGCCGACTCGTACTTGACCGGTTTTATTTTACACTTCTTATTACCGTTCATTCTAATTTTATTACCGTTTAGTCCATCAGTACAGGTCAGAATTAATATTGCCAACTTAGTTGTTTTACAAAGTTTTACTACTAAATTTTGTATTTTATTCCCTCTGTAGTAAGAATTTAGTTGTTAGTAGTGGTTTTTGTAGAAAATAGCCAGACAGTAATCATAATATGCAAAAAGGCGTGCTACTATGTGATATTATGACACCTTATTATAATAGCACATAGTAGCCCGCGTCCTTAAGTCGCTTAAAACTACCGATTTAATTTCTATTATATAATGTAAATTTATTTTACGGTAAAATTATCAAATTTTCAATTTATCAAAACTGAAAATGCAGTGGTTTTTTGTTGTTTTTTTAGGGATTTATAAGTTTAGTATCTTTTTTATAGTTTACGGTACTCTTTTAGTAGTTTTTAGTAGAAAACGACGCGACTTTAGTAGTTTCGCAAAAACAGAGTTGGCAACACTGGAGCGAATCGCTTCAGTCCATCCGGCCGGCTGATGCGATCTCGAAATTGCACACAGACGATACGATTTTGCATCCGTTCAGGCCGAAATGAAGGAAAACTGGACCGTGTATGGAGCCCCTTATACTTAGTAGTTAGAAGGCACGCAGCAACTTAGTCCGCCGCAGCCGAGCCGTTCACCGCTCAATTCTAGACAGCGGCCTTAGATAGTTCTTTAGTTAAGGTTATCCGATTTTTTTAGATCCGTTTCCGATCTAGAGGTGGCGTTAATTAGGACCAAAAAGTTTAAATAATAGCCTTTGAACTTGATAGAGTTCCGTAATCCATACACAAGATCGATTTTAAATACTTAGCTGAAAATATTCGTACGTTTTTTTATCCATGTAGGTACCTACTACTAATAATAGGGATGTACCCCTGAAGACCCATATTTTTTTATTTTAAGCTAAGCTTTTTTACAAACAAAACAACTTTTCTTCGCAGAATATAGAGTCAAGCATCGAAGTCGAAGATGAGGTTTCTGTTGCGTGCGTTGAGCGGGCGAGGACACAGCCCGCCCCGGCGGTGATCTTGCCGGACATCATGAACCTGGACAATGAGACGAGTAGGAAATCTCTGGCGGACTGTGTCCATAGAGGTATGTTTCTCCTGTTCGTCGGAAAGACAATAGAAGTGAAAACTTTATACCTAATTGTTAAAAAGTTCCTATTCACGTATTGCGCAGCATATCGTTGTGGTGCTTCCACTTTATCTTCTATACTTACTCTGTTCAGATTCAATCTTTCTATCTTCTATATAAAAAAAAAAGAATTACCGAAATGTTTGTACGCGCATTACTTCCAAAAGACTGAACAAAATTTGATAAATCTTTCTTTTATGTGTTCGTTATTGTCAGAAGTTTGTATGTAAAAAAAAAATATATCAAATATTTAAAAAACTCCGAAAAGTGAATGTGCGAATGAGACAGAAGACTGTAAGACGTCTTTAATATATTGACAAAACTCTGTCAGAGTGACGTTCAGTTGTTCAGCCAGTGTATATTCAAAAATATCACTTTTCGGAAATTTTTAAATATACGGCGGTCGGCGGTACGAAGTTCGCCGGGTCAGCTAGTTTCATCTAAACGTAGACAAAGCGAACAACGATGCGCTACCGAATTCAAATGTACAGTTATGTTAGATAAGCTACATTATTCCTTTACCTAATAAAAAATGGTTGTCTGTTAAGTCGGTTTACGGACGATAATATTACGTGATAACGTCATCACAAGCCGAACGCTTAGGCCGATCGTGGCTCTCTATCGCTTGTTACGCGCTCTCGCTTGCACGCTCGGCACGTGACAATCAGGCGGAACGTGACAATCAGGCGGAACGTGGCAATCAGGCGGAATGCGACAATTTTTCGTGCGTGCAGTCGGCATTCATCGATTTACAAGACGTTATCACGTCAATAATGGTTACGTAATTTGATTTTTTCATTTTAGTGTTCAACCTCGAGTCATCAAGTTTGACTGACGTGGATAAGTTCAAGAGGCGACTAATACGCTCCGTAGCCCGGTCCAGGTTCGTGGAGAAGATACCGGAGACAGAGATGTGGGAGAAACTGAGCAAGGACACAGATTGTGACTGCTTCGTTCTAATGTAATATAATTTCATCATATTAAACATAACTTATTTGTAGGAGAGCCACGCTACGACATGAAAGGGCCGATTCGACCTGGTAAATACCTCGGCCTCACAGAAAACCGGCGTGTAATTACGCTTTCGTTGTGTTTCGCCGAGTGAGTGAGGTTACCGGAGGCCTAAAGGGCGTTGGGGATTTATTTTAAGTACTGAGAATGTAAGTCGCAACATCAGAGGAGTTAGTGTCCATGGGCGGCGGTAATAGCTTACCATCAGGCGATCCGTCTGCTCGTTTCCTGCTTCATTTCATAAAACGAAAAATAAATAAAATCAAGAGCATGTCAGGACATGTCTAAGGAGGATTCCGTAACTATCAAGTATCAACGCGCAATATGTTTTCTATAAATTACTTCAAAAGTTAGTCCGATTCATTTCAAAATATTTTTTTTTTCATAGGAAGCGCATGCGAGCGTTGACGTTGAAGAAACTCAAACGGCTTTTGGCTGCAGAGGATCTGTGGGAGAATGTCACGAAGGTGGCACGGCTCACCATGACGGATTGGTTGCTGTTCGACTTGGTTTTAGTCCACGAAAACGTCGATCTCATCGGAAAGGTATATGTGCAACAAATAATAGGTCTTTACATATGAAATTGCCGTTCTGCAGTACTGGCCATTTCAAATCAAAATAATTTTTGTTTGGCTAAGAATTCTAATTTCAAATTAATTTTATTTTAAAAACGTGGAATTTTTTTTCCAAAAGTAGTCATTTGTTTATTGATTAGTGTTACATTTTCATCGCATTTCAATCTTTTTCGTCATCATGGATACGTTAAAAATTCGAGTAATTATGTAATATGAGTAGGTACCGTCGTGGCAGCAACGCGGCACAAGCGGCACGCAACATCAACGACGTTTACGGAGCTAACACTACATACCAACGCACCACCTGTTATTGGTTTGCTCGCTTCCGTTCTGGAAATTTCGACCTGAAAAATGAACCTCGCGGTCGTCCGAAAACTTTGGTCGACAATGACGAATTAAAGGCGATTGTGGAAGCTGATGATACATAATCGACGACATACTACTATTACTACATAATCTAAAAACAATATTGGTCCATTTGCGTCAAATTGGCAAAGTAAAAAAGCTTGACAAATGGGTGCCCCACGAACTCAATGATCGCCAGCGCGATGTACGCGTCGAGACGTGCCTTGCACTGCTCAACAGACACACACATGAAGGAATTTTGAACCGCATTGTTACCGGCGATGAAAAATGGATTCTGTTTGATAACCGCAAGCGCTCAGCAAGTTGGTTGGATCCTGGTTCAGCACCTAAACAATGCCCTAAACGAAAACTTACCCCTAGAAAAGTGATGGTCACTGTTTGGTAGTCTAGCGCCGGTGTGATTCATCACAGCTTCTTACCAAAAGGGGTGAGCATTACTGCAGATGTGTACTGTGAAGAACTGAACACAATGATGGAGAAGCTGGCATATCTCCAACCAGCATTGGTCAATCGCTCGTCTCCGCTGCTCCTGCACGACAACGCGCGACCTCATACTGCACAGCAGACGGTCTCCAAGTTGTAAGAACTGGGGTTGGAAGCTCTCCGTCATCCGCCCTACTCACCAGACCTTGCGCCTACAGACTACTACTTTTTCTAGAATTTTGATAACTTTTTGGCGGGAAAAGAATTCAATACCCGAGAGGCAGTACAAAATGCCTTTGAAGAATTTGTTGCCTCCCGTCCAGCTGAATTCTTTAAGAAGGGCATCAATAAACTGCCACTGATGGCATTGGCAAAGATGCATTGATTGCATGGGTGATTACTTCGATCAATACAAATAAAAAATACATGAAAAAAATTCGTTTAAATTTTTTCGTATAAAACGGCAATTTTATAGGTAAAGACCTAATAAATAATCTTAAAAAACCGACCAAGTGCGAGTCGGACTCGCGCACGAAGGGCCGTACAAATCGGCAAAAAAAATCACGTTTGTTGTATGGGAGCCCCACTTAAATATTTATTTTATTATGTTTGTAGTATTTGTTGTTATAGTGGCAAGGGAAATACATAATCTGTGAAACTTTAAACTTTCTGGCTACCACGGTTATGGAGATACAGCCTCGTGACAGACAGAAAAACAGAGACACCGAAGTCTCAGTAATAGCACAGATATAATAATATACTACGTACAACAGAGAGACAATCCCATTGGTCGATTTGACCCCACACTAAGTCGCGCGGCGCGGGCGCCCGTAGCGCGAGCTTCGTACTACAACGAGTTCTATGATTGTCAGTATAATGTTATTTACTAAGAAAACTTACTAGATGGCACTTCACGTGGAAATTATAAATATACTATTTTCAGAGAACGAACATAACATAACATAACTAAGTATATTATTATCTACGTACTAACGTAGTATATTATTATCTCTGTGCTATAAAGATAAATTGTTAAATTAGCGGCCATAGCGCCGCCTGCGCGTTGCGTCGTCGTTTTAACTAGGCCATCTATCGTGAATTGACGATATTTAATTTGAAGAGTAACCTCCCGTAGTGCCGATGTACTTTAACAATTCAATTTTTTAAAAAGAGGGCGTTGTATGAATGAAATATATATATTCAGTAATCATTGAACATTTTGAAGAATAAAACGAAATAAATCACTGACGTAAAACAAAACAAGTTACATGGCGGTTTAATTGTGCTTTTAATATGATTTACTTTTCCATGGTTCACAATGCTTACTCGTAGCGACATCTTTACGTACTGAGTATGTACTTCATTTACCAATGTATAAAACTGACCAGATATGGTAATAGGGTCCCCCGTGTTTATCCTTCGGGTACGGAGTACTAAAAAAGTATCATACGCCTACTGTGATTTAGTCTCAGTAAAAATGGTATCACAAAATCATTCTGTCTCTGCTTACAGAAAAAAGTTACGGAGTAGTAGAGTGGATTTAATGTCTTTTTACTGACTTAAGATGAATATCTGAGTACGAAGTTATTACTAACTTATTATTGTCCGATATAAGAGAAGTTTTGGCCGGTTTCTGAGGTATCTATTCAATAGCGCTTTTGATTAGTTAGATCATCCTATCAAAAGCGCTATTGAATAGATAAACTACCGACAAAAATCCTCAGTAACCGGGCATGAGTAAGGTATTAAACTCGTGAGTGAAGAACTCTGAACACTAACGAATATAAATTTTCAGGATTCCAAGTCGGAAAACTCCGAGGAGCCCAAAGTTTTGTATGAGCTGTTCGAGCTGGTCATCAAATATAAAATAGAACTAAATAAAAAACTGAACAAGCAAGATCTCATCAAAGCATGGCTGCTCTTGACTCTCGAATACAATAGTCGGTAAGTATTTCCTTAGCAATCTATATATATTAAAAATAATTATAACTTCCGACGTGGAAATGAATAATAATTTTTAAACAATAAATTAAACCGACTTCCAAAGTAAAAATGCACAAAAAATTATGAAATAAAACTTATTTTCTAAATAATTCCCCTTTAAAATTTCGCTGAAATTTTAACAATTTCTCTACTCAATCTTCAAATTTTTGAAGTCGGTACCATTCCGAACAACATCCTGATAAAACAGTATTTAAAATAGAACACGTTCAAGTTGGCTGGTACCGATTTCAAAATTTTTATGATTGAGTAGAGAAATAGTTCAAATTTCAGCCAACTTTAAATGGGGAATTATTTAGAAAATAAGTTTTATTTCATACTTTATTGTGCATTTTTACTTTGGAAGTCGGTTTAATTTTTTGTTTAAAAATAATAATAATTTTTCCCTTTTTCGTGATATTTGTTAAATTATTATTCATACGTTACGTACATTAAGTCAAAATCACTATATATATCCATATAAATTTCGAGCAGTTCCCTCGATTCCTCATGGATTTCATCATCAGGTCACCGCTTTGGTGACAACGAGGCCAATTTCGGATTATACCCAATACATCAAAATAATAATTTTGAAAATCGGCCCATAAACGGCAGAGCAATGTTCAAAGATATCCGTGTCGGTGTAAAATACTAAGAGCCACTGCTCATTTGCACCTATTTTTTGGTAGCATATGCTTGGGCTACTTCAGAAAAAGTCGAAATCACTTTATGTGTGTATATAAATTTTGAGGAGTTATTCCTCATGGATCCCATCATTACGTCACCACTTTTGTGAAAACGGGACCAACTTCGAAGTATACCCTTTACATAAAAAAAAAGAATTTTGAAAATTGGTTAATAGACAGCGGAGTTATCGTTGATAGAATACATACAGCCGAACGTATAACCTCCTCCTTTTTTTGGAAGTCAGTTAAAAATGGAGACGATTTCTGTAAGGCATGCATTTAAACTTGCGACAAAACAATCAAATTTTGGGTGTGAAAAAACCTAATATTGAATACTAAATTACCAAGTTGGCGAAAAAATATACGGAACAAAAAAATTTAAATCTGGTGACTATATTTAATAATAAATAATTTAATACAGTTTTTTTCACTGAATATTCTAAACTGGCAGACATATATTATTTTAGCGAACAAATAACCATCTTGGTGACAATTTGAGAGTAGACATTTAATTTAAGAATAGGCACATATATTTTCTCTGATGTAGGTAATTCAAAAAACATAATAAGCAGCAAAACCAGCGCGCACACAAAAAAACGTAAAGGAGCGTACAAAATTCCTATTTTTAATATTTCCTCGGTTTCGGGGGGTGTAGATATTGTGTGAATTCATTTTGAAATTTCAAAATGGCGAATATTTATTTTTCTGTAAAATCGATACGAGTGTCGTCTTCGAAGTTTTTAGGAGTGCTGAATATAAAAATGATATCTATTTTGAATTTCAAAGATAGCGGACATTTATTTTTAATAAAATGAATGTAGGTGTCTTTTTCTAAGTTTACTTACTTACTGTTAATTACAAAAATTAAAAAAAAAAACGTTTATTTTGAAATTTCAAAATGGCGGATATATTTTAACTCAAAGTAGGCATTGCCATATTTTTTTATAATCTCTTCTATCTCGTAAACGGTGCATCCTACTGACAAAATAATGAAAATTTCCTCCCCCTTGGTAACTCCGCATCCACATATTTTCTTAATAACAAGAGTAAAAAAAATTTTAAAATCCTGAATTTTCCAACATTTCTATAGCTTTATACATCGCTCGCATCTCAAAATAGGCATTGCCATATTTCTTTCTATAACCGCTTCTATCTCGGAAACGGTACATCCTACTGAAAAAATTATGAAAATTCTCCAATTTTCAAAAATTTCTATACCTTACATAGTTGGTACTTAACATACTGTGTTAATAATCATCAATCCTAATCAGCATCCGCAACAACTTTTAAATTAGTACTCATGTCATTATAACGAATAATGAAAATTATCCATTTTGGAAAATGAAATTGGAACACAATTTTATAATCAGCACTCTCCGTAACCTAGAAAAGGTCACCCATATTAATTTTAATGAAAAAAATGTACGCCATTTTGGAATTTCAAAATGGATTTAATTATCATATTATTCTTCACCCCCAAAAACCTTGTAAACGACACCCATACCAAAGGAAAACAAACTCTAACAGTATCCAAAATTGCGATTTTCCGTAGCCTGCAAATTGAATTTTTACCAGCCATTAATTTATCAACCCAATCAAGTTTTATAGCTGCTTACATCGTATAATAGTCACCAACTCGGAAATTAAGTCGCCAACTTATACATTTCGGTGCCAATTTGGATTAAATTTCGCCACTTTTTATCTGCCGTTTTTTGTATTTTTTGCCACCTGAGTGCTTTCGCCAGTTTAGTAATTTAGTCGCCAACATATTAATTCGCTGCCAAATTCATAATACAGTATGCTCATGTACAGTCACCTACTTATTTTTTGTTCGCAAGATTAATTATATCCCTTTCTTTAAAAGTAACCTATCTGTAGTATTTTTTGATGACATAATTATCTCCAGAGTGGAAAACGAAGCTTCAGTTACTAAAGGGGTAGTAAGTTCAGTCCCGAGTATTTTCAACGCTTTTCGATGTTTGCATTTCATAGATATTCATCTCAATCAATTGCAGAGGGCGCCAGTGTTCTCCGATGCTGCTGCAGCGACGCTGGTACCAGATGAAGCAGGTGGCGCGGCTCAGCTTCTACACGTTCTGGTACTCGTACCGTGGCACCGCCGGCCGCCTGCAGGAGGCATGGGAGCTACGCCCCACCGAGCTACATACTAAAATTGCCAAACGGTAGTATGATCTATAGTTTATACTATAGTTTTTTTACCGGCAAATGAACAGATGGAGAGCAAACGAATTGCCCATTTGCCTTTCTCTTTCCATAATATTTTATAATGACTGCATGAATTAAAAAAAAATATATACACCTATAAAAGTCTTCATAAATTACTAGTAAGGTACAGAAAAAAATGATAATTTATTCATCTTTGTTTCAGTTTTCCCAATATCATAGTCCAGCCGTTCCCTGAGTGGGATGATATGATCGTCAATGAGAAGGTTGTTCTAAGGGAGGACTTTGTATGTACCGTCACAATTATTATTTTTTAGTTTATTATACTCATACTAGTTGACCCGTGCCCTTTCTTGAGCGTTACACATTTTTACTTGTGATGAATTAATGAGCGTGGTTCAGTTATTACTGAGTGTTATGATTTATTTCCTGACTGCCAACTACTTACTTACTTTCTTATAAAGTAATAAAGAATTTTTTATGTTAAAACTTATTAACTTTATGATCATAATATTAGAATCATGATTTATGATAACCTTTTTAATTTATTTTTTCAGGAAAATTTGACTATGTCCGAGCCGGTTAATAACAGTAAGAATATTTTTTATAATATGGATATGTAGTCAATTGACGGCCGCATTTAGAGTCAGTTAATGCCTACTTAAGTAACTTAGGAACTACTTAGATACTTAGATTTTGACAGAAAATATATGGGGTTTATGTCAAAATCTCTACTATGTGGCTCCATATTATGTAAGCGTTAAATGTCTCTTGAGTTCGGCCGTAAGACAGTCAAAGTTAAATAAAAATAAAAATTAAACCATTAGGCCCTTAGAACACCGAAGCATTCATATGCGTCAGCGAGTCTCTTTGCGAAACGCTACAGCTTTTTCGCAAAGAAATATAAATGTAATTTCGTTCTTTTCTAGAACTTTCCTCCATGCCATCTCTTTTTTGTACGCATTTTCGCAATGAATTCAGTTTCCATGGTGTGAAAATCTATACACAGCAACATATCGCGTGCAGACGCCTTGCGATGCGAAACCCCACTAGCGGAACGTTTGCGTCGTATGTAATAGTCATTTCGCAGTTCCTTGCAAAACTATGCCGACAAGGACGCAATCATTTAATCTAGCTTAGTGGTAGAGAGAGACTTAGCATATGCAAAACTCTGCCATACTACACTTACAGTTTTCTCGCAGTTTCGATTTATCTCATGCGAACGCGTAGGACGCGTAAGTATAGGTACTAAGAGCATTAGCACACACTTTTACTGACTGACAAACCTCACGTCTGGATGCACCAGACCAGATAGCTTGATTTTTTTAATTGGTCAAAATATGTTATTATCAGACCTTCAAAATCAAGAGTCAAATAATATATTTTACCATGGGGGAATTATTACTATAGAGTGACAATGCCCATACTTTAAAACGTACATCATTTTTTAATTCTCTCGCTTACCGTTAGATTACGGTGAGGGTATCAAAACTACAAAATTGGCCTTTTTTTTTAAATAAAATCGCCATCTCTAGAACTATGTTTGAAGCACGTCATATGTTATCTAATATTTAAAAAAACGTCAATAGGTTGCGCTAAACAACTTAAGGTTGTAGAGTTGCTTTTATAATATAGGTACCCGACTAGCGTACTATTCCTTTGCTTTTATAATATAGGTACCTAGCCGACTAGCGTACTATTCCTATATTTTTGTAAATTTGTAATTTCACTGCGTGCGCGTGTGGATTTATGTAACCATACGTAAAAAATAGATACCCAACATTCTGGAATTTTATTCAAATCATCTATAAATATAAGTGTTTATATAAAGTGTACAATTATTTTGGTTCTATAATGACCAGTATTTATTTACTGCGTTTTAATAATTTGAAACACCTCTATCTTTATACCTTAACCTAAACACTTATGTTTAAAACTTATAAACATAGGTAAACATAGGTAGTGTATGTATGTATCTTCTTCTTATAAGAAGATGTTGCTAACACTCTTTTTGCTTTTTATTAACAATCTTCGAAGTCATAAGTCAATCAGACAAAGTCGAAAGATTGCGAACCTGAACATTTTGCTTACAATTTAATGCATTATCTATATCTCAATGAATCTTTCGACATAATATTATTTTTACAATCTCGCTAGTTATATTAAAGTCTAACGGTTTTTACAATTTTACGGTGACATATACACCTTGAAACCTGGAAATATTTAAGGAATGGAATTTTATACGCTCCCTTATGTTTTTAGGGTTCCGTAATACACAAGGAACCCTTATAGTTTCGCTCTGTCCGTCCGTCTGTCTGTCTGTTTATCTGTCCGCGCTTCTAACTTCTGCAATTATGAATAAAAAAGGATGAAATTGGGTATAGATATAGATTGTGTATGGATCTTGGTTTTGGAATCAAATAATAATAATTTTATATTTTAGGGGTAGCTCTCCATACATGTGAATTGGGGATGAAAGATATTTTTTCATTCCACCCCATCGTGTGGGGTATCGTTAAATATGTATTTTAAAATAAAGGTAAAGTTTGATACATGACTATTTATAAAGTCGATCATTTTTGAGTAATCGGACCCCAAAGTGGTTTGTAAGTTGGTCATAGCATTTCCCTAGCATTTCTAAACTATAGGAGATAGAAACTTGTAAGTTTCCATGCTGATAGATCATACTAAAGACTTGAGGAAATTTATTTTGTACGAAATCGAACAGTAAATTTAAAGTAATTTGAAAAAAAATCTATTACTCGTTGATAGTTACGGAACCCTCATTAGACATGTCCCGATATGCTCTTGATTAGTATTTTTATTATTTTTATTGGTATTTTTTTAATGTGTACTCGGTTCATTGATTATTGTTTTTTGAATCACCTACATTAAGGTAAAAATATATTGTGCCCATTCGTAAATAAAATGTGTGCTTTCAAGTTGTTGCCAAGTTTGTTATTTCATATTTTTTCGCCAAAATAATATGTCTGTCGGTTTGGAATAACTTAAAATTAGTTAAGAAAACTAGCATTATGTAGTCGCCAGATTTGGAATTTTATGTGCCTTGCATTCTTTCGCCAACTAAGTAATTCAGTATGCCATATTCGGTTTTAGCACGCGCCAAAATTTGAATATTTTTGCTCAACTTTAAATATTATATGCCGTTCTTTTTACTAAAATCCTTAGAGCATTAATCCGACTGGATGCTCTAAGCTAAAACCTTTTTATGTGAATCAAATTTGATCGAAAAATATAATAATTAATTATATCTGCGAAGGGTTTTATCAACTTCATATATTTATCCTTATCCAAATAAATATTATGTTATATTTTAAATAATGGTGAACAAAATTACCCTTAACATCACTAGATTTCAATCAACATATAAGGAGAAATCATAATAATTTTACCAAATTATAACTCCATAAAAAAATTCGCGCGCGTGGTTAGTCATACTCTTGCGTCAGACGAGCGCTGTGTGTGTATGCGTGTGTGCGTGTGGGTGCGTGCGTGCGTGCGTGCGTGTGTGCGTGCGTGTGTGTGTGCGTGTGTGTGTGTGTGTGTGTGTTTGTGTGTGTAGTGTAGTGTAGAGTAAGGCTGGGACTATATTTTATGCTCCGGAATCCGGAACACCGGTGAAAATTCAGAGCATGGAAAATAGAACTCTGTGCTAATAAAATAGATTTGGGAGTTTTGCCGGGGAATTCAATGGGTGACGTTGTGGATTTTGCATTTCTTTCATAAATTTGTGTTATGTTTAATGTGTAATATTGGTAGAATATTAACCATTAAATATTCGTTACGTGCACAAGTGTGGGCAAGTGGTACAACTTCTAAAAGCGTCAATTACATAACGTTTAATTTAATATTTCAAAATAAGTTACACGTTGATTTCGTAGTAGTTTTCTATTCTATATTTTAAGCAAAATAAGTTTTCTTGATTTTTTTAAGAGTTGTATTATTATTTAAGATGGTACCTATTTAGTTTTGTTTTTCCATAATCACGCGGACGAAGTCGCGGGCAACACCTAGCTACGATTATCTTCTTCTTCTATATCTTCTATATTATAATAAATCTGTAGAGAGGTCAATTCTGTACATGAAATATTTAAAAAAATAACTATCAGGGGGTGATTAGGGATCGCTACTGATGTCAAAAATGCAATCAGTAAATTTTTTGTCTGTCTGTCTGTCTGTCTGTCTGTATGTTCGTTATAGAAACAAAAACTACTCGACGGATTTTAATGAAATTTGTCACAATTATTCTTCATACTCCTGGGCAGGTTATAGTATACTTTTCATTACGCTACGATCAATAGGCGCAGAGCAGTGAAGGGATATATTGGGAAAACGGGAGAAGTTACTCCATTTTTTAAGCTTCCACCGCGTGTGCAGCCTTAATGGTTAGAGCTGCATAGAAATCACGTATGACGGAAATATTTTCCTTAATATTATATAAAAATATTTCTTGACAGCATAATGTCTATCTTTTATGGTTGACTCACAATAGCACGTGAAACTTCCGGTAGCTTAGCAATTCGGAGCTTTCTGATTATATTGGTCTAATCTTACGTTTACAACACTCTCACTCATCCCTAATTAAAAAAAGTTAACATTATTACTTATTCAATAAAAAAAGAATCATGTAAATCGGTGTAGAAACACCAAAGTTATACATGAAATACACTAATAAGTCATCGCGCGTTAATACAGAATCATGCAATAAGGATTATTTTTGTGTATCAGTTGCCGCGCTCGACGCGCTTCGCGGCGGGAGGTATAAAAAGGCGGGGGGTCCGCGTGCGAACTGACCGGGGTCGACGCCGGCGCCTACCCCGAGGTCCCACATCCGACACGACAACACGTACAGACGTACAGACCGACCCTAACACGGGACCGGACCCGAACCCGAGTTCGAGTTCGCATCCCAGTAGTCTAGGTACACTCCTAAATAGTGTCCGCGACCGCGATATTGATATAGAGAGCTCTACCAATACCGCGAACCTCATCGACATTAGGACTTACGCGCGCGAGTCATCCCGACCGTACGCGGAAGGGGAGAGGGACGGCCCTCTCAGTACCGATATCGACCAAATCGAGAGCTCCTCTATCGCGATAACTCGCACGCCGATAGTCTCTGCTACCGCGCGCGTGCAACCTCACTCATCAGCGAGTGAGAAAGGGGTCGGACCCCTCAGCAGGAGAGACCCGCGTCTCCCCTGTCATAATAATAGCTCCTAATCCGTAGCTATCCCCAATATCCGGTCTGAACATCACCCGGGTGATGTTAGGGAGGGACAAACCCTCCCATCGTCTACCACCAAACAAACTAGCCACCAGGCTAGTTATAGTCCGACTTAGCTACAGCGGTCTTAACCCGACCCTTAGCATAGACACGTTCGAAAAAAAAAAAAAAAAAAGCGTGCGAACTTCATACAATATTTGGCTGTTGAAGCGATAGGACGTTCAGATTGTTCGACCTTATTGACAGACAATTATAGTTATTAGTGCTTATCAGCGCGATTTTTAGTTTTTGAATAGGTTATTATTAGATTTGTTTTGTTGTCTTTATTTTATGAAATAGGTATAGAGGTTTTGTTAGTATTAGTAGTTTAGTTATTTTAGTTTATTAGTTATTTTGGTAGTGTTAAATATTTCGAAAGTAGAATTATTTAGTTTTAGTAGGTACCTATATTTTTCACATTTTATAGGTTCATATAGATAATAGTCTCCTTATTTAAATTACTTTTAGATTAATTATAAGTTAACATTTATTTAGGAGTAGTTTTAAATAGGTACTTAGGTGTCAAATAGGTTATAACATACGTATATTAAACGTAGTTTAGGTAGATACTTAGGTATTTAAGTAAGCATTTAGATTTCATAAGTGTAAGGTAGCTTCTGTTACCGTCGATTAAAAATTCACAATGCCTCCTAAAAAACGTCCATCTTTATCTCGAAATTCGAGAGATGCTAAGAGGATGAGAAATACGCGTTCTCAAGAATCGGCAGAGGAAAGAGCGCATCGGTTAAACTCTATGAGAGTTAGTGCCTCAACTTCTCGAGCCAATGAAAGCTCTCCTGAGAGAGAGGTGCGATTAGCAGCTGACAGAGCGAGACATGCTACATCACGGGCGTCTCAAAGCTTTTCTCAGCGAGAGCTGAGTCTTACCAATGACCGAGAACAACATGTGTTATCCCGAGAAGCTGAAACTGCTGCACAACGAGAATTGCGTCTCACAGCTGATCGCGAACGACATGCATTTTCTCGCGAGTCAGAAACCTTTACTGAGAGGGAATTGCGTCTCACAGCTGACCGCGAACGTCATACATTTTCTCGCGAGTCAGAAACTTTTACTGAGAGGACATTGCGTCTAACAGCTGACCGCGAACGGCATATTTTATCTCGCGAGTCAGAAACTTTTACTAGAGGGAATTGCGTCTCACAGCTGACCGCGAACGGCATACATTGTCTCGCGAGTCAGAAACTTTTACTGAGAGGGAATTGCGCCTCACAGCTGACCGCGAACGGCATATTTTATCTCGAGAATCTGAAACTTTTACTCAATATGAAGACCGTTTAACAAATGATAGGGTGCACCATAATATTATTCGATCTCTCGAAGATGAACATGAGCATGAACAACGACTAGAGTCGGTACGCGAACATTACAATTCTTTGAGACACGAACGATAAATAAGTCTGTCTAATGAGAGATTAAGAATCGAAAATATTCGGTCTCTTGAAACGGACAAACAGCGAGAGGCCCGTCTTACTGCAGATAGATTTCGACATAGTCTTAATAACTTAGATGTATACATAGAAGATCAATTTAGAAATTCGGTGGCGTGGTCCGACAAATATAAAAGTGGGTTTGGTTATAACCTCACAATTGATTACAGATCATCTTCTGTAATAGGCGATATGAACGTGGTATGTTCTTTTTGTAATGCTTCAAAGTGGAGTAAGGAGTCGGCTGGTTTCTGTTGTTCTGGAGGTAAAATAAATTTGCCTTTATTCGAAGACCCACCGGAACCTTTAAAATCACTACTTTTAGGTGAACATGTGCAATCGAAACAGTTTTTAGACAATATTCGCACTTATAATAGTGCGTTTCAAATGACATCCTTTGGTGCTCAACAAATCTCAGAAGGTCCTTTCATGCCTACTTTTAAGATACAAGGTCAGGTTTACCATTTGATAGGATCCCTTTTGCCTGAAGACCAACCTAAATTTCTTCAAATATATTTTGTATCCGACTACAACGGACAGTCGAATATAAGAAATCAATATTTCCCGAATTTAAATACTGAACTCATTTCACAACTTCAGAACATGTTGCATCAGGTTAATTCGTATGTATGCAGTTTTAAATCGGCTTTAGAAGCTCTTCCTCGAGAAGATGATAACAATTATAAAATTGTTATAAATGCCGATAGGCGGCCAACTCAGGATCACCCTGGGCTATATAATGCTCCATCCACGAATGAAGTTGCTGTGGTATTGGTCGACCAGGAATGTGATAGGCGTGATATCGTTATCCGTTCCAGAGACAATCGTTTGCAACGTATTTACGAAACCCACAGGGCTTACGACAGTTTGCAATATCCTTTGATATACTGTCGAGGAGAAGATGGTTACAATTTTGCTTTATACCAAACTGATCCGCGTACAGGCGCACCAACTTATAATAAAAAGATTTCATGCCTTCAATTTTACTGTTACCACTTGCAAGTAAGACGGAATAGGTTTGTATACTTTCAACGTTTTCGTGGCTTATTCAATCAGTTTATTGTAGATATG